>CM057337.1:347398147-349885834 GCA_030015575.1 Agapanthus africanus | reverse complement strand
CCGAGGGCCGATACCGCAGACGGAGCCCGTGGGCTGATCCGGACTGACGGAGCCCAATATATGAGGACTTGCGTGTCGATACTGGACACGAGTATTTATGATATTTGAGTGCCGATGTTGGGCACTCGTGATTCTCAGAGATTTACAGGATTTGAGGGCCGAGGAGAGTGCCGGCGCCTGAGTTTATTTGGGATTTGGGTGCAGTGTTGGGCACCGATTATATTTTTCCGCGTTGATATTCCGTGTAGATGTTATTTATCCCATGCTCAGCATTGATTATTATGTATCTCATCCTATAGTTATTTTTACCTGACAGAGCACTTGCATGATTATGCCCATACTGCTTATCGCATATCGACTTATCTGTTGGCATTTGATAGAGTAGCGCAGCACGTGCATGTATCACGATTACCTTTATATGTTATCTCTATTCACGAGTTGGCAACTCACCCCCGTTGTGCCACAGTATTTGCAGGTTGCCCCTCAGAGTAGTCACGGCAGGATGCCTTCTTACATCTTTTGGCTACAGATACCACTACAGTTGGTGCGAGAGCTGTTTTGCTGTTAGGTGGGTTGTGGCATCTGGTTACTTCTATTGTACACTCTTTTATATCTAGTATTCTCTATCTACCTTAATTGTACTTGACTTAGAGATAGTGTGAGGACGATTATGTATATTATTGTATTCTGGTGTCGAGCTCGGGGGAGCCGACTTTATATATGCAGTTTATTATTCTGTGATGTTTTACTTATTGCTCATTCTTCGCTACGGCGTCGTATATTACTCTTGTGATGATGGTTTCCACCGTTGGGCGTGATTGCTCCCGTTTGGGGATGCTTTATTTCATTATATATCATTTCCACTTATATCATGTTTTGTACCCGATTTCGGGGTTACTTTTACAAAGGAAATGCTGCCAAAATTATTATGAGGATAACTTAACTTTAAAAGAACTTTATTGAACTATTTAAGGTTTTCTAAATATTTTAATTAAATGTTTTCAACACTCACTACTTTTAAATGGTTTTGATTTCTAGGTTCGGCTTACTTAGTCGCGTTACGCCTGTAGACGTTGCGTGGTTAAGTGCCGGTCACGAGTCGAAATATTCGGGTCGTGACAAAGTTGGTATCAGAGCGTAGGTTTTACCTTTCGGAGTGTAGGATGACCCTGGTATGATGGAGTAGGTAGCTGAAGCAGAGTGGCGTAGCGTGCGTATGTTCCGCGGCATACTCACGACACGGTACTCCGCCAAAGCGACCTTAGGACTTATTGATTTAAATTCCTTCTTATGTATATACATTCTTGCGATTCGATTTCCGTATCCTTATCGAATCCTACTTTTCCTTTCAGCCATTATGCCGCCAAAGACTACGAGGGCGCATAGATCGACCGCGAGGGCCGAGATTCGAGTTGATTCGTCTGAGACGAGGACAGATCCGGGTAGTACACCGGTTGTGCTCGAGCAGGCTGTTCCTCCCGTGACAGATCAGATTGCCATGTTTAGGGCTGGTATGCAGGAGATGCGCCAGACGGTAGGATCCAATATGCAGGAGATGCGCCAGATGATGGGATCTCTAGTTGAGACACTTCGAGCGCAGCGACCAGAGGTAGTTCCACTCATTGTAGAGACCGCGGTGATACCCACAGCACAGGCAGTTGTCCCTACAGCTACAGAGGTCATCTCAGTATCGCTGTCGGAGTTTATGAGGCTGAAGCCTCCGGTCTTCACAGGCACCGATGCGGCCGAGGACCCACAGTCTTTTATTGATAGGATGGCGCGGATATGTCGTTCACTCAGATGCGCAGATGCGAGATGGGTCGAGTTCGCGAGCTTTCACCTGGAAGGTCTTGCGCAGAAATGGTGTGAATCAGTCGAGAAGGGTAGAGCAGCAGGTCTTCCTCCTATGACCTGGACATAGTTTGTGGCGCTATTCCTTGCCCGCTTTCTTCCACTGAGCGTCAGAGATGCTAGAGCACGTAGGTTTGAGTTCTTATGCCAGAATCCGGAGATGTCAGTGGCAGAGTATGACGTGCTATTCACAGAGCTATCTATCTATGCCCCGTATTTAGTGGCTACCGAGGAGTTGGGAGTCAAGAGATTTATCCGAGGCTTGCTCACACTACTATTCCTTGCGATCAGCGCACAGCATTACGAGACATATGCAGCAGCGGTAGACGTAGCCCTATTAGTCGAGGAGCGCCTTGCTGAGACTTCGGTAGTTCCAGAGCCGAAGAGAGTTCGTACTGGTATATCAGCACGGAGACAGACATTCAGACGCCGCGACAGGTATTGTTCAGGTACGGGGAGTGGCAGAGATTAGGGACGAGGTCAGATGTTTAGTTCGTATCCACGGGAGAGTCAGCAGTCGATGCGAGGTTGCTTTAGGTGTGGCAGTCTACATCACCTCGTTAGAGATTGTTTCGAGATACACCGGAGGGAGGCAGCAGTACCGCATGTCACTTTACCACCTTCACTACCTCAGAGGGCGTTGCCTGTAGAACCTACTATTACTCCGTGTCAGATTCATGCTCGGAGAGGTCGTGGGCATGGAGGATTTGCTCATAGAGGATGTGGTGACCGAGGCAGAGGACAGCCAGCTGTCGGCAGGGGACAGTTAGTCGCAGGTGGGGGATAGGCATGGGTTTTTGCTTTGACGCATCAGGACGCGCAGGCATCCAATGCGGTAGTCTCAGGTATCCTTCTGTTGATGCACACGTGTTGTTCGATACCGGATCCACGGACTCGTACGTATCCACACACTTTGTGCCGAGTTTGGATAGAGAGTCCGGTTTGCTTGATCAGCCGCTTGTTATGACTACTCCTGTGGGAGAGTCGTTTATTGCTAGGTACGTGTTCCAATCCTGTACCGTCTGTATTGGCGAGAGAGAGTTTCCTGTCGACTTGATCCTTCTTGAGATGTTAGACTTCGACGTTCTTTTGGGCATGGATTGGTTAGCCACGTGCTATGCTTCTGTGGACTGCCGAGAGAAGATAGTTAGATTTTGTTTTCCCGGCGAGTCGGTTTTTGCTGTGTTGGGGGACCGTGGTGCCGCCCCATATAGTGTGATTTCTTCTTTTCACGCTGGACAGCTTTTGAGGAAGGGATGTCAGGGATTTCTCGCCTATGTTTGCGATACTAGAGCTACAGAGGTTCCGTTGGATCAGGTTCCGGTTGTTAGTGAGTTCCCTGATGTGTTCCCTGACGAGCTTCCTGGGTTACCGCCCAAGCGTGATATTTCTTTCTATATTGATTTGGTTCTTAGCACGGGGCCTATTTCTGTACCGCCTTATCGGATGGCACCGGTGGAACTTCGAGAATTGAAGGGTCAGTTGCAAGATTTGCTGGATAAGGGACTTATTCGACCCAGTGTTTCTCCTTGGGGTGCTCCAGTCCTGTTTGTCAGGAAGAAGGATGGCAGTATGCGTTTGTGTATCGACTACCGTCAGCTGAACAGGGTTACAGTGCGGAATAGGTATCCTTTGCTACGCATCGACGATTTGTTCGACCAGCTTCAGGGGGAAGGATACTTTTCGAGGATCGATTTGCGATCAGGCTACCATCAGCTGCGGGTTCGACAGGAGGACATTCCTAGGACGGCTTTCCGCACGCGCTACGGCCAATATGAGTTTTTGGTGATGTCGTTCGGACTCACCAATGCGCCAGCAGCATTCATGGACTTGAAGAACCGTATTTTCCGGCCGTATCTTGATCTGTTCATCATAGTATTCATCGACGATATCTTGGTGTATTCTCGGAGTAGTGAGGAGCACGAGCAGCACCTGCGGATTACACTGCAGACCTTGAGGGAGCACCAGCTTTTTGCCAAATTCTCCAAGTGTGCTTTCTGGCTGGACAGCGTAGACTTCTTGGGCCACGTGATTACACGAGATGGTATATGTGTGGACCCGAGGAAGATTGAGGCCGTTCAGCGTTGGCCCAGACCCACATCAGTTACGGAGGTTCGCAGCTTTTTAGGGTTGGCCAGTTACTACAGGCAATTTGTGCAGGACTTCTCTCGCATTGCTACACCTTTGACCAGGTTAACCCGGAAGGGCATTCCTTTCGATTGGACGGAGGAGTGTGAGCATAATTTTCAGCAGTTACGGACTCTACTGACTACAGCGCCAGTGTTATCATTGCCTTCAGGATCAGGCAGATTTATTGTCTATTGTGATGCTTCATGAGTGGGGCTAGGGTGCGTATTGATGTAGCATGACAGGGTGATCGCGTATGCTTCGCGACAATTAAAGAAACATGAACAGAACTACCCCACTTACGATTTGGAGATGGCTGCAGTGGTCTTTGCACATAAGATCTGGCGACATTACCTATACGGCGAGTCGTGCCAGATATTCACTGATCACAAGAGCTTAAAATATATATTTCAGCAGCGAGACCTGAACCTTAGATAGCGCTGATGGATGGAGTTAGTGAAGGACTACGATTGCGAGATCTTGTATCACCCGGGCAGGGCGAATGTAGTGGCGGATGCTTTGAGCAGGAGGTCCGGGGGTAGTCTATCTTGTTTGAGCGCAGTACAGAGGCAGTCGTCGGTAGATTGGAAGATTTTATGCGACAGCTGTTAGGTCCACGTTACCTCTCCCGGTACTTTCGGGGTTGCGGAAACGGTAAAACAAAAATTTTTCTAAACATGGTAACATGGACCGTAAAAGCCGGATCTTTGCTAAACAACACACTAGCATCCTAACTAGAGATTTATCTACTCTATTAGGGGTTATACCTTAACTTGAACTCCTTCTCTTCTTGTTGTTCTTCTCCTTGCTTGCTCCGAGGGTTGATCCGGACTTTGGTCACCTCTACGGCTTCCTTGAGTCGAAGACGATCCACCCGAGAGATGTACACCGAGCTCCACCTCGAGCCGAGGTAACTAGGGAAAAGAGATTGCTACTCTAGAAGCCCTAGGTTGTGTAGAGGAGATGTATGGATGTGTTTATCTTTGTGGGATCTTTTTCTCTCAACACATGAGATCAAAAGATGAGATCAAGAGGAGGAAGAAGAAAGAAAAACTTAGCAACCATGGAGCTTTTCTTTTTCTTCTCACTTCAAGAGAGAGAATGAGAAGAGAATAATGAAAAGATTAAGCCAAAAGAAATGAACCATGGTTCCAATAATAAACAAAATCATCATTACTAATCCTATCATGATAGAAGTTGATGGCACATTGAATTGACCATTATCATAACACAAGAAATAAAAAGAAAATGAAAGAAGAGTGTGGATCTCTCTTGAAGGTCAATGGTCAACACGATCAACGGGTCAACAAAGTCAAGAGAGATCCAAGTGGTCAAATGGTCAATGCAATTAGCCATCACAAATCTATCACTAAAAGGATTAGTAAACAATGTCTCCGGCTCATAACGGTTTTGACCAAACAAACTGTCAAAACCCTAATGAGTGTGCCATATTACGGTTTTGGCCGAACCAACTGCCAAAACCCTAATGGGGCACCTCCTCCTTCATCGCTCCTCAAAACTGTGCATACACACCCGCATCCGCATTCTGTAGAATGTGAATGCACAGAAGACAAATCAAATCCATCTGTGCAATACTAGGATCTGGCTTAAACCAAAGCCCACTAGTATTGCCTGCTCGAACAGCATATGCACACAAGTGCATGTAAGTGATCGTAGCCCCGCCGTAAAACCATACGACCTCTACACGTTTCGCTCAATGCAGGGAAACTCTCTGTGTGGGACTCTAAAGACTCGACACTATGCTGGCAGTGGGTTTAACCACAGACCGCAAGCGGCACTAGCTGTACGTAACGGTCCCCAGGTAGATGTCGAAAAGAAGGCCGATGAGGTAAACCCATCCGAACTCCTACTGAGCCAGTATGTGACAATCTCCGTACAGTCCGGTCTGTTCGTCTGATACATCGCATGGCGGGCCTAGGGGGGTGGTGAACGTCAGTTCCCTAATAGCGGTACAAGTCGTGTCGGAGTGTAGCCCAGAACACCCTGAGACATCACTGGAAACCTACCAGTATGTCTCGCTTGCCCTGGCCAGGGACTACTTGTATAAAGGCTCTCCTAGACACAGCGCGATGTCAACCCCCAATACCGGGAGAGACGAATCCTGTCTAACCGTCACTGCCTCCAAGTGCTTCGGGACTGCACCTAACTACTACCTGTTTGCACGACTCAGTAGAGCCGTGGTAGGGTAGTAATCAAAGAACAGTGGGAACACACTCGAGGCGAAGTGACAGTGTCAAGTCAGCGGACTAAGCTGTACTCATGTCACCTGGGAACTGATAACTGACGATAGGTATAATACCAACCATCAGTTCCCGACGGTCCTGTCCAGTGTACTCGTAACCTAACGAGCACCCGCATACTATCTTAAGTACGACGTACTGATGGCTGTGGGAAAGACCGTCTCCCGTGCTGGGATGAGAAGCGCATACGCTAGTCTACTCCGGAGTATCGATGCCCTGTCTCGATAATCCCACGACTAGGGACGTGTATAAGGATGTGCTTGTGGATTACCCAGCCCCCACGAGTGTGATCGCCATCACAACGCCGGTAATCAAGCAAAGATCCTAAGGGCTCTACTAATGCGTATAGGTGATATAATAAAGAAACACGTGTACACATTAAAGCAGAGACAAACCAAGTAGCATACTACTATTTCGAGCAAGATTGTCTATACAACTGTGGATATCCCAAGCTTCCATCAAGTAATATACATACTAGTATGATACAGTAATGGCCTCTAGGGCATATACACTAACAATCTCCCACTTGCACTAAGGCCATGTACTGGCGTATCGAAGACCTATTATCTCAATCAGCCGCTCGAATTGAGTCTGGGGCAATGCCTTCGTGAATGGGTCCGCTGTGTTGTCCTTTGTGTCCACTCTCCGCACCTCGATCTCCTGGCGATCAATGATCTCCCTGATCAGGTGATACCGCCTTAAGATGTGCCTGGATTTCTGATGGGACCTTGGTTCTTTCACTAAAGCTATAGCCCCATTGTTATCGCAATACAAAGGTATTGGGTCAACAATGGACGGAACCACCTGAAGTTCACTAATGAACTTCTTCATCCAGACCGCCTCTTTTGCGGCATCGCTTGCAGCAATGTATTCAGCCTCCATCGTCGAGTCTGTGACGGTATCCTGTTTGGAACTCCTCCAACATACCGCACCTCCGTTGAGGGTAAACACAAAACTCGAGACAAACTTGCTGTCATCTTTGTCACTCTGGAAGCTTGAATCGGTAAAGGAATCGACCCTAAGGTCTCCATTACCGTAAACCAGGAACATCTCCTTAGTCCTTCTCAGGTACTTAAGAATGTTCTTCACTGCTGTCCAGTGGTCCTCACCTGGGTCTGACTGATACCGGCTTACCGTGCTCAGCGCGTAAGCTACATATGGTCTTGTACATAGCATCGCATACATTATAGATCCTACCGCCGAAGCGTAGGGTATAGTGCTCATGCGAACCCTCTCCTCGTCAGTCTTAGGAGACATCATCTTAGAGAGGGTAATTCCGTGCAATGCGGGTATGTTACCGCGCTTGGAATCCTCCATACTAAATCTCTTTAGTACGGTCTCTATGTACCTGGACTGCGAAAGTCCCAGTAGTCGCTTGGATCTATCTCTATAGATCTTGATCCCCAGAATGTACGAGGCATCACCCAGGTCCTTTATGGAGAACCGTTGTGACAAAAATAGCTTGACCGATTGTAGCATAGGAATGCCATTTCCTATCAAAAGAATGTCGTCCACGTACAAGACTAGGAATACGACAGTTCGTCCTACAATCTTCTTATAGACACAGGGTTCATTTTCGTTCTTGATGAAATCAAATTCCTTGATTGCCTCATCAAAACAGATGTTCCAGCTCCGCGATGCCTGCTTTAATCCATAAATGGATTTAAGCAACTTGCACACCTTCCCGCTGCTCCTACTGTCTATGAAACCTTCTGGCTGATCCATGTAAACGCACTCTTCCAAACAACCGTTTAGGAAAGCCGTTTTAACATCCATCTGCCAGATTTCATAGTCATGGAAGGCAGCAATGGCAAGTAGGATCCGAATGGATTTGAGCATAGCCACCGGAGAAAAAGTTTCGTCATAGTCCAAACCAGGTCTTTGACGAAAACCTTTTGCAACGAGTCTAGCCTTATAGGTTTCCACCTGCCCATCTACACCAAGTTTCCTTTTGTAGATCCATTTGCATCCAACGGGTTTTACCCCAGGTGGAGCAATATCCAAGGTCCACACTTTATTGGCGTACATGGACTCCATTTCAGATTGCATTGCTTCTTGCCACTTATCAGAGTCCCTACTGATAATGGCCTGCCTGAAACTGGTAGGGTCATCTTCTTCCAAGATGCAATCCTCTCGATCCCCGTCTATGAGAAAACCGTAGTATCTCTCGGGCGGACGAGAAATCCTACCAGATCTGCGGAGTGGCTGAGGTTCGTTGGTTGTAACTGAATCTAGCGGTTCCACCAAATCTTTTGTTAAAGCTTGTGTTTCTGGAATTTCATCCAGTTCTACCGTGCTGCCACTAATATTTTTAACAAGAAATTCTTTTTCTAAAAATGTGGAATTTCTTGAAACAATTATCTTCTGTTCCTCTGCATGGTAGAATAGATACCCACTTGAATCTTTTGGGTATCCCACAAACTTACACAAAACTGCCCGTGCCTCAAGTTTGTCTGGGTTCTGCTTTTTGACATAAGCTGGGAAACCCCAAATCTTAATACGTTTAAGATACAAACTCTTACCACTCCATATTTCATACGGAGTCTTAGGCACGGATTTGGATGGAACTTGATTCAATAGATGTGCTGCAGTTTGAAGTGCATATCCCCAGAATGAAAGATGCAACTCAGCACTACTCATCATGGAGCGAACCATATCCAATAGGGTACGATTCCTCCGCTCAGAAACACCGTTGTGCTGTGGTGTATAAGGAGGAGTAAGTTGAGAGAGAATGCCATTCTCTTTTAAGTAATCTAGGAATTCCGTGCTTAAGTACTCCCCTCCCCTATCAAACCGGAGGATCTTGATACTTTTGCCAGTCTGGTTCTCTACTTCGTTTCTGAATTCCTTGAATTTCTCAAAAGCTTCAGATTTATGTTTCATAAGATACACATATCCGAACCTAGAGAGATCATCAGTGAATGTGATGAAGTACGAGAACCCACCCCTTGCATGTATAGACATCGGACCACATACATCACTGTGTATGAGTCCCAAGAGCTCTGCTGCCCTCTCTCCATGTCCGGTGAACGGAGATTTGGTCATCTTCCCTTTGAGACAAGACTGACAAGTTTCATAGGATGAAAACTCGAACGTATTCAAGAGTCCATCTTTATGCAACTTACTCAGTCTTTTCTCTCCGATATGACCAAGTCTACAATGCCACAAGTAGGATTCATTCGTATCTGAATTCTTCCTCTTGCGTGTGTTTTGTACATTGAGAACTGTATTCTGATTTAGAACGTAGATACCATTACACAGTGTACCCTCTGCAACCAGTACCTTATGAAGGTATTCTATCAAGAACAAAGTTATATCCATCTTTATCGAGTAAAGAAACTGATATGATGTTGCAAACCATGGAGGGTACATAGTAGCAATCGTTCAAAATCATAGTCTTGCCATTTGGCAATACTAGGTGATATTCACCGATGGCTGCCGCATTAACTTGTGCTCCGTTCGCTACTCTGAGCGACATATCACCCGGTGCAACTTTCCTACTTTTTCTCAGTCCCTGCAATAAATTACAGATATGAGATCCTGATCCGGTATCAAGTACCCAGGAGGTAGGGCTGACCATAAAACAGTTCTCAATTACAAGAACACCTGAAGTAGATGCAAAACCATGCTTCTGCTTCAACTGGGTATCCTGGGAATCCATACAATCCCATTTCCCTTGCTCATACTTATGATTGTTGTCACAAGTTAGAGCCGAACCAAAGTTCCCCAGCCCCGAATAAGAATTCGGATCGGTCAAGCGATACATTTTATTATCTTGATTAGGGCGTGAAATGGTTGCTACCTGGAGAGAGAGAAAAGAAACACTCAGCGTGCGCTCTTGCAAGTTTAGATTGGTTTTTAATTTATCTAAACAGGATGGCTCCCACTGTCTCTCGAATCCCTCCTCAAATCATAAAGGAAGAATTAGTCGGGATCAATCTCACCGTACAATACTTGCTTAACCGTTCAGCCAGGCCAGTGTCGGTACTTCGAGGGAGGTTTTCCAACGCTTTCACGAAGTTCCTTAATTAAGTAACCTCTTTTCCCTGTGGGCGTAGCCCCGCTAACACCTTTCTAGACACCTACTTGGTTTATAGCATTGATCGTTAAGCGAGAAAGTTCCCGATGAGTAGCATATACTCACAGTAGGATCGGGATCCAAATATCATCGCGTGACAAAACTGAAGGAATCCTACCAGAATCATCACACTCCAAATGGTATGCAACACTAGCAAGTTTCAGTACTTTTGAAACTCCCGATGTGGTTTTTGCCCCTAGGACCCAAGTGACCTTGACACAGTCAACAAATCAACGGGTCCTACTCAAGTTCAACCCGTCATTATCTTGATTGCATTAAACCCACCCGCATAACCCTTGACACAGTCAACAAGGTTATACGACTGTCCTAACCAATCACATTGTATCCAGCAGATAAGCAATACTCAGCTACCGTTCACTGCGCCTTGACACAGTCAACAAGCGCAGCACGAATACTAAGTATAACTTATAAGAAATGACGGAGGGCTACGGCTGGGTTTTGGCGAAAACCCGTTAACGTAATGAACTTGATATCTTTGAAGGAACGTGATACACTTTTTGAAAATATAGTGGCGAAAAACTTTTGCTAAAGAGGTCACTCCCTGTGAAGGGATCTCGGCTCTTTCCTCGTCGAATGAGGTGCAGGATATTCCAAACTGAATACCTCGATGCAAAGCAAGAATTAATCGACTATAGTGAAGTTATTACCCTGACGCAAACTTTTGTCCAAGGGGTCACTCCCGGTGAGGGGATCTCGGCCCTTGCCTCGTCGAATGAGGTGCTGGGCATTCATAACCGAATACCTCGATGCAAAACAAAAGTGAACATCCTTGCAGTAACAGCTTTTTTTAAAAATTGTTCCAACAACGTCTTTTAGGTTTATTTTCTTGCATTAGTTCTTTTAATGCGTCCCATCATTTAAATCCTACCATTGCAGAAAACAACCAAAATATGACGTACGCTTATGCTATTCGCATTCGCCATGGGGCCCCGTCATCACCCGTTAGGTTACTTAACTAACGACAGAGTGGGGGCTGGGCTAGCGCGGCTGAAAAACATAAGCAACGCCTAAATAGTTATTATATATAGATATATAGCAATGATAGCCAATCCAGATCACAGATGAACACTTTGGATATACTAGGAACCCGCGATTCGTTCGAGCCTGCAACAAAAAGCGGATTACACGGTCGCGATGAATAGCCAAAACCCCACCCAAGACCCCTACGGGTGCGGCAAACTACCCGCCAAGTACCCGAAGCGAAGCAACCTCCCTCAACGCCGTGAGTAGGCCACTCGGCACTTCAAGATACCCGGTAGTTTGTGCACCCCCTTCATGGGTCTATCCTAGGAGCAAAAACAATAAAAAGAATTATACAATGACGGCTACAACCCCGACCCGGTTGTGCGGCCATACAAATAATATTACATCAATTTACAAATTTATTACATGAATGAAAGAAAAAGAAACTCTCATCTCACATCCACCCCGGCTATTCATCCGCGACAATCCAACGAGTTCATATACACATACCATCAATAACACAGATCACAGACATGTATAACCCCCACTAATCGACGTATAGCGATTAGTAGACGTTCAATACACATATAACATTACAGATATAACCATTAGCCAAAGTCTACAGAACATCGACCAAAAAATACGGATTTTTGAGCCCCAAAAACAAATTTTGCTTTCTGGAAAATCTGGGCAGAAAAATCATATTCCAAAAATCCCAAAATACCCATATATGAACACTGCAGGAAACCCGATTCACAACCGAGCCAACTCAGCCGCGGTCCCGTGACGCTTTAGCCGAGTTAGGGGATCGTTTTTCTCCAGTGTTCTAACAAAAGCCTGAGCCAATTTTTAAGACATGATTTATTATTTTTTGAGCAGAAAAAAATCGGCAGAAACTTAGGGTTTCCGGGGTGTTTTGCGGTTTTTTCGTTCGGTCGATATTCTAAATACTTTGCTAACATGCTAGGGTGTATTTAGTTAGGCTCTGATACCACTGTTAGGTCCACGTTACCTCTCCCGGTACTTTCGGGGTTGCGGAAAACGTAAAACAAATTTTTTTCTAAACACGGTAACATGGACCGTAAAAGCCGGATCTTTGCTAAACAACACACTATCATCCTAACTAGAGATTTATCTACTCGGTTAGGGGTTATACCTTAACTTGAACTCCTTCTCTTCTTGTTGTTCTTCTCCTTGCTTGCTCCGAAGGTTGATCCGGAATTTGGTCACCTCCGCGGCCTCCTTGAGTCGAAGACGATCCACCCGAGAGATGTACACCGAGCTCCACCTCGAGCCGAGGTAACTAGGGCAAAGAGATTGCTACTCTAGAAGCCCTAGGTTGTGTAGAGGAGATGTATGGATGTTTTTGTCTTTGTGGGATCTTTTTCTCTCAACACATGAGATCAAAAGATGAGATCAAGAGGAGGAAGAAGAAAGAAAAACTTAGCAACCATGGAGCTTTTCTTTTTCTTCTCACTTCAAGAGAGAGAATGAGAAGAGAATAATGAAATGATTAAGCCAAAAGAAATGAACCATGGTTCCAATAATACACAAAATCATCATTACTAATCCTATCATGATAGAAGTTGATGGCACATTGAATTGACCATTATCATAACACAAGAAATAAAAAGAAAATGAAAGAAGAGTGTGGATCTCTCTTGAAGGTCAATGGTCAACACGGTCAACGGGTCAACAAAGTCAAGAGAGATCCAAGTGGTCCAATGGTCAATGCAATTAGCCATCACAAATCTATCACTAAAAGGATTAGTAAATAATGTCTCCGGCTCATAACGGTTTTGACCAAACGAACTGTCAAAACCCTAATGAGTGTGCCATATTATGGTTTTGGCCGAACCAACTGCCAAAACCCTAATGGGGCACCTCCTCCTTCATCGCTCCTCAAAACTATGCATACACACCCGCATCCGCATTCCGTAGAATGCGAATGCACAGAAGACAAATCAAATCCATCTGTGCAATACTAGGATCTGGCTTAAACCAAAACCCACTAGTATTGCCTGCTCGAACAGCATACGCACATAAGTGCACATAAGTGATCGTAGCCCCGCCGTAAAACCATACGGCCTCTACACGTTTCGCTCAATGCAGGGAAACTCTCTGTGTGGGACTCTAAAGACTCGACACTACGCTGGCAGTGGGTTTAACCACAGACCGCAAGCGGCACTAGGTGTACGTAACGGTCCCCAGGTAGATGTCGAAAAGAAGGCCGATGAGGTAAACCCATCCGAACTCCTACTGAGCCTGTATGTGACAATCTCCGAACAGTCCGGTCTGTTCGTCTGATACATCGCATGGCGGGCCTAGGGGGGTGGTGAACGTCAGTCCCCTAATAGCGGTACAAGTCGTGTCGGAGTGTAGCCCAGAACACCCTGAGACATCACTGGAAACCTACCAGTATGTCTCGCTTGCCCTGGCCAGGGACTACTCGTGTAAAGGATCTCCTAGACACAGCGCGATGTCAACCCCCAATACCGGGAGAGACGAATCCTGTCTAACCGTCACTGCCTCCAAGTACTTCGGGACTGCACCCAACTACTACATGTTAGCACGACTCAGTAGAGCCGTGGTAGGGTAGTAATCAAAGAACAGTGGGAACACACTCGAGGCGAAGTGACAGTGTCAAGTCAGCGGACTAAGCTATACTCATGTCACCTGGGAACTGATAACTGACGATAGGTATAATACCAACCATCAGTTCCCGACGAGTCCTGTCCAGTGTACTCGTAACCTAACGAGCACCCGCATACTATCTCAAGTACGACGTACTGACGGCTGTGGGACAGACCGTCTCCCGTGCTGGGATGAGAAGCGCATACGCTAGTCTATTCCGGAGTATCGATGCCCTATCTCGATAATCCTACGACTAGGGACGTGTATAAGGATGTGCTTGTGGATTACCCAGCCCCTATGAGTGTGATCGCCATCACAACGCCGGTAATCAAGCAAAGATCCTAAGGGCTCTACTAATGCTTATAGGTGATATAATAAAAAAACACATGTACATATTAAAGCAGAGACAAACCAAGTAGCATACTACTATTTCGAGCAAGATTGTCTATACAACTATGGATATCCCAAGCTTCTATCAAGTAATATACATACTAGTATGATACAGTAATGGCCTCTAGGGCATATACACTAACAACAGCCGGGTACAGTTCGAGTTTACGCCGATACGAGGATAGATTGCGCATGTTCGTGCACGCCCACAGTTGCTTGACCGTATACATGAGGCACAACACAGTGATGACCGATGTTCAGAGATCATGGCACAGATGGGACAGGGCAGATTTTCCGAGTTCGTGATCGATGATCAGGGGATACTACGATTTGGGACTAGACTGTGCGTACCAGATGCTAAGGTACTGCGGCGTGAGATTCTTGAGGAGGCACATCGATCGGTGTACAGTGTTCATCGAGGTTCCACCAAGATGTGCCATAATATGAGAGATGTTTACTGGTGGGACGGAATGAAGAGGGACATTGCAAAATTCGTGTCGAGATGCCTGACTTGTCAGCAAGTCAAGGCCGAGCACCAGAGGGCCACGGGAGAGTTACAGCCGTTACCCATTCCGGAGTGGAAATGGGAACAGATATATATGGACTTCATTGTGGGTCTACCCAGGACTAGACGAGGGTATGACTCCATCTGGGTGATCGTGGATCGTTTGACGAAAGCGGCTCACTTCCTACCGGTGAAGACGACTTTCGGATTTGCTCAGTATGCCCAGATTTACATCGATGAGATTGTACGACTGCACGGAGTTCCGACATGTATCGTGTCCGACAGAGGCACCCAGTTTACCACCCGACTATGGCAGAGGCTTCAGGAGGCTTTGGGCCCCCGCTTGAGTTTCAGCACAGCATTTCATCCGCAGACCGACGGACAGTCAGAGCGGACTATTCAGACTCTCGAGAACATGCTCAGAGCGTGCGTTTTAGACTTCGGAGGTAGCTGGGACCATCATTTACCCTTAGTAGAGTTCTCCTACAACAACAGCTATCAGGAAACCATTCAGATGGCACCATTTGAAGCTCTTTATGGGAGGAGATGCAGATCGCCCACCTACTGGACAGAGCTCAGTGAGAGCAATATCTTAGGGCCACAGATTGTTGAGGAGACGACCGCGAAGATCCAGTTGATTCGCGATAGGATGAGAGCGGCCCAGAGTAGGCAGAGATCTTATGCGGACGGTCGTCGACGCAGACTTGAGTTTTCTGTTGGTGATCATGTTTTCTTGAGGGTCTCCCTAATGAAATGTGTGATGAGATTTGGGAAGAAGGGGAAGCTTAGTCCCCGATATGTGGGGCCCTTTGAGATCCTCGAGCGTGTTGGTGTGGTTGCGTATCGATTAGCCCTTCCGCCCAGTTTCCCAGATGTGCACCCCGTATTTCACGTTTCGATGTTCCGCAAGTATCTTCATGATCCTTCACATGCGATTCAGCACCCGACGATCCAGCTTGAGCGTGACCTTTCCTATGCAGAGCAGCCGGTGATGATCTTGGATCGACAAGTGAAGAAATTGAGATCGAAAGAGATACCATCCGTCAAGATACTTTGGCGTGGTCCGAGCAGCGAGGAGGTCACTTGGGAGACCGAGAGCGAAATGAGGAAGAGGTATCCCCACCTTTTTGAAGGTACGTGTAGTTAGATTTTTAAATTCGGGGACCGAATTTCTTTAAGGGGGTAGATTGTAACGCCTTGAAATTCGTTTAGGGTGTTTTCGCGTTAATTAGCAAGTGTGCGTGTTTTTCATAAAAACGGATATCTTATTTTTCCTTCTAAGCTAGTGATAATTGTGTTTGTGAAGTGTTTATATATATATATATATATATATATATATTTATATATTTATAGGGTTATTAATTATTTTTAGTCGTGTTACCCTAAGTGAGAATTTTTTTTGTTAAGTGCACACATGCACACTTAGCCAATTTTGTGACTTAGGTTTTTAGTGTAACATGTTAACCCTATTACATTTTCTTGCATGGTTCATTTTAATTCCCCACCCCTTTTAGCTAAGTCAAAACCCCTTTTTAAAATTCAAAATGCAATAGAAAATGAGGTATGGGGGTTAGGTAAAGAATTTGACCTTGTTTGACCCTTGCTTCTCTCTCAATTCTCTCTCTTTCCCCTCACTTCTGAGCTCTAGCAGGAATAGCAGCAGCAACAACACCATTTTCTTTATCTTTTCTTCTCTTTTCAATTCCCATTTGGATTTACACAAAACCCTACACCAAAAACCCATTTTTATTCACAAAAACCCTTGTTAAGGTTGCTCTTTTGAGGTGTTTGGAGCAAAGCTGTACACCTGGGGCTAGAGCTGGGACTTTTTGGTATTCTTAAGGTCTTTTTAAGGTATTGATTCATGTTTAACACCCTTTTCTCATATATTGTAGTATTTCTATCAAAATATCACTTTTTTGTGCCATTTTAGTGCTATTGAAGGGATTTAGTGAAGATATGTTAAAATTAACATTTTTATGGCTTGATTAGCTTGGTAATGAGTTATTAGTGTGATTTTAGACCTGGGTTTGCTTCAGTTTGCACAAAAACACCATAAAGTATCATTTTAGTGTAAAAGTGTGGTTTTTAACTAGAATTAGGGCTCTGTGGAATCTGCTTCTACCCGGGGTGTTTCAGAATAAAATTGTATTTACTGTAGCATGTATAGGGGTATAGAATGTACACACAAAACCTGGGAGCCCGTCTCTTTACCCAGGCCGCCGAAATATACATTCTGGCCGCAATTTGCGGCCAGATGGGTGTGTTTTGGGTTGGGGTTTGGGGTGTTTGGTGTCTGCTACTATGTGTAATTTTATGGTATATATATTTTTGTAATATCATTTCTGTATCAAAATCTGGAGTTAATTACCCTATTTTTCGTATTTTAAATCTTCGCGACACGTGTGTTACGTGTGTGGGTTTGGGGTGTTCTGCGTATCGCGACGTGTCGGGGTAGCTTCAGGCGCGTAATCACACGTTTTAGCGTATCGCGCACACGCGCGCTTGTTTTGCGACACGGGTTTCTAGTGTGACTTTAAATGTCGTGATTGTATGGTTTTGAGCTTATGTGTGATATATTGTGTAATTCTAGGTTCGCAGGCGAGTGCGATGGATGTTGCGAAGAAGGGGTAGCAAGTCATCGGCTACACTTAGCGCGAGACTTCGATTAGTAGATTTAACATCTACGGGGATATCGCCCGCATGGCGTTATGCGTCAGGGCTGATAGGACCTTATAGCTATATACTGCATTTACCTACATGACTACTGTTTGTTGCATACCGCATTCCCTTCTATAGATATATAAACTAGAATTGATAGAACACCGCACTATTACTAACGGTTTATGTTGCACGAGCACTAATCTGCATGTTACAAACACACCGTTAGTAATTGCCATGACACTCACACTGTAGAATTTCCATGATCATTATACTGTAGCTCATTTTCTATGTGGTTTGATATGATATTCATACTTGTGCACGCACCCCGTTACATATTCATACTTGTGCACGTACTCCTTTACATATTCATACTTGTGCACGTATTTCTTTACATATTCATATTTGTGCACGCACTCAGTTACATATTCATACTTGTGCACGTACTCATTTACATACTCATGCATATTCAACTGTACCTGCCTGGATATGCTGATTTTGGTAGAAACTGGGAGCCGCATGATGTCTTTGAAAAACTGAAACTATTAAAAAGAGCGGTTTCCCCCTTTTACTTATAGAATGACTTGATGCTCATATCACATCGCATTGACATACACATTGGTTTTGGATTTCATGTGATTTCTGGTTTTGAGGACCGTGAAATTATTTAAGAAAGGATGCACTATTTGAAAACCCGGTTTTCTCTTGATATGATATTTTGGTGCGTCCACCACGCGTTTTCTCGGTTCTGTGGCGTGTGCTTGAAACCCGATTCGAAGAGTTGGATGATCCGTTTACAGGTTCGTGGTGGACCCGGTATGGTTCCCCGAGGCGAGAAATGTTTTTCGTGGAGTAGATGATGAGCCTGGCAGGGTGGCGAGTACCTACCGGTGATTGGTTGGACCTGGCGGTTATCCGGAGGATACTGACCAGAGTCGTGATATGGATGCGGGATGACCCGTACTGCCAGGGCCGAGGGCTGATACCGCAGACGGAGCCTGTGGGCTGATCCGGACTGACGGAACCCGATATATGAGGTTTTGCGTGTCGATGTTGGACACGAGTATTTATGATATTTGAGTGCCGATGTTGGGCACTCGTGATTCTCAGAGATTTACAGGATTTGAGGGCCGAGGAGAGTGCCGGCGCCTGAGTTTATTTGGGATTTGGGTGTAGTGTTGGGCACCGATTATATTTTTCCACGTTGATATTCCATGTAGATGTTATTTATCCCATGCTCAGCATTGATTATTATGTATCTCATCCTGTAGTTATTTTTACCTGACAGAGCACTTGCATGATTATGCCCATACTGCTTATCATATATAGACTTATCTGTTGGCATTTGATAGAGTAGCGCAGCAAGTGCATGCTCGCGATTACCTTTATATGTTATCTCTATTCACGAGTTGGCAACTCACCACCGTTGTGCCACAGTATTTGCAGGTTGCCCCTCAAAGTAGTCGTGGCAGGCTGCCTTCTTACATCTTTTGGCTACAGATACCACTACAGTTGGTGCGAGAGCTATTTTGCTGTTAGGTAGGTTATGGTATCTGGTTACTTCTATTGTACACTCTTTTGTAACTAGTATTCTCCATCTACCTTATTTGTACTTGACTTAGAGACAGTGTGAGGACGATGATGTATATTATTGTATTCTGGTGTCGAGCTCGGGGGAGCCGACTTTATATATGCAGTTTATTATTCTGTGATGTTTTACTTATTGCTCATTCTTCGCTACGGCGTCGTATATTACTCTTGTGATGATGGTTTCCGCCGTTGGGCGTGATTGCTCCCGTTTGGGGATGCTTTATTTCATTATATATCATTTCCACTTATATCATGTTTTGTACTCGATTTCGGGGTTACTTTTACAAAGGAAATGCTGCCAAAATTATTATGAGGATAACTTAACTTTAAAAGAACTTTATTGAACTATTTAAGGTTTTCTAAATGTTTTAATTAAACGTTTTCAACACTCGCTACTTTTAAATGATTTTGATTTCTGGGTTCGGCTTACTTAGTCGCGTTACACCTGTAGACGTTGCGTGGTTAAGTGCCGATTACGAGTCGAAATATTCAGGTCGTGACACTTTTTATGGCGCCGGGGCTTTATTTACAGAGCGCTTTGTAATTCCTTAGCGTCCACGTGAGGAGCACGTGGAGCGCTTGGCGCTGAGTGCCAAACTTGTAGCGCTAAGGCGCTTCCTATAAAATAGCGCCCACGTGAGGAGCGCGTTGAGCGCTGGGCGCTGGGCGCTGAGCGCCAGATTTGGAGCGCTAAGGCTCTTCTTTTAAAATAGTGCCCACGTAAAAAGCGCATGGAGCGCTGGGCACGGAGCGCCAGATTTGGAGCGCTAAAGCGCTTCTTTTAAAATTGGCAGCTTTGATCAGTCCTGTGCTCTGAGAATTAAATTCTCGGTTTATAAGAGACTTTGTCTCATGAATCTAAGAACCAAGTTCTTCTTTTATGAGAAGATACTATGATCTCTTTTATTTTTATTTATGAGAAGCTTTGTCTCATGGATCTAAGAACTAAGTTCTTCTCTTTTTTGATGAGATGTTGTGATCTCTTTTACTTTTGTGAAAGACTTTGTCTCATAGATCTGTAAAAGAACTAAGTTCTTCTGATGTAAGAGTTAAACTCTCAAATATAGAGAAGATGCCATGATCTCTCTTCTTGCTATTTACCTTGAGAAGAAATAGCTCTCGTCTTTGAAGTTTCTTGAAGTTTATGGGGGGGGAGGTTCCTCTGTACAAGACTTGAAGTCTTGGGTACTTTATATAGTGGAGGCTGATCTATTGAATCAGTTAAGGAAATCTCTCATTGAGAGATCTCTGATTGATTTGGGGATGTTTCCCACCATTGGATCTTTGATCCAAGTGCTTCTGTTTTACAGAAGACACTTTTCTTGTTTTAACAAGATTGGGAAAATATTTTCCCATACAGAACTTATTTTGAATTTTGGTGATTTTTAATCACCATTGGATCTTTGATCCAACGGTGCTCTGATTTACAGAGCACAATCTTTCTTGTTTAGAAAGATTTGAGGAGTATTTCCTCAACATAATTTAATTCTGTAATTTGATGATTTTATCATCTTCGTTGGATCTTTGATCCAAGGGTAGAGAACATTTAGTTCTAGCGCTGGCGCTCTCGTGCTTTGCACGTGAGGCGCTGCTAGCGCTCTCGTGCTTTGCACGTGAGACGCTGCCTCAGAGTCTTTGACTCTTAGCGCTGGCACTCTTGGCGCGAGCGCTCTCGTGCTTTGCATGTGAGGCGCTGCCTCAGAGTCTTTGACTCTTAGCGCTGGCGCTCTTGGCGCCAGCGCTCTCGTGCTTTGCACGTGAGGCGCTGCCTCAGTTCAAATTTCAAATTTTGAATAGAGCTTTGTTCTCTGATTGGGGGAAACAAATGCCTCCCCACCATTGCGCTCACGTGGCTCACACGTGAGTGCAGCGGTGGCATCCTTTACACCGTTGGATTGTCTTGGAAGTCGGATCGACTTCTAGCGCTTATAAATAGGGCCTTTGGCCCTTGAAATGACTGCTGTTCATCTTCTTGCCTCCTTGTTTTTCTGAAAATTTAATTCTCTCTTCAGAGCATAGATCTCTGCCCAAAGAACTTTCTTTTAAGTTAGAACTTCGTTCAAAAGATTGGTAAGAATCATGTTCGACCCCATTAACAGAGCTTTGCTCTTACTAAATCATAGATCTAAAACATCTTTTTTGGGGTTTCTTTAAACCGTTAATTAAAACAGAGCTTTGCTCTTCCTAAATCATAGATTTGAAGAAATCTTTTTTTAGGGTTTCTTAACAGAGCTTTGCTCTTCTTAGATCACATATCTAAAGAGATCTTTTTTAGGGTTTCTTAACCCATTAATGAAGAACTCTTAGAGTTTCTAGGATTTGTATTTCAGATCTTTAAAGATCTTAGGGTTTTACCTCTGTAAAAAGCTTTGCTTTTTAGGGTTCTGATGGCTTGCTCCACCGTTTTCGCAGAGCATAACTCTTTAGAAATTTTGGGGAAATTTTATTCCCTTCATAATGACAGATGTACTTCTGTTGCAGAGCGCTGCTCTCAATGGAGTTTAACTCCTTGGCCCGAGGAGTCTCTCATTAAATGAGAATCTTTTTAGGATTTCCTCTTTAATGAGTGACTGTCTCATCAATGATAAACCGTCATCATGATTCTGTGGGTCCCCTTTGGTCCCTTTCCACTGCAGTGCAGTGTGGTACAAACTTAAAGTGGCAAATGTCAGAATTTGGACTGTAGCATTGACAGCTAACCCTTGTTCTTTTTCGTGCAGGTACTATGTATTTTGACACTTCTTTCCCATTTGTTCGTTCGGAGAGCGCATTTCCTGACGTGCCCGTGGATATGGAAGTCTTCGCGCTCATTAAAGATCACGACCCAGAACAAAAATCTCTTCATCTATGGGGGTCATGGTACAATCAAATCATCCGGGGTCAGTGTAGTTTTTCTTGTGCAGTACCTTCGGAGCCCATTTCAGCGATTCACTACGCCGACACACCCCTAGTGAACTATGCCGTAGAGGAGGTCAACTGGACTTCGGAAGGTCGCCTTCAACCCTCTATGGCCTCGATACCCATGCAGCCGTCGATGGCTTTGGATATTCTGGGGCGGTGCATATGTCAAGGCGAGTCGCGCCCTTAGGGACAGCCGTACATGATCGGTTTGACTCCTCGACACTCAGCCGGATACTTGCAGTGGGCTCGACACATTTTGTCGGCCAAGAAATCACAGCTGCTAAAGTTCGGGTTGTACCCCGTAGTTTACGCGTATCTTTTCCAGTATTCTATGTCCCCTGTATGGTGGGTCAAAGCTTTCTTGGAATAATAGAATGTACCGACTCACACCTTCCTTCTATCAGATCGAGAAGTTTCCATCTCTTTGTAGGACTTCGCGGAGATCTCCAGCTTACATGTCAGGGGAGAACATTACGAGGAGCTACTTCCTCCTGACGAGTACATCTTTGCCACCAAATCAGTGGTGATGGGCCTTACCCCGGAGAATGCCATTCAACATCAATTCCCAAGCCTGATTAAGGTGTTGAAAATTTACGAAAGTCTGTTTCTCGAATCCGGAGGACACGGGGTCAGCTTCGCGGATTTCATCACTCGCTTTCTTCGTCCGGAAGTCTTATCAAAACAAGATGTGAAATTCTCTAAGCTTGACGACCCATTTTTTTTTGTCTTGGACAGCCAGCCAACAGCAAAGGCCGATCAAAAGAATTTCTTTCTCCCGGATACCCCGGTTGTCCCCTTTGCAGAGCTCGTAGCTTTAGACATTGACGAAGAGGCATTCTTTTTGGGTTTCTCTGCCTATGGTTAAGTTGGTTTTGTAGGGTTCTTAGGCACCCTAGTGAGGTCTCACAAGTGATCAAACATGGCCAATTGAAAATTTTACGGGTGCCTACAAACCCTAATACAGATCGTTTACTAGATATCTAGGCGAAACAAGCAAGTAAATGGAAATGTATCTAAAGGAAAGGGGCTACAACCTTTGTAGATCCGTTCCACCACCTCCTAAGCTCCGTGATGAAGTCCCCTCGCTGTCCAAATCATATCTTGGGCTCTAGCGTCGGCTTCATCAGGGAAAAACGGGCTAGGTCATCGACGATGATGCCGAAGATGATCTACGTCGAGGCATCGCTAGATCAAGCTCCAACTTCATCAAGTCAAGAAAACTTATGAAGGAAACACCCTATACTACTTGGCAAGAGGTAGAGGATGAAGAAATAGGAAGTGGGTAGACTTTAGATTTGGATTTCACACACTTTTTCATCAATCACCATTGATGTAGCAAGCTTTCTTCTCATGGAGGAAGAAGAAGAAGATGAAGAAAAAGAATATGATAAGTATTAAGTAAATGATAAATAAATCAATACTTATCATTTACTAACCCTTGGTTAGTTGTAGAGAATGGACCATGGTTAACTTGAATGGTTAGGGTTAAGGATGAGATAAGAATGGTGGACTAATTCAAAGCTTCAAGAATCTTCAACTAGCAAACAAAATTAGCAACCATTCTTTTCTCATCTTTTTCCAACATAAATAAATAAATAGATAAGAAAAAAGAAAACCCTAATCATAATCTTAACCATGGTCTAAATCTTTACACTAACCCTAGCTTGCATGTATCATCAAACATGATACAATCATGTGCACAAAATATATCACATATGCAATGTGCACAAACCAAGTGAGTAAATCCATTTAAAGTGAACCAATACTAGTTAATGCAAAGTAATATATCAAATATATAATTATACATTAAATCATTAAATCAACACTTGATTCAATGATCCGGTCATGTCGCATATAACCGGCTAGTATCCAATGTATCGGCTTATCGAATCAATCCTTGATTCGATAACTAGGTTATATCGCATACAACCATTCGACACATTCATCGCGAGAATGAGATACGGTATCACATACACGCATTATTCTCGGTCCCGCACATATCTCATATGCGCTCCTATTTCGTTTCGCTTGAGCCAGGAAACCTCTGTGTAGGACTCTAAAGACTCGTCAATACGCCGGTAGCGGATGATGATCATATCAAGCACCCACAAGCCGCAAGCGGTCTGCTAAACGTAACGGCCACCCGGGTATTGAGCGATCAGAAGATCGACGAGCAAGCCCGCTCACACTCCTGTGAATCCAACCGGTAACACTTACCGTACAGTCCGGTCTGTTCGTCTGATATGCCGCATATCTCGCCTAGGGGTGGTAAACGTCAGACCCCAATAGCTCGATAAGTCATGCCGACGTAGGGTCCATAACATTCGTGAAGCTACTGATAACTCTTACCAGTATATCACTGCAACCCTGGCCAGGGATTTCCTGTTATGGCCAGTCGAGCATAGCACAACATCAACCCCCAATACCGGGAGAGACGAATCCCCTCCTATCGCTCATTGCCTCCATGTGAATCGGGACTGTACCCAAAAACCACCTGTTTGCATAACTCAGTAGAGCCGTGGTAGGGTGGAAATCAAAGCACAGTGGGAGACACACAAGACTCTATGACGATCTCGGGTCAACAGACTAAGCTGTACCAGTGTCACCAGAGAACTGCCATCTGACGTGAGGTATAATACCATCTGGGAGTTCTCGGCGAGTCCGTTCAGTATACCCAGTCTCCACTGAGCACCCGCATACCATCTCCGATGTCAAACACCAATGGATATGGGATCATCCATCGCCCATCGCATGGGTCGAGAAGATATACGCTAGTCTACTCTGGAATATCGATGCCCCGTCTCGATATTCCCTCGACTAGGAACAATGAAGGATGTACTCATTGACTACCCAGGCCCCACTAGTATGATCTGCATCACAGTCCTGGAAGTCGGGTACACATCCTAAGGGCTTTATCAACATGTAATCAGAGAGACAGAAAGTATACATGTTAAGATAAAGAGCAACCAGATAGCGTACTATCATGTCGAGCAAGAAAGTCCTACCTATATATGTTCCAGCATCCACTACAATATACATCCAATGTACAGTAATGGCCTCTAGGGCATACATATAACTAACAATCTCCCACTTGCACTAGGGCCATCTGTAGCAGTGGTTGCAGTATCACATACTCAACCATCCCCTAAAAGTCTCTCTTTGGGAAAGAGGCCTTCGTGAGTGGATCCGCCGTGTTGTCCTCTGAGTCTACTCTCCTAACCTCGATCACCCTGGAGATCAACTATCTCCATGATCAGGTGATGCTGCCTCAAAATTTGTCTGGGTCACTGATGGGACCATGGTTCCAGGGCCGAAGCCACACTTCCATTGTCACACAATGGTAGGAACCTAGTTCATCCTATGAACCTATATACACCCAAACTGCCTCTTTGGTAGTATCTTTAATAGCGATGTTACCAGCCTTTATCGTCTAGTTTGCCACGGTATCTAGCTTGGAACTCTTCCAACATACCGTCCCTTTACCAAGGGTAAAGACAATGCCTGTGACTGACATTCAGTCGTCTTTATCACTCTGGAACCCTTCCAGTGATTCTCCCCAGGATCGATTGATACCATTTCACTACAACTAGTGAGTATCCTAACATCCAATTAGATCTATCTCATAGATCCAAAGCTTAGGATTTAGTAGGTATCACTTTGATCCTATATGGAAAATCTTTGTGATAAGCGGAGATTGATCGAGCGTAGCATAGGAAACTCCTTCCCTAACAAGAGTATGTCATCCACGTACTCTACGAGGATCGACACCATACTCCCTACTACCCTTTTGTTTATACAAGGTTCATCTACCATTTTGATGATGTCAACTTCTTTGACTAATCAATCAAAACAGATGTTCCAACTCCGCGATGCCTGCTTTATCCTATAAAGCATCTTGCACACGTTTCCGCTGCTCCCACTGTCTATGAGGAACTCTGGCTGTGTTCTTATAGACGTTCTCTTCTAAATCAATATTTAGAAAAGTAGTCATGGCACCCAACCACCAGATATCGTAGTCATGGTATGTAGCCATGGCAAGTAGGATCTGGATGGATTTAAACATAGTCCCTGGAAAAGGTTTCATCATTATCCGTGCCTGGTTGATGACGAAAATCTTTAACAAGTCTAGCTTTGAAAGTCTCAACCTTTCCATGTACACCAAGCAATCTTCTCAAGATATACTTGCTCCTGATGGGGATTTAACCCTTCAGTTATAGCAACCAAAGTCCATACTTTGTTGGTGTATAAGGATTCCATCTCAGATCACTAAGCATCCAGCCATTCTTACAGAGTCCCTACTCTCGATGGCCTGCTCGAAACTGGTTGGGTCATCATCTCATGATGCAATCCTCGCTTCCACTGTCATCGAGAAAACGAGGTATCTCTCAGGTGGGTGAGGAACCCTACTAGATCGGCGGAGAGGCTGAGGTTCGTCGGAAACTATTGAATCCTTTGGTTCTACCAAATTATCTGCAGTTTTGTACAGCTGGAACCTTTCCAGTTCTACAGAACTGATCTTGCCTCGATCTTGTCCGGATTTTGCTTTTGACATAGGCCGGACAATCCCAAATCTTAACTTACTTAAGAGATAGGCTCTTCCCATACCATATCTCATATGGAATGGTAGGCACTGATTTGATTCGAACCTAATTCAATAGGTATGCAGCTTCTCAAGTGCATAACTCCTAAAAGGAAATAGGTAACTCAGTAATACTCATCATAGAGCACACGATATCTAATATTGTGTGATTGCTCCGCCCCGATACACCGTTGTGCTGTGGTGTATTCAGAGGAGTAATACTGAGAGAGAATCTCATTTTCCTTTAGAATAGTCCAAGGATTCCATGCACAAGTATTCTCCTCCCTGATCTCATCATAGGACATAATACTTATACCCGGTTATTGGTTCTCTACTTCTAACTTTTATTCTGTGAATACCTCAAAAGGTTCGGACTTATGTTTCAACAGGAACATATGACTGAATCTTGAGAGATTATCAGAGAATATAATGAAGTAAAAAGAACCAGTCCTGGCATGTGTAGACAGGAGACTTTACATACATCATCATGTATCAGTCCCAAGAGTTCATTAACTCTTTCTCGGCTTCCAGTAAGCAGAGCTGGTGTCATTATATCTTTGTGACATGAATGGCAAGTTTCACAAGATGTAAATTTAAACTGATTTAAATATGCATCTAAAATGTAACTTCAGCCAGTCGGGTCGCATTGATATGACCTAGTCTACAATGCCTCAAGAATGATTCGTTCATTTCTGAACTCTTCCTCTTGTGTGTGTTCAGTATACAAGGAACTGTAGTTTGATTTAGAACGTCAATGCTTTTAGATGACGTGCCTGAACCGATCAACTTTTGATATAGGAAATGTTCAAAACATTATCCATCAATACAAAATTATATCCTTTCTTTACTAATAAAGAGACTGATATGATTTTGTATATCAGGTTCGGTATCTAATAGCATTTGTTCAGAATCAATGTATTCGTAATATAGGGTGACAGTAACCAACAGACTTGGCTGCAACACTTGCCCCGTTTTCTGTCTCATGAAACTTATCACCCGATCTCAGTTTTTCTACCTTTTTGTAGCCCTATGTAACAGATTACATATCTGGGATCCTGATCCGGTATCATATATCCAGGATGCAGAGGATACTGAGAAACAGTTCTTTGTAATGAACACACCCGAAGGAGATGCATCATATGCACTGTCTTCGTTTGGGCGGCATAGGAATTCTGGTATTCCCCAATTTCCTGCTCTGTCTCATAACAATTATAAGTGGGAGCGGGACCAACGTTCCCCAGCTCAGTATAACAAGCGGGTTCGGTCGATTCATCCATTTTATTATCTTGATTAAGGCGTGATATGGTCGCTACCAGGAGAGAGAGAGAAGAAAATACTCTGCGTGCGCTCTTGCAAGATCAGATTGGTTATATATTTTATCTAATCAGGATGGCTCCCACTGTTTTTATCAAATCTTCCTTCAAACCTTAAAAGGAAAGACTAGCCGGGATTAATTACACTCTACAAGTTCGCCAACCTTTCAGCCAGGCCAGTGTCGGTACTTTGAGGGAGGTTCCCCGTGCTTTCGCACGGACCTAATTACAGTAAACCTCGTTTTCCCAGAGGCGTAACCCCGTTGACACCTACTTGATCGGCTAATTGCAAAGTGCAAAACTCTCCCAGGAGTAACAATTACTCGCAGTGGGTATCGGGATCCAACTATCACATAGAAGGTATGCAATCTCATTGCAAGTTTCAACATTTGAAACTCCCGATAACGGTTTTTACCCCTAGCACCTATGACCTTAACTATGGTCAACAAATCATAAGTACTAGTCAAGTTCTACCCGTCATTTCGTGATTAATTAGACCCACCCACATGACCCTTAACTAAGGTCAACAAACTCACGCGACTGTCCTAACTAATCGCATCATATGCGGTGTAGGAAGACATCACTTAGCTACCGTACACTGTGCCTTGACTATGGTCAACAAACACAGCACGAATACTAAGTACTCTACTTCCTAAAATGACGGAGGGTTGCGAATGGTTTTTGTGAAAACCTTTAACGCTTTGAACTTGATCTCGTTGCGGAATCAAATGGTTTTTAAATGGAATGTTTTTGAGGCTTTTCTAGTTTTGCTAAAGGGGTCACTCCCGGTGAAGGGATCGTCGGCCCTTTCCTCGTCGAATGAGGTGCGGGATATATCATATATATCACTGTGCAAAGCAGAAACTATAGAAGCGATCAAATACAAACCGAGTGTGTAGCATCTGCCAGTTATTGCTAAAGGAGTCACTCCCGGTGAAGGGATCTCGGTCCTTTCCTCATCGAATAAGGTGCAGGATGTTCTATAATGAACACCACAATGCAAAGCAAGAACTGTAGCTACCTGTTTTTATTTTGAAATTCGATTCCACAACATCAGTTAGGTTTATTTTCTTTCATTAATCTCATTAATGAATATCCCATCATTTAAATTACCTAAACATCACAGATAAATATGACGTACACTTATGCCATCCGCATTCGCCTCGATGTCCCCTCGTGCACCGTTAGGTTAGGTAACTAACGGCAGAGCGGGGCAGGGCTAGCGCGGGTGTAAAACATAAGCAACGTCTATATAATATATCATATATACTATATACAATATCTGTCACAGAACATCACATGATCTCATCACAGATAAATCACAGCAGAAGAAACATATGAAATATTGGATATACTAGGACGTCCGTGTTTTCAATACGAGCCAGTATAAAACACGGATTCCACGGTCGTGATGAATAGCCAATCCCACACCCCTAGACCCCTACGAGAGCGGCAAGCAACCCTACCAATTCTAGGGTTAGGAGACCCGGACTCGACTCCTCGAGATGGTCTCCCACTGGACCCCAGAACCCGGTTACTTGTGCTCCCCTCCTTGGGTCTATCCTAGTGCAGAAAAGTAAATAATATACAAATGGTGACAACATCCGCAACTTGGAAGTGCCCCAATAAAAGAATATTACATACAAGTTTTTACATGAATGAAAATGAAAAACACTCATCTCACATAAAAAACCCCCCGGCTATTCAAACACGACGATCCAATATAACATATCCAGCAACATATAACATCTCATGTCATCAACGTAAGCAAACATACGTATCCCAATTGTCGTTGACATATAGCAACGAAACCGGCGATATCACATATTACACTTACGGTCACAGAAAAGAAAGTGTAAAACTACAACAGTTGGAATCCGCAATCTCTTTAGACATCGCATGCCTAATCAAATGAATTCTTTAGACATCGCATGCCTAACAATTATAAACCCCGCATTTTAGTCTCATTATCGAAAACACTTTTCAATATCAAGTCGGGCAATTCAACAGGATTCCCGACATTTTGATCGAATGCTCGTCGCAAACTTTAGTAGGCGGCTGCATCCCCGACGCCGTCGACCAAGTGCACCAAGGCGGAACACCGCTACCGCGAGCACCCGAACGGATGCTTTCGGCGACGGGGTTCTCCTACAGTCACTTGGTCGGGGCTATGGGGTGAGGCTGTCTATTCAGTTTACCCGGCGAGTATCCGCGTACACTACGTGATTGCGACGGACTTTTGATCACATCAAAATTCCATGGCAACCGATCAAGTGAGACTAAACTGCTATGTTTATAATATTCATTCCGTTATCTCATAACTATTTGTGAATTCCAATTATTGTATCACATTCCGGATAAACAGAAAATGCTAAACTTTTCGATCGAACAATCGAACACCCAAGTTTTCCCGATACTACTCAACACATGAAATAAGTCTAACAACATTCAGTTCGTGCCTCAGTACCAACGGTCCAGCCGTAGAAGGGTCAAGCCAACGCCTCACATGTGGCACGCCGTACTGCCCCAAACCCGAAGGTTCAAAGGGCAGTTCAAGATGGTCACATAATCGAGTTAAGGTTTGTTGTCTTCTAGAGGGTCCATCGCGTTACTTGCACTACTTATAACGTCGTTAAACTACGGAAAAATCCAACAATTGGAAATTTCCCGGCAGGGGAAAAAATGGGTATTTATATCCGGTCGAACTTTTTAACATATTCTAAGATTTATCCGAAAAAACACACCGACAAAATTAGATAATCCGACCGATACACCGAGTTCCCGATACAACCCAGAAAATGCAACTCTGGAAAAATTATTAAAAATCCCCAGGAAAACTAGCACAGACAACTAAGAGTTACTGTGCAAAATAGGATGCACAAAACGACAAAAGGGCCGCGGATCCGCCGCATGAGCCTCCTGTAAGGCCGCGGATCCGCACCGCCTTTATGTAATCAGGACCACGAATTTTACAGTATGTCTTAGATCTTCCTGCTGATTTTTCTGAATATTTTTAATCTCGAAAAAACCACATTTTACAGAAATGTCTAGAGAGCATTTTCAAAGTCGGGTTTTGGGTCGATCGGACTTCTGATTCCGTCGGGACTTCGCCTAAGGCTCTAGCTAGGCTCTGATACCACTGTAGGGTTCTTAGGCACCCTAGTGAGGTCTCACAAGTGATCAAACATGGCCAATTGAAAATTTTACGGGTGCCTACAAACCCTAATACGGATCGTTTACTAGATATCTAGGCGAAACAAGCAAGTAAATGGAAATGTATCTAAAGGAAAGGGGCTACAACCTTTGTAGATCCGTTCCACCACCTCCTAAGCTCCGTGATGAAGTCCCCTCGCTGTCCAAATCATATCTTGGGCTCTAGCGTCGGCTTCATCGGGGGAAAACGGGCTAGGTCATCGACGATGATGCCGAAGATGATCTACGTCGAGGCATCGCTAGATCAAGCTCCAACTTCATCAAGTCAAGAAAACTTGTGAAGGAAACACCCTATACTACTTGGCAAGAGGTAGAGGATGAAGAAATAGGAAGTGGGTAGACTTTAGATTTGGATTTCACACACTTTTTCATCAATCACCATTGATGTAGCAAGCTTTCTTCTCATGGAGGAAGAAGAAGAAGATGAAGAAAAAGAATATGATAAGTATTAAGTAAATGATAAATAAATCAATACTTATCATTTACTAACCCTTGGTTAGTTGTAGAGAATGGACCATGGTTAACTTGAATGGTTAGGGTTAAGGATGAGATAAGAATGGTGGACTAATTCAAAGCTTCAAGAATCTTCAACTAGCAAACAAAATTAGCAACCATTCTTTTCTCATCTTTTTCCAACATAAATAAATACATAAATAAGAAAAAAGAAAACCCTAATCATAATCTTAACCATGGTCTAAATCTTTACACTAACCCTAGCTTGCATGTATCATCAAACATGATACAATCATGTGCACAAAATATATCACATATGCAATGTGCACAAACCAAGTGAGTAAATCCATTTAAAGTGAACCAATACTAGTTAATGCAAAGTAATATATCAAATATATAATTATACATTAAATCATTAAATCAACACTTGATTCAATGATCCGGTCATGTCGCATATAACCGGCTAGTATCCAATGTATCGGCTTATCGAATCAATCCTTGATTCGATAACTAGGTTATATCGCATACAACCATTCGACACATTCATCGCGAGAATGAAATACGGTATCACATACACGCATTATTCTCGGTCCCGCACATATCTCATATGCGCTCCTATTTCGTTTCGCTTGAGCCAGGAAACCTCTGTGTAGGACTCTAAAGACTCGTCAATACGCCGGTAGCGGATGATGATCATATCAAGCACCCACAAGCCGCAAGCGGTCTGCTAAACGTAACGGCCACCCGGGTATTGAGCGATCAGAAGATCGACGAGCAAGCCCGCTCACACTCCTGTGAATCCAACCAGTAACACTTACCGTACAGTCCGGTCTGTTCGTCTGATATGCCGCATATCTCGCCTAGGGGTGGTAAACGTCAGACCCCAATAGCTCGATAAGTCATGCCGACGTAGGGTCCATAACATTCGTGAAGCTACTGATAACTCTTACCAGTATATCACTGCAACCCTGGCCAGGGATTTCCTGTTATGGCCAGTCGAGCATAGCACAACATCAACCCCCAATACCGGGAGAGACGAATCCCTTCCTATCGCTCATTGCCTCCATGTGAATCGGGACTGTACCCAAAAACCACCTGTTTGCTCGACTCAGTAGAGCCGTGGTAGGGTGGAAATCAAAGCACAGTGGGAGACACACAAGACTCTATGACGATCTCGGGTCAACAGACTAAGCTGTACCAGTGTCACCAGAGAACTGCCATCTGACGTGAGGTATAATACCATCTGGGAGTTCTCGGCGAGTCCGTTCAGTGTACCCAGTCTCCACTGAGCACCCGCATACCATCTCCGATGTCAAACACCAATGGATATGGGATCATCCATCGCCCATCGCATGGGTCGAGAAGATATACGCTAGTCTACTCTGGAATATCGATGCCCCGTCTCGATATTCCCTCGACTAGGAACAATGAAGGATGTACTCATTGACCACCCAGGCCCCACTAGTATGATCTGCATCACAGTCCTGGAAGTCGGGTACACATCCTAAGGGCTTTATCAACATGTAATCAGAGAGACAGAAAGTATACATGTTAAGATAAAGAGCAACCAGATAGCGTACTATCATGTCGAGCAAGAAAGTCCTACCTATATATGTCCTAGCATCCACTACAATATACATCCAATGTACAGTAATGGCCTCTAGGGCATACATATAACTAACAGGTTTGTGCTCCCAATGCACCCTCGCCATATGAGGCCATCCGTCTTCTATCGGCTCACCGAATGGTTGTTAGGATGCGAGTGGCCGTCGGGGTCGCTGGGCTGGCTCATTTGTATCATGGCATCAGCTTAGCGGCAGACACCATTCAGCCGAGGGTGCAGCCCGTAAATTTCCCACTGCACTATTTCACTTCGTGGATCGAGCTGCATGTGCTCGGCGCTTTTGGAGCTCACAAGCGGACCTGTTTTTACGACAGTTATAACTTTCCTCGGGTTATGTGGCTAGTTGACGCTTCCGCTTTGGAACCGACTCAGCGAGAGGCTCGGGGTCTGGTTCTTCGCCCGCGTATGGTCGGGGATGGCATGACCTTCGTCGATAAGGTCTTAACCATCGGTAAAAAATCAACAAAAACGGTGCAGCCGTTGCGCGACACCTTCAAAGACGGGGTTTCTACCTTGAAAACTCGGGAGATTCTTCACTTATATTCAATCAGGCCGGGCATTTTAGTGTTTAGGCAGAACGATTCGGCACTGTTCATGAGATACAACCCGCACCGTTTTGCTCAACAATCGAGCTATAATCAGGGCGTCCCGCTAGAGGCCTTCTTACCTGAGCCGGTTACTATAGAAGACGGTATCCGCAACGCGTTGCACCATTTCATGCGGCTAAACACCGGGTCCAACTTCTTTATCAGTGAGCCGAGCTGCGTTCCTAAATCCTCGAACGCATACGTGGTGTGGTACCAGCATGCGACGAGTGCTGTCATTAGGGAAGAAAAGCGGTTGCTGCTTGATCGCAAGGGTGCAGCCCCTACTGGTAATCCAGCTGTCCCTTTGAAGCGACGGACCATTGTTCGTCCTTCCTTAAGAGAAGCTGTTGCGGTTGCGGTCCCGCGCGCTTTTCCTGAGATGCCCTTACCCCGTGCTCCTGTAGAAGCGGTAGCGACAGCGTCCTCGAAGTATGGAGTGGGTACAAAAATCGGGACTCGTCGCTCAAAATTGCCCGCCAAGCGCAAGCTCCTGTCGTCGGCTGCCGGCGTTCGCTCACAGAAAAAGAAGAAGTCGCTCTTTTCTGCTGACGTTGTGCTCGGCCAGGAGCCCCATTCTCCCTACAGCGAAGGCTTGTATGAGTATAGCACCAACGATAGCTTGTTCGACACGCCTGTGACCGAAACCGATCTACAGGCTGCCCTTCTGGCCTCCGAGCGATTGGCTCGCGAAGAAGCGGCGTTAATTACCATTGCGATGTCAGGTATATTTCCTTTGTATTTTCCGCGTTCGTTCTTTCCTTATTATTATGCCTTACTAATACTCTTTCCTTCAACAGGCATTTCTGCTGAAGAGGCTCTCGCGGCTTCTATCAAGACTTTCAAGGAGGAAGAGAGGATCCGCGCTTCTTTGGGTCTTGGTATAATTCAGCTCATTTTGCCTTCATTCCCTTTTTCTTTATTCATGGTCTGACCCTCTCCTTTATTTTATTGCAGGGACTACCTTGACTTATGTTATCCCGAGTGTGGTGCCGATCTCAGGTGGTGATGCGGCAACACTTCCAGAGCCAGCTATTGTGGCCCCAGCTCGTCCAACCTTACAGCAGGAGGCTTCGCTAAAGCGGCCGATGACAGACACTGTAACGGCTCCAGAGGCAGAGCTTGGTTCGAACGAAGACGTCCCTTTGATGGAGGTCTTGAGGAGATCAGCTCTCATGGCCCAAACTGAAAGGAAATGCAGGAAGCGTGCAGCGAAGGAACGTGATGCCACTTTGGCTGTAGGCGCAGGCTCAAGCACCACTCCATCTGTCATTATTCCTTCAAGGGGTGTTCCAGCTGCCCTGTCTACTGACCATAGACAGGTTGCGCACGTAGCTCGAGAGGCAACCGAGAATCTTTCGCAAGGTAACGTAATTCCCGGTCTTTTTTATTAGAACTTGATATGCAAATTCTTATACATCATATCCCACAGGGCCAAGTCCTGGCGATGAGATGGCAGGCGAGACAATGGCGATCATAGAGCCCAATGTGGCTACTCTCTCTCGGGAGTCTGGGACTGCTCAAACCGCCGCTCTTTCCCTTTGTGGCTCCCCGGTATCGGCGAGCATCGCAAGCGTCACGACGGCCCTTGTCGAATTAGAGGACGAAGCCATGGGCGCAGAGACTACTCCTCTACGGGAGAGCGAAGAAGCCGCTATGCCTGGTGACACTTCCGTCGCGGCTTTGGTTGGTGACTCGTCAGGTAAATCTTGAGTCACTGTTCTTTTTATTTCACAATTCCGTTCAGCTTCTCCTGACGATGTTTTATTTGCAGGTGCAGCGAACGCTGAGATTGTGCCATCTGAAGCACCTCCGGTCACCGCCATGACGGTTGTTGTTCCCTTGCCTTCTCCTATGTCCTCCGAAATGCTGGAAGGTATAGGTTCGCGATTTATTTAGTTGAACTATGAACACCTTCTTCCTTGTACTAACCATATATTGTCGCAACTTTGCAGGAGTCTTTTTTGACCATCTGTATCAGGTGCTGAACCCACATTTCTCCTTCGAGTCGGAAGTCATTCCGCCTGCTGGTATTGGTTAGTATATTCTTTAGCTAATGTCTCTCTCTTTCTTTTATGAATAGCTGTACTATTGCTAAGTCTTCTTTATATTGATCGCAGCGTCCCGGATCGGAGGAGGAGACGAGGGGATAGCCGCACCTCCGGTACTCCCAATTTTGCCACCTGCCATAGCCGGTATAGTAGACTCCGTCGCTTGTATATTTTCTTTACCTCCCGAGTCGACATTTGACCATAATTTGTTTTGCAGCAATCGCACCGGCTCCAGCTCCCTTTGAGTCTCGCATCCCAATGCCGGCAGGGCGCTTTGCTAAACACCCATCTTCCACGGGCGCTGCGAATGTTGAGCGAATTCGTCGAGGATCTTGACGCCGAGGCCCTCGCATTCGCTGCCGATTTTACTGCTGAGCTTAATCCTATGCTGGCGACGCTCGTGAACTTCCATGATGAAGGTGTCGTCGAGTCTTGGGTTAATTACTGCAGGAAGATCGAGGCTTGCCTGCATGAGATTGAGCTCAAGCGTCCCGCTCCGGAAGTATCGTCTTTGAACTCCCAGCGAGCTGCATGGGTTGAGCAGAGTGTTCCATTCCTTCGCCATTTTGAACAAGAGGCGACCTTGAAATAAAAGGAACGTGAGGCGGCTTCCACCGAGTCTGTCCAATTGCATGCCCAGGTCAAAGTGAACACTGCACAGCTGAAAGATATTTTTGAAGGTCTCCAACGATGTATTTCCGACGGGCTGGTGCTGAGGAAAAAGCTTGACTTCACTGAGCGGGTTACGCAGAGTCGCGAAGTTGTTCAGCGGGAAATCGATGAGAAACTTTCATCCTGTTTGGAGCAACGGGCTCGAATTGAAGCGGAGTTGGCTGCGGCGGCCGACCGTGAAAAGGAGTTGAGAGGAGTGCGCGAGTGGCTTCCTGACTTACTGAAGACGCCTCCTTCTTAGTAGCCGCCTTTGTATCGACTGAAATTTTGTAATCAATGAATAACATTCATTCGTTCATTCTTTTTTTATTCTTTTATATGATGTATCTTGTACTCAATTGAATTCATGAATCAAAGACACATTTTTTTTCTTGGACTATCGCTTTCTTTTCTTTGTTGTGTCATTGGCATGTTATTTTAGCAAATGTGGCCTGCAGATAGTAGATAGCAGTCCATCTTAACCTCCTTGTAGGGTAGAGATGGCTTAGGAAACAGGTTCAGGTCTGCTGCCTAAGACTTTTCAACTTTATGAGCCGTGAGGGTTTCATAAAGACTTTTCTCCCTACGAGTCGAGAGGATTTCTTAGGTGTAATTTCTCCTTAGGGGTCGTGAGGACTCCTAAGTTCATTTTCTCTTGAGAGTCGTAAGAATCTCACAGGAGAATTTTCTTTTATGCGCAGGGACACTAATTTCCCCGCCGGTAGAGATGAATCGAAAGATTCTCGCAAAGACACTGATTTCCTTGCGGGTCGAAGTGAATCGAGGTTCTCGCCAAGGACGCCGATTTCCCTGAATCGAGAGGTTTAGCCAAGGGCACTGATTTCCCTGGGGTTGAGACGAATCGAGAGATTCCTACAAAGACATTGATTTCCTTGCGGGTCGACGCGAATCGAGGTTCTCACCAAGGACGCTGATTTCCCTGAATCGAGAGGTTTAGCCAAGGACACTGATTTCCCTGGGGTCGAGACGAATCGAGAGATTCCTACAAAGATACTGATTTCCTTACGGGTCGACGCGAATCGAGGTTCTCGCTAAGGACGCTGATTTCCCTGAATCGAGAGGTTTAGCTAAGGACACTGATTTCCCTGGGGTCGAGACGAATCGAGAGATTCCTGCAAAGACACTGATTTCTTTGAGGGTCGACGCGAATCAAGGTTCTCGCCAAGGATGTTTATTTCCCCGAATTGAGAGTTTTTGCCAAGGACACTGATTTCCCCGGGGTCGAGACGAATCGAGAGATTCCTGCAAAGACACTGATTTCCTTGCGGGTCGATGCGAATCGAGGTTCTCGCCAAGGACGCTGATTTCCCTGATTCGAGAAGTTTTGCAAAGGACACTGATTTCCCCGGGGTTGAGACAAATCGAGAGATTCCTGCAAAGACACTGATTTCCATGCGGGTCGACGCGAATCAAGGTTCTCGCCAAGGACGCTGATTTCCCTGAATCGAGAGGTTTTTCCAAGGACACTGATTTCCCTGGGGTCGAGATGAATCGAGAGATTCCTACAAAGACACAGATTTCCTTGCGGGTCGACGCGAATCAAGATTTTCGCCAAAGACGCCGATTTCCCTGAATCGAGAGGTTTAGCCAAGGACACTGATTTCCCTGGAGGTTGGGTGACTTGTTTCCGAGATGGAGGTCATCGGCTGACTTGCTCCGCTTTCTGCGGTGTCCGGATTGACTTGCTCCGCTTTCTGCGCTGTCAGGGTTGACGTGCTCCACTTTCTGTGGTGCCAGGGTTGACGTACACCACTTTCTGCGGTGTCAGGGTTGACGTACTCCACTTTCTGCGGTGTCAAGGACGACGTACTCCACTTTCTGCGGTGTCAGGGTTGACGTACTCCACTTTCTGTGGTGTTAGGATTGACGTACTCCACTTTCTGCGGTGTCGGGGTCGACTCTAGGTTGTTTGTGAACCGTTGAGTCTTAAAACTAGGGATTGTGTCGTAGCTCTGATTGGTGATGTCGCGTTCGTATCCTGCTGGAACGAGGATGAACGCCGTTACTAATCTCCTAGTTTGCAGATGTTGCCGTTGAGATCTGACTCTCTCTTTGACAGAGTCTGTCGGGAAATGTGGTTCCTATTTCGTTTATACCCATGGATTGTATACAGGGGTCAGTATGGACTCTCCTGTAGGGCAGAAAATTTCATTTCATTTTTTTTGTTTTCTTTCCGCGATGCTTTATCTTTTCAGCTTTTTATATCGTGAAGGTCGCGATTGCCCCATCATTTTGGCTATTTTTCGCGGTGCCCAACCATTTCGGCTTTTTTTCTTTTTACCCGTTGCTTTTCATTGCGAGTTGCCCAATCATTTCAGCTATTTTTGTATGCATATCTTTTACTTGCCGATTTTGTTACAAGTTGCTCTATCATTTCGACTATTTCATATGCATCTATTGCTCGCTAACTTTTTGCTGTGAGTATGGGACTTGGAATCTGATGCCAATCTTAGCATCAGCATCACTGCGACTGGAATATTGCCATGAGCGAATCATCATTTTCCGTGAAAGAACTTGGAATTTGATACCGATTTAGGCATCAGCATCACTACCACTGGGACATTGCCAGGAGCGAATCATCATTTGCCTTTGTCGATTTGAACAAAGATGGCTTAGCAAACAGGGTTAGGATCCTGTCGACTAAGGCTTTTGACTTCATGAGCCGTAAGGGTCTCATAAAGGTGTTTCTCTCTACGAGTCGTGAGGATCTCATAGGTGCGATTTCTGCTTAGGAACCGTGAGGATTCTTAAGTGCATGTTTTCTTATAAGTCGTAAGGATCTTACAAGAGTGTTTTCTCCTTATAAGTCGAGAGGACTTACAAGTGTCGTTCACCACATGAGGACATTTCGGGCCATCGGTTGAACTTGGTGGGGGAGACGTTTATTTATGCCCGTGGATTGTATACAAGGGTCAATATTGAACCGTTTGTAGTGCAATCTGGAGATTGTGATGGCTTAAGAACAGGTTCAGATCCCTGTAACTTAAGGCTTTTGAATCCTGTAAGCCTTAAGGGTCTCATAAGAGGGTTCTCCATACGAGTCGTGAGGATCTTGTAAGTGTAATTTCTCCTTAGGGATCGTGAGGATTCCTAAGTGCTTTGCTCCCTTGTGAGTCATAAGGATCTCACGTAGGTGTTTTCTTCTTACAAGGTCGAGAGGACCTTGCAAGTGTGCATGAATATTTTCACGAGCCTGAGCCCTTTCGGGTATTCACAAAATCGCCGGTAGCCCTGCTATTTTTACTCACGGAGCCCTTTCGGGTTTTCATCCTTGCCCCTTTCGCTTATGAACGTACCGTTGTTTTGCCGCGTTAGCCTAAGGATGCCGCGGTTTGTAGTAGTTTAAGGACATTATGGTCCATAGCTAGTTTCAGGACGTTTCGGTCCGTTATTAGTTTTAAGGACGTTTCGGTCCGTTGTTAGTTTAAGGACGTTTCGGTCCGTTGTTAGTTTAAGGATATTGCGGTTCATTGTTAGTTTAAGGACGTTTCGGTTCGCTGTTAGTTTAGGGACATTTCGATCCATAGCTAGTTTAAGGACATTACGGTCCATTGTTACTTTAAGGACGTTTCGATCCATTGTTAGTTTCAGGACATTGCGGTCCATTGTTAGTTTAAGGACGTTTTGGTCCGCTGTTAGTTTAGGTACATTTCGGTCCATATCTAGTTTAAGGACATTACAGTCCATTGTTCATCTTGCATGCACGTGTATTTGTTACGTGACGGGACACATGACGATGATGTGGAATACAACCATTTAGGGTGTGATTTGATTTGGTTGGAGTGTTTTGTGACCCATCCCTATCACGGCTTCTCCAACTTGACGTCGACGCCTGGCCTCTTCGAATAGTGCCATTTCACGCTCTTGATCAGCTTTGCTCTTCTGACGGGCTTCGTCCAGCAACATGTCAATCATCTCGTCTGACGGTTCCAAGGATTTTGGCACCGATACTACCCCCAGATCCTCTATGTTATCTTCCGACAACGAGTGAGCTTCTTCGTTATTTAGCGACGAATGAGAGATCATGTAGAAACTTGCCACATAATCTTCGGGTTCCTTTGACGAGTCTTCTCCCTCATCATTGTCGTTATCTCCGCTTTCAAGGATATGGTTAAGTAACTCTTGGAGCGTGACTGGGGTTCGCGCCTTCTGGTTATATTCTTCCAGCGCCTCAATATGCTTTTGCAGATCCATGCGCTTGTCATCAGGCTGCGCGGGCTTCTGGGTCTTCTTCTTTTTCTTCGAAGACTTTGATGGCTGGGCCTAGGTATTTTGCCTATCGCTACCAACTCTCGATGTTGATCGCGGTTTCAGCACCACCTCTATGATTTCTGGCTCTAGCAGGCTTTTCCACCTGATTGCCGGGCATGCCTGAAGATCTTTCAGCATTCTTTTAGTTTTTACCTGTCACGACCCAAAGTTTGGCCCGTGACCGGCACTTAACCACGTAACGTCTACTGGCGTAACGCGACTAAGTGAACCGAAAACCCAGAAATCAAACCAGTAAAAGTATAGAGTGTTTTAAGTTTTAAATGAAAGCATTTAAAAAGTGATAAGAAATCCTAAGTAAACAATCACCAAGATAGCAATATACGACGCCGTAGCGAAGATCAAGAACAACAAGTGGGAACATCAAAGATAGAATAAACTACAAGTAAAGTCGGCTCACAACGAGCTCGACACCAGAATACCAATAATATACATCATTGTCCTCACACTGTCTCTAAGTCAAGTACATATATGGTAGATGGAGAGTACTAGATACAAAAGTGTGCACAATAAAAGTAACCAGATACCACAACCCACCTAACAGCAAAACAGCTCACGCACCAACTATAGTGGTATCTGTAGCCAAAAGATGCAAGAAAGCAGCCTGCCGCGACTACTCCGAGGGGCAACCTGCAAATACTGTGGCACAACGGGGGTGAGTTGCCAACTCGTGAATAAAAATAACATATAAAGGTTGTTGGATATAGTGCCCTCAGAATCAATTATTGGATCACAGGCACGTGATTGTAATGATTGAGGGAGGACCTATGCCGGTAGGACAGTCTTACTCAAGATGATAGTATGCTATCTGGTTTATCTTTATCATCGTGTACTGCTTTAGGTGACCTTACAGGTCGCTATTACACGTTGATAGAGCCCATAGGATTTTTGCTTGACTGCCAGCAGTATGAGGGCGATCATATACGTGGGAGCTGGGGTCTATAAGCACATCCTTAAAAGGTCCCTAGTCGTGGGAGTTTCGAGAAAGGGCATCGATTCTCCAGAGTAGACTAGTGTATACAGTCGAGACCCCGACGAGGGGCGGTGGCCGGTCTCACAAGCCACTGGTGTCAGTTGGTTCACCTAAGATGTATACAGGTGCTCATTGGGTTATGAGTACACCGGACAGGACTCGCCGGGAACATGCTAGTTGGTCTTATACCTGACGTCAAATAGCAGTTCCCTGGTGACATGTGTACAGGTTAGTTCATCGACCTGAGATCGTCATTTGTCTCGTATGAGTTCCCACTGTACTTTGATTACTACCCTACCACGCTCAAAGGAGACGTGCAAACAGGTTTTAGTTGGGTACAGTCCCGAGCCACATGGAGGCAGTGAGCGGATCTTCAGGGGTTCGTCTCTCCCAGTATTGGGGGTGAGGTCGCGTTGTGTCTAGGAGAGCCATTACACGAAGTCCTTGGCCAAGGCAGGAGATTTACGGGTAGGTATTCCAGTAGTATCTCAGGGTGTTCTGGGCTACACTCCTACACGACTTGTACCGCTTTTGGGGGTCTGACTTTTACCAACCCCCTAGGCCCGCCATGTGATGCTCATACACGAACGGACCGGACTGTACGGATATTGTCACTGACAGGCTCAGTAGGGTGTCAGGATGAGTTCGCTCATCGACGTCCCTTTTGGTCAATACCTGGTAGCCCGTTACGTATAGGCTAATACCTCTGACGTGCTAGTGGTTAAATCCACAACCAAAGTATTGACGAGTCTTTAGAGTCCCCCACAGACCGTTTTCTCAAGTTTCGGGCGAAACGCTGTAGAGATCGTATAGAGATATGGCAGGGTTCGATCAGATACGCGCGGTATTGCACGGATCATGATCGGACGGATAATACTAGCGGGCTTTGGTTTAAGCCGAATCCTAGTATTATACAGTGTAGATTTTGTCTCTTTGCATTTGTATTCAGTGGGAATACAAATGCGGGTATGTATATACAGTCGCGGGGTTTTCCTGTAATTTATTACGGGATCGGTTTTCTGAAGTTGCCAGTTTGCATTCCGTTTCGGCCAGTTTTCCTTTGTTCCTTCACGGCCGGATTTTTCTGATGGAGGGTCTAATTTGCAAGTTTGCAAATTAGCTAAGTGGAGGGGTTTATTTGTTAATGAGGCATTATGATAACATTAGCATCTTTTGATTCCTTTTGAATCAACTCTTTTGCATTAAATGGAGATAGGATTGAGTTGATTGGATTTAAACTTGACCCTGGTGTGACTTTTTTCTCATGATCACACATTATTCTCTTGTTGCATTATTGATTCTTTTTCTCCACCATTCTTTGAGAGGGGCCGGCCACACTTGAGAGGGGAGAAGAGAGAGTTCATTTTTATGTGTGGAAATTTCTCATCTCATTCCTTGCTAAAATGAGAGCACCATTTTTCCTCCAAAGCTTTTTCTCTCTTTACCTCCATCAAAGGCAACTTCTACCCGTATCGAGACATGCTTTCTACACTTCACCTACAGCACCCTTAGGCACGTCGGCTTGCCAACTTCGTGCCCGAGTTGCCTCGGTCCAGAGATGGGAGCCCGTAAAAGAACCCGGCGATGTGGTGCCCGTTCCGACGAGGAGCTGAAGACCGGAGATTTCGCGAGGAGATCGGAGTGGAGACGAAGACCGAAGGACACGGATCGCTTGGTATAGCTCTCTACTCCTTTTCTAGTTTGCTAGAGTTAGGTTAATGGCCCGATCCGGGATTTTAGTGCGCGGTGGTGCCGGTTTCTAGTTGTTAGTAAATTTTCGTTTCCGCATTCCGGCGTCGGGTTGACGGCCGGGGCGCCGCCATGCACTTATAATGGTATCAGAGCCACGCCATTAACCTAGTCTAGCTTGCTCTAACGTGTTTACAAGTTCGATCGATCGGATTTTCCAAAAACCACATTTCCATGTCGCACTTTCTGTCGAATTTTTCCTTGCTCTAAAAATTATTTGGTATTTTGGAAAAATACGTGCAGGGTTTTTTATGCATTCTGTGAAAATTTGGTCAGCTGATATTACTGTAGAGCGGCGGTTCAGCGGCCAAAACCACGTTTTGGCCGCGGAACCGCCGCCGTTTTGTGGCCAAACCGTACCAAATTTCTACAGTGATTTACTGACATGGAAATAGGGTTTCTGGTATATTCTTTTTGGGCCCAGATGTTTTTGAGTGCTACAGTTGTGCTTGGGGCCCACTTCGATAAATTTAGTCGATCGAAAATTTTAAACATGTTAGTTCACAGTATTTACATTATATATGCGACCATGAATGTTATTTGATCGGTAAATCATGTCTAACTGCTATAGCCCTTTTAGACGGATTTACGAACGTAACATTCACGTTGATATTCTGTGTTGTGCTGTGATGTTGCGGATTTGTCGTGGGGATAGCCTGGATGCAATGGTAGTACAGTTTGGTCTTTTATGTACATTTGATATTGCGGGGCGAGCGTCCGACATGTGGACTGCCGTCACTGCCTGTTTGTATATTATTCTTTTGGGGCACGACCGGGTCGAGGTCGATGTACCCGTTGTATATATATTTTACTTTCTTTACTAGGATTACCCCATGGAGGGGTGCACGGATAGCCGGGTTCTAGAGGGCAACAAGCCCGCATCTCATGGCGTTGAGACGGAGGGGGCTTTACACTAGAATTGGCGGGCTATTCGCTGCACTCGTAGGGGGTATATGTTGACCCAGGAGGGGTGCCCAAGTTACCGGATTCCGTGAAGTGCTGGGTGGTCCATTCACGTTGCTGAAGGGGGCTGCCTCGCTTCAGGTTTTAGCGGGTAACTTGCCGCGCCCGTAGGGGTCTAGGTTTTTCATTGCACAGGCTATCCACACGACCAGGGGAACGTCGGGTTTCAGTAGCGGCTCTATGAAACCCGGGGATCCCAGATATCTGTATTATTCTGTGTTGCTAGTTACATTTATGTGATGTTGCATTTTTTTTCACGCCTTGAGCGAATATTATATATTGATATATAGTATAGTAGATGTTGTATATGTTTTGCATCCGTGCTAGTCCAGTCCCCGCTCTGTCGTTAGTTAAGTAACCTAACGGGTGATGACGGGACCCAATGGCGAATGCGGATGGCATATACGTACATCATTATTTTCGTTCTTTGTTGTGTGATCAATTGATGGGACTGCGTTAATTCGGATCAATGCAAGATAAACAAACCTATTCTGATGTTGTTGGAACACTTTTTCAAAAAGCTGTTACTGCAAGGGCGTTCTCTTTTGTTTTGCACAGTGGTATTCGGTTATGAATATCCAGCACCTCAGTCGACGAGGCAAGGGCCGAGATCCCTTCACCGGGAGTGACCCCTTGGACAGAAGTTTGCGTCAGGGCAATAACTTCATTATAGCCGATTACTTTTGCTTTGCATCGTGGTATTCGGTTGGAATATCCTGCACCTCATTCTACGGGGAAAGAGCCGAGATCCCTTCACCGGGAGTGACCTCTTTAGCAAAGGTTTTCGCCACTATATTTTTATAAAAGCTATCCGGTTCCTTCAACGATATCAAGTTCATTACGTTAAAGGTTTTCGCCAGAAACCATTCGTAGCCCTCCGTCGTTTCATATGGATAGTCAATAGTATTCAAGCTATGTTTGTTGGCCAAAGTCAAGGCACAGTGTTTGGTAGCTATTGGGTATTCATATACAGCATAGATAGATGCGTTGGTTTGGGACAGTCGTATAGCCTTGTTGGCCAAAGTCAAGGGCTTGTACGGGTGGGTTCAAATTAACCTGGAGAATGACGGGTAGAACTTGACATGTGACTTATGATTTGTTGGCCAAAGTCAAGGTCATAAGAGCATGGAGCAAAAGTCACATCAGGAGTTTCAAAAGAAACTGAAACTTGCCAGATATGCGCATACCTTCTGGAGTGTGATAACGTGAGCGGATTCCGTCACGTTATCATGCGATGATAGTTGGATCCCGATTCCCACTGATGAGTTGGTTTACTCCTCGAGTGATCCCGACTAATTCTTCTTTCAGGTTTGGGGAAGAATTTGACGTTACAGTGGGAGGTTTCCTAATTAGATAAAGTGATAACCATTCTGATCTAGGTTAGAGTGCACGCTGAGTGTTTCTTTTCTCTATCTCTTTGGCAGCGACCATTGACCCGACCCTAGACTATGACTCAATAACCAAGTTGACCGAACCTTCTTAAACACTGGCTTTTGGATTGTCAGAGTTGCAAACCTCATTGCCACTCCTACTTTTACCCTTTTCTCCAGAACACCCCGTATTATTACGAACGTCCACTTCCATTGGACAAAACCATCGTATGGTTATATACGAACTCGAAGGACTTTATTCGAGGATGGTTTCCGGTTCTGGAGAAAACGAATAGGATTATTCAGTTGTCTTTTCCTTTTTACCTTCTCTCCCATTGCGAGTGCTCCTTGGATTAGGACAGTACACCTATTACGCAAATTGGATAGTCTTCTTCCAAACCATAGACAGGTGCCGACCGGTAGGGAATGAAGAAAACCAATTAGCCTAACGATGGTGTACAGAAGGTATTATGTTAAGACAAATAAAGGGATTAGAAGGAGGGCAAAGTAAATTGCGACTGCTATTCACGACCAACCAAGTATTTCATTACCACTCCCACTTCACCTTTGTATTTCTCCAGAACACTCCGTATCACTACGAAGATCCACAGTTTATTGGATACTCCATCGTATGGTTATATACGAACTCGAAAGGAACTTGTTCCAGTTCGGGGATGGATTCTGGTTCAGGAGAAATAGGAATAAGGTTTATTCGGTTGTCTTTTAACTTCACCTTCTCTCGTATTGCGAGTGCTCCTAGGATTAGGACAGTACACCCATTATGCTTATTGGATAGTCTTCTTCCAAACCATAGGCTGGTGCCGAACAGTATGGAAGGAAGAAAACCATTTGGCCTAAAGGGGTGTGCAGAAGGTAACGACTAAAGACATATAAAGGGATTTGGAGAGGTGGCAAAGAAATATACGGTTACGGTTGTGAATCTGGATAATGGAAGAGGCATTACTAGGAATACCCGGATACCCCTACGAAACATTTTCAATGTTTCAGTTTCACTGTGTACTGTTAATAGAAAACTGATTTCCCAATTAGACACTTACTCCAGGGTATGTATTTACCAGGTCTGATTCTCACATCTGTATGGTTTTACAGATGATGAGTGGGAGTAAGTTATTGGAAATTAGGTGATCATCCTCATTATATCAGAATTCGTTGTAATTGGTGATATTTGAGGAAATCGCCTGCGCTGTTTGCCGGACGGCAAATATTTGGTTTTGAATATCCGTTGTTCTGCACCAATTTCAAATTGATATATTTGTACGTCTATTTTCATAGACTAAGATATAACTTTTTGAAATTATGTCTATGACATTTACCTATATCAGTGGATGGTTAGGAAAGGAGCATTAAACAGCGGTGTAATTCTTCTTAACCATAAGTACAGTTTTCAACCTACGACACACAGCGAATGAGTCACTAGACTCAGGGGACTTATACAGAGTATTGTATATTGTCCAGTGTCCATTAGGACAGAGGGGTTGGTCATCATACTACATTCGGTTTACTTATGATTTCTCTAGTTCTTAGACAAGTGTTTCGTAGAGATGCAAGGTCTAAGTTTTGAGAAGTTATAGGTATATGAATAAAGTAGAGAACCAGGTGTTGCAAGTATCGGGATTCTTCAAGGTAATCGAAGATATAGATACTTGTGTATAGTATTCAGATGATAGTAATGATTAAGAGAACTTGCTTCTCTTTCAGGTTACTCATAATTGGAAGCACTCCTAAGTTGAGTAACGCTGATCGGCCTCTTTCCATTTAGTTGACATGCACTGGAGACAGCTGCATGATTTGAATCTGGTTCAATTAAATCAGTGCCTCTATTTCTGTATTGGATATAGAACCGTTCGTATCTTGACAATGTTAAGGTACGGGGAGTTGTCCGGCTTATGCTTAAAACCAGACTCTGGATGACTCAAGGCACGTTTCTGTAATGGTTGTTTGTGGGTTGACCCAGGCTATGATGATGGTTGACTTTCTACCACCTGAAAGATCAATAGTGATATTGTTCTTGACTCGCTACGGTTTTAATAAAAACGGATTTTTTCAGAAAACAGTAGTGGGATTATGGTAGAACTGGAAGTGATTCTATAACCGCAAACGATTACTGAAGATTTGATAAGAACCTAAAGATTCAATCTGGTTTGACATTCTATTGGCTACTCCGCAGATATGGTGGGTAACCTCAGGCACTCGAGAGGTACTTCGGTATGCTCAAAGACGGTGACAAGGAGGTTCTTGTTTACCCAGACTTGCCATTGCTGTTGTTCCAGGCTGTGAAACCCGGCAGGAGGATGAGTATAGCGTCGTTCTAAACTAGCTTTAGAAGTGTACGTCTATATGACTCTGCCAGAGGGTTGTCGTAGTCAGTGGGAGCAGCGGAAGCATAGTGGACAGGTGGCTTATGTCTATTTATAGACTAAAGCAGATATAGCGGAGATAGATCATCTATTTCTGATGTGACAGTCATAGTTTTGACTTCATCAGAAGGGGATGGATCTGTTAAGAAGGTAGTAGGGTGTGATGTCCTAGTATATGGATGACATACACAGAGTAGGAAGTGAAATTCCTATACTACGATCGGTTATACTTTGGTTGTCACACAGTGGTTTCTCCACAAAGGGTTTGGATATTATATCATACATCCTGGTTACTAGACCTATGGTTTTAGATCTAGATTTGGGTAGTTTCCCAATCTGGGTACTTAGACAGCATTCTATGAGTTTTAGAATGGACGACTCCTGGCATGGTAGTGTACCTGCAGGTAATGGAGTCACCCTCTCTAAAGGTGTCTTACAGACTAAAGGGGATAGGGATGTGCATGATTGGCAGATCACTTGCTTAGGCAATTGCGTCAATCATGAGATGTCAAGTACCACACCAGATGTTGTTTTTGCAGTAGATGCAATAAGTTAATATTAATCCAATCCAGGAGAAACATTAGGAAGCACCTTTACAACATAAGTGCATGTTCTAGGGATTTGATAACGGCAGCCTCTTTTAGGAGACGGTTATCATTCCAAGCTTCCAAGGTGACCTGGTATAGCTCTAATACACGGATCGCTTGGTATAGCTCTGTACTCCTTTTCTAGTTTGATAGAGTTAGGTTAATGGCCCGATCCGGGATTTTAGTGCGCGGTGGTGCCGGTTTCTAGTTGTTAGAAAAATTTTGTTTCCGCATTCGGGCGTCGGGTTGACGGCCAGGGCGCCGCCGCACACTTACAAAGGTAATTGCGAGCATGCACGTACTGCGCTAATCTATCATATGCCAGCAGATGATATCAATGCGTGATAAACAGTATGTGCAATAATCATGCAAGTGCTCTATCAGGTAATATAACTACAGGATGAGATACAATAATGAATGTTGAGCATGGGAAATATAACATCTACACGGAGTGTCAACGTGGAATATATATAATCGGTGTCCATCAATGCACCGCAAATCCCAACAACCCAGACGCCGGCACTCCCATCGGCCCTCAAATCCTGTACATCCCTGAGAATCACGAGTGCCCAACATCGGCACCCAAATATCATAAATACTCGTGTCTAGCATCGACACGCAAATCCTCCTATATCGGGCATCCGTCAGTCCGGGTCAGCCCCCTCTCTAATATATATCGGGTATCCGTCAGTCCTGGTCAGCCCTCTCTCTCATATATCGGGCATCCGTCAGTCCGGGTCAGCCCTCTCTCTCTCATATATATATCGGGCATCCGTCAGTCCGGGTCAGCCCTCTCTCTCTCATATATATATCCGGCATCCGTCAGTCCGGGTCAGCCCTCTCTCTCATACATGCCACTCTAGCACCGAAAGGGTGGGCGCACCGAAATATCATATCAAGGGAACCGGGTTTTTAAATAATTACATCTTCAAAATAGCCACGGTTCCCAAATCCAGAAATCACATGTAATCCAAACCAATATGCAAATCAATGTGATGTGATATGTGCATCAAGTATGAATATCATGTCAAGTCGCATAAAAGATGAGCTACAACATAATGATCATGGAATTTCTACAGTGTGAGTGTCATGGCAATTACTAACGGTGTATGTGTAACATGCAGAATAGTGCTCGTGCAACATGAACCGTTAGTAATGGTACGGTGTTTTATCAATTCTAGTTTACATACATATAGCAGGGAATGCGGTATGCACTAAATAGTAGCCATGAACAATCAATGTATGGAAATGTAGCTATAAGGTCCTATCAGCCCTGACGTAGAACGCCATGCGGGCGATATCCCCGTAGATGTTAAATTTACTCACCGTAGTCTCTCTCTAGGTATAGCCGAAGACTTGTTTCCCCTTTTCGCGGCGTCCGTCGCACTCGCCGGTGAACCTAGAATTTCACAATTATCACACATAAGCTCAAAACCATACAAACACGACATTTAAAGTCAAACTAGTAACTCGCGTCGTGAATCAAGTGTGCGTGTGCGCGATACGCTAAAACGTATGAATACACGCCTGAAGTCACTCAGACGCGTTGCGATACGCAGAAACCCCAAACCCACACACACGTATCACGCGTGTCGCGAAAGATTAAAAATACAGGAAATAGGGTATCCAACTCCAGATTTTGATACAGAACAGATAATATAAAAATATATATACCAACATGCCCCACATAGCAGCAGACTCCAGTGGCCCTAACCCCAACCCCCAACTCACCCATCTGGCCGCAAATTGCGGCTAGAATGAATATTCCGGCGGCCTGTCTTGGGAATTGGGCTCCCAGGTTTTGTGTGTGCACTCTATACCCCCTATACATGCTACTGTAAATCCAATTTCATTCTGAAATGACCCGGGTAGCAGCAGATCCTACAGAGCCCTATTTCTAGTTAAAAATCACACTTTTACACTAAAACAATACTTTAGGGTATTTTTGTGCAAACTGAAAACAAAACCCGGCCTAAATAGCTCTAATACACTTTAAGGAGTTAACTAAACTATGAGAACACCAATCTAACATATACTTCACAAATATCCTTCAATATAACTAATAATGCACAAAAACATGATTTTTGCCAAAGAATATGACAAGTTATGAAAAGGAGTGTTAAGTTTGAGATATATACCTTCCAAAATCCCTAAAGAAACCCAAACTTCTGCTCCTTCCTTCACAAACACAGACTTGCCTCCAAACGCCCCCAGAAACTCATTTTTCTAAGGTTTTGAGTGAAGAAATGAGTGGTTTTTGTGTAGGATTTGTGTAGAGATCAAAAAGAAGTGAAAAGGAGAGGAGAAGATGAAGAAAAGCTAGGGTTTTCTGCTGAAAATGTTGCAGAATTCTGAAGTGAGGAGAAGAGAGAGAGAAGAGAGGGAAATTGGGTCAAAAGTCAACCTTTTCCACCTAACACCATACCTCATTTTCTATTGCTAATTGAATTTTTAAAAAAAGGTTTTGTTTTGATTAAAAAGGTGGGGATAATAACCATGAATCATGCAAGAATGAAATGAAATGGTTAACACTTTAACCTATATCACAAAATGGCTAAGTTTGCAAGTGTAAACCACATCAAGGAAAATTTCAATTAGGGTAACACGACTAAATATAACTAATAATCCTATACACACATATATAATAACACGCTCAATCGCTAATTAACACGAAAAACATTCTAACGAAATTTCAAAGTGTTACAATCTACCCCCCTTAAAGAAATTCGGTCCCCGAATTTCAAAATCTAACTACACGTACCTTCAAAAAGGTGGGGATACCTCTTCCTCATCTCGCTCTCGGTCTCCCAAGTGACCTCCTCGCTGCTCTGACCACACCAAAGTACCTTGACTGATGGTATGTCCTTCGATCTCAATTTCTTCACTTGTCGATCCAAAATGATCACCGGCTGCTCTGCATAGGAAAGGTCACGCTCAAGCTGGATCGTCGGGTGCTGAATCGCATGCGAAGGATCATGAAGATATCTGCGAAGTATCGAAACGTGAAATACAGGGTGCACGTCTGGAAAACTGGGCGGAAGGGCTAACCGATACGTAACTGCACCAACGTGCTCGAGGATCTCGAAGGGGCCCACATATCTGGGACTAAGCTTTCCCTTCTTTCCAAATCTCATCACACCTTTCATTGGGGAGACCCTCAGGAAAACATGATCACCTACAGAAAACTTAAGTCTGCGTCGACGACGGTCCGCATAAGATCTCTGCCTACTCTGTGCTGCTCTCATCCTATCGCGAATCAACTGGATCTTCACGGTCGTCTCCTCCACAATCTGCAGCCCTAAGATACTGCTCTCACTGAGCTCCGTCCAACAAGTGGGCGATCTGCATCTCCTCCCATAAAGAGCCTCAAACGGTGCCATCTGAATGGTCTCCTGGTAGCTGTTATTGTAGGAGAACTCTACTAAGGGTAAATGATGATCCCAGCTACCTCCAAAGTCTAAGACGCACGCTCTGAGCATGTCCTCGAGAGTCTGAATAGTCCGCTCTGACTGTCCGTCGGTCTGCGGATGAAAAGCTATGTTGAAACTCAAACGAGTGCCCAAAGCCTCCTGAAGCCTCTGCCATAGTCGGCTGGTAAACTGGGTGCCTCTGTCGGACACGATACATGTCGGAACTCCGTGCAGTCGTACAATCTCGTCAATGTAAATCTGGGCATACTGAGCAAATCCGAAAGTCGTCTTCACCGGTAGGAAGTGAGCCGCTTTCGTCAAACGATCCACGATCACCCAGATGGAGTCATACCCTCGACTCGTCCTGGGTAGACCCACAATGAAGTCCATAGAAATCTGCTCCCATTTCCACTCCGGAATGGGAAACGGCTGTAGCTCTCCCACGGGCCTCTGGTGCTCAGCCTTGACTTGCTGACAAGTCAGGCATCTCGACACAAAATTTGCGATGTCTCTCTTCATTCCGTCCCACCAGTAAACACCTCTCATGTCATGGTACATCTTGGAGGAACCGGGATGAACACTATATACCGATTGATGTGCCTCCTCAAGAATCTCGCGCCGCAATCCCTCAGCATCTGGTACGCACAGTCTAGCCCCAAATCATAGTATCCCCTGATCATCGATCATAAACTCGGAAAATTTGCCCTGTCCCATCTGTGTCCTGATCTCTGAACATCGGTCATCACTGTGTTGTGCCTCATGTATACGGTCGAGTAACTGTGGGCGTGCAAGAACATGCGCAATCTATCCTCCGATCGGTGTAAACTCGAACTGTACCCGGCTGTCGCATAAGATCTGCCAATCTGCCGACGACTGCCTCTGTACTGTGCTCAAACAAGATAGACTACCCCCGGGCCTCCTGCTCAAAGCATCCGCCACTACATTCGCCCTGCCCGGGTGATACAGGATCTCACAATCGTAGTCCTTCACTAACTCCATCCATCAGCGCTGTCTAAGGTTCAGGTCTCGCTGCTGGAATATATACTTTAAGCTCTTGTGATCAGTGAATATCTGGCACGACTCGCCATATAGGAATGTCACCAGCTCTTAAGTGCAAAGACCACTGCAGCCATCTCCAAATCGTAAGTGGGGTAGTTCTATTCATGTTTCTTTAATTGCCACGAAGCATACGCGATCACCCTGTCATGCTGCATAAATACGCACACTAGCCCCACTCGTGAAGCATCACAATAGACCACAAATCCGCCTGATCCTGAAGGCAATGATAGCACTGGTGTCGTAGTCAGTAGAGCCCGTAACTACTGGAAATTATGCTCACACTCCTCCGTCCAATCGAAACGAACTCCCTTCTGGGTCAACCCGGTCAAGAGTGTAGCAATGCGAGAGAAGTCCTGCACGAATCGCCTGTAGTAGCCTGCCAGCCTTAGAAAGCTGCGAACCTCCATCACTGACGTGGGTCTAGGCCAACTCCGAACGGCCTCAATCTTCCTCGGGTCTACACATATACCCTCTCGTGTAATCACATGCCCCAAGAAGTCTACGCTATCCAGCCAGAAAGCACACTTGGAGAATTTGGCAAAAAGCTGATGCTCCCTCAAGGTCTGCAGTGTAATCCGCAGGTGCTGCTCGTGCTCCTTTCTACTCCGAGAATACACCAAGATATCGTCAATGAATACTATGATGAACAGATCAAGATACGGCCGAAAAATAGGGTTCATCAAGTCCATGAATGCTGCTGGCGCGTTAGTGAGTCCGAACGACATCACCAAAAACTCATAATGGCCGTAACGCGTGCGGAAAGCTGTCCTAGGAATATCCTCCCGTCGAACTCGCAGCTGATGGTAGCCTGATCGCAAATCGATCATCGAAAAGTATCCTGCCCCCTGAAGCTGGTCGAAAAAATCATCGATGCGTGGCAAAGGATATCTGTTCCGCACTGTCACCCTGTTCAGCTGGCGGTAGTCGATACACAAACGCATACTGCCATCCTTCTTCTTGACAAACATGACTGGAGCACCCTAAGGAGATACACTGGGTCGAATAAGTCCCTTATCCAGCAAATCTTGCAACTGGCCCTTTAATTCTCTAAGTTCCGCCGGGGCCATCCGATAAGGCGGTACAGAAATAGGCCCCGTGCCAGGAATCAAATCAATACAGAAAGAAATATCACGCTCGGGCGGTAGCCCAGGAAGCTCGTCAGGGAACACATCAGGGAACTCGCTAACAACCGGAACCTGCTCCAACAGAACCTCTGTAGCTCTAGTATCGCAAATATAGGCGAGAAATCCCTGACATCCCTTCCTCAAAAGCTGTTCGGTGTGAAAAGAAGAAATCACACTGTGAGGGGTGGCACCCCAACACAACAAAAACCGACTCGTCGGGAAAACAAAATCTAACTGTCTTCTCATGGCAGTCAACATAAGCATAGCACATGGCTAACCAATCCATGCCTAAAAGAACGTCGAAGTCCAACATCTTAAGAAGGATCAAGTCGACAGGAAACTCTCTCTCGCCAATGCGGACGATACAGGATTGGAACACGGGCCTAGCAACAAACGACTCTCCCACAGGAGTAGTCACAACAAGCGGCTAATCAAGCAAACCGGACTCTCTACCCAAACTCGGCACAAAGTGTGTGGATACATACGAGTGCGTGAATCCGGGATCGAACAACACATGTGCATCAACCAAACATACTGGAAGGATACCTGAGACCACCGCATTGGACGCCTGCGCGTCCTGATGCGTCAAGGCAAAAACTCATGCCTTCCCTCCACCTGTGACTGGCTGTCCCCTGCCAGCAGCTGGCTGCCCTCTGCCTCGGTCACTTCGTCCTCTATGAACAAATCCTCCACGACCACGACCTCTCTGTGCATGTGTCTGACGTGGAGTAACAGTAGGTACTATAGGAAATGCCCTCTGGGGTGGTGAAGGTAGTAGTGTGACGTGCGGTGCTGCTGCCGCCCTCCGGGGTATCTCAGGACAATCTCGTACACGATGATAAGAACTCCCACAGCGAAAACATCCCGAAGATGACCGCTGACCCTCCTGGGGATAGGAACTGAACAACCGACCCCGCCCTGAATCTCTGCTACCTGCAAGACATCTATCACGGCGCCGAAAAGGCTATCTCTGCGCTGATGTATCCGCACGAACTCTCTTCGGCTCTGGAACTGCCGAAGTCTCAGCAAGGCGCTCCTCGACTAATAGGGCTGCGTCCACAGCTGCTGCATATGTCTCGTAATGCTGTGCGCTGATCGCTAGAAACAGTGGTGTAAGCAAGCCTCGAACAAATCTCTTGACTCGCAACTCCTCAGTAGCCACTAGGTACGGAGCATACACTGATAGCTCGATGAACAGGACATCATAGTCTGCCACTGACATCTCCGGAGTCTGGCGTAAGGACTCGAGCCTGTGTGCTCTAGCATCTCTGACACTCAGGGGAAGAAAGCGGGCAAGGAATAGCGCCACAAACTCTGTCCAGGTCATAGGAGGAAGACCTGCTGCTCTACCCTTCTCAACTGATTCGCACCATTTCTGCGTGAGACCTTCCAGGCGAAAGTTCGTGAACTCAACCCATCTCATATCTGCGCATCTGAGGGAACGGCATATCCAAGCCATCCTATCAATGAAAGACTATGGGTCCTCGGCTGCATCGGTGCCTGTGAAGACCGGAGGCTTCTGCCTCATAAACTCTGATAACGATACCGAGATAACCTCTGTAGCTGCAGAGGCAACTTCCTGTACTGTAGGTACCACCACGGTCTCTGCAACGGGTGGAACTACCTCTGGTCGCTGCGCTCGAAGTGTCTCAACTAGAGATCCCATCATCTGGCGCATCTCCTGCATACTGGATCCTACCGTCTGGTGCATCTCCTGCACACCAGCCCCTAACATGGCAATCTGATCTGTCACGGCAGGAACAGCCTGCTCGGGCACAACCGGTGTACTACCCGGATCTGTCCTCGTCTCAGACGAATCAACTTGAATCTCGGCCCTCGCGGCCGCTCTCTGCGCTCTCGTAATCTTTGGCGGCATAATGGCTGGAAGGAAAAGTAGGATTCGATAAGGATACGGAAATCGAATCGCAAGAATGTATGTACTCAAGAAGGAATTTAAATCAACAAGTCCTAAGGTCGCCTTGGCGGAGTACCGTGCCGTGAGTATGCCGCGGAACATACGCACGCTACGCCACTCTGCTTCAGCTACCTACTCCATCATACCAGGGTCATCCTAGGAACACTCTGAAAGGTAAAACCTACGCTCTGATACCAACTTTGTCACGACCAAAAGTTTGGCCCGTGACCGGCACTTAACCACGTAACGTCTGCAGGCGTAACGCGACTAAGTGAACCGAAAACCCAGAATCAAACCAGTAAAAGCATAGAGTGTTTTAAGTTTTAAATGAAAGCATTTAAAAAGTGATAAGAAATCCTAAGTAAACAATCACCAAGATAGCAATATACGACGCTGTAGCGAGATCAAGAACAACAAGTGGGAACATCACAGATAGAATAAACTACAAGTAAAGTCGGCTCACAACGAGCTCGACACCAGAATACCAATAATATACATCATCGTCATCACACTGTCTCTAAGTCAAGTACATATATGGTAGATGGAGAGTACTAGATACAAAAGTGTGTACAATAAAAGTAACCAGATACCACAACCCACCTAACAGCAAAACAGCTCACGCACCAACTGTAGTGGTATCTGTAGCCAAAAGATGCAAGAAAGCAGTCTGCCGCGACTACTCCGAGGGGCAACCTGCAAATATTGTGGCACAACGGGGGTGAGTTGCCAACTCATGAATAGAAATAACATATAAAAGTAATCGCGAGCATGCACGTACTGCGCTAATCTATCATATGCCAGCAGATGATATCAATGCATGATAAACAGTATGTGCAATAATCATGCAAGTGCTCTATCAGGTAATATAACTACAGGATGAGATACAATAATGAATGTTGAGCATGGGAAATATAACATCTACACGGAATGTCAACGTGGAATATATAATCGGTGTCCATCAATGCACCGCAAATCCCAACAACCCAGACGCCGGCACTCCCATCGGCCCTCAAATCCTGTACATCCCTGAGAATCACGAGTGCCCAACATCGGCACCCAAATATCATAAATACTCGTGTCTACATCGACAAGCAAATTCTCCTATATCGGGCATCCGTCAGTCTGGGTCAGCCCCCTCTCTAATATATATCAGGCATCCGTCAGTCCGGGTCAGCCCTCTCTCTCATATATCGGGCATCCGTCAGTCCGGGTCAGCCCTCTCTCTCTCATATATATATCGGGCATCCGTCAGTCCGGGTCAGCCGTCTCTCTCTTATATATATATCGGGCATCCGTCAGTCCGGGTCAGCCCTCTCTCTCATACATGCCACTCTTGCACCGAGAAAACACAGGGTAGGCGCACCGAAATATCATATCAAGGGAACCGGGTTTTTAAATAATTACATCTTTAAAATAGCCACGGTTCCCAAATCCAGAAATCACATGTAATCCAAACCAATATGCAAGTCAATGTGATGTGATATGTGCATCAAGTATGAATATCATGTCAAGTCGCATAAAAGATGAGCTACAGCATAATGATCATGGAATTTCTACAGTGTGAGTGTCATGGCAATTACTAACGGTATGTGTGTAACATGCAGGATAGTGCTCATGCAACATGAACCGTTAGTAATGGTGCTGTGTTTTATCAATTCTAGTTTATATACATATAGCAGGGAATGCGGTATGCACTAAATAATAGCCATGAACAGTCAATGTATGGAAATGTAGCTATAAGGTCCTATCAGCCCTGACGTAGAACGCCATGCGGGCGATATCCCCGTAGATGTTAAATCTACTTACCGTAGTCTCTCGCTAGGTATAGCCGACGACTTGTTTCCCCTTTTTCGCGGCGTCCGTCGCACTCGCCGATGAACCTAGAATTTCACAATTATCACACATAAGCTCAAAACCATACAAACACGACATTTAAAGTCAAACTAGTAACTCGCGTCGTGAATCAAGTGTGCGTGTGCGCAATACGCTAAAACGTGTGATTACGCGCCTGAAGTCACTCCGACGCGTTGCGATACGCAGAAACCCCAAACTCACACACACGTATCACGCGTGTCGCGAAAGATTAAAAATACAGGAAATAGGGTATTCAACTCCAGATTTTGATACAGAACAGATAATATAAAAATATATATACCAACATGCCCCACATAGCAGCAGACTCCAGTGGCCCTAACCCCAACCCCCAACTCACCCATCTGGCCGCAAATTGCGGCCAGAATGAATATTCCGGCGGCCTGTCTTGGGAATTGGGCTCCCAGGTTTTGTGTGTGCACTCTATACCCCTTATACATGCTACTGTAAATCCAATTTTATTCTGAAATGACCCGGGTAGCAGCAAATCCTACAGAGCCCTATTTCTAGTTAAAAATCACACTTTTACACTAAAACAATACTTTAGGGTATTTTTGTGCAAACTGAAAACAAAACCCGGCCTAAATAGCTCTAATACACTTTAAGGAGTTAACTAAACTATGAGAACACCAATCTAACATATACTTCACAAATATCCTTCAATATCACTGATAATGCACAAAAACATGATTTTTGCCAAAGAATACGACAAGTTATGAAAAGGAGTGTTAAGTGTGAGATATATACCTTCCAAAATCCCTAAAGAAACCCAAACTTCTGCTCTTTCCTTCACAAACACCGACTTGCCTCCAAACTCCCCCAAAAACTCATTTTTCTAAGGTTTTGAGTGAAGAAATGAGTGGTTTTTGTGTAGGATTTGTGTAGAGATAAAAAAGAAGTGAAAAGGATAGGAGAAGATGAAGAAAAGCTAGGGTTTTCTGCTGGAAATGTTGCAGAATTCTGAAGTGAGGAGAAGAGAGAGAGAAAAGAGGGAAATGGGGTCAAAAGTCAACCTTTTCCACCTAACACCATACCTCATTTTCTATTGCTAATTGGATTTTAAAAAAAAGGTTTTGTTTTGAATAAAAAGGTGGGGATAATAACCATGAACCATGCAAGAATGACATGAAATGGTTAACACTTTAACCTATATCACAAAATGGCTAAGTGTGCAAGTGTAAACCACATCAAGGAAAATTTCAATTAGGGTAACATGACTACATATAACTAATAATCCTATACACATATATATAATAACACGCTCAATCGCTAATTAACACGAAAAACATTCTAACGAAATTTCAAAGTGTTACATTACCGAAAGAACTACATCCCATGGAGCTTTCTCTATGAATGAGCATGATGCCCTCGGCGTGTCCATCTTTTTCGGAGCATGTGGTTATGGCGGGTTTACCCTCCAGTTTTCAGGCAGCGCGAATTTGCCTTACTGGTACTGGTCTTCAACCCAGTTTTTGAAGACGTAGCAATCTTCGATTGGATGACTCACTACTCTGTGGTAGGGACAATAGTTAGGATGGTTGACGTCACCAGGTTGTGATGGTTGTCTCGGATACGACAGAGTGATGAGCCCGTTACGCACTGCCGATTCGAACAGTCTCCTTATTTTATCCCGGGGAAATGAGTAAGGGCGCCGTCGCTATTTTGGTGACAGGTTGCTTCAGAGCCGCTTATTTTTGTTGAGCGTAGGCGACAAATGCCATCTTACCTCCGCTTTTCACTCGTCATCATCAGATGAGAAAGAGTCTTGACCCATTTGATCCAATCGAGCCATTTTATCCATGAGTTTTTTGGAAGGTTGTCGGCTTGAAGAGGGCCATATACGAGGATGCCTTTTGAATTTGGGTAAAGAGTGGCTATGAACATTCCCACAGCTGCCACTTCGTCGATACGTTGCTCGTATTTAACCAGAGATTTCGCCATCGGGTAACATATTGAACCCAAGTCTCATTCGGTCTAACCCTTTCGTTGACCAGCGCCGTCATAGTAGTATGTTCGTTCTCATTAGCGAATCCCTGACAGAAGAGCATATCCATTTCGTTGAAGCTCTTCACGAAATCATTTGGGAGTTCCGCATACCATTCGAAGGCAATGCCCGCTAGACAGCTGACGAACTGTCATAGAAGGAGTATATCATTTCCTCCAGTATTTCCGCACATGGATTTAAATCACGCAATGTGCTGGTGAGGATTCCCAGTTCCTTTGTGCATGTGGAACGTTGGAAGTGTGTACTCTGGCGGGTACTGTATTTGATCGTACCATGTTAGATACGGTCGATCGGTCTTGATTGATCTATTTGCGGCTTCACTGGCGTAGTGAGTTTTGATTTGCTGAGCGGCATATTCTTTCAGCTTTGCTTTTGGAATCATTTCTTCTTCAGCCGTTGATGAGACTCGTAGAGGATTTGAAATGTCACCCTTGTCTGTAAGAGCGACTACCGGCAGTTCATTCGCTTGTGGTTCCGATTGAGCCATCATTCCAGCCATATTCTGAATAAGAATGGCCATCTGGTTCATTTTAGTGGACATTTCTTCCGCTTCTTCATCTCTCTTTTTCGGAGCGCGCTTTAGGAAATCAATAGCCGACTCCTTTTCTATTCTTTCTTCGGGTGTGTCCTCGGGACTTTCCTTAGGCAATGGATTAGCGTTTGTTGCCGCCTGAGCGAGCATATCCTGTAGCTTTTCACGTTTATAGTTGAACTTTTGTCAGGGACCGAGTTTGAGGTCGGTGACTAGTAGAAGCTCGAACTTCGTCTTTGGAATTCACCACATAGACTATGTGAACTACCATGCCCCCAGGCTTAGGGTGTTTGGAGTTTTGGCCTTTGGAGTTTGCTTCGGGCACTTGAAATTTATTGGGCCTCTCTTTTTTGTGAAAATCCGCTTTGGTTTTGGGAGGAACCGCTGTATCAGGATCCGTCTTGGGGTGAGCCCCATTCACTTGCTTCCACACCTTATATATAGATGAGGAAAGTTGTCTCAAGGAGCGAACTGGTTTCTGCTTTCGTGGGATCTCCATGGGCTGCGGAGACTTCTTCAATATTGCGGTAGGAGAATTTTGCCTGACCCTTCACAACTGTTTGAAGCTGTTCCCAGTTGGAACAACAACATTCACCACTGGGGTTGAAACAGGACCATACGGGGAACTTCCCCCAGCTCATTTTGTATGATGCCGATATCGACGTCGACCGTTTCTTTCAGCCAGGATTTGATTAGCTTCAGGATTTTGCTAAGCCTGGCCCCTGTTTCCTTTGAGAGTTTGATTATTCTGCCCCATGCGTTGACCTTGGTCCTTGGTAGGTGTTAGTTGTTTGAGGACTGATTTCGTTGGCAAAGCTACAATTTAGGGAACCAGCATGTGGAAGACAGACTTCCTCCGGGCTTCCTTCATCGGCGTTAAGACACCGAGGGTGGGAAGTGGGAGTATCGACCCAAAGAGAAGCCCATTGATTTCTTGAAGAGCTGGATTGCAGAGATTTGAGATTGCAAGTGGCCCATACTTGACTCTACCGGATACGACAGAGCCTGAGTTGCTAGGGTGGGAGAAAACGCCATTCTTCATAGAGACGAAACGCCGGATTCAGTATCCCCTCCCCTAAAGGCAACCACAAAGATATATACCGCGATTATTTGATCGTGGAAAAACACGACACACGAAGTGTGGAGTGGAAAGAGGAAAAGGTCCCACCGGGCGTGCCAGAATCTGTTTACAGCCGAAAGACGCGACCAGGATGTTTAGGACATCAGGCCTGAATTTGGGGGCAGATGCTATTTGGTTTTATCCATCCACCTCTCCGAAGATGCCAAGTTGATTTATGGCACCGTGTATCGAAGGTTTAAACGGATGCGGCCATTGTAGCAGACTTTGTCAGATTTCCCCTCGTTTGCGAGGGGTTTTTTATTGTGGGGATGATCTTCCCTATAGGCGCAAGCCCCTGCAGTTAATTATGTTACCGCATCGCGGTAACCACTTTCTCCTGCACCAGATGTTCACTTCATGTCGTGTGTGTTTGTTTTGTTTTTGGTTGCCCGTGGATTGTATACGGAGACTAATTTATGTTGTCGCCCGTAGGGCAGGGATTAGTCCAAATCCGTATTTTCTTAGATTTGGGTTTGGGTTTGATTTAAGGCTCGTTAACCTCTTTTGAGATTAAGATCAACTAAAACATTTGTTAAGGATACGTTAGTCTAATTTTTAGAATAAGATCTACTCAACAGGATTTTGGGATCATTTAGATCCAACGAAAGAGTATTTGGACTCTATCGTTTTAGTTTAAAGGCATTGTGGTCCATTGGATTTAAGGACATCATAGTCCATAAGTTTAAGCACTTCATAGTCCATAAGGTTTAAAGACATCGTAGTTTATATGGTTTAAGACATCATAGTCTGGTTTAAAGACATCATAGTCTGTAAGGTTTTGGTTTAACCGTTTGGGGATGCACCAAAAGTTATTGGTTATTGGGACCCTTCATCTCTCTGAAGACGTTGAAGAATTACAACGACATGTATCAGAGATATGAAGAGATGTACCCTTGAACCAATGTTGGTTGGGAGATCTATAGTCAGGTTTGGGACTAAGACCAATTAAAAACATTGTGAGCACATGGGCTCGGTTAATCTGAATTAGGGACTTGTGGCCAACTTGGGCTCAGCCCACTTAGTTTTGAATAAAATGTTGAACATTTGTTTGGGCTCAATCCATTTTTATTCAACAATGCTGAGCATTGATTTGGGTTCTGACACCCCTTTTTCTTTTTGTCTTTTATTGAGTGTTGAACACTTTTTATGGCGCTGAGGCTTTATTTATAGAGCGCTTTGTAATTCCTCAGTGTCCACAAGAGGAGCACGTGGAGCGCTTGGTGCTGAGCGCCAAACTTGGAGCGCTAAGATGCTTCTTGTAAAATAGCGCCCACGTGAGGAGCGCGTGGAGCGTTGGGCGCTGAGCGCCAGACTTAGAGTGCTAATGCGCTTATTTTAAAATAGAGCCCATGTAAGGAGTGCATGGAGTGCTAGGCGCTAGGCGCTGAGCGCCAGACTTGGAGAACTAAGGCGCTTCTTTTAAAATTAGCAGTTTTAATCAGTCCCGTGCTCTGAGAATTAAATTCTCGGTTTATAAGAGACTTTGTCTCATGGATCTAAAAAATAAGTTCTTCTTTTATGAGGAGATGCTATGATCTCTTTTGTTTTTATTTATGAGAGACTTTGTCTCATGGATCTAAGAACTAAGTTCTTCTCTTTTTTGATGAGATGCTGTGATCTCTTTTACTTTTTTGAAAGACTTTGTCTCATAGATCTGTGATCTGAAAAAGAACTAAGTTCTTCTAATGTGAGAGTTTAACTCTCAAATATGGAGGAGATGCCATGATCTCTCTTCTTGCTATTTACCTTGAGAAGAAATTGCTCTCGTCTTTGAAGTTTCTTGAAGTTTAAGGAGGGGGGTTTCTTCTGTACAAGACTTGAAGTCTTGGGTCCTTTAGGCTGATATGTTGAATCAGTTAAGGAAATCTCTCACTGAGGGATCTCTGATTGATTTGGGGATGTTTCCCACCATTGGATCTTTGATCCAAGTGCTTCTATTTTACAGAAGACGCTTTTCTTGTTTTTAACAAGATTGGGAAAATATTTTCCCATACAAAAATTATTCTGTATCTTGGTGATTTTTAATCACCATTGGATCTTTGATCCAACGGTGCTTTGATTTACAAAGCACAATCTTTCTTGTTTAGAAAGATTTGAGGAGTATTTCCTCAACAGAATTTAATTATGTAATTTGATGATTTTATCATCTTCGTTGGATTTTTGATCCAAGGGTGGAGAACATATAGTTCTAGCACTGGCGCTCTCATACTTTGCATGTGAGGCGCTGCCTCAGAGTCTTTGACTCTTGGTGTTGGCGCTGCTAGCGCTCTCGTGCTTTGCACGTGAGGCGCTGCCTCAGAGTCTTTGACTCTTAGCGCTAGCGCTCTTGGCGCGAGTGCTCTTGTGCTTTCCACGTGAGGCATAGCCTCAGAGTCTTTGACTCTTAGTGCCGGCGCTAGCGCTTTCATGCTTTGCACGTGAGGCGCTACCTTGGTTCAAATTTCAAATTTTGAAAATAGCTTTGTTCTCTGATTGGGGGAAACACTAATGAGCACCTGTATACATCTTAGGTGAACCAACTGACACCAATAGATTGTGAGACCAGCCACCGCCCCTCGTCGGGGTCTCGATCCGTATGCACTAGTCAACTCTTGGAGTATCGATACCCAGTCTCGAAACTCCCACGACCAGGGACACTTTAAGGATGTGGTTACAGACCACCCAAGTCCCACGTATATGATCGCCATCATACTGTTGGTGGTCAAGAAAGAATCCTATGGGCTCTATCAAAATGCAATAGTGATCTGTAATGTCACCTGAAGCATGTACATGATGATAAAGACAAACCAGATAGCATACTATCATCTCGAGTAAGACTGTTCTACCGGTATAGGTCCTCCCTCAATCATTGCAATCACCTGCCTGTGATCCAATAATTGACTTGAGGGCACTATAACCAACAATCTCCCACTTACACTTAAGGCTAATTATTGTGGTGTTGCATACTCACAGCCCCTGTGATACCGAACACCCAACATCTCTACTAATCAGTTTCACAAAACTCGTTTGTAAAACTATTGCGTTCGAGAAATACCCTCAGTAAGTGGATCCGCTCCAATGTTTCTTTCTATGTCTCTTTTTATCTCAAGTTCGCGGAGAAAGCCATCTCCCGAAATGAGCAATACCTGTCTTAGAATATGTCTGGATATCTGATGGGACCCAGTTCACAAATGAACTCCAAATCCAGTAAACTTCTTAGACTGTATCGTTAACTGAATTTAATCAGTAACCTGCGCCATGCCTCCCTCGATATCCGCTTGGACCACCTGTCCAAACTATTGCCCCTCGTCAAGAGAGAAAACTATAACTCTGACACTCACTTTGTCATCCAGGTCACCTTGGAAGCCTAGAATGATAACCGTCTCCCGAAGGAGGCTGCCGTTACCATAACCCTAGAACATCCACTTATGTTCAAAAAACCGCTTCCAAACGTTTCTCCACGATTGGATTAATATATCAACTTATTACATCTAGTACAAAAACAACATTTGGTGTGGTACTTGACATCTCATGATTGACTCAATTGCCTAAGCAAGTGATATGCCAATCATGCGCATCCCTTTCCCCTTTAGTCTGTAAGACACTTTTAGAGAGGGTGACTCCATCACTTGCAGGTACACCACCATGCCAGGAGTCGTCTATCCTAAAATACCTTTAGAATACTGTCTAAGTACCCAGATTGGGAAACTATCCAAATCTAGATCTAAAACCAAAGATCTAGTAACCAGAATGCCTAATATAATATCCAAATCCTTTGTGGAGAAACCACCGTGTGACAGCCACAGTATAACCGATTGTAGTATATGAATTTCACTTTCTACAATGTGCATATCATTCAAATACCAGGACATCACACCCTACTACATTCTTAACAGATCCATTTCCTATTTTGATGAAGTCAAAACCTATGACTTTCACAACAAAAATTGATGATCTATCTCCGCTATATCTGCTTTAGTCTATAAATAGACATAAGCAACTTGTCCACTATGCTTTCGTTGCTCCTATTGACTACAACAACCCTCTGGCAGAGTCATATACACGTGCACTTCTAAAGCTAGTTTAGAACGACGCTATACTCATCCTCCTGCCGGGTCTCATAGTCTGGAACAACAGCAGTGTCAAGTCTGGGTAGACAAGAACCTCCCTGTCACGGTCTTTGAGGATACCGAAGTACCTCTCGGGTGCATGAGATTACCCACCATATCTGCGGAGTGGCTAATGGAATGTCAATCCCGATTGAATCCTTAGTTCTATTTAAATTTTCAGTAATCGTCTTTGGTTCTGGAATCACTTCCAGTTCTACCATACTCCCACTACCGTTTTCTGAAAAAATCCATTTTGCTAAAACTGTGGCGAGTCAAGAATAATATCACTATTGATATTCCACATGGTAGAAAGTTAACCCTCGTCATAGCGCGGGATAACCCATAAACTGCCATTATAGAAACGTGCATTGAGTTATCCAGAGTCTGGTTTTAAGCATAAGTCGGACAACTCCATATACCTTAACATCGTTAAGATATGAACCATTCTATATACAATATAGAAACAGAGACACTGATTTAATTGAACCAGATTCAAATCATGCAGCTGTCTCCAGTGCATGTCAACTAAATGGAGAGAGGCCGATCATCATTACTCAACTAGGAGTGAATCCAAATATGAGTAACCTGAAAGAGAAGAAAATTCTCAAAACCATTACTATCAACTGAATACCAAACACAAGTATCTACATCTTCGATCATCTTGAAGAATCCTTATATTTGCAACACCTGGTTCTCTATTTTATTCTTATACCTAAAACTTCTCAAAACTTGGACATTGTATTTCTACGAAACACTTGTCTAAAACTGGAGAAATCATAAGTAAATAGAATATAGTATAAGGACCAACCCCTTTGATCTAATGGACACTGGACAACATACAATACTTTGTATAAGTCCCCTGAGTTGAATAACTCAAATCCTGTGCGTTGTAGGTTGAAAACTGTACTTATGGTTAAGAAGAATTACACCGTTGTTGAATACTCCTTACCTAACCATCAACTGATACAGGTAAATGTCATGGACATAATTTCAAAAATTTATATCTCACTTTATAAAATAAACGTACAGATATATCAGTTTGAAATTGGTGCATAACAGCGGATATTCAAAACCAAATATTTATCGTCAGGCAAAACCCAGGCGATTTCCTCAAATATCACCAATTACAACGAATTCCGATATAATGTGGATATAATCATTTCCCAATAACTTACTCCCACTCATCATCTGTAAAACCATACAGATGTGAGAATCAAAACCTGGTAAATACATACCCTGGAATAAGGATCTAATTGGGAAATCACTTTTCAATTAACAACACATAGTGAAACTGAAACATGAAAATGTTTCGAAGGGGTATCCGGGTATCCAGTAATGCCTCTTCCATTATCCAGATTCATGACTATAACTGTATATTTCTTTGTCGTCTCTCCAAATCGCTTTATTTGTCTTTACTCATTACCTTCTGTACACCACCCTTAGGCTAGATGGTTTTCTTCCTTCCCTACTGTTCGACACCAGCCTATGGTTTGGAAGAAGACTATCCAATAAGCGTAATAGGTGTACCTTCCTAATCCTAGGATCCCTCGCAACCTGAGAGAAGGTAATGATAAAAGACAACCTGAATAATCGTATTCAATTTCTCCTGAACTGGAGAAATGTAAAGATGAAGTAGGAGTGGCGATGAATTACACGGTTTGGTCGTGAATGATAGCAGTCGCAGTTTACTTTGCCCTCTTTCTAATCCCTTTATTTGTCTTTACTTATTACCTTATGTACACCACACTTAGGCTAATTGGTTTTCTTCCTTCCCTACCGTTTGTCACCAGCCTATGGTTTGGAAGAAGACTATCCAATAAGCGTAATCGGTGTACTCTCCTAATCCTAGGAGACCTCACAACCTGAGAGAAGGTAAAAGGAAAAGACAATTGTATAGTCCTATTCAATTTCTCCAGAACCGGAAACCATCCTCGAATCTGAAACAAGTTTCTTCGAGTTCGTATGTAACTATACGATGGTCATATTCGATAAATGTGGATCTTCATAGCAATACGGAATGTTCGAGAGAAACTCAAAGGGTAAAAGAAGGAGTGGCAATGAAGAATGCAACTCTGACAATCCAAAGAGCCAGTGTTTTAAGAAAGGTTCGGTTAACTTGGTTTATGAGTTCTAGTCTAGGGTCGGGCCATAGTCGCTGCCAAAGAGAGAGAGAGAGAAAAGAAACACTCAGCGTGCACTTTAACCTAGATTAGAATGGTCAATCACTTTATCTAATCAGGATGTCTTCCACTGTATCCTCAAATTCTCCTCCAAACCTGAAAGAAGAATTAGTCGGGATCATCTAAAATCACCCGAGGAGTAAACCAACTCATCAGTAGGTATCGGGATCCAACTATCATCGCATGATAACATGATGGAATCCACTCATGTTATCACACTCCAGAAGGTATGTGCATGCCTGGCAAGTTTCCTGTATGTTTGAAACTCCCGATGTGATTTCTACCCCATGCACTTTGATCTTGACGAAGGCCAACATATCATAAGTCACATGTCAAGTTGTAACATTTCAGAAAAATAAAATATTATTTTGGGGAGTTTTTATAATTAAATAATAAATACATTGAATATTTTAATATTGCGGTATAATTAAATACCGATAAATTGGGAAAAATTTGGAAAATTATAGAAATTACTAAAAAGAGGGTGTTTTATGTGATTTATGCAAATTATGAAATTTTATGATTTATTATACACTAATTTAATGCTAATCGCGATTAAATACTGCTAATCGCGCATTAAGTCGGTTTTGTGCACATGACATGCACCATATCACATTTTTATACTTGTGCATTTTGTTAACCATGACATTTTGCTTTTGGATTTTCATTTGGGTTTACAAATAAAAGAAAACAAAACAAAACAAAAGAAAATAATAAAGAAAGAGGGATGGGCAAGAGAGAGGGGTGAGGGGTCAACCCAAGACCATGGCTCCTTGTCCCTTCATTATTTCTTCTTCATTTCTCTCCCTTCTCTTCTCTCATGGCAATACCTCACTCCCCTTACACTACAAACCCTCAAAATATCATCAAAACAAACTCCAAAGTTCATCCCCACTTCACAAAAATCATGCACAAGCTCACAAGCTACACTTTGGACCAAGAAAGTTTGCATTTTGGGCACTTTGGCAACTCAAGAAGATTCTTGAGTTGCCAAATGAGGTAATCCTTTCACAAACTGTGTAGTATTTCATTTGCTTTAGCCTCTATTCAAGTTTAAATTCAATTTCGTGTAGTTTTGTGCACTTTGGAAATTCCAAGTTAGGGATTAGGGTTTGAATTGATTCCAAAAGTGCAATTGAGGTGTAATTAGGGACTACAACCCCTGTAGTGATGGTAAATTGAACTAAAACAGAGACTTAAACCCCAAACCCCAAACTTAGAAACCCTGATATCGGAAATTTATGAGATTTGTTATGTGTTTTGGTGATCTGCTATAACCCTGGTGACCTGAAAAATATTTAGCGAAGACTGAGAGATGTGCAGGCAACCTAGAACCTATACCCAAAACCTGAGACCCCCACTCCAAGTTCGGGCCGCAAATTTACTCATTTTTGCCGCAAATTGCGGCCTGGGTAGAGTGGAAATGATCCGTGTTTGGTCCAGGGCTTTATCTCCAGTAAGTTAGACCCTCCATATATGCAAAATTGGCTAATTTCACTTAGGGTAAAATCTGGGACGATTTTCTTGAGTTGCTGCATTATTTTACGCCTTCGTTTTAATTTGGGATTTGGTATTTGGTTTTTTGTTCCGTCTTCTGGTGTTTGTACGTCAGCGACGGGGGTTGTTTGGTGGTTTTGCAGGCATAGGCTATAGGTTTTAACCTATGAGCGAAACGTGTGCCGTTTTGGTTTTCCGACTTGATTTTAATACGCATTTTGCGATTGTGTATTGGTTGTAGGTACCCCCACGTGGATTTCAAGACGACTAGGATAAACATGGCGTCATCAACTCCAGCAAGCGAGGATCAATGTGAGTAGATTATATCTACGGGGGAAGTCGGGTGGATGGCGTATAGCACCCCCGCAGTTCGTAGTGTAGTGTATGGTATATATATTATATAGATATATTTATATGGTATTGTGAGGTTATGATTATCTAGATAGACTTTGGGAGTCATGGATAACTTTAGTGTAATTAGATGATGGTGTCGCTAGTTAGTTTAGTCGCGAGCCCTAGAATAAGGTTTACATCCACACGCACACACATGCTTACTTGTTATACTTGTGCATATATGGGGATATGTACATATATATACACACATAGGTATGGGACTATGTATAAATATACGTATACCTACACATGGATGATGAGGATCGTACATGGTATTTGGAGACGAGTCAATGAGATTGGGCATGGTGCCACGAGATCGGTGATATGATGTGGTTCGTATTAGGAGATACGACATGAGATCTAAGCGGGCCTTTAGGCGTGTGTTTTCATACAGGCATATATATGTAGATGGTATCAGTTTGTACTAGACTTATATCAATACCCCAGTTCATGAGATATAATGATAAGGATACCAGATAAATGATGAGATGAATGTGATATTTGACCCGTACCCAGATTGGGATGCCGTACGACGGATTTACGTACGAGCTATATATTGATGATTGATCCGCACTCTTGACTCGAGGATGTCATGTTATTTATTGTATCGTGTGTGATACTATTGAGGCGAGATCACCGACTATTATATATGTATATATATATCAACTCGGATTTAGGTGGTTTCCATACCCTTTCGATTAGCTTGTTAGTTAGATCTGTAGTTTACTTAGTAGATGTTAGACTAGACCCGAGTCATACCTATTTCAAAACTAACGAAACGTGAGTATTTTAAAGACAGGTCAAGGGATTCTACGAATATTTTCAAAAGACGCATCTTTTCCTAAAAACATCATAGCCCTTATTTTTCTAAACACCACGATTCATGTTATTTCAAATGGTAAAACTGTATGACATATATATATTGATGTAGATTCTTCACTGTTGTGTTTATTATTCAATTTCCGCATATTCTTGCTATTCGCATCGCATTGCATGTTTAAATGTGTTTATTGTTATATTAAACTCATGCTGTCAGGACACCAGCACCTTATCGATGATGCGTATGTTCCACGTACACCTGCTTGTAGGCTCATACACTTCATCATCGATAATTTTCATGTCACTACACAGTAGGACTGTTGCATCAGGATATGACTCCTTGCATGACATACTTGCGTACATACTCCTTGTACACTCATACTTGCGTACATACATATTGTACACCCATACTTGCGTACATACATATTGTAAACCCATACTTGCGTACACACATATTGTACACCCATACTTGCGTACATACATATTGTAAACCCATACTTGCGTACACACATATTGTACACCCATACTTGCGTACACACATATTGTACACGCATACTTGCGTACATATATATTGTACACCCATACTTGTGTACATACATATTACACACCCATACTTGCATACATACGTACTTGCACATATATAGATGATCATGGCTTGATTTTGGAGATTTGGGAACCGCAAGATATAACTTAAAACTGGATTCATTTTAAAGGAGCGGTTTTCCCTCGATATGTGCATATTACTATTTTATATTGCATGATATACTGATATGCTTACATTTCTATTATATGTCGCATACATCATGCTTTATGATTATCCGCATTAAGATATGTTGTTTCCATGATATTTCTGGATTTGAGAACCGTGGGTATTTCAAAAGAAAGTATTTACTGTTTTAAAAACCCGGTTTCTCTTGATATGATATTTCAGCAGCCACCATGAGTTTTATCGGTTCTGATATAATTATATAAATATATATACACCCCATACGAGGAGGAGTCGTGGGCCGTGTACGGGTACATGGTGGGGCCCGGTATGGTACCCCGGGGCAAGAAAGGGATGCTGTATATACAGACGGTGAGTATGGCAGAGGGACTACTACCTACCGGTGATTGTATTTGGGCTCGGCGGATATCCGGAGAATACCGACCGGAGTCGAGAGATGATACGGGCCGATCCGGACTGACGGAGCCCGTGGGCCGATCCGGACTGACGGAGCCCGATATATATGAGGATTTACGTGCCGATGCTGGGCACAGGTTTCATGATGTTTTCGAGTGTCGATACTAGACGCTCAGGTTCCATGATTTTGATGTGTCGCGAAGGACACAGGTTGATTTATATCCTCATACCTTCATGCATATTCTTTTTGATATTTACATGCATGATCTTTTGTGTCATTGGTTGACCCATGGACGAGATCCACACGCATACAGGCATTGATTACATAGTTGGATGATATCCACATACTTATAGACTTCATGATATAGTTGACACTGATTCATGTTGATTACATTGATCATACCTCATATTTATGATATGTTGCTATCTGAGGCACTGACACGAGCACTTGGTACTACACTTATGTATAGATGTTTACCCTTGCCACTTGATCATGCTTCAGACTTTATCATATTGAGGAAATATATTATTACTGATTGTTTGACCTAGGATTGAGTCATACATACGATTTCTGCTCTGTGATGTTTTCTACTCACGAGTTGGCAACTCACCCCCGTTGTGCCACAGTTTCTTGCAGGTTTTGCCGTACAGGTTCTTGCGGCTTTCTGGCACACTGCTTCCTTTCTGGGTGATTGCTTTGGTAGGTGGGTTCACCCGCATCGTGGCCACCATTGTACTTATTTATTTTTATTGTTGTATCTAGAAACTCCATCAACCAGACTTGTATATTTTTTCAGACTTAGAAAACCAGTTGTTTATTCTTTCGACCTTAGAGTCGCGCGTTGTATTATTATTATGGTTTTCTTGATATTTTGAGTTTCCTTTTGAGTTTTGATCCTCGCCCTTCGGCGTTGTATAGTATATTGCTTGCGTGGTTGTGACGATCGATTGACGAAGAGCTAGCTCCCGCTTGGGGATTCCTTTATCATTGATGTATATATTATTCATGTTGTACCCCGTTCAGGCCAGTTTTTACAAAGGATACTCTGCCGAAATTTTCAGAAAAGACTTGGGATTTTAAAAACGCATAATTCGGCTTATGATATTGAAACCACTCCTTTAAAACTAGTTTTCTTTCATTTATTATTTAAAATGGTTTTAGATTTTGTTAGTTATATGTATGCCCTAGAGGCCATTACTATACATAGGATGTATATTATAGTGGATGCTTGGACATATATATGGAGGACTTTCTTGCTCGACATGATAGTATGCTATCTGGTTGATCTTTACCTTAATGTGTACACTGATAGTCTCTCTGTTACATGTTGGTAAAGCCCTTAGGGTGTGTACTTGACTACCTGGACTATGATGCGGATCATACTAGTGGGGACATGGTAGTCCATAAGTACATCCTTCAAAATCCCTAGTCGTAGGTGTATCGAGACGGGGCATCGATATACCAGAGTAGACTAGCGTATACCTTCTCGACCCATACAGATGGGCGATGGATGATCCCATATCCATTGGTGTTTGACATCAGAGATGATATACGGGTGCTCAGTGGAGACTGGGTACACTGGACGGACTCGCCGAGAACTCCCAGATAGTATTATACCTTACGTCAGATGGCAGTTCTCTGGTGACACTGGTACAGAGTAGTCTGTTGACCCGAGATCGTCATAGAGTCTTGTGTGGTTCCTACTGTGCTTTGATTTCCATCTTACCACGTCCAAGAGGGCGTGCAAAACGGTGGTTTTTGGGTACAGTCCCGAGTTACATGGAGGCAATGAGCGATAGGAGGGGATTCGTCTCTCCCGGTATAGGGAGTTGATGTTGCGCTGTGTTCGATTGGCTATAACCGGAAATCCCTGGCCAGGGTTGCTGAGATTTACTGGTAAGTGTTACCAGTAGTTTCTCAAATTGTTATAGACCTCATATCGACACGACTTATCAAGCTATTGGGGTCTGACGTTTACCACCCCTAAGCGAGATATGCGACATATCAGACGAACAGACCAGACTGTACGGTAAGTGTTACTGGTTGGATTCACTGGAGTGTGAGCGGGCTTGCTCATAGATCTTCTGATCGCTCAATACCCGGGTGGCCGTTACGTTTAGCAGACCGCTTGCGGCTTGTGGGTGTTTGATATGATCATCATCTGCTGCCGGCGTATTGACGAGTCTTTAGAGTCCTACACAGAGGTTTCCTGGCTCAAGCGAAACGAAATAGGAGCGCATATGAGATATGTGCGGGACCGAGAATAATGCGTGTATGTGATACCGTATTTCATTCTCGCGATGAATGTATCGAAAGGTTGTATGCGATATAACCTAGTTATCGAATCAAGGATTGATTCGGTAAGCCGATACATAGGATACTAGTCGGTTATATGCGATATGACCGGATCGTTAAATCAAGTGTTGATTTAATGATTTAATGTATAATTATATATTTGATATATTACTTTGCATTAACTAGTATTGGTTCACTTTAAATGAATTTTCTCACTTGAAGTTCACAAGTTGTATATGTGATATACTTTTGTGCACTTGATTGTATCATGTTTGATGATACATGCTTACTTGAGTTTGTGTAAAGATTAAACCATGGTTATTTAAATGGTTAGGGTTTTGTTTTTCATATATATTTATTCATTTATTTATTTATTTCTTTTTGGCAAAAGAAAAGAAAAATGGTGGCTTTCTTTGGATGCATATTGAAGCTTCATGAAGCTTTGACTAAGTCACCATTTTTGTCTTCATGCTTAACCCTAACCATTGACCTAACCCTAGTTTATTCTCTACACTTGACCATGGTTGGATTATGATAAGTATTCATTTTATTTTCTTTTTGTGATATACTTATCATAACATTTTTCATCTTCTTCTTCTTCTTCTTCAAGAAGAAGCTTGCCTCCATCAATGGCAACTTGAGAAAATGAGTGAGAAATCCAATTCTAAAGTGAACCCACTTCCTATTTCTTCATCCTCTACCTCTTGCCAAGTAGTATAGGGTGTTTTCTTCACAAGTTTCATGACTTGGTGAAGTGGGAGCTTGATCTTGTGATGCCTCGACGTAGATCATCTTCGGCATCGTCGTCGATGACCTAGCCCGCTTTTTCTCCGATGAAGCCGATGCTAGAGTCATGATTCGATTTGAACAGCGGAGAGGACTTCATCATGGAGCTATGGAGGTGGAGAAACGGATCTACAAAGGTTGTATTTCCGTTCTTTTAGTTTAGTTGTAAACTAGTTTCATTTGTCGCCTAAAATTCTAGTTAACGATCTAGTCTAGGGTTTCTCGGCACCGTAAAATTTGAAATTGGCATGGTTGATGCCTTGTGAGACCTCTTGTGAGTGCCTAGGAACCCTACAGTAGTATCAGAGCCTAGCTAGAGCCTTAGGCAATGCGTAGACGAAGTTTGAAACCCGAACGAACCCGAAACCCTAACACAAACATGCTCTCTGGACTTTTTCCAAAATCTGGAGTTTTTCGATATTAAAAATATGCAGAAAAATCAGCAGGAATATCTAAGAGTTACTGTGAAATTCGACAGCCCAATTCCACAAAGTCGCCGCGGTTCCGCGGCACGAGCATGGCTCGTGCGGCGGTTTCGCGGCCGTACGGCCTCATTATATAATGTATTTTGCACAGTAATTCTTAGTTTCAAGTGCTGGTTTTCCTGGGAATTTTTAATATTTTTTCAAGAGTTGAATTTTCTGGGTTGTTTTGGGGATTCGAATGTTCGATCGGATTATCAAATTTTTTCTTTGTGGCTTTCCGGATATTTTGGAATATGTTAAAAAGTTCGACCGGATATAAATACCCAATTTTTCTCCTGTCGGGAAATTTCCAAGTGTTGGATCTTTCCGTGGTTTAAAGACGTTCTAAGTAGTGCAAGTAACGCGATGGACCCTCTAGAAGACAACAAACCTTAACTCGATTATGTGACCGTCTTGAACTGCCCTTTGAACCTTCGGGTTTGGGGCAGTACGGCGTGCCACATGTGAGGCGTTGGCTTGACCCTTCTACGGCTGGACCGTTGGTACTGAGGCACGAACTGAATGTTTTTAGACTTATTTCATGTGTTGATCTGTTTTGGGAAAACTTGGGTGTTCGACTGTTTGATCGAAAAGTTTAACATTTTCTATTTATCCGGAATGTAATACAATAATTGGAATTCACAAGAAGTTATGAGATAACTGAATGAATGTTATAAATCTAGTAGTTTAGTCTCACTTGATCGGTTGCCACGGAATTTTGATGTGATCAAAAGTCCGTCGCAATCATGTAGCGTACGCGGATACTCACCGGGTAAACTTAATAGACAACCTCACTCCATAGCCCCGACCAAGTGACTGTAGGAGAACCCCGTCGCCGAAAGCATCCGTTCGGGTGCTCGCGGCAGCGGTGTTCCGCCTTGGTACACTTCGTCGACGGTATCGGGGGTGCGGCCGCCTACTGAAGTTTGCGACGAGCATTCGATCAAATTGTCGGGAATCCTGTTGAATTGCCCGACTTGGTATTGAAAAGTATTTTCGATAATGAGACTAAAATGCGGGGTTTATAATTGTTAGGCATGCGATGTCTAAGGAATTCATTTGGTCAGGCATGCGATGTCTGAGGTGGTTGCGGATTCCAACTGTTGTAGTTTTACACTTTCTTTTCTGTGACCGTAAGTGTAATATGTGATATCGCCGGTTTCGTTGCTATATGTCAACGACAATTGGGATGCGCATGTTTACTTACGTTGATGACATGTGATGTTATGTGTTGCTGGATATGTTATATTGGATCGTCGTGTTTGAATAGCCGGGGGTTTTTATGTGAGATGAGTGTTTTTCATTTTCATTCATGTAAAAACTTGTATGTAATATTCTTTTATTGGGGCATTTCCAGGTTGCGGAAGATGTCACCCTTGGTATATTATTTACTTTTCCGCACTAGGATAGACCCAAGGAGGGGAGCACAAGTAACCGGGTTCTGGAGTCCAGTGGGAGACCAACTCGAGGAGTCGAGTCCGGGTGTCCTAACTCTAGAATTGGTAGGGTTGCTTGCCGCTCTCGTAGGGGTCTAGGGGTGTGGGTTTGGCTATTCATCGCGACCGTGGAATCCGTGTTTTATACTGGCTCTATTGAAAACACGGACGTCCTAGTATATCCAATATTTCATATGATTCTTATGCTGCGATATCTGTGATGTGATCATGTGATATGTTCTGTGATAGATACTGTATATAGTATATATCTGATATATTATATAGACGTTACTTATGTTTTAAACCCGCGCTAGCCCTGCCCCGCTCTGCCGTTAGTTACCTAACCTAACGGTGCACGAGGGGACTTCGAGGCGAATGCGGATGGCTTAAGTGTACGTCGTATTTATCTGTGATGTTTAGGTACTTAAATGATGGGACTTCATTAATGTGATTAATGAAAGTAAAAAGAAACCTAAGATGTTGTAGAATCGAATTTCAAAATAAAACAGGTAGCTACAGTTCTTGCTTTGCACAGCGGTATATGTGATATATCCTGCACCTTATTCGATGAGGAAAGGACCGAGATCCCTTCACCGGGAGTGACTCCTTTAGCAATAACTGGCAGATACTACACACTCGGTTTGTCTTTTGATTGCTTTTAAGAGTTTTTTCTTTGCACAGTGATATATGTGATATATCCTGCACCTCATTCGACGAGGAAAGGACCGATGATCCCTTCACCGGGAGTGACTCCTTTAGCAAAACTAGAAAAGCCTAAAAAACACTCCATTTTAAAATCATTTGATTCTACAACGATATCAAGTTCATTACGCAATAGGTTTTCAGAAAAACCTGTCGTAGCCCTCCGTCATTTTAGATATGTACTGGTTAGTATTCGTGCTACGTTTGTTGACCTCTGTCAAGGCGTAGTGTGCGGTAGCTGATTAGTGCTTATCTGTATAAGCATATGATGTGATTGATTTAGGGTAGTCGTGCGACCTTGTTGACCTCTGTCAAGGGTCGTGCGGGTGGGTTTACTTCAATCAGGAAATGACAGGTTGAACTTGACTAGCAGCCTATGGTTTGTTGACCTCTGTCAAGGTTATAGGACGCTAGGGGCAAAATATTATCGGGAATTTCAAGTGTTGAAATTTGCAATGAGATTACATACCTTCTATAAGATAGTTGGATCCCGATACCCGCTGCGAGTAATTGTTACTCCTGGGAGAGTTTTACACATTACAATTAGCCGATCAAGTAGGTGTCTAGAAAGGTGTCAACGGGGTTACGCCTCTGGGAAAACGAGGTTTTCTATAATTAGGTTCGTGCGAAAGCACGGGGGACCTCCCTCAAAGTACCGACACTGGCCTGGCTGAAAGATTGGCGAACTTGTAGTGTGTAATTAATCCCGGCTAGTCTTTCCTTTTAGGGTTTGAAGGAAGATTTGATAAAAAGCAGTGGGAGCCATCCTGATTAGATAAAATAATAACCAATCTATTCTTGCAAGAGCGCACGCTGAGTGTTTTCTTCTCTCTCTCTCCAGGTAGCAACCATATCACGCCTTAATCAAGATAATAATATGGAATATTGACTGAACCCGCTTGTTTTACTGAGCTGGGGAACGTTGGTCCCGCTCCAACTTATAATTGTTATAAGACAGAGCAGGAAATTGGGGATTACCAGAATTCCTGTGCCGCCCAAACAAAGAAAGTGCATATGATGCATCTCCTTCGGGTGTGTTCGTTACACAGAACTGTTTCTCTGTATCCTCTACGTCCTGGGTATGTGATACCAGATCAGGATCCCAGATATGTAATCTGTTACATAGGGCTACAGCTAGGTAAAGAACTGAGAACGGGTGATAAGTTTCATGAGACAGAAAACGGGGCAAGTGTTGCAGCCAAGTCTGTTGGTCACTGTCACCCTGTATTACCAGTACATTGATTCTGAACGAATGTTATTAGATACCGAACCTGATATACAAAATCATATCAGTCTCTTTATCAGTAAAGAAATGATAAAATTTTGTATTGTTGGATAATGTTTTGAACATTTCCTATATCAAAAGTTGATCGGTTCAGGCACGTTATCTAAAAGCATTAATGTTCTAAATCAAACTACAGTTCTTTAGTATACGGAACACACACAAGAGGAAGAGTACAAAAATGAACGAATCCTTCTTGAGGCATTGTAGACTAGGTCATATCAATGCGATACGACTGGCTGAAGTTACATTTTAGATGCATATTTAAATCAGTTTGAATTTACATCTTATGAAACTTGCCAGTCATGTCACAGAGATAAGATGACCATAGCTCCGTTTACTGGAAACAGAGAAAGAGTTAGTGAACTCTTGGGATAATACATGTTGATGTATCTAAGGTCCCCTGTCTACATATGCCAAGACCGGTTCTTTATACTTCATTACATTCTTTGATGATCTTTAGAGATTCAGACCTATGTTCCTGTTGAAACACAAGTCCGAACCTTTTGAGATATTCACAGAATATAAGTTAGAAGTAGGGAACCAATAAGGGTATAAGTATTATGTCCTTTGATGTGATCAAGGAGGAGAATACTTGAGCACGGAATTCCTGGACTATTCTAAAGGAGAATGAGATTCTCTCTCAGCATTACTCCTCCGTATACACCATAGCACGATGGTATATCGAGGCGGAGCAATAGCACCCTATGTGATATGGTGTGCTCTATGATGAGTACTACTGTGTTTCCTATTTCCTTTTGGGAGTTATGCACTTGAGAAGCTGCATACCAATTGAATTGGGTTCCAATCAAATCAGTTGCCTACCGCTTCATATGTGATATGGAAAGGGAAGAGCCCATGTCTTAAGTTGGTTAAGATTTGGGGTTGTCCGGGCTATGTCTAAAAGCATAATCCGGACAAGCTCGAGGCAAGGTCTGTTATATAGAACTGGAAATGTTCCAGCTATACAAAACTGCAGCTGAAGATTTGACAGAACCAAAGGATTCAATAGTTACCAACGAACCTCAGCCTCTCCGCCGATCTAGTAGGGTTCCTCACCCACCTGAGTGATACTTCGGTTTCTCTATGACAGTGGGAGCGAGGATTGCATCATGAGATGATGACCCAACTAGCTTCGAGCTGGCCATCGAGAGTAAGACTCTGTAAGAATGGCTGGATGTTTATCGATCTGAGATGGAATCCTTATACACCAACAAAGTATGGACTTTGGTTGCTATATCTGAAGGGTTAAATCCCCATCAGGAGCAAGTATATCTTGAGAAGATTACTTGGTGTAGATGGAAAAGTTGAGACTTTCAAAGCTAAACTTGTTAAAGGTTTTCGTCATTGACCAGGCATGGATAATGATGAAACCTTTTTCTAGTATCTATGCTTAAGTCCATCCAGATCCTACTTGCCACGGCTACGTACCATGACTACGATATCTGGCGGTTGGGTGCCATGACTGCTTCTCTAAATGATGTTTCAGAAGAGAACGTCTATAAGTACACAGCCAGAGGCCTTCGTAGACAGTGGGAGCAGCGGAAACGTGTGCAAGATGCTTTATAGGATAAAGCAGGCATCGCGGAGTTGGAACATCTGTTTTGATGATTTAGTCAAAGAGTTTGACATCATCAAAATGGTAGATGAACCTTGTATAAACAAAAAGGTAGTAGGGAGTATGGTGACGATCCTCGTAGAGTACGTGGATGATATACTCTTGATAGGGAAGGAGTTTCCTATGCTACGCTCAGTCAATCTCCGCTTATCACAATGATTCTCCATATAGGATCAAAGTGATACCTCCTAAATCCTGGATTTTGGATTTATGAGATAGATCTAATTGGATGTTAGGATTCTCACTAGTTGTAGTGAGATGATATCAACCGATCCTGGGGAGAATCACTGGAAGGGTTCCAGGGTGATAAGGACGACTGAGAGTCAGTCACAGGCATTGTCATTACCCTCAGTAAAGGGACGGTATGTTGGAAGAGTTCCAAGCTAGATACCGTGGCATACTAGACGATAAAGGCAGGATACATCGCTACTTGAGATGCTACCAAAGAGGCAGTCTGGATGTATATTTGTTCATGAGATGAACTTAGTTCCTCCCATTGTGTGACAATGGAGTTGTGGCTTATGCCAAGGAACGTCCGTCCCATCAGTGATCCAGACATATTCTAAAGCAGTATCACCTGATCATGGAGATGTTTGATCTCAAAGGGATCGAGGTTAGGAGAGTAGACTCAGAGGACAACACGGCGGATCCACTCACGAAGGCCTATTCCCAGAGAGAGATTTTTATGGGATGGTTGAGTATGAGATACTGCAACCACTGCTACAGATGGCCCTAGTGCAAGTGAGAGATTGTTAGTTATATGTATGCCCTAGAGGCCATTACTATACATAGGATGTATATTGTAGTGGATGCTTGGACATATATAGGGAGGACTTTCTTGCTCGACATGATAGTATGCTATCTGGTTGATCTTTACCTTAACGTGTACACTGATAGTCTCTCTGTTACATGTTGGTAAAGCCCTTAGGGTGTGTACTTGACTACCTGGACTATGATGCGGATCATACTAGTGGGGACATGGTAGTCCATAAGTACATCCTTCAAAATCCCTAGTCGTAGGTGTATCGAGACGGGGCATCGATATACCAGAGTAGACTAGCGTATACCTTCTCGACCCATACAGATGGGTGATGGATGATCCCATATCCATTGGCGTTTGGCATCAGAGATGATATACGGGTGCTCAGTGGAGACTGGGTACACTGGACGGACTCGCCGAGAACTCCCAGATGGTATTATACCTTACGTCAGATGGCAGTTCTCTGGTGACACTGGTACAGAGTAGTCTGTTGACCCGAGATCGTCATAGAGTCTTGTGTGGTTCCCACTGTGCTTTGATTTCCATCTTACCACGTCCAAGAGGGCGTGCAAAACGGTGGTTTTTGGGTACAGTCCCGAGTCACATGGAGGCAATGAGCGATAGGAGGGGATTCGTCTCTCCCGGTATAGGGAGTTGATGTTGCGCTGTGTTCGATTGGCTATAACCGGAAATCCCTGGCCAGGGTTGCTGAGATTTACTGGTAAGTGTTACCAGTAGTTTCTCGAATTGTTATAGACCTCATATCGACACGACTTATCAAGCTATTAGGGTCTGACGTTTACCACCCCTAGGCGAGATATGCGACATATCAGACGAACAGACCGGACTGTACGGTAAGTGTTACTGGTTGGATTCACTGGAGTGTGAGCGGGCTTGCTCGTCGATCTTCTGATCGCTCAATACCCGGGTGGCCGTTACGTTTAGCAGACCGCTTGCGGCTTGTGGGTGTTTGATATGATCATCATCTGCTGCCGGCGTATTGACGAGTCTTTAGAGTCCTACACAGAGGTTTCCTGGCTCAAGCGAAACGAAATAGGAGCGCATATGAGATATGTGCGGGACCGAGAATAATGCGTGTATGTGATACCGTATTTCATTCTCGCGATGAATGTATCGAAAGGTTGTATGCGATATAACCTAGTTATCGAATCAAGGATTGATTCGGTAAGCCGATACATAGGATACTAGTCGGTTATATGCGATATGACCGGATCGTTAAATCAAGTGTTGATTTAATGATTTAATGTATAATTATATATTTTATATATTACTTTGCATTAACTAGTATTGGTTCACTTTAAATGAATTTTCTCACTTGAAGTTCACAAGTTGTATATGTGATATACTTTTGTGCACTTGATTGTATCATGTTTGATGATACATGCTTACTTGAGTTTGTGTAAAGATTAAACCATGGTTATTTAAATGGTTAGGGTTTTGTTTTTCATATATATTTATTCATTTATTTATTTATTTCTTTTTGGCAAAAGAAAAGAAAAATGGTGGCTTTCTTTGGATGCATATTGAAGCTTCATGAAGCTTTGACTAAGTCACCATTTTTGTCTTCATGCTTAACCCTAACCATTGACCTAACTCTAGTTTATTCTCTACACTTGACCATGGTTGGATTATGATAAGTATTCATTTTATTTTATTTTTGTTATATACTTATCATAACATTTTTCATCTTCTTCTTCTTCTTCTTCAAGAAGAAGCTTGCCTCCATCAGTGGCAACTTGAGAAAATGAGTGAGAAATCTAATTCTAAAGTGAACCCACTTCCTATTTCTTCATCCTCTACCTCTTTCCTAGTAGTATAGGGTGTTTTCTTCACAAGTTTCATGACTTGGTGAAGTGGGAGCTTGATCTTGTGATGCCTCGACGTAGATCATCTTCGGCATCGTCGTCGATGACCTAGCCCGCTTTTTCTCCGATGAAGCCGATGCTAGAGTCATGGTTTGATTTGGACAGCGGAGAGGACTTCATCATGGAGCTATGGAGGTGGAGAAATGGATCTACAAAGGTTGTATTTCCGTTCTTTTAGTTTAGTTGTAAACTAGTTTCATTTGTCGCCTAAAATTCTACTTAACGATCTAGTCTAGGGTTTCTCGGCACCGTAAAATTTGAAATTGGCATGGTTGATGCCTTGTGAGACCTCTTGTGAGTGCCTAGGAACCCTACAGATTTATGGGCTTTTGGCTTACTTAAATTAGATGAGATCCTATAGACTTCATATGATTCAAGGGCCAATCACGTGCTATTTCGAGTCGTGACACAAGTTCTACCCGTCATTGTCCAGGTTAATTTGAACCCACCCGTACATACCCTTGACGAAGGCCAAAATAGTAGTTCGACTGTCCCAAACCAATGCATCTATCTATGCAACAGAAAAGTAATAAATAGCTACCATACACTATACCATGACTAAGGCCAACAAACATAGCATGAATACTAAGTGCTACCCATCTGAAATGACGAAGGGCTACGAATGGTTTTTGGCGAAAAACCTTTAACGTAATGAACTTGATATCGTTGAAGGAACCGGATAGCTTTTTACAAATATATAGTGGTGAAAACCTTTGCTAAAGAGGTCACTTCCGGTGAAGGGTGTTAGTGTATATGCCCTAGAGGCCATTACTGTATAATACTAGTATGTATATTACTTGATGGAAGCTTGGGATATTCACAGTTGTATAGACAATCTTGCTCAATATAGTAGTATGCTACTTGGTTTGTCTCTGCTTTAATGTGTACATGTGTGTTTCTTTTATATCACCTATACGCATTAGTAGAGCCCTTAGGATCTTTGCTTGATTACCGGCGTTGTGATGGCGATCACACTCGTGGGGGCTGGGTAATCCATAAGCACATCCTTATACACGTCCCTAGTCATGGGATTATCGAGACAGGGCATCGATACTCCAGAGTAGACTAGCGTATGCGCTTCTCATCCCAGCACGGGAGACGGTCTGTCCCACAGCCGTCAGCACGTCGTACTTGAGATAGTATGCGGGTGCTCGTTAGGTTACGAGTACACTGGACAGGACTCATCGGGAACCGATGGTTGGTATTATACCTATCGTCAGTTATCAGTTCCCAGGTGACATGATACAGCTTAGTCCGCTGACTTGACACTGTCACTTCGCCTCGAGTGTGTTCCCAATGTTCTTTGATTACTACCCTACCACGGCTCTACTGAGTCGTGCAAACAGGTAGTGGTTGGGTGCAGTCCCGAAGCACTTGGAGGCAGTGACGGTTAGACAGGATTCGTCTCTCCCGGTATTGGGGGTTGACATCGCGCTGTGTCTAGGAGAGCCATTACACGAGTAGTCCCTTGCCAGGGCAAGCGAGATATACTGGTAGGTTTCCAGTGTTATCTCAGGGTGTAATGGGCTTCACTCCGACACGACTTGTACCGCTATTAGGGGACTGACGTTTACCGCCCCCTAGGCCCGCCATGCGATGTATCAGACGAACAGACCGGACTGTACGGAGATTGTCACATACAGGCTCAGTAGGAGTTCGGGTGGGTTCACCTCATCGGCCTTCTTATCGACATCTACCTGGGGACCGTTACGTACAGCTAGTGCCGCTTGCGGTCTGTGGTTAAACCCACTGCCAGCATAGTGTCGAGTCTTTAGAGTCCAACACAGAGAGTTTCCCTGCACTGAGCGAAACGTGTAGAGGCCGTATGGTTTTACGGCAGGGCTGCGATCACTTACGTACACTTGTGTGCGTGTGGTGTTCGGGCAGGCAGTACTAGTGGGCTTTGGTTTAAGCCGGATCTTAGTAATGTACGGATGGATTTGTTTTGTCTTCTGTGCATCCGCATTCTACGGAATGCGGATGCAGGTGTGTATGTACAGTTTTCCGGAGCGATGAAGGAGGAGGTGCCTCATCAGGGTTTTAGCGGTTGGTTCGACCAAAACCGTTATGTGGCAGGCTCTTTAGGGTTTTGACAGTTCGTTTGGTCAAAACCATTATGAGCCGCGGACATCATTTGCTAATCCTTTTAGTGATAATTTTATGATGGCTAATTGCATTGACCATTTGACCCCGTTGATCTCTCTTGACTTTGTTGACCGGTTGACCGTGTTGACCATTGACTTTCAAGAGGGATCTACACTCTTCTTTTCTTTTTCTTTTTCTTTTAGATTATGATAATGGTCATTTCAATGTAGCCATCAACTTTATCTTGATAGGATTTGTAATGATGGTTTTAGTGCATTATTGGAACCATGGTTAATTTCTTTAGTTCACAATTTCTTTCTCATTCTCTCTCTTGCCTTTTCATGTGAGAAGAAAAGGAAATGAACCATGGTTGCTAGCTCCTCTTTCTTCTTCCTCCTCTTGATTCATCTTTTGATCTCATGTGTTGAGAGATAAAGATCCCACAAAGACAAAACCATCCCTTTATCACTTCTACACAACCTAGGGCTTCTAGATTAGCAATCTCTTTGCCCTAGTTACCTCGGCTCGAGGTGGAGCTCAGTGTACATCTCTCGGGTGGATCGTCTTCAACTCAAGGAGGCCGCGGAGGTGACCAAAGTTCGGATCAACCCTCGGAGCAAGAAAGGAGAAGAACAACAAGAAGAGAAGGTGATCAAGTTGAGGTATAACCCCTAACCGAGTAGATAAATCTCTAGTTAGGATGCTAGTATGTTGTTTAGTAAAGATCCGGCTTTTACGGTCTATGTTACCATGCTTAAGAAAATTTTTGTTTTACCGTTTCCGCCACCCCGAAAGTACCGGGAGAGGTAACGTGGACCTAACAAAGGGATCTCGGCTCTTTCCTCGTGGAATGAGGTGCAGGATATTCCCACTGAATACCGCGATGCAAAGAAAAAAGTAATCGACTATAGTGAAGTTATTACCCTGACGCAAACCTCTGCCCAAGGGGTCACTACCGATGAAGGGATCTCGGCCCTTGCCCCATCGAATGAGGTGCTGGATATTCATAACCGAATACCACTGTGCAAAACAAAAGAAAACGTCCTTGTAATAACAGATTTTTGAAAATTGTTCCAACAACATCAGAATAGGTATGTTTTCTTTGCATTGATCTGAATCAATGCAGTCCCATCAATTAATCACACCAGAAAAGAACGAAAATATGATGTACGTATATGCCATCCGCATTCGCCACTAGGTCCCGTCATTACCCGTTAGGTTACTTAACTAACGACAGAGCATGGACTAGACTAGCGCGGGTGTAAAACATATACAACATCTACTAGTATATATAGAAATATATAATTGTAGCATTCTGAAAATTTAAAAATAAATAAAATTAATTAATTTAATAATAATATGATATATCGCAAAGTTCTTAAAAACAAATAAGTCAAGTTTTATAAGTTCTATGTAAAACAATTCAATTAAAAAATTTAGTATGCAACATAACTAAGTTATAAGGGTTTTAGTGACTATTTTAGCTTCATTTTTAATAAAATGGGTGTTTTATAATAAACTAAGTTGTGAGGGGTTTTTAGATAAAGTGTAGGATTATTGTGCAAATAGAAAATTGTTAAGGGTGTAAATGAAAATGGGATGGAAAATCATTTTAGTTCAGAAATTAATTTCAAATTAAATCATATTATGAAGATAAGGCTTGTACACCTCATGCTTGCATGCACAACACTCATCTCACACATCCTACTTGCATGAAACCAACACATCTAGCTTGATTCCACCTCCTCCTTCACCTTATCCCTTCCATTTGCCATATATAAACCTGATTCAGATCAATAGTTAATTAAAATTCTGAAAATTTCTGAAAGAAAAACAACATTTAAAGAGAAAAAGAAAGAACAAGAGGAAAAAGAAAAAGAATGAAGCTATGTTCTAAGATTTGTTCACCATCAAACTAGGAGGGGCTTAGCATCTTGGAGGGGTTATTCCAACAACTATTTGGAGGGTAAAACTTCTTAAACACAGTAGGAGATTAAGTTCTATAGCTTAGTTAATATGAATTGAACAAAGTTCCATAATATCGTATTTTAGTTAAGTTTAAGCTCTGTTGAAATCTGCTAATGTTTGGAAGATACTTAACTTAACAAAACAGTGCTAAAATGATGTATGTAACACGTAGAGTAACCCATAGGATCACGAACCAGAGGGCTCGGATTTGGGCCGGCGACGAAGAGAGGAAATCCGGCGTCGCCAGATTTGGGGATAGCTAGGGTATTTTGGGGAATTGTGTAGGTTTCAGTAGATCATTTTGGCCATTTTGGTGTTGTTTAAATAAATTAGTTTCACTGTAGATAAAATCTGGAACCATATATCGAAAAGGATATCTTAAAACACAAAATACGATACGGTTAAAGCGTATCGCGAACTGTTTCTGTCGCGATACAGATTTGAGTTAAAATCTAGTAAGATTAAGTGGTTAATAACTCGATATAGTCGTATACAAAATAACTAGTACGTGGGAACGGGTGTTTTTCATTTCCGTCATGTCAGAGTAGCCGTTTACTTATATAAATTAAATTGTGATATTAGATTCGAATACGGGATTTACGAAGGCAGCAAGGAAAGGGAAAGGATTGGTAATTCCTGAATAGTTTCGACGTTTCCGGTGAGTAGACTAAACATCGACCGGGGAATTGTGTAAAGATGGCGTGATACGCCCGTAGTTTTATTTAACTTAATGCTTTATTTTATTATGCCAAATTGACAAATATGCATTGATCATTCACATATACCTTGTTTAGTTGCTAGAACACTACACAATTATCGACGAGTCATGCCACGTGCACATCTTATATGTTACACACACCTCGTCGATATTACCATGTCACTTTTACACTTAGCAAAATTCTTGTTAAAATGATTCATAACGTATCATACACACCAATAAATAATAGTAAATTGCATCATTAATATCATGTTTTAGTATCTGAGTATTTCATGTGGCTGTACGAGGTAAACGTATTATTGAGGATTTATGGTTTTGAGTTTTGAATACTATTACATAAATCCAGTGATTTTCCTGATTGATGTGTTATGTCCACCATGAGATGTTTTATGATTTGATTTTATTCCGGACCGAGTGGGGGAGATATACGGTCGTGAATTTTACGTTATCCATACTGAGTGGGGGAGATATACAGTTGGTTACATGGTGGACCCGGTCGAGACCGAGGGGCAGGATAGCTGCATTGAGGCGGGGGAGCCTAGCGAGGTTACTCGATACCGGAGATAGTGTTAAAGTATACGGCGTATATCTAGAGGATAACGACCGATATTGTTGATTTCAGGATCATTCGAGGAATGATGCCTGTGAGAAATGGAAGTTTTGTGTCGATGATGGACACAGGGAAATGAATTTTGTTGAGAATAAATGATGAGATTTCAGTTTGGACTATGAGATTCATATTATAGATTCTTGATTTTCACATATAATCATACATTATACTTGTTCACATCTTAGTTAGTATGATCGTCATAGTTACATTATTAACCGCTATATGTTAGTTATATTCACTGAGTTGGTAACTCACCCCCGTTGTGCCACAGTTCCTTGCAGGGGTAGAGTGGACGGTTAGCTGCGGTGCGGATCTACTTTTGCAGCTTTATCCCATCTTTTGATAGGTATGTTACATATGTAGTAACCTTCTATTTTGGTATTGTATTTTGTATCTAAAAAATCTCCATCAGATCTGTACATGACTTAGAGTGAGAGATGACATGTATAGTATTGACAATTGAGATCGTTTAGTTCTATAAATTGTGATTTCTTTTCTTTATGTCTGAGATTCGTGTTGATGTCCTATATACAGAGATTTTATTTTCCGCTATTGATATTGTTGATCCCAACTAGGGATGCAACCACACTTAACACCTTACACTTGTTTAATATTTTAACTTTCATAACCTGCGATTTTTACTTAAAAGTAAATTTTTTTATATAAAGAATTCCGCAAAAAGGATTTGATCTTGGTTTTCGGCTTAGTTGGACTATGTGCATATCTTTAGATATGATACAATCTAAGTGCCGGTCACATCCAAACTTGGGTCGTGACAAAGTTGGTATCAGAGCATAGGGATAACCTTACGGAATTGAGTTAGGGGATTAAAATAGTTTGACGTGAGTCCGTGAGTTAGGATGACCTTTGGTTTGATGGAGTAGATGAATTAGGATGAGTACAGTATCGTACGTATGTTCCGCGGCATATTTACGTTATCGTATTCAGCCTAACTAACCTTAGGATGTATATCTTGATCTATTCTTCCGTTGATTCTCCGTTATTGATTGTTCCTATTCATACGCCTTATCAATTCTCGTTCTTATTCCAGTTGATATGGCTACGCGGGCTAGGCGAGCCGCAGCCAGAGATGCAGCTAGGATGAGTCCGCCTGTGACGACGACTGGTACACCGGATGTTCCGGCGGTGCATGAGCATGTTGATCCTCCTTCTCCAGATCGCATGACTAGGATTGAGGAGGGCATGTTGGGGTTGCAGCGAGTGGTGGGACAGTTAGCTGAGGCCACTCGAGTACTGAGACAGGATCCAGCACCGACCATAGCAGAGTCCGAGGTACAGCCTACGCAGACGGTAGCACTTGTAGATACGAGAGTGATGGAGGTATCATTTGCAGAGTTTATGAGATTGAGACCTCCAGTGTTTACGGGGACCGATGTAGAGGAAGATCCTCAGTCCTTTCTTGATAGGATGGCGTGGATTAGCAGATCATTGCGATGTTCTGATGCGAGGTCAGTTGAGCTGACTAGCTTTCGTTTGGAGGGACTTGCACAGGAGTGGTGTGAGTCGATGGAGAGAGAGGGCGAGCCACGAGTCTTCCTCCGATGTCATGGACCGAGTTTTCCATGGTTTTTCTTGCTAGATTTCTTCCCCATAGTGTGAGGGACGCTAGAGCTAGCAGTTTTGAAGCATTGCGGAAATCGGCAAGTATGTCGGTGGCAGATTATGATTTACGATTCACCCAGTTGTCGCGCTATGCTCCATATTTAGTACCTACGGAGGAGCTTCGGGTAAAGAGGTTCCTAAGGAGTCTGGATACGCAGTTATATCTGGCGATAGGCTCCCAGCATTTCGACACGTATGCGCAGGCCATGGATGCAGCTATATGAGTAGAGGAGCGATTGAGAGAGGCAGTGGTTGTTCCAGAGCCAAAAAGGAGTAGGCCGACCGGGCCACTGGCTAGACAGTTTGGTGGAGGTAGAGGAAGATATACTCCAGGCCGTAGTTTCGGGCAAGGTTGGACTTAGGGCCAGATGGTCAGTTCATATCCCGATGATCAGAGGCCTCCATCTACATGTTTTAGTTGTAGACTTCCCGGACACTTTGCGCGGGACTGTAAATCCCAGGGAGGGACCGTTGTTCCACAGGCTGCTTTACCCCTTCCACCTTCTATGCCGATGGCTTTACTTCCTCCCCCAGTTAGCGCTACACGCCAGGCAGTTGCACTACGAGGTCGAGGCTTTGCGGGACGTTCTCAGAGAGGTCGGGGAGATTGAGGTAGAGAACGACAGGATGCAGGCAGGGGCCAGGCACGGGTATTTGCGCTGACTCCATAGGATGCCCAGGCATCAAATACAGTCGTGACAGGTACTCTTACAGTTTGCTCGTTAGAGGCACATGTTTTATTTGATCCCGGTTCTACACATTCTTATGTATCTTCACGATTTGTACTTTCTTTGGGGAAAGAGTCGTCATATTTAAAGTTACCATTAGTGGTGATTACCCCGGTGGAAGATTCTTTTATAGCCCGGCACGTATTCAGATCGTGTTCTGTGCGTATTGGTGATAGAGATTCGCTAGTTGATTTGATTCTCCTGGATATGTTAGATTTTGACATATTTTTTGGTATGGATTGGTTAGCCGCCTGTCATGCATATGTAGATTGTCGGGGAAAGGCGGTTAGATTTTGTTTTCCAGGTGAACCGGTGTTTGTTGTGCAGGGGGATTGTAAAATAACTCCTGCCAACATGATTTCTTCTCTTTGTGCGGGACGACTCTTGAAGAAGGGTTGTCATGGGTTCTTGGCATTCGTTCAGGACTTAGGGTCGCTGAAATTCCATTGGACCAGGTTCCGATAGCACGAGAATTTCCGGAGGTGTTTCCTGCTGAGTTACCAGGATTGCCACCCGATCGTGACATTGAATTTTGCATCGACTTGATTCCGGGTGCGGGGCCTATTTCTATACCACCCTATTGAATGGCACCGACGGAATTGAAGGAACTCAAAAGCCAGTTGCAAGAGTTTTTAGATAGTAGGCTTGTTCGTCCCAGTGTATCACCGTGGGGAGCTCCTGTCTTATTTGTAAAGAAGAAGGACGGTAGTATGAGACTATGCATCGACTACCGACACCTGAATCGCGTCACTGTGTGAAATAGGTATCCACTACCACGTATAGATGACTTATTCGATCAGTTGCAGGGAGCTGGTTACTTCTCAAAGATTGATTTATGGTCAGGGTATCACCAGTTGAAGGTTCGGAAAGACGACATTTCGAAGACTGCGTTTCGTACGAGATATGGGCACTATGAAAATCTGGTGATGTCGTTCGGACTCACCAACGCTCCAGCAGCTTTTATGGATATGATGAACCGTATCTTTAGACCCTTCATTGATCGGTTTATTATAGTGTTCATAGATGACATTCTTGTTTATTCTCGGAGTCGGACGGAGCACGAGCAGCATTTGCGTATTACGTTGCAGACCTTGAAGGAGCATCAGCTGTTTGCAAAATTCTCTAAGTGTGCGTTTTGGCTCGATAGTGTGGAGTTCTTGGGTCACATAGTTACGAGAGAGGGTATATGTGTGGACCCAAAGAAGATTGAAACGGTACAGCACTGGCCCAGACCTGTGTCAGTTACAGAGGTTCGGAGTTTCTTAGGTCTGGCAGGTTATTACCGACGCTTCGTGTAGGATTTTTCATGGATCGCTGCACCTTTGACCGGATTGACTAGGAAGGAGGTTCCATTTCAGTGGACAGATGCATGCGAACAGAGTTTCCAGCAGTTGAAGACGCGCTTGACGACTGCACCTGTATTATCTTTACCTTCCGGGTCAGGAGGTTTTGTTGTGTATTGTGATGCTTCTAGAGTGGGTTTAGGCTGTGTGTTGATGCAGCACGATAGGGTTGTAGCTTATGCTTCTCGACAATTGAAGAGGCACGAACAAAACTACCCCACTCATGATCTAGAGATGGCTGCTGTGGTATTCGCATTGAAGATTTGGAGACATTACTTGTATGGAGAGTCGTGTCAAATCTTCACAGATCATAAAAGCTTAAAGTATATTTTTCAGCAGAGAGATCTGAACCTAAGGCAGCGTGGATGGATGGAACTAGTGAAAGATTACGATTGTGAGATCTTGTATCATCCAGGCAAGGTGAATGTTGTAACAGATTCTCTGAGTCGGAGACCTGGAGGTAACTTATCTCATTTGCGCATCTTGCAGAGACAGTCTTCTATAGACTGGCAGATCTTATGTGATAGTCGTATACAGTTTGAGTTCACATCGACAGGAGGCCAGCTAGCACATGTTCGCACCCGACCTCAGTTATTAGATCGCATTCGAGAGGCACATCCCGCAGATACTTGTATGATGGGGATTATGGATCAGGTTAGGCAAGGCATGGAGACGGTGTTTGTGATTGATGATCATGGAGTATTACGTTTTGGGACTCGACTCTGTGTGCCAGATTCTGACGGATTGAGGCGTGAGATTTTAGAGGAGGCCCATAGATCAGCATACAGTATTCATCCTGGTTCCACCAAGATGTATCATGATCTGAAGAATGTTTACTGGTGGGAAGGAATGAAGAGGGATGTTGCGGAATATGTTTCGAGATGCTTGACTTGTCAGCAAGTCAAAGCAGAACACCAGAGGCCAGCCGGAGAGTTGCAGCCATTACCCATTCCAGAGTGGAAATGGGAACATATTTCCATGGATTTCGTGGTGAGTCTACCCAGGACTAGCAGAGGGTATGATTCCATTTGGGTGATTGTTGATAGGTTAACAAAGGCAGCTCATTTTCTCCCAGTGAAGACGACGTATGGTTTTGCACAGTATGCTCAGATTTTTATCGATCAAATTGTACGTCTGCATGGAGTTCTGACGTGCATAGTTTCAGATAGGGGTATCCAGTTTACTAACAGACTATGGCAGAAACTTCAAGAAGCTATGGGTACACGGTTGAGTTTTAGTACATCTTTCCACCCACAGACAGATGGTCAGTCGGAGCGGACCATTCAGACACTAGAGGGTATGCTTCGGGCTTGTAGCCTTGATTTCGGTGGTAGTTGGGATCTTCACCTACCTTTGATAGAATTCTCGTACAACAACAGTTTTCAGGAGACGATCCAGATGGCACCCTTTGGAGCTTTGTATGGGAGGAAATGTCGATCACCCGTTTGCTGGACGGAACTGAGCGAGAGTTGCATATTGGGACCGCAGATAGTACAGGAGACTACAGAGAAGATTCAGTTGATACGGGATAGAATGAAGGCGGCCCAATGCAGACAGAAATCGTATGCAGATCGAAGACATCGTAGACTAGAGTTTGGAGTGGGAGATCATGTGTTCCTTCGGGTATCTCCAATGAAAGGTGTGATGCGTTTCGGGAAGAAGGGGAAGCTCAGCCCCAGATATGTCGGACCTTATGAGATTCTGGAGAGAGTGGGTGCTGTAGCTTATCGCTTAGCACTTCCACCGAGTTTTCTCGACGTGAATCCGGTGTTCCACGTTTCGATGCTTCGGAGGTATCTTCACGATCCATATCACGCGATCCAGTATCAGACCTTACAGCTTGAGTTGGATTTATCCTACACTGTGCAGCCAGTCGCTATTCTTGACAAGCAGGCAAAGAAACTATGATCAAGGGTACTTCTATCTGTGAAGGTTCTTTAGCAAGGAAATAATCGCGAGGAGATTACTTGGGAGACCGAGGATGCGATGCGGAAGAAATTTCCACATCTTTTCGAAGGTATGTCGAGTTAATTATTTTAAATTCGGGGACCGAATTTTCTTAGGGGGGATATTGTAGCATTCTGAAAATTTAGAAATAAATAAAATTAATTAATTTAATAATAATATGATATGTCGCAAAGTTGTTAAAAACAAATAAGTCAAGTTTTATAAGTTCTATGTGAAACAATTCAATTAAAAATTTTAGTATGCAACATAACTAAGTTATAAGGGTTTTAGTGACTATTTTAGCTTCATTTTTAATAAAATGGGTGTTTTATAATAAACTAAGTTGTGAGGGGTTTTTAGGTAAAGTGTAGGATTATTGTGCAAATAGAAAATTGTTAAGGGTGTAAATGAAAATGGGATGGAAAATCATTTTAGTTCAGAAATTAATTTCAAATTAAATCATATTATGAAGATAAGGCTAGTACACCTCATGCTTGCATGCACAACACTCATCTCACACATCCTACTTGCATGAAACCAACACATCTAGCTTGATTCCACCTCCTCCTTCACCTTATCCCTTCCATTTGCCATATATAAACCTGATTCAGATCAATAGTTAATTAAAATTCTGAAAATTTCTGAAAGAAAAACAACATTTAAAGAGAAAAAGAAAGAACAAGAGGAAGAAGAAGAAGAATGAAGCTATGTTCTAGGATTTGTTCACCATCAAACTAGGAGGGGCTTAGCATCTTGGAGGGGTTATTCCAACAACTATTTGGATGGTAAAACTTCTTAAACACAGTAGGAGATTAAGTTCTGTAGCTTAGTTAATATGAATTGAACAAAGTTCCATAATATCATATTTTAGTTAAGTTTAAGCTCTGTTGAAATCTGCTAATGTTTGGAAGATAATTAACTTAACAAAATGGTGCTAAAATGATGTATGTAACACCTAGAGTAACCCATAGGATCATGAACCAGAGAGCTCGGATTTGGGCCGGCGACGAAGAGAGGAAATCCGACGTCGCCGGATTTGGGGATAGCTAGGGTATTTTGGGGAATTATGTAGGCTTCAGTAGATCATTTTGGCCATTTTGGTGTTGTTTAAATAAATTAGTTTCACTGTAGATAAAATCTGGAACCATATATCGAAAAGGATATCTTAAAACACAAAATACGATACGGTTAAAGAGTATCGCGAACTGTTTCTGTCGCGATGCAGATTTGAGTTAAAATCCAGTAAGATTAAGTGGTTAATAACTCGATATAGTCGTATAAAATATAACTAGTACGTGGGAACGGGTGTTTTTCATTTCCTTCATGTCGGAGTAGCCGTTTACTTATATAAATTAAATTGTGATATTAGATTCGAATACGGGATTTACGGAGGCAGCAAGGAAAGGAAAAAGATTGGCAATTCCTGAATAGATTCGACGTTTCCGTTGAGTAGACTAAACATCTACCGGAGAATTGTATAAAGATGGCGTGATACGCCCGTAGTTTTATTTAACTTAATGCTTTATTTTATTATGCCAAATTGACAAATATGCATTGATCATTCACATATACCTTGTTTAGTTGCTAGAACACTACACAATTATCGACGAGTCATGCCACGTGCACATCTTATATATTACACACACCTCGTAGATATTATCATGTCACTTTTACACCTAGCAAAATTCTTGTTAAAATGATTCATAGCGTATCATACACACCAATAAATAATAGTAAATTGCATCATTAATATCATGTTTTAGTATCTGAGTATTTCATGTTGCTGTACGAGGTAAACGTATTATTGAGGATTTATGGTTTTGAGTTTTGAATACTATTACATAAATCCAGTGATTTTCCTGATTGATGTGTTATGTCCACCATGAGATGTTTTATGATTTGGTTTTATTCCGGACCGAGTGGGGAAGATATACGGTCGCGGATTTTACGTTATCCATACTGAGTGGGGGAGATATACAGTTGGATGCATGGTGGACCCGGTCGAGACCGAGGGGCAGGATAGCCGCATTGAGGCGGGGGAGCCTAGCGAGATTACTCGATACCGGAGATAGTGTTAAAATATACGGTGTATATCTAGAGGATAACGACCGATATTGTTGATTTCAGGATCATTCGAGGAATGATGCCTGTGAGAAATGGAAGTTTTGTGTCGATGATGGACACGGGTAAATGAATTTTACTGAGAATAAATGATGAGATTTCAGTTTGGACTATGAGATTCATATTATAGATTCTTGATTTTCACATATAATCATACGTTATACTTGTTCACATCTCAGTTAATATGATCGTCATATTTACATTATTAACCGCTATATGTTAGTTATATTCGCTGAGTTGGCAACTTACCCCCGTTGTGCCACAGTTCCTTGCAGGGGTAGAGTGGACGGTTAGCTGCGGTGCGGATATACTTTTGTAGCTTTATCCCATCTTTTGATAGGTAGGTTACATATGTAGTAACTTTCTATTTTGGTATTGTATTTTGTATCTAAAAAATCTCCATCAGACCTGTACCTGACTTAGAGTGAGAGATGATATGTATATTATTGACAGTTGATATCGTTTAGTTCTATAAATTGTGATTTCTTTTCTTTATGTCTGAGATTCGTGTTGATGTCCTATATACAGAGATTTTATTTTCCGCTATTGATATTGTTGATCCCAACTAGGGATGCAACCACACTTAACACCTTACACTTGTTTAATATTTTAACTTTCATAACATGCGATTTTTACTTAAAAACTAAATTTTTCTATATAAAGAATTCCGCAAAAAGGATTTGATCTTGGTTTTCGGCTTACTTGGACTGTGTGCATATCTTTAGATATGATAAAATCTGAGTGCCGGTCACATCCAAACTTTGGTCGTGACAATAATAATCGCTCCAGGCATAATAAATGCAACATCACAAATAAGTAATAAGCATCACAGAACAATACAGATAATATGGGAGCTCCGGGTTTCCTTTGAGCCGCAAGTGAAACCCGACGTTCCGCTGGTCGTGTGGATAGCCTGTGCAATGAAAACCTAGACCCCTATAAGTGCGGCAAGTTACCCGCCAAAACCAGAAGCGAGGCATCCCCCTTCATCAAAGTGAATGGGCCACCCGACACTTCATGGAATCCGGTAACTTGAGCACCCCTCCTTGGGTCAACCTGTACCTCCTACGAGTGCGGCGAATAGCCTGCCAATTCTAGAGTGAGGTCCCCTCCTTCTCAACGCCATGAGATGCGGACCCGTTGCCCTCCAGAACCCGGCTATCCGTGCACTCCACCGTGGGGTAATCCTAGTACAGAAAAGAAAAATATGTACAACGGTGACATCGACCTCAACCCGGTCGTGCCCCAAACAAATAATATACTAACAGGCAGTGACGACAGTCCACAAGTCGGACGCTCGTCCCACGATATCAAATATACAAATAAAACTAAACTGCACTATCATTGTAACCAAGCAATCCACCACGACAAATCCGCAACAACACAGAACATCAACATGAATTTCACGTTCGCAAACCCATCTAAATGAACTATAGCAATTAGACAAGTTGTACCGCTCTAATGACATTCACAGTCGCAGATAGTAATGCATGTACTGTAAACTTTAAACAATGTTAGAAATATCGACTTCGAAATAACCCCGAATAGTTCCCAAACAACTAGATAAAACCATATCGAAACTGGGCTAAACTAGCAATACCACTGAACCAATATTCCAGAGACCAGAGAACACAACAAAAACCAAGTTCCAACTCCAACACCAGGCTGGCCGGCTCGGATTTTTGGCCAATGTGGCCGGTCCCATAGTTGAATTAGGGGCTCGTATTTGGTGTGTGCTCTAGTAGTCGCCTAGGTAGTCTTCTGCAGTTGCTAAAATTTTTTTTAGAAGAGCAATAAAATTTCAACAGAGAATGGAATATCGTTGGTATTGATTTGGAGTTGTTTCGGTTTTGATAGTTTAATATTGTCTAAACCAACTAGTATGCAGTTAATGGGTTGGCTCTGATACCATGTAAGGTTACGCCAGCGCCCGGCCATCAATCCATGGCCAAACGCGGAACAAAAACTTTTTAAAACCCGGCGCTAACGAAACTCGACCCCGGATCGAACCATTAACCCTATACTAGTAAACTGTAAAAGGAGTTTAGAGAGATTATACCAATCGATCCGTGTCCTTCGGTCTTCAACCTCTGTCTCAAGCTCCTCGCGGCTTCCTCGATCAAGTTCGGTCTCGGTCTCCCTCGTCGAAGACGATCCACGTCGAGGATTAGTAATACGGGCTCCCGCTTCAAAACTGAAGCAACTCGGGCATCCAGTTTGCTAGCCTAGATACCCAAGATGAAGTAGAGACAGTGTGTGAATACTTTGTCTCAATGCATCCAAGGATTTGGGTGGAGGTGAATAAAGTCGCCATGGAAAATAAAAATGTGAGCTAATGAATTTTGCTTGTGAAGAAATCAACATGCTGTTGTTTTCTTGTGAGGAAAAATAATGGGCTAAGTAATAAAAAATGTTCACTGAGGTTTTGGTGAAGTAAAAGTGATAAATTAATCAACTTAAGAAATTACCCACAATAAAAAAATCCACAGCCACCAATTTTCCCTCACAAAATATCTACCTCATCCACAAAATATCCTACACTAAACAAAAACTATTAATGCACAATTAATGCAAGCATGACACGTTTCAAAGCCCACGAAATTTCCCAGTAAGAATTGCCACGAAATTTCCCCACTAAAAATCAATTACAAAGATTTGCTAAAATTCTATGACTCACATATTTCACATTAAATATTAAACTAATTGTTTAAACCAAAAAGAGAATGGCAACTTCAAAAGTAAACTCATAACGAATTACAAGAATACCCCTCATCCGTATATACATACTTGTATCTGTATTCCGACTGAATACGAATACAACGTTGCGAAAATAATCCAACAATATAATACTAGGATCCGGCTTAAACCAAAGCCCACAAGTATTATCCGTCCGATCATGATCCGTGCACAAGTGTACGTATATAATCGAACCCTGCCATAAAACCATACGACCTCTACAACGTTTTGCCCGAACTAGGGAAACTCTCTATGTAGGACTTTAAAGACTCGTCAATACGCTGGCAATGGGTTTAACCACAAGCACGTCAGTGGCACTAGCTGTACGTAACGGCTACCCAGGTATTGAGCGAAAGGGAGGCCGACGAGAAAACTCATCCTGAAACCCTACTGAGCCTGACAGTGACAATATCCGTACAGTCCGGTCCGTTCATCTATGAGTATCGCATATCGAGTCTAGGGGGTGGATAAAGTCAGACCCCTAACAACGCGACATTTAGTGTCGGCATGAAACCTATCACCAACTGAGAAACTATCGATCCTAGATCGGTAATTCTCGTCTACCCCGACCGAGCATTTCTGGTGATGGCCACCCGTGCACTTCGCGACATCAACCCTCAATACCGGGAGAGACGAATCCCCTAACGATCCGCTTACTGCCTCCATATGGCTCGGGACTGTACCCAACTAAAACCTGTTTGCACGACTCTTTTGAACCGTGGTAGGATAGTAATTAAAGCACAGTGGGAACTCACACGAGACAAATGACGATCTCAGGTCGAGAGACTAACCTGTACACATGTTACCTGGGAACTGCTATCTAACAATAGGTATAATACCAACTAGCATATTCCCAGCGAGTCCGTCCAGTGTACTCATAACCCAATGAGCACCTGTATACTTCTTAGGTGAACCAACTGACACTAATGACTTGTGAGACCAGCCACCGCCCCTCGTCAGGGTCTCGATCCGTATACACTAAACTACTCTTGGAGTATCGATGCCCAGTTTCGAAACTCCTATAACTAGGGACACTTTAAGGATGTGCTTATAGACCACCCAACTCCTACGTATATGTAACGTTTTGGAAATCGTTTAGGCGATTTTCCGTTTTTAGGGTAATATAGTCGGTGTTTACCGTAAAAACCTAGAAGCTGTCTTTTTGCAGTATAGAATTCACTGCACCTAGTTTAGCTAGGAAATTGCTAATTTGCGGGTTTTTGTAAGCCCCTTGTAATTTTTGTGCATTTTAATATTTTTCCCTAATTAAAATATTATTTTAAGCTTTTAATTATGCACTTAATTAGTGGTAATTACAATTTGGGTTGGGTTTATTATGCTAATGTGGATCTATGCTAAGTTAATCACTAGATTAAGCACTAATCTATCCTTGAAAATATATCTCCAAAATATCTAGATATTTGTGTGAATTTAAAGGAAATTTTAAATTGAAATGAATTGTATTAAGAGGTGGAATTTGCATTAATGAGCTTTAATTGGTTTCTTACTAGATTTTTTCCTCACTTTTTCACAAAACCCCCTTCCTTTTTCCTTTTGGCCGGCCCTCCCCCTTGCTGCCCTCTCTCCTTCCTCATTCCATTTCCAATTTTTTGAGCTTCAAAAATTCATTAAAAATCCTCAATTAATCATACAAACTCAAATATAAATCAAAACCCATCATTCTTCATCAAAAAACAAGCTTGGATCTTCAATCAAGACATCATTTTGGAGCTTAGTTTGATGATCTTGTTTCCTTTTTGTGAACCTTTTGAAGGTATAAAATCCTAACCCTAATACTTAATTCTTGTTTTAATACCTTAATCTCAATATTAGATGTTAATTTAAGCTTGTATTTGCATGTTTATAATTTCAAGAAAAGGGTTGTGGATAATCAAGTTAGGATTTTGACTAGTGAAATGGTTAAGTGTGAAGTTTAGACAAATGAAAACTTAACCTAGTTGCTAGTTTGTCAATTGATATTTTCCTGATTGTATAATTAAACTAATTAGCAAACTAAGTTTTTACTAAATCCTAATTAGGTCAGATTAAAATTCTAGTAAAGGTATGAGTGGTTTAATCATGCTATTTGGTGATGTTTGTGATTGCTAGTTTTGGTAAAACTTATAGTTTTGAGCTAAAATGATTAGATGTTGCTTACTAGATTTCCAGATAGTTGAGGCGTGGATTTCTTTTGACGTTGCGATGTTATTTATATTAGATTCCACGTTATTTATTGTGTTGTGAATGCGCGATCAGTACGATCAGGTTCTAGGCTTGGTTGTTGTGTCATTTAGCGTTCCTAGCTAGGGTTGTACCGATGTCGTTCGTGTCTTTGTGTAGTTTTTGCTCTTGAATTGGTTTCGTAGTGTCGCTACACGCGTTAGCCACTAGACGAACACTTGAGAGTATATTTGGATTTGGTGCGTCGGTCAACGTAGTCGGTACGTGTTATTGGTCGATTGCTAATATATACTTGTTATATTGTTTTATGATCTTAGGGTCGCAGGCGAGGACTTCGGACGCTGCGAAGAGAGGAAAGCAAGTGGTTGGGTTTACTTAGCCAGGATCGTTGTGAGTAGATTTAACATCTACAAGGGAATCGCCCGCATGGCATTATGCGTCTGGGCTAGATATAATATGATATTAGCCACATGTTATATTGTACATATAGAGATTATGCATAAAACTTCATTGCATATTATTACTTGTTATACTTAGACTTGTACCCATTGGACACTGCACTATTATTGACAGCTTATGTTGCACGAGCACTGATTTTATGCCACCCACGCCGTCAATAATTGCCATGACACGCACAACACTTATTCGTACGTGGGATTGTATTGGTTAGGGACATTGAGACATTGATTCATATTCCATTTTGCATATGACATATAGCATACCTGTATACCTACATGCTTACACATATGCCTTGACACGCCTACATGCTAGTTACCCATATACCTATATGGTAGTGTACCATTAGTGATAGGTATATACACATTTGAGACATAACCACATGTACATCTTATATACATACTTGTATATACACATACCTAGCTTGATATAGCTACACACATACCTGGAGGGTATCACATCATTATTGATAGGTAGATACACATATCTTGCTATACCGACATGGTTACGAATACCTGGCTATAGCTACTTGTTCACCTTTATATGATGTTGTATGGATTTTGGAGAAGTTAGGAACCGCTTGATATATTCATAACTTGTTGCAGTTAAATAGCGGTTTTTCCTTTATATGCTCATATTACTGTTTCATGTTGCATATATTATATTTCATGGATTTCGCATTGAGATATGGATTTCACATGATATTTTCTGGATTTGAGGACCGTGGTAGTTTCATGAAATTATGCATTATTTGAAAAACCCGGTTTCTCTTGATATGATATTTCAGCGTCCACCATGAGATTTCTCAGTTCTGATATATACCCCATGCGAGGAATGGAGGGGGCCGTGTGCGGGTATATGGTGGGGCCTGGAGGTACCCCAGGGCAAGAAGTTCGCCGGTGATGGCGATGAGTTAGTAGGGAAATCATACCTACCGGTGACAGTATTGGACTCGTCGGTGATCGCGTAGATATCGACCGGAGTCATGTACGTATAGATACAGAGAATTCGAGTATCGAAGCTGGGTACTCGGGTTTCTGATGAACGTATGATACGTACATATCAGGGCCAGTCGTGGTGACGACGCCTGATAGATGTTTATGTGTCGATGCTGGACACTTGTTTTCATGATATTTTTACTCCTAAGTATATATAACAGTGGAATGGGACGCTGTTATATATATATATATATATATATATATATATATATTAGTGGAATGGGACGCTGATATATATGTATACATATCTAAATTATATACATCAATATAATGACCTTGCAAATATACTTATTCATGATATGAGGGCCGATCTGATGGCCGATATGAGGGCCGATCCGAGGGCCGATTTGAGGATATTTGGGATTTGGATTGTCTTGATGGACATTGGTCTTGCCACGATGAGGATTCCTTGAGGATGACATGTTTTATCCCATATTCCGCATTTATTTATATGCATTGCTTCATGTATTAGTTGTACCTGATATAGTACCTTTCATGACTGTTGCATATACATATTGTCATATTATTGCTTCATGTATTAGTTGTACCTGCTAGAGTGCCTTTCATGACTGTTGCATACATATGACCATTTATTGCTATTAGCTTGCATGTGATAGATTCGCGCAGTACGTGCATACTTGCGATTACCTGCATATGTTTTTTTACTATTCACGAGTTGGCAACTCACCCCCGTTGTGCCACAGTGTTTTGGAGGTAGTCCCTCAGGACAGTCGAGGCAGGGCTTCTTCCTATCGTAACATCTTTTGTAGCAGATACCGTTTCGGCCGATAGTGTACAGTTTTGTTATAGGTGGGTTTCACGGTTATCCGTTTATGTACATTGTATCTTGTTGTATCTAGTACTCTCCATCTACCACTTTCATGTATTGACTTAGAGACGAGATGTGAGGATGATATTGTATATTTTTTGTGACTTTGGATGTCTTTTATGCAGTTTTGTTTATATCGTCTTTTATTTCTTCGCTACGGCGTCGTATATTTTTTGTGGTGGTTGTTTTCCACCTTTGGGTGTGGACTTGCTCTTGGTGGGGATGCTTTACTTATATCTTTGTATGTACCCATTTTTGGGGCTAGTTTTTACAAAGGAGGTGCTGCCAAAATTTTTAAGAAAGTAAAGTTGGACTTTAAAGAATTTGGTTGAGATTTCAAAAGTTTTGAAAATGCTATTATCACTTACTACTTTTGATGGTTTAGATTGCTGGGTTTTCGACTTACTTAAATTGCGTTACGCCTGTAGACGTTGCATAGTTTAAGGGCCGTCATGTGCCAATTTCGGGTCGTGACAAAGTTGGTATCAGAGCGCTAGGTTTTACCTTTCGGAGTGTAGGATGACCTTGGTATGATGGAGTAAGTAGCTTAAACAGAGTGATGTAGCGTATGTATGTCCGCGGCATACTTACGATACAGTACTCCGTCTAAAGTGACCTAAGTACTTATTACTTGAAATTCCTTCCTTGATGATACATATCCTTGTGATTCGATTTTCGTGTTCTTATCGAATCCTATTTCCACTTATAGACTTTTTGCCGCCGATGACTATGAGGGCTCAGAGTGATGCAGCGAGAGCCGAGGTCAGGGTTGACTCGTGTGGGACAAGGAATGACCAGGACGGTACGCTCGTTGTACAGGAGCAGATTGATCCGTCTTCGATGGATCATATCGCTAGGCTTAAGGCAGATATACAGGACTTGCGCCAGACGATGAGGTCGTTGGTTGAGGCTAGTCGAGCGCAGCGACAAGAGGTTGCCACCCCTGTTACCCAGTTATTCCTTGCGATCAGCACACAACATTGTGTTACGTATACAACACCGGTGGACGCAGCCCTATTGGACAAGGAGCGTCTTTCCGAGACTTTGGGAGTTCGAGGACAGAGGAGGGCTCATGTAGGTGTACTAGCCCAGAGACAGAGGCTTAGTCGCTGTGACAGGTTTCGTGCACATCGCGGGAGTAGCAGAGGCTTAGGACGAGGACAGTCGTTCAGCTCTCATTCCCAGGAGGGTCAGCAGCCATGGAGTGGATGTTTTCGATGCGGGAGCCTTCATCACTTCATCAGGAATTGTTCTTTAGCACCGCGTCAGGCTCGTGTTCAGAGAGGTCGTGGCCGCGGAGGATTTGTTCCGAGTGTACAGTTTGGTAGACGAAGAGTTCAGCCAGTTGCGGGTAGAGGGCAGGCACGAGCGTTTGCTTCTACTCATCGGGACGCGCGGGCGTCCAATGCAGAGTTTTCAGGTAATCTTATTCATATGTCTTTTAGTACACTTGTTTTTTTAATTCGGGATCTATGCACTCATTTGTTCTACACACTTGGTGTCGTGGTTGGGCCGAGAGTCGTGTATGCTAGATCAGTCGTTTGTTATATTAATTTCTGTCAGCGATTCCTTAGTTGCGCGACACGTGTTTCAGTCGTGTGCCAATGGGTTAGGAAATAGAGTTTTGTCCGTCGATTTGTTCCTTCTTGAGATGTAAGACTTTGACGTTCTCCTGGGCACGGACTGGTTAGCTACATGCTAGGCGTCTGTGGACTGCCGCGAGAAGATGGTCAGGTTTTGTTTTCTTGGCGAGTCTGTTCTTGTTGTGCACGGGGACAGTGGTGCCGCCTCTCACAGCTTGAATTCAGCCTTTTTCTCTAGTCGGCTTTTGAGGAGAGGATGTCGAGGATTCTTGGCTATCATTCATGATACCGGAGCCGTAGTGGGTTTGTTAGACCGGGTTCCTATCGTGCGAGAGTTTCCAACATTGTTCCAGATGAGCCGGCGGAGCTTAGGGAGCTTAGGGATCTGCTGCAGAGTTTCTAGATAGGGGGACTTGTACGTCCGAATGTTTCGCTTTGGGGAGCTCCTATTCTGTTAGTCAAGGAGAAGGACGGCAGTTTGAGGTTGTGTATTGATTGATCGTCAATTGAACCGAGTTACGGTGCGGATAAGTATCCTTTACCTCACATTGACGATTTCTTTGATCAGCTCCAGAATGCGAGTCATTTTCTAAGTTTGTTGGGATCAGGTCATCATTGGTTGCGGGTTCGGAGTGATGACATTCCGAAGACTGCTTTTTGTGCGCGCTTTGGGCAGTATGAGTTTTGGTGGTGTCATTGGACTCACCGATGCCCTAACAGCATTCGTGGATGTGATGAACCAGATTTCCCAGGCCGTTCCTCGACAAGTTATTGTTGTGTTAATTGATGACATTCTGGTCTACTCCAAGAGTTGTGAGGAACTTAAGCAGCACTTGAGGATTTGCTTTGCAGACATTGGAAGAGCACAAGCTATTTGCTAAATTCTCTGAGTGTTCCTTCAAGCTTGATAGTGTTGAACTTCCTTGGTCATGGGGTTACGGGAGACGGTTTTCGTATGGACCCGAGGGAGATCGAGGCCGTACAGCTTTGGCCCAGACCTGTTCAGTGACTGAGGTCCGTAGTTTTTGGGTTTAGCCGGTTTTTACCGCTGTTTCGTGCAGGATTGCTTGTGTATCGCTGCACCGTTGACTGGACTGACCGGGAAGGAGGTTCCTTTTTCTTGGACTGTGGCATGCGTGCTGAGTTTTCAGTGGTTGAAAGACTTGGTAGACGACTGCACCAGTTCTATCTTTGCTTTCTGGATCGGGCGACTTTGTTGTTTACTGTGATGTTTCGCGAGTGGGGCTCGATTGTGTACTGATGTGGCACTATAGAGTTATCGCTCATGCTTCCCGATAGTTGGAGGAAGTACGAGCAGGATATCCCACTCATGATCTGGAGATGGCCGCGGTGGTTTTGCATTTGAGATTTGGAGACACTACTTGTATGGAGAGTCGTGTCAGATTTTCACAGACCACCAGAGCTTAATGTGCATCTTCATGCAGCGGGTTTTGATTGTTGAGACGGCGCCATTGGAAGGAGCTTGTGAAGGATTGTGATTGTGAGATCCTTCATTTCCCGTGGCGAGGCGATTGTAGTAGCTGATGCTTGAGTCGTAGGCCCGGGGGTAGTTGTTCCAGTTGTGCGCGGTTCGGGGACAGTCTTCTGTAGATTTACAGTTCTTGAGTAACCGTTGAGTACATCCTGGGTTCGCCTCTACTGAGGGGAAAGCTTGCTCATGTCCACGCCCGTCCACTTTTGCGTAATCGTTTTCGTGTGGCACAGCCCGCCAATGCTCGTTGTCTGAGATTCTTGAGCATGTTCGGCTGGGTAAAGATTCGGAGTTCTTGATTTATGACCAGGGTGTGCTACGTTTAGGGACGCGTTTGTGTGTACCTGATATTGATAGGTAGTGACATGAGGTCCTAGAGCAGGCGCAACAGTCAGCTTTTTGTGTTCATCCAAGTTCCACCGAGTTGTAACATGAATTGAGAGTTAGTTACGGGTGGGCAGGGGTGAAGAGTGAAGTTTCGGATTTCGTTTCGAGGTGTCTGGCTTGTTGCGAGCTAAGGTTGAGCATTGGAGACCGGCCGGAGAGTTGTAACCTTTTTACCATTCCGGAGGGGGAATGGGAGCAGATCTCTATGAATTTCGTTGTGGTGTCTGCCTAGGATTAGACAGGGTGCGACTCCATTCGGGTGTTTGTTGTCCGGTTATGCTTAGTTTACTCGTTGTTCTTCGATAAGTTTGTGCGTTTGCACGGAGTTCCTTCATGCGTTGTATCCAATAGAAGCACCCCGTTCGCTAGCCATCTTTGGTAGTAACTTCAGGAGGCCTTGGGTACTGGTTGAGCTTTAGCTCCGTTTTCCATCTGTAGGCCGATTGTCAGTTAGAGCAGACTATGCAGACTCTGGAGGACATGCTTGTGCGTGCGTACTTGTGTTTGTTGGCAGTTAGGATCGTCACTTGCAATTGATAGGGTTCTCCTTCGATAGCTGTTATCAGGAGACAGTCCAATTAGCAACCTTTAGGCTTTGTGTGGTGGGTTGTGTCGATCTCCAGTCTATTTTACTAACTCTGCGTGAGTAGGATTTTTGGACCCCAGCTAGTCATGAGACTACGGAAATGATCCAGTTGATTCAGATTAGGATGAGAGCAGCCCAGTGCAGACAGGAGTCTTATGCCGACAGTTGTTGTCGCAGACTTGAGTTCGCAGTGGGAGATCATGTATTCCTACGGATTTTTTCGATAAATGGATTGTTGAGTTTTGGGAAGCTTAGTCCCAGATTGAAGGTCCTTTTGAGATCCTCGAGCGAGTTAGTACCGTTGCCTATAATTTGGCACTTCCACCCAGATTTTTGAGTATTCACCCCGTATTCCTTGTGTCGATACTTCGCAGATACCTTCATGACCTTTCTCACATGATTCTGCATCAAACCATTTAGCTTGGACGCGATCTTTTTGTTCACCAGCAGCCGATAGTGTTAGTGGATCGGCAGGTGGAGAAACTTTGGTCAAGGGTTTTGCCATCTGTGAAGGTTTTTTGGTGTAGCCGTTGTTAGTGTATATGCCCTAGGAGCCATTATTGTATCATACTAGTTTATATATTACTTAATGGAAGCTTAGGATATTCACAGTTATATTAACAGTCTCGCTCAACATAGTAGTATGCTACTCGGTTTATGTCTATCTTAATATGTGTATATGTTAGCATATCGCGAATACATATTGATAGAGCCCTTAGGATCTTTCTTGACTACCAGCGTTGTGATGGCAGTCACACTAGTGGGGGCTGGGTAGTCTACAAGAACATCCTTTTCAGGTCCCTAGTCGTAGGATTATCGAGACAAGGCATCGATACTCCAGAGTAGACTAGTGTGTACGCTTCTCATCCCAGTTGGGGAGATGGTTTGTCCCACAGCCATCAGTACGTTGTACTGGAGATAGTATACAGGTGCTCATTGGGAGACGGGTACACCGGACAGGACTCCCAGGGAACTGTTGGTTGGTATTATACCCATCATCAGTTAACAGTTCCCAGGTGACATGAGTACAGCATAGTCCGCAGACTTGACACTGCTGCTTCGTCTCGAGTGTGTTCCCACTGTTCTTAGATTGCTACCCTACCATGGCTCAAAGGAGTCATGCAAACAGGTAGCAGTTGGGTGCAGTCCTGAAGCACTTGGAGGCAGTCGCGGTTAGATAGGATTCGTCTCTCCCGGTATTGGGAGTTGATATCGCGCTGTGTTTGGAGAGCCATTACACAAAGTCCCTGGCCAGGGCAAACGAGATTTACTGGTAGGATTTCCAGTAGCTTCTCAAGGTATAATGGGCTTCACTCCGACACGACTTATACCGCCTTTTAGGGGACTGACGCTTGCCGCCCCCCTAGGCCCAATATGCGATAGTCATAGACGAACGGACCGGACTGTACGGAGATTGTCACATCAGACTCAGTAGGAGTTCGGATGGGTTTCCTCATCGGCCTTCTTATCGACATCTACCTAGGGACCGTTACGTACAGCTAGTACCGCTTGCGGCCTGTGGTTAAACCCACTGCCAGCGTAGTGTTGAGTCTTTAGAGTCCCACACAGAGAGTTTTCTTACTTCAGGCGAAACGATATAGAGGTCGTATGGTTTTACGACAGGGTTCGGACACATACGTGTATTTATGCACGTACGATGTTCGGACAGATTTTACTAGCAGGCTTTAATTTAAGCCAGATTCTAGTATTGGATTATTGGATTTATACAGTCTCAGTATTTTTGTGTTTTCACGGATAGAGGGGCATTGTCGTAATTAGTCGAGAAGCTTCTAGAAGAAAGATGAGGTGGAGAGCTTAGGTGTTATTTGCATTAAATGGATTAGTGACTCATGAGGTGATTCATCCAAATGAGTTAATGAAGCATTTATTGCTTAATGACTCATGAGATGATTCGTTGTATGTATTAAATGAAGCATGGTTATAAATATCACATAATGATTTATTTGATATTCTTTATGCTCATCATATATAGAAATGAGATATAATTCATTTTCATTCTCACTTTCACATTCTCTCTCCTCAAGCTCTCTCTTTTCAAATACCTAACCCTAATCCTCTCATGTGTTGAGATCCTAGGGTTAGCAAGACTAATAGATCCATAATCCTCTTCTATATCCTCTAGGTTACTTTGATTAGCACTCATAGCCACCTAGTTACCTCAAGTGAGAGGTTAAAGCTTGGAGAAGGAGCTCTCGGGTGGATCTTCTATCACATCGAGGAGGGCGACGAGGAAGTGAACTACAAGAACAAGAAGGGCTTGAATCTTTAGGTATAATCATCTATCATAGTAGTTAATCACTTCTAGATACTTGTTAGTTAGGGTTTAGCAAAGATCCGTAAAGTTAGTCGATATTAACTCAAACAAAATGATTGTTTTACCTATTCCGCTTCCCCGCATCATGTGGGGTGTATAACGTCGACTTACAGTGGTATCAGAGTCTAGCTAAACCATACCTAATATGTTAGCAAAGTCGTTAGAAATTCGATCGCAAAACGAACCCGAAAAAACATCATTTTCACCATGTTTCTGCCGATTTTAAAACGGGGTCTAAAAATTTTTCAGGGACCCTTAAAAATACAAGCAGGGAATTTTAAGAATTGTGAAGAAATTTGGGACTGTGAATCGGCCATACTGCCGCCGATCTAAGCAATCCGCCGTGGATCTGCGGCCGAGTTGACTCCGAGTCAACCCAAATTTGCTCAATTATTCTTCTGTGTTGATGTTGTGTTTTCTGGGATGATTTGTTTCTGCTCAGGTTTTATATGCACAGAGAATTGTTTGGAGTAGAATCATATGTGTTGCTTGATCGAAATTCTAAGATGTTTGGCTAACTGGATTATATCTGTGTTGTGTTTAATGTGTTCGTAAACCTCCCCTAACTGCTAGTATGTCGGTTAGCAGTGGGTTGCACATTTTTGTAATGGTTTTTACTGGTTTGTAAATGTGGACTTGTTGGATTGTCATGAATGGATAGCCGGGGATGTTCGACGAGTGTTTCTTTCATTCAAATGTAAATTATAATTTTTTGTAATATTCTTTTGCGGGGCACATCCGGGTTGAGGTTTTAGCCACCGTTGTATTATTTCATTTACTGTTTTCTGCTCCTAGGATAGACCCAAGATGGGGTGCACAAACTACTGGGTACTTTGAAGTGTTTAGTGGCCTACTCACATTGTTGAGGTTGACCGCTTCACTTTAGGTACTAGGCGGGTAGTTTTCCGTACCCGTAGGGGTCTAGGGTGGGGTTTTGGCTATTCATCGTGACTGTGTAATCCGTCTTTCTTTGCAGGCTCAAAAGGAATGCGGATTCGTAGAAAATCCAATATGTTCATCTGTGATCTGGAATGCTTATTATTGCGTCTGACAAATGTACAATATCTATATATGATATCTATTAGGCGTCGCTTATGTTTTGCACCCGCGCTAGCCCAGCCCCCGCTCTGTCGTTAGTTAAGTAACCTAACGGGTGATTGACGGGGCCCAGTGGCGAATGCGGATGGCATAAGAGAACGTTGTATTTTCGTTATTTTCTGCAATGATAGGTTAATTGATGGGACGCATTATATTAATGCAAAGAAAATAAACCAAAGTTGAATCGTTGGAACAGTTTAAAAGAAACCACTCGGTTATTTTAAAACAAAAGATATTTTTTAAAATTGCGGAGCTTAGGCCACTCTTTTTAAAAGCTATCAGGTTCCTTCGATCATATCAAGTTCACTACATTCACGGTTTTGCCAAAACCATTCGTAACCCTCCGTCATTTCATTTGGGTATTCAGTAGTATTCAAGCTATGTATTTTGACCAACGCCAAGGCATAGTGTTTGGTAGCTGCTGGGTATTCATTTGTTGCATAGATAGATGAGTTGATTTGGGACAGTCGTACTATCATTTGGCCAACGTCAGGGGTATGTATGGGTGGGTTCAAATTAACAAGATAATGATGGGTAGAACTTGACATATGACTTATGATATTTTGACCAACGCCAAGGTCATAAGAGCATGGGGCAGAAATTGATATCGGGAATTTCTAAAGAAACTAAAATTTGCTAAGAGTTGCATACCATTTGGAGTGTGATAATTTTGGTAGGATTCCTTCAGCTTTATCACACGATGATATTTGGATCTCGATCCTACTGTGAGTATCCGCTACTCATCAGGAGATTCTTCACATAACGATCAATGCTATAAACCAAGTAGGTGTCGAGAAAGGTGTCTCGGGGCTACGCCCCCAGAGAAAAGAGGTTATTTAATTAAGGAACTTCGCGAAAGCATCGTAAAACCTCCCTCGAAGTACCGACACCGGCCTGGCTGAACGGTTAAGCAAGTATTGTACGATAAGAATAGTTCTGACTAGTTCTTCCTTTTTTGGTTTGAGGAGGGATTCGAGAAATAGTGGGAGCCATCCTGTTTAGATAAACTAAAAACCACTGTAAACTTGCAAGAGCATCATGCTAAAGTGTTCCCTCTCTCTCTCATTGCAGCGACCCAGAACATGACAGGCCTTAAGTTACTATTAGATAAAAATATTTTGACAGGGCCAAACTATAAAGATTGGTTCCGGAATGTTAAGATGGCAATTACTTATGACAAATTAGGGTATGTCCTTACCACTAAGGCACCTGCTGTCCCTGGTCCAGAATCCAGTGTCGCGGATAAGGAAATCCGCAAGACCTGGGAGATAGATTGCACGAAGGCCAAATGCATCGTGCTTGCCTCTATGAGTAATGAACATCAGAGGAGGCACGAGAATATGGATCTAGAATCCATATTTCTCCACACCAAGGATTTGTATGGAGAGCAATCTCGTATAGCTAGATATGAGACCTCGAAGAACTTATTTCAGTCGAGGCTGGTCGTCGGATCATCTGTAGGAGAACATGTCCTTAAGATGATTGGCTATATTGAAGAGCTCGCAGACCTCGGGACAATATTAGAGAATGAGCTGTATACAGACTTGGTTCTTCAGTCCCTTCCTTCCACCTATGCCCAGTTTATCTTGAATTTTAACATTCAAGGTAAAGAAGTTGAACTTCCAGAACTCCTTAACATGTTGAGGAGTGCAGAGAGCACCTTGCAGAAAGCAAGGGAAACACCCACTATGTTTGTTCGTGGTGCTTCCTCTTCCAGGTCCAAGGCAAGGGCCAAAGGAAGGAAGATGAAGGCCGCTACCAAACCAAGAGGTGGTGTTGGTAAGGTGGGAGTCAAGGGAAAGGCAAAGGTTGTGGTGCCAGTAGTGGCAAAGGACGAGTGCTTCCACTGTCGTAGGAAAGGCCATTGGAAGAAAGATTGCAAAGCTTGGATCGCCAAGAACCAGGACCCGAAGCAGCCTTTAATCACTTTGCTTCTCAGCAAAAGTCACTTTTGTCTGTGGATTTGACTTCAGGTGTGTTTGTAATTGAAAATTGTCTGTCAATCAACTCTACTTCGTGGGTATTGGATACCGGATCAGGATCTCATATATGCAATTTATTGCAAGCACTGAGAAACCGTAGAGTGAGGAAGGTTGGTGATATGACCCTCCAGGTTGCTAACGGAGCTAGCGTGAGTGCTGTGTCCGTGGGGGATTATCACCTTGGATTGACGAGTGAACATATTTTGGTTTTGCGCAATTGTTTTTGTGTACCCAGTTTAACCTGTAATATCATATCAGTATCGTTGTTATCAAAAGAAGGTTATGATTTCACGTTTGTAAGCGATGTTGTTAACATCCGCCTTAATCATGGTTTGATTGGGTCCGGTACACTAGATAACGGTATATACGTGTAAAACCAATTACAAATTTTCAATGTCCAGAACACACTAAAAAGAAAGTCTCCAGATATAATTCAGGCTTTCTTATGGTATTGTAGATTAGGTCTCATCAATGAGACAAGGTTAACTAAGTTACATAGAAAAGGATATTTGGATCCGTTCGAATATCAATCTTATGCCACTTGTCAATCATGTCTTAAAAGAAAGATGACAAAGACTCCATTCACTGGACATGGAGTAAGAGCGAGCGAGCTCTTGGGACTCATACACAGCGATATATGTGGTCCAATGCTTACACTTGCAAGAGGCAGTTTTTCATATTTCATTACTTTTACGGATGATTACTCTAGGTACGGATTCATTTTCTTGATGAAACATAAATCCGAGGCCTTTGAGAAATTCCAAGAATATAAGAATGAAGTAGAAAACCAAACCGGCAAAAGTATCAAAACACTGAGATCTGATCGAGGTGGTGAATACTTAAGTGCCGAGTTCTCTCTCTGCTTACTCCTCCATACACTCCACAGCATAACGGTGTATCGGAAAGACGGAACCGAACCCTATTGGATATTGTACGTTCCATGATAAGTAATACTGAGTTACCGCGATCTTTCTGGGGTTATGCACTAGAATCAGCTGCATATCTTTTGAACAGTCCTACCAAGACTGTGCCTACCACACCATATCAGATGTGGAGTGGGAAGAAACCCTATCTTCAGTATCTGAAGATATGAGGATGTCCAGCTTTTGTTAAAAAGCAGCATACGGAAAAACTCGAGGCACGCTCAGTATAGTGTAAGTTTGTGGGATATCCAAAGAACTCCAAGGGGTATTTTTTCTATTACGCAAAGGAACAAAAGGTTTTTGTTTCTCGTAATGCCCATTTTCTAGAACAACAGTTTTTAGAAAAGGAAACAAATGGGAGTGAAATAGAACTGGAAGAAATTCCAGAACCACAAACTACTACTGAAAGTTTGGTAGAACCAGAAGTTCAAGAAGAACAGGATATTCCCGCACCCCTCCGCAGGAGTAGTAGGCCGTCTCATCCGCCTGAGAGATACTACGGTTTTCTCATAGACGGGGATAGAGAGGATTGCGTCATTGATAATGATGAACCTACTAGCTTCCAGCAGGCCATCCAGAGTGGCGACTCGGTAAAATGGTTGGATGTAATGCGGACCGAGATGGAGTCCATGTACACCAACAAAGTATGGACTTTGGACTTTGCTCCAGATGGGGTAAAACCCATAGGATGCAAGTGGATCTTCAAGAAAAAGATTGGTGTAGATCGACAGGTGGAAACCTATAAGGCTAGAATTGTTGCAAAGGGTTTTCGTCAAAGACCTGGTTTGGACTATGACGAAACTTTTTCTCCAGTGGCTATGCTCAAATACATTTGGATCCTTCTTGCCATTGCAGCCTTCCATGATTATGAGATCTGGCAGATAGACGTAAAGACGGCTTTTCTAAATGGTAATTTAGAAGAATGCGTCTATATGGATCAGCGAGAAGGTTTCAATCAGAGTAGGAGCAGCGGAAAAGTGTGCAAGTTGCTTAAATCCATTTATGGACTAAAACAGGCATCGCGGAGTTGGAACATCTGTTTTGATGAAACGGTCAAAGAATATGACTTTATCAAAAATCCAGATGAACCATGTATATATAGTAAAATTGTAGCACGAACTGTCGTATTCCTCGTCTTGTACGTGGATGACATTCTCATGATAGGAAATGACATTCTTATGCTACAATCTGTCAAAGGATTCTTGTCACACAGGTTCTCTATGAAAGACCTGGGTGATGCCTCTTACATACTGGGGATCCAGATCTATCGTGATAGATCTAAGAGAATGTTGGGACTTTCGCAGTCTAGGTATATCAACACTATACTGAAAGATTCAGTATGGAAAATTCTAAGCACGGTAGTTTACCGACTTGTCACGGAATCACCCTATCCAAAGAGATGTCTCCCAAGACTGATTTGGAAAGGGAACGCATGTCGGTTATACCCTACGTTTCTGCGGTAGGCTTTATAATGTATGCGATGTTGTGCACCAGACCAGATGTAGCTTACGCACTGAGCGTGGTAAGCCGGTATCAGTCAGACCCAGGGGAGAAGCACTGGATAGCAGTAAAGAACATTCTCAAGTACCTAAGAAGGACTAAGGAGATGTTCTTGGTTTACGGCAGAAAAGACCTCCAGATCGAGGCTTTTGCTGACTCCAGCTTCCAGAGTGACAAGGATGATTCCAAGTCCATGTCAGGTTATGTCTTTACCCTCAATGGAGGGGCGGTGTGCTAGAAGAGTTCCAAGCAGGACACCCTTGCTGACTCGACGATGGAAGCGGAGTATATAGCTGCTTGCGATGCCGCAAAAGAAGCGGTCTGGATGAAGAAGTTCCTTATAGAACTTCAGGTGGTTCCATCCATTGTTGATCCAATACCTCTGTATTGTGACAACAACGGGGCTATAGCTTTAGCAAAGGAATCCAGGTCCCATCAGAAATACAGACACATCTTAAGGTGGTATCACCTGATCAGGGAGATCATAGATCGCCAGGAGATCGAGGTCCGGAGAGTTGCTACAGAGGAGAACACTGCAGATCCATTCACAAAGGCCTTACCTCAGATTCAGTTCGAAAGGCTACTCGAGATGATAGGTCTTCGATATGCCAGTACATGGCCCTAGTGCAAGTGGGAGATTGTTAGTGTATAAGCCCTAGGAGCCATTATTGTATCATACTAGTTTGTATATTACTTAATGGAAGCTTGGGATATTCACAGTTATATTAACAGTCTCGCTCAACATAGTAGTATGCTACTTGGTTTATGTCTATCTTGATATGTGTATATATTAGCATATCGCGAATACATATTGATAGAGCCCTTAGGATCTTGCTTGACTACCAGCGTTGTGATGGCAGTCACACTAGTGGGGGCTAGGTAGTCTACAAACACATCCTTTTTCAGGTCCCTAGTCGTAGGATTATCGAGACAGGGCATCGATACTCCAGAGTAGACTAGTGTGTACGCTTCTCATCCCAGTTGGGGAGATGGTTTGTCCCACAGCCATCAGTACATTGTAATGGAGATAGTATACAGGTGCTCATTGGGTTACGGTTACACCGGACAGGACTCGCAAGGAACTGTTGGTTGGTATTATACCCGTTGTCAGTTAACAGTTTCCAGGTGACATGAGTACAGTATAGTCTGCAGACTTGACACTGCTGCTTCGTCTCGAGTGTGTTCCCACTGTTCTTAGTGTAAGTCCATGTCACGCACCCCACGAACTTGCGGGGAGGCGGAATATATGAAAAACGATTATCAAAGCTTCGTAACACGGACTTGAGCGCATGAATCATATCTAAACCATTGCTAACAATCTACCAGAGGTTTAACTACTCGGATTCAAAGTTATACCTCATGTTACATGTCCTTCGGGTCTCCATCGCTGTCCTCCACTCCTCGTAGGCTCCTTGGAACATCGGCACCTCAACGGCCTCCTCGAGTCAAAGACGATCCACCCGAAAGCTCCTTCTCCAAGCTTGATCTCTAAATTGAGATAACTAAGTTGCTTAAAGTGCTAATCTAAGCTACCTAGGGGATATAGAGTGAGGTTATGGATGTATTAGTCTAGCTAACCCTTGATCTCAACTCATGAGAGGTTAGGGTTAGGGTTTGAAGAATGAGAGAGCTTGAGGAGAGAGAAGGTGATGATAAGAATGAGATATGATATTGTTTCTCACTTGATATATGAAGCATAATGAATTAATGAAAAATGAATAATAAGAGATTATTCATCATGCTACATAAATGCAATATGAGTGATTCACTATGTGAGTCATTAAGCATTAATTAATGCATTAATGACATGATGAATCACACATAATGAGTCACAATATCATTTAAAGCTAATGCCACCTTACCCCCCAAGTCACCATGCTTCTAGAAGCTTCCCGACAAATTAAGAGAACGCCCCTCCAATTCATGAAAATACGGAAAAACTTTAGACTGTATAAATCCAATAACCCGATACTAGAATCTGGCTTAAACCAAAGCCGGCTAGCAAAAACTGTCCGAACGTCGTACGTGCATAAACACACGTACGCGTCCAAACCCTTGTCGTAAAACCGTACGACCTCTATATCGTTTCGCCTGGAGCAGGGAAACTCTCTGTGTGGGACTCTAAAGACTCGACACTACACTGGCAGTGGGTTTAACTACAGACCGCAAGCGGTACTAGTTGTACGTAACAGTCCCCAGGTAGATATCGATAAGAAGGCTAATGAGGAAACTCATCCGAACTCCCACTGAGCTTGATGTGACAATCTCCGTACAGTCCGGTCTGTTCGTCTAAGACTATCGCATATCGAGCCTAGAGGGCAGCAAGCGTCAGTCCCCTAATTGCGGTATAAGTCGTGTCGGAGCTAAGCCCATTACACCCTGAGAAACTACTGGAAGCTACCAGTAAATCTCGCTTGCCCTGGCCAGGGACTTTGCGTAATGGCTCTCTGACACCGCGCGATATCATCCCCCAATACCGGGAGAGACGAATCCTGTCTAACCACTACTGCCTCCAAGTGCTCGGGACTGCACCCAACTGCTACCTGTTTGCACGACTCCTTTGAATCGTGGTAGGGTAGCAATCTAAGAACAGTGGGACACACTCGAGGCAAAGTAGCAGTGTCAAGTCTGCGGACTATGCTGTACTCATGTCACCTTGAAACTGTTAACTGACGACGGGTATAATACCAACCAACAGTTCCCCTGCGAGTCCTTTCCGGTGTACCCGTAACCTAACGAGCACCTGTATTGTAACGTTTCAGAATTCGTTTTGCGAATTTTCCCGTTTTAAGGCAAAATTGTCAGTTTTTCTCGTTTTAACCCGATTTTGATCAGACGTCCGTATAAACTTGCTGGCACCTAGTTTAGCTAAAATAAAACTTGTGCACGAACTTTGGGAGTATTTAGGAGGTTCTGGTTCAGATAGAATTTTTCCCAAATAAAATATTATTTTAAGCGGTATTTTGTGTACGTAAATCGGAAAAAAATTCTCTTATGAATAAATTTATTTTTTGTCACTAGATTATTTTGGAAACTTCTTTTTAAATATCTAGATATTTTTTGGAGTGCAAAAGGAATTATTTGAAATAGAAAAGAAAAGAGTGAAAGGTGGCAAAGTGCATTTATTAGCATTTATTACTCATTTTCCTAGCATTTCTTCACCCAAAATTCACAAAAATACCTCCAAACTCCCCATGGCCGACCCTTATCTCAAATATCTGTCCAAAATATTTCCCAAGCTCATTTCTTCAAGATTTCTTCAAAATTCTTCAAGATAAATTCCAAAATAAATCCACAAAAATCCTTAATAAAAATAAAACCATCTTTTCCTTCACTAATCCTTCTTGGATCTTCAACAAGCATGGGTTTTGATGCTAAGATAATGGATTAAGCTTCATTTTGGTGTTCTTGAGGAGTATAATTCTTACCTTAATCCTTTTATACTTGCTTTAATCTTAAATCTAGCTAATTTAGTTAGCTAATTATGTGTTTAGTTTAGTTTTTAAATCATAATTAATTCATTTATGTTTGGTTTAAGAAATTCATGTTAGGGTTAAATTTTGTTTAAGTGTTTAATGTTCAATTGAAGTGTTAATTTGTGTTTTGGAGAAGATTAACCTAGTAAAAAATGTTAATTTTTGCTAATGAACACTTTGTTTAATTATGCAATTAGCTTACCAGGTTTTTGCTAAAACATAATTAGCGAGTGTTAAAAATATAGGAATGGTTTAGATAACTTAATTAAGCTATTTTAAGGTGTTTGTAATCGCTAGATATGCATTACCTTGAAACTAGTGCGAAATATTGCGATAGGTTGCTTACTATATTTCGGGGGTTTTCCGACGTGGGTTCGATTGGTCGTTGCGAGGTTATGTCTATTTTATTCCTCGTAATCCTTCTGTTGTGTTGCGCGATCGGGACGATCAGGGTCCAGTCTTGGTGTTTTGTAGTTTAGCGACCCCGATTAGGGTTTTTGGCCGGTATCGTGCGCGATAGATGCGCTAAGCGCGCAGTGTAATTTTCCGGGCGTTTTCTTCATGTTTCGTTGTCTTTTTGTCGTCATAGGATATTTAGCTTATGTGTTGTATGTAACATTGTGAAAATCGTTTTGGTGAAATTTCGGAAAATCGGCAAAATAAGGGGGTTTTCTGTAAAAAGTCAAAATACAAATATCTTTATTTTAAAATTAAATATAAATATTCTAATTATGTAATTGTTAGTATTTGGTGTTTATTGAGCCACTGGTGAGATTTCAAAATTTCTGAAAAATTTTCCGAAATTAATTATTTTAATATTATTTTAAGCCGTCACTAATACATTTAATTCAGGAAAATTACAAACTGGAATGAGTTCAAACAAATTTTGTGCATCATTATACATTAAGCAAAATTTTATCATGTGATTTTTGAATTGAAATAGGGTTGTTATCCGGTGATAGAAAATATCGAAGAAAAAGGCTTTTTTTTTCGGTGAAATTAGTGCAAACGGAGTGCGGTATAACTTTTATCTTTTCCCAAACAAAACCACACTATATTTTACTCCCTCACACTATTTTTGGCTGATCTTGGCAGCCTCTCTCACTTCATTCTTCAAGTGCCTTCTAGAAATTTGTTTTTTGAAAAGAAAAGAAAAGGAAAATGCATAAAGGTTGAAAAGACATAAAGATGATGATATTTGGAGGAAGTTTCTACATGATTCATGACTCATTTCTTTCTCTCCTCTTCCTCTTGTGGCCGGCCATGATGCCCATGGCAGCCCCCCCCAATTTCCCACCTCATTTTATTACACAAAATCATTAAAAATCCACAAAAATTCAATAAAAGTGCACAAAATCCTATTTATTCTCTACCCTTTATTCCTTTCTCATTTTTACATGGATTTTGGAGATGGGAAGCATGCATTTTGGAGGCTCATTTTCATGTTGGATTTCATAATTTTGGAGGTATAAATTTTCTTCTTTTGTTTTATTTTTATTAGATGTTTCATTAAGCTTAATTAGATTTAATATGTTAATTCTATTTACTACTTTTAAAAATTCAAGTGAGGGGTTGTAAAATTAAGTTGGGGTTTTATTATATCATTAGGTTTATAATAACTAGATTAGCACTTTTACAAATGGAAAATAATGCATAGTTGATATATTGCAAATTGTGATCCAAATTTCTTAAATTAAACCATTTTTTAGCAAACTAGATTTCTATATATTTTATATAGTGGTGAGATAAATTCCAATGAATGTTTGTAACAATAGATTGTTGTTTAAATGAGGATATTGACATGTTAAAGGAATGGAAAAACTTGGTTTAGTTACTAGTATTATTGATAATTGATAAATTTTGATAAAAATTGCTATTTTTGCTAACTGGTTTTTGGAAATTATTAAATAAATGAGATTTAAAATATAAATTAAGGTTTCATTATATCATTATCATTGTAAATTGTAGTTTGATATATTAATTCATACAAAATCAAGTGTTGTTGTGGAATTGTGGAATTTTGCTTGTAAGTTGTGGAAAATTGATAAAATTGCAAACTAGAAATTTATTCGTAATATAAATTAGTGTAATAAAAATATGATAATGGTTTCTGTAACTTAGTTATGTTATTTAATGAATATTATGACCATTAATTTCATTAAACGTCAAGTTTTGAAGTAAAATGGTGAATTGATATTTTCAAGGTTTTCGGAATTGGATGATTTGATCGATTATAGGATTCCGATGATTTGAACCAAGTTTAATATTATAAGTAATGGGTTTTGAAACTACGGGTTGTTTATTGGTTTCTACCTCGATCAGTCGGCGTTTGTACACCGATATCGAGCGGTATTTGGTGCTTTTGCGTGGACGAGACATAGGTTTTAACCTATGCTTGTTCCTTGTATCGTTTGACTTTTGTATGTGATTCGGTTTACGATGTTATTTATATGTTTGCGTTTAGGTACCCTTCAAGTGGACTACGGGCGATGAAGAGGAGGATCGCGACACCGTCGTCGGCAGACATGGACCAGGTGAGTAGATGTATATCTACGGGGGAAAGTCGGGTGGATGGCGTTTAGCACCCCCGCAACGTAGAATAGGTGTAGTACTTATTGACATTAGGAGACCAGACGCGACCCTAGTAGGACCCTAGTATTGACCCTAGGCTGGACTAGACAGATTTAGGAAGACCATATCGGAGAATGAATACCTTGGAAGAGGTTCGTAGGTTTCAGATAGAACACACCGACGCACACACTGAAACTCGACATGGGGTGCGTGTATGTGGATATATGTAGAACTAGGTATAGGTATATACATACATGTACAACACGTATAGGTACTTCATTGATGTGATATGATATCCGAGATATGATGAAACAGTATAACTGGCTTGATGCCGTGATTCTTGACTATACAGTCGTATTGAGTGTTAGCGGATCATTAGAGAATGAGATAATGGACAGGATTATATAAGTTATAAGGAGTGGTGGTGATATTGATGTACATGGGACGCTAGAATAGTACCCGGACTGTAACTTGTGACTGATCGCTATATGATATATGTATAACTTGATTACGACATTATATTGGTGTGACCTGATGTCGATATCATATACGTATAACTTAATCACAATAAGATACATTTGACATTATACGAATGAGGGGACACCCAGGAGATACTTGACCGTACCCCGATATTGGGATGCCGTACGAGGGATCTTACCGTACGAGGTTTAGATTTGGTGATTGATCCGCACTCTTGATTCGAGGAAGCCGTACTACGTACGTGATGTTATTGAGGCGGAATCGCCGACTATTGGAGATAATGATTCAGACCTTAGGTAGATTCTAGTTTCCTACTGACTAGTCTCTTAGGTTTAGTTCCTTAGGATGTTAGATGGATACTGGTTTAGGTTCGACTCACACAGTGGTAGTTGTACTCGTATCTCGCAGAGGAGTGGATAATGCACACCTGCATTTACATTCATACTATAACCATCATGGTGCATGCTCTTTTATATGTTGCTATAATCAATATAAACTTTACCGGTTAGGACACCAGCACCATTACCGATGATGCGCATATTCTACACACACTTATTTACCGGCTCACACACATCATCATCGGTAATTGCTATGTCACGTACACTTTAGATCATATTATATTTTGTTGATAGAATCAGTTAACAACTAAACCGATATAATATTGTGATTACTCTCTGATGTTAGTATAGACATGATATTCATAACTTAGACATTCCTGCATTCATATTTTCATGTTATCGCACAGTATTATGAGCATATGCCGACATTTATCATATACTACTCATGATTTTGAGATTTGGATTTCTGTGAGATTTCTGGATTTTTGGGGAAAACCGCAAGAATATATAAAAAAAAAACTTCTCTCTCTCTCCTCTTCTCTTTTTAAAATAAGATGCGGTTTTCTCGTGATGTATGTGTCGTCCACCATGAGTATTTCATGTTTTCTGATGGATTTCGAGACCCGATTCGAGGAGTGGATGAACCGTCTCGGGTACATGGTGGGCCCGGTATGGTACCCCGGGGCAAGAAGATCGAGTTGTAGACGATGAGCCTGGCAGGGGAAGGCTACCTACCGGTGATGTCTGGCGCGGCGGATATCCGGAGGATACCGACCGTTGTCGTGGGATTTGATGATATGGGCTGATCCGGACTGACGGAGCCCGACATATTGAGACTTGAGATTACATGTGTTGTGTCGATGCTTGACACGGATTTCTATGGATTTCATTGTTGAGATTTCAGATGCTTATACACACTTTACTATGATAATAGCTAAAGAGTTCTTATTCATGTATATCTGGATTTCAGGATTTGTTACTTTACATTCATGGTGCATGCATTTCATTTCATATAACATAGTATTATATTAAGCACTGACACGAACACGGATTATCTGCACCTACACGTAGTATTACCCTGCTATTACTAGTTGTTTGGGATATAGTAGTGTATTATTATGACCTAGGATAGCGTCGTGCATTCGATTTCTTTTCGTAGATGTCTTCTACTCACGAGTTGGCAACTCACCCCCGTTGTGCCAAATTCTTTTCAGGTGCGATGTACAGGTTTCCCTTGGCAGTTGTCGGCACATCATTTTCATTTCGGGTGATTTGCACGGTAGGTTGGTTCATTTGTATCTGAACAGCCGTTGTATTTTTATTATTTCATTTGTATCTAGAAAGCTCCATCAACCATATTTGTATTACTTGATAAGTTTATTGGACCAGTTGCTTATTTCGACCTTAGAGTCGCGCATGTGTTATTCTGATCTGGTGGTTTTTGTTTTCTTTTGAGATTTGAGCCTCGCCCTTTGGCGTTGTATATTTTTGTGATTGTGGTGGTTGTCTCCGCCTGTTGGCGTTGAGCTAGCACCCGTTTGGGGATGCTTTTTATTGTTTATTCATATTTTACTTGTTGTACCCGTTTAGGGGCCAGTTTTGCAGAGGAGACTCTGCCGAAATTTTTGGTAAAATTTGCTGATGTTTTTATACTTGTTTTATTTTCTTTTCTTCTTTTTCTTCTTTTATGGTTTAGATTTCTGGGCTTCGGCTTACTTAGGTCACGTGGCGCCTCTAGACGCTTCGTAATCTAAGTGCCGGTCACGTTCCGTACTTTCGGGTCGTGACAAAATTGGTATCAGAGCGCTAGGTTTAACCCTGTATAAGTCTAGGTGACCCTTGGTTGATGGAGTAGGCGATTTAGGTAGAGTAACGTACCGTGGGTATGGTCCGCGGCATACTTACGATACGCTACTCTGCTTAAGGAGCCTTAGGATGTACATTTGCTTGTACCGTATTTCATTCGTTCCTTGATCTATCTTCGTCGATGTCGGAGGGTGGTTCTGTTACCACGAGCGCACGGGCAGAGGAAGCTGCGGCTCGAATGCGATAACCATTAGAGTATTGGTTATTCTTGAGGATTGAAGCATTGCTTAGCGTGCGGACGAAGGGTATTCACATGCCGTCCGGATGAAGTTAAAGGGGTTCGAACGATGATCAGAAAACCATTTTCCTAAGTTTAAAGTATTCGGAAGAACATGCAGGTATTTCGATGGACCCTCTAGAAGAATGAAACCCTAACTCGACATAATGACCACGAGAACGCCCTTGAACCTTAGGGTTTACGGCAGTTCCGCTGTGCCATTAGTGAGGCTTGGGTTTGCCCTTCTACAGCTGGATCATCGACGCTGGGGTATGTACCGGATATTTTTAAACTGTACTTGAGTTTTGAGCTCTCGGGGAATTATGGAATTTTGATGGATCGATCGAAAAGTTTAATGTATTCCGGATATCAAGTGAAGGGATCGACTATGTGGAGGCTCTAGACACGAGTATTGCCGTTGGTAGCGCAGTTAGCACACCTATGAAAGAACGAGTTTGAAGCAGTCGACATCAGAGGAAAGAGGCGCACATTGACGATAGTGGTTACGATTGTGATTTAGTGATTTGAATTTTCTATTTTCGTTGATTGGATTTTTGTATTTTGAGGACTTTTTTCTACGATTGGTATTTCCTGTGTGTACCTTCATTCTATTTGTGTTTCATATATCAGTTGTATTGATGTTGTTGAGTACACACCCAGTACACTTGATTTGGTTTTACATATTTTGAGATTTTGAGTTGATTTCGTGTATAGGGGTAACACATGATTTTGACATATGTTTGACCTAGTTTTCGTGCATTTTTGTACTGTGATTTCGATTTTGATGTTCGATGTATGTTTTCGTGCACCATGTGCACCTGATTAGGATTCTTGCGCAGACTTGGCGCACTTAATGCGATTTTGTGCACACCAGATGCACTAAATCGGGGTTTTGTGCAGATTAGATGCACCTGATGTTGAGTCGTGCACACCCGTTGCACTTGACAGATGTTTTTGGTGCACACCTGTTGCACTTAGTTCTGTTTTGTGGGTATTCATGGTTTCTGCATTTGGTTTCGATTTCAGTACGCACCGGACGCACATGACATTTTATTGATGTGATTGGAATTGATTTCAGTTTGAGTAGTATATTTTCATAATGATTATTATTTGATTTAGTAACCAGGCGGGACGTGTATGTTAAATAAAAGATATATATAGCTATTTTTTTTAAAAAATAAACGTCCGCTACTTATGCCGTGACACGTGCATCACATGGCAATTTTCAAAAAGGGGGTTTGCATATTTCCTTATCCGGATATTTGTACGGTTTCACTATGATGCACACTATATATAAGTTATAGATTGATGTATATTATAATGGTTTTCATATTGGGTTATGATATTTTATTCTCGCCATAACTCCGATGATTGCATTATGCTTGACGGAGTTGATTTTTGTTATGTATTGATGATTTCGGAGCCCCGACGATTTGAGTATTTTGATAAATGTTTTAGTATTTGGAGGGGGAGTTTTAATTTAAATTCGGGGACCGAATTTCTTTAAGGGGGGAAGATTGTAACATTGTGAAAATCGTTTTGGTGAAATTTCGGAAAATCGGCAAAATAAGGGGGTTTTCTGTAAAAAGTCAAAATACAAATATCTTTATTTTAAAATTAAATATAAATATTCTAATTATGTAATTGTTAGTATTTGGTGTTTATTGAGCCACTGGTGAGATTTCAAAATTTCTGAAAAATTTTCCGAAATTAATTATTTTAATATTATTTTAAGCCGTCACTAATACATTTAATTCAGGAAAATTACAAACTGGAATGAGTTCAAACAAATTTTGTGCATCATTATACATTAAGCAAAATTTTATCATGTGATTTTTGAATTGAAATAGGGTTGTTATCCGGTGATAGAAAATATCGAAGAAAAAGGCTTTTTTTTTCGGTGAAATTAGTGCAAACGGAGTGCGGTATAACTTTTATCTTTTCCCAAACAAAACCACACTATATTTTACTCCCTCACACTATTTTTGGCTGATCTTGGCAGCCTCTCTCACTTCATTCTTCAAGTGCCTTCTAGAAATTTGTTTTTTGAAAAGAAAAGAAAAGGAAAATGCATAAAGGTTGAAAAGACATAAAGATGATGATATTTGGAGGAAGTTTCTACATGATTCATGACTCATTTCTTTCTCTCCTCTTCCTCTTGTGGCCGGCCATGATGCCCATGGCAGCCCCCCCCAATTTCCCACCTCATTTTATTACACAAAATCATTAAAAATCCACAAAAATTCAATAAAAGTGCACAAAATCCTATTTATTCTCTACCCTTTATTCCTTTCTCATTTTTACATGGATTTTGGAGATGGGAAGCATGCATTTTGGAGGCTCATTTTCATGTTGGATTTCATAATTTTGGAGGTATAAATTTTCTTCTTTTGTTTTATTTTTATTAGATGTTTCATTAAGCTTAATTAGATTTAATATGTTAATTCTATTTACTACTTTTAAAAATTCAAGTGAGGGGTTGTAAAATTAAGTTGGGGTTTTATTATATCATTAGGTTTATAATAACTAGATTAGCACTTTTACAAATGGAAAATAATGCATAGTTGATATATTGCAAATTGTGATCCAAATTTCTTAAATTAAACCATTTTTTAGCAAACTAGATTTCTATATATTTTATATAGTGGTGAGATAAATTCCAATGAATGTTTGTAACAATAGATTGTTGTTTAAATGAGGATATTGACATGTTAAAGGAATGGAAAAACTTGGTTTAGTTACTAGTATTATTGATAATTGATAAATTTTGATAAAAATTGCTATTTTTGCTAACTGGTTTTTGGAAATTATTAAATAAATGAGATTTAAAATATAAATTAAGGTTTCATTATATCATTATCATTGTAAATTGTAGTTTGATATATTAATTCATACAAAATCAAGTGTTGTTGTGGAATTGTGGAATTTTGCTTGTAAGTTGTGGAAAATTGATAAAATTGCAAACTAGAAATTTATTCGTAATATAAATTAGTGTAATAAAAATATGATAATGGTTTCTGTAACTTAGTTATGTTATTTAATGAATATTATGACCATTAATTTCATTAAACGTCAAGTTTTGAAGTAAAATGGTGAATTGATATTTTCAAGGTTTTCGGAATTGGATGATTTGATCGATTATAGGATTCCGATGATTTGAACCAAGTTTAATATTATAAGTAATGGGTTTTGAAACTACGGGTTGTTTATTGGTTTCTACCTCGATCAGTCGGCGTTTGTACACCGATATCGAGCGGTATTTGGTGCTTTTGCGTGGACGAGACATAGGTTTTAACCTATGCTTGTTCCTTGTATCGTTTGACTTTTGTATGTGATTCGGTTTACGATGTTATTTATATGTTTGCGTTTAGGTACCCTTCAAGTGGACTACGGGCGATGAAGAGGAGGATCGCGACACCGTCGTCGGCAGACATGGACCAGGTGAGTAGATGTATATCTACGGGGGAAAGTCGGGTGGATGGCGTTTAGCACCCCCGCAACGTAGAATAGGTGTAGTACTTATTGACATTAGGAGACCAGACGCGACCCTAGTAGGACCCTAGTATTGACCCTAGGCTGGACTAGACAGATTTAGGAAGACCATATCGGAGAATGAATACCTTGGAAGAGGTTCGTAGGTTTCAGATAGAACACACCGACGCACACACTGAAACTCGACATGGGGTGCGTGTATGTGGATATATGTAGAACTAGGTATAGGTATATACATACATGTACAACACGTATAGGTACTTCATTGATGTGATATGATATCCGAGATATGATGAAACAGTATAACTGGCTTGATGCCGTGATTCTTGACTATACAGTCGTATTGAGTGTTAGCGGATCATTAGAGAATGAGATAATGGACAGGATTATATAAGTTATAAGGAGTGGTGGTGATATTGATGTACATGGGACGCTAGAATAGTACCCGGACTGTAACTTGTGACTGATCGCTATATGATATATGTATAACTTGATTACGACATTATATTGGTGTGACCTGATGTCGATATCATATACGTATAACTTAATCACAATAAGATACATTTGACATTATACGAATGAGGGGACACCCAGGAGATACTTGACCGTACCCCGATATTGGGATGCCGTACGAGGGATCTTACCGTACGAGGTTTAGATTTGGTGATTGATCCGCACTCTTGATTCGAGGAAGCCGTACTACGTACGTGATGTTATTGAGGCGGAATCGCCGACTATTGGAGATAATGATTCAGACCTTAGGTAGATTCTAGTTTCCTACTGACTAGTCTCTTAGGTTTAGTTCCTTAGGATGTTAGATGGATACTGGTTTAGGTTCGACTCACACAGTGGTAGTTGTACTCGTATCTCGCAGAGGAGTGGATAATGCACACCTGCATTTACATTCATACTATAACCATCATGGTGCATGCTCTTTTATATGTTGCTATAATCAATATAAACTTTACCGGTTAGGACACCAGCACCATTACCGATGATGCGCATATTCTACACACACTTATTTACCGGCTCACACACATCATCATCGGTAATTGCTATGTCACGTACACTTTAGATCATATTATATTTTGTTGATAGAATCAGTTAACAACTAAACCGATATAATATTGTGATTACTCTCTGATGTTAGTATAGACATGATATTCATAACTTAGACATTCCTGCATTCATATTTTCATGTTATCGCACAGTATTATGAGCATATGCCGACATTTATCATATACTACTCATGATTTTGAGATTTGGATTTCTGTGAGATTTCTGGATTTTTGGGGAAAACCGCAAGAATATATAAAAAAAAAACTTCTCTCTCTCTCCTCTTCTCTTTTTAAAATAAGATGCGGTTTTCTCGTGATGTATGTGTCGTCCACCATGAGTATTTCATGTTTTCTGATGGATTTCGAGACCCGATTCGAGGAGTGGATGAACCGTCTCGGGTACATGGTGGGCCCGGTATGGTACCCCGGGGCAAGAAGATCGAGTTGTAGACGATGAGCCTGGCAGGGGAAGGCTACCTACCGGTGATGTCTGGCGCGGCGGATATCCGGAGGATACCGACCGTTGTCGTGGGATTTGATGATATGGGCTGATCCGGACTGACGGAGCCCGACATATTGAGACTTGAGATTACATGTGTTGTGTCGATGCTTGACACGGATTTCTATGGATTTCATTGTTGAGATTTCAGATGCTTATACACACTTTACTATGATAATAGCTAAAGAGTTCTTATTCATGTATATCTGGATTTCAGGATTTGTTACTTTACATTCATGGTGCATGCATTTCATTTCATATAACATAGTATTATATTAAGCACTGACACGAACACGGATTATCTGCACCTACACGTAGTATTACCCTGCTATTACTAGTTGTTTGGGATATAGTAGTGTATTATTATGACCTAGGATAGCGTCGTGCATTCGATTTCTTTTCGTAGATGTCTTCTACTCACGAGTTGGCAACTCACCCCCGTTGTGCCAAATTCTTTTCAGGTGCGATGTACAGGTTTCCCTTGGCAGTTGTCGGCACATCATTTTCATTTCGGGTGATTTGCACGGTAGGTTGGTTCATTTGTATCTGAACAGCCGTTGTATTTTTATTATTTCATTTGTATCTAGAAAGCTCCATCAACCATATTTGTATTACTTGATAAGTTTATTGGACCAGTTGCTTATTTCGACCTTAGAGTCGCGCATGTGTTATTCTGATCTGGTGGTTTTTGTTTTCTTTTGAGATTTGAGCCTCGCCCTTTGGCGTTGTATATTTTTGTGATTGTGGTGGTTGTCTCCGCCTGTTGGCGTTGAGCTAGCACCCGTTTGGGGATGCTTTTTATTGTTTATTCATATTTTACTTGTTGTACCCGTTTAGGGGCCAGTTTTGCAGAGGAGACTCTGCCGAAATTTTTGGTAAAATTTGCTGATGTTTTTATACTTGTTTTATTTTCTTTTCTTCTTTTTCTTCTTTTATGGTTTAGATTTCTGGGCTTCGGCTTACTTAGGTCACGTGGCGCCTCTAGACGCTTCGTAATCTAAGTGCCGGTCACGTTCCGTACTTTCGGGTCGTGACATTGTATTTATGAAATTTTAGGTTCGCAAGCAGGGATTTCGGGTGCCGCGGACAAGGGGAAGCAGGTGGTCGGATTTTCATAGCTCGAGACCATCGGTGAGTAGATTTAACATCTACAGGGGAATCGCCCGCATGGCGTTATGTGTCAGGGCTAGAGATTCTATTACTTGTCGCATATTCTACGTTATTGTTAGAATTGCGCCTTTACTCTATTACTTAGATGTAGTTATGCATGGACTAGTAGTAGTAGGACACTGCACATATTATTGACGATTCATATTGCACGAGCACTGATTGTATGCTACACACACCGTCAATAATTGCCATGTCACACACAAACCACTTATAGATGTTATATTGCTTGGTTAGGGACATTGTGACATTGATTCATACTTCTTATCATATATGGTATTTAGCATACCTGTATTCCTATAGAGTATTGTACCATTAGTGATAGGTACATACACACTCCCTGACATAGCTACAGGTATACCTTGCACATACTATTCTTATACCCAGGGGGTATACTATATCATTGGTTATAGGTAGACACATTATCTTGCTATACCTTATTGATTTCACATACATCTGGTTTTAGCTACATGTTTACCTTCACTTGATGTTATTTAGAAGTGGATAAATAGAAACCGCATGATATTTGTATTAACTTGATGCAGTTAATTAGCGGCTTTTTCCCTTATACGCTTGCATTACAGTTTTATGTTGCGTATACTTTATTCATGGATTTTCGCATTGTTATATGGATTTTTCATGATATTTTCTGGATTTGGGAACCGCGGGAGTTCATGAAATTATGCATTATTTGAAAAACCCGGTTTCCTTGATATGATATTTTAGCAGCCACCATGAGATTTGTCGTTTACGATGTGTATACCCTACGCGAGGAAAGGAGGGATCCGTGTACGGGTAAATGGTGGGGCCCGGAGGTACCCCGGGGCAAGAATCTCAGTGAAGAGATGAGTTAGTGGGGGAACCATACTTTCCAGTGACAGGACCAATGACTCAGCGGCTATCATGTGGATACCGACGGGAGTCATGTACGTATGGATACGTCGAGAGGCGAGGGTCAGAGCTAGGCACTCGAGCTTTCGGGATAGCGTATGATACGTACCTATCAGGATGTTAGTCTGGGAGACGGCATATGTTAGATCAATATTTCTGTGTCGATGCTTGGCACATTGGTTTCATGATATTTCTAATTACTCTTTGTATATATAACAGGGGATTTATCCGCTGTTATATATACCCTTACACCAATATTAGTGGAATGGGACGCTAATATATGTGTATTGACCTCATCATATTTATTTACGCCATTATATTTAGGATGTTAGAATTTTGCTGGAGATTTGACTCAGGATATAAGAGATTCATTTGAGATTGGATACTGAATAGATATGTGAGATCTACTTGCTGTTGTACATTCGAGATATGTGAGATATACTTGATATTGTACATACGAGATATGTGAGATCCACTTGATTTTGTACATTCGATATATACGAGATATACTTGATGATTGTACATTCGATATATGTGAGATATACTTGAGGTTGTACATTCGGGATATATGAGATTTACTTGATATTGTGCAATTGAGGAGATGTGATACTTAGATAATATGAGAGCCAATTTGGGGGCTGATTTGAGGAATTGGGATTTAAATTGTTTTGTTGGATTGTAATCCTACCACGATGTCAGGATTCCGTGGAAATGACATATTTCACTCCATACCTCACCTTTATCTGTTTGTGCACCGCTTCATGTATTAACAGTACCTGTTAGTGTACCTTTCATGATGGTTGCACATTTACATTCTCATATCCCTATTGCATGATTATTGCATACTATTGTCATATCATCATTGCTTTATATATTGGTTGTACCTGCTAGTGTACTTTCCATTATTCTGCATTCATATTACATGTTATTACTGTTAATTGCATATCTTAGATTCACGCTTTACGTGCATACTTGTGATTACCTGCATATGTTATTTACTATTCACGAGTTGGCAACTCACCCCCGTTGTGCCACAGGTGTTATAGAGTGTTCCCCAGAGTAGTCGAGGCTGGCTATTCATCTATCATCTTTTTCTACAGATACCGCATCAGCTCACAGTGTGCTGTTTTGTTCAGGTGGGTTTTGGTGCTTATCTGTATTTGTATTGTATAATCGTTGTATCTTGTACTCTCCATCTACTATTATGTTGTTGACTTAGAGATTTGGTGAGGACGATTTTGTATAAATTGTGGATTTGTTGTCTTTTGTACAGCTTTCTCTCTATTTTCTTTATTTCTTCGTTACGGCGTCGTATATTTGTGGTGGTGATTGTTTTCCGCCTTTGGGCGTGTATTTGCTCCCGTTTGGGGATGCTTTACTTTATATTTATGTTGTACCCATTTTTGGGGCTAGCTTTTACAAAGGAGGTGCTGCCAAAATTTTAAAAGAAATAAAATTGGACTTTTAAAGAATTTGGGTTGTGATTTCAAAGACTTTTAAATAATGTTTCTTATCTTTTCTTGTCTTTATTTGGTTTAGATTTCTGAGTTTTGGCTTTCTTTTACTGCGTTACGTCTTTAGGCGTTGCGTAGTATTAGGGCCGTCACGTGCCAATTTCGGGTCGTGACAAAGTTGGTATCAGAGCGCTAGGTTTTACCTTTCGGAGAGTAGGATGACCTTGAAATGATGGAGTGGGTAGCTTAAGCAGAGTAACATAGTTTGTGTGTGTCTGCAGCATACTCACGATGCAGTACTCCGCCTAAAGTGACCTAAGTACAATTACTTGAAATTCCTTCCTTGATGATTCATATCCTTGTGATTCGATTTCCGTGTTCATATCGAATCCTATCCCTATTTATAGCCTTTGCCGCCGACGACTATGGGGACTTAGAGAGGTGCTGCGAGGGCTGAGGTCAGAATTGAATCAGGTGGGTTAAGGACTGACCAGGATGGCACGCTCGTTGCACAGGTGTAGATGGATCCGCCTTCGACAGATAGTATCGCTAGGCTTGTGGCAGAGACGCAGGATATGCGCCAGACGATGAGTTCTTTGGTGGAGACCATTCGAGCACAGCGACAGGAGGATGTCACCCCTGTTACCCAGTTGTTCCTTACGATCAGCACACAGCTTTCCGTCACTTACATAGCACCAGTGGATGCAGCCCTAGTTGACGAGACACGTATTCCAGAGACTTCGGGAGTTCCGGGACCGTGGAGGACTCGTACCGGGGTATCAGCTCAGAGATAGAGGCTTAGTCGTCGAGACAGCTTTCGTGACCGTTGCGGGAGTAGCAGAGGTTTGGGACGAGGGGATTCGTGTTAGCTAGATCAGCCGTTTGTTGTGTTAACTTCTGTCAGCGATTCTTTTGTTGCGCGACACGTATTTCAGTCGTATGCCAATCGGTTAGGAGATTCATCCGTCACTTGATCCTTCTAGAGATGTTGGATTTGACGTTCTCCTAGGCACGGGCTGGTTAGTTACGTGCTAGGCGTCTGTGGACTACCGTAAGAAAACAGTCAGGTTTGTTTTCCCGGCAAGTCTGTTCTTGTTGTGCAGGGGGACAGTGGTGCCGTCTCTCACAGCTCGAATTCAGCCTTTTTCACTAGTCGGCTTTTGAGGAGAGGATGTCGAGGATTCTTGGCATTCATTCGTGATACCGGAGCCACAGTGGGTTTGTTGGACCGGGTTCTTATCGTGCGAGAGTTTTCCGACGTTGTTCCAGATGAGTCGGCGGAGCTTAGGGAGCTTAAGGATCAGCTGCAAAGTTGTTTGTTGGGGGGCTAGTGCGTCTGAGTGTTTCACATTGAGGAGCTCCTATTTCTGTTCGTCAAGGAGGAAGACGGCAGTTTAGGTTGTGTATTGATGGATCGCCAATTGAACCGGCTTACGGTGCGGATAGGTATTCTTTACCTCGCATTGACGATTTCTTCGATCGGCTCCAGAGTGCGAAACATTTTCTAAGTTTGTTCGGGATCAGGTCATCATTGCTGCAGGTTCGGAGTGATGACATTCTGAAGACTGCCTTGTGCGTGCTACGGGCTTTGTGTGTTTTGGTGGTGTCGTCGGACTCACCAATACCCTAGCAGCATTCATAGATATGATGAACCGGATTTCTTCAGGCCGTTCCTCAACCAGTTATTGTTGTGTTATTGATGACATTCTAGTCTATTCTTTGTGTCTTGAGGGACAGGAGCATCACTTGAGGATTTGTTTTGCAAACATTGGGAGAGCCCCGGCTATTTGCTAGATTCTCGGAGTGTTCCTTCAGGCTTGTTTGTGTTGACTCCTAGGTCTTGTAGTTACGGGAGACGGTTTTTCGTATGGTCCCGAGGAAGAACGTGGCCGTACAGCTTAGTCCTAGGCTTGTGTTCGGACGGAAGTCCGCAGATTTTGGGCTTAGCAGGTTTCTACCGCCGTTTCGTGCAGGATTGTTAGTGTAGTGCTGCACCGTCGACTGAATTGACCGGAGTGGAGGTTTCTTTCTTTGGACTGAGGCATGTGTGCGGAGTTTTCGGCAGTCGAAGATTCGGTTAACAATTGCATCAGTTCTTTCTTTGCTTTTGGTTCGGGCGACTTTGTGGTTTAACTGTAATGTTTCTTGAGTGGGCTCGATTGTTTGCTGAGGTAGCACTATAGAGTTATCGCTTTTGCTTCCCGACAGTTGGAGGAAGTACTAGCAGGATATTCCACTCATGATCTGGAGATGGCCGTGGTGGTTTTGCGTTGGAGATTTGGAGACACTACTGGTTTGAGAGTCGTGTCAGATTTTTCACAAACCACCAGAGCTTAATGTGCATCTTCCTGCAGCGGATTTGATTGTTGTGATAGTCCTCCGCAGATTTACAGTTCTTGTGTGATCGTTGAGTACAGCTTAAGTTCATCTCTACGGAGGGGACAGCTTGCTCATGTCCATGCCCGACCACTTGTCTTCAATCTCTTTCGCGAGACATTGCCTACCGACGCTCGTTCGTTAGAGATACTTAAGCATACTCGGCTGGGTAATGATTCGGAGTCCTTGATTTGTGACATGGGTGTGCTGAGTTTAGGGATGTGTTTGTGTACCTGATACTATTGGGTAGAGACGTGAAATCCTAGAGCAGGCACATCTCCCAACTCTCTGTACTCATTTAAGTTCCACCAACATTTGACGTGACTTGTGAGATAGTTACGGGTGGGCAAGGATGTAAAGAGAAGTTTCGGATTTCGTTTCAAGGTGTTTGTCTTGTTGTGTGTTTTGGGTTGAGCATCTGAGACCGGCTGGAGAGTTGCAACCTTAAACCGTTCCGAAGTGGGAATGGGGGCAGATTTCCATGAATTTCGTTATGGGTCTACCCAGGTTTAGTCAGGGTTTGACTCCATTCGGATGCTTGTTGTCCGGTTATACTCAGTTTGCTCAGTTGTTCTTTGTTAAGTTTGTGTGTTGCACGGAGTTCCTTTATGGGTCGTATCTAATGAAGGCATCCTGTTCGCTTGCCGTCTTGGGCAGGAGTTTCAGGAAGCCTTAGTTACTGGTTGAGCTTTAGCTCCGTCTTTCCATCCGCAGGATGATGGTTTTGTGAGAGCGGGCTATACCGACTCTAGAGGTTATACTCTTGCATACGTATTAATTGTTGTCGGCAGTTGGGATTGTCACTTGCCATTGTTAGGACTCTCCTTCGATAGCAGTTATCAGGAGACATTCCAATTGGCAACCTTTAAGTTTTGTTTGTTAGGTGGTGTCGATCTCCAGTCTATTTTTCTGACTCTACGTAGTAGGATTTTTGGACCCCAGCTAGTCTAGAAACTTCGAAAATGATCCAGCTGTTTCAGGTGAGGATGATGACAGTCCTGTGCAGACAGAGGTCTTATGCCGACAATGGTGATCGCAAGCTCGAGTTCGCAGTGGGAGATCATGTATTCCTACGGATTTTTCTGTTGAATAACGTGTTGAGTTTTGGGAAGCTTACCCACAATTGTAGGTCCTTTCGAGATCCTCAAAGCGAGTTAGTTCCGTTGCCTTTAATTTGGCACTTCCGCCCAGATTATTGAGTTTTCACCCCGCATTCTTTGTATTAATACTTTGCAATTACCTTCATGACTTTTTTTCACATGATTCAGCATTGGACCATTTGCTTTGACGCGATCTTTTCGCTCACCGGCAGCCATTGGTGTTAATGGCCCGGCAGGTAGAGAAACTTCGGTCAAGGGTCTTGCTATCTGTGGAGAGTTTTTGTAAGTCCATGCTACCTCTCCCGGTACTTTCGGGCATGCGGAATTTGATGAAAAACGATTTTCTTAGAGGTGGTAACATGGACTTAAAACCCGGATCTTTGTTAAACATCTAACTAACAACCTAACTAGGAGTCGTTAACTACTCGGTTAGGGGGTTTATACCTTGCTTGTCTTGAACTCCTTCGTCTTCAAGCTCCGATGGTGGTCCGGATCGGCTTCTTCCCGTCGTCTCCTTACGCCGAAGATAGATCCACCTGAAAGCTCCAACCTTTGGCTCCTTCTTCGAACTTTGAAGAAACTAGTTCACTCGGTTTGCTAAACCTTATGAACTAGAGTGAGTAGAGAAGAGTTTGTATGGGATTTTATCTATGGTTCTTGGTTCTCAACTCATGAGACAAGTGAACCATAGAGTCAAGAGAGGGAGCAAGAGGAAGAGGGTGAGAGCAAGAGTATGAGAGCTCAAGAACAAGAGAGAGAATGAGCAAGTGAGAATGAGCCTCTCTTTTGTCTTTCACCCTCTCATAATCCAAAACAATGATAACATATCATATCAATCAAGTGTTATGTGATGGTTTAAGCAACCATAGCCATATCATTTCATGCACTCATTTTGCACAAAAGAGCAAGCAAGCAAAAGTCTTTGCCATGAAATGATAGCTATGGTTATCATGATGGTCAACTAGTCAAGCCTAGTCAACCGGTCAACAACGTCAACAAGTCAACAAGTCAACAAGTCAACAACCATGTCACCATAATACTTAATTAATATAATTGTTAATCACATATCATATTCTCATTAGGGTTGAGCAAAAAGTCAATAGTCAACGGTCAACGGTCAACAATCCTAATGAGAATCCTCTGCCTCTATCTCTCCGTCAACTGTGCATACACACTCGCATCCGCGTTCCGAGGAACACGGATACATACTGGATAAATCCAATCCCAAAAGGTACACTAGGATCTAGCTTAAACCAAAGCCCGCTAGTGTAGACTGTCCGGACACTGTACGTGCACAAGTGCACGGATGTGACCGAACCCTGTCGCGAAACCATGCGACCTGTCGCAAAACCATGCGATCTCTACTCTTTTGCCTAAAGGCGAATAGCTTTCTGTGTGGGACTGAAAAGATTCGACACTACGCTGGCAGTGGGTTTAACCACAGACCGCAAGCGGCACTAGCTGTGCGTAACGGTCCCCAGGTAATGCCGGCAAGAAGACTGACGAGGCGAAACCCATCTGAACTCCTACTGAGCCTGAATGTGACATTCTCCGTACAGTCCGGTCTGTTCGTCTGATACATCGCATGGCGGGCCTAGGGGGCGGTAAACGTCAGTCCCCCAATAGCGGTACAAGTCGTGTCGGAGTGAAGCCCAAAACACCCTGAGATAACACTGGAAGCCTACCAGTATATCTCGTTTGCCCTGGCCAGGGACTACTCGTGTAATGGCTCTCCTAGACACAGCGCGATGTCAACCCCCAATACCGGGAGAGACGAATCCTGTCTAACCCTCACTGCCTCCAAGTGCTTCGGGACTGCACCCAACTACCACCTGTTTGCACGACTCCTTTGAGCCGTGGTAGGGTAGTAATCAATGTACAGTGGGAACACACTCGAGGCGAAGTGACAGTGTCAAGTCAGCGGACTAAGCTGCACTCATGTCACCTGGGAACTGATAACTGACGATAGGCATAATACCAACTAGTCAATTCCCGACGAGTCCTGTCCAGTGTACTCGTAACCTAACGAGCACCCGCATACTATCTCAAGTACGACGTACCGACGACTGTGGGACAGACCGTCTCCCACACTGGGATGAGAAGCGCATGCGCTAGTCTACTCCGGAGTATCGATGCCCTGTCTCGATAGTCCTGCGACCAGGGACCTGCATAAGGATGTGCTTATAGATTACCCAGCCCCACTAGTGTGACTGCCATCACAACGCTGGTAATCAAGCAAAGATCCTAAGGGCTCCACTAATGTGTATAGGCGATATACTAAAATAAACACATGTACACATTGAAGTAGAAACAAACCAAGTAGCATACTACTATTTTGAGCAAGATTGTATATACAAGGTGAATATCCCAAGCTTCCATTAAGTAATATACAAACTAGTATGATACAGTAATGGCCTCTAGGGCATATACACTAACAATCTCCCACTTGCACTAAGGCCATGTACTGGCGTATCGAAGACCTATCATCTCGATCAGCCGCTCGAACTGAGTCTGGGGCAAGGCCTTGGTGAATGGATCTGCAGTGTTATCTTCTGAAGCGACTCTCCGAACCTCGATCTCCTGGCGATCCACGATCTCCCTGATCAGGTGATACCGCCTTAAGATGTGTCTGGATCTCTGATGGGACCTGGGTTCCTTTGCTAAAGCTATAGCCCCGTTGTTGTCGCAATACAGAGGTATTGGATCAACAATGGACGGAACCACCTGAAGCTCTTTCAAGAACTTCCTCATCCAGATAGCTTCTTTTGCGGCATCAGATGCAGCGATGTATTCCGCTTCCATCGTCGAGTCTGCAACGGTTTCCTGTTTGGAACTCTTCCAACACACCGCCCCTCCATTGAGGGTAAAGACAAAACCCGACATGGACTTGGAATCATCCTTGTCACTCTGGAAGCTGGAGTCAGCAAAGGCCTCGATCTGGAGGTCTTTTCCACCATACACCAAGAACATCTCCTTAGTCCTTCTCAGGTACTTGAGAATGTTCTTTACCGCTATCCAGTGTTTCTCCCCAGGGTTTGACTGATACCGGCTTACCACACTCAGTGCATAAGCTACATCCGATCTGGTACACAACATCGCATACATTATAGAGCCTACCGCAGAAGCGTAGGGTATAATAGACATGCGATCCCTCTCCAAATCAGTCTTGGGAGACATCTCTTTAGAGAGGGTGATCCCATGACAAGCCGGTAGGTTACCGCGCTTGGAATCTTCCATACTGAACCTCTTCAGTATGGTGTCGATGTACCTGAACTATGAAAGTCCTAATATCCTCTTGGATCTATCACGATGAATCCGGATCCCCAGGATGTATGAGGCATCACCCAGGTCTTTCATGGAGAACCTTTGTGACAAGAACCCCTTGACAGATTGTAGCATAGGAATGTCATTTCCTATTAAGAGAATGTCATCCACGTGCAAAACGAGGAATATTACAGTTCTCGCTACAAATCTACAATAGATGCATGGTTCATCTGGATTTTTGATAAAGCCAAATTCCTTGACCGTCTCATCAAAACAGATATTCCAACTCCGTGATGCCTGCTTTAGTCCATAGATGGACTTAAGCAACTTGCACACCTTTCCGCTGCTCCCACTCTGAATGAAACCCTCTGGTTGGTCCATATAGACACACTCCTCTAAATTTCCATTTAGAAAAGCGGTCTTTACGTCCATTTGCCAGATCTCATAATCGTGGAAGGCAGCAATGGCAAGAAGGATCCGAATGGATTTCAGCATAGCCACTGGAGAAAAGGTTTCGTCATAGTCCAAGCCAGGTCTTTGACGGAAACCTTTTGCAACAAGTCTAGCTTTATAGGTCTCAACCTGTCCATCTACACCAATCTTCCTTTTGAAGATCCACTTGCATCCTACGGGTTTTACCCCTTCTGGAGCAATGTCCAACGTCCATACTTTGTTGGTGTACATGGACTCCATTTCGGTCCGCATTGCATCCAGCCATTTTACTGAGTCAACGCTCTGAACGGCCTGCTGGAAGCTGGTAGGCTCATCATAATCTATGATGCAATATTCTCTATCCCCGTCTATGAGAAAACCGTAGTATCTCTCGAGCGGATGAGACTGCCTACTACTCCTGCGGAGCGGCGTAGGAATGTCCTGTTCTTTTGAACCCTCTGGTTCCACTAAACTTTCAGTAATAGTCTGTGGTTCTGGAATTTCTTCCAGTTCTACTGCGCTCCCACTAATTTCCTTTTCTAAGAACTGGTGTTCTAGAAAGTGGGCATTATGAGAAACAAGGACTTTTTGTTCCTCTGCGTGGTAGAAAAGATACCCCCTGGTGTTCTTTGGATATCCCACAAACTTGCACAGTACTGAGCGTGCTTCGAGTTTGTCCGCATGCTGCTTTTTGACAAAAGCTGGACATCCCCAGATCTTCAGATATTGAAGATAGGGTTTCTTCCCACTCCATAACTCATAAGGTGTGGTAGGCACAGTCTTAGTGGGAACTCGGTTCAAAAGGTATGCAGCTGATTCTAGCGCATACCCCCAGAATGATCGCGGTAACTCAGCGTTACTCATCATGGACCGTACCATATCCAATAGGGTTCGGTTCCGTCTCTCCGATACACCGTTATGTTGCGGAGTGTATGGAGGAGTAAGCTGAGAGAGAATTCCGTTCTCTTTTAAGTAATTCAGGAATTCGGCACTTAAGTATTCTCCACCTCGATCCGATCTTAGAATCTTGATACTTTTGCCGGTCTGTTTTTCTACTTCATTCTTATATTCCTGGAACTTTCCAAAGGCTTCGGATTTATGTTTCATTAAGAAGACATGTCCGAACCTTGAAAAATCATCCGTAAAAGTAATGAAGTAAGAAAAACCGCTTCGCGCATGTGTAGACATTGGACCGCACACGTCGCTGCGTACGAGTCCCAAGAGCTCGCTCGCCCTTACTCCGTGTCCAGTAAACGGAGTCTTTGTCATCTTTCCTTTGAGACAGGATTGACAAGTGGCATACGATTGATATTCGAACGGATTCAAATATCCTTCTGTATGTAACTTTGTCAACCTTCTCTCATTGATGTGACCCAGTCTTCAATGCCATAAGAAAGTCTGATTTATTTCCGGAGACTTTCTTTTGTGTGTATTCTGGACGTTGAAAATCTGTGGTTGGTTTAATACGTATATACCATTACTCAATGTACCTGACCCAATCAAAACTTGATTAAGGTGAATGTTTACAACATTACTTACAAACGCAAATTCATAACCTTCTTTAGAAACTAAAGATACAGAAATGATATTACAAGTTGCGTTGGGTACAAAAAAGCAATTACGCAAAACCAAAACATGTCCATCTGACATTCCCAGGTGATAGTCCCCCACGGCTTTAGCATCCATGCTAGCTCCGTTCGCAACTCTGAGGGTCATGTCACCTGCCTTCAAAACCCTACGGTTTCTCAACGCCTGCAAAGAATTACAGATATGAGATCCTGATCCGGTATCCAATACCCAGGAAGTAGAGTTTATTGAAAGACAGTTTTCAATAACAAACACACCTGAAGCTGAAGCTGCAACCTGCTTCAATTCCTGTGTTCTGGCCTTCCAGGCCCTGCAATCATTCTTCCAGTATCCTTTCTTATGACAATAGAAGCATTCTTCCTTATCCACAAGCTTCCCCGCTTTCTTTGTTGCTTTTGCTTTTCCCTTCGTATCCACTTTACTAACACCGCCTCTTGGTTTGGCGGGGGCTTTCTTCTTCTTTCCCTTGGCTTTCGCCTTGGACCTAGAAGAAGATGGTCCTCCTACAAACAAAGTGGATGTTTCCCTAATTTTCTGTAGGGTGCCCTCTGCGCTCCTCAGCATGTTGAGGAGCTCTGAAAGTTCAACCTCTTTTTCTTGTAGGTTGAAGTTCAGTATAAACTGGGCGTAAGTGGAAGGAAGGGATTGGAGAACTAAGTCCGTATAGAGCTCACTCTCCAATGTGGTCCCTAGGTCTGCGAGCTCCTCAATGTAGCCGATCATCTTTAGCACGTGCTCTGCTACTGATGATCCGACGGCCATCCTTGCCGAAAATAACTTTTTCGACGCTTCGTATCTTGCGATACGAGATTGCTCTCCATACAGTTCTTTTGTATGAAGAAATATGGATTCCAAGTCCATATTCTCGTGCCTCCTCTGATGTTCATTGTCCATAGAGGCAAGTACGAGGCATTTGGCCTTCGCGCTATCAATCTCCCAAGTCTTACGGATTTCCTTATCCGCGACGCTGGAAGTGGGACCAGGGACAGGGGGAGCTTTGGTGGTAAGAAGATACCCCGGCTTGTCGTAAGTGATTGCCATTTTGACATTCCTGAGCCAATCTTTGTAGTTTGGCCCTGTCAGTATGTTTTTTTCTAGAAGTAACTTAAGTCCAGTCATGTCGATTGGTCGCTGCAATTAGGAGAGAGAAGAAACACTCAGCTTGATGCTCTTGCAAGTTTAGAATGGTTTTTAGTTTGTCTAAAGAGGATGGCTCCCACTGTTTCTCGAATCCCTCCTCAAACCAAAAAGGAAGAATTAGTCGGGATCAATCCCACCGCACAATACTTGCTTAACCGTTCAGCCAGGCCAGTGTCGGTACTTCGAGGGAGGTTTTCCAACGCTTTCGCGAAGTTCCTTAATTAAATAACCTCTTTTTCCTGGGGGCGTAGCCCCGCTAACACCTTTCTAGGCACCTACTAGGTTTATAGCATTGATCGTTTAGTGAGAAATTTCCCGAGGAGTAGCATATACTCACAGTAGGATCGGGATCCAAATATCATCGCGTGACGAAACTGAAGGAATCCTACCAGAATCATCACACTCCAAATGGTATGCAACACTAGCAAGTTTCAGTTCTTTTGAAACTCCCGATGTGGATTTTTGCCCCATGCTCTTATGACCTTGGCGTGAGGTCAAAATGTCATAAGTCACATGTCAAGTTCTTCCCATCATTATCCAGGTTAATTTGAATCCACCCGTACCTACCCTTGACGTAGGCCAAAATGGTAGTGCGGCTGTCCCAAACCAACGCATTCTATCTATGCAACAGATAAATATTCGGCAGCTACCAATCACTATGCCTTGGCGTGAGGTCAAAATACATAGCTTGAATACTACCGAATATTTAACTGAAATGATGGAGGGCTACGAATGGTTTTGGCAAAACCGTGAACGTAGTGAACTTGATATAATCGATGGAACGAGATAGCTTTTAAAAGGAGTGGCTCAAGCTCCGCATTTAAAAGTTAGTTTTGAAAAGAACCGAGTGGTTTTCCGAAAGTGTTCCAACGATTTTAACTTGGTTTATTTTCTTGCATTAGTTCTTTTAATGCGTGATATTCTTGCATTAGTTCTTTTAATGCGTCCCATCATTTAATCCTACCATTGCAGAAAACAACCAAAATATGACGTACGCTTATGCCATTCGCATTCACCACGGGGCCCCGTCATTACCTGTTAGGTTACTTAACTAACGACAGAGCGGGGGCTGGGCTAGCGCGGCTGTAAAACATAAGCAACGCCTAAATAATATCATATATAGATATATTGCAATGATAGCCATTTCAGATCACAGATGAACACATTGGATATACTAGGAAGCTGCAATTCGTACGAGCCTGTAACGAAAAGCAGATTACACGGTCGCGGTGAATAGCCAAAACCCCACCCAAGACCCCTACGGGTGCGGCAAACTACCCGCCAAGTACCCGAAGAGAAGCAACCTCCCTCATCCCCGTGAGTAGGCCACTCGGCACTTCGGCATACCCGGTAGTTTGTGCACCCCCTCCATGGGTCAATCCTAGGAGCAAAAACAGTAAAAAGAAATTATACAATGACGGCTACAACCCTGACCCGGTTGTGCGGCCATACAAATAATTATTACATCAATTTACAAATTTACATGAATTGAAAGAAAAGAAAAACTCTCGTCTCACAACCCCCGGCTATTCACCCGCGACAATCCAACATATTCATATACACATTCCAGCAACATTACAGATCACAGATTTGTATAACCCCCACTAATCGACAAATAGCAATTAGTAGACGTTCAATACAAATATCACATCACAGAAAAACCCGTCAGCTTAAGTCTTTTAGAAGTTCGATCAAAAATACGGATTTATAGGCCCCAAATACGAAATTTTCGTTCTGGAAAATCTGGGCAGAAAATACATATTCCAAAAATCCCAAAACAGCCCCAGAAATACACTGCACCAAAGATGGACCTCGGCCGAGTCAACTCGGCCGCGGAACCGCGGCGGGAGCGTGATCCCGCCGTGTTTCCGCGGCGCTTTGACTCGATCGTTGGACCAAATTTGGTGGTTATTCTAACAAAAGCCTGAGCCGATTTTTAAGATGAAAATTATCAACTTTTGAACAGAATAAAAATCGGCAGAAACTTGACAGTTTTGGGTTCGTTTTGCGACTTTTCTTTGATCGATCTTCTAGCTACTTTGCTAACATGTTAGATAGAGTTTTACTAGGCTCTGATACCACTGTAAGTCCATGCTACCTCTCCCGGTACTTTCGGGCATGCGGAATTTGATGAAAAACGATTTTCTTAGAGGTGGTAACATGGACTTAAAACCCGGATCTTTGTTAAACATCTAACTAACAACCTAACTAGGAGTCGTTAACTACTCGGTTAGGGGGTTTATACCTTGCTTGTCTTGAACTCCTTCGTCTTCAAGCTCCGATGGTGGTCCGGATCGGCTTCTTCCCGTCGTCTCCTTACGCCGAAGATAGATCCACCTGAAAGCTCCAACCTTTGGCTCCTTCTTCGAACTTTGAAGAAACTAGTTCACTCGGTTTGCTAAACCTTGTGAACTAGAGTGAGTAGAGAAGAGTTTGTATGGGATTTTATCTATGGTTCTTGGTTCTCAACTCATGAGACAAGTGAACCATAGAGTCAAGAGAGGGAGCAAGAGGAAGAGGGTGAGAGCAAGAGTATGAGAGCTCAAGAACAAGAGAGAGAATGAGCAAGTGAGAATGAGCCTCTCTTTTGTCTTTCACCCTCTCATAATCCAAAACAACGATAACATATCATATCAATCAAGTGTTATGTGATGGTTTAAGCAACCATAGCCATATCATTTCATGCACTCATTTTGCACAAAAGAGCAAGCAAGCAAAAGTCTTTGCCATGAAATGATAGCTATGGTTATCATGATGGTCAACTAGTCAAGCCTAGTCCACCGGTCAACAAAGTCAACAAGTCAACAAAAGTCAACAAGTCAACAAAGTCAACAACCATGTCACCATAATACTTAATTAATATAATTGTTAATCACATATCATATTCTCATTAGGGTTGAGCAAAAAGTCAATAGTCAACGGTCAACGGTCAACAATCCTAATGAGAATCCTCTGCCTCTATCTCTCCGTCAACTGTGCATACACACCCGCATCCGCGTTCCGAGGAACACGAATACATACTGGATAAATCCAATCCCAAAAGGTACACTAGGATCTGGCTTAAACCAAAGCCCGCTAGTGTAGACTGTCCGGACACTGTACGTGCACAAGTGCACGGATGTGACCGAACCCTGTCGCAAAACCATGCGACCTGTCGCAAAACCATGCGACCTCTACTCTTTTGCCTAAAGGCGAATAGCTTTCTGTGTGGGACTCTAAAGACTCGGCACTACGCTGGCAGTGGGTTTAACCACAGACCGCAAGCGGCACTAGCTGTGCGTAACGGTCCCCAGGTAATGCCGACAAGAAGACTGACGAGGCGAAACCCATCTGAACTCCTACTGAGCCTGAATGTGACATTCTCCGTACAGTCCGGTCTGTTCGTCTGATACATCGCATGGCGGGCCTAGGGGGCGGTAAACGTCAGTCACCCAATAGCGGTACAAGTCATGTCGGAGTGAAGCCCAAAACACCCTGAGATAACACTGGAAGCCTACCAGTATATCTCGTTTGCCCTGGCCAGGGACTACTCGTGTAATGGCTCTCCTAGACACAGCGCGATGTCAACCCCAAATACAGGGAGAGACGAATCCTGTCTAACCGTCACTGCCTCCAAGTGCTTCGGGACTGCACCCAACTACCACCTGTTTGCACGACTCCTTTGAGCCGTGGTAGGGTAGTAATCAATGTACAGTGGGAACACACTCGAGGCGAAGTGACAGTGTCAAGTCAGCGGACTAAGCTGCACTCATGTCACCTGGGAACTGATAACTGACGATAGGCATAATACCAACTAGTCAGTTCCCGACGAGTCGTGTCCAGTGTACTCATAACCCAACGAGCACCCGCATACTATCTCAAGTACGACGTACCGACGGCTGTAGGACAGACCGTCTCCCACACTGGGATGAGAAGCGCATGCGCTAGTCTACTCCGGAGTATCGATGCCCTGTCTCGATAGTCCTGCGACCAGGGACCTGCATAAGGATGTGCTTATAGATTACCCAGCCCCACTAGTGTGACTGCCATCACAACACTGGTAATCAAGCAAAGATCCTAAGGGCTCCACTAATGTGTATAGGCGATATACTAAAATAAACACATGTACACATTGAAGTAGAAACAAACCAAGTAGCATACTACTATTTTGAGCAAGATTGTATATACAAGGTGAATATCCCAAGCTTCCATTAAGTAATATACAAACTAGTATGATACAGTAATGGCCTCTAGGGCATATACACTAACAGTTTTCTTGGACGTAGTCGTATAGTGAGATGATCACTTGGGAGGCTACGAGCGAGAATTGGGAGTTTTGTACTCTTCTCTTTGAAGGTACGCTTAGGGAAAATTTTAAATTCGGGGACGAATTTTTATAAGGAGGGAGATTGTAATGTTTCAGAATTCGTTTTGCGAATTTTCCCGTTTTAAGGCAAAATTGTTAGTTTTTCCCGTTTTAACCCGATTTCGATCAAATGTCCGTATAATCTTGCTGACATTTGGTTTAGCTAAAATAAAGCTTGTGCGCGAACTTTGGGAGTATTTGGAAGGTTTTGGTTCAGATAGAATTTTTCCCAAATAAAATATTATTTTAAGCGGTATTTTGTGCACGTAAATCGGAAAAATTTTCTCTTGTGAATAAATTTATTTTTTGTCACTAGATTATTTTGGAAACTTCTTTTTAAATATCTAGATATTTTTTGGAGTGCAAAAGGAATTGTTTGAAATAGAAAAGAAAAGAGTGAAAGGTGGCAAAGTGCATTTATTAGCATTTATTACTCATTTTCCTAGCATTTCTTCATCCAAAATTCACAAAAATACCCCCAAACTCCCCATGGCCGACCCTTATCTCAAATTTCTGTCCAAAATATTTCCCAAGCTCATTTCTTCATGATTTCTTCAAAATTCTTCAAGAAAAATTTCAAAATAAATCCACAAAAATCCTAAATAAAAATAAAACCATCTTTTCCTTCACTAATCCTTCTTGGATCTTCAACAAGCATGGGTTTTGATGCTAAGATGATGGATTAAGCTTCATTTTGGTGTTCTTGAGGAGGTATAATTCTTACCTTAATCCTTTTATACTTGCTTTAATCTTAAATCTAGCTAATTTAGTTAGCTAATTATGTGTTTAGTTTAGTTTTTAAATCATGATTAATTCATTTATATTTGGTTTAAGAAATTCATATTAGGGTTAAATTTTGTTTAAGTGTTTAATGTTCAATTGAAGTGTTAATTTGTGTTTTGGAGAAAATTAACCTAGTAGAAAATGTTAATTTTTGCTAATGAACACTATGTTTAATTATGCAATTAGCTTACTAGGTTTTTACTAAAACATAATTAGCGAGTATTAAAAATATAGGAATGGTTTAGATAACTTAGTTAAGCTATTTTAAGGTGTTTGTAATCGCTAGATATGCATTACCTTGAAACTAGTGCGAAATATTGCGATAGGTTGCTTACTATATTTTGGGGTTTTTCCGACGTGGGTTCGATTGGTCGTTGCGAGGTTATATCTATTGTATTCCTCGTAATCCTTGTGTTGTGTTGCGCGATCGGGACGATCAGGGTCCAGTCTTGGTGTTTTGTAGTTTAGCGACCCCAATTAGGGTTTTTGGCCGGTATCGTGCGCGATAGATTCGCTAAGCGCGCAGTGTAATTTTCCGGGCGTTTTCTTTGCGTTTCGTTGTCTTTTTATCGTCATAAGATATTTAGCTTATGTTTTGTATTTATGAAATTTTAGGTTCGCAAGCAGGGACTTCAGGTGCCGCGGACAAGGGGAAGCAGATGGTCGGATTTTCATAGCTCGAGACCATCGGTGAGTAGATTTAACATCTATAGGGGAATCGCCCGCATGGCGTTATGCGTTAGGGCTAGAGATTTTATTACTTGTCGCATATTCTACGTTATTGTTAGAATTGCGCCTTTACCCTATTACTTAGATGTAGTTGTGCCTGAACTAGTAGTGGTAGGACACTGCACATATTATTGACGATTCATATTGCACGAGCACTAATTGTATGCTACACACACCGTCAATAATTGCCATGTCACACGTAAACCACTTATAGATGTTATATTACTTGGTTAGGGACATTGTGACATTACTTCATACTGCTTATCATATATGGCATTTAGCATACCTGTATTGCTATAGAGTATTGTACCATTAGTGATAGGTACATACACACTCCCTGACATAGCTACAGGTATACCTTGCACATACAATTCTTATACCCAGGGGGTATACTATATCATTGCTTATAGGTAGACACATTATCTTGCTATACCTTATTGATTTCACATACATCTGGTTTTAGCTACATGTTTACCTTCACTTGATGTTATTTAGAAGTGGATAAATAGAAACCGCATGATATTTGTATTAACTTGATGCAGTTAATTAGCGGCTTTTTCCTTTATACGCTTGCATTACAGTTGTATGTTGCGTATACTTTATTCATGGATTTTCGCATTGTTATATGGATTTTTCATGATATTTTCTGGATTTGGGAACCGCGGGAGTTCATGAAATTATGCATTATTTGAAAAACCCGGTTTCCTTGATATGATATTTTAGCAGCCACCATGAGATTTGTCGTTTACGATGTGTATACCCTACGCGAGGAAAGGAGGGATCTGTGTACGGGTACATGGTGGGGCCCGGAGGTACCCCAGGGCAAGAATCTCAGTGAGGAGATGAGTTAGTGGGGGAACCATTCTTTCAGGTGATAGGACCAATGACTCAGCGGCTATCATGTGGATACCGACGGGAGTCATGTACGTATGGATATGTCGAGAGGCGAGGGTCGGAGCTAGGCACTCGAGCTTTCGGGATAGCATATGATACGTACCTATCAGGATGTTAGTCTGGGAGACGGTATATGATAGATCAGTATTTCTGTATCGATGTTTGGCACATTGGTTTCATGATATTTCTAATTACTCTTTGTATATATAACAGGGGATTTATCCGCTGTTATATATACCCTTACACCAATATTAGTGGAATGGGACGCTAATATATGTGTATTGACCTCATCATATTTATTTACGCCGTTATATTTAGGATGTTAGAATTTTGCTGGAGATTTGACTCGGGATATAAGAGATTCATTTGAGATTGGATACTGGATAGATATGTGAGATCTACTTGCTGTTGTACATTCGAGATATGTGAGATATACTTGATATTGTACATACGAGATATGTGAGAACCACTTGATTTTGTACATTCGATATATACGAGATATACTTGATGATTGTACATTCGATTTATGTGAGATATACTTGAGGTTGTACATTCGGGATATATGAGATATACTTGATATTGTGCAATTGAGGAGATGTGATACTTAGATAATATGAGAGCCAATTTGGGGGCTGATTTGAGGAATTGGGATTTAAAGTGTTTTGCTGGATTGTGATCTTACCACGATGTCAGGATTCCGTGGAAATGACATATTTCACTCCATACCTCACCTTTATCTGTTTGCGCACTGCTTCATGTATTAATAGTACCTGTTAGTGTACCTTTCATGATGGTTGCACATTTACATTCTCATATCCCTATTGCATGATTATTGCATACTATTGTCATATCATCATTGCTTTATATATTGGTTGTACCTGCTAGTGTACTTTCCATTATTCTGCATTCATATGACATGTTATTACTGTTAATTGCATGTCTTAGATTCATGCTTTACGTGCATACTTGCGATTACCTGCATATGTTATTTTCTATTCACAAGTTGGCAACTCACCCCCGTTGTGCCACAGGTGTTATAGAGTGTTCCCCAGAGTAGTCGAGGCTGGCTATTCATCTATCATCTTTTGCTACAGATACCGCATCGGCTCACAGTGTGTTGTTTTGTTCAGGTGGGTTTTGGTGGTTATCTGTATTTGTATTGTATATTCGTTATATCTTGTACTCTCCATCTACTATTATGTTGTTGACTTAGAGACTTGGTGAGGACGATTTTGTAAAAATTGTGGATTTGTTGTCTTTTGTACAACTTTCTCTCTATTTTCTTTATTTCTTCGCTACGGCGTCGTATATTTATGGTGGTGATTGTTTTCCGCCTTTGGGCGTGTATTTTCTCCCGTTTGGGGATGCTTTACTTTATATTTATGTTGTACCCATTTTTGGGGCTAGCTTTTACAAAGGAGGTACTGCCAAAATTTTAAAGGAAATAAAATTGGACTTTTAAAGAATTTGGGTTGTGATTTCAAAGACTTTTAAACAATGTTTCTTATCTTTTCTTGTCTTTATTTGGTATAGATTTCTGGGTTTTGGCTTTCTTTTACTGCGTTACGTCTTCAGGCGTTGCGTAGTATTAGGGCCGTCACGTGCCAATTTCGGGTCGTGACATGTATACTATCTCCAGTACGACGTACTGATGGCTATGGGACAGACCATCTCCCCAACTGGGATGAGAAGCGTACACACTAGTCTACTCTGGAGTATCGATGCCCTGTCTCGATAATCCTACGACTAGAGACCTGTATAGGATGTTGCTTACAGACTACCCAGCCCCACTAGTGTGACTGCCATCACAATGCTGGTAATCAAGCAAAGAACCTATGGGCTCTACTAATATGTATAAGTGATACGTTACAAGAAACATACGCACATATTAAAGTAGACACAAACCAAGTAGCATACTACCATTTTTAGCAAGACTGTATATATACAACTGTGAATATCCCAAGCTTCCATTAAGTAATATACAATCTAGTATGATACAATAATGGCCCCTAGGGCATATACACTAACAATATCCCACTTGCACTAGGGCCATGAGCTGGCATATCGTAGACCTATCATCTCGAATAGCCTCTCGAACTGCGTCTGAGGAATGGCCTTTATGAATGGATCAACAATGTTATTCTCCGTCTCTACTCTCTTCACCTCGATCTCCCGGCGATCTATGATCTCCCTGATCAGGTGATACCGCCTTAAGATGTGTCTGGACTTCTGATGGGACCTGGGTTCCTTCGCTAAAGCTATAGCGCCGTTGTTGTCACAATACAGTGGTATTGGACCAACACTGGTAGGAACCACCTGAAGTTCTGTGAGGAACTTCTTCATCCAGACAGCTTCTTTTACGGCATCGCAAGCAGCTATGTACTCCGCTTCCATCGTTGAGTCAGCAACGGTCTCCTGTTTGGAACTCTTCCAACAGACCGCCCCTCCATTGAGGGTAAAGACATAACCCGACATGGACTTGGAGTCATCTTTGTCACTTTGGAAGCCGGAGTCGGCAAAGGCCTCCATCTGGAGGTCTTTTCCGCCATACACCAAGAACATCTCCTTAGTCCTCCTCAGGTACTTGAGAATGTTCTTTACTGCTATCCAGTGATTCTTCCCTGGGTTTGCTTGATACCGGCCTACTACGCTCAATGCGTATGCTACATCTGGTCTGGTACATAATATCGCATACATTATAGAGCCTACCGCTGAAGCGTAGGGTATAATCGACATGCGATCCCTTTCCAAATCAGTCTTGGGAGACATATCTTTGGAGAGGGTGATTCCGTGACAAGCCGGTAGGTTACCACGCTTAGAATCTTCCATACTGAATCTTTTCAATATGGTGTCTATGTACCTGGACTGCGAAAGTCCCAACATCCTTTTAGATCTATCACGATAGATCTGGATCCCCAGAATGTAGGTGGCATCACCTAGGTCTTTCATGGAGAATTTATGTGACAAGAATCTTTTGACTGACTGTAACATAGGAATATCATTTCCTATTAGGATAATGTCATCCACGTACAAGACGAGGAATACTACAGCTCTCCCTACAATCTTACTGTATATGCATGGTTCATCTGGATTTTTGATAAAGTCAAATTCTTTGACAGTATCATCAAAACAGATGTTCCAACTCCGCGATGCCTGTTTTAGTCCATAAATGGACTTAAGCAACTTGCATACTTTACCGCTGCTCCCACTCTGAATGAATCCCTCTGGCTGATCCATATAGACGCTTTCTTCTAAATTTCCATTTAGAAAGGCCGTCTTTACGTCCATCTGCCAGATTTCATAATCGTGGAAGGCAGCAATAGCAAGAAGGACTCGAATGGATTTGAGCATAGCTACTGGAGAAAAGGTTTCGTCATAGTCCAAACCAGGTCTTTGACGGAAACCCTTTGCAACAAGTCTAGCCTTATAGGTTTCAACCTGTCCATCTACACCAATCTTCTTTCTGAAGATCCATTTGCATCCTACGGGTTTTACCCCATCTGGAGCAAAGTACAAAGTCCATACTTTGTTAGTGTACATGGATTCCATTTCGGTCCGCATTGCATCCAGCCATTTTACTGAGTCACCGGTCTGAATGGCTTGCTGGAAGCTAGTAGGCTCATCATAGTCAATAGTGCAATCCTCTCTATCCCCGTCTATGAGAAAACCGTAGTATCTCTCGGGCAGATGAGACTGCCTACTACTCCTGCGGAGTGGCATCGGGATGTCCCTTTCTTCTGAAACCTCTGGTTCTACCATACTTTCAGTAACAGTTTGTGGTTCTGGAATTTCTTCCAGTTCTATTTCGCTCCCATTTATTTCCTTTTCTAAAAACTGATGTTCTAGAAAATGGGCATTACGAGAAACAAAAACCTTTTGTTCCTCTGCGTAATAGAATAGATACCCCTTGGAGTTCTTTGGATATCCCACAAACTTACACTGTATTAATCGTGTAGGGTTCCTAGGCACACACTAGAGGTCTCACAAGGCATCAGCCATGCCAAATTCAAATTTTACAAGTGCCGAGAAACCCTAATCCGGATCGTTGACTAGAGTTTAAGCGAAAACGATAACTAGTTAACAACTTAACTAAGAGTGAACCGAAAATACAACCTTTGTAGATCCGGTCCTCCACCTCCATAGCTCCGTGATGATGTCTCCTCGCTGCGATCATCGGATCCCGGGCTCTAGCGTCGGCTTCATCGGAGAAATGGGCGGGCTAGGTCATCGACTTCGATGCTGAAGATGATCTACGTCGAGGCAACACAAGATCAAGCTCCAACTTCACCAAGCCATGAAACTTGGGAAGAAAACACCCTATACTACTTGGCAAGTGATAGAGGATGAAGAAATAGGAAGTGGGTTCACTTTAGAATTGGATTTCTCACTCTTTTTTCAAGTTGCCATTAATGGAGGCAAGGTTTTCTTCATGTTGAAGAAGGAGAAGAAGAAGAAGATAATATGATAAGTTATTTTTAAAAAGGAAAATAATATGAATACTTATCATATACTAACCATGGTTAGGTGTAGAGAATAGACTAGGGTTAATTAGAATGGTTAGGGTTAAGCATGAAGACAAAATGGTCATTTAGTCAAAGCTTCATGAAGCTTCAACAACAAACAAAGAAAGCCACCATTTTCTCTTTACCTTTTGCCAAAATAAATAAATAAATAAATAGATAAGAAAATGAAAACCCTAACCATTATATAACCATGGTTTAATCCTTTACACAAACCCAAGTGAGCATGTATCATCAAACATGATACAAAAGAGTGCACAAAAGTATATCACATATACAACTTGTGAACTTCAAGTGAGAAAATCCATTTAAAGTGAACCAATACTAGTTAATGCAAAGTAATATATCAAATATATAATTATTCATTAAATCATTAAATCAACACTTGATTTAACGATCCGGTCATATCGCATATGACCGACTAATATTCAATGTATCGGCTTATCAAATCAATCCTTGATTCGATAACTGGGTTATATCGCATACAACCAATCGATACATTCATCGCGAGAATAGAATACGGTATCACATACACGCATTATTCTCGGTCCCGCACATATCCCATATGCGCTCCTATTTCGTTTCGCTTGAGCCAGGAAACCTCTGTGTAGGACTCTAAAGACTCGTCAATACGCCGGCAGCAGGTGATGATCATATCAAACACCCACAAGCCGCAAGCGGTCTGCTAAACGTAACGGCAACCCGGGTATTGAGCGATCAGAAGATCGACGAGCAAGCCCGCTCATACTCCTGTGAATCCAACCAGTAACACTTACCGTATAGTCCGGTCTCGTCGTCTGATATGTCGCATATCTCGCCTAGGGGTGGTAAACGTCAGACCCCAATAGCTCGATAAGTCGTGTCGATATGAGGTCTATAACGGTTCAAGAAACTACTGGTAACACTTACCAGTAAATCTCAGCAACCCTGGCCAGGGATTTCCGGTTATAACCAATCGAACACAGTGCAACATCAACTCCCTATACCGGGAGAGACGAATCCCCTCCTATCGCTCATTGCCTCCATGTGATTCGGGACTGTACCCAAAAACCACCGTTTTGCACGCCCTCTTAGACGTGGTAAGGTGGAAATCAAAGCACAGTGGGAATCACACAAGACTCTATGACGATCTCGGGTCAACAGACTACTCTGTACCAGTGTCACCAGAGAACTGCCATCTGACGTAAGGTATAATACCATCTGGGAGTTCTCGGCGAGTCCGTCCAGTGTACCCAGTCTCCACTGAGCACCCGTATATCATCTCTGATGTCAAACACCAATGGATATGGGATCATCCATCACCCATCTGTATGGGTCGAGAAGGTATACGCTAGTCTACTCTGGTATATCGATGCCCCGTCTCGATACACCCACGACTAGGGACCTTGAAGGATGTACTTATGGACTACCATGTCCCCACTACTATGATCCGCATCATAGTCCAGGTAGTCAAGTACACATCCTAAGGGCTTTACCAATATGTAACAGAGAGACAATCAATGTATACGTTAAGGTAAAGAGTAACCAGATAGCATACTATCATGTCGAGCAAGAAAGTCCTCCCTATATATGTCCCAGCATCCACTGCAGTATACATCCAATATTGGCCTCTAGGGCATACATATAACTAACAATCTCCCACTTGCACTAGGGCCATCTGATAGCAGTGGTTGTAGTATCTCATACTCAACCATCCCAGAAAAGTCTTTCTCTGGGAAAAGGCCTTTGTGAGTGGATCTGCCGTGTTGTCCTCTGAGTCTACTCTCCTAACCTTGATCCCTTGGAGATCAACCATCTCCATGATCAAGTGACACTGCCTTAGAATATGTCTGGATCACTGATGGGACCGGCGTTCCTTGGCATAAGCCACAACTCCATTGTCTCACAATGGTTGGAACGTAGTTCATCTCATGAACCAATATACACCCAAACATCCTCTTTGGTAGCATCTTAAGTAGCGAAGTATCCTGCCTTTATCGTCTAGTTAGCCACGGTATCTAGCTTGGAACTCTTCCAACATACCGTCCCTTTACTGAGGGTAAAGACAATGCATGTGACTGACTTTCAGTCGTCCTTATCACTCTGGAACCCTTCCAGTGATTCTCCCCAGGATCGATTGATACCATCTCACTACAACTAGTGAGAATCCTAACATCCAATTAGATCTATCTCATAGATCCAAAACCCAGGATTTAGGAGGTATCACTTTGATCCTTTATGGAGAATCATTGTGATAAGCGGAGATTGACCAAGCGTAGCATAGGAAACTCCTTCCCTATCAAGAGTATGTCATCCACGTACTCTGCGAGGATCATCACCATACTCCCTACTACCTTTTTGTATATACAAGATTCATCTACCATTTTGATGATGTCAAACTGTTTGACTACTACATCAAAACAGATGTTCCAACTCCGCGATGCCTGCTTTATCCTATAAAGCATCTTGTACACGTTTCCGCTGCTCCCACTGTTTACGAAGCCCTCTGACTGTGTACTTATAGACTCTCTCTTCTAAAACATAATTTAGAAAAGTAGTCATGACACCCAACCGCCAGATATCGTAGTTATGGTATGTAGCCATGGCAAGTAGGATCCGGATAGACTTAAGCATAGCCACTGGAAAAGGTTTCATCATTATCCATACCTGGTCAATGATGCAAACCTTTTAACAAGTCTAGCTTTGAAAGTCTCAACTTTTCCATCTACACCAAGTAATCTTCTCAAGATATACTTGCTCCTGATGGGGATTTAACCCTCCAGATATAGCAACCAAAGTCCATACTTTGTTGGTGTACATGGATTCCATCTCAGATCGCAAAGCATCCAGCCATTCTTACAGAGTCACTACTCTCGATGGCCTGCTCGAAACTAGTTGGGTCATCATCTCATGATGCAATCCTCTCTCCCACTGTCATAGAGTAACCGAAGTATCTCTCAGGCGGGTGAGGAACCTTACTAGATCGGCGGAGAGGCTGAGGTTCGTTGGTAATCTACTGAATTCTTTGGTTCTACCAAATCATCTGCTGTAGTTTGTATAGCTGGAACCTTTCCAGTTCTATATAACAGACCTGGTCTCGAGCTTGTCCGGATTTTTCTTTTAGACATAGGCTGGACAACCCCAAATCTTAACCATCTTAAGATATGGGCTCTTCCCTTTCCATATCACATATGAAGTGGTAGGCAACTGATTTGATTTGAACCCTATTCAATATGTATGCAGCTTCTCAAGTGCATAACTCCCAAAAAGGAAATAGGTAACTCAGTAGTACTCATCATAGAGCACACCTTATCATATAGGGTGTGATTGCTCCGCCCCGATATACCATCGTGCTATAGTGTATACGGAGGAGTAATCCTGAGAGAGAATCTCATTCTCCTTTAGAATAGTCCAGGAATTCCGTGCTCAAGTATTCTCCTCCCTGATCACATCAAAGGACATAATACTTATACCCTTATTGGTTCCCTACTTCTAACTTATATTCTGTGAATATCTCAAAAGGTTCGGACTTGTGTTTCAACAGGAACATATGTCTGAATCTAAAGAGATCATCAGAGAATGTAATGAAGTACAAAGAACCGGTCTTGGCATGTGTAGACAGGGGACCTTTATACATCAACATGTATCATCCCAAGAGTTCATTAACTCTTTCTCTGTTTCCAATAAACAGAGCTGGTGTCATTATATCTTTGTGACATGACTGGCAAGTTTCACAAGATGTAAATTCAAACTAATTTAAATATGCATCTACAAGTAACTTCAGCTAGTCGGGTCGCATTGATATGACCTAGTCTACAATGCCTCAAGAAGGATTTGTTCATTTCTGAACTCTTCCTCTTGTGTGTGTTCCGTATACTAAGAACTGTAGTTTGATTTAGAACATCAATGCTTTTAGATAACGTGCCTGAACCGATCAATTTTTGATATAGGAAATGTTCAAAACATTATCCAACAATACAAAATTTTATCGTTTCTTTGCTAATAAAGAGACAGATATGATTTTGTATATCAGGTTCGGTATCTAATAGCATTTGTTCAGAATCAATGTACTCAGGTAATACAGGGTGACAGTGACCAACAGACCTGGCTGCAACACTTGCACCATTTTCTGCCTCATGAAACTTATCACCCGTTCTCAGTTCTCTACCTTACTGTAGCCCTATGTAACTGATTACATATCTGGGATCCTGATCCGGTATCACATATCCAGGACGTAAAGGATACTGAGAAACAGTTCTCTGTAATGAACACACCCGAAGATGATGCATCAACATGCACTCTCTAAGTTTGGGCGGCACGGGAAATCTGGTATTCCCCAATTTCCTGCTCTGTCTTATAACAATTATAAGTTGGAGCGGGACCAACGTTCCCCAGCTCAGTATAACAATCGGGTTCGGTCAATAATCCGTATTATTATCTTGATTAAGGCGTGATATGGTCGCTACCTGGAGAGAGAGAGAAGAAAACACTCAGCGTGCGCTCTTGCAAGATCAGATTGGTTATTATTTTATCTAATCAGGATGGCTCCCACTGTTTTTATCAAATCTTCCTTCAAACCCTAAAAAGAAAGACTAGCCGGGATTAATTACACACTACAAGTTCGCCAATCTTTCAGCCAAGCCAGTGTCGGTACTTTGAGGGAGGTCCCCCGTGCTTTCGCACGAACCTAATTACAGTAAACCTCGTTTTCCCAGAGGCGTAACCCCGTTAACACCTTTCTAGACACCTACTTATCGGCTAATTGTAATGTGTAAAACTCTCCCAGGAGTAACAATTACTCGCAGTGGGTATCGGGATCCAACTATCTCATAGAAGGTATGCAATCACATTGCAAATTTCAACACTTGAAATTCCCGATAATTTTGCCCCTAACCTCCTATGACCTTGACAAAGGCCAACAAACCATAGGATGCCAGTCAAGTTCAACCCGTCATTTCCTGATTGAATTAAACCCACCCGCACGACCCTTGACAAAGGCCAACAAGGTCGCACGACTACCCTAACCCAATCTGCATCATATGCATAAGCAGATAAGCACCGGTTAGCTACCGCACACTGCGCCTTGACAAAGGCCAACAAACGCAGCACGAATACTAACTACTACTTATCTGAAATGACGGAGGGCTACGACAGGTTTTTCTGAAAACCTATTGCGTAATGAACTTGATATCGTTGTAGAATCAAATGATTTTAAAATGGAGTGTTTTTTAGGCTTTTCTAGTTTTGCTAAAGGAGTCACTCCCGGTGAAGGGATCGTCGGTCCTTTCCTCGTCGAATGAGGTGCGGGATATATCATATATATCACTGTGCAAAGCAAAAACTCTTAAAAGCAATCAAAAGACAAACCGAGTGTGTAGCATCTGCCAGTTATTGCTAAAGGAGTCACTCCCGGTGAAGGGATCTCGATCCTTTCCTCATCGAATAAGGTGCAGGATATATTACATATACCTTTGTGCAAAGCAAGAACTGTAGCTACCTTTTTTTTGATTTTGAAATTCGATTCTACAACATCTTTAGGTTTCTTTTACTTTTATTAATCACATTAATGAAGTCCCATCATTTAAGTACCTAAACATCACAGATAAATACGACGTACACTTATGCCATCCGCATTCGCCTCGATGTCCCTTCGTGCACCGTTAGGTTATGTAACTAACGGCAGAGCGGGGCAGGGCAAGCGCGGGTGTAAAACATAAGTAACGCCTATATAATATATCATATATACTATATAAAGTATCCATCACAGAACATATCACATGATCACATCACAGATATCGCAGCAGAAGAATCATATGAAATATTGGATATACTAGGACGTCCGTGTTTTCAATACGAGCCAGTATAAAACACGGATTCCACGGTCGTGATGAATAGCCAAACCCACACCCCTAGACCCTTACGAGAGCGGCAAGCAACCCTACCAATTCTAGAGTTAGGAGACCCGGACTCAACTCCTCGAGTTGGTCTCCCACTGGACTCCAGAACCCGGTTACTTGTGCTCCCCTCCTTGGGTCTATCCTAGTGTGGAAAAGTAAATAATATACAAAGGGTGACATCTTCCGCAACCTAGAAGTGCCCCAATAAAAGAATATTACATACAAGTTTTTACATGAATGAAAATGAAAAACACTCATCTCACATAAAAACCCCCGGCTATTCAAACACGACGATCCAATATAACATATCCAGCAACACATAACATCACATGTCATCAACGTAAGTAAACATGCGTATCCCAATTGTCGTTGACATATAGCAACGAAACCGGCGATATCACATATTACACTTACGGTCACAGAAAAGAAAGTGTAAAACTACAACAGTTGGAATCCGCAACCTGCATAGACATCGCATGCCTAATCAAATGAACTCCTTAGACATCGCATGCCTAACAATTATAAACCCCGCATTTTAGTCTCATTATCGAAAACTCTTTTCAATATCAAGTCGGGCAATTCAACAAGATTCCCGACATTCTGATCGAATGCTCATCGCAAACTTTAGTAGGCTGCCGCACCCCCGACGCCGTCGACGAAGTGTACCAAGGCGGAACACCGCTGCCGCGAGCACCCGAACGGATGCTTTCGGCGACGGGGTTCTCCTACAGTCACTTGGTCGGGGCTATGGGGCGTGGCTGTCTATTAAGTTTACCCGGCGAGTATCCGCGTACGCTACGTGATTGCGACGGACTTTTGATCGCATCAAAATTCCGTGGCAACCGATCAAGTGAGACTAAAGTGCTATGTTTATAACATTCAAATCAGTTATCTCATAACTGCTTGTGGATTCCAAGTATTGTATCACATTCCGGATAAATAGAAAATGTTAAACTTTCCGATCGAACAATCGAACACCCAAGTTTTCCCGAAACAGCTCTACACATGAAATAAGTTTAAAAAACATTCACTTCGTGCCTCAGTACCAACGGTCCAGCCGTAGAAGGGTCAAGCCAACGCCTCACATGTGGCACGCCGTACTGCCCCAAACCCTAAGGTTCAAAGGGCAGTTCAAAACGGTCACATAATCGAGTTAAGGTTTGTTGTCTTCTAGAGGGACCATCGCGTTACTTGCACTACTTAGAACGTTATTAAACCACAGAAAGATCCAACACTTGGAAATTTCCCGACAGGGGAAAAGGTGGGTATTTATATCCGGTCGAACTTTTTAACATATTCTAAAATATCCGGAAAGCCACATAGACAAAGTCTGATAATCCGATCGAATCATCGAAGCTCCAAAACACCCCAGAAAACTCAACTCTTGAGTTCAGATTAAAAAATCCCAGAAAACTCAGCACCTCAAGAAACAAATTACTGTGCGAAATTGGAAGGCTGACGTCATCAGATGGCCGCGGAACCGCCGCAGAAGCCAGGCTTCTGCCGCGGTTCCGCCGCGATTTAGACGTATCTTTTGGTAATTTTTACACCGTAATTCATAGAACTTCCTGCTGAATTTTTTAAGAATTTTTAATCTGGAAAAAACCCAGTTTTTAAAAAATGTCCAGAGAGCATTTTGGATTAGGGTTTCGATGTTCGTTCGGATTTCAAACGTCGTCTACGCTTCGCCTAAGGCTCTAGCTAGTCTCGGATACCACTGTAGAGTTCCTAGGCACACACTAGAGGTCTCACAAGGCATCAACCATGCCAAATTCAAATTTTACAAGTGCCGAGAAACCCTAATACGGATCAATGACTAGAGTTTAAGCGAAAACGATAACTAGTTAACAACTTAACTAAGAGTGAACCGAAAATACAACCTTTGTAGATCCGGTCCTCCACCTCCATAGCTCCTTGATGATGTCTCCTCGCTGCGATCATCGGATCCCGGGCTCTAGCGTCGGCTTCATCGGAGAAATGGACGGGCTAGGTCATCGACTTCGATGCCGAAGATGATCTACGTCGAGGCAACACAAGATCAAGCTCCAACTTCACCAAGCCATGAAACTTGGGAAGAAAACACCCTATACTACTTGGCAAGTGGTAGAGGATGAAGAAATAGGAAGTGGGTTCACTTTAGAATTGGATTTCTCACTCTTTTTCTCAAGTTGCGATTAATGGAGGCAAGGTTTTCTTCAGGTTGAAGAAGGAGAAGAAGAAGAAGATAATATGATAAGTTATTTTTAAAAAGGAAAATAATATGAATACTTATCATATACTAACCATGGTTAGGTGTAGAGAATATACTAGGGTTAATTAGAATGGTTAGGGTTAAGCATGAAGACAAAATGGTCACTTAGTCAAAGCTTCATGAAGCTTCAACAACAAACAAAGAAAGCCACCATTTTCTCTTTACCTTTTGCCAAAATAAATAAATAAATAAATAGATAAGAAAATGAAAACCCTAACCATTATATAACCATGGTCTAATCCTTTACACAAACCCAAGTTAGCATGTATCATCAAACATGATACAAAAGAGTGCACAAAAGTATATCACATATACAACTTGTGAACTTCAAGTGAGAAAATCCATTTAAAGTGAACCAATACTAGTTAATGCAAAGTAATATATCAAATATATAATTATGCATTAAATCATTAAATCAACACTTGATTTAACGATCCGGTCATATCGCATATGACCGACTAATATTCAATGTATCGGCTTATCAAATCAATCCTTGATTCGATAACTGGGTTATATCGTATACAACCAATCGATACATTCATCGCGAGAATAGAATACGGTATCACATACACGCATTATTCTCGGTCCCGCACATATCCCATATGCGCTCCTATTTCGTTTCTCTTGAGCCAGGAAACCTCTGTGTAGGACTCTAAAGACTCGTCAATACGCCGGCAGCAGGTGATGATCATATCAAACACCCACAAGCCGCAAGCAGTCTGCTAAACGTAACGGCCACCCGGGTATTGAGCGATCAGAAGATCGACGAGCAAGCCCGCTCATACTCCTTTGAATCCAACCAGTAACACTTACCGTACAGTCCGGTCTCGTCGTCTGATATGTCGCATATCTCGCGTAGGAGTGGTAAACGTCAGACCCCAATAGCTCGATAAGTCGTGTCGATATAAGGTCTATAACAGTTCGAGAAACTACTGGTAACACTTACCAGTAAATCTCAGCAACCCTGGCCAGGGATTTCCGGTTATAGCCAATCGAACACAGTGCAACATCAACTCCCTATACCGGGAGAGACGAATCTCCTCCTATCGCTCATTGCCTCCATGTGATTCGGGACTGTACCCAAAAACCACCGTTTTGCATGCCCTCTTGGACGTGGTAAGGTGGAAATCAAAGTACAGTGGGAATCACACAAGACTCTATGACGATCTCGGGTCAACAGACTACTCTGTACCAGTGTCACCAGAGAACTGCCATCTGACGTAAGGTGTAATACCATCTGGGAGTTCTCGGCGAGTCCGTCCAGTGTACCCAGTCTCCACTGAGCACCCGTATATCATCTCTGATGTCAAACACCAATGGATATGGGATCATCCATCACCCATCTGTATGGGTCGAGAAGGTATACGCTAGTCTACTCTGGTATATCGATGCCCCGTCTCGATACACCCACGACTAGGGACCTTGAAGGATGTACTTATGGACTACCATGTCCCCACTAGTATGATCCGCATCATAGTCCAGGTAGTCAAGTACACATCCTAAGGGCTTTACCAACATGTAACAGAGAGACAATCAATGTACACATTAAGGTAAAGAGTAACCAGATAGCATATTATCATGTCGAGCAAGAAAGTCCTCCCTATATATGTCCCAGCATCCACTACAGTATACATCCAATGTACAGTAATGGCCTCTAGGGCATACATATAACTAACAGATCGTGCCTCGAGCTTGTTCGCATGCTGCTTTTTAACAAAAGCTGGACATCCCCAAATCTTCAGATACTGAAGATAGGGTTTCTTCCCACTCCACATCTGATATGGTGTGGTAGGCACAGTCTTAGTAGGAACTATGTTCAAAAGATATGCAGCTGAGTCTAGTGCATATCCCCAGAATGATCGCGGTAACTCAGCCTTACTCATCATGGAACGAACCATATCTAATAAGGTTCGATTCCTCCTTTCTGATACACCGTTGTGTTGAGGTGTGTATGGAGAAGTAAACTGAGAGAGAATTCCATTCTCTTTTAAGTAACCTAGGAACTCAGCACTTAAATATTCACCATCTCGATCAGATCTTAGTGTTTTGATACTTTTGCCAGTTTGTTTTCCTACTTCATTCTTGTATTCTTGAAATTTCTCAAAGGCCTCGGATTTATGCTTCATTAAGAAGATATATCCATACCTAGAGAAATCATCCGCAAAAGTAATGAAGTAGGAATAACCACCTCGCGCATGTGTAGACATTGGACCGCACACGTCACTGTGTATGAGTTCTAAGAGCTCGCTTGCTCTTACTCCGTGTCCAGTAAACGGAGTCTTTGTCATCTTTCCCATGAGACAAGATTCACAAGTAGCATAAGATTGATATTCGAACGGATTCAAATATCCTTCTCCATGTAAATTAGTCAACCTTCTCTCATTGATGTGACCTAGTCTACAATGCCATAAGAAAGCCTGATTTATTTCCGGAGACTTTCTTTTAAGTGTATTCTGGACATTGAAAACCTGAGCTTGACTTAATACGTATATACCGTTATCTAATGTACCTGACCCAATCAGAACTTGATTTAGGTGGATGTTAACTACATCGCTTACGAATGTAAAATCATATCCCTCTCTCGAAAGAGAGGACACTGATATGATATTACAAGTCATACTAGGTATATATAAACAGTTACGTGAAATCAATATATGCCCACTTGTCAAACCTAGGCGATATTCTCCCACCAAGTCAGCGTTCACTGTCATTCCGTTTGCAACTTTGAGAGACCAATCACCTACCTTTATAACTTTACGGTTTCTCAAAGCATGTAATGAATTACAGATATGAGATCCTACTCCGGTATCTAATACCCAGGAAGTAGAGTTAATTGACAAACAGTTCTCAATAATAAACACACTTGAGGCTGAAGCCACAACATGCTTCGTATCATGGTTACTGGCTTCTAAAGCCCTGCAATCTTTCTGCCAATGTCCAATCCCATAATAATAGGAACTACCCTCTTTTACTACATTAAGTTCCGAAACTTTTGCCCTTCTCTTTCCTTCTATTTCCCTGGTTTCCTTCAAGGTAGAAGGTAGAGACTGTAGAATCAAGTCAGTATCTGACCTGTTTCCCAACGTGGTCTCCAGGTCCTGGAGCTCATCAATATAGCTAGTCATTGTAAGGACGTTGTCCCCTACAAATGACCCGACGGCCAACCTCGCTTGAATTAAGTCGGTAGAGGTCTCATATCTTGCGATATGAGATTGCTCTCCATATAAATCTTTGTTATGGAGAAAGATGGAAACTGAGTCCATCTTCTCGTGCTGCTTCTGGTATACACCATCAACTGAAGCTAACACGAGTTACTTGGCTTTCGCTTTATCCTTTTCCGTTGTCTGTCGGATATCCATATCCGTGACGGTGGAAACTGGACCTGGGACGGCGGGATCTTGAGTAGTAATAGGGTGGTCTAGTTTGTCACGGGCAATGGACATCTGGACAGACCTTTGCAAGTCAAATAAGTCAGATTCAGTCAAATTGTTATCTAGATGTAACCTATGTGTGGTCACAAGGTCGCTGCAATTTAAGAGAGAGAGAGAAGAAAACACTATTAGCATGATGCTCTTGCAAGTTTAGAGTGGTTTTTAGTTTATCTAAACTGGATGGCTCCCACTGTTTTTTGAATCCTTCCTCAAACCATAAAAGAAGAATTAGCCAGGACTATTCTCACCGTACAATACTTGCTTAACCGTTCAGCCAGGCCAGTGTCGATACTTCGAGGGAGGTTTTCCAACGCTTTCGTGAAATTCCTTAATTAAATAACCTCTTTTCACTGGGGGCGTAACCCCGCTGACACCTTTCTAGGCACCTACTTGGTTTATAGCATTGATCGTTAAGTGACGAATCTCCTGATAAGTAGTATATACTCACAGTAGGATCGGGATCCAAAATATCATCGTATGATAATGTTGAAGGAATCCTACCAACATTCATCAAACTCCAAAATGGTATGCATCTCTCTGCAAATTTCAGTTTCTTTAGAAATTCCCGATGTATATTTTTGCCCCATGCTCTTATGACCTTGGCGTTGGTCAAAATATCATAAGTCACATGTCAAGTTCTACCCGTCATTATCCAGGTTAATTTGAACCCATCCGTACATATTCTTGACGTTGGCCAAAATGATAATACGACTGTCCCAAACTAACTCATCTATCTATGCAACAAATGAATACCCAGCAGCTACCAAACACTATGCCTTGGCGCTGGTCAAAATACATAGCTTGAATACTACTGACCATCCATAAGAAATGACGGAGGGCTACGACTGGTTTTGGCAAAACCGTGAACGTAGTGAACTAGATATAATCGAAGGAACCTGATAGCTTTTTAAAAGGAGTGGTTAAAGCTCCGCAATTAAAAATTCTGCTCTTTTAAAATAACCTAGTGGTTTCTTTTAAATTTGTTCCAACGATTTAATTTTGGTTTATTTTCTTTGCATTATATAATGCGTCCCATCATTTATCCTATCATTGCAGAAAACAACGAAAATACCACGTCCTCTTATGCCATCCGCATTCGCCACTGGGTCCCGTCATCACCCATTAGGTTACTTAACTAACGACAGAGCGGGGGCTGGGCTAGCGCGGGTGTAAAACATAAGTGACGTCTAATACCTATCATATATAGATATTATACATTCATCATACGCAATAATAAGCATTCCAGATCACAGATGAACTTTATTGGATATACTAGCAATCCGCATTTGCTTTGAGCCTGCAATAAAAGATGGATTACACAGTTGTGATGAATAGCCATTACCCCACCCTAGACCCCTACGGGTACGGCAAACTACCCGCCAAGTACCCGAAGTGAAGCGGTCTCCCTCAACAACGTGAGTAGGCCACTAAACACTTCAACGTACCCGGTAGTTTGTGTACCCCACCTTGGGTCTATCCTAAGAGCAAAAACAGTAAAAAGAAATAATACAACGGTGGCTACAACCGCAACCTGGATGTGCCCCGCAAAAGAATATTACATCGTATTACATTTACATTGAATGAATGAATATAAAACATATCTCAAACCCCGGCTAATCATCACAACATCCCAATCAAGTTCATATACACAAACAGTAAACATTTCAGAAATGTGCAACCCCCTGCCAACCGACATACTAGCAGTTAGGGGAGGTTTACGAACACATTAAACATTACAGATAAAAACCCAATTAGCAAATATCTTAGAACATCGATCGATCACCATTTTCCGTGTCTACCCCAAAAGCAATCCTGTACTGAAGTAACCTGGGTAGAAACAGAATATACAGGAAAACAAAAAACACTAAAATATGAATTACTGCGCAAATCCGAGTCAACTCGGGGTTGACTCGGCGGCGGATCCGCGGCCAAAAGCACCATTTGGCCGCGGTTCCGCGGCCGTCTAGTCGAGTTGTGTCCTCGTATTTTCCCAGTATTCTTATATTTCCCTGCTGTGAATTTTAAGGTATGTCAAATAATTTTTTCGACACGTTTAAAATTTACAGAAACTGTTAGGGTTCGTGTGTTTCGTTTTCGTGTTTTCCGTCGATCGAACTTCTAATTAGTTGCCAACAAGCTAGTAATGGTTTAGTTGGCTCTGATACCACTGTAAGTCTATGTCAAGCACCCCACGAACTTAAGGAGAGGCGGAATATATGAAAAACAATTATCAAAGCTTCGTAACACGGACTTGAGCGCATGAATCGTATCTAAACCATTGCTAACAATCTACTAGAGGTTTAACTACTCGGATTCGAAGTTATACCTCACGTTATATGTCCTTCGAGTCTTCATCGCTGTCCTCCACTCCTCGTAGGCTCCTTGGAACATTAGCACCTCAACGGCCTCCTCGAGTCAAAGTCGATCCACCCGAAAGCTCCTTCTCCAAGCTTGATCTCTAAATTGAGATAACTAGGTTGCTTAAAGGGCTAATCTAAGCTACCTAGGGGATATAGAGTGAGGTTATAGATGTATTAGTCTAGCTAACCCTTGATCTCAACTCATGAGAGGTTAGGGTTAGGGTTTGAAGAATGAGAGAGCTTGAGGAGAGAGAAGGTGATGATAAGAATGAGATATGATATTGTTTCTCACTTGATATATGAAGCATAATGAATTAATGAAAAATGAATAATAAGAGATTATTCATCATGCTACATAAATGCAATATGAGTGATTCACTATGTGAGTCATTAAGCATTAATTAATGCATTAATAACATGATGAATCACACATAATGAGTCACAATATCATTTAAAGCTAATGCCACCTTACCCCCCAAGTCACCATGCTTCTAGAAGCTTCTCGACAAATTACGAGAACGCCCCTCCAATCCGTGAAAATACGGAAAAACTTTAGACTCTATAAATCCAATAACCTGATACTAGAATCTGACTTAAACCAAAGCCGGCTAGCAAAAACTGTCCGAACGTCGTACGTGCGTAAACACACGTACGCGTCCGAACCCTTGTCGTAAAACCGTATGACCTCTATATCGTTTCGCCTGGAGCAGGGAAACTCTCTGTGTGGGATTCTAAAGACTCGACACTACGCTGGCAGTGGGTTTAACCACAGACCACAAGCGGCACTAGCTGTACGTAACGGTCCCCAGGTAGATGTCGATAAGAAGGCCGATGGGGAAACTCATCCGAACTCCCACTGAGCCTGATGTAACAATCTCCGTACATTCCGGTCTGTTCGTCTAAGACTGTCGCATATCGAGCCTAGGGGCGGCAAGCATCAGTCCCCTAATAGCGGTATAAGTCGTGTCGGAGCGAAGCCCATTACACCCTGAGAAACTACTGGAACCTACCAGTAAATCTCTCTTTCCCTGGCCAAGGACTTTGCGTAATGGCTCTCTGACACCGCGCGATATCATCTCCCAATACCGGGAGAGACGAATCCTGTCTAACCACTACTGCCTCCAAGTGCTCGGGACTGCACCCAACTGCTACCTGTTTGCACGACTCCTTTGAGCCGTGGTAGGATAGCAATCTAAGAACAGTAGGACACACTCGAGGCGAAGTAGCAGTGTCAAGTCTGCGGACTATGCTGTACTCATGTCATCTGGGAACTGTTAACTGACGACGGGTATAACTCCAACCAACAGTTCCCCTGCGAGTCCTGTCCGGTGTACCCGTAACCTAACGAGCACCTGTATACTATCTCCAGTACGACGTACTGATGGCTATGGGACAGACCATCTCCCCAACTGAGATGAGAAGCGTACACACTAGTCTACTCTGGAGTATCGATGCCCTGTCTCGATAATCCTACGACTAGGGACCTGTATAGAATGTTGCTTATAGACTACCCAGCCCCCACTAGTGTGACTGCCATCACAACGCTGGTAATCAAGCAAAGAACCTATGGGCTCTACTAATATGTATAAGTGATACGTTACAAGAAACATACGCACATATTAAAGTAGACACAAACCAAGTAGGATACTACCATTTTTAGCAAGACTGTATATATACAACTGTGAATATCCCAAGCTTCCATTAAGTAATATACAATCTAGTATGATACAATAATAGCCCCTAGGGCATATACACTAACACTTAGATTGCTACCCTACCACGGCTCAAAGGAGTCGTGCAAACAGGTAGCGGTTAGGTGCAGTCCCGAAGCACTTGGAGGCAGTGGCGGTTAGATAGGATTCGTCTCTCCCAGTATTGGGAGTTGATATCGCGTAGTGTTTGGAGAGCCATTACGTAAAGTCCCTGGCTAGGGCAAACGAGATTTACTGGTAGGATTTCCAGTAGCTTCTCAAGGTGTAATGGGCTTCACTCCGACACGACTTATACCGCCTTTTAGGGGACTGGCGCTTGCCGCCCCCCTAGGCCCGATATGCGATAGTCATAGACGAACAGACCGGACTGTACGGAGATTGTCACATCAGGCTCAGTAGGAGTTCGGATGGGTTTCCTCATCGGCCTTCTTATCGACATCTACCTAGGGATCGTTACATACAGCTAGTACCGCTTGCGGCCTGTGGTTAAACCCACTGCCAACGTAGTGTCGAGTCCTTAGAGTCCCACACAGAGAGTTTCCCTACTTCAGGCAAAACGATATAGAGGTCGTATGGTTTTACGACAGGGTTCGGACACATACGTGTATTTATGCACGTACGATGTTCGGACAGATTTTACTAGAAGGATTTAGTTTAAGCCAGATTCTAGTATTGGATTATTAGATTTATATAGTCTCAGTATTTCCGTGTTTTCACGGATGGAGGGGCATTCTCGTAATTAGTCGAGAAGCTTCTAGAAGAAAGATGAGGTGGAGAGCTTAGGTGTTATTTGCATTAAATGGATTAGTGACTCATGAGGTGATTCATCCAAATGAGTTAATGAAACATTTATTGCTTAATGACTCATGAGATGATTCATTGTTTGTATTAAATGAAGCATGGTTGTAAATATCACATAATGATTTATTTGATATTCTTTATGCTTCATCATATATAGAAATGAGACATAATTCATTTTCATTCTCACTTTCACATTCTCTCTCCTGAAGCTCTCTCTCTTCAAAGACCTAACCCTAATCCTCTCATGTGTTGAGATCCTAGGGTTAGCAAAACTAATAGATCCCTAATCCTTTTCTATATCCTCTAGGTTACTTTGATTAGCACTCATAGCCACCTAGTTATCTCAAGTGAGAGGTTAAAACTTGGAGAAGGAGCTCTTGGGTGGATCTTCTATCACATCGAGGAGGCCAACGAGGAAGTGAACTACAAGAACAAGAAGGACTTGAATCTTTAGGTATAATTATCTATCATAGTAGCTAATCACTTCTAGATAGTTGTTAGTTAGGGTTTAGCAAAGATCTGTAAAATTAGTCGATGTTAACTCAAACAAAATGATTGTTTTACCTATCCCGCCTCCCCGCATCATGTGGGGTGTCTAACGTCAACTTACAGCCGTCTAGTGAAATGATCACTTGAGAGGCTGCGAGCGAGATGTGAAAGTTTGGCACTCATCTCTTTGAAGGTTAGCATAGTAAGAATTTTAAATTCGGGGACCGAATTTCTTTAAGGGGGAAGATTGTAACGTTTTGGAAATCGTTTAGGCGATTTTCCGTTTTTAGGGTAATACAGTCGGTGTTTTCTGTAAAAACCTATAAGCGAATTTTTTGCAGTATAGAATTCACTGCACCTAGTTTAGTTAGGAAATTGCTAGTTTGCGGGTTTTTGTAAGCCACTTGTAATTTTTGTGCATTTTAATATTTTTTCCCTAATTAAAATATTATTTTAAGATTTTAATTATGTACTTAATTAGTGGTAATTACAATTTGGGTTGGGTTTATTATGCTAATATGGATCTATACTAAGTTAATCACTAGATTAAGCACTAATCTATCCTTGAAAATATATCTCCAAAATATCTAGATATTTGTGTGAATTTAAAGGAAATTTTAAATTGAAATGAATTGTATTAAGAGGTGGCATTTGCATTAATGAGCTTTAATAGGTTTCTTGCTAGATTTTTTCCTCACTTTTTCACAAAACCCCCCTCCTCTTTCCTTTTGGCCGGCCCTCCCCCTTGCTGCCCTCTCTCCTTCCTCACTCCATTTCCACTCTTTTGAGCTTCAAAAATTCATCAAAAATCCTCAATTAATTCTACAAACTCAAATATAAATCAAAACCCATCATTCTTTATCACAAAACAAGCTTGGATCTTCAATCAAGACATCATTTTGGAGCTTAGTTTGATGATCTTGTTTCCTTTTTGTGAAACTTTTGAAGGTATAAAATCTTAACCCTAATGCTTAATTCTTATTTTAATACCTTAATCTCAATATTAGATGTTAATTTAAGCTTATATTTGCATGTTTAGAATTTCTAGAAAAGGATTGTGGATAATCAAGTTAGGATTTTGACTAGTGAAATGGTTAAGTGTGAAGTTTAGACAAATGAACACTTAACCTAGTTGTTAGTTTGTCAATTGATATTTTCCTAATTATATAATTAAGCTAATTAGCAAACTAAGCTTTTACTAAATCCTAATTAGGTCAGATTAAAATTCTAGTAAAGGTATGAGTGGTTTAATCATGCTATTTGGTGATGTTTGTGATTGTTAGTTTTGGTAAAACTTGTAGTTTTGAGCTAAAATGATTAATGTTGCTTACTAGATTTCTGGATAGTTGAGGCGTGGGTTTTTTTTTGACGTTGCGACGTTATTTATATTAGATTCCACGTTATTTATTGTGTTGTGAATGCACGATCGGTACGATCAGGGTCTAGGCTTGGTGGTTCTGTCGTTTAGCGTTCCTAGCTAGGGTTGTGCCGATAGCGTTCGTGTCTTTGTGTAGCTTTTGTCTTGAATTAATTTCGTAGTGTCGCTACGCGCGTTAGCCACCAGACGAAACTTGAGAGTATATTTGGAGTTGGTGTGTCGGTCAACGTAGTTGGTACGTGTTATTGGTCGATTGCTAATATATACTTGTTATATTGTTTTATGATCTTAGGGTCGCAGGCGAGGACTTCGGACGCTGCGAAGAGGGGAAAGCAAGTGGTTGGCTTTACTTAGACAAGATCGTTGTGAGTAGATTTAACATCTACAGGGGAATCGCCCGTATGGCGTTATGCGTCTGGGCTAGATATGATATGATATTAGCCGCATATTATATTATACATATAGAGATTGTGCATAAAAGTTCATTGCATATTATTACTTGTTGTGCTTAGACTTGTACCCATTGGACACTGCACTATTATTGACGGCTTATGTTGCACGAGCACTGATTGTATGCCACCCACACCGTCAATAATTGCCATGACACGCACAACACTTATGCATACGTGAGATTGTATTGGTTAGGGACATTGAGACATTGATTCATATTCCATTTTGCATATGACATATAGCATACCTGTATACCTACATGCTTACACATATGCCTTGACACGCCTACATGCTAGTTACCCATATACCTATATAGTAGTGTACCATTAGTGATAGGTATATACACATTTGAGATATAGCTAAATGTACATCTTGTATACATACTTGTATATTCACATACCTAGCTTGATATAGCTGCACACATACCTGGAAGGTATCACATCATTATTGATAGGTAGATACACATATCTTGCTATACCGACATGGTTACGCATACCTGGCTATAGCTACTTGTTCACCTTTATATGATGTTGTATGGATTTTGGAGAAGTTAGGAACCGCATGATATATTTCATAACTTGTTGCAGTTAAATAGAGGTTTTTCCTTTATATGTTCATATTACTGTTTCATGTTGCATATATTATATTTCATGGATTTCGCATTGAGATATGGATTTCACATGATATTTTCTGGATTTGAGGACCGTGGTAGTTTCATGAAATTATGTATTATTTGAAAAACCCGGTTTCTCTTGATATGATATTTCAGCGTCGACCATGAGATTTCTCGGTTCTGATATATACCCCATGCGAGAAATGGAGGGGGCCGTGTGCGGGTACATGGTGGGGCCTGGAGGTACCCCGGAGCAAGAAGTTCGCAGGTGATGGCGATTAGTTAGTAGGGGAATCATACCTACCGGTGACAGTATTGGACTCATCGGTGATCGTGTAGATATCGACCGGAGTCATGTACGTATGGATACGGGGAATTCGAGTATCGAAGCTGGGTACTCGGGTTTCCGATGAACGTATGATACGTACATATCAGGGCCAGTCGTGGTGACGACGCCTGATAGATGAGTATTTATGTGTCGATACTGAACACTTATTTTCATGATATTTTTACTTCTAAGTATATATAACAGTGGAATGGGACACTGTTATATATATATATATATATATATATATATATATATATATTATAGTGGAATGGGACGCTGATATATATGTATACATATCTAAATTATATACATCAATATAATGACCTTGCAAATATACTTATTCATGATATGAGGGCCGATCTGATGGCCGATATGAGGGCCGATCCGAGGGCCGATTTGAGGATATTTAGGATTTGGATTGTCTTGATGGACATTGGTCATGCCACGATGAGGATTCCTTGAGGATGACATGTTTTATCTTATATTCCGCAATTATTTATATGCATTGCTTCATGTATTAGTTGTACCTGATATAGTACCTTTCATAACTGTTGCATATGCATATTGTCATATTATTGCTTCATATATTGGTTGTACCTGCTAGAGTACCTTTCATGACTGTTGCATACATATGACCATTTATTACTATTAGCTTGCATGAGATAGATTCGCGCAGTACGTGCATACTTGCGATTAGCTGCATATGTTGTTTACTATTCACGAGTTGGAAACTCACCCCCGTTGTGCTACAGTGTTTTGGAGGTAGTCCCTCAGGGCAGTCGAGGCAGGGCTTCTTCATATCGTATCATCTTTTGTAGCGGATACCGTTTCGGCTGATAGTGTGCAGTTTTTGTTATAGGTGGGTTTCGCGGTTATCCGTTTATGTACATTGTATCTTGTTGTATCTAGTACTCTCCATCTACCACTTTCGTGTATTGATTTAGAGACGAGATGTGAGGACGATATTGTATATTTTTGGTGACTTTGGATGTCTTTTATGCAGTTTTATTTATATCGTCTTTTATTTCTTCGCTACGGTATCGTATATTTGTTGCGGTGGTTGTTTTCCTCCTTTGGGCGTTGATTTGCTCTCGTTGGGGATGCTTTACTTATATCTTTGTATGTACCCATTTTTGGGGCTAGTTTTTACAAAGGAGGTGCTGCCAAAATTTTTAAGAAAGTAAAGTTGGACTTTAAAGAATTTGGTTGATATTTCAAAAGTTTTGAAAATGCTATTATCACTTACTACTTTTGATGGTTTAGATTACTGGGTTTTCGACTTACTTAAATTGTGTTACGCTTGTAAACGTTGCGTAGTTTAAGGGCCGTCACATACCAATTTCGGGTCATGACAGTATATGATCCCCATCATACTGTTGGTGGTCAAGTAAGAATCCTATGGGCTCTATCAACATGTAATAGTGATCTGTAATGTCGCCTGAAGCATGTACACGATGATAAAGACAAACCAGATAGCATACTATCATCTCAAGTAAGACTGTTCTACCGGTATAGGTCCTCCCTCAATCATTGCAATCACGTGCCTGTGATCCAATAATTGACTTGAGAGCACTATAGCCAACATGTTTGGTAGCTAGTGGGTGCTTATCTGTAGCATAGATAGATGCATTAATCTAGGACAGACGTACAGTTATTTTGACCTTCGCTAAAGGCTTGTACGAATGGGTCTAGATTAATCTAGATAATGATGGGTTGAACTTGACTTGCGACTTATAATGTTTTGACCTTTGTCAAGGTTATAAGCGCTCGGGGCAAAAACCACATCGGCAGTTTCAAACATAAAGGAAACTTGCCAGGCATGCGCATACCTTCTGGAGTGTGGTGAATTGAGTGGCTTCCATCAAGTTATCATACGATGATAGTTGAATCCCTATTCCCAATGATGAGTAGGCGTTACTCCTCAGGTGATTTTAGAAGATCCCGACTAATTCTCCTTTTAAGGTTTGAAGGAGAATTCGAGGAAATGGTGAGAGCCATCCTGATTAGATAAAGCGATTAACCAATCTAATCTAGGTTAGAGTGTACGCTGAGTGTTTCTTTTCTTTCTCTCTTTGGCAGTGACCATTACCTTGTAAGTCCACGTTGCTCACCCTGGTTCTTACGGGGAGACGGAAATAGCGAAAAACAATTTTGGCGCAAAGGCAACATGGACTAAAACACGGATCTTTGCTAAACTATGAACTAGCAAACTACTAGAGGTGTTATCTACTATGCCATAGAAAATATACCTCACGATACCGGTCCTTCGGGTCTTCTCTCCGCTGTCCCGCTCGTCTATCCAAGCTCCGAGGATCGATCCGGATCTTGGTCACCTCCGTGGCCTCCTTGAGTCGAAGACGGGCCACCCGAGAGTTGTACACCGAGCTCCACCTCGAGCCGAGGCAACTAGGGCAACAAGATCGTTAGTCTTGATGTCCTAGGTTGTGTAGAAGAGGTTGATGGAAGTGTTTATCTATGTGGATTCTTTTTCTCTCAACACATGAGATCAAAAGAAGAAATCAAGAGGAGGAGGAAGGAGGAGCAATAGCAACCATGGAGCTCATTTTCTTTCTTCTCACAAGTAAGAGAGAGAATGCGAATGTGAAAATGAATTTGTTAACTAAAGAAAAAAGGCACCATGGTTGCAATAATACTAAACATCATCATTACTAATCCTATCATGATAAAGTTGATGGCTACATTGAATTGACCATTTTCATAATCCAAAAAAAGAAAAAGAAAACCAAAGAAGAGTGTAGACCTCTCATGAAGGTCAAGGTCAACTTTGGTCAACAGATCAACAAAGTCAAGAGTGGTCAAGGTGGTCAAATGGTCAAAGCAATTAGCCATCACAAAATTATCACCGAAAAGATTAGTAAGTAATGTCCGCGGCTCATAATGGTTTTGACCGAACGGATTGCCAAAACCCTAATGAGTCCGCCTCAAAATGGTTTTGACCAAATCAACTGTCAAATCCTTAATGAGTCTGCCACATAACGGTTTTGGCCGAACCAACTGCCAAAACCCTAATGAGGCACCTCCTCCTTCTTCGCTCCGCAAAACTGTGCATACACACCCGCATCCACATTCCGTAGAATACGAATGCACAGAAGACAAAACAAATCCATCCATGCAATACTAGGATCCGGCTTAAACCAAAGCCCACTAGTATTGCCTGCCCGAACAGCATACGCACACAAGTGCACGTAAGTGATCGCAGCCCCGCCGTAAAACCATACGGCCTCTACACGTTTCGCTCAGTGCAGGGAAACTCTCTGTGTGGGACTCTAAAGACTCGACACTACGCTGGCAGTGGGTTTAACTACAGATCGCAAGCGGCACTAGCTGTACGTAACGGTCCCCAGGTAGATGTCGATAAGAAGGCCAATGAGGTAAACCCATCCGAACTCCTACTGAGCCTGTATGTGACAATCTCCGTACAGTCCGGTCCGTTCGTCTGGGACATCGCATGGCGGGCTTAGGGGGTGGTAAACGTCATTCCCCTAATAGCGGTACAAGTCATGTCAGAGTGTAGCCCAGAACACCCTGAGATAACACTGGAAACCTACCAGTATATCTCGCTTACCCTGGCCATGGACTACTCGTGTAATGGCTCTCCTAGATACAGCGCGATGTCAACCCCCAATACCGGGAGAGACGAATCCTGTCTAACCATCACTGCCTCCAAGTGCTTCGGGACTGCACCCAACTACTACCTGTTTGCACGACTCCTTTGAGCCGTGGTAGGGTAGTAATCTAAGTACAGTGGGAACACACTCGATGCGAAGTGACAGTGTCAAGTCAGCGGACTAAGCTGTACTCATGTCACCTGGGAACTGATAACTGACGATAGGTATAATACCAACCAACAGTTCCCGACGAGTCCTGTCCAGTGTACTCGTAACCTAACGAGCACCAGCATACTATCTCCAGTACGACGTACTGATGGCTGTGGGACAGACCATCTCCCCTACTGGGATGAGAAGCGCATACGCTAGTCTACTTTGGAGTATCGATGCCCTGTCTCGATAGTCTTACAACTAGGGACCTGTATAAGGATGTGCTTATAGATTATCCAGCCCCCACGAGTGTGACTGCCATCACAATGCTGGTAATCAAGCAAAGATCCTAAGGGCTCTACTAATATATATAAGCGATATGCTAAAAGAAACACATGCACATATTGAAGTAGATACAAACCAAGTAGCATACTACCATTTTGAGCAAGATTGTCTATACAACTGTGAATATCCCAAGCTTCCATTAAGTAATATATAAACTTGTATGATACAGTAATGGCCTCTAGGGCATATACACTAACAATCTCCCACTTGCACTAAGGCCATGTAAGAAGACCTATCATCTCGATCAGCCGCTCGAACTGAGTCTAGGGTAGGGCCTTCGTGAGTGGATCTGCAGTGTTATTCTCCGAGTCTACTCTCTTCACCTCGATCTCCCGGCGATCTACGATCTCCCTGATCAGGTGGTACCGCCTCAAAATGTGCCTGGACTTCTGATGGGACCTGGGTTCCTTCGCTAAAGCTATAGCGCCGTTGTTGTCGTAATACAGCGGTATTGGATCAACAATTGTAGGAACCACCTGAAGCTCCGTGAGGAACTTCTTCATCCAGACTGCTTCCTTTGCGACATCGCAAGCAGCTATGTACTCCGCTTCCATAGTTGAGTCAGCAACGGTCTCCTGCTTGGAACTCTTCCAACAAACCGCCCCTCCATTGAGGGTAAAGATATAACCCGACATGGACTTGGAGTCATCCTTGTCACTCTGGAAGCTGGAGTCAGCAAAGGCCTCGATCTGGAGGTCTTTTCCGCCATACACCAAGAACATCTCCTTAGTCCTTCTCAGGTACTTGAGAATGTTCTTTACCGCTATCCAGTGTTTCTCCCCTGGGTCCGACTGATACCGGCTTACAATGCTTAATGCGTATGCTACATTTGGTCTGGTACATAACATCGCATACATTATAGAGTCTACCGCAGAAGCGTAGGGTATAATAGACATGCGATCCCTTTCCAAATCAGTCTTGGGAGACATCTCTTTGAAGAGGGTGATCCCATGACAAGCCGGTAAATTACCGCGCTTGGAATCTTCCATACTGAATCTTTTCAGTATGGTGTCGATGTACCTGAACTGTGAAAGTCCCAACATCCTCTTAGATCTATCACGATAGATCTGGATCCCCAGAATGTAGTTGGCATCGCCCAGGTCCTTCATAGAGAACCTCTGCGACAAGAATCCTTTGACTGACTATAGCATAGGAATATCATTTCCTATTAGGAGAATGTCATCCACGTACAAGATGAGGAATACCACAGTTCTCCCTACAATTCTTACTGTAAATGCATGGTTCATCTGGGTTTTTTTATAAAGTCGAATTCTTTGACAGTATCATCGAAGCAGATGTTCCAACTCCGCGATGCTTGCTTCAGTCCATAGATGGACTTTAGCAACTTGCACACTTTACCGCTGCTCCCACTCTGAATGAATCCCTCCAGCTGATCCATATAGACGCACTCTTCCAAATTTCCATTTAGGAAAGCCGTCTTTACGTCCATCTGCCAGATTTCATAATCGTGGAAGGCAGCAATGGCAAGAAGGATCCGAATGGATTTAAGCATAGCCACTGGAGAAAAGGTCTCGTCATAGTCCAAACCAGGTCTTTGACAAAAACCCTTTGCAACAAGTCTAGCTTAATAAGTCTCAACCTGCCCATCTACACCAATCTTCTTTCTGAAGATCCATTTGCAGCCTACGGGTTTTACCCCTTCTGGAGCAAAGTCCAAAGTCCAAACTTTGTTAGTGTACATGGACGCCATCTCGGTCCGCATTGCATCCAGCCATTTTACCGAGTCACCGCTCTGAATGGCTTGCTGGAAGCAAGTAGGCTCACTATAATCCATAGTGCAATCCTCTCTATCCCCGTCTATGAGAAATCCGTAGTATCTCTCAGGCGGATGAGACTGCCTACTACTCCTGCGGAGTGGCGCTGGGATGTTCTGTTCTTTCGAACCTTCTGGTTCTTCCAAGCTTTCAGTAATAGCTTGTGGTTCTGGAATTTCTTCCAGTTCTACTACGTTCCCACTTGTTTCTATTTCTAAAAACTGATGTTCCAGAAAGTGGGCATGACGAGAAACAAAAACCTTTTGTTCCTCTGCATAATAGAAAAAATACCCCCTGGAGTTCTTTGGGTATCCCACAAACTTACACAGCACTGAGCGTGCCTCGAGCTTGTCCGCATGCTTCTTTTTAACAAAAGCTGGACATCCCTATATCTTCAGATATTGAAGATGGGGTTTCTTCCCACGCCGCATCTGATATGGTGTAGTAGGCACAGTTTTGGAGGGAACCTTGTTCAAAAGATATGCAGTTGATTCTAGTGCATAACCCCAGAAGGATCGCGGTAACTCAGCCTTACTCATCATGGATCGAACCATATCCAATAGGGTTCGATTCCGTCTTTCCGATACACCATTGCGTTATGGTGTGTATGGAGGAGTAAGCTGAGAGAGAATTCCATTCTCTTTTAAGTAGTCCAGAAACTCGGCACTCAAGTATTCACCACCTCGATCAGATCTCAGTGTCTTGATACTTTTGCCTGTTTATTTTTCAACTTCATTCTTGTATTCCCGAAATTTCTCAAAGGCCTCGTATTTATGCTTCATTAAGAAGACATGTCCATACCTAGAGAAATCATCTATGAAAGTAAAGAAGTATGAATAACCATTTCGTGCATGTGTAGACATTGGACCACACACATCACTGTGTATGAGTCCCAAGAGCTCGCTTGCTCTTTTTCCGTGTCCAGTGAACGGAGACTTTGTCATCTTTCCCATGAGACAAGTGTTGGGGTAAAAATTTACACCCCGGTTGACCAAGTCAAAATCAAAGTCAACCCCAAGCCAAGTGGGCCCAAGCCCAGATCCAGTGGGCCCATGTCCGGGTCGAGCCCGAACATGAAGGGCCGGCCTCCCCCACGCCAAGATAAAATTTTTGTAATAAATAATTTTGTTGCATTTTCTTTTATTTTATTTTCGGATAAATGTAAGAAAAATAGGCATAAAGCCAAATTTTTGTAAAGTCCATGGCTTATGTGCAAAAAGAAATGGCACATGAGTCATGGGATAGGCAAAATGCCATTTTGTGAAGCCCAAGGGGCTATGTGTAAAATATATGGCCTATAAAGGCAAAGATAATGAAATATCTCAACAACTTTTTCTCTCTCCAAAAAAAAAAGTTTTAGATCTGAGATCTTTCTTCCTTCTCCAAGGTTCCAAAAGCTTCTTCTTTCTTTTGAATTAAATCAAGAGTTTTACTCTTTCTTTTTCAAAACAAATTAGTTTTTCACCACAAAACCCACATGGGGGAACTTGGATTTATCATTAGATCTCAAAAAGAAGAGATTTTTAGATCTCACATTTCTTGAGCCAGCCAACAGAGGAGGAAGGAGAAGAACCCATTTCCCCAACCAAAACATTTTCCCTTTGTTCAGGAGTTTAACTCCACTAATTTCTCTTTCGAAAGTTTTTGGGGCTAAAAGCCCTCTTTTTCTCCAGCGCGCAGAGCTCGTGCGCAAAGCGCCCACGTGCCGACACGTGGCGCGCACGCTTGCGCACCAGCGCGATGCGCAAAGCGCCCACGTGGCGCGCGCACTTGCGCACCAGCATGCTTGCGCTCCCGCGCGCAGCGCTCGCGCTTGCGCACCTGCGCGATGCGCAAAGCGCCCACGTGCCGACACGTGGCGCGCGCGCTTGCGCACCAGCGCGATGCGCAAAGCGCCCACGTGCCGACACGTGGCGCGCGCGCTTGCGCACCAGCACGCTTGCGCTCCAGCGCGCAGCGCTCATACGCAAAGCGCCCACGTGCCGACACGTGGCGCGCACGCGCAGCGCTCATGCGCAAAGCGCCCACGTGCCGACACGTGGCGCGCGCGCTTGCGCTCCTGCGCGCAGCGCTCATGCGCAAAGCGCCCACGTGCCGACACGTGGCGCGCTTGCGCCTGAGCGCACAGCACCTAAGCGCACAGCACCCAAGGTGCTGCCCCACGCATCCCTTGGATGCCTTTTCCCCTTTATTTATATATATATGTATATATATACATTTGTATACAAATGTACACATACACATACTCCGCAACATTCTCCCCCTCCAAAAAAATTTGCGTGGCTCCCGATATATCCAAAACCCCCCTTTCAAAACAGAACACACGCACACCGCACATTGGGTTCGCATGACCAGTTTAACCCGTTAATCGGAGGTTCCCTCGCCCCAAAGGCGAGGGGTAATTAACGGCAGTTTAGTCCGCGGCTGCCGGAGATTCGGATCCCCACAATTATTAAACTCCGGCCTACCCTAGGCAGGGGGAATCTGTAGTACGCCTGACAAGCGCGCGCGTATTCCCATCTCACTGGGGTGACGAAAAACACCCTACAGATTCTGGCACGCCCGGTGGGACTTATGATCTCTCCTCCCATATTTCGGGTTAAACGTTCATGCGAACTCAATCAATACACATATCGATTGCCTATACTGAAATGATGTTTTCTTTTCGTGCAGCAATCAAATTTCGACGACAATGTCTCCCAAGACGAACTCAGCTTCCAACGTGACCCCGATTCCGTACGTGGTCAAGATCAACGCTCGTGTGGTTCTCCCCGCGAGCCTCAGTCGACAGTGGGAGGAACCGCCCCGCCAGTTTGGCTCCGTCATCATCTACCCTGCCAGGAGCGCTCATCTGGCGGAGATCCCGGCGGAACAGGCAGCCAAGCCGGTCTCGAGGGGCAAGAGGCCGAATGTCGTGATCGCCAAGGCACCACAACCGAAACTCAAGATGGTGTGTGAACGATTCTCTGGTGCTCCAGCGGGGGGCAAGAACTCCGGTACAAAGGGCAACATCCAATGTTGCGGACGAGCTCACACGATTACTCCAACAAATGCACAATCGAGCGTATCTCCAAGGCCTTCCATCGCCCGGTCTGCGACGTCTTCCCAAAGAGTTGAAGTCTGCCAGGTGCTTAGAACAGAAAAGTTAAGGCAGAAGCGGCTCAGGTATCGAGCCAATAAGAGGGCCAAGGCTTCGGCCAAATGGAACCATGTGAAGTTCCAAGTGCAGGGTTTCCCCGCGACGACGGCTGAGTCGGACGTAAGAATCAGCAATTCCTTCGAGCCTCTGAAGTGGGTTCAGAAAAACGCCATGACCGCCAGAATCAAGAAGACAGCGGTCCGAACAGTGCCACAAAGAGACGTGTCCCGGCCTCAACGGAAGAAGTATGACACTGTCTCATCAAGAGTCTATCAAGCGCTCTGTGCCGCACGAAAGCAGCGGGGAAAACCCAGAAAAGATGCGCCAGCACCATTTAAGAACCTGGTTAGGCCAGCCGCCTTCAATCGACTACCAGCTACCGAAACAAGGGGGTCAAGACAGCAATCCATGAAATCAGCTGCCAATGATAGAAAGACGGCCGGATATATCATCCATACAGTCTATATGGCGGGCGGGCGCCCCAGCGACAACCTTCGCAGCAAAAGCAAGGATGGGGCCACCACATCCCAAGCCCAATCTAGCCTGAATGTGGTTGCCGCCGCCCAAGAACAGCCGCCCCCGCTAGATGAAGAAAACCCTCTCGATGAGGATGATAGGCACAAAGACCCCTCGGTCCATGCAGAGTCAAGCTCGGACAGCGAAGAAGAGCCGACTTTCCGCCCCAGGACTGCGGAGCAAGAGCTGCTTCAAGAGCTTCGAAAACAGCTCAGGAGCAAAGATAAAGAGATGGCCAAGCTCTATTCGAAGATTGACGACTTAACGAACGTGGTGATACAGCTTACGGCTCAAATTGCTCGAGCACCTCCCAATCAAGCACAAGCCGCTACTAATCAGCCGGGTGATGACAATCCGAGGCAGCCAATGCCTGTTCCTTTAGGACCAAGACTGGTCGAGCCGCATGAAAGCCGGCCGCACTCCGCTTCTGGGGACGCCTTGGCCCCTGATAGCACTATCCCGCTAACACAGGATCGGATAATGGATTTGGTCACCAGCAAAGTTAAAACATTGGTGGCCGAAGCTGAAGCTCAGAAAGAAATCGGCAGTAGTGGCCGGCCATATCCCGCGCAATACGATCTGATCGAGTTCCCAAGCGGCTACGTCATTCCTAAGTTCGGAAGATTTGATGGAACGGGGAATGCAAATCAGCACGTTGTCCACTTCAAAGCATCGTGCGGAAATACAGGGGGCAATGACGCGCTCCTTCTTCGTCAATTTGTCAACAGCCTGACCGGTGTCGCTTTCGACTGGTACGCGAGCATACCAGACAGGTCCGTCATTACCTTTGCCCAAATGGAGTCTCTGTTCCGGCAAAGATTCATGAGCGTCAGTGATAAAATCTCCATTGCCGACCTTGTGAGGACCAAGCCGGGGAAGAATGAAAGCAACACTGACTTTATCGCCCGATGGCGTAATCTCACGGTCAAGTGCGAACCGCCGCTGGAGCAGGACCAGTCCGTCAGCCTTCTTATTGGGAACCTCAGCAATTGGATGGTCCCATTCTTGTGTACAGCGGGCCTCAAGACATTTCAGGAGCTAACCAAGAAAGTCCAGATGCTGGAACGCTCGAAGCAAGAGTCCCCGCCGGACTCTCAGAGAGACAAAACCTGGAAAAGCAAGCGGGACGACAACCGTAGAAGTGGGAGTTCCAGCAGTACCAATGTCTTCAATGCGTCCGAAAATGAAGAAAAGCGAAGGGCGGGCGAATCCAAAACTAACCGGTCTCGAAAGCCATTGCTGGGAGGAGATGGGGCCACCCTAAAGGAGAAAAAGAACAAGGTTTACTCTTTCAGAAGGGACAAGGTTCGCAAGATATTTAAAGATGCCTTGAACAATGGCCTACAATTGCCGGAGTCGAAAAGACCCCAAGAAGCAAAAATGACCGACAATCCTCTGTATTGCCCGTACCACCGAGTAGTGAGCCATGCGATCGAGGATTGCTATATCTTCAAAGACTGGGTCGAGAAGCAGTACAAGGCTGGAGAGATCGAGCTGTCTAAAAGCGAGTTGGTGAACAACCAAGTTGCAACCACCAACTTTATACAGACAGAAGTTGAAGCCTTCTGGGAGCAGATAGCTGAACCCGCTGCCCCGAGAAATGAGATGGACTCATCGCGGTCTCCATGGAGTACGCACATATCTAATAAGACGAAGAAGATGCTAAAGCTGCTTCAGAAAGAGCCCAAGATGGAATGGGAAGGACAGAAGAAGCCTACCAGTCCAGCTGCCAATGCGGCTCCATCAGGCTCAAAATCCAAGAAGCTCAAGAAGAAGAAAAGTGCAGCTCGGCGCAAAAAAGAGTCTGCAGGGAGATCGACCATTCAAAAATATATCGATTCCCTCGAAGAATATGAACAAAGGGAAAGAACATTGGTACAATTGAAGGAGTTCTTCCCTGTGCAAGCGGCTGAAATTCTAGAGGAGTTAGAAGAAGACTCCAATGAAGAAATCCCAGTAGTGACCTGCTACGCCATCCATCTTGGCAGTGACTCCGAGGATGAGTTCTGTTTTCCTGAAGAGGATGAGGAGCTCGCCACAACGGCCAATCAAATCCAGCTTAGAAGCGGCAGGGCTCTACCGCCAAATCAGGGCAACGCCCCAAAAGAGAAGGAAAAACAAGTCGCTAATGAAGAAGATGGCAGAGAACCGATTGATGAAAACATAAGTCCTTCCTCGGTGGACTATAATGTCTTGGCACATCTTCGGAAGCTTCCGTCTCTCCTGAGCATCTACGACGCCTTGGTCCTATCTAAGGAGCTTAGAGATGTTCTCATTCACGCTCTACAAAACCCCGAGCGGTACCAGGCTCACATTGTGGAAATTAATATGAAAGAAGCCCAACACGCTTTGTATGCCGCCGCAGTCACATTTAAGGATGAAGGCTTGCTACTGGGAACGGCTGAGCATAATCGGCCGCTTTACATGACCGGGTACAGCGACGGAGATCGAATTAATCGCATATTGATTGATCCGGGGTCCTCAGTGAACATCATGAACTTGCGAACTCTGAAGAGTTTGTCAATGGACGTCCGACACCTGTCAAGGGAAAGGATTGTCATTCAAGGATTCAACCAAAATTGCCAGCAAGTTCTGGGGTCTATAGCTTTGCCAATCAAATTCGGGGATCTGCAAACTGAAGCTAAGATATACGTGATCGACGCCGACACGTCTTATAAGATTCTCTTAGGGCGGCCGTGGCTCCACGATTACGGCATCATTCCGTCAACTCTCCATCAATGCATGAAGTATACTAAAAATGGCGAAGAAAGGCGCATTGACGAAGACATCCAGCCGTTCGGTGTGCATGAAGTCAGGTATGAAGATTCTCGGTACTTTATGAACCACCAAAATGCTAAGCCACAACTGACTGAGGATAGACCGGCCCTAAGACTCAAAAGCAAATCTGCGCCGGCTGTCACTTTCAAAAGCAAAAATACCCAAGTGCGCCCGCATTTCGGCAGCGACACTGATGAGTCCGATGCTGGAAGCCCGTCCTCCCGTAAAACTCGCCCTCATTTCGGCAGCAATACGGACGAATCTGTTACCGAAGGCCCGTCTAGAAGCAAAGTCCGCCCTCATCTTGGCAGTGACACTGAAGAGTCAGAAGAAGAGGACCTGCCGTGCAACAGCTGTGCAGATCGGCCCCCCGTGCAGCAAGCGAAACTACGAGAGACCTTCGAAGTCGCAGAAGGGTCCCTGGCCATCACAAGGGTGCCAGAACGGATGTGCAAAGAGCTCGACGCATTGTCAGTCTCTACCGTGGACCAGCTGGAAACTTTCTACGTGCCCGGGAGGAAAAATGGACAGAAGGGCATCCTGTTTTACAGGTCAGACCCCGTTGTGCACCCGGACGACCTTTCTAGCGTGTGTCTTCCCTATGAGAGAGGCATAAGAGCCGTCCTCAATCCCAGATACTATGCGCCCGAGATGCGGGAATACTTTAAAAAGTGCGGATGCCGGTTATATCAAACGGAGTCCGAAGCAAAGTTTTACGAAGGGCTATGGTATCCGCCCCAGGTCCGAGCACTCATCGATGGACGAATTCCAGATAGACGGGGCATAGGCTACATTCAACCTGATTCCAAAGCGTGCTACATGATCCATGTTGGTGACGCCAGCGAAAGATCAAATGATGATGACGAGATAGCCGAGCCAGAAGAAGCTCCTCAAGAGCTCGAAGATGGCGGACAAGCAACCTTTGATGAGCTAGCCGAGATTGACTTAGGAACGCCCGATAATCAAAGGCCGACCTACATCAGCTCACTCTTGTCGGAGGAAATGAAAGAGCAGATAATTGCCCTGCAGCGTGAGTTCGTCGACTGCTTCGCGTGGACGTACAAAGAAATACCTGGCCTTTCTCCTGAGGTAGCCGTGCATAAGCTGGCTATATGTCCTGATGCTAAGCCAGTCAAACAAGCTCCTCGAAGAATGAGAAGGGAGTTGGAAGAAAAGGTCATCGAGGAAACCAAGAAACTCATCGATGCCGGCTTCATCAGGGAAGAGAAATATGCAGACTGGATCGCATGCATAGTCCCAGTGAAGAAGAAAAATGGGCAGATCCGAGTTTGTGTCGATTTCAGGGACCTCAACAAGGCATGTCCTAAAGACGACTTCCCGCTACCGGTCATGGAAATGATGGTCGATGACACCTCAAATTACGAACTGTTCACCTTTATGGATGGCTCGTCTGGATATAATCAGATCAAGATGTCGCCTGAGGATGAGAAGCACACAGCATTTCGAACCCCGATCGGAATATATTGCTACAAGGTAATGCCATTCGGACTGAAGAACGCAGGTGCTACATATCAAAGGGCAATGACTAATATCTTTGATGACCTAATCCATAAAGTCGTCGAATGCTATGTTGATGATCTGGTCGTCAAGACTAAAGCCAAGGCCGATCATATCCAAGATCTCAGGACTGTTCTCACCAGACTTAGGGAATACGATCTGAAGATGAATCCTCTGAAGTGCGCTTTTGGCGTGTCATCGGGAAAATTCCTGGGCTTCATAGTCCGACATCGAGGGATCGAAGTTGACCCATCAAAGATAAAGGCCATCATGGAGATGCCCCCTCCGAAGAGTCTGACGCAGCTAAGATCTTTTCAAGGCAAGCTTGCTTATATACGGAGGTTTATCTCAAATTTATCAGGGAGATGTAGGCCCTTCTCAAAGCTCATGAAGAAAGGAGCTCCTTTTATCTGGGATACCGAATGTCAAGCAGCGTTCGAAAGCATCAAACAATACTTGTTGCACCCTCCAGTGCTGGCCGCTCCCATTCCAAATAAACCGTTGATTCTCTATACTGCCGCGCTAGATGAGTCACTCGGTGCGCTCCTCGCCTAGAATAACGAGGAGGGAAAGGAAAATGCCCTCTACTACCTCAGTCGAACTCTAGTCGGGGCGGAACACAACTATTCCCCAATCGAAAAGCAATGCCTGGCTCTGATATTTGCTGTGAAGAAGCTGAGGCACTATCTGCTGGCTCATCGGGTTATGCTGATCTCCAAGGTCGACCCGCTCAAACACTTGATGACCAAAGCAAGCCTAGCCGGCAGGATGGCAAGATGGGCTGTCATGCTACTTGAGTTTGATATAGTTTATACTCCTCAGAAAGCAGTAAAAGGGCAAGCCCTTGCAGACTTTCTCGCTGCTCATCCCATACCAGAAGGGTCGCCGCTAAATTGTGAGTTACCCGACGAACAAGTGCTACACCTCGAGGAAGATGGGCCATGTTGGGAGCTCTACTTCGATGGAGCCTCATCAATAAGAACCTCCAGTAAATCAAGCATCCCGGAGATAAGAGCAGGGATAGGATTGGTGTTCATCACACCATCAATGGGAACCCTACGGCGTTCTTTCGCTCTCACCGAGCCTCGGACAAACAACGAAGCTGAGTATAAAGCTCTGATAGCTGGTTTGGAGCTCGCCGTAGAAATGGAAATCCGTCGGCTACGAGTCTACGGTGACTCCCAGCTTGTCGTCAACCAAGTAAGCGGCGACTATAAGATATACAAACCCGAGTTAGCTCGGTACAGAGGTCGAGTGGTGGAACTCATGAAACGGTTCACTCATATTGAACTAACGAGAGTCCCTAGAGCGTTGAACGGAAAGGCTGATGTACATGCTCGCTTGGCCAAGGAGCTGGCTGATCCTGACATGGACGAAATTCTGATCACAGTCAGGAGCCGGCAAATCCTACCCCCTGTCTCTCTACGAGAAGAGGAAAGCGCGGAACAGAAGAGCAATCCCGCCGAAGAAGCTTCGATCGTTCAAGACGAGCCCGATTGGAGAGAACCCTTCATAGAGTACCTCCGATATGACAAGCTTCCCGAAGAAAAATCTGCGAGGATTCAGCTGAAGAAAAGAGCTCTCCGATACGTGTTTGTAAATGACACGTTATACCGCAGGTCATATGACCAACTCTGGCTCAGGTGTCTGTCATTGGCCGAAGCCCAAAAGGTCATGAAAGATGTTCACTCGGGCGTTTGCGGTGCTCACCAATCTGGCCCCAGGATGCGACTGCAAATTAAACGGCTTGGGTATTATTGGCCCACCATGATACGGGACTGCGGAGAGCATGCAAAGAAATGTTATATCTGCCAAATTCACGGTGATTTTATTCACAAGCATCCCAATCCATTGCATCCTACGGTGGCGTCGTGGCCCTTCGAAGTCTGGGGCACCGACATTGTTGGCCCAATTGATCCTCCGTCATCCAAAGGCCATCGGTTTATACTGGCCGCCACAGACTACTTCTCCAGATGGGCTGAAGCTGTCCCGCTAAAAGAAGTCAAGACAAAAGATATTCTGACATTCTTCCAGCATAACATTCTATACCGCTTCGGTACACCAAGAAGAATTATATCTGACAACGGGCCTTCTTTCAGGAGCTTCAATGTCTCAAGGTTCGCTACTCAGCACAAGATAGACTGGAGATATTCCTCCATCTATAATCCAAGAGCCAATGGGCTAGCCGAAGCCTTCAATAAGACTCTATGCAAGCTCCTGAGGAAAAATGCTTCAGCCAACAAGAGAGACTGGAATCTCAAGCTTCACGAGGCATTGTGGGCATATCGTACCACGCACCGTACTCCAACTCAGTCCACTCCATACTCATTGCTCTTCGAAGTGGAGGCGGTCCTCCCCCTCGAAGTCGACAAAGCACTTCTTTTTCGACTACAGCAGCTCGTTGATCCGCTCACCAAGCTTAAGAATGGCCGTTCAGCATGAGTTGACAGAAGAGGAAAACGTGCTCCTTCGACTTGAAGAACTCGATGCCCTCGAAGAAAAGAGGCTCGCGGTGCAGCAAAACCTGGAGCTATACCGAGCCCAAATGTCACGGGCCTATGACAAGATAACTCGTCTCCGTGCTTTCAAGAAAGGTGAATTGGTGTTGGTCCTCAAAAGACCGATCATCCTCAATCGACATGCCAAGGGAAAATTCGAGCCAAACTGGGAAGGACCATATGTCATTGAGAAAGTGTTCGACGGAGGATCCTACCAACTAATAAGTGCAGAGGGAGAAAGGCCAATGCCACCCATCAATGGACGATATCTCAAGAAATACTACACATGAATGCTCCAAGTCGCAGGCGAATTGAGCACATCAGCCCTACGGTCTGGATCAGACATCCTGCAAAACCGTATACAATCCACGGGCGTAAATGACCCCTATTTCTCCCAAATCCTGCCGGTGAGACTACTTTAAAGTCCCACCAGCGGCCAAAAAAAAAAAGAGAAAAAAAGAAAAAGAAAAAAAAGAAGAAGAAATAAACGGTATGTCCACAAGCAAAACGGGCACGGATGAAAACCCAAAAGGGCTCCGTGAGTAAAAACAGCAGGACTACCGGCGAGTCTGTGAAAACCCGAAAGGGGCGCAAACTCGTGAAAAGAGATGAAATACACTCGCAAAGTCCTCTCGACCTTGTGAGGAGAAAACCCCTGCGTGAGATCCTTACGACTTACAAAGGAGCAACACACTTAGGAATCCTCACGATCCCTAAGGAGAAAATACACCTGCGGGATCCTTACGACTCGTAGAGAGAAAATGCTTTTATGGGACCCTCACGGCCCATAAAATTGAAAAGCCTTAGGTGATAGGGACCCAAACCTGTCTCCTAAGCCATCGTTCCCCAACGGGCAACGGCAAATGATGATTCGCTCCTGGCATTTCGCTTCAGTGTTAGCGGTGCTGATGCCGACCAAAAACCCAAATCCCAAGTCCTCCCGAGGCAAATGATGAGTTGCTCCTGGCATTATTCCAGTGCAGCAATACTGATGCCAAACAAGATCTAAATTCCAAGTCCCCAAACGGTGAATGATGAGTCGCTCCTGGTACCATATTCCAGTGTAGCGATGCAGACGCCAACCAAAATCCAATTTCTCAAAATTCTCCGGCCCTACGGTGGGTCCCCAAATTGACCATCATATACAATCCACGGGCTCAAATAATTCTCATCATACCCATGCCCCACCGTAATCACCAGTTACGCGGCCAGTCTTCGCTTTGGGAATGATGCTCCATTGATAAGACCCACTCATGTGTCCTCACGATATATGAGGAGAACAAACCTTTGTGGGATCCTTACGACTCATAAAGGAAAAACACACTTAGGAGTCCTCACGACTCTTAAAGAGAAAATATACCTACGGGATCCTTACGACTCGTAGGGAGGAAATGCTTTTATAGGACCCTCACGGCCCATAAAATTGAAAAGCCTTAGGCGATAGGGATCTAAACCTGTTTCCTAAGCCATCGCTCCCCAATCCCCAAATGGCGAATGATGAGTCGCTCCTGGTACCATATTCCAGTGCAGCGATGCAGACGCCAACCAAATTCCAAATCCCATATCCCAACGGCGAATGATGAGTCGCTCCTGGTACCATATTCCAGTGCAGCGATGCAGACGCCGACAAAGTCCCAAAATTTTTTCCGGCCCTACGGTCTGGATCATACATCCTGCAAAACCGTATACAATCCACGGGCGTAAAACAATCCCAATTTCTCCCAAATCCTCTCAGGGCAAATGATGAGTTGCTCCTGGCATTATTCCAGTGCAGCAATGCAGATGCCAAACAAAAACCAAAATCCCAAAATCCTCTCCATGACAGATGATGATTCGCTCCTGGTACCATATTCCAGTATAGCGATGCTGATGTCAACCCAAATCAAAATCAACAAGTCAACTTCCACTCCGACACCGCAAGAAGCGGAGCAAGTCAAGTCTACCCCTGGCATTGCAAGAAGCAGAGCAAGTCAAATCAAGCACCGACCGTCCACGTCGCTAAAAGGGCAGCACCGACCGTCCAAGTCGCTAAAAGGGCAGCACCGACCGTCCAAGTCGCTAAAATGGCAGCACCGACCGTCTACGTCGCTAAAAGGGCAGCATCGACCGTCCACGTCGCTAAAAGGGCAGCACCGACCGTCCAAGTCGTAAAAAGGGCAGCACCGACCGTCCAAGTCGCAAAAAGGGCAGAACCGACCGTCCACGTCGCTAAAAGGGCAGCATCGACCGTCCACGTCGCTAAAAGGGCAGCACCGACCGTCCAAGTCGCAAAAATGGCAGCACCGACAGTCCAAGTCGCAAAAAGGGCAGAACCGACCGTCCAAGTCGCAAAAAGGGCAGAACCGACCGTCCACGTCGCTAAAAGTGCAGCACCGACCGTCCACGTCGCTAAAAGGGCAGTATCGACCGTCCAAGTCGCTAAAAGGGCAGCACCGACCGTCCAAGTCGCAAAAAGGGCAGCGCAGGATTCCTACAAAGCGGGAACCAGATAACTCCGGGCCAGGGAAAACGTCTATCACGGACACTCCGTCTCGGAGACATGTCAAGCAACGACCGTCCATGTCGTAAAAAAAGGGCAGTGCCAGCTTCCCAAAAAGCCGGAACCAAATCAAGTCGCCTCCACGTGAAAGAAGATCCATCAATTTCATGCACACGACCCACATATGTGGTGTGCATTTATTGATGGGGGGCAATTTGTTGGGGTAAAAATTTACACCCCGGTTGACCAAGTCAAAATCAAAGTCAACCCCAAGCCAAGTGGGCCCAAGCCCAGATCCAGTGGGCCCATGCCCGGGTCGAGCCCGAACATGAAGCGGCCGGCCTCCCCCACGCCAAGATAAAATTTTTGTAATAAATAATTTTGTTGCATTTTCTTTTATTTTATTTTCGGATAAATGTAAGAAAAATAGGCATAAAGCCAAATTTTTGTAAAGCCCATGGCTTATGTGCAAAAAGAAATGGAACATGAGCCATGGGATAGGCAAAATGCCATTTTGTGAAGCCCAAGGGGCTATGTGTAAAATGTATGGCCTATAAAGGCAAAGATAATGAAATATCTCAACAACTTTTTCTCTCTCCAAAAAAAAAAGTTTTAGATCTGAGATCTTTCTTCCTTCTCCAAGGTTCCAATACCTTCTTCTTTCTTTTGAATTAAATCAAGAGTTTTACTCTTCCTTTTTCAAAACAAATTAGTTTTTCACCACAAAACCGACATAAGGGAACTTGGATCTATCATTAGATCTCAAAAAGAAGAGATTTTTAGATCTCACATCTCGTGAGCCAGCCAACAGAGGAGGAAGGAGAAGAACCCATTTCCCCAACCAAAACATTTTCCCTTTGTTCAGGAGTTTAACTCCACTAATTTCTCTTTCGAGAGTTTTTGGGGCTAAAAGCCCTCTTTTTCTCCAGCGCGCAGAGCTCGTGCGCTGCGCGCTTGCGCACCAGCGCGATGCGCAAAGCGCCCACGTGCCGACACGTGGCGCGCGCGCTTGCGCACCAGCGCGATGCGCAAAGCGCCCACGTGCCGACACGTGGCGCGCGCGCTTGCGCACCAGCACGCTTGCGCTCCAGCGCGCAGCGCTCATTGCGCAAAACGCCCACGTACCGACACATGGCGCGCGCGCGCTTGCGCTCCAGCGCGCAGCGCTCATGCGCAAAGCGCCCACGTGCCGACACGTGGCGCGCGCTCCAGCGCGCAGCGCTCATGCGCAAAGCGCCCACGTGCCGACACGTGGCGCGCGCGCCAGCGCTCCTGCGCGCAGCGCTCATGCGCAAAGCGCCCACGTGCCGACACGTGGCGCGCATGCGCCTGAGCGCACAGCACCTAAGCGCACAGCGCCCAAGGTGCTGCCCCACGCATCCCTTGGATGCCTTTTCCCCTTTATTTATATATATATGTATATATATACATTTGTATACAAATGTACACATACACATACTCCGCAACATTCTCCCCTTCCAAAAAAATTTTCGGGCCGAGGCGCTGCACCGAACCCCGCAAGGGGGCTGCTAGCCCCCTTGACCCCCAGCCCGCTATCCGGGTAGCGGGACCCCCGTAAAAACTCTGCGTGGCTCCCGATATATCCAAAAACCCCCTTTCAAAACAGAACACACGCACACCGCACATTGGGTTCGCAAGACCAGTTTAACCCGTTAATCCGAGGTTCCCTCGCCCCAAAGGCGAGGGGTAATTAACGGCAGTTTAGTCCGCGGCTGCCGGAGATTCGGATACCCACAATCATTAAACCCAGGCCTACCCTAGGCAGGGGGAATCTGTAGTACGCCTGACAAGCGCGCGCGTATTCCCATCTCACTGGGGTGACGAAAAACACCCTACAACAAGATTTACAAGTGGCATAAGACTAGTACTCGAACGGATCCAAGTATCCTTCTTTATGTAACTTAGTCAACCGTGTCTCATTAATGTGACCCAGTCTATAATGCCATAAGAAAGCCTGATTTAATTCCGGAGACTTTCTTTTAAGTGTGTTCTGGACACTGAAAACCTGATCTTGATTCAGTACGTATATTCCGTTTTTCAATGTACCTGACCCAATCAGAACTTGATTAAGGTGGATGTTTACTACATCGCTTACAAAAGTAAAGTCATATCCTTCCTTAGAAAGTAAGGATACAGATATTGTAAGTCCATGCTACCTCTCCCGGTACTTTCGGGCATGCGGAATTTGATGAAAAACAATTTTCTAGAGGCGGTAACATGGACTCAAAACCGGATCTTTGTTAAACATCTAACTAACAACCTAACTAGGAGTTGTTAACTACTCGGTTGGGGGGTTATACCTTTCTTTCTTGAACGCCTTCGTATTCAAGCCTCGATGGTTGTCCGGATCGGCTTCATCCCGTCGTCTCCTTGCGCCGAAGATCGATCCACCTGAAAGCTTCTACCTTTGGCTTCTTCTTCGAACTTTGAAGAAACTACTTCACTCGGTTTGCTAAACCTTGTGAACTATAGTGAGTAGAGGAATGTTTTGGTGTCTTTTTATCTTTAAGGCAATGAGTCTCAACACATGAGAATGGTTTGCCTTGAGGTAGAGAGAGCAAGAGGAAGAGGGAGAGCTTGAGAATGAGAGAGCTCAAGAGAGAGAAAGCAAATGATAGAATGAACCATACTCATCTCATTCTCACCTCTCATAATCCAAAAGCCATCATAACAAAAATAGTAATCAAGTATTGTGTAAATGGTTTAAGTCAAAATGGCTATATCATTTCATGCACTCATTTTGCATAAATAAACAAGCAAGCAAAAGTCTTTGCCATGGAATGATAACCATTGTCATGATGATGGTCAACTAGTCCAACCTAGTCAACCGGTCAACAAAGTCAACAAGTCAACAAAGTCAACCCCTCAACAACCATGTCACTACAATACTTAATTAATATTAATGTTAATCATATATCTTATTCTTATTAGGGTTAAGCAAAAGTCAATGGTCAACAGTCAACTGTCAACAGTCAACAGTCAACAACCCAAATGAGAATACTCTGCCTCTGTCTCTCTGTCAACTGTGCATACACACCCGCATCCGCGTTCCGAGGAACACGAACACAAACGAGATAAAATCAATCCCAAAACATACACTAGGATCCGTCTTAAACCAAAGCCCGATAGTGTTAACTGTCCGGACACTGTACGTGCACAAGTGCACGGATGTGACCGAACCCTGTCGCAAAACCATACGACCTGTCGCAAAACCATGCGACCACTACTCTTTTGCCTAAAGGCGAATAGCTTTCTGTGTGGGACTCTAAAGACTCGACACTACGCTGGCAGTGGGTTTAACCACAGACCGCAAGCGGCACTAGCTGTGCGTAACGGCCCCCAGGTAGATGCCGACAAGAAGACTGACGAGGTGAAACCCATCTGAACTCCTACTGAGCCTGAATGTGACAATCTCCGTACAGTCCGGTCTGTTCGTCTGATACATCGCATGGCGGGCCTAGGGGGCGGTAAACGTCAGTCCCCTAATAGCGGTACAAGTCGTGTCGGAGTGAAGCCCAAAACACCGTGAGATAACACTGGAAGTCTACCAGTATATCTCGCTTGCCCTGACCAGGGACTACTCGTGTAATGGCTCTCCTAGACACAACGCGATGTCAACCCCCAATACCGGGAGAGACGAATCCTGTCTAACCGTCACTGCCTCCAAGTGCTTCGGGACTGCACCCAACTACTACCTGTTTGCACGACTCCTTTGAGCCGTGGTAGGGTAGTAATCAAAGTACAGTAGGAACACACTCGAGGCGAAGTGACAGTGTCAAGTCAGCGGACTAAGCTGTACTCATGTCACCTGGGAACTAATAACTGACGATAGGTATAATACCAACCGGTCAGTTCCCGACGAGTCCTGTCCAGCATACTCGTAACCCAATGAGCACCCGCATACTATCTCCAGTACGACGTACTGATGGCTGTGGGACAGACCATCTCCCACTCTGGGATGAGAAGCACATGCGCTAGTCTACTCCGGAGTATCGATGCCCTGTCTCAATAGTCCTGCGACTAGGGACCTGCATAAGGATGTGCTTATAGATTACCCAGCCCCCACTAATGTGACTGCCATCACAACGCTGGTAATCAAACAAAGATCCTAAGGGCTCCACTAATGTGTATAGGCGATATACTAAAATAAACACATGTACACATTGAAGTAGAAACAAACCAAGTAGCATACTACTATTTTGAGCAAGATTGTATATATAAGGTGAATATCCCAAGCTTCCATTAAGTAATATACAAACTAGTATAATACAGTAATGGCCTCTAGGGCATATACACTAACAATCTCCCACTTGCACTAAGGCCATGAACTGGCGTATCGAAGACCTATCATCTCGATCAGCTGCTCGAACTGAGTCTGGGGCAAAGCCTTGGTGAATGGATCTGCAGTGTTATCTTCTGAAGCAACCCTCCGAACCTCGATCTCCTGGCGATCCACGATCTCCCTGATCAGGTGATACCGCCTCAAGATGTGTCTGGATCTCTGATGGGACCTGGGTTCCTTCGCTAAAGCTATAGCCCCGTTGTTGTCGCAATACAGAGGTATTGGATCAACAATGGACCGAACCACCTGAAGTTCTTTCAAGAACTTTCTTATCCAGACAGCTTCTTTCGCGACATCAGATGCAGCGATGTATTCCGCTTCCATCGTCGAGTCTGCAACGGTTTCCTGTTTGGAACTCTTCCAACACACCGCCCCTCCATTGAGGGTAAAGACAAAACCCGACATGGACTTGGAATCATCCTTGTCACTCTGGAAGCTGGAGTCAGCAAAGGCCTCGATCTGGAGGTCTTTTCCGCCATACACTAAGAACATCTCCTTAGTCCTTCTCAGGTACTTGAGAATGTTCTTTACCGCTATCCAGTGTTTCTCCCCAGGGTTTGACTGATACCGGCTTACCACACTCAGTGCATAAGCTACATCCGGTCTGGTACACAACATCGCATACATTATAGAGCCTACCGCAGAAGCGTAGGGTATAATAGACATGCGATCCCTCTCCAAATCAGTCTTGGGAGACATCTCTTTAGAGAGGGTGATCCCGTGACATGCCGGTAGGTTACCGCGCTTGGAATCTTCCATACTGAATCTTTTAAGTATGGTGTCGATGTACCTGGACTGTGAAAGTCCTAATATCCTCTTGGATCTATCACGATGGATCCGGATCCCCAGGATGTATGAGGCATCACCCAGGTCTTTCATGGAGAACCTGTGTGACAAGAACCCCTTGACAGATTGTAGCATAGGAATGTCATTTCCTATTAAGAGAATGTCATCCACGTATAAAACGAGGAATACTACAGTTCTCGCTACAAATCTACTATAGATGCATGGTTCATCTGGATTTTTGATAAAGCCAAATTCCTTGACCGTCTCATCAAAACAGATGTTCCAACTCCGCGATGCCTGCTTTAGTCCATAGATGGACATAAGCAACTTGCACACCTTTCCGCTGCTCCCACTCTGAATGAAACCCTCTGGTTGGTTCATATAGACACACTCCTCTAAATTTCCATTTAGAAAAGCGGTCTTTACGTCCATTTGCCAGATCTCATAATCGTGGAAGGCAGCAATGGCAAGAAGGATCCGAATGGATTTCAGCATAGCCACTGGAGAAAAGGTTTCGTCATAGTCCAAGCCAGGTCTTTGACGGAAACCCTTTGCAACAAGTCTAGCTTTATAGGTCTCAACCTGTCCATCTACACCAATCTTCCTTTTGAAGATCCACTTGCATCCTACGGGTTTTACCCCGTCTGGAGCAATGTCCAACGTCCATACTTTGTTGGTGTACATGGACTCCATTTCGGTCCGCATTGCATCTAGCCATTTTACTGAGTCAACGCTTTGAACGGCCTGCTGGAAGCTAGTAGGCTCATCATAATCTATGATGCAATCCTCTCTATCCCCGTCTATGAGAAAACCGTAGTATCTCTCGGGCGGATGAGACTGCCTACTACTCCTGCGGAGCGGCGTAGAAATGTCCTGTTCTTTTGAACCCTCTGGTTCCACTAAGCTTTCAGTAATAGCTCGTGGTTCTGGAATTTCTTCCAGTTCTACTGCGCTCCCACTTATTTCCTTTTCTAAGAACTGGTGTTCTAGAAAGTGGGCATGACGAGAAACAAAAACCTTTTGTTCCTCTTCGCAATAGAAGAAATATCCCTTGGAGTTCTTTGGATATCCCACGAACTTGCACAGTACTGAGCGTGCCTCGAGCTTGTCCGCATGCTGCTTTTTGACAAAAGCTGGACTTCCCATGTCTTAATATGATTAAGATAGGGTCTCTTCCCACACCACATCTCATATGGTGTAGTAGGCACAGTCTTAGTGGGAACTCGGTTCAAAAAGTATGCAGCTAATTCTAGCGCATACCCCCAGAATGATCGCGGTAACTCAGCGTTACTCATCATAGACCGTACCATATCCAATAGGGTTCGGTTCCGTCTCTCCGATACACCGTTATGTTGCGGAGTGTATGGAGGAGTAAGCTGAGAGAGAATTCCGTTCTCTTTTAAATATTCCAGGAACTCGGCACTTAAGTATTCTCCACCTCGATCCGATCTTAGAATCTTGATACTTTTGCCGGTTTGTTTTTCTACTTCATTCTTATATTCCTGGAATTTTCCAAAGGCTTCGGACTTATGTTTCATTAAGAAGACATAACCGTACCTTGAAAAGTCATCCGTAAAAGTAATGAAGTAAGAATAACCGCTTCGCGCATGTGTAGACATTGGACCGCACACGTCGCTGTGTACGAGTCCCAAGAGCTCGCTCGCCCTTACTCCGTGTCCAGTAAACGGAGTCTTTGTCATCTTTTCTTTGAGACAGGATTGATAAGTGGTATACGATTGATATTCAAAAGGATTCAAATATCCTTCTGTATGTAACTTCGTCAACCTTCTCTCATTGATGTGACCCAGTCTACAATGCCATAAGAAAGTCTGATTGATTTCCGGAGACTTTCTTTTGTGTGTATTCTGGACATTGAAAATCTGTGGTTGGTTTAATACGTATATACTATTGCTCAATGTACCTGACCCAATCAGAACTTGATTAAGGTGAATGTTTACAACATTGCTTACAAACGCAAATTCATAACCTTCTTTAGAAACCAAAGATACAGAAATGATATTACAAGTTGCGTTGGGTACAAAAAAGCAATTACGCAAAAACAAAACATGTCCATCTGACATTCCCAGGTGATAGTCCCCCACGGCCTTAGCATCCATGCTAGCTCCGTTTGCAACTTTGAGGGTCATGTCACCTGCCTTCAAAACCCTACGGTTTCTCAACGCCTGCAAAGAATTACAGATATGAGATCCTGATCCGGTATCCAATACCCAGGAAGTAGAGTTTATTGAAAGACAGTTTTCAATAACATACACGCCTGAAGCTGAAGCCGCAACCTGCTTCAGATCCTGTGTTCTGTCTTTCCAAGCCCTGCAATGATTCTTCCAGTGTCCCTTCTTATGACAATAGAAGCATTCTTCCTTATCCACAAGCTTTCCCACTTTCTTTGTTGCTTTTGCCTTTCCCTTCATATCCACTTTACTAACACCGCCCCTTGGTTTGGCGGGGGCTTTCTTCTTCTTTCCCTTGGCTTTCGCCTTGGACCTAGAAGAAGAAGATCCTCCTACAAACAAAGTGGATGTTTTCCTACCTTTCTGTAGGGTGCCCTCTGCGCTCCTCAGCATGTTGAGGAGTTCTGAAAGTTCAACTTCCTTTCTTGTAAGTTGAAGTTCAGTATAAACTGGGCGTAAGTGGAAGGAAGGGACTGGAGAATCAAGTCCGTATAGAGCTCATTCTCCAACGTGGTCCCAAGGTCCGCGAGCTCCTCAATGTAGCCAATCATCTTAAGCACGTATTCCGCTACCGATGATCCGACGGCCAATCTTGCCGAAAATAACTTCTTCGACACTTCGTATCTTGCGATACGAGATTGCTCTCCATACAGTTCTTTTGTATGAAGAAATATGGATTCCAGGTCCATATTCTCGTGCCTCCTCTGATGTTCATTGTCCATAGAGGCAAGCACGAGGCATTTGGCCGTCGCGCAGTCTAGTTCCCAGGTCTTACGGATTTCCTTATCCGCGACGCTGGTTTTGGGACCTGGGACAGGGGGAGCTTTGGTGGTAAGAAGATACCCCAGCTTGTCGTAAGTGATTGCCATCTTGACATTCCTGAGCCAATCTTTGTAGTTTGGCCCTGTCAGTATGTTTTTATCTAGAAGTAACTTAAGTCCAGTCATGTCGATTGGTCGCTGCAATTAGGAGAGAGAAGAAACACTCAGCATGATGCTCTTGCAAGTTTAGAGTGGTTTTTAGTTTATCTAAACAGGATGGCTCCCACTGTTTCTCGAATCCCTCCTCAAACCAAAAAGGAAGAATTAGTCAGGATCAATCTCACCGTATAATACTTGCTTAACCGTTCAGCCAGGCCAGTGTCGGTACTTCGAGGGAGGTTTTCCAACGCTTTCGCGAAGTTCCTTAATTAAATAACCTCTTTTCCCTGGGGGCGTAGCGCCACTAACACCTTTCTAGACACCTACTTGGTTTATAGCATTGATCGTTAAGTGAGAAATTTCCCGAGGAGTAGCATATACTCACAGTAGGATCGGGATCCAAATATCATCGCGTGACAAAACTGAAGGAATCCTACCAGAATCATCACACTCCAAATGGTATGCAACACTAGCAAGTTTCAGTTCTTTTGAAACTCCCGATGTGGATTTTTGCCCCATACTCTTATGACCTTGACTTTGGCCAAAATATCATAAGTCACATGTCAAGTTCTACCCGTCATTCTCCAGGTTAATTTGGATCCACCCGTACCTACCCTTGACTTTGGCCAAAATGGCAGTACGACTGTCCCAAACCAACGCATCTATCTATGCTATACATGAATACCCAATAGCTACCAATCACTATGCCTTGACTTTGGCCAACATACATAGCTTGATTACTATTGACTATTCATGTGAAACGACGGAGGGCTACGAATGGTTTTGGCGAAACCATGAACGTAGTGAACTTGATATAATCGATGGAACGAGATAGCTTTTAAAAGGAGTGGCTCAAACTCCGCATTTAAAAGTTAGTTTTGAAAAGAACCGAGTGGTTTTTCGAAAGTGTTCCAACGACTTTTACTTGGTTTATTTTCTTGCATTAGTTCTTTTAATGTGTGATATTCTTGCATTAGTTCTTTTAATGCGTCCCATCATTTAATCCTACCATTGCAGAAAACAACCAAAATATGACGTACGCTTATGCTATTCGCATTCGCCATGGGGCCCCGTCATTACCCGTTAGGTTACTTAACTAACGACAGAGCGGGGGCTGGGCTAGCGCGGCTGTAAAACATAAGCAACGCCTAAACAATATCATATATAGATATATTGCAATGATAGCCATTCCAGATCACAGATGAACACATTGGATATACTAGGAATCCGCAATTCGTACGAGCCTGTAACGAAAAGCAGATTACACGGTCGCGATGAATAGCCAATACCCCACCCAAGACCCCTACGGGTGCGGCAAACTACCTACCAAGTACCCGAAGCGAAGCAACCTCCCTCAACTCCGTGAGTAGGCCACTCGGCACTTCGGGATACCCGGTAGTTTGTGCACCCCCTCCATGGGTCTATCCTAGGAGCAAAAACAGTAAAAAAAAATTATACAATGACGGCTACAACCCCGACCCGGTTGTGCGGCCATACAAATAATTATTACATCAATTTACAAATTTTACATGAATTGAAAGAAAAGAAAACTCTCGTCTCATAACCCCCGGCTATTCACCCGCGACAATCCAATGAATTCATATACACATTCCAATGACATTACAGATCACAGATTTGTATAACTCCCACTAATCGACATATAGCGATTAGCAGACATTCAATACAAATATCACATCACAGATAAAAACCCGTCAGCTTAAGTCTTTAGAAGTTCGATCAAAAATACGGATTTTTAGGCCCTAAACACAAAATTTTCGTTCTGGAAAATCTAGGCTGAAAAGACATATTCCAAAAATCCCAAAACAACCCCAGAAATACACTGCACTAAATTTAGACCTCGGCCGAGTCAACTCGGCCGCGGAACCGCGGCGGGAGCGTGCTCCCGCCGCGTTTCCGCGGCGCTTTGATCGTTTCGTGGGCCCAAATTTTGTGGTTATTCTATAAAAAGCCTGAGCCGATTTTTAAGATGAAATTTTTCAAATTTTGAACAGAAAAAAAATCGGCAGAAACTTGATAAATCGGGTTCGTTTCGTGACTTTTTCTTTGATCGATCTTCTAGTTACTTTGCTAACATGTTAGATAGAGTTTAACTAGGCTCTGATACCACTGTAAGTCTATGCTACCTCTCCCGGTACTTCCGGGCATGCGGAATTTGATGAAAAACAATTTTCTAGAGGCGGTAACATGGACTCAAAACCGGATCTTTGTTAAACATCTAACTAACAACCTAACTAGGAGTTGTTAACTACTCGGTTAGGGGGTTATACCTTTCTTTCTTGAACTCCTTCGTCTTCAAGCCTTGATGGTTGTCCGGATCGGCTTCACCCCGTCGTCTCCTTGCGCCGAAGATCGATCCACCTGAAAGCTTCTACCTTTGGCTTCTTCTTCGAACTTTGAAGAAACTACTTCACTCGGTTTGCTAAACCTTGTGAACTAGAGTGAGTAGAGGAATGTTTTGGTGTCTTTTTATCTCTAAGGCAATGAGTCTCAACACATGAGAATGGTTTACCTTGAGGTAGAGAGAGCAAGAGGAAGAGGGAGAGCTTGAGAATGAGAGAGCTCAAGAGAGAGAAAGCAAATGATAGAATGAACCATACTCATCTCATTCTCACCTCTCATAATCCAAAAGCCATCATAACAAAAATAGTAATCAAGTATTGTGTAAATGGTTTAGTCAAAATGGCTATATCATTTCATGCACTCATTTTGCATAAATAAACAAGCAAGAAAAGTCTTTGCCATGGAATGATAGCCACTGTCATGATGATGGTCAACTAGTCCAACCTAGTCAACCGGTCAACAAAGTCAACAAGTCAACAAAGTCAACCCCTCAACAACCATGTCACTACAATACTTAATTAATATTAATGTTAATCATATATCTTATTCTTATTAGGGTTAAGCAAAAGTCAATGGTCAACAGTCAACTGTCAATAGTCAACAGTCAACAACCCCAATGAGAATACTCTGCCTCTGTCTCTCTGTCAACTGTGCATACACACCCGCATCCGCGTTCCGAGGAACACGAACACAAACGAGATAAAATCTATCCCAAAACGTACACTAGGATCCGGCTTAAACCAAAGCCCGCTAGTGTTAACTGTCCGGACACTGTACGTGCACAAGTGCACGGATGTGACCGAACCCTGTCGCAAAACCATGCGACCTGTCGCAAAACCATGCGACCACTACTCTTTTGCCTAAAGGCGAATAGCTTTCTGTGTGGGACTCTAAAGACTTGACACTTCGCTGGCAGTGGGTTTAACCACAGACCGCAAGCGGCACTAGCTGTGCGTAACGGCCCCCAGGTAGATGCCGACAAGAAGACTGACGAGGTGAAACCCATCTGAACTCCTACTGAGCCTGAATGTGACAATCTCCGTACAGTCCGGTCTGTTCGTCTGATACATCGCATGGCGGGCCTAAGGAGGCGGTAAACGTCAGTCCCCTAATAGCGGTACAAGTCGTGTCGGAGTGAAGCCCAAAACACCCTGAGATAACACTGGAAGCCTACCAGTATATCTCGCTTGCCCTGGCCAGGGACTACTCATGTAATGGCTCTCCTAGACACAGCGCGATGTCAACCCCCAATACCGGGAGATACGAATCCTGTCTAACCGTCACTGCCTCCAAGTGCTTCGGGACTGCACCCAACTACTACCTGTTTGCACGACTCCTTTGAGCCGTGGTAGGGTAGTAATCAAAGTACAGTGGGAACGCACTCGAGGCGAAGTGACAGTGTCAAGTCAGCGGACTAAGCTGTACTCATGTCACCTGGGAACTGATAACTGACGATAGGTATAATACCAACCGGTCAGTTCCCGACGAGTCCTGTCCAGTGTACTCGTAACCCAACGAGCACCCGCATACTATCTCCAGTACGACGTACTGATGGCTGTGGGACAGACCATCTCCCACTCTGTGATGAGAAGCGCATGCGCTAGTCTACTCCGAAGTATCGATGCCCTGTCTCGATAGTCCTGCGACTAGGGACCTGCATAAGGATGTGCTTATAGATTACCCAGCCCCCACTAGTGTGACTGCCATCACAACGCTGGTAATCAAGCAAAGATCCTAAGGGCTCCACTAATGTGTATAGGCGATATACTAAAATAAACACATGTACACATTGAAGTAGAAACAAACCAAGTAGCATACTACTATTTTGAGCAAGATTGTATATACAAGGTGAATATCCCAAGCTTCCATTAAGTAATATACAAACTAGTATGATACAGTAATGGCCTCTAGGGCATATACACTAACAGATATGATATTACAAGTTACACCTGGTACATAAAAACAGTCACACAGAATCAATATCTTCCCAGTTGTCAGTCCAAGATGATATTCCCCTACGGATTCGGCATACATGCTCATTCCGTTAGCAACCCTGAGAGTCATATCACCTATCTTGACAACCCTATGGTTTCTCAGAGCCTGTTACGAATTACAGATGTGAGATCCTGATCCGATATCCAATACCCAGGAAGTAGGGTTAACTGACATATAGTTCTCTATTACAAACACACCCGAAGCCGAATCCACAACATACTTCGAATTCTGGCTACTGGCTTTGCTAGCCCTGCAATCCTTCTGCCAATGTTCATTCCCGTAACAATAGGAACGTCCCTCTTTTACTACATCCATCCCCAAAACTTCTGCCCTTCCTTTTCCTTCTATATCCCTGGTTTCTTTCAGGGTAGAAGGTAGAGACTGCAGAATCAAGTCAGCATCTGACCCGTTTTCAACATGGTCTTTAGGTCCGTAAGCTCAAAATAGCTGGTCTCTGTAAGGACGTTGCCTCCTACAGATGACCCAATAGCCAACCTCGCTGGAAGCAATTCATTCGAGGTCTCATATCTTGCGATACGAGGTTGCTCTCCATATAAATCTTTGTTATGGAGGAAGATAGAAACTAAGTCCATCTTCTCGTGCTGCCTCTGGTATGCACCATCAACTGAGGCTAACACGAGGCACTTGGCTTTCGCATAGTCTTTTTCCGATGTCCTACGGATATCAATATCCGCGACAGGGGAAACTGGACCTGAGACGACAGGGGTAGGATTAGTTAAGAGTTGTCCCAGCTTGTCATGGGCAATGGACATCTGGACAGACCTTTGCCGGTCATAACAGTTAGATTCAGTCATTTTATTATCTAGATGTAACCTAGGTGCGGTCACTGGGTCGCTGCAATTAAGAGAGAGAGAAGAAAACACTCAGCATGATGCTCTTGCAAATTTAGATTGTTTTTTTTTAATTTATCTAAACAGGATGGCTCCCACTGTCTCTCGAATCCCTTCTCAAACCATAAAGGAAGAATTAGTCGGGATCATTCTCACCGTACAGTACTTGCTTAACCGTTCAGCCAGGCCAGTGTCGGTACTTCGAGGGAGGTTTTCCAATGCTTTCGCGAAATTCCTTAATTAAGTAACCTCTTTTCCCTCGAGGCGTAGCCCCGCTAACACCTTTCTAGACACCTACTAGGTTTATAGCATTGATCGTTAAGTGAGAAATTTCCCGAGGAGTAGCATATACTCACAGTAGGATCGGGATCCAAATATCATCGCGTGACAAAACTGGAGGAATCCTACCAGAATCATCACACTCCAAATAGTATCCAGCGCTAGCAAGTTTCAGTTCGTTTGAAACTCCCGATGTGGATTTTTGCCCCATGCTCTTATGACCTTGACGAAGGCCAACATATCATAAGTCACATGTCAAGTTCTACCCGTCATTGTCCAGATTAATTTGAACCCACCCGTACATACCCTTGACGAAGGCCAAAATAGTAGTACGATTATCCCAAACCAACGCATCTATCTATGCTACAGATAAATATTCAGCAGCTACCAATCACTATGCCTTGGCGAAGGTCAAAATACATAGCTTGAATACTACTGAATATTTAACTAAAATGACGGAGGGCTACGAATGGTTTTGGCGAAACCGTGAACGTAGTGAACTTGATATGATCGATGGAACGAGATAGCTTTTAAAAGGAGTGGTTCAAGCTTCGCATTTAAAAGTTGGTTTTTGAAAAGAACCGAGTGGTTTTGAAAGTGTTCCAACGACTTTTACTTGGTTTATTTTCTTGCATTAATTTTAATGCGTCCCATCAATTAATCCAACCATTGCAGAAAACAACGAAAATATGGCGTACGCTTATGCCATCCGCATTCGCCACGGGGCCCCGTCATCACCCGTTAGGTTACTTAACTAACGACAGAGCGGGGGATGGACTAGCGCGGATGCAAAACATAAGCAACACCTAAATAGATATCATATATAGATATATAGCAATGATAGCCATTCCAGATCACAGATGAACACTTTGGATATACTAGGAATTCGCGATTCGTTCGAGCCTGCAACGAAAAGCGGATTACACGGTCGCGATGAATAGCCAAACCCCACCCTAGACCCCTACGGATGCGGCAAACTACCCGCCAAGTACCCGAAGCGAAGCAACCTCCCTCAACACGGGAGTAGGCCACTCGGCACTTCGAGATACCCGGTAGTTTGTGCACCCCACCTTGGGTCTATCCTAGGAGCAAAAACAGTAAAAAGAAATTATACAATGGCGGCTACAACCTCATCCCGGATGTGCGGCCAAACAAATAATATTACATCAAATTACAAATTTTACATGAATGAAAGAAAAAGAAACTCTCATCTCACATCCATCCCGGCTATTCATCCGCGACAATCCAACGAGTTCATATACACAAACCATCAACATTACAGATCACAGATATGTATAACCCCCACTAATCGACGTATAGCGATTAGCAGACGTTCAATACATATATCACATCACAGAAAATATCCATTAGCCAAAGTCTATAGAATATCGATCAAAATACGGATTTGTAACCACCACAAAAACTAATTTGTTCTCTGGAAAATCTGGGCAGAAACAAACTATATCAAAAATCCCAAAACAACACAGTAAGAACACTGCAGCAAAACGGAGTCGCGGCCGAGTCAACTCGGCCGCGGATCCGCGGCCAAACACATGTTTTGGCCGCGGTTCCGCGATGAGTTGGCCGAGTCAGCGGCTCATTTTTGCTGTGTGTTCTACAAAAACCCTGAGCCGATTTTTCATGTATGTTAAATTATTTTTTGAGTAGTATAAAAAATCGGCAGAAACATGGTTTTTCCGGATGTGTTTTGCGACTTTTTTCCGATCGATATTCTAAATACTTTGCTAACTTGCTAGTTTATGTTTACCTAGGCTCTGATACCACTGTAATTCCACGTTGCTCACCCCGGTTCTTACGGGGAGGCGGAAATGGCGAAAAAAAAATTTGGCGCAAAGGCAACATGGACTAAAACACGGATCTTTGCTAAACTATGAACTAGAAAACTACTAGAGGTGTTATCTACTATGCCATAGAAAATATACCTCACGATACCGGTCCTTCGAGTCTTCTCTCCGCTGTCCCGCTCGTCCATCCAAGCTCCGAGGATCGATCCGGATCTTGGTCACCTCCGCGGCCTCCTTGAGTCAAAGACGATCCACCCGAGAGTTGTACACCGAGCTCCAGCTCGAGCCGAGGCAACTAGGGCAACAAGATCGCTAGTCTTAATGTCCTAGGTTGTGTAGAAGAGGTTGATGGAAGTGTTTGTCTATATGGATTCTTTTTCTCTCAACACATGAGACCAAAAGAAGAAATCAAGAGGAGGAAGAAGGAGGAGCACTAGCAACCATGGAGCTCATTTTCTTTCTTCTCACAAGCAAGAGAGAGAATGAGAATGTGAAAATGAATTTGTTAACTAAAGAAAAAAGGCACCATGGTTGCAACAATACTAAACATCATCATTACTAATCCTATCATGATAAAGTTGATGGCTACATTGAATTGACCATTTTCATAATCCAAAAAAAAGAAAAAGAAAACCAAAGAAGAGTGTAGACCTCTCATGAAGGTCAAGGTCAACTTTGGTCAACGGGTCAACAAAGTCAAGAGTGGTCAAGGTGGTCAAATGGTCAAAGCAATTAGCCATCACAAAATTATCACCGAAAAGATTAGTAAGTAATGTCCGTGGCTCATAATGGTTTTTGACCGAACGAATTGCCAAAACCCTAATGAGTCCGCCTCAAAATGGTTTTGGCCGAATCAACTGTCAAAACCCTAATGAGTCTGCTACATAACGGTTTTGGCCGAACCAACCGCCAAAACCCTAATGAGGCACCTCCTCCTTCTTCCCTCCGCAAAACTGTGCATACACACCCGCATCCGCATTCCGTAGAATATGAATGTACAGAAGACAAAACAAATCCATCTGTGCAATACTAGGATCCGGCTTAAACCAAAGCCCACTAGTATTTCCTGCCCGAACAGCATACGCACACAAGTGCACGTAAGTGATCGCAGCCCTGCCGTAAAACTATACGGCCTCTATACGTTTCGCTCAGTGCAGGGAAACTCTCTGTGTGGGACTCTAAAAACTCGACACTACGCTGGCAGTGGGTTTAACCACAGACCGCAAGCGGCACTAGCTGTACGTAACGGTCCCCGGGTAGATGTCGATAAGAAGGCCGATGAGGTAAACCCATCCGAACTCCTACTGAGCCTGTATGTGACAATCTCCGTACAGTCTGGTCCGTTCGTCTGGGACATCGCATGGCGGGCCTAGGGGGTGGTAACGTCAGTCCCCTAATAGCAGTACAAGTCGTGTCGGAGTGTAGCCCAGAACACCGTGAGATAATGTTACGTCCCGAAAGTACGGAACATGACCGGCACTTAAACTACGAACGTCTCGAGGCGTACGTAATCTAAGCCGAAAACCCAGAAATCCAAACCAAGAAAATTAGTAGAGTGAAGGAAACCATTTTAAAATCAAGTAGTTTTAATAGCATAAGCCGAATTATGCGGTTTTAAAAACATCAAATATTTCCTGAAAATTTCGGCAGAGTCTCCTTTGTAAATGCAGGCCCCCAAACGGGATACAACATAAATAGTATACGAAATAAAAAAAAAACGGCATCCCCAAGCGGGAGCTAGCTCTTCGTCAATCGACGGTCACAACCACACAAGCAATATAATACAACGCCAAGGGCGAGGATCAAAATTCAAAAGGAACTCAAAACAACAAGAAATCCACAGAAATACAACACGCGACTCTAAGGTCGAAAGAATAACATCACTGGTCTCTATCTCAAAAATAATTACATATTTGGTTGATGGAACTTCTAGATACGACAGAATAATGATATACAAGATATATAATGGGGGTACGATACAAGTAAACCCATCTACTAGCAAATCACCCGAACGAAACTATGCCCGCAAAGCCGTAATGAAACCTATACGGCAAACCTGCAAGAAACTGGGGCACAACGGGAGTGAGTTGCCAACTCGTGAATAGAAAAACATCTACGAAAAGAAATTGCATGAATGACGCAATCCTAGGTCATTCGATCATAATATATAATCCTCAAATAAAACCAGCAGTCTATAACAATGACTAGGATAAATATCTAACCCGAGTGTAATCTCATGTGCCCGTGTCAGTGCCTCAGGTAGCAATATATCATATGAATGCATGAAAACAGATTACAAATAAATGAAGAAACCGTTTTCATAATTTAGTGAGATTTCCTTTGTATTTTTTAAAAATGAGGTATCATAATGAAATCAGCATCAACAGTGTCTAGCATCGACACAAAACATAAATCTCAATGTCTCAAAATCTCAGGCTCCGGCTATCCGGACTGGCATGTATCATCAAATCTCAATACCTCAATATCTCAAAATCTCAATGTCTTAATCTCAATAACTAGGGCGCCGTCAGTCCAGATCGGCCCCTACCATCCATCTCAAGACCACGACGGTATCCTCCGGATATCCGACGCGTCGGGTAATATCACCGGTAGGTAGTGCTCCCCTGCCAGGCTCAACGTCAGCAACACGACCTTCTTGCCCCGGGGTACCTTACCGGGCCCACCATGTACCCGAAACGGTCCATCCATCTCCTCGAATCGGGTCTCGAAATCCATCAGCAAACTCATGGTGGACGACTCATACATCAAGGGAAAACCGCATTTTTTATTTAAAAAGAGAGAAAGCAGTTTATATATGTTTTGCGGTTTTCCTCCAAATCCAGAAAATATCATGGAAATCCGAATCATCAAAAGCATGTAAACCATGAATATAAGCATGAGCATCCAAGAATGCGGCATATAATGAATAACAGTATGCATGAAGCGACAAGTAACAACTACAATGTTTAAACTAGCATATAATGCAAGCAACTAATCATCATGTCAAAACTACTAGTTAACAAGCTACATTAGGCGATACTATTTTCTAAGGTGTGCGTGACATGGCAATTACCGATGAAGATGTGTGTGAGCCGGCAAGCAAGTGTACGTGGTACATGCGCATCATCGGTAATGGTGCTGGTGTCCTAACAGTATGATATCAACAATGCAATAAGAAATTATAATATAAGTATGCGATGCGGAGCGAACAGTAATAACGAGCGGAATACTAGACACAACGATAACTAAACTACATTATCATAATATAAGTCCTACAATGGTGCCTTTTGAAATAACACGAATCGCGGTGTTTTGAAAATAAGGGTTACGGTGTTTTTAGGAAAAGATACGTCTTTTGAAATATCCGTAAAATCCCTTGACCTGTCTTTTAAAATACCCACGATTCGTAAGCTTTTGAAATAGGTAGGAGTCGAATCTAATCTAACAACTAAACTAAATTAAAGGGCTAAGCTAACAAGCTGGACTACAGGTAAGGAAACCGCCTAACATCTGAGTCGATATATATACATACCTGTATATATATTAGTCGGTGATCCCACCTCAATAATATCATATCCGATATCATATCTATAATCAGACATCCCAAGTCAAGAGTGCGGATCAATCATCAAAATATAGCTCGTACGTAAATCCGTCGTACGGCATCCCCAAATCTGGGTACGGGTCAATATCATATTCATCACACTATTCACCCAGTATCCTCTTTATCAAAGATCATAGTCTAGGGTACTGACCTACGTCTAGTACAATACTAATATCATCAATATAGTCATGATCTGGCTACTGATCGACAGTCTCGTACAAACTGATATCATCAGCACATATCATCATCAAGGGGTATACATCGCCCAATACAGCCTAGGATCAATATCCTAGCATACCATATCTCATATCACGATCACATGTCGACCATTAATTAATAACACTATTCACCCGTATCATCGTCCCAAGATCCGCTATAACACCAGGACGTACCTCAAGTACGAATCCTGCCATATCACCGATATCACAATCTCAACATAAAACTCATCGACTCATCTCAATCCCAAGTATCATCCTCAAATCCGTATGTGAACACATAGTCCCATACCCATGTGAACACATAACAATATATTCCCGTAAGCACAAATGAAAGAAGAAAGTATGCAAGTATGGGTGGGTGTGTGCAAGTGTGGTGCGACCACTACTCGAGGGTTTCGCGACACTAAATCATCCAAGAACACCAAATATCCATATTTATCATCAATAACTCAAACAATATAAACAATATATATGTGAGTATACGTATTCGTATCATCACCACGAACTGCGGGGGTGCTATACGCCATCCACCCGACTCCTCCCCGTAGATATAAATCTACTCACCTGGTCCTTGCTCGCCGGTGCCGACGTCGCCACGCGCTTGCTTGTCGTCTCGAAGTCCACATGGAGTACCTACATATCATAACGCACCGTATCGCATTAAAATCCGACTTATGACCCAAACGACACACGAATCCCACATAGGTCAAAAATTATGGTTGCTTTCATAAATCAACCCAAAAACCCTCAACGTCGGCGTACGAACGCCAAACCATCGAGAAAAACCCAAACACACTCATTTGCACATTCACAAACACTAATTATAATATAAAATAGGTTAAAATTCACAAAAACCCCAAACTTAAATAAAATCGATTTAACCCAAAAAACCTAGTAAGCGACAAATACCCGTTTTACTTCAAAACACGATATTTTAACAAATCTAGTGGCCAAAATGCTCATAAAATATCTTAACTAAGCCACACTAACCATAACCAAATTTTTATTTCATCTAATTACATCTATCCTAAAACCTAGTTTCCAAAATATTTTCATTTGGACATTTTAAATGTTACAATTGGCAATAAGTAACAAGATTAAGTTTGCATAGCTTAAGATGCTAAAAAAAACATCACACAACCATGAACACATGATCACAACCTAACTTGATCTCAACTCTTTCCATTACAAACTAAATCCTACAATTAGAATCACATTTAAACTTAATTAACTTTGATCAAAGAAACTATCCAACAATTTAAATTTGGTTTGGGATTTATACCTCACAAAATTAAGAGACCAAGCTTGAAATCTAGCCTCCCGAAATGGCCTCCATGCTCTTAGATCCATGCTTGTTTGGCTAAAGAATAATGGGTCATGTTTAATTAGGAGTTGGGGTTTTATTGCTTTGGATTTTTTTTATGGAAATTGTGGATTTTAGTGATGGAATTGGAGTGGAGATTTGGGGCAGCAACAGTTTGGGGGGCTCGGCCACATGATGAAGAGAGGGGTGTGAGAGTGAGGTGGTGATTGTAAAGTAAAGAAACACCCCATACCCCATTATTTAATCCCATACTTCTTAGTTTATTCTTTTCTTCTTTTATTTTCTTTTCTCTTGACTTTTGAAGTGGACACATTTGTAGGGAATTTTGGGCTGCCACAAGATGGGGTCGGCAAAAGAGAGAAGAGGGAGAGAGAGGTGTGGGTGTGGGTTTGTGTAATTACATCTTTCAACTCCTTTCATTAAATAATTAATTTCTTTTCAATTAAATCCTAGACTTTTCTAGAATTGTGGAGACACATTTAGAAACATGGAGGATGTTACAAACTCGGTTCTATGCTATCATGGTTCATTAAAATGTAATTAACTCATTCCAATTTGTAATTTTTCCTAATTAAATGTATTAGTGACGGCTTAAAATAATATTAAAAAAATTAATTTCGGAAAATTTTTTAGAAAATTTGAAATTTCACCAGTGACTCAATAAACACCAAATACTAGCAGTTACATCGCTAGAATATGTATATTTAATTTTATAATAAAAATATTTGTATTTTGACTTTTTACAGAAAACCCCCTTATTTTACCGATTTTTTCGAAATTTCACCGAAACAATTTTCAAAACGTTACAATCTTCCCCCCTTAAAAAAATTCGGTCCCCGAATTTAAATTAAAACTCCCCCCAAAATACTAAAATATTTCAGCCAAAACTATCAAATCGTCGGGGCTCCGAAATCATAAATACATAAAACGCGTCATAGCGCAATGCATGCGCATGAATAATGAGCAGATAACTCGAAATCAAAACTCCGTCAAGCATTCCGCAATCATCGGAGTCAAGGTGAAGACACGAATGCCAAATCCAAAGCAAGACCGATATGCTATAAATCGGAACTATACATGTAAATATCAGGAGGAAATGCATGTCAAATCTTTTAAGTCGCTGTGCAATGCGCATAACACTGCACAGTGGCGGACGTCTATCATAAGAAAATAACTATATACATATATACCTTTGTTTGAAAGGTACGTTCCGCCGTTTTGGGAAACAATTTAGAAGGGTTTCCTTATTTTAATATTTCGTGTCATATCAGACACGTAGGTAAATACTGAGACTATAGCTCGCTTTTTGGAAATCCCTTCAATAACTATCAATGAATGCAAAATATATTCAGGTACTGTCCTCTGACCAGTCCTGCTCAGTATGAAAACACATAGTAATTATCATAAAAACATACTGCTGTATAAGAAATCAATTCCAAAATACGCATATGAATACTACGTGCGTCTGGTGCGCATGGAAATCAAAACCCATAAATGTGCCATACATGCGCACAGAAACAACATCGAAGTGCATCGGGTATGCACGAAGCATCTGTCACGGGCAATGTGTGTGCCTGACAGCAAAATCAGGTGCATCTGACATGCACGAAAATCTCGATTGAGTGCATCTGGTGTGCACCAAAATCGCATATCAAAACATGCGCTCAACATGTGCGAAAATCCAAAGCAGGTGCATCTATTATGCACGAAATCATGAAATCCAATATCAAGCGCCGAACATGCGCAAAATCCAATCAGGTGCACAAGGTGTACAAAATCAATATCGAGCATCACAATCGAAATCGAAGTCCAGTGCATCTACGTGCACAAAATGTGTATCACTGCACTGCAAGCATATGTGAACTATACCGAGTGCAAAAACCAAATCGTATGCGTATATATGAACAAATCAACTCAACTGTATGAAATCCATATAATCACAAGCATGAAAAACCAAGGCACGAAAACTATCTCAAGTGCAACAACTATGCAAAAATCGTAAATACTCAGTAGGTGCAACCATGGTGCCTGAAAACGATATCATGAAACTCAATCATCAAAATCAATCATGCAGATAGATCGCTCAAAATACCAAATCAAGTATGGCGGAATAGTCCCGCTCAAGCACTTCCTCTAAGAACCTCTGGCCAACTATCGTGGTAACTCATAGCATGTCTCGTCGACGATCCTGAACTCTGGCCTGCCAGTGTGCGTAACATGACCATTCCTGGGTCCAAGTCTTCTCGTAATTCATTCCAGAAAGGTCCTGTCGAGGTCTCTTTCCAAATCACGTCTCTGCCGAACTGTCCGGAAGTCATCGTCCTTTATTAAATCTGTTTCTTGTTCCGGAACGGGTGCATACTCATCGCGACTCCTTCTGGAAGGTATATCCAAGCACAATGACTCGGCATGCGTATCGCATCTCTGATGTCGGGGGAGTGGAACGTCATCTCATCAAGATCTCGTACGAACCCCTATTAGGGTGCCTAGGAACCCTACAGTGGTATCAGAGCTACTAGGCATTGGATGTCGACCTATGGGGGGTTCTCACTGTGTGACAGTATGGCGAAGCATAGGCTCTTACCCCCAGGGTGTCCCGAGACCGGAAGGTGTTCCGGCGGGTTGTAGTCCTCGCAAGGGGGCATGCGTAAAAAGTAGCGGCTGAGGGACCCGTTGGTGCCACGGCGACCCCATTGGATGGGGTGGCTGCCTGACCTACAGTGGTATCAGAGCCTAGCTAGAGCCTTAGGCGAAGTCTAGACGCAATTTGAAGTCCGAACGAACCCGAAACCCAAAACCAAAATAGCTCTCTGTCCTTTTTTCAAAAACTGGTATTTTTCCAAATTAAAAATTGCTAAAAAATTCAGCAGGGAAATATAAGAATTACGGCGCAAAAAGTTTCCAATGAACAGTATTTATTGCGGCGGAACCGCGGCAGAAGCCTAGCTTCTGCGGCGGTTCCGCGGCTGTCTGGTGACGTCAGCCCACTTTGTTTGCACAGTAATTCCTGATAAATTATGCTGAGTTTTCTAGGAATTTTTAAAATTTATTCAAGAGTTGAATTTTCTGCTGTGTTTTTGGGGATTCGGTGTTTCGATCGGAGTATCAAATTTTGTCTGTGTGGCTTTCCGGATAATTTTTAGAATATGTTAAAAAGTTCGACCGGATATAAATACCCACCTTTTCCCCTGTCGGGAAATTTCCAAGTGTTGGATTTTTCCGTAGTTTAACGACGTTCTAAGTAGTGCAAGTAACGCGATGGACCCTCTAGAAGACAACAAACCTTAACTCGATTATGTGACCGTCTTGAACTGCCCTTTGAACCTTCGGGTTTGGGGCAGTACGGCGTGCCACATGTGAGGCGTTGGCTTGACCCTTCTACGGCTGGACCGTCGGTACTGAGGCACGAACTGAATGTTGTTAGACTTATTTCATGTGTTGATCTGTATCGGGAAAACTTGGGTGTTCGAATGTTCAATCGGAAAGTTTAACATTTTCTAATTATCTGGAATGGGATACAATAATTGGAATTCACAAGAAGTTATGAGATAACTGAATGAATGTTATAAACATAGCAATTTAGTCTCACTTGATCGGTTGCCACGGAATTTTGATGTGATCAAAACTCCGTCGCAATCACGTAGCGTACACGGATACTCGCCGGGTAAACTTAATAGACAGCCTCACTCCATAGCCCCGACCAAGTGACTGTAGGAGAACCCCGTCGCCGAAAGCATCCGTTCGGGTGCTCACGGTAGCGGTGTTCCGCCTTGGTGCACTTCGTCGACGGTAACGGGGGTGCGGCCATCTACTGAAGTTTGCGACGAGCATTCGATCAGGATGTCGGGAATCTTGTTGAATTTCCCGACTTGGTATTGAAAAGTGTTTTCGATTTTTGAGACTAAAATGCGGGGTTTGTAATTGTTAGGCATGCGATGTCTAAAGAATTCATTTGGTCAGGCATGCGATGTCTAAGGAGGTTGCGGATTCCAACTGTTGTAGTTTTACACTTTCTTTTCTGTGACCGTAAGTGTAATATGTGATATCGCCGGTTTCGTTGCTATATGTCAACGACAATTGGGATACGCATGTTTACTTACGTTGATGACATGTGATGTTATGTGTTGCTAGATATGTTATATTGGATCGTCGTGTTCGAATAGCCGGGGGTTTTTATGTGAGATGAGTGTTCTACATTTTCATTCATGTAAAAACTTGTATGTAATATTCTTTTATTGGGGCACTTCCAGGTTGCGGAAGATGTCACCGTTTGTATATTATTTACTTTTCCACACTAGGATAGACCCAAGGAGGAGGGCACAAGTAACCGGGTTCTGGAGTCCAGTGGGAGACCAACTCGAGGAGTCGAGTCCGGGTCTCCTAACTCTAGAATTGGTAGGGTTGCTTGCCGCTCTCGTAGGGGTCTAGGGGTGTGGGTTTGGCTATTCATCACGACCGTGGAATCCGTGTTTTATACTGGCTCGTATTGAAAACACGGACGTCCTAGTATATCCAATATTTCATATGATTCTTCTGCTGCGTTATCTGTGATGTGATCATGAGATGTTCTGTGATGGATACTGTATATAGTATATATGATATATTATATAGATGTTACTTATGTTTTACACCCGCGCTAGCTCTGCCCCGCTCTGCCGTTAGTTACCTAACCTAACGGTGCACGAGGGGACATCGAGGCGAATGCGGATGGCATAAGTGTACGTCGTATTTATCTGTGATGATTAGGTGGACTTAAATGATGGGATATTCATTAATTAGATTAATGAAAGAAAATAAACGTAATTGATGTTGTGGAATCGAATTTCAAAATAAAAACAGGTAGCTACAGTTCTTGCTTTGCATCGTGGTGTTCATTATAGAACATCCTGCACCTTATTCGATGAGGAAAGGACCGAGATCCCTTCAGCGGGAGTGACTCCTTTAGCAATAACTGGCAGATGCTACACACTCGGTTTGTCTTTGATCGCTTCTATAGTTTCTGCTTTGCACAGTGATATATATTATATATCCCGCACCTCATTCGACGAGGAAAGGGCCGACGATCCCTTCACCGGGAGTGACCCCTTTAGCAAAACTAGAAAAGCCTCAAAAACATTCCATTTAAAAACCATTTGATTCCACAACGAGATCAAGTTCAAAGCGTTAAAGGTTTTCACAAAAACCATTCGCAACCCTCCGTCATTTTAGGAAGTAGAGTACTTAGTATTCGTGCTGTGTTTGTTGACCATAGTCAAGGCACAGTGTACGGTAGCTAAGTGATGTCTTCCTACACCGCATATGATGCGATTAGTTAGGACAGTCATGTGGCTTTGTTGACCTTAGCCAAGGGTCATGTGGGTGGGTCTAATTAATCACGAAATGACGGGTAGAACTTGACTAGTACCTATGATTTGTTGACCTTAGCCAAGGTCAGAGGTGCTAGGGGTACAAATATTATCGGGAATTTCAAGTGTTGAAATTTGCAATGAGATTGCATACCTTCTATGAGATAGTTGGATCCCGATACCCGCTGCGAGTAAGAGTTACTCCTGGGAGAGTTTTATACATTACAATTAGCCGATCAAGTAGGTGTCTAGAAAGGTGTTAACGAGGTTACGCCTCTGGGAAAACGAGGTTTACATTAATTAGGTTCGTGCGAAAGCACGGGGGACCTCCCTCAAAGTACTGACACTGGCCTGGCTGAAAGATTGGCGAACTTGTAGTGTGTAATTAATCCCGGCTAGTCTTTCCTTTTAGGGTTTGAAGGAAAGACTAGCCGGGATTAATTACACACTACAAGTTCGCCAATCTTTTAGCCAGGCCAGTGTCGGTACTTTGAGAGAGGTCCCCCGTGCTTTCGCACGAACCTAATTAATGTAAACCTCGTTTTCCCAGAGGCGTAACCTCGTTAACACCTTTCTAGACACCTACTTGATCGGCTAATTGTAATGTATAAAACTCTCCCAGGAGTAACTCTTACTCGCAGCGGGTATCGGGATCCAACTATCTCATAGAAGGTATGCAATCTCATTGCAAATTTCAACACTTGAAATTCCCGATAATATTTTTACCCCTAGCACCTATGACCTTGGCTAAGGTCAACAAATCATAGGTACTAGTCAAGTTCTACCCGTCATTTCGTGATTAATTAGACCCACCCACATGACCCTTGGCTAAGGTCAACAAAGCCACATGACTATCCTAACTAATCGCATCATATGCGGTGTAGGAAGACATCACTTAGCTACCGTACACTGTGCCTTGACTATGGTCAACAAACACAGCACGAATACTAAGTACTCTACTTCCTAAAATGACGGAGGGTTGCGAATGGTTTTTGTGAAAACCTTTAACGCTTTGAACTTGATCTCGTTGTGGAATCAAATGGTTTTTAAATGGAATGTTTTCGAGGCTTTTCTAGTTTTGCTAAAGGGGTCACTCCCGGTGAAGGGATCGTCGGCCCTTTCCTCGTCGAATGAGGTGCGGGATATATCATATATATCACTGTGCAAAGCAGAAACTATAGAAGCGATCAAAGACAAACCGAGTGTGTAGCATCTGCCAGTTATTGCTAAAGGAGTCACTCCCGGTGAAGGGATCTCGGTCCTTTCCTCATCGAATAAGGTGCAGGATGTTCTATAATGAACACCACGATGCAAAGCAAGAACTGTAGCTACCAGTTTTTATTTTGAAATTCGATTCCACAACATCAATTACGTTTATTTTCTTTCATTAATCTCATTAATGAATATCCCATCATTTAAGTCCACCTAATCATCACAGATAAATACGACGTACACTTATGCCATCCGCATTCGCCTCGATGTCCCCTCGTGCACCGTTAGGTTAGGTAACTAACGGCAGAGCGGGGCAGAGCTAGCGCGGGTGTAAAATATAAGTAACATCTATCAAATATATAATTATATATTAAATCATTAAATCAACACTTGATTCAATGATCCGGTCATATCGAATATAACCGACTAGTATCCAATGTATCGGCTTATCGAATCAATCCTTGATTCGATAACTAGGTTATATCACATACAACCATTCGACACATTCATCGCGAGAATAAAATACGGTATCATATACACGCATGATTCTCGGTCCCGCACATATCTCATATGCGCTCCTATTTCGTTTCGCTTGAGCCAGGAAACCTCTGTGTAGGACTCTAAAGACTCGTCAATACGCCGGCAGCAGATGATGATCATATCAAACACCCACAAGCCGCAAGCGGTCTGCTAAACGTAACGGCCACCCGGGTATTGAGCGATCAGAAGATCGACGAGCAAGCCCGCTCACACTCCAGTGAATCCAACCAGTAACACTACCGTACAGTCCGGTCTGATCGTCTGATATGTCTCATATCTCGCCTAGGGGTGGTAAACGTCAGACCCCAATAGCTCGATAAGTCGTGTCGATATGAGGTCTATAACTATTCAAGAAACTACTGGTAACACTTACCAGTAAATCTCTGCAACCCTGGCCAGGGATTTCCTGTTATAGCCAATCGAGCACAGCGCAACATCAACTCCCTATACCGGGAGAGACGAATCCCCTCCTATCGCTCATTGCCTCCATGTGACTCGGGACTGTACCCAAAAACCACCGTTTTGCACGCCCTCTTGGACGTGGTAAGATGGAAATCAAAGCACAGTGGGAACCACACAAGACTCTATGACGATCTCGGGTCAACAGACTACTCTGTACCAGTGTCACCAGAGAACTGCCATCTGACGTGAGGTATAATACCATCTGGGAGTTCTCGGCGAGTCCGTCCAGTGTAACCAGTCTCTACTGAGCACCCGTATATCTCCTCTGATGTCAAACACCAATGGATATGGGATCATCCATCGCCCATCTGTATGGGTCGAGAAGATACACGCTAGTCTACTCTGGTATATCGATGCCCCGTCTCGATACACCCACGACTAGGGACTTTGAAGGATGTACTTATGGACTGCCATGTCCCCACTAGTATGATCCGCATCATAGTCCAGGTAGTCAAGTACACATCCTAAGGGCTTTACCAACATGTAACAGAGAGACAATCAGTGTACACGTTAAGGTAAAGATCAACCAGATAGCATACTATTATGTCGAGCAAGAAAGTCCTCCCTATATATGTCCCAGCATCCACTACAATATACATCCTATGTATAGTAATGGCCTCTAGGGCATACATATAACTAACAATCTCCCACTTGCACTAGGGCCATCTGATAGCAGTGGTTGTAGTATCTCATACTCAACCATCCCATAAAAATCTCTCTCTGGGAACAGGCCTTTGTGAGTGGTTCCTAGGCACCCTAATGAGGTCTCACAAGGCATCAACCATGCCATTTTCAAATTTTATGATGCCGAGAAACCCTAGACTACGGATCGTTAGCTAGATGTCTAGGCGAAAATGATCTAGTTAACAACTTAACTACAAAGAAACGGAAATACAACCTTTGTAGATCCGGTGCTCCACCTCCATAGCTCCGCAACGAAGTCCCTTTGCTGTCCAAATGAATTCCCGGGCTCTAGCGTCGGCTTCGTCGGAGAAATGGCGAGCTAGGTCGTCGATGTCCATGCCGAAGATGATCTACGTCGAGGCATCGCTAAATCAAGCTCCACCTTCACCAAGTCATGAAAACTTGTGAAGGAAACACACTCTACTACTTGGCAAGAGGTAGAGGATGAAGAAATAGGAAGTGGGTAGACTTTAGAATTGGATTTCTCACTCATTTCCATCAATCACCATTGATGGAGCTTGCTTTCTTCAAGTGAAGAAAGGAAGAAGAAGATGATAATTGTTATGATAAGTCATTTGAAAAGAATAATAAAATGATTCTTATCATAAAATTAACCATGGTCAAGTGTAGAGACTAAACTAGGGTTAGTGGGAATGGTTAGGGTTAAGGATGAGATAAGAATGGTTGACTTGATCAAAGCTTCATGAAGCTTCAACTAAACAACAAATAAAGCCACCATTTTTTTCTCTTTTCCATATATTTTCCAAAATGTATAAACAAATAAATAAATGAATAAATAAGTAATGGAAAATAAAACCCTAACCACTCTCACAACCATGGTTTAATCTTCACACAAATCCAAGTTAACATGTATCATCAACCATGACACATGCTAATGCACAAAATCATATCGCATATGCAATGCGCACATCCGAGCGAGAAAATCCATTTAAAGTGAACCGATACTAGTAATGCAAAGTAATATATCAAATATATAATTATACATTAAATCATTAAATCAACACTTGGTTCAATGATCCGGTCATATCGAATATAACCGACTAGTATCCAATGTATCGGCTTATCGAATCAATCCTTGATTCGATAACTAGGTTATATCGAATACAACCATTCGACACATTCATCGCGAGAATGAAATATGGTATCATATACACGCATGATTCTCGGTCCCGCACATATCTCATATGCGCTCCTATTTCGTTTCGCTTGAGCCAGGAAACCTCTGTGTAGGACTCTAAAGACTCGTCAATACGCCGGCAGCAGATGATGATCATATCAAACACCCACAAGCCGCAAGCGGTCTGCTAAACGTAACGGCCACCCGGGTATTGAGCGATCAGAAGATCGACGAGCAAGCCCGCTCACACTCCAGTGAATCCAACCAGTAACACTACCGTACAGTCCGGTCTGATCGTCTGATATGTCGCATATCTCGCCTAGGGGTGGTAAACGTCAGACCCCAATAGCTCGATAAGTCGTGTCGATATGAGGTCTATAACTATTCGAGAAACTACTGGTAACACTTACCAGTAAATCTCTGCAACCCTGGCCAGGGATTTCCTGTTATAGCCAATCGAACACAGCGCAACATCAACTCCCTATACCGGGAGAGACGAATCCCCTCCTATCGCTCATTGCCTCCATGTGACTCGGGACTGTACCCAAAAACCACCGTTTTGCACGCCCTCTTGGACGTGGTAAGATGGAAATCAAAGCACAGTGGGAACCACATAAGACTCTATGACGATCTCGGGTCAACAGACTACTCTGTACCAGTGTCACCAGAGAACTGCCATCTGACGTGAGGTATAATACCATCTGGGAGTTCTCGGCGAGTCCGTCCAGTGTACCCAGTCTCTACTGAGCACCCGTATATCATCTCTGATGTCAAACACCAATGGATATGGGATCATCCATCACCCATCTGTATGGGTCGAGAAGGTATACGCTAGTCTACTCTGGTATATCGATGCCCCGTCTCGATACACCCTCGACTAGGGACTTTGAAGGATGTACTTATGGACTACCATGTCCCCACTAGTATGATCCGCATCATAGTCCAGGTAGTCAAGTACAGATCCTAAGGGCTTTACCAACATGTAACAGGGAGGCAATCAGTGTACACGTTAAGGTAAAGATCAACCAGATAGCATACTATCATGTCGAGCAAGAAAGTCCTCCCTATATATGTCCCAGCATCCACTACAATATACATCCTATGTATAGTAATGGCCTCTAGGGCATACATATAACTAACACCCCTTACTCCACTTTTCTCTAACGTCGACTGTTTCGGACTCGTCTCATTGTGGCTGCATGGACTGAGCTCTAACGGCTATCCTCGTATCTGGAGTCTCCCAAGAATGCATCTCACCACCTAGCATCCGAATGAAGTCGAACCATCCGATCGATTGTCAAAACCTCATAATCCCCCAAGAGCTCAACATCTTGGGCACAGTTTAATAGTATCGAGTACATAGCACAGTATCGGTGGTCCAGCCGTAGAAGGGCAAACCCAAGCCTCACTAATGGCGCCGTAGAACTGCCGCAAACCCGAAGGTTTCAAGGCTTTCACACGGTCATTAAGTCGAGTTAGGGTTTCATTCTTCTAGAGGGACCATAGAATTGCCTGCATGTCTTTCCGACTACTTTAAACTTGGAATAATAGGTTTCTAACATTCGATCGTCTCTGTCGACTCTCAACGTCTCCGCGTGAAGTCGTCTCTAGCTGGAATCAATCTATCTGATGACCTCGCATCAGGGTAGGCAAACGAACCACCTGTCCTAGTCATTCATCATCGGATGACTAGCGACCTTCTATCATCTATTAGTACAACTCGTCTCGCAATAGCTCCAACATATGGGGCGATATCTCATCACGCGCAGCAACAACTGGCTCACTCGTCTGCAGGCTGAACAGTGCCTCAATCATCATGAGTAAGCAATACACCAACGGTCATCAAAATCTGGCTGGCCTCTGTCAGTGGCTCAATCCTCTAGTGCTGATCGGCACGTCCAAGTAATCTCATAAAGGCGATCCGCCAAACGCTCGTGGCGCGAAAACACAGTAAAAAGACACATCTCCGCAATCGTGTGTCGCCGGAATTACGCCCCGGTCAGTCCTCGTTCGTGACAAGCTCGTGCTGACCGCAACTCTAGTCGTAGCTCTCCCTGTCCGTAATCGTGGCAGCAAAACCATAACTGGTACTGATGAGGCTAGATCGGAATAAATATAATACTGAGCAAAGAAATGTACATCCTAAGGCTTCTTAAGTGGAGTAGCGTATCGTAAGTATGCCGTGGAACATACCCACGGTACGTCACTCTACTTTAGTCACCTATTCCATCAACCAAGGGTCATCCTGCGCTCCGAAGGTAAAACCCAACGCTCTGATACCAACTTTGTTACGTCCCGAAAGTACGGAACATGACCGGCACTTAAACTACGAACGTCTCGAGGCGTACGTAATCTAAGCCGAAAACCCAGAAATCCAAACCAAGAAAATTAGTAGAGTGAAGGAAACCATTTTAAAATCTAGTTTTAATAGCATAAGCCGAATTATGCGGTTTTAAAAACATCAAATATTTCCTGAAAATTTCGGCAGAGTCTCCTTTGTAAATGCAGGCCCCCAAACGGGATACAACATGAATAGTATACGAAATCAAAAAAAAAGGCATCCCCAAGCGGGAGCTAGCTCTTCGTCAATCGACGGTCACAACCACACAAGCAATATAATACAACGCCAAGGGCGAGGATCAAAATTCAAAAGGAACTCAAAACAACAAGAAATCCACAGAAATACAACGCGCGACTCTAAGGTCGAAAGAATAACATCACTGGTCTCTATCTCAAAAATAAATACATATTTGGTTGATGGAACTTCTAGATACGACAGAATAATGATATACAAGATATATAATGGGGTACGATACAAGTAAACCCACCTACTAGCAAATCACCCGAACGAAACTATGCCCGCAAAGCCGTAATGAAACCTGTACGGCAAACCTGCAAGAAACTGGGGCACAACGGGAGTGAGTTGCCAACTCGTGAATAGAAAAACATCTACGAAAAGAAATTGCATGAATGACGCAATCCTAGGTCATTCAATCATAATATATAATTCTCAAATAAAACCAGCAGTCTATAACAATGACTAGGGTAAATATCTAACCCGAGTGTAATCTCATGTGCCCGTGTCAGTGCCTCAGGTAGCAATATATCATATGAATGCATGAAAACAGATTACAAGTAAATGAAGAAACCGTTTTCATAATTTAGTGAGATTTCCTTTGTATTTTTTAAAAATGAGGTATCATAAAGAAATCAGCATCAACAGTGTCTACCATCGACACAAAACATAAATCTCAATGTCTCAAAATCTCAGGCTCCGGCTATCCGAACTGGCATGTATCATCAAATCTCAATACCTCAATATCTCAAAATCTCAATGTCTTAATCTCAATAACTAGGGCGCCATCAGTCCATACGGCCCCTACCATCCATCTCAAGACCACGACGGTATCCTCCGGATATCCGACGCGTCGGGTAATATCACCGGTAGGTAGTGCTCCCCTGCCAGGCTCAACGTCAGCAACACGACCTTCTTGCCCCGGGGTACCTTACCGGGCCTACCATGTACCCGAAACGGTCCATCCATCTCCTCGAATCGAGTCTCGAAATCCATCAGCAAACTCATGGTGGACGACTCATACATCAAGGGAAAACCGCATTTTTTATTTAAAAAGAGAGAAATCAGTTTATATATGTTTTGCGGTTTTCCTCCAAATCCAGAAAATATCATGGAAATCCGAATCATCAAAAGCATGTAAACCATGAATATAAGCATGAGCATCCATGAATGCAGCATATAATGAATAACAGTATGCATGAAGCGACAAGTAACAACTACAATGTTTAAACTAGCATATAATGCAAGCAACTAATCATCATGTCAAAACTACTAGTTAACAAGCTACATTATGCGATAATATTTTCTAAGGTGTGCGTGACATGGCAATTACCGATGAAGATGTGTGTGAGCCGGCAAGCAAGTGTACTTGGTACATGCGCATCATCGGTAATGGTGCTGGTGTCCTAACAGTATGATATCAACAATGCAATAAGAAATTATAATATAAGTATGCGATGCGGAGCGAACAGTAATAACGAGCGGAATACTAGACACAACGATAACTAAACTACATTATCCTAATATAAGTCCTACAATGGTGCCTTTTGAAATAACACGAATCGCGGTGTTTTGAAAATAAGGGTTTCGGTGTTTTTAGGAAAAGATACGTCTTTTGAAATATCCGTAAAATCCCTTGACCTGTCTTTTAAAATACCCACGATTCGTAAGCTTTTGAAATAGGTAGGAGTCGAATCTAATCTAACAACTAAACTAAACTAAAGGGCTAAGCTAACAAGCTGGACTACAGGTAAGGAAACCGCCTAACATCTGAGTCGATATATATACATACCTGTATATATATTAGTCGGTGATCCCACCTCAATAATATCATATCCGATACCATATCTATAATCAGACATCCCAAGTCAAGAGTGCGGATCAATCATCAAAATATAACTCGTACGTAAATCCGTCGTACGGCATCCCCAAATCTGGGTACGGGTCAATATCATATTCATCACACTATTCACCCAGTATCCTCTTTATCAAAGATCATAGTCTAGGGTACTGACCTATGTCTAGTACAATACTAATATCATCAATATAGTAATGATCTGGCTACTGATCGACAGTCTCGTACAAACTGATATCATCAGCACATATCATCATCAAGGGGTACACATCGCCCAATACAGCCTAGGATCAATATCCTAGCATACCATATCTCATATCACGATCACATGTCGACCATTAATTAATAACACTATTCACCCGTATCGTCGTCCCAAGATCCGCTATAACACCAGGACGTACCTCAAGTACGAATCCTGCCATATCACCGATATCACAATCTCAACACAAAACTCATCGACTCATCTCAATCCCAAGTATCATCCTCAAATCCGTATGTGAACACATAGTCCCATACCCATGTGAACACATAACAATATATTCCCGTAAGCACAAATGAAAGAAGAAAGTATGCAAGTATGGGTGGGTGTGTGCAAGTGTGGTGCGACCACTACTCGAGGGTTTCGCGACACTAAATCATCCAAGAACACCAAATATCCATATTTATCATCAATAACTCAAACAATATAAACAATATATATGTGAGTATACGTATTCGTATACATCACCACGAACTGCGGGGGTGCTATACGCCATCCACCCGACTCCTCCCCGTAGATATAAATCTACTCACCTGGTCCTTGCTCGCCGGTGCCGACGTCGCCACGCGCTTGCTTGTCGTCTCGAAGTCTACATGGGATACCTACATATCATAACGCACCGTATCGCATTAAAATCCGACTCATGAACCAAACGACACACGAATCCCACATAGGTCAAAACCTATGGTTGCTTTCATAAATCAACCCAAAAACCCTCGACGTCGGCGTACAAACGCCAAACCATCGAGAAAAACCCAAACACACTCATTTGCACATTCACAAACACTAATTATAATATAAAATAGGTTAAAATTCACAAAAACCCCAAACTTAAATAAAATCGATTTAACCTAAAAAACCTAGTAAGCGACAAATACCCGTTTTACTTCAAAACACGATATTTTAACAAATCTAGTGGCCAAAATGCTCATAAAATATCTTAACTAAGCCACACTAACCATAACCAAATTTTTATTTCATCTAATTACATCTATCCTAAAACCTAGTTTCCAAAATATTTTCATTTGGACATTTTAAATGTTACAATTGGCAATAAGTAACAAGATTAAGTTTGCATAGCTTAAGATGCTAAAAAAAACATCACACAACCATGAACACATGATCACAACCTAACTTGATCTCAACTCTTTCCATTACAAACTAAATCCTACAATTAGAATCACATTTAAACTTAATTAACTTTGATCAAAGAAACTATCCAACAATTTAAATTTGGTTTGGGATTTATACCTCACAAAATTAAGAGACCAAGCTTGAAATCTAGCCTCCCGAAATGGCCTCCATGCTCCTAGATCCATGCTTGTTTGGCTAAAGAATAATGGGTCATGTTTAATTAGGAGTTGGGGTTTTATTGCTTTGGATTTTTTTTATGGAAATTATGGATTTTAGTGATGGAATTGGAGTGGAGATTTGGGGCAGCAGCAGTTTGGGGGGCTCGGCCACATGATGAAGAGAGGGGTGTGAGAGTGAGGTGGTGATTGTAAAGTAAAGAAACACCCCATTCCCTATTATTTAATCCCATACTTCTTAGTTTATTCTTTTCTTCTTTTATTTTCTTTTCTCTTGACTTTTGAAGTGGACAGATTTGTGGGGAATTTTGGGCTGCCACAAGATGGGGCTCGGCTAAAGAGAGAAGAGGGAGAGGGAGGTGTGGGTGTGGGTTTGTGTAATTACATCTTTCAACTCCTTTCATTAAATAATTAATTTCTTTTCAATTAAATCCTAGACTTTTCTAGAATTGTGGAGACACATTTAGAAACATGGAGCATGTTACAAACTCGGTTCTATGCTATCATGGTTCATTAAAATGTAATTAATTCATTCCAATTTATAATTTTTCCTAATTAAATGTATTAGTGACGGCTTAAAATAATATAAAAAAATTAATTTCGGAAAATTTTTTAGAAAATTTGAAATTTCACCAGTGACTCAATAAACACCAAATACTAGCAATTACATCGCTAGAATATGTATATTTAATTTTATAATAAAAATATTTGTATTTTGACTTTTTACAGAAACCCCCTTATTTTACCGATTTTTTCGAAATTTCACCGAAACGATTTTCAAAACGTTACAGATAACACTGGAAACCTACCAGTATATCTCGCTTGTCCTGGCCAGGGACTACTCGTGTAATGGCTCTCCTAGACACAGCGCGATGTCAACCCCCAATACCGGGAGAGACGAATCCTGTCTAACCATCACTGCCTCCAAGTGCTTCGGGACTGCACCCAACTACTACATGTTTGCACGACTCCTTTGAACCGTAGTAGGATAGTAATCTAAGTACAGTGGGAACACACTCGAGGCGAAGTGACAGTGTCAAGTCAGTGGACTAAGCTGTACTCATGTCACCTGGGAACATATAACTGACGATAGGTATAATACCAACCAACAGTTCCCGACGAGTCCTGTCCAGTGTACTCGTAACCTAACGAGCACCGCATACTATCTCCAGTACGACGTACTGATGGCTATGGGACAGACCATCTCCCCTGCTGGGATGAGAAGCGCATACGCTAGTCTACTCCGGAGTATCGATGCCCTGTCTCGATAGTCCTACGACTAGGGACCTGTATAAGGATGTGCTTATAGATTACCCAGCCCCACGAGTGTGACTGCCATCACAACGCTGGTAATCAAGAAAAGATCCTAAGGGCTCTACTAATATGTATAAGCGATATGCTAAAAGAAACACATGCACATATTGAAGTAGATACAAACCAAGTAGCATACTACCATTTTGAGCAAAATTGTCTATACAACTGTGAATATCCCAAGCTTCCATTAAGTAATATACAAACTAGTATGATACAGTAATGGCCTCTAGGGCATATACACTAACATACCTGACCCTAAACTAAAACTCATGAACCAAGTTAACCGAACCTTCTTAAACACTTTGGTTTTTGGATTGTCATTAAGTCGCATATATCCCTGCCGCTCTTTTGCATTTCTCCAGAATACTCCGTATTACTACGAAGATCCATATTGCTTGGATATTCCTATTAGGAATATGTATGCCCTAGAGGCCAATATTGTACATTGTAGTGGATGCTTGGACATATATATATAGAACTTTCTTGCTTGAAATGATAGTATGCAATCTGGTTGTACTTTATCTTAACATGTTCACTATTTTGAGTTTACTGTCTTTTGATACATGTTGATAAAGCCCTTAGGATATTAGCTTGACTACCATGACCATACTAGTGGGGCATGTGTAGTCCACAAGCACATCCTTAACAGTTCCTAATCAAGAGAGTATTGAGACAGGGCATCGATATTCCAGAGTAGACTAGTGTATATGTTTCTTGACCCTGTATTGGGGCGATGTACGATCCCATATCCATTGGTTTTTGACATCAAAGATTGTATACAGGTGCTCATTAGAGACTGAACGGACTCGCCGAGAACTCCTAGATGGTATTATACCTATCGTCAAATAGTAGTTCTCCGGTGACACTTGTACAGATTAGTTGTAGACCCGAGATCGTCATAGTGTCTTGTGTGCTTCCAACTAGGACCCGAGATAGTCTACGGTAGCGCCTCGGCCGTCTGTACGAGGCCAAAATGCGGAAAAGAAAAACTTTTTCAAACTAGAAACCGGTGCTATCGTATGCTTAAAACCCGGATCGGACCATTAACCTACTACTAGCTAACTAGAGAAAGGGGTAGAGAGCTATACCGAGCGATCCGTGTCCTTCGGTCTTCGGCCACCATCCCGATCTCCTCGCGGCATCTTCGGTCTCGATCTCCTCGTCGGAAGGGAACCACATCACCAAGTCGTTGTACGGGCTCCCACCTCTGAACCGAGGCAACTCGGACACAAAGTTGGCTAGCCGGGGTGTCCAAGCTTGCTGTAGACTGAGTGTAGAATGCTATGTCTCAACGGTTAATTGAAGTTGCCATTTTGGATGGAGGAATCAACTATGGAGATGAGCTAAAGAGTTTTTGGTGCAAAATAGGATGAACCATTTTTCACACAATGAATGGGGCTCCCTAATCAAGTGGCCGGACATAATAATAGAGAGAGGGAGGGAAAATACAAGGGGGTGAGCATAAGGAAGAGAAGGTGTGATGATAATCCAAAAGGAGAACCTCACATCAATATCTTTTCCATTCCTTTCACCATAAATGCAGAGGAAAAGATGCAAAAAGAATCTATCTCATGCTAGAACCATCATGAACCCTCCATCACATAAAACCCCCTCCATTTTGCTAATTTGCACATTTGCAAATAAGCCCCTCCATGGAAAATTCAGCCAAGGAAAGAAAGAAAGGAGAAATGGCTGAAACGGAATGCAAACTGGCAACTTCAAAAAAGGCGATCCCGTAATAAATTACAGGAAAACCCCGCGACTGTATATACATACCCGCATTTGTATTCCGACCGAATACAAATGCAATGAGACAAAATCTACACAGTATAATATTAGGATCCGGCTTAAACCAAAGCCCGCTAGTATTATCCGTCCGAACTATGACACGTGCACAAGTGCACGCGTACGTTCGAACCCTGCCATAAATCCATACGGCCTCTACAACGTTTCGCCCGAAACTTGAGAAACTGTCTTTGGGGGACTCTAAAGACTCGTCAAAACTTTGGCTGTGGATTTAACCACTAGCACGTCAGAGGTATTAGCCGAACGTAACGAGCTACCAGTTATTGACCAAAAGGGAAGTCGATGAGCAAACTCATCCTGACACCGTACTGAGCCTGTCAGTGACAATATTCGTACAGTCCGGTCCGTTCGTCTATGAGCATCGCATGGCGGGCCTAGGGGGTTGGTAAAAGTCAGACCCCCAAAAGTGGTACAAGTCGTGTCGGAGTGTAGCCCAGAACACCCTGAGATACTACTGGAATACCTACCAGTAAATCTCCTGCCTTGGCCAAGGACTTCGTGTAATAGATCTCCTAGACACAGCGCGACCTCACCCCCAATACCGGGAGAGACGAACCCCAGCCGATCCGCTCACTGCCTCCATGTGGCTCGGGACTGTACCTAACTAAAACCTATTTGCACGACTCCTTTAAGCCGTGGTAGGGTAGTAATCAAAGTACAGTGGGAACTCATACGAGACAAATGACGATCTCAGGTCGATGAACTAACCTGTACACATGTCACCAGAGAACTGCTATATGACGCTAAGTATAATACCAACTAGCATGTTCCCGGTGAGTCCTGTCCGGTGTACTCATAACCCAATGAGCACCAGTATATATCATAGGTGAACCAACTGACACCAATGGCTTGTGAGACTGGCCACCGCCCCTCGTCGGGGTCTCGACTGTGTACACTAGTCTACTCTGGAGTATCGATGCCCTGTCTCGAAAACCCCCACGACTAGACACCTTTTAAGGATGTGCTTATAGACCCCAGCTCCCACGTATATGATCGCAATCATACTGCTGGTAGTCAAGCAAGAATCCTAAGGGCTCTATCAACGTGTAATAGCGACGTGTAAGGTCACCTTAAGCAGTACACGATGATAAAGATAAACCAGATAGTATACTATCATCTTGAGTAAGACTGTCCTACCGGTATAGGTCCTCCTTCAATCATTGCAATCACGTGCCTGTGATCCAATAATTGACTTTGAGGACACTATATCCAACAATCTCCCACTTGCACTCAAGGCTAATTATTGCGATGTCGCATACTCACAGCCCGTGTGATACCGAACACCCAACTCCTCTACTAATCAGTTTCACAAAACACGTTTGTGAAACTATTGCGTTCGAGGAATAGCCTCAGTGAGTGGATCCGCCTTGATGTTTCTTTCTTTGTCTCTCTTTATCTCAAGTTCGCGGAGAAAACCATCTCCCGAAATGAGCAATACCTGTCTTAGAATATGTCTGGATATCTGATGGGACCTAGTTAATAAATGAACTCCAAATCCAAACTTCTAAGACTGTATCGTCAACTAAAAACAATCAGTATCCTGCGCCATGCCTTCCTCAGTATCCGCTTGGACCACCTGTCCAAAATACTGCCCCTCGTCAGAGGGAAAACTATAACTCTGACAGCCACTCTGTCATCCAGGTCACCTAGGAAGCCTGGAATGATAACCGTCCCCGAAGAGGCTGTCGTTATCATATCCCTAGAACATCCACTTATGTTCTAAAACTGCTTACGAACGTTTCTCCAGGATAGGATTAATATCATCTTATTGCATCTAGTGCAAAAACAACATCTGGTGTGGTACTTGACATCTCATGATTGACTCAATTGCCTAAGCAAGTGATCTGCCAATCATGCACATCCCTCTCCCCTTTAATCTGTAAGACACCTTCAAGGAAGGTGACTCCATCACCTGCAGGTACACTACCGTGTCAGGAGTCGTCCATTCTAAAACACCTATAGAATGCTGTCTAAGTACCCAGATTGGGAAACTACCCAAATCTAGATCTAAAACCATAGATCTAGTAACCAGAATGTCTGATATAATATCCAAGTCCTATGTGGAGAAACCACTGTGTGACAACTAAAGTATAACCGATCGTAGTATAGGAATTTCACTTCCTACTCTGTGTATGTCATCCAAATACCAGGACATCACACCCTACTACCTTCTTAACAGATCTATCCCCTATTCTGATGAAGTTAAACCTATGACTGTCATATCAGAAATAGATGATCTATCTCCGCTATATCTGCTTTAGTCCATAGATAGACATAAGTTACTTGTCCACCAATGCTTCCGCTGCTCCCACTGACTACGACAACCCTCTGGCAGAGTCATATACACGTACACTTCTAAAGTCAGTTTAGAACGACGCTATACTCATCCTCCTGCCGGGTCTCACAGTCTGGAACAATAGCAATGGCAAGTCTGGGTAAACAAGAACCTCCCTGTCACCGTCTTTGAGGCTACCGGAGTACCTCTCGGGTGCCTGAGGTTACCCACCATATCTGCGGAGTAGCTAATGGAATGTGAAACCAGATTGAATCTTTAGGTCCTATTAAATTTTCAGTAATCGTTTGCGGTTCTGGAATCACTTCCAGTTCTACCATACTCCCACTACTGTTTTCTGAAAAAATCCATTTTACTAAAACTGTGGCGAGTCAAGAACAATATCACTATTGATCTTCCAGATGGTAGAAAGTCGACCCTCGTCATAGCTCGAGTCAACCCACAAACTGCCATTACAGAAACGTGCCTTGAGTTATCCAGAGTCTGGTTTTAACCATAAGCCGGACAACTCCCCGTACCTCAACATCGTTAAGATATGAATTATTCTATATCCAATATAGAAACAGAGGCACTGATTTAATTGGAACCAGATTCAAATCATGCAGCTGTCTCCAGTGCATATCAATTAAATGGAGAAAGGCCGATCAGCATTACTCAACTTAGGAGTGCTTCCAATTATGAGTAACCTGAAAGAGAAGCAAGTTCTCATAATCATTACTATTAACTGACAAGTATCTACATCTTCGATCACCTTGAAGAATCCCGATACTTGCAACGCCTGGTTCTCTACTTTATTCTTATACCTATAACTTCTCAAAACTTAGACCTTGCATTTCTACGAAGCACATGTCTAAGAACTAAAGAAGTCACAAGTAAACAGAATATAGTACGAGTACCAACCCCTCTGTCCTCGTGGACACTGGACAAAATACAATTCTTTGTATAAGTCCCCTGAGTCTAATAACTCATTCCTTGTGTGTCGTAGGTTGAAAACTGTACTATGGTTATGAAGAATTACACCGCTGTTTAATGCTCCTTACCTAACCATCCACTGATATAGGTAAATGTCATGGACATAATTTCAAAAAGTTATATCTCACTTTATAAAAATAAACGTACAGATATATCAATTTGAAATTGGTGCATTACAACGGATATTCAAAACCAAATATTTGCCGTCCGGCAAACAACCCAGGTGATTTCCTCAAATATCACCAATTACAATGAATTCCGATATAATGAGGATGATCACCCAATTCCAAATAACTTACTCCCATTCATCATCTGTAAAACCATACAGATGTGAGAATCAAACCTGGTAAATACATACCCTGGAGTAAGGGCTAATTGGGAAATCAGTTTTCTTTTAATAATACACAGTGAAACTGAAACATGTAAATGTTTCGAAAGGGTATCCAGGTATTCCTAGTAATGCCTCTTCCATTATCAGATTCACAACTATAACCGTATATTTCTTCGCCATCTCTCCAAATCCCTTTATATGTCTTTAGTCATTACCTTCTGCACACTATCGTTAGGCTAAATGGTTTTCTTCCTTCCCTACCGTTCGGCACCAGCCTATGGTTTGGAAGAAGACTATCCAATAAGCGTAACAGGTGTACTGTCTTAATCCTAGGAGCACTCACAATGTGAGAGAAGGTAAAGATAAAAGACAACCTAATAAACCTTATTCCTATTTCCCCTGAACCAGAATCCATCCCCGAACTGGAACAAGTTCCTTTCGAGTTCGTATATAACCATACGATGGAGTATCCAATAAACTGTGGATCTTCGTAGTGATACGGGGTGTTCTGGTGAAATAAAAAGGTGATGAAGGATTGGCGATGAAATACTTGGTTTGGTTATGAAAAGCAGTCGCAATTTACTTTGCCCTCTTACTAATCCCTTTATTTGTCTTTACTTAATACCTTTTGTACACCTTCGGTAGGCTAATTGGTTTTCTTTATTCCCTACCTTTCGGCACCTACCTATGGTTTGGAAGAAGACTATCCAATAAGCGTAATAGGTGTACTGTCCTAATCCAAGGAGCACTCACAACCTGGGAGAAGGTAAAAGGAAAAGACAACTGAATAGTCCTATTCGTTTTCTCCAGAACCGGAAACCATCCTCGAATCTGGAACAAGTTCCTTCGAGTTCGTATATAACCATACGATGGTTTTATCCAATGGAAGTGGATGTTCGTAGTAATACGGGGTGTTCTGGAGAAAAGGGTAAAAGTAGGAGTGGCAATGAGGTATGCAACTCTGATAATCCAAAGCCAGTGTTTTAAGAAGGTTCGGTCAACTTGGTCACTGAGTCATATTCTACGGTCGGGCCATGGTCGCTACCAAAGAGAGAGAGAGAAAAGAAACACTCTGCGTACACTCTAACCTAGATCAGAATGGTTACCAATTTATCTAATCAGGAAACCTCCCACTGTATCGTCAAATTCTCCACCAAACCTGAAAGAAGAATTTTCGGGATCACCCGAGGAGTAAACCAACTCATCAGTGGGAATCGGGATCCAACTATTATCACATGATAATGTGATGGAATCCACTCACATTATCACACTCCAGAAGGTATGCGCATGCCTGGCAAGTTTCAGTTTCTTTAGAAACTCCCGATGTGATTTTTACCCCATGCTCTTATGACCTTGACTTTGGCCAACAAATCATAAGTCGCATGTCAAGTTCTACCCATCATTCTCCAGGATAATTTGAACCCACCCGTACCTACCCTTGACTTTGGCCAAAAAGGCAGTACGACTGTCCCAAACCAACGCATCTATCTATGCAACAGAAAAGTAACAAATAGCTACCATACACTATGCCTTGACTTTGGCCAACAAACATAGCATGAATACTAAGTGTTACCCATCTGAAATGACGGAGGGCTACGAATGGTTTTTGGCGAAAAACCTTTAACGTAATGAACTTGATATCGTTGAAGAAACCAGATAGCTTTTTATAAAAATATAGTGGCGAAAACCTTTGCTAAAGAGGTCACTCCCGGTGAAGGGATCTCGGCTCTTTCCCCGTAGAATGAGGTGCAGGATATTCCAACTGAATACCACGATGCAAAGCAAAAAGTAATCGGCTATAGTGAAGTTATTACCCTGACGCAAACTTCTGTCCAAGGGGTCACTCCCGGTGAAAGGATCTCGGCCCTTACCTCGTCGACTAAGGTGTTGGATATTCATAACCGAATACCACTGTGCAAAACAAAAGAGAACGCCCTTGCAATAACAGCTTTTTGAAAAATGTTCCAACTACATCAGAATAGGTTTGTTTAGCTTGCATTGATCCGAATCAATACAGTCCCATCAATTGATCACACCAGTAAAGAACGAAAATAATGATGTACGTATATACCATCCGCATTCGCCACTGGGTCCCGTCATCACCCCTTAAGTTACTTAACTAACGACAGAGCGGGGACTGGACTAGCACGGGTGTAAAACATATACAACATCTACTAGCATATATATCAATATATAATATTCGCTCAAGGCGTGATAAAATGCAACATCACAGAAATGTAATAAGTATCACAGAACAATACAGATATCTGGGATCCCCGGGTTTCATAGAGCCGCTATTGAAACCCGACGTTCCCCTGGTCGTGTGGATGGCCTGTGCAAAGAAATCCTAGACCCCTACGGGCGCGGCAAGTTACCCGCCAAAACCTGAAGCGAGGCAGCCCCCTTCAACGACGTGAATGGACCACCCAGCACTTCACGGAATCCGGTAACTTGTGCACCCCTCCTTGGGTCAACCTGTACCCCCTACGAGTGCGGCGAATAGCCCGCCAATTCTAGAGTGAAGCCCCCTACGTCTCAACGCCATGAGATGCGGGCCCGTTTCCCTCTAGAACCCGGCTACCCGTGCACCCCTCCGCGGGGTAATCCTAGTACAGAAAGTAAAATATATATAACGGGTACATCGACCTCAGCCCGGTCGTGCCCCAAAAGAATAATATAAAAACAGGCAGTAACGGCAGTCCACATGTCGGACGCTTGCCCCGCAATATCAAATGTACATATACAACCAAACTGTACTAACATTGCATCCAACCTATCTACCATGACAAATCCGCAACATCACAGCACAACACAGAACATCAACGTGAATGTCACGTTCGCAAATCCGTCTAAAAGGGCTATAGCAATTAGACAGGATTTACCGATCAAATGACATTCACGGTCGCAGATATAATGTAAATACTGTGAACTAACATGTTTAAGATTTTCGATCGACAAAAATTCCCGAAGTGGGCCCCAAGCACAACTGTAGCACTCAAAATAAATCTGGGCCCAAACAGAATATACCAAAAACCCCAATTCCAAGTTTAAAGAGCACTGTAGAAAAATGGTGCAGTGCAGCTACAGTGCGGCGGCGGAACCGCGGCCAAAACGGGGTTACGGCCGCGGTTCCGCGGCGCTACAGTGTTGTTATGCCACCAGTTTTCTGCAGTCTTCTTAAAAAACCCTGCACGAATTTCTGTAATACACTAAATAATTTTTCGAGCACAAAAAAATTTCGACAGAAAGTGCATTTTGAAATTGTTGTTTTTGGAATTTTTGTTCGATCGAAATTCTAAACACGTTAGAGCAAGCTAGAAAAGGTTGATGGCGTGGCTCTGATACCATGTAAGTGTTAGTGTATATGCCCTAGGGGCCATTATTGTATCATACTAGTTTGTATATTACTTAATGGAGGCTTGGGATATTCACAGTTGTATTGACAGTCTTGCTAAAAATGGTAGTATGCTACTTGGTTTGTGTCTACTTTAATATGTGCATATGTTTCTTGTAACGTATCGCTTATACATATTAGTAGAGCCCTTAGGATCTTTGCTTGATTATCAGCGTTGTGATGGCAGTCACACTAGTGGGGGCTGGGTAGTCTATAAGCAACATCCTGTACAGGTCCCTAGTCATAGGATTATCGAGATAGGGCATCGATACTCCGGAGTAGACTGGTGTATATGCTTCTCATCCTGGTTGGGGAGATGGTCTGTCCCACAGCCATCAGTACGTCGTACTGGAGATAGTATACAGGTGCTCATTGGGTTACGGGTACACCGGACAGGACTCGCGGGGAACTGTTGGTTGGTATTATACTCGTCGTCAGTTAATAGTTCCCAGGTGACATGAGTACAGCATAGTCCGCAGACTTGACACTGCTACTTCGCCTCGAGTGTGTCCCACTGTTCTTAGATTGCTATCCTACCACGGCTCAAAGGAGTCATTCAAACAGGTAGCAGTTGAGTGCAGTCCTGAGCACTTGGAGGCAGTGGCGGTTAGACAGGATTCGTCTCTCCCGGTATTGGGGGTTGATATCGCGCTGTGTCAGAGAGCCATTGCGCAAAGTCCCTGGCCAGGGCAAGCGAGATTTACTGGTAGGTTCCAGTAGTTTCTCACGGTGTAATGGGCTACACTCCGACATGACTTATACCGCTATTAGGGGACTGACGCTTGCCGCCCCCCTAGGTCCGATATGCGATAGTCTTAGACGAACAGACCGGACTGTACGGAGATTGTCAGATCAGGCTCGGTAGGAGTTCAGATGGGTTTCCTCATCGGCCTTCTTATCGACATCTACCTGGGGACCGTTACGTACAGCTAGTGCCGCTTGCGGTCTGTGGTTATACCCACTGCCAGCGTAGTGTCGAGTCTTTAGAGTCCCACACAGAGAGTTTCCCTGCTTCGGGCGAAACGATATAGAGGTCGTATGGTTTTACGACAAGGGTTCGAACGCATACGTGTGTTTACGCACGTACGACGTTCGGACAGTTTTTACTAGTCGGCTTTGGTTTAAGCCAGATTCTAGTATCGGATTATTGGATTTATACAGTCTAAAGTTTTTCCGTGTTTTCACGGATAGGAGGGGCATTCTCGTAATTTGTCGGGAAGCTTCTAGAAGGATGATGACTTGAAGGTTTAGGTGGCATAAGCATTAATTGATTTTGTGACTCATGAGATGAATCATTCAAGTGAGTTAATGAAGCATTTATTGCTTAATGACTCACTTGATGATTCATTGCACATATTAAATGAAGCATGATGATAAATCATTTGATTTATTTTGATATTCTTTATGCTTCATGATATATTTGAAGTGAGAAACAATTTCAATTCATTATCATTCTCACCTTCTCTCTCCTCAAGCTCTCTCTCTCTTCAAACCCTAACCCTAACCTCTCATGTGTTGAGATCATGGGTTAGCTAGACTAATACATCCATAATCCAACTCTATATCACCTAGGTTGCTTGGATTAGCACTTTGAGTAACCTAATTACCTCAAGTTAGAGGTCAAGCTTGGAGTAGGAGCTCTCGGCTGGATCGTCTTTGACTCGAGGAGGCCGTTGAGGTGCTGACGTTCCAAAGAGCCTACAAGGAGTGGAGGACAGCGATGAAGACCCGAAGGACAAGTAACGTGAGGTATAACTTCGAATCAGAGTAGTTAAACCTTTCGTAGTTTGCTAGTAATGGTTTAGATATGATCCGTGTGCTCAAGTCCGTGTTACGAAGCTTTAATAATCGTTTTTCATATATTCCGCCTCCCCACAAGCTCGTGGGGTGCGTGACATGGACTTACAGTGGTATCAGAGCCAACTAAACCTTTACTAGCTTGTTAGCAACTAATTAGATTTTCGATCGTCGGAAAAACGCGAAAACAACACCCCGAAACCCTATCAGTTTCTATTAATTTTAAAAGTGCCGAAAAAAATATTTGATATGTCTTAAAATTCACAGCAGGGTATTATAAGAATTCTGGGAAAACACGAGGACACAACTCGGCAAGACGGCCGCGGAACCGCGGCCAAATGGTGCTTTTGGCCGCGGATCCGCCGCCGAGTCAACCCCGAGTTGACTCGGAGTTTCACAGAAATTCATATTTTATGGTGTTTTGTTTTCCTGTATATTCTGTTTCTGCCCAGGTTACTTCTGTGCTGGCTTGCATTTGGGGTAGACACGGAAAAAGGTTGTCGCTCGATATTCTAAGTTATTTGCTAATCGGGTTTTTATCTGTAATGTTTAATGTGTTCTTAAACCTCCCCTAACTGCTAGTATGTCGGTTGGCAGGGGGTTGCACATTTCTGTAATGTTTACTGTTTGTGTATATGAACTTGATTGGATCGTTGTGATGATTAGCCGGGGTTTGAGATGGGTTTTATATTCATTCATTCGATTTTTTTATAATATGATGTAATATTCTTTTGCGGGGCACATCCAGGTTGCGGTTGTAGCCACCGTTGTATTATTTAATTTACTGTTTTTTGCTCCTAGGATAGACCAAAGGTGGGGTACACAAACTACCGGGTATGTTGAAGTGTTTAGTGGCCTACTCACGTTGTTGAGGGAGACCGCTTCACTTCGGGTACTTGGCGGGTAGTTTTTCGTACCCGTAGGGGTCTAGGGTGGGGTAATGGCTATTCTTCACAACTGTGTAATCCGTCTTTTGTTGCAGGCTCAAAGGAAAAGCGGATTGCTTGTATATCCAATAATGTTCATCTGAGATCTGCAATGCCTATTATTGCGTCTGATGAATGTACAATATCTATATATGATTGCTATTTAGACGTCACTTATATTTTACACCCGCGCTAGCCCAGCCCCCGCTCTGTCGTTAGTTAAGTAACCTAACGGGTGATGACGGGACCCAGTGGCGAATGCGGATGGCATAAGAGGACGTTGTATTTTCGTTGTTTTCTGCAATGATAGGTTAAATGATGGGACGCATTATTTTAATGCAAAGAAAATAAACCAAAGTTGAATCGTTGGAACAAATTTAAAAGAAACCACTCGGTTATTTTAAAAGAGCAGAATTTTTAATTGCGGAGCTTTAACCACTCCTTTTAAAAAGCTATCAGGTTCCTTCGATTATATCAAGTTCACTATGTTCACGGTTTCGGCAAAACCAGTCGTAGCCCTCCGTCATTTCTTATGGATGGTCAGTAGTATTCAAGCTATGTTTGTTGGCCTTCGTCAAGGCATAGTGTTTGGTAGCTGCTGGGGTATTCATTTGTTGCATAGATAGATGAGTTGGTTTGGGACAGTCGTATTACCTTGTTGCCCTTCGTCAAGGGTATGTACGGGTGGGTTCAAATTAACAAGATAATGATGGGAAGAACTTGACATGTGACTTATGATTTGTTGGCCTTCGTCAAGGTCATAAGAACATGGGGCAAAAATCCACATCGGGAGTTTCTAAAGAAACTGAAACTTGCTAGTGTTGCATACCATTTGGAGTTTGATGAATGTTGGTAGGATTCCTTCAACATTATCATACGATGATATTTGGATCCCGATCCTACTGTGAGTATATGCTACTTATCAGGAGATTTGTCACTTAACGATCAATGCTATAAACCAAGTAGGTGTAGAGAAAGGTGTCAGCGGGGCTACGCCCCCAGAGAAAAAATGTTATTTAATTAAGAAACTTCGCGAAAGCATTGGAAAACCTCCCTTGAAGTACCGACACTAGCCTGGATGAACGGTTAAGCAAGTATTGTACAGTGAGAATAGTCCTGGCTAATTCTTCTTTTATGGTTTGAGGAAGGATTCGAGAACTAGTGGGAGCCATCCAGTTTAGATAAATTAAAAACCAATCTAAACTTGCAAGAGCATCATGCTAAAGTGTTTTCTTCTCTCTCCCTCATTGCAGCGACCTTGTGACCATGACTAGGTTACATCTAGATAACAAGTTGACTGAATCTAACTTATATGACTGGCAAAGGTCTGTCCAGATGTCCATTGCCTATGACAAGCTGGACCACCCTATTACTACTCAAGATCCCGCCGTCCCAGGTCCAGTTTCCACCATCGCGGATATGGATATCCGTCAGACAAAGGAAAAGGATAAAGCGAAAGCTAAGTGCCTCGTGTTGGCTTCAGTTGATGGTGTATACCAGAAGCAGCACGAGAAGATGGACTTAGTTTCCATCTTTCTCCATAACAAGATTTATATGGAGAGCAATCTCATATTGCAAGATATGAGACCTCGAACGAATTAATTCAAGCGAGGTTGGCTGTCGGGTCATCTGTAGGGGACGACGTCCATACAATGACTAGCTATATTGATGAGCTCAAGGACCTGGAGACCACGTTGGGAAACAGGTCATACGCTGACTTATTTCCACAGTCCCTACCCTCTACTTACACCGTGAAAGAAACCAGGGAGACACAAGCTCTGCTTAATGGGGGACCTTCTTCTTCTACATCCAGGGCGAAAGAAAAGGGTGAAAAGAAGAAGACCTCTACAAAGCCGATATACGGTGTCAATAAAGTAGGAGGAAAGGGAAGAGCAAAAGTTTCGGGACTTGGTGTAGCTAAGGAGGGATGTTCCTATTGTTATGGGAACGGGCATTGGCAGAAGGATTACAGGGCTTTGGAAGCCAGTAGCCAAGATACGAAGCATGTTGTGGCTTCGGCCTCAAGTGTGTTTGTAATTGAGAACTGTTTGTCAATTAACTCTACTTCCTGGGTACTAGATACCGGAGCAGAATCTCATATCTGTAATTCATTACATGCTTTGAGAAACCATAGAGTTATAAGGGTAGGTGATTTGTCTCTCAGAGTTGCAAACGGAATGAGCGTGGACGCTGAATCCGTAGGAGAATATCGCCTAGGTTTGACAAGTGGGCAGATATTGATTCTACGTAACTGTTTGTATGTACCTAGTTTGACTTGTAATATCATATCAGTGTCCTCACTTTCGAGAGAGGGATATGATTTTACATTCGTAAGCGATGTAGTTCACATCCACCTAAATCAAGTTCTTAATGGGTCCGGTACATTAGATGATGGTATATACGTATTGAGTCAAGCTCAGGTTTTCAATGTCCAGAACACACTTAAAAGAAAGTCTCCAGAAATAAATCAGGCTTTCTTATGGCATTGTAGACTAGGTCACATCAATGAAACACGATTAACTAAGTTACATAGAGATGGATATTTGAATCCGTTTGAATATCAATCTTATGCTACTTGTGAATCTTGTTCCATGGGAAAGATGATAAAGGCTCCGTTTACTGGACACGGAGTAAGAGCGAGCGAGCTCTTGGGACTCGTACACAGTGACGTGTGCGTCCAATGTCTACACATGCGCGAGGTGGTTATTCCTACTTCATTACTTTTACGGATGATTTCTCTAAGTATGGACATATCTTCTTGATGAAGCATAAATCTGAGGCCTTTGAGAAATTCCAGGAATACAAGAATGAAGTTGAAAACCAAACAGGCAAAAGTATCAAGACACTGAGATCTGATCAAGGTGGTGAATACTTAAGTGCCGAGTTCCTGGGTTACTTAAAAGAGAATGGAATTCTCTCTCAGCTTACTCCTCCATACACACCACAACACAACGGTGTATCGGAAAGGAGGAATCGAACCCTATTCGATATGGTTCGTTCCATGATGAGTAAGGCTGAGTTACCGCGATCTTTCTAGGGTTATGCACTAGAATCAGCTGCATATCTTTTGAACAAGGTTCCAACCAAGACTGTGCCTACCACACCATATCAGATGTGGAGTGGGAAGAAACCCTATCTTCAGTACCTGAAAACATGGGGATGTCCAGCTTTTGTAAAAAAGCAGCATTCGGACAAGCTCGAGGCACGCTCAGTATAGTGTAAGTTTGTGGGATATCCAAAGAACTCCAAGGGATATTATTTCTATTACGGAGAGGAACAAAAGGTTTTTGTTTCTCATCATGCCCACTTCTTAGAAGCTGAATTTTTAGAAAATCAGAAGAGTGGGAGCGCAGTAGAACTGGAAGAAATTCCAGAACCACAAGCTGTCACTGAAAGTATGGTAGAACCAGAGGTTTCAGAAGAAAGGGACATACCTGCACCTATCCGCAGAAGTAGTAGGCAGTCTCATCCGCCCGAGAGATACTACGGTTTTCTCATAGACGGGGATCGAGAAGATTGCATCATTGATAATGATGACCCTACTAGCTTCCAGCAAGCCATTCAGAGCGGCGACTTGGTAAAATGGCTAGATGCAATGCGGACCGAAATGGAGTCCATGTACACTAACAAAGTATGGACTTTGGATATTGCTCCAGATGGGGTAAAACCCGTAGGATGCAAGTGGATCTTCAGAAAGAAGATTGGTGTAGATGGACAGGTTGAAACCTATAAGGCTAGACTTGTTGCAAAGGGTTTTCGTCAAAGACCTGGTTTGGACTATGATGAAACCTTTTCTCCAGTGGCTATACTCAAATCCATTCGGGTCCTTCTTGCCATTGCTGCCTTCCACGATTATGAGATCTGGCAGATGGACGTAAAGACGGTCTTTCTAAATGGAAATTTGGAAGAGTGCGTCTATATGGATCAGCCAGAGGGATTCATTCAGAGTGGGAGCAGCGATAAAATGTGCAAGTTGCTTAAGTCCATTTATGGACTAAAGAAAGCATCGCGGAGTTGGAACATATGTTTTGATGATACTGTCAAAGAATTTGACTTTATCAAGAATCCAGATGAACCATGCATATACAGTAAGATTGTAGGGAGAGTTGTAGTATTCCTCGTCTTGTACGTGGATGACATTCTCCTAATAGGAAATGATATTCCTATGCTACAGTCAGTCAAAAGATTCTTGTCACAGAAGTTCTCCATGAAGGACCTGGGTAATACCACCTACATTCTGGGGATCCAGATCTATCGAGATAGATAAAAGAGGATGTTGGGACTCTCGCAGTCCAGGTACATAGACACCATATTGAAAAGATTCAGTATGGAAGATTGTAAGCGTGGTAACCTACCGGCTTGTCACGGAATCACCCTCTCCAAAGAGATGTCTCCCAAGACTGATTTGGAAAGGGATCGCATGTCGATTATACCCTACGCTTCTGCGGTAGGCTCTATAATGTATGCGATGTTATGTACCAGACCAGATGTAGCATACGCATTGAGCGTTGTAAGCCGGTATCAGGCAAACCCAGGGGAGAAGCACTGGATAGCAGTAAAGAACATCCTCAAGTACCTGAGGAGGACTAAGGAGATGTTCTTGGTGTATGGCAGAAAAGACCTCCAGATCGAGGCCTTTGCCGACTCCAGCTTCCAGAGTGACAAGGATGACTCCAAGTCCATATCGGGTTATGTCTTTACCCTCAATGGAGGGGCGATATGTTAGAAGAGTTCCAAGCAGGAGACCGTTGCTGACTCAACGATGGAAGCAGAGTACATAGCTGCTTGCGATGCCGCAAAAGAAGCTGTCTGGATGAAGAAGTTCCTCACAGAACTTCAGGTGGTTTCTACTAGTGTTGGTCCAATACCTCTGTATTGCGACAACAACGGCGCTATAGCTTTAGCGAAGGAACCCAGGTCCCATCAGAAGTCCAGACACATCTTAAGGCGGTATCACCTGATCAGGGAGATCGTAGATCGCCGGGAGATCGAGATAAAGAGAGTAGATACAGAGAATAACACTGCTGATCCATTCACAAAGGCCATTCCTCAGATGCAGTTCAAGAGGCTATTCGAGATGATAGGTCTGCGATATGCCAGTACATGGCCCTAGTGCAAGTGGGAGATTGTTAGTGTATATGCCCTAGGGGCCATTATTGTATCATACTAGTTTATATATTACTTAATGGAAGCTTGGGATATTCACAGTTGTATTGACAGTCTTGCTAAAAATAGTAGTATGCTACTTGGTTTGTGTCTACTTTAATATGTGCATATGTTTCTTGTAACGTATCGCTTATACATATTAGCAGAGCTCTTAGGATCTTTGCTTGATTACCAGCGTTGTGATGGCAGTCACACTAGTGGGGGCTGGGTAGTCTATAAGCAACATCCTGTACAGGTCCCTAGTCATAGGATTATCGAGACAGGGCATCGATACTCCGGAGTAGACTGGTGTATACGCTTCTTATCCCAGTTGGGGAGATGGTCTGTCCCACAGCCATCAGTACGTCGTACTGGAGATAGTATACAAGTGCTCATTGGGTTACAGGTACACCGGACAGGACTCGCGGGGAACTGTTGGTTGGTATTGTACCCGTCGTCAGTTAACAGTTTCCAGGTGACATGAGTACAGCATAGTCCGCAGACTTGACACTGCTACTTCGCCTCGAGTGTGTCCCACTGTTCTTAGATTGCTACCCTACCACAGCTCAAAGGAGTCATGCAAACAGGTAGCAGTTGGGTGCAGTCCCGAGCACTTGGAGGTAGTGGCGGTTAGACAGGATTCGTCTCTCCCGGTATTGGGGGTTGATATCGCGCCGTGTCAGAGAGCCATTACGCAAAGTCCCTGGCCAGGGCAAGCGAGATTTACTGGTAGGTTCCAGTAGTTTCTCAAGGTATAATGGGCTACACTCCGACACGACTTATACCGCTATTAGGGGACTGACGCTTGCCGGCCCCTAAGCCCAATATGCGATAGTCTTAGACGAACAGACCGGACTGTATGGAGATTGTCACATCAGGCTCAGTAGGAGTTCGGATGGGTTTCCTCATCGGCCTTCTTATCGACATCTACCTGGGGACCGTTACGTACAGCTAGTGCCGCTTGCGGTCTGTAGTTAAACCCACTACCAGCGTAGTGTCGAGTCTTTGGAGTCCCACACAGAGAGTTTCCCTGCTTCGGGTGAAACGATATAGAGGTCGTATGGTTTTACAACAAGGGTTTGAACGCATACGTATGTTTACGCATGTACGATGTTCGGACAGTTTTTACTAGTCGGCTTTGGTTTAAGCCAGATTCTAGTATCGGATTATTGGATTTATACAGTCTAAAGTTTTTCAGTGTTTTCACGGATGGGAGGGGCGTTCTCGTAATTTGTCGGGAAGCTTCTAGAAGGATGATGACTTGAGGGTTTAGGTGGCATCATCATTAATTGATTTTGTGACTCATGAGATGAATCATTCAAGTGAGTTAATGAAGCATTTATTGCTTAATGACTCACTTGATGATTCATTGCACATATTAAATGAAGCATGATGATAAATCATTTGATTTATTTTGATATTCTTTATGCTTCATGATATATTTGAAGTGAGAAACAATTTCAATTCATTATCATTCTCACCTTCTCTCTCCTCAAGCTCTCTCTCTCTTCAAACCCTAACCCTAACCTCTCATATGTTGAGATCAAGGGTTGGCTAGACTAATACATCCATAATCCAACTCTATATCACCTAGGTTGCTTAGATTAGCACTTTGAGTAACCTAGTTACCTCAAGTTAGAGGTCAAGCTTGGAGTAGGAGCTCTCGGGTAGATCGTCTTTGACTCGAGGAGGCCGTTGAGGTGCCGACGTTCCAAAGAGCTTACCAGGAGTGGAGGACAGCGATGAAGACCCAAAAGACAAGTAACGTGAGGTATAACTTTGAATCAGAGTAGTTAAACCTTTCGTAGTTTTCTAGTAATGGTTTAGATACGATCCGTGTGCTCAAGTCCGTGTTACGAAGCTTTGATAATCGTTTTTCATATATTCCGCCTCCCTGTAAGCTCATGGGGTGCATGACATGGACTTACAGTAAGTCTACGGTAGCGCCCCGGCCGTCTGTACGAGGCCAAAATGCGGAAACGAAAAACTTTTTCAAACTAGAAACCGGCGCTATCGTATGCTTAAAACCCAGATCGGACCATTATCCTACTACTAGCTAACTAGAGAAAGGGGTAGAGAGCTATACTGAGCGATCCGTGTCCTTCGGTCTTCGGCCACCATCCCGATCTCCTCGCGGCATCTCCGGTCTCGATCTCCTCGTCGGAAGGGCACCACATCACCGAGTCTTTTTACGGGCTCCCACCTCTGAACCGAGGCAACTCGGATACGAAGTTGGCTAGCCGACGTGTCCAAGATTGCTCTAGACTGAGTGTAGAATGCTATGTCTCAACGGTTAATTGAAGTTGCCATTTTGGATGGAGGAATCAACTATGGAGATGAGCTAAAGAGTTTTTGGTGCAAAATGGGATGAACCATTTTTCACACAATGAATGGGGTTCCCTAATCAAGTGGTCGGCCATAATAATAGAGGAAGGGCGGGAAAATACAAGGGGGTGAGCATAAAGAAGAGAAGGTGTGATGATAATCCAAAAGGAGAACCTCACATAAATATCTTTTCCATTCCTTTCACCATAAATGCAAAGGAAAAGATGCAAAAAGAATCTATCTCATGCTAGAACCATCATGAACCCTTCATCACATAAAACCCCCTCCATTTTGCTAATTTGCATATTTGCAAATAAGCCTCTCCATGGAAAATTTAGCCACGGAAAGAAAGAAAAAAGAAATTGCTGAAACGGAATGCAAACTAGCAACTTCAAAAAAAGCGATCCCGTAATAAATTACAGGAAGACCCCGCGACTGTATATGCATACCCGCATTTGTATTCTAACCGAATACAAATGCAATGAGACAAAATCTACACTGTATAATACTAGGATCCGGCTTAAACCAAAGCCCGCTAGTATTATCCATCCGAGCTATGACACGTGCACAAGTGCACGCGTACGTTCGAACCCTGCCATAAATCCATACGGCCTCTACAACGTTTCGCCCGAAACTTGAGAAACTGTCTGTGGGGGACTCTAAGGACTCATCAATATTTTGGCTGTGGATTTAACCACTAGCACGTCAGAGGTATTAGCCGTACGTAACGGGCTACCAGGTATTGACCAAAAGAGAAGTCGATGAGCGAACTCATCCTGACACCGTACTCAGCCTGTCAGTGACAATATCCGTACAGTCCGGTCCGTTCTCCTATGAGCATCGCATGGCGGGCCTAGGGGGTTGGTAAAAGTCAGACCCCCAAAAGCGGTACAAGTCGTGTCAGAGTGTAGCCCAGAACACCCTGAGATACTACTGGAATACCTACCAGTAAATCTCCTGCCTTGGCCAAGGACTTCGTGTAATGGATCTCCTAGACACAGCGCGACCTCACCCCCAATACCGCGAGAGACGAACCCCTGCCGATCCGCTCACTGCCTCCATGTGGCTCGGGACTGTACCCAACTAAAACCTGTTTGCACGACTCCTTCGAGCCGTGGTAGGGTAGTAATCAAAGTACAGTAGGAACTCATACGAGACAAATGACGATCTCAGGTCGATGAACTAACCTGTACACATGTCACCAGGGAACTGCTATATGACGCTAGGTATAATACCAACTAGCATGTTCCCGGCGAGTCCTGTCCGGTGTACTCATAACCCAATGAGCACCTGTATACTTCTTAGGTGAACCAACTGACACCAATGGCTTGTGAGACTGGCCACCACCTCTCGTCGGGGTCTCGACTGTATAAATTATTCTACTCTGAAGTATCGATGCCCTGTCTCAAAAACTCCCACGACTAGGGACCTTTTAAGGATGTGCTTATAGACCCCAGGTCCCATGTATATGATCGCCATCATACTGCTGGTAGTCAAGCAAGAATCCTAAGGGCTCTATCAACGTGTAATAGCGACCTGTAAGGTCACCTAAAGCAGTACACGATGATAAAGATATTGTTGGATATATGTATGCCCTAGAGGCCATTATGTGATAGTGGATGTATCTATACATGTATATATATTCAGTTTGCATTCTTGCTCGACATGATAGTATGCTATCTGGTTATTCTTTATCTGACATGTTGATTTGATCATGCTTTTATTCATTCATACATGCTGATAAAGCCCCAAGGATATCTGCTTGACTACTCTGATTATGATAGAGATCATACTAGTGGGACATTTGTAGTCTATAAGCATATCCTGAAATGTCCCTAGTCGGAGGTGTATCGAGACGGGGCATCGATATACCAGAGTAGACTAGCGTATATGATACTAGACCCATGTGATGGGCGATGGATGTTCCCACATTCATCGATGTTTGACATCAAGATCATATACGGGTGCTCAGTGCTGACTGGGTACACTGGACGGACTCACCGAGAACTCCTATATGGAATTATATCTATCGTCGGATAGCAGTTCTCAGGTGACACTGGTACAGGTTAGTCTGTAGACCCGAGATCGTCATGGAGTCTTGTGTGTTCTCCCACTGTACTTTGATTGCCACCCTACCACGGCTCTACTGAGTCGTGCAAACAGGTGGCCGTTGGGTACAGTCCCGAGACACACGAAGGCAATGAGCGATAGGAGGGGTTTCATCTCTCCCGGTATTGGGAGTTGATGCTGTGCTGTGCTCGACTGGTTATAACAGCAAGTCCCTGGCCAGGGCTGCTGAGATTTGCTGATAAGTGTTATCAGTAGTTTCTCGATCTGTTATAGACCATTCACCGACACGACTTATTGAGTTATTGGGGTCGACGTGACCATCCCTAGGCTCGATATGCAGCATATCTGACGAAGAGACCGGACTATACGGTAGTGTTGCCGGATGGCTCGACGGGAGTTGTAGCAGGTTCGCTTGTTGTCTTCTGATCGCTCAATACCCGGGTGGCCGTTACGTTTAGCTGACCGCTTGCGGCTTGAGGGTACCTGATATGATCATCACCCTCTGCCGGCGTATTGACGAGTCTTAGAGTCCCACAAAGGAGTTACCCAGTCCAGGCGAAACGTTATGGTGCGCATATGCGATATGCGCATGCACCCGATTGAAATGTGCGTATATGATACCGAACATTGATCGGGTGAACTACTTTTGGTGGGGTCGTATGAGATATGACCGGATTGATAAATCAAGTATTGATTTATCATTTAACCATTAGTTTTCTCACTTAAAACCTTTTCTTGGATGATGGATGTGTGCATGCATGTGTGCTTTTCTTTCTTTCTTTCATGCTAGTTTCATGCACATGTGAATGTGCATACATGCACACATACATACACTCATCCATCATGGTTGTTAGCATATGGAAATGGTGGCAATATAAGACTCACACCATGGATTAAACAATGGATAATTATTTAATTTTGGTTTTAAAGTAAAATGAAAAAGGAAAGGATAATCTTTCATGCTTCTACATTCTTCCTTTGACCTAACCATGCTCAACTACCACTAACCTAAGGTTATCCTTCTCTTTTTCATTCCAAACTAAAGTTAAATAATGTCTCCGTCACTTTAACCATGGTTCATAGCATGAAGGAATAAAATATATATGGATATATTTCTTTTTCTTCACTAGAGTTAACTTTTTATCTCTTGTTAAAAATTGCCACCATCTTCTTCCTCTAGCTCTTTTGCTCTCTTGTTTTTCCTAGTGAGCAAATACCACTTAAAGATAGGTTTTTGAAGTGAGATTCCATACCACAACATCATTCTACTCAAGTCTAGCCGACTTGATTAGAGTGTTTCCTTCGGTTTTCCAAAGTAGCGAGCTTGGACGGAGTACTCCGTGGTGGATCGTCGTGGACGCAAGGGAACTTCGAGAGGACCTCGATTCAACACCCAAGACACCAAGGAGTCTAGCAAAGGGGAGCTACAAAGGTTGTAGCCTTCAAACCCTAATCTTTTCTAGCTTAATGTTTCATAACCCTAATTTTCTAGGATCGATCCCTTTGCATGTTAGTTTAGCACCTTAAAAATTATAACTTTGGGTCATGTGATACTTCAAAACACTTCATAGGGTGCCATACTAACCTTACATTAGTATCAGAGCCGACCTAGAACATTAGGCGACGTTTTTACGAAGTGAAAACCCCGATCGGACAAAAATACGGTATTTTTGGGTGCTCTCTGGAAATTTTCTAAAATTTGACAATTCGCAGAATTAAAAATATGTAAAAAATACAGCAGGAAAAAATAAGAGTTACGGTACAAAATGTTTTCAGTGAACAGTGATTATAGCCGCGGAAACGCGGCCTAAGCTTGCTTAGGCCGCGGTTCCGCGGCCGTACATATGAATTGATGGATTCTTTTTGCACAGTAATTCTTGAATCTGCTTGTATAATTTTTTGGATATTTTTAATCTGTATTTGGTTTTGAAAAATTCTGGAGGTGGTTTTGGACTCGTCAATTCGATCGGGATTTTCATTTCGTAGTTTTTCCGGGTAAATTAGAAAGTATTGAAGTGTTTGAACGAGTATCATTTACTCACTATTCACGGGGTTTAAATAGTTTGGAGATATGTGCAAGTCTTTTTGCGGTGGTCCCTCTAGAAGACAACAAACCTTAACTCGATTATGTGACCGTCTCGAACTGCCCTTCGAACCTTAGGGTTTGGAGCAGTACGGCGTGCCACATGTGAGGCGTTGGCTTGACCCTTCTACGGCTGGACCGCCACTACTGTGTCACACTCCGGATTTTTTGAACCCTGCTCAAGTGTTGAGCTTTAGTGAATCTTGGGTGCTTGATTGTTCGTTCGAAAACTTTAATACTGTCTGTTTGTCTGGAATGTGATACAATATGTGGAATTCATATAGTTTAGGCATGAAATACGAAATATGTGATATTTCGCATTTATGATGTCTAAAGAGAATCTGGATTCCAAATATTGTAGTTTTACACTTTCTTTTCTGTGACCGTAAGTGTAGTATGTACGATATCGCCGGTTTCGTTGCTATACATCAACGACAATCGGGGTACGCATACTTACCTACGTTGATGATATGTGATATTATGTGTTGCTGAGATATGATGTGCAGGATTGTCGCGATCGAATAGCCGGGGGGTTTTTGTGAGATGAGAGTTTTATATTTTCATTCATGTAAATTCAAATGTAATGTAATATTCTTTTATTTGGGGCACTTCCAGGTTGCGGTTTTGTCACCAGTGTTGTATATTATTTACTTTTCCGCATTAGGATGGACCCAAGGAGGGGAGCACAGATGACCGGGTTCTGGGGTTCAGTGGGAGGCCATCTCGAGGAGTCGAGACCGGGTCTCCTAAACTCCAGGATTGGTAGGGTCACTTGCCGCTCTCGTAGGGGTCCAGGGTGTGGGCTTGGTTATTCATCGCGACTGTGGAATCCGTATTTTCTATTCCGGCTAAATACTAAATACGGACGTCCTAGGATATCCCACGTTATATCTATGTTTCTGCTGCCTGTGTTCTGTGATATCTGAGACAAATGACATATTATATATATGATATATAGTAGACGTTGCTTATGTTTTACACCCGCGCGAGTCCCGTCCCGGTATGCCGTTAGTTAAGTAACCTAACGGTGCATAACGGAACATTGCGGCGAATGCGGATGGCATAAGCGTACGTGTTATTTTCGTTTCTTTTCTGTGATTGGCTTAAGGACTTAAATGATGGGATTACATTAATGTGATTAATGTAAAGAAAATAAACCTAAAAAGATGTTGTAGAATCGGATTTAAAAACTACTCGGCTATTTGTGAAAAAGCTACATTTCAAAACTGCGGAGCTTAAGCCACTCCTTTTGAAAACTGTTTGATTCTACGACGATATCAAGTTCAAAGCGTTAAAGATTTTCTTAAAAATCATTCGCAACCCTCCGTCATTTTAGGAAGTAGAGTACTTAGTATTCGTGCTACGTTTGTTGACTTTAGTTAAGGCGTAGTGTACGGTAGCTAAGTGATGTCTTCCTACACTGCATATGATGCAGATTAATTAGGACATTCATGCGACTTTGTTGACCATAGTTAAGGGTCATATGGGTGGGTCTAATTGATCAAGAAATGACGGGTAGAACTTGACTGGTACTTATGATTTGTTGACTATAGTTAAGGTCATAAGTACTAGGGGTAAAAATTACATCGGGAATTTCAAGTGTTGAAATTTGCAATGAGATTGCATACCTTCCATGTGATGGTTGGATCCCGATCCCACTGTGGGCAATAGTTGCTCCTAGGAGAGTTTTACAGTTTACAATTAGCTAACTCATTAGGTGTCTAGAAAGGTGTTAACGGGGCTCCGCCTCTGGGAAAACGAGGTTTACTCTAATTAGGTCCGTGCGAAAGCACGGGGAACCTCCCTCAAAGTACCGACACTGGCCTGGCTGAACGGTTAGCGAAGTTGTAGACTGTAATTAATCCTGGCTAGTTTTTTCTTTTTAAGGTTTGAAAGAAAAACTTGATAAAAAGCAGTGGGAAACATCGATTAGACAAGATAATAAACCAATCTAATCTATGCTAGAGCTTTCGCTGAGTGTATTCTTTTCTCTCTCTTAATGGCAGATACCAATGACTGGACTTAAGCTTCTACTAGATAAAAATAAACTGAATGGGACCAACTATAAAGACTGGCTAAGGAATCTGAAGATCGCCTTGACTTATGATAAAGTATCATATGTCCTCACGGCTTCAGCCCCGCCCGTCCCAGGTCCAAAATCCTCAGTTGCGGACATTGAAGTCCGCAAGACATGGGACGCTGACTGTGCCACGGCCACATGCCTCACGCTTGCATCGATGGATAACACACATCAAAAGCAGCACGAGGACATGGACATTCACGGGATACTGCTCCATACAAAGGAGTTGTATGGGGAGCAATCCCGCGTATTACGATACGAAGCATCGAAGAAACTGTTTCAGATACGAATGGCCCCTGGCACACCAGTAGGAGACCATGTGTTGAAGATGATAGCTCTTATAGAAGAGCTTGAGGACCTTGGATGGACAATGGACAATGAACAATATATAGATATTATTCTGCAGTCCCTCCCCTCCACCTTTGCTCAGTTCATAGTGAACTTCAACATGCATGGCATGGAGAAGGACCTCCCTGAACTCCTTAATATGTTAAGGAGTGCAGAGAGCACTATGAAGTCAGCAAAGACTCCCGTTATGACCATTGGACAGTCTTCTTCTTCTCGCCCAAAAGCTAAGGCCAAGGGAAAGAAAAAGAAGAAACCCACTAATCCTAAGGGCGGAGTCAAAAAGGTAAAGGGAAAGGGAAAGTCCACGGCTGGAGACCCAGGGAAAGGCGAGTGTTTTCATTGCCACAAGACAGGACATTGGAAGCGCAATTGCACGGAGTACCTAAGTCTCAAGAAGAAGCATGGTGATGCTTCTGCTTCAGGTGCGTTTGTGACTGAAAACTGTTTTTCTATAAACTCTGCTTCCTGGGTATTGGATACCGGTTCAGGTTCTCACATTTGCAATTCTATGCAGGGGCTGAGAAATAGCAAGGTTTTGAAGACAGGTGACCATACTCTCCGCGTTGGAAATGGTTCCAATGTACATACAGTCGCAGTGGAAGAGTATCACTTGGGGTTGCCATCTGGATGTATTTTGATTTTGAATCCATGTTATTTTGTACCAAGTATGCTATGTAATATAATATCCGTTTCTTTGTTGGACAATGAAGGATATAATTTTGTGTTGCAGAACAATGTTATGAACATTCACCTAAATCAAATGTTGGTTGGGTATGGTACGCTTAATAACGGAATATATGTCCTAAATCAACATACAGTTTTCAGTATACAACACACTAATAAAAGAAAACTTTCAGAATTAAATGAAGCTTTTCTTTGGCATTGTAGACTTGGTCATATTAACGAAACAAGACTAAACAGGTTACACAAAGATGGATATTTAAACTCTTTTGAATATAAATCTTATGCGACTTGCCAGTCTTGTATCAAGGGTAAAATGACCAAAACTCCGTTTACCGGACACGGAGAAAGAGCTACTCAGCTCCTTGGCCTCATACATAGTGATGTATGTGGGCCAATGTCTACACAGGCTAGAGGCGGTTTTTCATACTTCATTACATTCACCGACGATTTCTCAAGATTCGGTCATGTATTTTTATTAAAGCACAAGTCCGATGCTTTCGAGAAATTCGTTGAATATAAACAAGAAGTAGAAAAACAAACCGGCTTGAGTATTAAGATGCTTCGATCAGATCGAGGTGGAGAGTATCTCAGTACAGAATTTGCAAACTTCCTAAAAGAGAATGGGATTCTCTCTCAGCTCACTCCTCCTTACACACCACAGCACAACGGTGTGTCAGAACGACAGAATAGGACCCTATTAGATATGGTCCGGTCCATGATGAGTGACGCTGAGTTACCAGTCTCGTTTTGGGGGCATGCATTGGAGACTGCAGCGTTTCTGCTAAACAGGGTTCCGACTAAAGCCGTGTCTACCACGCCATATGAGATATGGAATGGGAAGAGACCATCTCTTAAGAGAATTAAGATTTGGGGTTGCCCGGCCTATGTTAAAAAACAGAATCCGGACAAACTCGAGACACGGTCAGTCATGTGTAACTTTGTGGGATATCCAAAGAATTCTTATGGATATTTGTTCTACCACAAAGAGGAACAAAAAGTGTTTATTTCTCAGTATGCCACATTCTTGGAAAAAGAGTTTTTCACAGATAAAGATGATGGCAAGGTGGTAGATCTAGAAGAGGTTCTGGAGACACAAACTACAAATGACGATTTGGTTGAACCGGCTGTTGCAACAGAAACTGAAGAACCTCGGCCACTCCGTAGGTCTAGTAGGACTTCTCGCCCACCGGAGAGGTACTACGGTTTCCTCATTGATGGTAACGGAGAAGATTGCATCATGGATGATGATGATCCTACCAGTTTTCAGCAGGCTATCACGAGTGGTGACTCTGTGAAGTGGCTGGATGCCATGAGATCCGAAATGGAGTCTATGTACACCAACAAAGTATGGACTTTGGACATTGTACCCCCTGGGGTAAAACCTGTAGGGTGCAAATGGATCTTTAAAAGAAAGATTGGTGTGGATGGGCAGGTAGAGACCTATAAGGCAAGACTTGTGGCGAAAGGTTTTCGTCAAAGACCAGGTTTGGACTATGACGAAACTTTTTCGCCCGTAGCCATGCTTAAATCCATTCGGATCCTACTTGCTATTGCTGCTCACTACGACTATGAAATCTGGCAGATGGACGTTAAAACAGCATTTCTAAATGGAAATTTAGAAGAATGCGTTTATATGGATCAGCCAGAGGGCTTCATTGACAGTGGGAGCAGCGAGAAAGCATGTAGATTGCTTAAATCTATATATGGGTTGAAGCAGGCATCTCGGAGTTGGAACATCTGTTTCGATGATGTTATCAAAGAGTTTGATTTCATCAAAAATCCAGATGAACCTTGTGTTTATAAGAAGGCTGTAGGAAGAGCTGTCATATTCCTCGTATTGTACGTGGATGACATTCTTCTGATAGGAAATGATATTCCTATGCTACAGTCGGTCAAATCATTCTTATCACTAAGGTTCTCCATGAAGGACCTGGGTGATGCCACATACATCCTGGGCATAAGGATCTATAGGGATAGATCCAAAAAGTTATTGGGATTGTCCCAAACCAGGTACATCAACACCATCCTAAAGAGGTTTAGTATGGAAGACTCCAAGCGGGGTGCCTTACCCGCTTGCCATGGAGTCACTCTCTCCAAGGATTCTTGTCCAAAGACCGATGAAGAGAGAGCTCGCATGAGCATTATACCTTATGCTTTGGCAGTAGGGTCTATAATGTATGCGATGTTATGTACACGCCCAGATGTAGCTTATGCACTTAGTGTTGTAAGCAGGTATCAATCCAACCCAGGGAAGAACCACTGGACAGCTGTGAAGAACATTCTTAAGTACTTACGAAGGACTAAAGAATTGTTCTTGGTGTATGGTAATACAGATCTCCAAATGGAGGCCTTTACCGATTCAAGCTTCCAGAGCGATAAGGATGACAGCAAATCTATCTCAGGGTTTGTATTTACCCTCAATGGAGGGGCGGTAAGTTGGAAGAGTTCCAAACAGGATACCGTTGCAGACTCTACGATGGAAGCTGAGTACATTGCTGCAAATGATGCCGCCAAGGAAGCCGTCTGGATGAAGAAGTTCGTCTCGGAGCTAGGAGTAGTTCCAACCATTATTGATCCAATACCTTTGTATTGTGACAATAATGGGGCGATGGCGTTAGCCAAGGAGCCCAGATCCCATCAGCGGTCCAGACACATCCTGAGGCGCTTTCATTTGATCCGGGAGATTGTAGATCGCCGCGAGATCGAGATTAAGAGAGTTGACACAAAGAACAACGCCGCGGATCCACTCACCAAGGCCCTCCCTCAGCCACAGCATGAGCGACTTTTTGAGATGTTGGGTATGAGATACGCCAATAACTGGCCTTAGTGCAAGTGGGAGATTGTTGGATATATGTATGCCCTAGAGGCCATTATGTGATAGTGGATGTATCTATACATGTATATATATTCAGTTTGCATTCTTGCTCGACATGATAGTATGCTATCTGGTTATTCTTTATCTGACATGTTGATTTGATCATGCTTTTATTCATTCATACATGCTGATAAAGCCCCAAGGATATCTGCTTGACTACTCTGATTATGATAGAGATCATACTAGTGGGACATTTGTAGTCTATAAGCATATCCTGAAATGTCCCTAGTCGGAGGTGTATCGAGACGGGGCATCGATATACCAGAGTAGACTAGCGTATATGATACTAGACCCATGTGATGGCGATGGATGTTCCCACAGTCATCGATGTTTGACATCAAGATCATATACGGGTGCTCAGTGCTGACTGGGTACACTGGACGGACTCACCGAGAACTCCTATATGGAATTATATCTATCGTCGGATAGCAGTTCTCAGGTGACACTGGTACAGGTTAGTCTGTAGACCCGAGATCGTCATGGAGTCTTGTGTGTTCTCCCACTGTACTTTGATTGCCACCCTACCACGGCTCTACTGAGTCGTGCAAACAGGTGGCCGTTGGGTACAGTCCCGAGACACACGAAGGCAATGAGCGATAGGAGGGGTTTCGTCTCTCCCGGTATTGGGAGTTGATGCTGTGCTGTGCTCGACTGGTTATAACAGCAAGTCCCTGGCCAGGGCTGCTGAGATTTGCTGATAAGTGTTATCAGTAGTTTCTCGATCTGTTATAGACCATTCACCGACACGACTTATTGAGTTATTGGGGTCGACGTGACCATCCCTAGGCTCGATATGCAGCATATCTGACGAAGAGACCGGACTATACGGTAGTGTTGCCGGATGGCTCGACGGGAGTTGTAGCAGGTTCGCTTGTTATCTTCTGATCGCTCAATACCCGGGTGGCCGTTACGTTTAGCTGACCGCTTGCGGCTTGAGGGTACCTGATATGATCATCACCCTCTGCCGGCGTATTGACGAGTCTTAGAGTCCCACAAAGGAGTTACCCAGTCCAGGAGAAACGTTGTAGTGCGCATATGCGATATGCGCATGCACCCGATTGAAATGTGCGTATATGATACCGAACATTGATCGGGTGAACTGCTTTTGGTGGGGTCGTATGAGATATGACCGGATTGATAAATCAAGTGTTGATTTATCATTTAACCATTAGTTTTCTCACTTAAAACCTTTTCTTGGATGATGGATGTGTGCATGCATGTGTGCTTTTCTTTCTTTCTTTCATGCTAGTTTCATGCACATGTGAATGTGCATACATGCACACATACATACACTCATCCATCATGGTTGTTAGCATATGGAAATGGTGGCAATATAAGACTCACACCATGGATTAAACAATGGATAATTATTTAATTTTGGTTTTAAAGTAAAATGAAAAAGGAAAGGATAATCTTTCATGCTTCTACATTCTTCCTTTGACCTAACCATGCTCAACTACCACTAACCTAAGGTTATCCTTCTCTTTATCATTCCAAACTAAAGTTAAATAATGTCTCCATCACTTTAACCATGGTTCATAGCATGAAGGAATAAAATATATATGGATATATTTCTTTTTCTTCACTAGAGTTAACTTTTTATCTCTTGTTAAAAATTGCCACCATCTTCTTCCTCTAGCTCTTTTGCTCTCTTGTTTTTCCTAGTGAGCAAATACCACTTAAAGATAGGTTTTTGAAGTGAGATTCCATACCACAACATCATTATACTCAAGTCTAGCCGACTTGATTAGAGTGTTTCCTTCGGTTTTCCAAAGTAGCGAGCTTGGACGGAGTACTCCGTGGTGGATCGTCGTGGACGCAAGGGAACTTCGAGAGGACCTCGATTCAACACCCAAGACACCAAGGAGTCTAGCAAAGGGGAGCTACAAAGGTTGTAGCCTTCAAACCCTAATCTTTTCTAGCTTAATGTTTCATAACCCTAATTTTCTAGGATCGATCCCTTTGCATGTTAGTTTAGCACCTTAAAAATTATAACTTTGAGTCATGTGATGCTTCAAAACACTTCATAGGGTGCCATACTAACCTTACAGATAAACCAGATGGCATACTATCATCTTGAGTAAGACTGTCCTACCGGTATAGGTCCTCCCTCAATCATTGCAATCACGTGCCTGTGATCCAATAATTGACTTTGAGGGCACTATATCCAATAATCTATACATAACGGTCCCCAGGTAGATGTCGATAAGAAGACCGATGAGGTGAACCCATCCGAACTCCTACTGAGCCTAAATGTGACAATCTCCGTACTGTCCGGTCTGTTCATTTAAGAGTATCGCATGTCGGTCCTAGGATGTGGTAAACGTCAGTCTCCTAATAGCGGTTCAAGTCATGTCGGAGTGTGGCCAGAACACCCTGAGAAACTACTGGAAACACTACCAGTAAATCTCGCTTGCCCTGGCCAGGGACTTTGTGTAATGGCTCTCCTAGACACAGCACTATATCAACTCCCAATACCGAGAGAAACGAATCCTGTCTAATCGTCACTGCCTCCAAGTGCTTCGGGACTGCACCCAACTACTACCTGTTTGCACGACTCAATAGAGCCGTGTTAGGGAAGTAATCTAAGAATAGTGGGAACACACTCGAGGCGATGTGCCAGTGTCAAGTCAACGGACTAAGTTGTACTCATGTCACCTGGGAACTGATAACTGACGGTAGGTATAATACCAACCAATAGTTCCCAGCGAGTCCTGTCCAGTGTACTCGTAACCTAACGAGCACCTGCATACTATCTCCAGTACGACGTAATGATGGCTGTGGAACAGACCACCTCCCCTTCTGGGATGAGAAGCGTATACACTAGTCTACTCTGGAGTATCGATGCCCTGTCTCGATAATCCTACGACCAGGGACCTGTAAAAGGATGTGCTTATAGACTACCCAGCCCCCACTAGTGTGACTGCCATCACAACGCTGGTAGTCAAGCAAAAGATCCTAAGGGCTCTATCAATATGCATTAGCGATTTATCAAAAGAAACATATACACATATTAAGATAGATACAAACCAAGTAGCATACTACCATATTGAGCAAGACTGTTATAAATCTGTGTATATATCCTAAGCTTCCAAAATGTAATATACAAACTAGTACTATACAATAATGGCCTCTAGGGCATATCACACTAACAATCTCCCACTAGCACTAAGGCCATGTGCTGGTATATCGCAGACCTATCATCTCGAATAGCCTCTCGAACTGCGTCTGAGTAATGGCCTTTGTGAATGGATCTGTAGTGTTATCCTCTGTAGCAACCCTCCGAACCTCGGTCTCCCGGCGATCCACGATCTCCCTGATCAGGTGATACCGCCTCAAGATGTGTCTGGACTTCTGATGGGACCTGGGTTCTTTTGCTAAAGCTATAGCCCCGTTGTTGTCACAATACAGAGGTATTGGATCAACAATGGATGGAACCACCTGAAGTTCTGTTAAGAACTTCCTTATCCAGACGGCTTCTTTTGCGGAAGATGCTGCGATATACTCCGCTTCCATCGTCGAGTCGGCAACGGTTTCCTGTTTGGAACTCTTCCAACACACCGCCCCTCCATTGAGAGTAAAGACATAACCCGACATGGATTTGGAGTCATCCTTATCACTCTGGAAGCTGGAGTCAGCAAAGGCCTCGATCTAGAGGTCTTTTCCGCCGTAAACCAAAAACATACCCTTAGTCCTTCTCAGGTACTTCAGAATGTTCTTTACCGCTATCCAGTGCTTCTCCCCAGGGTTTGACTGATATCGGCTTACTACACTCAGTGCATAAACTATATCTGGTTTGGTACACAACATCGCATACATTATAGAGCCTACCGCAGAAGTATAGGGTATAATAGACATGCGATCCCTTTCCAAATCAGTCTTGGGAGACATCTCTTTGGAGATGGTGATTCCGTGACAAGCCGGTAAATTACCGCGCTTTGAATCTTCCATACTGAATCTTTTCAGTATGGTGTCAATGTACCTGGACTGTGAAAGTCCCAACATCCTCTTAGATCTATCATGATAGATCTGGATCCCCAGAATGTAAGAGGCATCACCCAGGTCTTTCATGGAGAATATTTATGACAAGAACCCTTTGACAGATTGTAGCATAGGAATATCATTTCCTATCAAGAGAATTTCATCCACGTATAAAACGAGGAATACGACAGTTCGTGCTACAATCTTTCTATAAATGCATGGTTCTTCTGGATTTTTGATAAAGCCAAATTCTTTGACCGTCTCATCAAAACAGATGTTCCAACTCCGCGATACCTGCTTCAGTCCATAAATGAACTTCAGCAACTTGCACGCTTTTCCGCTGCTCCCACTTTGAATGAATCCCTCTGGCTAGTCCATATAGACACACTCCTCTAAATTTCCATTTAGAAAAGCGGTCTTTACGTTCATCTGCCAAATTTCATAATCATAGAAGGCAGCAATGGCAAGAAGGATCCGAATGGATTTGAGCATAGCCACTGGAGAAAAAGTTTCGTCATAGTCCAAACCAGGTCTTTGACGAAAACCCTTTGCAACAAGTTTAACCTTATAGGTTTCAACCTATCCATCTACACCAATCTTCCTTTTGAAGATCCACTTGCAGTCTACGGGTTTTACCCCTTCTGAAGCAAAGTCCAAAGTCCATACTTTGTTGGTGTACATGGACTCCATCTCAGTCCGCATTGCATCCAGCCATCTTACCGAGTCAGTGCTCTGAATGACCTGCTGGAAGCTAGTGGGCTCATCATTATCAATGATGTAATCCTCTCTATCCCCGTCTATGAGAAAACCATAGTATCTCTTAATTGGATGAGAAACCCTACTACTCCTGCGGAGCGGTGCACGAATGTCCTGTCCTTTCGAACCTTCTGGTTCTACTAAACCTTCAGTAATAGCTTGTGGTTATGGAATTTCTTCCAGTTCTATTGCGCTCCCACTTATCTGATTTTCTAAAAATTTAGTTTCCAAGAAGCAGGCATGACGAGAAACAAATATCTTCTGTTCCTCTGCGTAATAGAAGAAATATCCATTGGAGTTCTTTGGATATCCCACAAACTTGCACTGTACAGAGCGTGCCTCAAGTTTGTCCGTATGCTGCTTTTTGACAAAAGCTGGACATCCCCATGTCTTAATGTGTTTAAGATAGGGTTTCTTCCCAGTCCACATCTGATATGGTGTGGTAGGCACTGACTTAGTTGGAACCCGGTTCAAAAGATATGCAGCTGATTCTAGTGCATATCCTCAGAAAGATCACGGTAACTCAGCGTTACTCATCATGGAACGTACCATATCCAATAGGGTTTGGTTATGTCTCTCCGATACACCATTGTGTTGTGGTGTGTATGGAGGAGTAAGTTGAGAGAGAATTCCATTCTCTTTTAGGTAATCCAGGAACTCGGCACTCAAGTATTCACCACCTCGATCAGATCTCAGTGTCTTGATACTCTTGCCTGTTTGTTTTTCTACTTCATTCTTGTATTCCTGGAATTTTTCAAAGGCTTCAGATTTATGCTTCATTAAGAAAACATATCCATACCTTGAAAAATCATCCGTAAAAGTAATGAAGTAAGAATAACCATTTCGCGCATGTGTAGACATTGGACCACATACATCGCTGTGTATGAGTCCCAAGAGCTCGCTCGCTCTTAATCCGTGTCCAGTAAATGGAGTCTTTGTCATCTTTCCCATGAGACAAGATTGACAAGTTGCATAAGACTGATATTCAAACAGATCCAAATATCCCTCTTTATTTAATTTAGTCAATCGTGTTTCATTGATGTGACCCAGTCTACAATGCCATAAGAAAGCATGATTTAATTCTGGAGACTTTCTTTTGTGTGTATTCTCGATATTGAAAATCTGTGGTTGGTTTAATACATGTATCCCATTGCTTAATGTACCCGACCTAATCAAAACATGATTAAGGTGAATGTTTACAACATTGCTTACAAATGCAAAATCATAACCTTCTTTAGACATTAAAGATACAGATATGATATTACAAGTCGAACTGGGTACAAAATAACAGTTGCGCAAAACCAAAATATGTCCATCTGTCAACCCTAAGTGATAGTCCCCTACGGACTCAGCATCCATGCTTGCTCCGTTTGCAACTCTGAGGGTCATATCACCTGCCTTCAAAACTCTACGCCTTCTCAGTGCCTATAAAGAATTACAGATATGAGATCCTGATCCGGTATCCAATACCCAGGAAGTAGAGTTGATTGACAGACAGTTTTCAATAACATACACACCTGAAGCCGAAGCCACAACTTGTTTCGGATCCTGCTTCTTGGCCTTCCAAGCCCTGCAATCTTTCTTCCAGTGTCCTTTCTTGTGACAATAAAAGCATTCTTCCTTCTCCACAATCTGTCCCGCTACCTTTTCTTTTCCCTTGGCTTCCACCTTACTAACACCGCCCCTTGGTTTGGTGGGGGCCTTCTTCTTCTTTCGTTTGGCTTTCGCCCTGGACCTAGAAGAGGAAGCTCCTCCAACAAACAAAGCGGGTGTTTCCCTGACTTTCTGTAGGGTGCCCTCTGCACTCCTCAACATGTTGAGTTCCGGAAGTTCAACTTCTTTTCCTTTCATGTTGAAATTCAGGATAAACTGGGTGTAGGCGGAAGGAAGGGACTGGAGAATCAAGTTAGTGTAGAGCTCGTTCTCTAACGTGGTCCCGAGGTCCGCGAGCTCCTCAATGTAGCCAATCATCTTAAGCACGTGTTCCGCTACAGATGATCCGACGGCCAACCTCGCTGAAAATAGCTTCTTCGAGGTCTCGTATTTTGCGATACGAGATTGCTCTCCATATAGTTCCTTAGTATGGAGAAATATGGATTCAAGGTCCATATTCTCATGCCTCCTCTGATGTTCATTGTCCATAGAGGCAAGCACAAGGCACTTGGCCTTCGCGCTGTCAATCTCCTAGGTCTTACGGATTTCCTTATCCGCGACACTGGATTTGGACCTGGAATGGCGGAGGCCTTAGTGGTAAGGAGATACCCCAACTTGTTATAAGTGATTGCCATTTTGACATTCCTGAACCAATCTTTGTAGTTTGGCCCTGTCAATATATTTTTATCTAATAGTAACTTAAGGCCCGTCATGATGTTTAGTTGCTGCAATTAGGAGAGAGAGAAGAAACACTTTAGCATGATGCTCTTGCGAGTTTAGATTGTTTTTTAGTTTGTCTAAACAGGATGGCTCCCACTGTTTCTCGAATCCTTCCTCAAACCATAAAAGAAGAACTAGTCGGGATTGATCTCACCGTACAATACTTGCTCAACCGTTCAGCCAGGCCAGTGTCGGTACTTCGAGGGAGGTTTTACAACGCTTTCGCGAAGTTCCTTAATTAAATAACCTCTTTTCCCTGTGGGCGTAGCCCCGCTAATACCTTTCTAGTCACCTACTTTGTTTATAGCATTGATCGTTAAGTGAAAAAAAATCTCCCGTGAAGTAGCATATACTCACAGTAGGATCGGGATCCAAATATCATCGTGTGATAAAGCTGAAGGAATCCTACCAAAATCATCACACTCCAAATGGTATGCAACACTAGCAAGTTTCAGTTTCCTTAGAAACTCCCGATGTGGATTTTTGCCCCATGCTCTTATGACCTTGACTTTGGCCAACAAATCATAAGTCGCATGTCAAGTTCTACCCGTCATTTTCCAGGTTAATTTGAACCCACCCGTACCTACCCTTGACTTTGGCTAACAAAGCAGTACGACTGTCCCAAACCAACGCATCTATCTATGCTTCATATGAATATCCAACAGCTACCAATCACTATGCCTTGACTTTGGCCAACAAACATAACTTGAATACTATTGACTATCCATACGAAATGACGGAGGGCTACAAATGGTTTTGGCGAAACCGTGAATGTAGTGAACTTGATATAATCCAAGGAACGTGATAGCTTTTAAAAGGAGTGGTCTAAGCTCCGCATTTAAAATTTTTTGCTGTTTTGAAAAAACCGAGTGGGTTTTGAAATTGTTCCAGCGATTTAACTTTGGTTTGTTTTCTTTGCATTAATATAATGCGTCCCATCAATTAATCCTACCATTGCAGGAAAAAAAGAAAATATGACGTACGGTTATGCCATCCGCATTCGCCACTGGGCCCCGTCATCACCCGTTAGGTTACTTAACTAACGACAGAGCGGGGGCTAAACTAGCGCGGATGCAAAATATAAGAAACGCCTACTAGATATCATATATAGATATAAACATTCGTAAAACGCAATGATAGCCATTCCAGATCACAGATGAACACATTGGATATGCTAGGAATCTGCGTTTCGTTCGAGCCTACAATGAAAGACGGATTACACGGTCGCGATGAATAGCCAAACCCCACCCGAGACCCCTACGGGTGCGGCAAACTACCTGCCAAATACAAGAAGTGAAGCAGCCTCCCTCAACAACGTGAGTAGGCTACTCAGCACTTCAAAGTACCCGGTAGTTTGTGCACCCCACCTTGGGTCTATCCTAGGAGCAAAAAACAGTAAAAGAAATAATATACAATGGTGGCTACAACCTCAACCCGGATGTGCGACCATAAAATAATATTACATCAAATTACAAATTACATCAAATGAAAGATAAATAAATACTCATCTCACACCCCCGGCTATTCATCCACGATGATCCAACAAGTTCATATACACAATCCAACATCACAGATCACAGATATGTACAACCCCCACTAATCGACGTATAGCGATTAGTAGACGTTCAGTACATGTATCACATTACATATATAATCCAATTAGCTAAAGTTTATAGAATTTCGATCAATATTCTAATTTGAAACTACCCCAAATACAACACTGTACTCAAAAGAATCTGGGCAGAAACAAAATATCTGAAAAATCACAAAACATCAAGCTAGACAATCTGCAGGAAAAACGAGTTGACTCCGAGTCGACTCGGCTGCGGATCCGAGGTGAAACCCATGGTTTCGCCGCGCTTCCGGGGCAGTCTGACCGAGTCACGAGCTCGTTTTTCTTGGGTGTCCTTAAAAAAGCCTGCACGTATTTTTCAGGTCTCTGAAAATATTTGTAGACCTATTTTAAAAATCGGCAGAAAACACAAATTTTGGATGTATTTTGTGATTTTTTCGGGATCGAAGTTCTAAAGACTTTGATAGCATGTTAGTTGTTGTTTAGCTAGGCTCTGATACCACTGTAAGTCTATGTTACGCACCCCGGTACTTACGAGGAGGCGGAAAGAGTAAAAATCAAATTTTTATCACAAGGAAACATAGACTAACCATGAAAGATCTTTGCTAAACAAAAACTAACAAACATACAAGGAGCTTTAACTACTAGGTTAAGAGGTTATACCAAAATCTTGAACTCCTTCTCTTCTTGTGTTGCTTCCTTTTCTTGTGTGCTCCTTTGAGTGGTGTAGACGGCTCCTCCTCTTCGTCTTCTCTTTGCCAAAGAAAGATCCACCCGAAGGCCTCTACCTTGAGCTCCTACCTCAACAATGAAGTAACTAGAGTGCTTGGCTTGCTAGACTAAGAACCCTAGAATGAGTAGAGAGGTGTTTTGGTGGTTTAGTCTCAAAAGCTTATGATTTTCAACACATGAAACACTTAAGCTTTGAGAAAGGAAGAAGGAGAGCTAACAATGAGAGAGAAAGAGAATGATAGAATGAAATGAACCTTGCTCTCATATGATAAATATATGATAATAATAATAATAATTAAGAAAATTGTGATGGTGAATTGATTTGACCTCTATCATTTCATATTTAATGCTAAGCATGCTTCAAGAAGCATCTTATGCTTAACAAAAAAAAAAAGAAAAATATTTAGGTCAAAGTAAGTCAACAAGTCAAATGGTCAAACCAATTCTAACCATGATACAATTATACTTAATTAATATTATTAATCATATTTCTCATTCTCATTAGGGTTTTGATCAGGTCAATGGTCAAAAACCCTAATGAGGTGTCTCCCTCTCCGCCTCAGTCAACTGTACGTACGTACCCGCATTCGTGTTTCGAAGAAACACGAATACAATGAGACAAGACCAATCCCAAAACAAATACTAGGATCTGGCTTAAACCAAAGCCCACTAGTAATGTCTGCCCGAACACCGAACATGCACAAGTATGCATATGTGAACGAACCCTGTCGTAAAACCATACGGCCTCTACTCTGTTTTGCCCAAAGGGGAAAAACCCTCTGTGTGGGACTCTAAAGACTCGACACTATACTGGCAGTGGGTTTAACCACAGGCCGCAAGCGGTACTAGCAGTACATAACGGTCCCCAAGTAGATGTCGATAAGAAGACCGATAAGGTGAACCCATCCGAACTCCTACTGAGCCTGAATGTGACAATCTCCGTATAGTCCGGTCTGTTCGTCTAAGAGTATCGCATGTCGGGCCTAGGGGGCGGTAAACGTCAGTCCCCTAATAGCGGTACAAGTCATGTCGGAGTGTAGCCCAGAACACCCTGAGAAATTACTGGAAACACTACCAGTAAATCTCGCTTGCCCTGGCCAGGGACTTTGTGTAATGGCGCTTCTAGACATAGCGCGATATCAACTCCCAATACCGGGAGAGACGAATCCTATCTAACCGTCACTGCCTCCAAGTGCTTCGGGACTGCACCCAACTACTACCTGTTTGCACGACTCAATAGAGCTGTGGTAGGGAAGTAATCTAAGAACAGTGGGAACACACTCGAGGCGAAGTGACAGTGTCAAGTCAACGGACTAAGCTGTACTCATATCACCTGGGAACTGATAACTGACGATAGGTATAATATCAACCAACAGTTCCCAGCAAGTCCTGTCCAGTATACTCGTAACCTAACGAGCACCTGCATACTATCTCCAGTACGACGTACTGATGGCTGTGGGACATACCACCTCCCCTACTGGGATGAGAAGCGTATACACTAGTCTACTCTTGAGTATCGATGCCCTGTCTCGATAATCCTACGACCAGGGACCTGTAAAAGGATGTGCTTATAGACTACCCAGCCCCCACTAGTGTGACTGCCATCACAACGCTGGTAATCAAGCAAAAGATCCTAAGGGCTCTATCTGTTAGTTATATGTACGCCCTAGAGGCCATTACTATACATAGGATGTATATTGTAGTGGATGCTTGGACATATATAGGGAGGACTTTCTTGCTCGATATGATAGTATGCTATCTGGTTGCTCTTTACCTTAACGTGTACACTGATTGTCTCTTTGTTACATGTTGGTAAAGCCCTTAGGATGTGTACTTGACTACCTGGACTGTGATGTGGATCATACTAGTGGGGACATGGTAGTCCATAAGTACATCCTTCAAGGTCCCTAGTCGTGGGTATATCGAGACGGGGCATCGATATACCAGAGTAGACTAGCGTATACCTTCTCGACCCATACAGATGGGCGATGGATGATCCCATATCCATTGGTGTTTGACAGCAGAGATGATATACGGTGCTCAGTGGAGACTGGGTACACTGGACGGACTCGCCGAGAACTCCCAGATGGTATTATACCTTACGTCAGATGGCAGTTCTCTGGTGACACTGGTACAGGTTAGTCTGTAGACCCGAGATCGTCATAGAGTCTTGTGTGATTCCCACTGTGCTTTGATTTCTACCTTACCACGTCCAAGAGGGCGTGCAAAACGGTGGTTTTTGGGTACAGTCCCGAATCACATGGAGGCAATAAGCGATAGGAGGGGATTCGTCTCTCCCGGTATAGGGAGTTGATGTTGCGCTGTGTTCGATTGGCTATAACCGGAAATTCCTGGCCAGGGTTGCTAAGATTTACTGGTAAGTGTTACCTGTAGTTTCTCGAACTGTTATAGACCCCATATCGACACGACTTATCGAGCTACTGAGGTCTGACGTTTACCACCCCTAGGCGAGATATGCGACATATCAGACGACGAGACCGGACTGTACGGTAAGTGTTGCTGGTTGGATTCACAGGAGTGTGAGCGGGCTTGCTCGTTGATCTTCTGATCGCTCAATACCTAGGTGGCCGTTATGTTTAGCAGACCACTTGCGGCTTGTGGGTGCTTGATATGAACATCACCTGCTGCCGGCGTATTGACGAGTCTTTAGAGTCCTACACAGTGGTTTCCTGGCTCAAGCGAAACGAAATAGGAGCGCATATGAGATATGTGCGGGACCGAGAATAATACCAGTATGTGATACTGTATTCTATTCTCGCGATTTGTATCATTGGATGGTTGTATGAGATACATTGATACACTTGATATTAGTCGGTAATATGCGGTATGACCGGATCATTAAATCAAGTGTTGATTTAATGATTTAATGTATAATCATATATTTGATATATTACTTTACATTAACTAGTATTGGTTCACTTAAGATTTTTTTCTCACTAGTTTGTGCATAAGTGTATATATGATATATATTTGTGTACATATGTTTGTATCATATTTGATGATACATACAAGTTGTGTGTATGAGAATTATATCAAGATTAAGTTTAAGATTAGGGTATTGTTTTATCAAGAGAATTAACAAAAGAAATGAACTTGGTCAAAGTTGTCAAGCTTGAAGAAGCTTGGAGAAACCTTGACAAAGTCCATTCTTTTTGTCATTTCTTTTGATAATTCTTTAACCCAACCCTTAACCCAAGTCTTTGGTTAATTCTCTACACAAGTTAAGCATGAGGGCTTAACTTAACCATGGTACCATAATTAAAGGGATAAGTTTCATTCTTATTTGATTATCTTTTTAATTCTTTCTTCTTCTTCATCTTCATCAAGCTTCATGAAAGCTTGCTAGCTCCAATGGTGCCATGAGAAAAAGAGTGAGAAATACAATTCTAAAGTGAACCCACTTCCTATTTCTTCATCCTCTACCACTTGCCATGTAGTATAGGGTGTTCTCTTCATAAAGTTTTTGACCGAGTGAAGGAATCGCTTGAGTTTGAGTTGCCTCGATATAGATCATCTTCGGCATCGAAGTCAACGACCAAGCCCGCCCATTTCTCCGATGAAACCGACGCTAGAGTCCAGGATCCCGATGATCGCAGCGGAGGGACGTCATCTCGGAGCTAAAGAAGTGGTGGACCGGATCTACAAAGGTTGTAGTCACTTTCACTTTCTAGTAAAGTTGTTTACTTATATAGTTTTCACCTAATTTCTAGTTAACGATCTTCATTAGGGTTTCTCGGCACCTAGATTTTTGAATTTGGCATGGTTGATGCCTTGTGGAACCTCTTGAGTGTGCCTAGGAACCCTACAATGGTATCAGAGCCTAGCTAGAGCCTTAGGCGATGCGTAGACGAAGTTAGAAACCCGATCGAACCCGAAACCCTAATCGATAACCCTTCTCTGTACATTTTTGAAAATTGTGGATTTTTCTGAATTAAAAATACCTGAAAAATTCAGCAGGGAAATATAAGAATTATGGTGAAAAACGACTGCCAAATCCGTACATTCCACCACGGAACTGCGGCAATATCCTGCTTGGGCCGCGGTTCCGCGGCCGTACAGAGGATATAGGCCATAATTTTTCCACCATAATTCCTATTTCTGTGATTTATATTTTATGGGTATTTTTATTTTGACTCAAGAGTTGAGTGTTCTGGGGTTGTATTGGGGACTCGATGATTCGATCGGATTATTTAACTTTATTTACTTTGTTTTCCGGGTATTTTTAGAACATGTTAAAAAGTTCGACCGGATATAAATACCCACTTTTTCCCCTGCCGGGAAATTTCCAATTGTTGGATTTTTCCGTAGTTTAATGACGTTCTAAGTAGTGCAAGTAACGCGATGGTCCCTCTAGAAGACAACAAACCTTAACTCGATTATGTGACCGTCTTGAACTGCCCTTTGAACCTTAGGGTTTGGGGCGGTACGGCGTGCCACATGTGAGGCGTTGGCATGACCCTTCTACGGCTGGACCGTTGGTACTGAGGCATGAAGTGAATGTTTTTAAACTTATTTCATGTGTTGAGCTGTTTCGGAAAACTTGGGTGTTTGAATGTTTGAATCGGAAAGTTTAACATTTTCTATTTATCTAGAATGTGATACAAAATTTGGAATCCACAAGCAGTTATGAGATAACTGATTTGAATGTTATAAACATAGCAGTTTAGTCTTACTTGATCGGTTGCCACGGAATTTTGATGTGATACAAAGTCCGTCGCAATCACGTAGCGCACACGGATATTCGCCGGGTAAACTTAATAGACAGCCATGCCCCATAGCCCCGACCAAGTGACTGTAGGAGAACCCCGTCGCCGAAAGCATCCGTTCGGGTGCTCGCGGCAGCGGTGTTCCGCCTTGGTGCACTTCGTCGACGGCATCGGGGGTGCGGCCGCCTAATAAAGTTTGCGACGAGCATTCGATCAAAATGTCGGGAATCTTGTTGAATTGCCTGACTTGATATTGAAAAGAGTTTTCGATAATGAGACTAAAATGCGGGGTTTATAATTGTTAGGCATGTGATGTCTAAGGAATTCATTTCGTTAGGCATGCGATGTCTAAAGAGCTTGCGGATTCCAACTGTTTTAGTTTTACACTTTCTTTTCTGTGACCGTAAGTGTAATATGTGATATTGCCGGTTTCGTTGCTATATGTCAACGACAATTGGGATGGGCATATTTACTTACGTTGATGACATGTGATGTTATGTGTTGCTGGATATGTTATATTGGATCGTCGTGTTTAAATAGCCGGGGGGTTTTTATGTGAGATGAGTGTTTTTCATTTTCATTCATGTAAAAACTTGTATGTAATATTCTTTTATTGGGGCACTTCCAGGTTGCGGAAGATGTCACCTTTTGTATATTATTTACTTTTCCACACTAGGATAGACCCAAGGAGGAGGGCACAAGTAACCGGGTTCTGGAGTCCAGTGGGAGACCAACTCGAGGAGTCGAGTCCGGGTCTCCTAACTCTAGAATTGGTAGGGTTGCTTGCCGCTCTCGTAGGGGTCTAGGGGTGTGGGTTTGGCTATTCATCGCGACCGTGGAATCCATGTTTTATACTGGCTCGTATTGAAAACACGGACGTCCTAGTATATCCAATGTTTCATATGTTTCTTCTGCTGCGATATCTGTGATGTGATCATTTGATATTCTGTGATAGATACTATATATAGTATATATGATATATTATATAGACGTTACTTATGTTTTACACCCGCGCTAGCCCTGCCCCGCTCTGCCGTTAGTTACCTAACCTAACGGTGCACGAGGGGACATCGAGGCGAATGCGGATGGCATAAGTGTACGTCGTATTTATCTGTGATGTTTAGGTACTTAAATGATGAGACTTCATTAATGTGATTAATGAAAGAAAAGAAACCTAAGATGTTGTGGAATCGAATTTTCAAAAACAGGTAGCTACAGTTCTTGCTTTGCATCGCGGTGTTCCTTGTAGAATATCCTGCACCTTATTCGATGGGGAAAGGGCCGAGATCCCTTCACCGGGAGTGACCCCTTTAGCAATAACTGGCAGATGCTACACACTCGGTTTGTCTTTTGATTGCTTCTATAGTTTCTGCTTTGCACAGCGATATATATGATATATCCCGCACCTCATTCGACGAGGAAAGGGCCAGCGATATATAAGATCGGAAGCAAGCTTACATCTTTCTCTTCATGGAGCCTCTCTTGAGTCCGGGCACTCGATGATCGCAGCGAAGGGACCTCAACACGGAGCTTAAGAAGTGAAGGAACGGACTACAAAGGTTGTAATCTCTAACTCTTAGAAGTAAAGTTGTTTACTTACTATGTGTTTCACCTAATCTCTAGTATAAGATCTTGGTTAGGGTTGTTCGGCACATCTAAATTTTAAATCGGGCATGGTTGATGTCTTATAGACCCTTATGAGTGTGCCTAATAACCCTGCAGTGGTATCAGAGCCAAACTAGAGCTTTAGGCGAAGTCTAGGCGAAGTTTAAAGTCCGATCGAACTCATAATACCCGTAAAATCCTAGTTTCTGGAAATTTTTTCAAAAGTTGACATTTTTCATATTAAAAATACTCAGAAAATAAAGCAGGTAAATCTAAGAATTACTGTGAAGTACGGACCACCAACTCGATCACGTGAGCGCGGAACCGCGGCCAAACTAAGCGTTTGGCGGCGGTTCCGCGGCCAAAATTTGGAGTTGGTCCCTGATACTTCAGGTCTTAATTCTTGGGTCCTTTTTCATAGTTCTGGGAATTTTTAATTCTACTCAAGTGTTGAGTTTTCTGGGATGTATTGGGAACTCGTTGATTCGATCGGAAAGTTTAATTTCGTTTAAGTTTTTTCCGGGTAATTTAGAACGTGTTAAAAAGTTCGAACGGATATCAATAACTCACTTTTTTCCCTACCTAAAAATTTCCAAGTGTTGGATTTTTCCGTAGTTTAAGAACGTTCTTAGTCGTGCAAGTAACATGGTGGACCTCTAGAAGAACACAAACCTTAACTCGATTATGTGACCGTCTGAACCGCCTCTAAACCTTAGGGTTTGTGGCAGTACGGCGTAGCCACATGTGAGGCGTTGGTTTGACCCTTCTACGGCTGGACCATTGGTACTGTGGCATGTGGTGGATACTTTTTGAACTCCGCTCAAGTGTTGAGCTATTTAGGAAATCTTGGGTGTTTGTTTATTCGATCGAAAAGTTTAACATTGTCTATTTATCTGGAATGTGATACAATATTTGGAATCCACAAGTAGTTATGAGATAACTAATTTGAATGTTATAAATCTAGCAGTTTAGTCTCATATGATCGGTTGCCACGGGATTTTGATGTGATCAAAAGTCCGTCGCAATCACATAGCGCACGCGGATACTCGCCGGGTAAACTTAATAGATAGCCACGCCCTATAGCCCCGACCAAGTGACTGCAGGAGAACCCCGTCGCCAAAAGCATCCGTTCGGGTGCTCGCGGCGGCGGTGTTCCGCCTTAGTGCACTTCGTCGACGGCATCCAGGGGTGCGGCCGTCTACTAAAGTTTGCGACGAGCATTCGATCAGGATGTCGGGAATCTTGTTGAATTGCCCGACTAGATATTGAAAAGTGTTTTCGAGATCGAGACTAAAATGCGGGGTTTATAATTGTTAGGCATGCGATGTCTAAAGAATTCATTTGGTTAGGCATTAGATGTCTAAGGAGGTTACGGATTCCAACTGTTGTAGTTTTACACTTTCTTTTCTGTGACCGTAAGTGTAGTATGTGGTGTATCGCCGGCTTCGTTGCTATACATCAACGACAATCGGGATACGCATACTTGCTTACGTTGATGATATGTGATATTATGTGTTGTTGTTGGATCGTCGTGTTTTGAATAGCCGGGGGTTTTTATGTGAGATGAGGGTTTTTATTTTCATTCATGTTTCATTTGTATGTAATATTCTTTTATTGGGGCACTTCCGGGCTGAGGATGATGTCACCATTGTATATTATTTACTTTTCCGCATTAGGTAGACCCAAGGCGGGGAGCATAAGTAACCGGGTTCTAGGATCCAGTGGGAGACCATCTCGAGGAGTCGAGACCGGGTCTCCTAACCCTAGAATTGGCAGTGTTACTTGCCGCTCTCGTAGGGGTCTAGAGATGTGGGTTTGGCTATTTATCGCGACCGTGGAATCCACGTTTTATATAGGCTCGCATAAAATACAGAAATCCTAGTATATCCAATATTTCATATGTTATCTTCTGCTGCAATGTTCTGTGATGAGATCATATTACTGCCTGAGATGAATGTTTAAATTATATATATGAGATATATGTTATATTGCTGATTTCGTTTCAAATGTGATGCTTGTGAAGCATAATAAATTGGGACTTCATTAATGAGATTAATGAAATAAAAGAAACCTAAAAATGTTGTAGAAACTTGTTTAAAAACTGGTAGCTCTAGTTCTTGCTTTGCATAGCGGTGTTCCTTGTAGAACATCCAGCACCTTATTCGATAAGGAAAGAGCCGATATCCCTTCACCGGGAGTGACCTCTTTAGCGAAAGTAGCAGATGCTACAAACTCGGTTTGTCTTTTGATTGTTTCTATAGTTTTTGCTTTGCATAGTGGTATTTATGAAATATCCTGCACCTTATTTGATAAGGAAAGAGCCGACGATCCTTTCACCGGGAGTGACCTCTTTAGCAAAACTAGAAAAGGCCTAAAAAACATTCCATTTAAAATCACTCGATTCTACAACGATATAAAGTTCATTACGCAAAGGGTTTTCTTAAAAACATGCCGTAGCCCTCCGTCATTTCAGATAAGTAGTCTTTAGTATTCGTGCTGCGTTTGTTGACTTAGTTAAGGCGTAGTGTGCGGTAGCTGATTAGTGCTTATCTGCAAAGCATATGATGCGATTGGATTAGGGTAGTCGTGCGGCCTTGTTGACTTAGTCAAGGGTCGTGCGGGTGGGTTTAATTCAATCGGGAAATGACGGGTTGAACTTTACTTGCGGTCTATAGTTTGTTAACTTAGTCAAGGTCATAGATCGCTTGGGGCAAAATATTATCGGGGATTTCAAGTGTTGAAATTTGCAATGAGATTGCATACCTTCTATGAGATAGTTGGATCCCGATACCCACTGCGAGTAAGAGTTACTCCTGGGAGAGTTTTACATATTACAACTAGCCGATCAAGTAGGTGTCTAGAAAGGTGTCAAGGGGGTTAAGCCTCTGGGAAAACGAGGTTTATTTTAATTAGGTCCGTGCGAAAGCACGGGGAACCTCCCTCAAAGTACCGGCACTAGCTTGGCTGAAAGATTGGCGAACTTGTAGAGTGTAATTAATCCCGACTAGTCTTTCCTTTTAGGGTTTGAAGGAAGATTTGACTAAAACAGTGGGAGACATCCTGATTAGATATATTAATAACCAATCTAATCTTGCAAGAGCATACGCTGAGTGTTTTCTTCTCTCTCTCTCCTGGTTGCGACTATGTCACGCCTTAATCAAGATAATAATACGGATGTATTGACCGAACCCGCTTGTTATACTGCGCTAAGGAACGTTGGTCCCGCTCCAACTTATAATTGTTATAAGACAGAGCAGGAAATAGGGGATTACCAGAATTCCCGTGCCACCCAAACGAAGAAAGTGCATGCTGATACATCATCTTCGGGTGTGTTCATTACCGGGAACTATTTCTCAGTATCCTTTATGTCCTGGGTATGAGATACCGGATCAGGATCCCGCAAATATAATTTGTTACATGGGCTACAGATAGGTAGAGAACTGAGAACGGATGATAAGTTTTAAGAGTTGGAAATGATGCAAGTGTTGCAGCCAAGTCTGTTGGCGGTTATCACCCTGTATTACCAGAATACATTGATTCTGAACGAATGTTATTAGATACCGAACCTGATATACAACATCATATCAGTCTCTTTATTAGTAAAGAAGGATATAATTTTGTATTGTTGGATAATGTTTTGATCATTTCCTATATCAAGTGTTGATCGGTTCAGGCACGTTATCTATGTTAGTTGTATGTATGCCCTAGAGGCCAGTATTGTACAGATGATGTATATTATATTGGATGCTTGGACATATATAGAGATGACTTTCTTGCTCGATATGATAGTATGCTATCTGGTTACTCTTTATCTTAACATGTACACTTGTCTCTTTATACTGTCTTATAGTTACATGTTGGTAAAGCCCTTAGGATGTGTACTTGACTACCTGGACTATGATGCAGATCATACTAGTGGGGACATGGTAGTCCATAGGTACATCCTTCAAGGTCCCTAGTCGTGGGTGTATCGAGATAGGGCATCGATATACCAGTATAGACTAGCGTATACGCTTCTCGACCCATGAGATGGGCGATGGATGATCCCATATCCATTGGTGTTTGACATCAGAGATGGTATACGGGTGCTCAGTGGAGACTGGGTACACTGGACGGACTCGCCGAGAACTCCCAGATGGTATTATACCTCACGTCAGATGGCAGTTCTCAGGTGACACATGTACAGGTTAGTCTGTAGACCCGAGATCGTCATAGAGTCTTGTGTGATTCCCACTGTGCTTTGATCTCCACCTTACCACGTCCATGAGGGCGTGCAAAACGGTGGTCTTTGGGTACAGTCCCGAGTCACATGGAGGCAATGAGCGATAGGAGGGGTTTCGTCTCTCCCGGTATTGGGGGTTGATGTTGCGCTGTGCTCGATTGGCCGTAACAGGGAAGTCCCTGGCCAGGGCTGATCAGAGATTTGCTGGTAAGTGTTACCAGTAGTTTCTCGACCCGTTATGAGCCTCACATCGGCACGACTTATCGGTTATTGGGGTCTGACGTTTACCACCCCTAGACTTGATATGCGACATATCAGACGAACAGACCGGACTGTACGGTAAGTGTTACTGGTTGGATTCACAGGAGTGTGAGCGGGCTAGCTCGTCGATCTTCTGATCGCTCAATACCCGGATGGCCGTTACGTTTAGCAGACCGCTTGCGGCTTGTAGGTGCTTGATATGATCATCATCTGCTACCGGCGTATTGACGAGTCTTTAGAGTCCTACACAGAGGTTTCCTGGCTCAAGCGAAATGAAACAGGAGCGCATATGAGATATGTGCAGGACCGAGAATAATGCGTGTATGTGATACCATATTTCATTCTCGCGATGGATGTATCGAATGGTTATATTCGATATAACCTAGATATCGAATCAAGGATTGATTCGATAAGCCGATACATAGGATACTAGTCGGTTATATGCGATATGACCGGATCGTTAAATCAAGTGTTGATTTAATGATTTAATGTATAATTATATATTTGATATATTACTTTGCATTAGCTAGTATTAGTTCACTTTAAATGGATTTTCTCACTTAATGTGCAAGTTGTATATGTGATATACTTTTGTGCACATGTTTGTATCATGTTTGATGATGCTTGCTCATTTGGTTAAGTGTATAGAATTAAACCATGGTTAAGTTGATGATTAGGGTTTTGCTTTTTCATTTATTTATTTATTTGGAAAAGATAAAGATGAGAATGGTGGCTTTCTTTGTTTCTTATTGAAGCTTCATGAAGCTTTGACTTAGTCACCATTCTTGTCTCATGCTTAACCCTAACCATTTGAACTAACCCTAGTTCATTCTCTACACTTAACTATGGTTAAGATTATGATAAGTATTCATTTTCTTTTTCATTTTAAAACACTTATCATAATATTTCCTTCTTCTTGATCTTCTTCTTCAAGAAAGAAAGCTTGATGCCATCAATGGCAACTTGAGTTCTAAAGTGAGAAATCCAAATCTAAAGTGAACCCACCTCCTATTTCTTCACCCTCTACCTCTTGCCAAGTTGTTTTGGGTGTTTTCTTCACAAGTTTCACAAATTTGTGAAGTTGGAGCTTGAACATGTGATGCCTCGACGTAGATCTTCTTCGGCACGAAGCCGACGACCTAGTCCGCCCATATCTCCGATGAAGCCAACGATTGAGTCCATGATTCGAGATGGACAGCGAGAGGACGCCTACGTGGAGCTAAAGAAGTGGAGAACCGGATCTACAAAGGTTGTAGCCTCTCTCCTTTAGTTAAGTTGTTAACTAGTTTACTGTTTCGCCTAAATTTCTAGTCAACGATCTAGTCTAGGGTTTCTCGGCACCGTAAAATTTGAAATTGGCATGGTTGATGCCTTGTGAGACTTCATTAGCGTGCCTAGGAACCCTACCGTGGTATCAGAGCCTAGCTAGAGCCTTAGGCGAAGTCTAGACGATGTTTGAAACCCGATCGAACCGAAACCCTAAAACCCAAAATGCTCTCTGGAAATTTTCTGAAAATTTGGATTTTTGTCAATTAAAAATATGCAGAAAAATAAGCAGGGTGTTATTTGAATTACTGTGAAATACGAGGACCTGAATCGATTTTTCCACCGCGGAACCGCGGCACAAGCTAGGCATGTGCGGAGGTTCCGCGGCCGTCCTGTCCCCTTGTCTGGTGATTTCTGCACAGTAACTCATATAATTTAATGCTATATTTTCTGGGTATTTTTATTGTGACTCTACAGATGAGTATTCTGGGGTTGTATTGGGAATCAATGATTCGATCGGATTTTCAAATTTTGTCTGTGTGGTTTTCCGGATAATTTTCGAATATGTTAAAAAGTTCGACCGGATGTAAATACCCAATCTTTCCCCTGCCCGGAAATTTCCAATTGTTGGATTTTTCCGTAGTTTAAAGACGTTCTAAGTAGTGCAAGTAACGCGATGGTCCCCCTAGAAGACAACAAACCTTAACTCGATTATGTGACCGTCTTGAACTGCCCTTTGAACCTTCGGGTTTGGGGCAGTACGGCGTGCCACATGTGAGGCGTTGGCTTGACCCTTCTACGGCTGGACCGTTGGTACTGAGGCATGAAGTGAATGTCTTTGAACCTATTTCATGTGTTGAACGGTTTCGGGAAAACTTGGGTGTTCGAATGTTCGATCAAAAAGTTTAATATTTTCTATTTATCCGGAATGGGATACAATAATTGGAATTCACAAACAGTTATGAGATAACTGAATGAATGTTATAAATCGAGCGGTTTAGTCTCATTTGATATTGAAAAGAGTTTTCGATAATGGGACTAAAATGCGGGGTTTATAAGTGTTAGGCATGCGATGTCTAAAGAGGTTGCGGATTCCAACTGTTGTAGTTTTACACTTTCTTTTCTGTGACCGTAAGTGTAATATGTGATATCGCCAGTTTCGTTGCTATATGTCAACGACAATTGGGATGTGCATATTTACTTACGTTGATGACATGTGATGTTATGTGTTGCTGGATATATCATATTGGATCGTCGTGTTTGAATAGCCGGGGGTTTTTATGTGAGATGAGTGTTTTTCATTTTTCATTCATGTAAAAACTTTTATGTAATATTCTTTTATTGGGGCACTTCCAGGTTGCGGAATCTGTCACCCTTTGTATATTATTTACTTTTCCGCATTAGGATAGACCCAAGGAGGGGAGCACAAGTAACCGGGTTCTAGGGTCCAGTGGGAGACCATCTCGAGGAGTCGAGTCCGGGTCTCCTAACCCTAGAATTGGTAGGGTTGCTTGCCGCTCTCGTAGGGGTCTAAGGGTGTGGGATTGGCTATTCATCACGACCGTGGAATCCGTGTTTTATACTGGCTCGTATTGAAAACACGGACGTCCTAGTATATCCAATGTTTCATATGTTTCTTCTGCTGCGATATCTGTGATGTGATCATGTGATGTTCTGTGATAGATACTTTATATAGTATATATGATATATTATATAGACGTTACTTATGTTTTGCACCCGCACTAGCCCTGCCCTGCTCTGTCGTTAGTTACCTAACCTAACGGTGCACGAGGGGACATCGAGGCGAATGCAGATGGCATAAGTGTACGTCATATCTATCTATGATGTTTAGGTGTTTAAATGATGGGACTTCATTAATGTGATTAATGAAAGAAAAGAAACCTAAGATGTTGTAGAATCAAATTTTAAACAAAACAGGTAGCTACAGTTCTTGCTTTGCATAGCGGTATATATGATATACCCTGCACCTTATTCAATGAGGAAAGGACCGAGATCCCTTCACCAGGAGTGACTCCTTTAGCAATAACTGGCAGATGCTACACACTCGGTTTGACTTTTGATTGCTTCTATAGTTTATGCTTTGCACAGTGATATATATGATATATCCCGCACCTCATTCGACGAGGAAAGGGCCGACGATCCCTTCACCGGGAGTGACCCCTTTAGCAAAACTAGAAAAGCCTGAAAATCACTCCATTTAAAAACTTCATTTGATTCTACAACGATATCATGTTCATTACGCAATAGGTTTTCAGAAAAACCTGACGTAGCCCTCCGTCATTTCAGATAAATCCTACTTAGTATTCGTGCTACGTTTGTTGACCTCCGTCAAGGCGTAGTGTGCGGTAGCTAACTAGTATTTATCTGCTTATGCATATGATGCAGATTGGATTAGGGTAGTCGTACGACCTTGTTGACCACCGTCAAGGTTCGTGCGGGTGGGTTTGATTCAATCAAGAAATGACGGGTTGAACTTGACTTGCACCCTGTGGTTTGTTGACCTCCGTCAAGGTCATAGGATGCTTGGGGCAAAATATTATCGGGAATTTCAAGTGTTGAAATTTGCAATGAGATTGCATACCTTCTATGAGATAGTTGGATCCCGATACCCACTGCGAGTAAGAGTTACTCCTGGGAGAGTTTTGCACACTACAATTAGCCGATCAAGTAGGTGTCTAGAAAGGTGTCAACGGGGTTACGCCTCTGGGAAAACGAGGTTTACATTAATTAGGTCCGTGCGAAAGCACGGGGAACCTCCCTCAAAGTACCGACACTGGCCTGGCTGAAAGATCGACGAAGTTGTAGGGTGTAATTAATCCCGGCTAGTCTTTCCTTTTACGGTTTGAAGGAAGATTTGATGAAAACCAGTGGGAGCCATCCTGATTAGATAAGATAATAACCAATCTGATCTTGCACGAGCATACGCTAAAGTGTTTTCTTCTCTCTCTCTCCAGGTAGCGACCATTTCATGCCTTAATCAAGATAATAATATGGATGTATTGACCGAACCCGCATGTTATACTGTGCTGGGGAACGTTGGTTCCGTTCTTTCTTATAAGAGTTATAGGAATGAACAGGATATAGGGGAATACCAGGATTCCCATGCCACCCGATTGAAGAAAGTACATGATGATGCATTTTCTTCGGGTGTGTTCCTTACAGAGAACGGTTTCTCCATTTGCCCTACGTCCTGGGTATTAGATACCGGGTCAGGATCCCATATATGTAATTAGTTATATGGGCTTAGGAAAGGTAGAGAACTTGGAGAAGGTGATAAAGACATTAGAGTTGGAAATGGTGCAATTGTTTCAGCTAAGACTGTCGGGGAATATCACCTTGAATTACCAACTGGTAATATATTGGTTCTGAACGAATGCTATTACATGCCGAACCTGATATGCAACATTATATCGGTTTCTTTATTGAGTAAAGAGGGATATAATTTTGTATTACAGGATAATGTTATGAACATTTTCCGTAACCAAAAGTTGGTTGGATCAGGCACGTTGTGCAATGGCATTTATGTTCTAAACCAATCAACAGTTCTGAGCATAACAAACACACACAAGAGGAAGAGTTCAGAACTGAACGAATCCTTCTTATGGCATTGTAGACTGGGTCACATCAATGTGACACGACTGGCTAAGTTGCATAAGGATGGATATTTAAATCCGTTTGAATTTTCATCTTATGATACTTGCCAGTCATGTCTCAAAGGCAAGATGACCAAAACTCCGTTTACGGGACACGGAGAAAGAGTTACCGAACTCTTGGGACTGATACATAGTGATGTATGCGGTCCCATGTCTACACATGCCAGGGATGGTTCTTCATACTTCATTACATTCACTGACGATCTCTCTAGATTCGGGTATGTGTTCTTGATGAAACACAAATCAGAAGCTTTTGAGAAATTTAGAGAATATAAACAAGAAGTCGAGAACCAAACCAGAAAAAGTATTAAAATCCTACGATCTGATCGAGGAGGTGAATACTTGAGCATTGAATTCCTGGACTTCCTAAAAGAGAATGGGATTCTCTCTCAGCTAACTCCTCCATATACACCACAGCACAACGGTGTATCAGAACGGAGGAACCGCACCCTATTGGATATGGTGCGCTCTATGATGAGTATAGCTGAGTTACCTGTTTCCTTCTGGGGATATGCACTGGAAACAGCAGCATACCTACTGAATAGGGTTCCCACCAAATCTGTGCCTACCACACCATATGAGATATGAGAAGGGAAGAGACCATATCTTAATTTTATTAAGATATGGGGTTGCCCGGCCTATGTCAAAAGACAAAAACCGGACAAACTCGAGGCAAGGTCTGTTTTGTGTAAATTTGTTGGATATCCCAAACATTCGCGAGGGTATATCTTCTACCACAGTGAGGAACAAAGAGTATTTGTTGCTCAACATGCCACCTTTTTAGAAAAGGAATTTCTTGCAAAAGAGATTAGTGGCTCTGAGGTAGAACTGGAAGAGGTTCCAGCTGAACAAAACACAACAGAAGATTTAGTGGAACCAGAGGATTCAGTAGCTCCCAATGAACCTCAGCCACTCCGCCGATCTAGTAGGGTTCCTCGCCAACCTGAGAGATACTACGGTTTTCTCATGGATGGTGGGAGCGAGGATTGCATCATGGAGGATGATGACCCAACTAGCTTCGAGCAGGCCATCACGAGTAGGGACTCAGTGAAATGGCTGGATGCAATGCGGTCCAAGATGGAATCCATGTACACCAACAAAGTATGGACTTTGGATGTTGCTCCTGAAGGGGTAAAACCCATTGGGAGCAAATGGATCTTCAAGAAGAAACTTGGTGTATATGGGAAAGTGGAGACTTTCAAAGCTAGACTTGTTGCAAAAGGTTTTCGTCAAAGACCAGGTGTGGACTATGACGAAACCTTTTCTCCAGTGGCTATGCTTAAATCCATCCGGATCATGCTTGCCATCGCTGCATATCATGATTACAAAATCTGGCAAATGGATGTTAAGATCGCCTTTCTAAATGGTGATTTAGAAGAGTGCGTGTACATGACTCAGCCAGAGGGCTTCGTAGACAGTGGGAGCAGCGGGAAGGTGTGCAAGCTGCTTAAATCCATTTATGGATTAAAGCAAGCATCGCGGAGTTGGAACATATGCTTTGACGTCGTTATCAAAGAGTTTGATTTCGTCAAAAACCCAGATGAACCTTGTATTTACAAGAAGGTGGCAGAGAGTAAGATTGTCTTCCTCGTATTGTACGTGGACGACATACTATTGATAGGAAATGATATTCCTATGCTGCAATCGGTTAAGCTCTTCTTATTACAAAGATTCTCAATGAAAGATCTTGGTGATGCCTCCTGCATATAGGGAATTAGGATCTATAGAGATAGATCCAAACGGATATTGGGATTGTCCCAATCCAGGTATATTGACACCATACTAAAGAGGTTTAGTATGGAAGAATCCAAGCGTGGGAACTTGCCCACGATCTCTGGAGTCACTCTCTCCAAAGAGATGTCTCCCAAGACTGATTTGGAGAGAGCTCGCATGCAAGGGATACCCTATGCTTCGGCTGTAGGCTCTATCATGTATACGATGCTATGTACCAAACCCGATGTTGCATACTCACTAAGTATAGTGAGCAGGTATCAAGCTGATCCTGGAGAGAGTCACTGGACAGCTGTGAAGAGCATTCTCAAGTACTTGCGAAGGACTAAAGAGATGCTCTTGGTGTATGGTAACGGAGAACTCCAAGTGGAGTCCTTTACCGATTCGAGCTTCCAGAGTGATAAGGACGACTCTAAGTCGCAGTCGGGATTTGTCTTTACCCTTTATGGAGGGGCGGTTAGCTGGAAGAGTTCCAAGCAGGAAACCGTGGCAGACTCGACGATGGAGGCTGAATACATCGCTGCCAACGATGCTGCTAAAGAGGCTGTCTGGATCAAGAAGTTCATTACTGAACTTGCAGTGGTTCCATCCATTGAGCATCCAATACCTTTGTATTGCGACAACAATGGAGCGGTGGCTTTGGCCAAGGAACCCAGGTCCCATCAGCGATCCAGGCATATTCTGAGGCGGTATCACCTGATCCGGGAGATAGTTGATCGCCGGGAGATCGAGGTCAGGAGGGTTGACACGAAGAACAACACGGCGGATCCACTCACGAAGGCCATTCCCCAGATACAGTTTGAGAGACTCTTCGGGATGCTCGGTATGCGATACTACAGCAGCTGGCCCTAGTGCAAGTGGGAGATTGTTAGTTGTATGTATGCCCTAGAGGCCAGTATTGTACAGATGATGTATATTATATTGGATGCTTGGACATATATAGAGATGACTTTCTTGCTCGATATGATAGTATGCTATCTGGTTACTCTTTATCTTAACATGTACACTTGTCTCTTTATACTGTCTTATAGTTACATGTTGGTAAAGCCCTTAGGATGTGTACTTGACTACCTGGACTATGATGCAGATCATACTAGTGGGGACATGGTAGTCCATAGGTACATCCTTCAAGGTCCCTAGTCGTGGGTGTATCGAGACAGGGCATCGATATACCAGTATAGACTAGCGTATACGCTTCTCGACCCATGAGATGGGCGATGGATGATCCCATATCCATTGGTGTTTGACATCAGAGATGGTATACGGGTGCTCAGTGGAGACTGGGTACACTGGACGGACTCGCCGAGAACTCCCAGATGGTATTATACCTCACGTCAGATGGCAGTTCTCAGGTGACACATGTACAGGTTAGTCTGTAGACCCGAGATCGTCATAGAGTCTTGTGTGATTCCCACTGTGCTTTGATCTCCACCTTACCACGTCCATGAGGGCGTGCAAAACGGTGGTCTTTGGGTACAGTCCCGAGTCACATGGAGGCAATGAGCGATAGGAGGGGTTTCGTCTCTCCCGGTATTAGGGGTTGATGTTGCGCTGTGCTCGATTGGCCGTAACAGGGAAGTCCCTGGCCAGGGCTGATCAGAGATTTGCTGGTAAGTGTTACCAGTAGTTTCTCGACCCGTTATGAGCCTCACATCGGCACGACTTATTGGTTATTGGGGTCTGACGTTTACCACCCCTAGACTTGATATGCGACATATCAGACGAACAGACCGGACTGTACGGTAAGTGTTACTGGTTGGATTCACAGGAGTGTGAGCGGGCTAGCTCGTCGATCTTCTGATCGCTCAATACCCGGATGGCCGTTACGTTTAGCAGACCGCTTGCGGCTTGTAGGTGCTTGATATGATCATCATCTGCTACCGGCGTATTGACGAGTCTTTAGAGTCCTACACAGAGGTTTCCTGGCTCAAGCGAAACGAAACAGGAGCGCATATGAGATATGTGCAGGACCGAGAATAATGCGTGTATGTGATACCGTATTTCATTCTCGCGATGGATGTATCGAATGGTTATATTCGATATAACCTAGATATCGAATCAAGGATTGATTCGATAAGCCGATACATAGGATACTAGTCGGTTATATGCGATATGACCGGATCGTTAAATCAAGTGTTGATTTAATGATTTAATGTATAATTATATATTTGATATATTACTTTGCATTAGCTAGTATTAGTTCACTTTAAATGGATTTTCTCACTTAATGTGCAAGTTGTATATGTGATATACTTTTGTGCACATGTTTGTATCATGTTTGATGATGCTTGCTCATTTGGTTAAGTGTATAGAATTAAACCATGGTTAAGTTGATGATTAGGGTTTTGCTTTTTCATTTATTTATTTATTTGGAAAAGATAAAGATGAGAATGGTGGCTTTCTTTGTTTCTTATTGAAGCTTCATGAAGCTTTGACTTAGTCACCATTCTTGTCTCATGCTTAACCCTAACCATTTGAACTAACCCTAGTTCATTCTCTACACTTAACTATGGTTAAGATTATGATAAGTATTCATTTTCTTTTTCATTTTAAAACACTTATCATAATATTTCCTTCTTCTTGATCTTCTTCTTCAAGAAAGAAAGCTTGATGCCATCAATGGCAACTTGAGTTCTAAAGTGAGAAATCCAAATCTAAAGTGAACCCACCTCCTATTTCTTCACCCTCTACCTCTTGCCAAGTTGTTTTGGGTGTTTTCTTCACAAGTTTCACAAATTTGTGAAGTTGGAGCTTGAACTTGTGATGCCTCGACGTAGATCTTCTTCGGCACGAAGCCGACGACCTAGTCCGCCCATATCTCCGATGATGCCAACGATTGAGTCCATGATTCGAGATGGACAGTGAGAGGACGCCTACGTGGAGCTAAGGAAGTGGAGAACCGGATCTACAAAGGTTGTAGCCTCTCTCCTTTAGTTAAGTTGTTAACTAGTTTACTGTTTCGCCTAAATTTCTAGTCAACGATCTAGTCTAGGGTTTCTCGGCACCGTAAAATTTGAAATTGGCATGGTTGATGCCTTGTGAGACTTCATTAGCGTGCCTAGGAACCCTACAATCTAAAAGTATAGACGTTCTAAATCAAACCACAGTTCTTAACGTACAGAACACGCACAAGAGGAAGAGTTCAGAAATGAACGAATCCTTCTTGAGACATTGTAGACTAGGTCATATCAATGCGACCCGACTAGCTGAAGTTACATAAAGATGCATATTTAAATTAGTTTGGATTTACATCATGTAAAACTTGCCAGTCATGTCACAAAGATAAGATGACCACAGCTCCATTTATTGGAAACAGAGAAAGAGTTAGTGAACTCTTGGGATTGATACATACTGATGTATGAAAGTCCCCTGTCTACATATGCCAGGACCGGTTCTTTGTACTTCATTACATTCACTGATTATCTCTCAAGATCCGGAAATATGTTCCTGTTGAAACACAAGTTTGGAACTTTTGAGAAATTCAATGAATATAAGTAAGAAGTAGAGAACCAAAAACGGGTAAAAGTATTATGTCCTTTGATGAGATCAAGGAGGAGAATACTTGAGCATGGAACTCCTGTACTATTCTAAAGGAGAATGAGATTCTCTCTCAGCATTACTCCTCCGAATACACCACAGCACGTCGGTGTATTGGGGTGGAGCTATCACACCCTATGTGATATGGTGTGCTCTATGATGAGTATTACTGGGTTGCCTATTTCCTTTTGGGAGCTATGCACTTGTGAAGCTGCATACCTATTGAGTAAGGTTCCAATCAAATCAGTTGCCTACCACTTCATATGTGATATGGAATGGGAAGAGCCCATATCTTAAGTAAGTTAAGATTTGGGGTTGTCCGGCCTATGTCTAAAAGCAAAACCCGAACAAGCTCGAGGCAAAGTCAGTTCTGTAAAAGTTTGTTGGATATCCCAAGCATTAGCAAGGGAATATCTTCTACCACATCGAGGAACAAAAGATGTTTTGTTTCTCAACATGCCACCATTGTGAAAAGGAATTTCTTGTGAAGAAATTATTGGTCATGAGGTAGAACTGGAAAGAGTTCCAGCTATACAAACTGCAGCTGATGATTTAGTAGAACCAAAGGATTCAATAGTTTCCAACGAACCTCAGCCTCTCCGCCGATCTAGTAGGGTTCCTCACCCACCTGAGAGATACTTCGGTTTTCTCTATGACAGTGGGAGTGAGAATTGCATCATGAGATGATGACCCAACTAGTTTCGAGCTGGCCATCAGGAGTGGGACTCTGTAAGAATGGCTGGATGCTTAGCGATCTGAGATGGAATCCTTATACACCAACAAAGTATGGACTTTGGTTGCTTTATCTGAAGGGTTAAATCCCCATCAGGAGCAAGTATATCTTGAGAAGATTACTTGGTGTACATGGAAATGTAGAGACTTTCAAAGCTATGCTTAAGTCCACCCAGATCCTACTTGCCATGGCTACGATATCTGGCGGTTGGGTGTCATGACTGCTTTTCTAAATATTGATTTGGAAGAGAGCGTCTATAAGTACACAGCCAGAGGGCTTCGTAGACAGTGGGAGCAGCAGAAACATGTGCAAGATATTTTATGTGATAAATCAGGCATCGCGGAGTTGGAACGTCTATTTTAATGTGGTAGTCAAAGAGTTTGACTTCATCAAAATGGTAGATGACCCTTGTATATACAAAAAGGTAGTAGAGAGTATGGTGATGATCCTCGTAGAGTACGTGGATGACATACTCTAGATAGGAAAGGAGTTTCCTATGCTACGCTCGGTCAATCTTCTCTTATCACAAGGATTCTCCATATAGGATCAAAGTGATACCTCCTAAATCCTAGGTTTTGTAAGTCCACGGTAGCGCCCCGGCCGTCTAACAGACGCCAAATGCGGAACAAAATCTTTTTACAACTGGCGCTATCGCGTACTATAACCCGAATCTGCCATTAAAGCTAAACTAACAAACTACAAAGTGGGTAGAAATGTTATACCAAACGATCCGAGTCCTTCGATCTTCAACCATCATCCCACGCTTTGTTGCGGCTGCTCCAATCTTCTGAATCTCCAATCTTCTCGTCCAGGTGGCACCACGTCGACGGATCTTTAAACGGGCTCCCGCCTCTGAACCGAGGCAACTCGGTCGTCAAGTTTGCTAAAAGAGACGACCAAGATTGATGTAGAGAATGAGTAGAACACTTTGTCTCGTTACGTCCAAGGCTATGGACGAACGGTTAATGAAGTTGCCTTTTGGATCGGGTGGAATGAGAAATGAGTATCTATCAAATTTCCATACACTAAAACTATCATCTTTTTTCTACAAGCAACCATCTCCTCACAAGAGGGGAGGGGCCGGCCACTTATACAAGAGGGGGAGGTGAGTGTAGGAGAGGAGAAGGTGACCACAAGATAAAGCTTATCATAACAATGACTCACTTAAACAATAAATGCAAAACAATGATTCACTAACCTAGTCATCCTTGCATTAATGAATCATTAAATGCACTAATGAGTCACAAAGATGCATGAACCTAGTCACCACCTTCTAGAAGCCTCTAGAAACTTCCACACTCATCTCAAGAAAAGATAAATCCATCTTTAACCGAATGTTAAAAGACGGGCGATAGAAAACTGGAAACTGGCAACTTCCAAAAGTGATCCTGAAACGAATTTCAGGATAACCCCGTATCAGTATAAACATACCCGCATTTGTATTACGACTGAATACAAATGCAACTGAGATACAGATATTATATCTACACAGTATAATACTCGGATCCGGCTTAAACCAAAACCGACCAGTATTATCTGCCCGAAATATGACACGTGCATAAACGCACGTTCATTTTCCGAACCCTGCCATAAAACCATACGGCCTCTATAACGTTTCGCCCGAACTTGGGAAACTGTCTGTGGGGGACTCTAATGACTCATCAACACACTGGCACTGGGTATAACCTCTAGCACGTCAGAGGTATAAGTTGTACGTAACGTTTGCCTATGTATTGATTGGAAGGGAAGCTGATGAGCGAACTCATCCAGAAACCCTACTGAGCCTGACAGTGACAATATCCGTACAGTCCGGTCCGTTCGTCTAAGAGTATCGCATATCGAGTCTAGGGGGGTGGATAAAGTCAGACCCCTAATAACGCGATAATTCGTGTCGGTATGAAGCCCGCCACCTAGTGAGAAACTATCGATCCTGGATCGGTAATTCTCACATACCCCGGCCGAGGATTTCTAGTGATGGTCACCCGTGCACTGCGTGACATCAACCACCAATACCGGGAGAGACGAATCCCCGACGATCCGCTCACTGCCTCCATGTGGCTCGGGACTATACCCAAAAAATACCTGTTTGCACGACTCCTTTGAGCCGTGGTAGGGTATAAATCAAAGCACAGTAGGAACTCACACGAAACAAATGACGATCTCAGGTCGACAAACTAACCTGTATACATGTCACCAGGGAACTGCTATCTGACGATATGTATAATACCAACTAGCATGTTCCCGGCGAGTCCAGTCCGGTGTACTCAATGAGCACCTGTATACATCTTAGGTGAACCAACTGACACCAATGGCTTGTGAGACCGGCCACCGCTCCTCGTCGGGATCTCGACTGTATACACTAGTCTACTTTGGAGTACTGATGCCCTGTCTCGAAACTCCCACGACTAGGGACACTTTAAGGATGTGCTTACAGACCCCAACTCCCACGTATATGATCGCCATCATACTGCTGGCAGTCAAGAAAGAATCCTATGGGCTCTATCAACATGCAATAGTGAACTAAAGTATGTATACGATGATAAAGACAAACCAGATAGCATACTATCATCTCGAGTAAGACTTTCATATCGGTATAGGTCCTCCCTCAATCATTGCAATCACGTACCTGTGATCCAATAATTGACTTAGAGAGCACTATATCCAACAATCTCCCACTTGCACTTAAGGCTATTATTGCGTTGTCGCATACTCATAGCTTCAGTGAGAGGATCCGCCCTGATGTTTCTTTCTATGTCTCTCTTAATCTCAAGTTCGCGGAGAAAACCATCTCCCGAATCGAGTAATACCTGTCTTAGAATATTTCTGGATATCTGATAGGACCTAGTACATAAATGAACTCCAAATCCAAACTTCTTAGACTGTATTGATAACTGAACCGAGTCAGTATCGCGCACCATGCCTCCCACAGTATCCTCTCGGACCACCTGTCCATAATACTGTCTCTTGTCAGAGAGAAAACTATAACTCTGACAGTCTCTCTGTCATCCATGTCACCTTTGAAGCCTGGAATGATAACCGTCTCCCGAATGAGGCTGCCGTCATCAAATCCTTAGAACATGTACTTATGTTCTAAAACTGCTTCCTCATGTTTCTCCAGGATTGGATTAATATAAACTTATCGCATCTAGTGCAAAAACAACATCTGGTGTGGTACTTGACATCTCACGATTGACTCAATTGCCTAAGCAAGTGATCTGCAAATCATGCACGTCCCTCTCTCCTTTAGTCTGTAAGACACCTTTAGAGAGGGTGACTCCATCAACTGCAGGTACACCACCACGCCAGGAGTCATCTATTCTAAAATACTATTAGAATACAGTCAAAGTACCCACATTGGGAAACTACCCAAATCTATATCTAAAACCATAAATCTAGTAACCAGAATGTCAAATATTATATTCATATCCTGTCTGGGGAAACAACTGTGTGACGACCACAGTACAACCGATTGTAGTATAGGAATTTTACTTCCTAATTTGTGTATGTCATCCAAATACTAGGACATCACACCCTACTACCTTCTCAACAGATTCATCCCCTATTCTGATGAAGTCAAACACATGACTTTCACATCAAAAATTAGACGACCTTATCTCCGCTATATCTGCTCAAGCCTATAAATAGACATAAGCTACTTGCCCACTATGCTTCTGCTGCTCCCACTGACCACAACAACCCTCTGGCAGAATAATATATACGTGCACTTCTAAAGCTAGTTTAGAACGACGCTATACTTATCCTCCTGCCGAGTCTCATAGCCTGGAACAACAGTAGTGTCAAGTCTGGGTAAACAAGAATCTCCCTGTCACAGTCCTTGAGGGTACCGGAGTACCTCTCAGTTGTCTGAGGTTACCCACTATATCTGCGGAGTGGCTAATAGAATGTCAAACCTGATTGAATATATAGGTCCTATTAAATTTTCCGTAATTGTTTGCGGTTCTGGAATCACTTCCAGTTCTACCATACTCCCACTACTGTTTTTCTGAAAAAATCCATTTTAATAAAACTGTGGCGAGTCAAGAACAATATCACTATTGATCTTCCAGATGGTAGAAATGTCAACCCTCGTCAAAGCCAGGGTCAACCCACAAACTGCCATTACAGAAACGTGCCTTGAGTTATCCAGTGTCTGGTTTTAAGCATAAACTGGACAACTCCCCGTACCTTAACATCGTTAAGATATGAACCATTCTATATCCAATATAGAAAACATTTGGCACTTATTTAATTGGAACCAGATTCTAATCATGCAGCTGTCTCCAGTGCATATCAACTTAATGGAGAGAGGCTAATCAGCATTATTCAACTTAGGAATACATCCAATTATGAGTAACCTGAAAGAGAAACAAGTTTCTCAAAAACATTACTATCATCTGAATACGAATCACAAGAATCTACATCTTCGATCTCTTTGAAGAATCCTGATACTTGTGACATTTGGTTCTCTACTTTATTCTTATATCCACAACTTCTCAAAACTTAGACATTGTATTTCTACGAAACACTTGTCTAAAAACTAGAGAAGTCATAAGTAAACGGAACATAGTACGAGGACCTACCCCTGTGTCCTGATGGACACTGGACAACATACAATACTCTGTATAAGTCCACTGAGTTGAATAACTCAAAAACCTGTGCATCGTAGGTTGAAAACTGTACTTATGGTAAAGAACTACTCCGTTGTTCAATGCTCCTTACCCAATCGCCAACTGATATAGGTAAATGTCATCGACATAATATCAAAAGGTTATATCTCATTTTATAAAAATAAACGTACAGATATATCATTTTGAAATTGGTGCACAACAACGGATGCTCAAAACCAAATACATGTCGTCTGGCAAAACCCAGGCGATCTCCTCAAATATCACTAATTACAACGAATTCCGATATAATGAGGATGATCACCTTATTCCCAATAACTTCCTCCCTCTCATCATCTGTAAAACCATACGGATGTGAAAATCATACCTGGTAAATACATACCCTGGAGTAAGTATCTAATCGGGAAATCAGTTTTCCTTTAACAATGTACTGAAACATGAAAATGTTTCGTAGGGGTATCCTGGTATTCTTAGTAATGCCTCTTCCATAATCCTATTCATGACTATAACCGTATGTCACTTTGCCATCTCTCTAAATCCCTTTATTTGTCTTTAGTCATTACCTTCTGTACACCATCGTTAGGCTAAATGGTTTTCTTCCTTCCCTACCGTTCGGCACCAGCCTATGGTTTGAAAAAAGACTATCCAGTAAGCATAATAGGTCTACTCTCCTAAACCAAGGAGTACTCGCAACCTGAGAGAAGGTGATGATAAAAGACAACTGAATAATACCTTATTCTATTTCTCCCGAACTGGGAAAAAAGCAAAGGTGAAATAGGAGTGGCGATGAAGTACGCGGTTTGGTCGTGAATGATAACAGTCGCAATTTACTTTGCCCTCTTTCCAATTCCTTTATCTTGTCTTTACATATTACCTTCTGCATACCCTAATTAGGCTAATTGGTTTTCTTCACTCCCTACATTTCGGCACCAGCCTATGGTTTGGAATAAGACTATCCAATAAGTGTAATAGGTGTACTCTCCTAATTCTAGGAGTACTCGCAACTTGAGAGAAGGTGATGATAAAAGACAACTGAATAAACCAATTCTATTTCTCCTGAACCTGGATCCATCCTCGAAGAAGTCCCTTCGAGCTCGTATATAACCATACGATGGATCTATCCAATGGAAGTGGATATCCGTAGTAATACGGGGTGTTCTGAGAAATACAAAGGGTAAAAGAAGGAGCAGCAATGACTTATGCAACTCGGACAATCCAAAAGTCAGTATTGTAAGAAGTTTCGGTCAACTTGGTCACTGAGTCATAGTCAAGGGTCGGTCAAGGGTCGCTTCCAAAGAGAGAGAGAGAAAAGAAACACTCTGCATGCACTCTAACCTAGATCAGAATGGTTATCATTTTATCTAATCAGGAAACCTCCCACTGTTCCGTCAAATTCTCCTCCAAACCTGAAAGAAGAATCAATCGGGATCACCCGAAGAGTAAACCAACTCATCAGTGGGAATCGGGATCCAACTATCATCGCATGATAACTTGATGGAAGCCACTCAAGTTATCACACTCCAGATGGTATGCGCATGCCTGGCAAGTTTCCTGTATGTTTGAAACTCCCGATGTAATTTTTGCCCCATGCTCTTATGACCTTGGCGAAGGTCAAAATGTCATAAGTCACATACCAAGTTCTACCCGTCACTATCCAGGTCAATTTGAACCCACCCGCACATGCCCTTGACTTTGGCCAACAAGGCAGAACGACTGTCCCAAACCAACGCATCTATCTATGCAACAGATGAATACCCAGCAGCTACCAAACACTATGCCTTGGCGAAGGTCAAAATACATAACTTGAATACTACTGAATACCTATAAGATATGACGAAGGGCTACGGCTGGTTTTTGGTGAAAAACCTTTAACGTAATGAACTTGATCTCGTTGAAGGAACCTGATAGCTTTTTATAAAAATATAGTGACGAAAACCTTTGCTAAAAAGGTCTCTCCCGGTGAAGGGATCTCGGCTCTTTCCTCGTGGAATGAGGTGCAGGATATTCTAACTGAATACCTCGATGCATAACAACTTGTAATCGACTATAATGAAGTTATTACCCTGACGCAAACTTCTGCCCAAGGGGTCTCTCCCGGTGAAGGGATATCAGCCCTTGCCTCGTCGAATGAGGTGCAGGATATTCTAAACTGAATATCACTATGCATAACAAAAGGAAACGTCTTTGTAATAACACCTTTTAAAATTGTTCCAACAACATCAAATATAGGTTTGTTTTATCCTTGCATTGATAAGAATCAACGCAATCCCATCAATAAATCACACCAGAAAAGAACGAAAAATAAATGTACGTATATTCCATCCGCATTCGCCACTGGGTCCCGTCATCACCCGTTAGGTTACTTAACTAACGACAGAGCGGGGGCTGGACTAGCGCGGGTGTAAAACATATACAACATCTAATAGTATATATACCAATATACAATAATCGCTCCAGGCGTGATAATATGCAACATTATAGAAAAGTAATAAGCATCACAGAACAATACAGATAATCTGGGATCCCCGGGTTTCACAGAGCCGCTACTGAAACCCGACGTTCCCCTGGTCGTGTGGATAGCCTGTGCAATGAAATCTAGACCCCTACGGGTGTGGCAAGTTACCCGCCAAAACCTGAAGCGAGGTAGTCCCCCACAGCATAGTGAATGGAACACCCGGCACTTCACGGAATCCGGTAAATTGAGCGCCCCTCCTTGGGCCAACCTGTACCCCCTATGAGTACTGCGAATAGTCTGCCAATTCTAGAGTGAGGCCCTTCTGCCTCTCAAAGCCATGAGATACGGACATGTTGCCCTCCAGAACCCGGCTATCCATGCACTCCGTCACGGGGTAATCCTAGTACATAAAAGAAAATATATACAACGGGTACATCGACCTCAGCCCGGTCGTGCCCCAAAAGAATATTATACAATCAGGCAGTGACGGCAGTCCACATGTTGGACGCTCGTCCCGCAATATCAAATGTACAAATAAAACCAAACAGCACTATCATTGCACCCTGCTATCCACCACGACATATCCACAACATCACAGCACAACACAGAACATCAACGCGAATGTCACGTTCGCAAACCCGTCTAAAAGAACTATAGCAATTAGACGCGGTTTACCGATCAAATGACATTCCCGGTCAGAGATATAATGTAAATACTGCATACTAACAAGTTTAAAATTTCGATCGATAAAATTTTCCGAAGTGGGCCCCACGTACATCTGCTGTACAGTAACAAAATCTGGGCCCAAAAGAATATACCAAAAACCACAATTTCCACAAAAGAAGCCACTGTAGAAATTGTAAGTCTACGGTAGCACCCCGGCCGTCTACAGACGCCAAATGCGGAACAAAAACTTTTTAACTGGCGCTATCGTATACTATAACCCGGATCTGCCATTATTGCTAAACTAACAAACTGTAAAGAGGGTAGAAAGGTTATACCGAATGATCCGAGTCCTTCGTTCTTTAACCATCATCCCACGCTCCGTTGCGGCTGCTCCGATCTCGTCGATCTTCGATCTGCTCGTCCAGGTGGCACCACGTCAACGATTCTTTAAACGGGCTCCCTCCTCTGACTCGAGGCAACTCGGTTGTCAAGTTTGCTAAAAGAGACGACCAAGATTGATGTAGAGAATGAGTAGAATACTTTGTCTCGCTTCGTCCAAAACCATGGACGAATGGTTAATGAAGTTGCCAATTTATTCGGGTGATGGAATGAAATAAACTATGAAATTTCCATACACCCCAAAACTATCATAATCTTTTGCCAAATGAATCAATCCAATGTGAGAGAGAGGAGGGGGCCGGCCACACTTATAGGTGTGGGGGGTGAGTGTAGGAGGAAAGGGGGTGACCACAAACCAAGCTTATCATGAAGGAAAAATATCTTAGTGTGGACACAAAGAAATATCTAGTGTGAACACAAAGTGTGAACACAATAAATGCACCATTAAAGCACCATTAATGAATAAATGAGTCACAAGCCTAATCACCTCTTCTAGAACCTTCTAGAAGCATCCACACTCTTCCAAGAAAAGATAAATCCTTCATTAACCGAATGTTAAAAGACGGCTGATAGAAAACTGGAAACTGGCAACTTCCAAAAGCGATCCCGAAACGAATTTCAGGATAACCCCGTAACTGTATAAATATACCCGCATTTGTATTACGACCGAATACAAATGCAACTGAGACAAAAATATTATATCTACTCAATATAATACTCGGACCCGGCTTAAACCAAAGCCGACCAGTATCATCTGCCCGAAATATGACACGTGCGTAAATATACGTGCATTTTCCGAACCCTGCCATAAAACCATACGGCCTCTACAACGTTTCGCCCGAACTTGGGAAACTGTCTGTGGGGGACTCTAATGACTCGTCAGTACCCTGGCAGTGGGTTTAACCACAAGCCGTCAGCGGCACTAGCTGTGCGTAACGGTTGCCCATGGACTGACCTCAAGGGATGCCGATGAGCGAACTCATCCGGAAACCCTACTGAGCCTAACAGTGACAATGTATATACAGTCCGGTCCATTCGTCTATGAGTATCGCATATCTGCCTAGGGGACCTCAGACCCCCAATAGCAGTATAAGTCGTGTCGGAGTGTAGCCCAAAAACACCCTGAGATACTACTGGAGTACCTACCAGTAAATCTCCTGCCATGGCCGTGGGCTTTGTGTAATGGCTCTCCTAGTCACAGCATGATCTCATCCCTAATACCGGGAGAGACGAATCCCCTGCCGATCCGCTCACGTGACTCCATGTGGCTCGGGACTGTACCCAAAAACTACCTGTTTGCACGACTGCTTTGAGCCGTGGTAGGGTAGAAATCAAAGCACAGTGGGAACTCACACGAGACAAATGAAGACCTCAGGTCGATGAACTAACCTGTACACATGTCACCAGGGAACTGCTATCTGACGATATGTATAATACCAACTAGCAGATTCCCGGCGAGTCCTGTCCAGTGTACTCATAACCCAATAAGCACCTGTATACATCTTAGGTGATCCAACTGACACCAGTGGCTTGTGAGACCGGCCACCACCCCTCGTCGGGGTCTCGACTGTATACACTAGTCTACTCTGGAGTATCGATGCCCTGTCTCAAAACTCCCACGACTAGGGACCACAATTAAGGATATGCATATAAACCACCCAACTCTCACGTATATGATCGCCATCATATTGTTGGTAGTAAAGCAAGATCCTAAGGGCTCTATCAAAGTGTAACAGTGATCAGTCACCTGAGCCTGTACACGACTGATAAAGACAAACCAGATAGCATACTATCCTCTCGAGTAAGACTGTCCTACCGGTATAGATCCTCCGCAATCATTGCAATCACGTACCTGCGATCCAATAATTGACTCTGAGGGCACTATATCCAACAATCTCCCACTTGCACTTAAGGTTAATTATTGCGATGTCGACTACTCACAGCCCGTGTGAAACCGAACATCCAACTCCTCTACTAATCAGTTTCACAAAGCTCGTTTGTAAAACTATTGTGTTCGAGAAATAGCCTCAGTGAGTGGATCCGCCCAGAAGTTTCTTTCTATATCTCTCTAAATCTCAAGTTCGCGGAGAAAGCCATCTCCCGAATTGAGTAATACCTGTCTTAGAATATGTCTGGATATCTGATGGGACGTAGTTCATAAATGAACTCCAAATCCAAACTTCTTAGACTGTATCGATCACTGAACCTAATCAGTATCCGGCACCATGCCACCCACAGTATCCTCTTGGACCATCTGTCCATAATACTGTCCCTCGTCAGAGGGAAAACTATAACTCTGACAATCACTCTGTCAACCATGTCACCTTTGAAGCCTGGAATGATAACCGTCTCCCGAAGGAGGCTGCCGTCATCAAATCCGTAGAACATGTACTCATGTTCTAAAACTGGTTCCTTATGTTTCTCCAGGATGGGATTAATACAAACTTATTGCATCTAGTGCAAAAACAACATCTGGTGTGGTACTTAACATTTCACGATTGACTCAATTGCCTAAGCAAGTGATCTGCCAATCATGCACAACCCTCTCCCCTTTAGTCTATACGACACCTTTAGAGAGGGTGACTCCATCACCTGCAGGTACACCACCATGCCAGGAGTCAACTATTCTAAAAACCATTAGAATACTGTCAAAGTACCCACACTGGGAAACTACCCAAATCCAGATCTAAAACCATAGATCTAGAAACCAGAATGTCAAATATTATATCCATATCCTGTCTGGAGAAGCAACTGTGTGACGACCACAGTACAATCGATCGTAGTATAGGAATTTTACTTCCTACTCTGTGTATGTCATCCAGATACCATAACATCACACCCTACTACCTTCTTAACAGATCCATCCCCTATTCTGATGAAGTCAAACCTATGACTGTCACATCAAAATTAGATGATCTATCTCCGCTATAACTGTTGTAGTCTATAAATAGACATAAGCTACTTGCCCACTATGCTTCCGCTGCTCCCACTGACTACGACAACCCTCTGGCAGAATAATATACACGTGCACTTCTAAAGCTAGTTTAGAACGACGCTATACTTATCCTCCTGCCTGGTCTCATAGTCAGGAACAACAGTAGTGTCAAGTCTGGGTAAACAAGAACCTCCCTGTCACCGACCTTGAGGCTATCGAAGTACCTCTCGGGTGTCTGAGGTTACCCACCATATCTGCGGAGTAGCTAATGGAATGTCAAACCTGATTGAATATATAGGTCCTATTAAATTTTCCGTAATCATTTGTGGTTCTGGAATCACTTCCAGCTCTACCATACTCCCACTACTGTTTTCTGAAAAAATCCATTTTACTAAAACTGTGGCGAGTCAAGAACAATATCACTATTGATCTTCCAAATGGTAGAATATCAACCTTCGTTATAGCCAGGGTCAACCCACAAACAGCCATTACAGAAACGTGCCCTGAGTTATCCAGAGTCTGGTTTTAAGCATAAGCTGGACAACTCCCCGTACCTTAATATCGTTAAGATATGAACCATTCTATATCCAATATAGAAACTTTGGCACTTATTTAATTGGAACCAGATTCAATCATGCAGCTGTCTCCAGTGCATATCAACTTAATGGAGAGAGGCTAATCAGCATTACTCAATTTAGGAATCCATCCAATTATGAGTAACCCGAAAGAGAAACAAGTTTCTCAAAACTATTACTATCATCTGAATACCAATCACAAGAATCTATATCTTCGATCTCTTTGAAGAATCCCGATACTTGTGACATCTGGTTCTCTACTTTATTCTTATACCCACAACTTCTTAAAACTTAGACCTTGTATTTCTACGAAACACTTGTCTAAAAACTAGAGAAGTCATAAGTAAATAGAACATAGTACGAGGACCTACCCCTTTGTCCTGATGGACACTGGACAACATACAATACTCTGTATAAGTCCGCTGAGTTAAACAACTCTAAACCTGTGCGTTGTAGGTTGAAAACTGTACCCTGGCGATTTCCTCAAATATCACCAATTACAACGAATTCCGATATAATAAGGATGATCACCTAATTCCCAATAACTTACTCCCACTCATCATCTGTAAAACCATACAGATATGAGAATGAAACCTGGTAAATACATACCCTTGGAGTAAGTATCTAATCGGGAAAACAGTTTTCCTTTAACAATGCACTGAAACATGAAAATGTTTCGTAGGGGTATCCTGGTATTCCTAGCAATGCCTCTTCCATAATCCAATTCATGACTTTAACCATATATTTCTTTGCCATCTCTCCAAATCCCTTTATTTTTCTTTAGTCGTTACCTTCCGTACACCTTCGTTAGGCTAAATGGTTTTCTTCCTTCCCTACCGTTCGGCACCAGCCTATGGTTTGGAAGAAAACTATCCAGTAAGAATAATAGGTGTACCCTCCTAAACCAAGAAGTACTCGCAACTTGAGAGAAGGTGATGATAAAAGACAACTGAATAATACCTTATTCTATTAAAGGTGAAATAGGAGTGGCGATGAAGCACGCAGTTTGGTCGTGAATGAAATCGGTCGCAATTTACTTTGCCCTCTTTCTAATCCCTTTATTTTGTCTTTACAGATTACCTTCTGCACACCCTACTTAGGCTAATTGGTTTTCTTCATTCCCTACCTTTCGGCACCTGCCTATGGTTTGGAATAAGACTATCCAATAAGCGTAATAGGTGTACTCTCCTAAACCAAGGAGCCCCGCAACCTGAGAGAAGGTGATAATAAAAGACAACTGAATAAACCAATTCTATTTCTCCTGAACCTTGATCCATCCTCGAAGAAATCCCTCCGAGTTTTTATATAACCATACGATGGATCTATCCAATGGAAGTGGATGTCCGTAGTAATACGGGGTGTTCTGAGAAATCCAAAGGGTAAAAGAAGGAGTGGCAATGACTTATGCAACTCAGTCAATCCAAAAGCCAGTATTTTAAGAAGGTTCGGTCAACTTGGTCACTGAGTCATAGTCTAGGGTCGGTCAAAGGTTGCTGCCAAAGAGAGAGAAAAGAAACACTCTGCGTGCACTCTAACCTCAGAATGGTTATCACTTTATCTAATCCGGAAACCTCCCACTGTCCTGTCAAATTCTCCTCCAAACCTGAAAGAAGAATCAATCGGGATCACCCGAAGAGTAAACCAACACATCAGTAGGAATCGGGATCCAACTCTCATCGCATGATAACGTGACGGAATCCACTCAAGTTACTCACATTCCAGAAGGTATGCGCATACTTGGCAAGTTTCAGTTTCTTTAGAAACTCCCGATATGATTTTTGCCCCATGCTCTTATGACCTTGGCTTTGGTCAAAATGTCATAAGTCACATGCCAAGTTCTACCCGTCACTATCTTGTCAATTTGAACCCACCCCCACATGCCCCTGACTCTGGCCAATCGGCAGAACGACTGTCCCAAACCAACTCATCTATCTATGCAACAAATGAATACCCAGCAGCTACCAAACACTATGCCTTAACTTTGGCTAAAATGCATAGCTTGAATACTACTGAATACCCAAAATAAATGACGGAGGGCTACGGCTGGTTTTTGGCGAAAAACCTTTAACGTGGTGAACTTCATATCGCTGAAGGAACCTGATAGCTTTTTATAAAAATATAGTGGTGAAAACCTTTTGCTAAAGAGGTCACTCCTGGTGAAGGGATCTCGGCTCTTTCCTCGTGGAATGAGGTGCAGGATATTCCACTGAATACCGCGATGCAAAGCAACATGTAATCGACTATAGTGAAGTTATTGTAAGTCGATGTACAACACCCCACGACTTGCGGGGAGGCGGAAATATGAAAAACGATCTTGTTCTTTGCTTAAACATCGACTAACCGCATGAATCGAAGCTAAACGATAACTAACATCAAACATAGAAGTTAACAACTACTATGTAAAGGGATTATACCTAAAGAACCGTGTCCTTCGTCTTTACGAACTCCACCTCCTCCTCGGCCTTCTCCAAGTAGTAGACGATCCACCACGAGAGCTAAACTCCAAGCTTTGCCTCTAAACTTGAGGCAACTAGGTATCTTTAAGTGCTAATCAAAGTACCTAGATGAAATAGAGTATGGTTATGGATTAAGTAGTCTAACTAATCCTTGTACTCAACACATGAGAGGGGAGGATTAGGGTTTGAAGAGAGAGAGCTTGAGGAGAGAGAAGATGAACATAATAATGAGAACAGAAAATGAGTTATCATAATATATATCAAGCATTTTATTTTATCAAGAAAAGAAAAGAAAATGATTTACAACCATGCTTGATAAATATCTTGTGGTGATTCATCTCCATGAGTCATTAAGCAATTATGAAGCATTAATGACATGGATGAATCATCCATATGACTCACTAATCTCATTCAATGTATATGCCACCTAAACCTCCTTAGTCACCATCTTCTAGAAGCTTCTCGCGCAATTACGAGAACGCCCCTCCTGTCCGTGAAAACACGGAAAAACTTTAGACTGTATAAATCCAATAACCGGATACTAGTAACTGGCTTGAACTAAAGCCGACTAGTAAAAACTGTCCGAAAGTCGTATGTGCGTAAACACACGTATGCGTCCGAACCCTTGTCGTAAAACCATACGACCTCTATATCGTTTCGCCTGGAGTAGGGAAACTCTCTGCGTGGGACTCTAGAGACTCGACTACTACGCTGGCAGTGGGTTTAACCACAGACCGCAAGCAGCACTAGCTGTACGTAACGGTCCCCAGGTAGATGTCGATAAGAAGGCCGATGAGGAAACCCATCCGAACTCCTACTGAGTCTAATGTGACAATCTCCATACAGTCCGGTCCGTTCGTCTAAGACTATCGCATATCGGGCCTAGGGGGCGGCAAGCGTCAGTCCCCTAATAGCGGTATAAGTCATGTCGGAGCGAAGCCCATTACACCCTGAGAAACTACTGGAACCTACCAGCAAATCTCGCTTGCCCTGGCCAGGGAGTTTGCGTAATGGCTCTCTGACACAGCGCGATATCAACCCCCAATACCGGGAGAGACGAATCCTTTCTAACCGCCACTGCCTCCAAGTGCTCGGGACTGCACCCAACTGCTACCTGTTTGCACGACTCCTTTGAGCCGTGGTAGGGTAGCAATCTAAGAACAGTGGGACACACTCGAGGCGAAGTAGCAGTGTCAAGTCTGTGGACTATGCTGTACCCATGTCACCTGGGAACTGTTCACTGACGACTGGTATAAAACCAACCAACAGTTCCCTGTGAGTCATGTCCGGTGTACCCGTAACCCAACGAGCACCTGCATACTATCTCCAGTACAACGTACTGACGGCTGTGGGACAGACCATCTCCCCAACTGGGATGAGAAGCGCACAAACTAGTCTACTCCGGAGTATCGATGCTCTGTCTCGATAATCCAACGACTAGGGACCTGAATAAGGATGTGCTTGTGGACTACCCAGCCCCCACTAGTGTGACTGCCATCACAACGCTGGTAGTCAAGCAAGATCCTAAGAGCTCTATCAATACGTATACTCACATATTAAGATAGAAAAACCAAGTAGCATACTACCATGTTTAGCAAGACTGTTATATATATGTGAATATCCCAAGCTTCCATTAAGTAATATACAAACTAGTATGATACAATAATGGCCCCTAGGGCATATACACTAACAATCTCCCACTTGCACTAGGGCCATGTACTGGCATATCGAAGACCGATGATCTCGAGTAGCCTCTCGAACTGAATCTAAGGTAGGGCCTTCGTGAATGGATCAGCAATGTTCTCTTCAGAAGCAACTCTCCGAACCTCGATCTCCTGACGATCAATGATCTCCCTGATCAGGTGATACCGCCTTAAGATGTGTCTGGACTTCTGATGGGACCTTGGTTCCTTCGCTAAAGCTATAGCTCCGTTGTTGTCGCAATACAGAGGTATTGGATCAACAATGGTAGGAACCACCTGATGTTCTGTTAGGAACTTCTTCATCCAGACTGCTTCTTTTGCGGCATCGCAAGCAGTTATATACTCCGCTTCCATCGTCGAGTCAGCAACGGTGTCCTGCTTGGAGCTCTTCCAGCACACCGCCCCTCCATTGAGGGTAAAGACATAACCCGACATGGACTTGGATTCGTCCTTATCACTCTGGAAGCCGGAATCAGCAAAGGCCTCCAACCTGAGGTCTTTTCCGCCGTAAACCAAGAACATCTCCTTAGTCCTTCTCAGGTACTTGAGAATGTTCTTTACTGCTATCCAGTGCTTCTCCCCTGGGTCTGACTGATACCGGCTTACCACACTCAGTGCGTAAGCTACATCTGGTCTGGTTCACAACAACGCATACATTATAGAGCCTACCGCAGAAGCGTAGGGTATAATAGACAAGCGTTCCCTTTCCAAATCAGTCTTGGGAGACATCTCTTTGGAGAGGATGATTCCGTGACAAGCCGGTAGATTACCGCGCTTAGAATCTTCCATACTGAATCTTTTCAGTACAGTGTCGATATACCTGGACTGCGAAAGTCCCAACATCCTCTTGGATCTATCACGATAGATCCGGATCCCCAGAATGTAAGAGGCATCACCCAGGTCTTTCATGGAGAACCTGTGTGACAAGAATCCTTTGACAGATTATAGAATAGGAATGTCATTTCCTATCAATAGAATGTCATCCACGTACAAGACGAGGAATTCGACACTTCTGGCTACAACTTTACTATATATGCACGGTTCATCTAGATTTTTGATAAAGTCATATTCTTTGACTGTCTCATCAAAACAGATGTTCCAACTCCGCGATGCCTACTTTAGTCCATAAATGGACTTAAGCAGCTTGCATACTTTCTCGCTGCTCCCACTCTGATTGAAACCCTCTGGTTGATCCATATAGACGCACTCTTCTAAATTTCCATTCAGAAAAGCCGTCTTTACGTCCATCTGCCAGATTTCATAATCATGGAAGGCAGCAATAGCAAGAAGGACCCGAATGGATTTGAGCATAGCCACTGGAGAAAACGTTTCGTCATAGTCCAAACCAGGTCTTTGACGAAAACCCTTTGCAACAAGTCTAGCCTTATAGGTTTCTACCTGTCCATCTACACCAATCTTTTTCTTGAAGATCCATTTGCATCCTATGGGTTTTACCCCATCTGGAGCAAAATCCAAAGTCCATACTTTGTTGGTGTACATGGACTCCATTTCGGTCCGCATTGCATCTAGCCATCGTACTGAGTCGCCGCTCTGGATGGCCTGCTGAAAGTCAGTAGGTTCATCATCATCTATGATGCAATCCTCTCTATCCCCATCTATGAGAAAACCGTAGTATCTCTCAGGCGGATGAGACGGTCTACTACTCCTGCGGAGGGGTGCGGGAATGTCCTGTTCTTCTTGAACTTCCGGTTCTACCAAACTTTCAGTAACAGCTTGTGGTTCTGGAATTTCTTCCAGTTCTATTTCGCTCCCACTTATTTCCTTTTCTAAAAACTGATGTTCCAGAAAATGGGCATTACGAGAAACAAAAACCTTTTGTTCCTCTGCGTAATAGAAATAATATCCCTTGGAGTTCTTTGGATATCCCACAAACATACATTTTACTGATCGTGCTTCGAGCTTGTCCACATGCTGCTTTTTAACAAAAGCTGGACATCCCCAAATCTTCATATGCTGAAGATGGGGTTTCTTCCCAGTCCACATCTGATATGGAGTGGTAGGCACAGTCTTGGTAGGAGCCCTGTTCAAAAGATATGCCGCTGATTCTAGTGCATAACCCCAGAAAGATCGCGGTAACTCAGCATTACTCATCATGGATCGTACCATATCCAATAGGGTTCGATTCTGTCTCTCCGATACACCATTATGCTGTGGAGTGTATGGAGGAGTAAGCTTAGAGAGAATTCCTTTCTCTTTTAGGTAACCTAGGAACTCGGCACTCAAGTATTCACCACCTCGATCAGATCTAAGTGTCTTGATACTTTTGCCGGTTTGGTTTTCTACTTCATTCTTATACTCTTGGAATTTCTCAAAAGCCTCGGATTTATGTTTCATCAGATAAATGAATCCGTATCTTGAGTAATCATCCGTGAAATTAATGAAATAGGAAAAACCACCTCTTGCATGCGTAGATATTGGACCACATACATCGCTGTGTATGAGTCCTAAGAGCTCGCTCGCTCTTACTCCATGTCCAGTAAATGGAGTCTTTGTCATCTTTCCTTTGAGACAAGATTGACAAGTGTCATAAGTTTGATATTCGAACGAGTCCAAATATCCTTCTCTATGCAACTTAGTCAACCTTCTCTCATTGATGTGACCTAGTCTACAATGCCATAAAAAATCTTTATTTAAATCTGGAGACTTTCTTTTTAGTGTGTTCTGGACATTGAAAATTTGGAGTTGGTTTAAAACATATATATCGTTATTTAGTGTACCGGACCCAATCAAACCATGATTAAGGTGGATGTTAACAACATCTCTTACAAACGTGAAATCATAACCTTTATTTGATAACAAGGAAACTGATATGATATTACACGTTAAGCTTGGTACAAAAAAATAGTTATGTAAAACCAAAATGTGTCCACTCGTCAATCCTAGGTGATAATCCCCGACGGACGCAGCTCCCACGCTAGCTCCGTTAGCAACCTTTAGGGTCATATCACCTTCCTTCAGCACTCTACGGTTTCTCAGTGCCTGCAATGAATTGCAAATATGAGATCCTGATCCGGTATCCAATACCCAGGTGTCATGACCCAAAATTGGCCCGTGACGGCCCTAATACTACGCAACGCCTAAAGACGCAACGTAGTAAAAGAAAGCCAAACCCAGAAATCTAAACCATGAAAATACGGAAAAAAAAGATAATATAAGTTTTGGAAACACTTGAAATCGCAACCCAAATTCTTTAAAAAGGTCTACTTTCTTTCTTTAAAATTTTAGCAACACCCCCTTTTTGTAAAGACTAGTCAAGATGAATACAACACAAAAATAAAGACAGTAGAGAAGAAGCTGTATATATAAGAGACATCAAATCCACAATAATACACATAACGTCCTCACCAAGTCTCTAAGTCAACAATACAATAGTAGATGGAGAGTACAAATACAACGAATGTACAATATGAAACACAGATAACTACCAACCCACCTAAGCAAAATAATACTGTGAGCTGATGAGGTATCTGGAGCAAAAGATGATAGCTGAGAGCGGAATAGCTGGATAGAGGAATAGCCTGCCTCGACTACTCTGGGGAACAACCTGAAACACCTGTGGCACAACGGGGGTGAGTTGCCAACTCGTGAATAGTAGATAACATATGCAGGTAATCGCAGGAATGTACGTACAGCATGAATCTAAGATATGCGATTACAGAAATAACATGTCATGCAAATGCTGAATAAAGGGAAGTACACTAACAGGTACAATCAATATGTGAAGCAATAGTAACATGACAATAATGTGCAATAACCATGCAATAGGGATATGAGAAAGTCGATATGCAGCTATCATAAGGGTACACTCACCGGTACTACCAATATATGAATCTGTGCATAAAGTAGATAAGTGTGAGGTATAGGGTGGAGTATGTCATTTCCACGGAAACCTGACATCGTGGTAGGATCACAATCCATCAAGACACTCAAATCCCAAAATCCTCAAATCAGCCCCCAACTGGGCTCTCACATCACATAGGTCTCACATCACCTCAATGTACGATATCGAGTAGCTCTCCTATATCTCGAATGTACAAATCCACAATCTCTTTCATATCCAATATCCAATCTCAATGAATCACCTATATCCCAAGTCGAATCTCGAGTAAGTTTCTAACATCCTAAAGGTATATATGTATTTGCAGAAATAAATATGATGGGGGCAATACACATATATTAGCGTCCCATTCCACTAATATTGGTGTAAGGGTATATATAACAACGGCTAAATCCCCTGTTATATATACAAAAAGGGGTTTAAGAGAAATATCATGAAAACAATGTGCCAAGCATCGACACAGAAATCCTCGTATATCGGGCTCCGTCAGTCCTGATCGGCCCACGGGGTCCGTCTGCGGTGTCGGCCCTCGGCCCCGGCAGTACAGATCATCCCGCATCCATCTCTCGACTCTGGCCAGTATCCTCCGGACAACTGCCAGGTCCAACCAGTCACCGGTAGGTACTCGCCCGCCTCCAGGCTCAATCGGCAACCCATCGATCTTCTTGCCGAGGGGAACCATACCGGGCCACACCATGTACTCTCATACGGCAACCACACCTCGTATGGAGTATATAATCAGCACCGATAAAACTCATGGTGGACGCACAAATATCATATCAAGGAAACCGGGTTGTTCATGTATGCATAATTTCATGAACTCCCGCGGTTCCCAAATCCCGAAAACATCATATAAAATCCAAATAAACAATGCGCAAATCCAGGAATAAATATATGCGATATATCTGAATACGAGCAGGTAAACAAAAGTATATAGCTGAACCAGATGTATGCAAAATCAATAAGGTACAGCCAAGTATAGGTATCTACCTATAAGAACTGATGTCGTATACCCCCCTGGGTATAAGTAACATATGTAGGAAACCCCCCGGTATAACTAAAATATGTGCATGGTATACCTGTAGCTGTATCGCAAAGTGTATATGTACCTATCACTAATGGTAAGATACACTACAGGTATACGATAAGATAGATGCCAAGTATGATAGGCAATAGAATCTATAAGGGGTTGTGTGTGACATGGCAATTATTGACGGTGTGTGTGTAGCATACAATCCGTGCTCGTGCAACATGAACCGTCAATAATGTGTGCAGTGTCCTACGGCTGCTAGTCACAGTACACTATATCAAGGAAATAAAGTAAAGGCGCAATTCTACAATGACGTAGAATGTGCGACAGGTATTTGAATCCTAGCCCAGACGCGTAACGCCATGCGGGCGATTCCCCTGTAGATGTTAAATCTACTCACCTACACTCCATGCTAGGTGAATCCTACCATCTGCTCCCTCTGTAGTAGTGTCCGTAGTCCCTGCCTGCAAACCTACAAATAAGGCATGGAAATCACATATAAGCCAAATATCCCGCGAAACGCGATATCGAACCAAAACGAGAAACTCGCGTCGCGAACTAAACGCGCGTGTGCACGATACGTTGAATCGTGTGTGTACGCATCTAAAACCATCACGACACGCCGCGATACGCTAGATCACAGAACCCACTCACGTATCGCGCATATCGCGCAAACACAACGGACATCAAAAGCGATATATGACCCCAGATTTTCCTACAGGTAAGATATTACGAAACTAGACATACCAAAACACTACAAAACACTGCAGACTACCCTCCACAAAACCCCAACACCCAGAACCCTTTCCTGGCCGCAAATTGCGGCCAGATGGAATTAATTGGCGGCCATAAAATGGGGGTAGGGGCTCGTGTTCATGTGGTGTGCTCTAGACCTAGGTAGCATGTTCCAGTCTTCTCAATTTCACTCTGTAAGGTCCGGGTCAATAGCAGATTCCAGATATCCACTATATCGCTTAAAAACGACAATTTTGCACAAAATGGAAAACCTAGGGTATTTTAGTGTAATCTGGCTATTTCTCAGTTGAAGTGGCCCTATTAACACTAAAATAAACTAAGGTAGCTAACACAATCAACAATTTACCATCCCTTCTCACAAATCACCAAAACTAGCACCAAACTAGCTATTTAACACTAATCGACACAAAGCCGTACATAACTAAGCAACTAGGGAAAAGGGTTTCAGAATTATACCCTATGGAGCCCTAGGAAGCTGGTGAAGAGGTGTATGGAGGAGGTGAGAGCTTCTGCAAGTGCTGGGGCTCCTTCTGCTACTGTTGATGCTTGCTGTTGCTGCTGCTGCCTCTGGTGCTGCTTGCTGCTGCTTGCTTTGCTGCTGCTGCTGCTTCTCTCTGCTGCTGCTTCTGGTGAGTGTGTGTGTGTGTGTGTGAGAGAGTGAGAGATGAGTGATATGAGAGTGAGAAAATGAGGGTAAGGCTAGAACCCCTCCCTCTCTCCTTCTCTCTCATCATTAAATGAGGCATGGCTCATGCCATGATGCCCCATGCCCTCTTTCTCTCTCTCCTAAAGTCAACCATGAAGCTAATTTAAAAAGCCTATTTAAATTCATTTTCACTTTTAAAACAACCATCACTATTAAACCCAAAACACTTAATACACTAATTAATAACTTAAAGAGAAGGGTTTAATCTATCATGCTTGCTAAACATGGTCTAACCCCATCTCAAAACCCTAGTTATCATGCACAAGTGTGTGCAAGCCTAACAAAATTCTAATAAAATACACAATAAATAGGATAAAATATTTAAAACTTAATTTGGTAAACTTTTTATTAAAAAAAAAAACCATACTTTAAAATATAATTAGCTACAAACACATTCTAAGGTGTTACAATCTCCCCCCCTTAAAAGAAATTCGTCCCCGAATTTAAAAATATACTGATACGCGTACCTTCAAAGGGAAGATTACAACTCCCAAATCTCGCTCGCAGCCTCCAAGTGATTATCTTACTATACGGCTACGTCTAAGAAAAACCCTCCACAGATAGCAATACCCTTGACCGATGTTCCTCCACCCGCTGAGCCATTAACACAATTGGCTGCTGGTGCACGAAAGATCGCGTCAAGCTAAATGGTCTGGTGCTAAATCATGTGATAAAGGTCAAGAAGGTAATCGTAGAGTATCATCACAAGGAATACGGGGTGAAAATCTAATAATCTGGACGGAAGTGCCAATTTAAGGCAACGAAGCTAACTCGCTTATAGGATCTTAAAAGGACCTAAATCCTGGGACAAACTTCCCAAAATCCAACACCGTCATTCATCGGAAAGTCCATAGGAATACATGATCTGTCCCTGCGAACTCGAGTCTATGACCAACACAGTCGTCACAAGACCTCAGTTCGAAATGGACAATCCCCATCCTGACCTAACACAACTGGACCGTCTCCGAAGTCTCTAGACTAGCTGGGGTCCAAAGTCCTACTTACGCGGAGTCAGAAGAACAACAGACTGGTGATCGACACGACCTAACCCCTAAGCCTAAGGGTGGCCAATTGGAGTGTCTCCTGATAACGGCTATCGAAGGAGAACCCTAACGATGCCGAGTGACGATCCCCAACCGCTGTCAACAAAAGCACAAACACACAACTTTAATAAAACAACTGAGCAAACTGAGTATAACCGGACGACAAGAATCCGAATGGAGTCACACCCTGACTAAACTTGGTAGAAACCATAGCGGAATTCATGGAGATCTGCTCCCATCCCTGCTTCGGAACGGTAAAAGATTGCAATTCTCCAGCCGGCCTCAGATGCTCGACCCTAGCACACAACAAGACAGACACCTTGAAACGAAACCTGAAACATCTCTTTACATCCTGTCCACCTGTAACCATCTCACAAGTCACGTCACTATTGGCGGAACTTGAATGCACCTAGAGAGTTGACAGATGTGCATGCTCTAGGATTATACGTCTCTACCCGATGAAACCAGGTACCCAAACGCGTCCCTAACTTAGCACATCATTGTCACAAATCAAGGTCTCCGAATCATTACCCAGCCGAGTATGCTCAAGTATCGCTGACGAACGAGCTTCGGCGGGCAGTGTCTCGCGAAAACGACTTAAGGAAAGTGGTCGGGCGCGGACATGAGCAAGCTGTTCACTCCGTAGAGACGAACTAAAGCTGTACTCAACGATCACACAAGAACTGTAAATCTGCAGAAAACTATCACAACAATCAGAATCCGCTGCAGGAAGATGTTCATTAAGCTCTAGTGGTCCGTGGAAAATCTGACACGACTTCCAAACAAGTAGTGTCTCCAAGTCTCTAACACAAAACCACCGCGGCCATCTCCAGATCAAGAGTGGAATATCCTTCTCGTACTCCCTCTAAATGTAGGGAAGCAAAAGCGATGACTCTATAGTGTCACACCAGTACACACTCGAGCCCACTCAAGAAACATTACAGTTAAACAACAAAGTCGCCCGAACCGAAAGCAAAGAAAGAATTGACGCAGTTGTTAACAGAATCTCCGTCTGCCGAAACTCCGTACACATGCCTCAGTCCACAGAAAAGAAACCTCCATCCTGGTCAATTCAGTCGACGGTGCAGCACTACTCTCGTAATCCTGCACGAAATGGCGGTAAAAACCTGCTAAGCCCAAAATCTGCGGACCTCCGTCCTGCACACATATCTGGACCTAAGCTGTACGGTCATGATCTCCCTCGGAACCATACGAAACCGTCTCCCGTGACTACAAGACCTGGGAGTCAACACAAAACAAGCCTGAAGAAACACTCCAAGAATCTAGCAAACTGCTGGTGCTCTCCCAGTATCTGCAAAACAAATCCTCAAGTGCTGCTCCTGTTCCTCAAGACACATTAGTTAGACCAGAATGTCGTAAATAACACAACAATAACTGGTCGAGGAACGGCCTGAGGAAATCTGGTTCATCATATTTACAAATGCTGCCAGGGCACTAGTGAATCCAACGACTCACCAAAAACACACAAGCCCGTAGCACGCACAAGGCGGTCTTCGGAATGCCATCACTCCGAACCTGCAATAATGATGACCTGATCCCAAGCAAACTTAGAAAAATGTCTCGCGCTCTAGAGTTGATCGAAGAAATCGTCTATGGGAGGTAAGGGACACCTATCCGCACCGTAAGCCGGTTCAATTGACGATCCGTCGATACACAACCTCAAACTGTCGTCTTCCTCCTCGACGAACAGAAATCGGAGCTTCCAAAAGCAAACACTCGGACACACAAAACTCCCCAAACCACAACTCTGCAGCTAGTCCTTTAGCTCCCAAGCTTCGCCGGCTCATCAGGAACGTCGGAAAAACTCTCGCACGAAAGGAACACCGGTCCAACAAACCCTCTGTGGCTACGATGTCACTAATGAACGCCAAGAATTCACGACATCACCTCAGTAGCCGACTAGCGAAAAAAGGCTGAATTCAAGCTGTGAGAGGCGGCACAACTATCCACCTGCACAACAAGAACTGACTTGCCGGGAAAACAACCCTGACTGTTCCTCACGGTAGTCCACAGACGCCTAACACGTAGTTAACCAGTCCGTGCCCAGGATAACGTCAAATCCAACATCTCTAGAAGGATCGAAACGACGGACGAATTCCTATCTCCTATCCGATTGGCACAAAACTGAAATACGTGTCGCGCAACAAAAGAATCGCTGGCAGAAGTTAAAACAACTACTACTAATCTACCCGACAACGGTACAAGCAAGAAGACAAACGAATACATCAAAAGAACATATAAAATAAAAGATACCTGAAAACTCCACATTGGATGTCTGCGCGTCCCGATGAGTAGAAGCGAACTCCTGTGTCTGCCCTCTACTCGCAGCTGGATGAACTCCTCTGGTAGACTGAGCCCTCTGAGCGAATCTTCCACGTCCACGGCCTCTCTGACAACGATCCTGACAAGGTGCCAAGGAACAATCCCTGACGAAGTGCTGAAGGCTCCCGCATCGAAAACATCCACGTGCTGACTGTTGACCATCCTGGGGATAAGAGCTGAACGACTGTCCTCGTCCTAAGCCTCTGCTACTCCCGCGACGGCCACGAAATCTGTCTCGACGACCAAACCTCTTCCTCTGGGCTGGTACGCTGGTACGAGTCCTCCACTGTCCTGGAACTCTCTGAGCCTCTGGAATATGCGCCTCGTCAACTAGAGCTGCAACCGCTAGTGCTATGTAAGTGACGGACTGCTGCATGCTGATCGTAAGGGACAGCTGAGTAACAGGGGTGACAACCTCCTGTCGTAGCTCCCGAACGACATCAACCAAAGAACTCATCGTCTGGCGGAGCTCCTGCATCTCTACTAAAAGTCTATCCATAGTATAGATCGTAGGCTGATCCGTCTGCACCTGTGCAACTAGAGTGCCATCCTGGTCAGTACTCGTCTCACTCGGGCCAACTCTGACCTCGGCCCTCGCTGCATCACTCTGAGTCCCCATAGTCATCGGCGGCAAGGCTATAAATAGATATAAGATCCGACGAGAATAAGGAAATCGAATCTTAAGGATAGGAATATCAAGGAAGGAATTTCAAGCAATTTGTACTTAGGTCACTTAATGCGAAGTACTGCATCGTGGGTATGCTGCAGACATACACACACTACTTTACTCTGCTTAAGCTACCTACTCCATCATACTAAGGTCATCCTACACTCCGAAAGGTAAAACCTAACGCTCTGATACCAACTTTGTCACGACCCAAAATTGGCCCGTGACGGCCCTAATACTACGAAACGCCGAAAGACGCAACATAGTAAAAGAAAGCCAAACCCAGAAATCTAAACCATGAAAATACGGAAAAAAAAGATAATATAAGTTTTGGAAACACTTGAAATCGCAACCCAAATTCTTTAAAAAGGTCTACTTTCTTTCTTTAAAATTTTAGCAACACCCCCGTTTTGTAAAGACTAGTCAAGATGAATACAACACAAAAATAAAGACAGTAGAGAAGAAGCTGTATATATAAGAGACATCAAATCCACAATAATACACATAACGTCCTCACCAAGTCTCTAAGTCAACAATACAATAGTAGATGGAGAGTACAAATACAACGAATGTACAATATGAAACACAGATAACTACCAACCCACCTAAGCAAAATAATACTGTGAGCTGATGCGGTATCTGGAGCAAAAGATGATAGCTGAGAGAGGAATAGCTGGATAGAGGAATAGCCTGCCTCGACTACTCTGGGGAACAACCTGAAACACCTGTGGCACAACGGGGGTGAGTTGCCAACTCGTGAATAGTAGATAACATATGCAGGTAATCGCAGGAATGTACGTACAGCATGAATCTAAGATATGCGATTACAGAAATAACATGTCATGCAAATGCTGAATAAAGGGAAGTACACTAACAGGTACAATCAATATGTGAAGCAATAGTAACATGACAATAATATGCAATAACCATGCAATAGGGATATGAGAAAGTCGATATGCAGCTATCATAAGGGTACACTCACCGGTACTACCAATATATGAATCTGTGCATAAAGTAGATAAGTGTGAGGTATAGGGTGGAGTATGTCATTTCCACGAAAACCTGACATCATGGTAGGATCACAATCCATCAAGACACTCAAATCCCAAAATCCTCAAATCAGCCCCCAACTGGGCTCTCACATCACATAGGTCTCACATCACCTCAATGTACGATATCGAGTAGCTCTCCTATATCTCGAATGTACAAATCCACAATCTCTTTCATATCCAATATCCAATCTCAATGAATCACCTATATCCCAAGTCGAATCTCGAGTAAGTTTCTAACATCCTAAAGGTATATATGTATTTGCAGAAATAAATATGATGGGGGCAATACACATATATTAGCGTCCCATTCCACTAATATTGGTGTAAGGGTATATATAACAACGGCTAAATCCCCTGTTATATATACAAAAAGGGGTTTAAGAGAAATATCATGAAAACAATGTGCCAAGCATCGACACAGAAATCCTCGTATATCGGGCTCCGTCAGTCCGGATCGGCCCACGGGGTCCGTCTGCGGTGTCGGCCCTCGGCCCCGGCAGTACAGATCATCCCGCATCCATCTCTCGACTCTGGCCAGTATCCTCCGGACAACTGCCAGGTCCAACCAGTCACCGGTAGGTACTCGCCCGCCTCCAGGCTCAATCGGCAACCCATCGATCTTCTTGCCGAGGGGAACCATACCGGGCCCCACCATGTACTCTCATACGGCAACCACACCTCGTATGGAGTATATAATCAGCACCGATAAAACTCATGGTGGACGCACAAATATCATATCAAGAAAACCGGGTTGTTCATGTATGCATAATTTCATGAACTCCCGCGGTTCCCAAATCCCGAAAACATCATATAAAATCCAAATAAACAATGCGCAAATCCAGGAATAAATATATGCGATATATCTGAATACGAGCAGGTAAACAAAAGTATATAGCTGAACCAGATGTATGCAAAATCAATAAGCCACAGCCAAGTATAGGTATCTACCTATAAGAACTGATGTCGTATACCCCCCTGGGTATAAGTAACATATGTAGGAAACCCCCCCGGTATAACTAAAATATGTGCATGGTATACCTGTAGCTGTATCGCAAAGTGTATATGTACCTATCACTAATGGTAAGATACACTACAGGTATACGATAAGATAGATGTCAAGTATGATAGGCAATAGAATCTATAAGGGGTTGTGTATGACATGGCAATTATTGACGGTGTGTGTGTAGCATACATACCATGCTCGTGCAACATGAACCGTCAATAATGTGTGCAGTGTCCTACGGCTGCTAGTCACAGTACACTATATCAAGGAAATAAAGTAAAGGCGCAATTCTACAATGACGTAGAATGTGCGACAGGTATTTGAATCCTAGCCCAGACGCATAACGCCATGCGGGCGATTCCCCTGTAGATGTTAAATCTACTCACCTACACTCCACGCTAGGTGAATCCTACCATCTGCTCCCTCTGTAGTAGTGTCCGTAGTCCCTGCCTGCAAACCTGCAAATAAGGCATGGAAATCACATATAAGCCAAATATCCCGTGAAACGCGATATCGAACCAAAACGAGAAACTCGCGTCGCGAACTAAACGCGCGTGTGCACGATACGCTGAATCGTGTGTGTACGCGTCTAAAACCATCGCGACACGCCGCGATACGCTGGATCACAGAACCCACTCACGTATCGCGCGTATCGCGCAAACACAACGGACATCAAAAGCGATATATGACCCCAGATTTTCCTACAGGTAAGATATTACGAAACTAGACATACCAAAACACTACAAAACACTGCAGACTACCCTCCACAAAACCCCAACACCCAGAACCCTTTCCTGGCCGCAAATTGCGGCCAGATGGAATTAATTGGCGGCCATAAAATGGGGGTAGGGGCTCGTGTTCATGTGGTGTGCTCTAGACCTAGGTAGCATGTTCCAGTCTTCTCAATTTCACTCTGTAAGGTCCGGGTCAATAGCAGATTCCAGATATCCACTATATCGCTTAAAAACGACAATTTTGCACAAAATGGAAAACCTGGGGTATTTTAGTGTAATCTGGCTATTTCTCAGTTGAAATGGCCCTATTAACACTAAAATAAACTAAGGTAGCTAACACAATCAACAATTTACCATCCCTTCTCACAAATCACCAAAACTAACACCAAACTAGCTATTTAACACTAATCGACACAAAGCCGTACATAACTAAGCAACTAGGGAAAAGGGTTTCAGAATTATACCCTATGGAGCCCTAGGAAGCTGGTGAAGAGGTGTATGGAGGAGGTGAGAGCTTCTGCAAGTGCTGGGGCTCCTCCTGCTGCTGTTGATGCTTGTTGTTGCTGCTGCTGCCTCTGGTGCTGCTTGCTGCTGCTTGCTTTGCTGCTGCTGCTGCTTCTGGTGAGTGTGTGTGTGTGAGAGAGAGTGAGAGATGAGTGATATGAGAGTGAGAAAATGAGGGTAAGGCTAGAACCCCTCCCTCTCTCCTTCTCTCTCATCATTAAATGAGGCATGGCTCATGCCATGATGCCCCATGCCCTCTCTCTCTCTCCCCTAAAGTCAACCATGAAGCTAATTTAAAAAGCCTATTTAAATTCATTTTCACATTTAAAACAACCATCACTATTAAACCCAAAATACTTAATACACTAATTAATATGTTAAAGAGAATGGGTTAATCTATCATGCTTGCTAAACATGGTCTAACCCCATCTCAAAACCCTAGTTATCATGCACAAGTGTGTGCAAGCCTAACAAAATTCTAATAAAATACACAATAAATAGGATAAAATATTTAAAACTTAATTTGGTAAACTTTTTATTAAAAAAAACCATACTTTAAAATATAATTAGCTACAAGCACATTCTAAGGTGTTACACCAGGAAGTAGAGTTAATTAACAGACAATTCTCAATTACAAACACACCTGAAGTCGAAGCCACAGCTTGCTTCGGTTCCTGGTTCTTGGCGTTCCACGCCTTGCAATCTTTCTTCCAGTGCTCTTTCCTGTGACAATGGAAGCACTCATCCTGGCCCACTACCGGTACCGCAAACTTTTTCTTTCCCTTCCCTCCCACCTTACTAACACCTCCTCTAGGTTTGGTGGCGGCCTTCTTCTTCCTTCCTTTGGCCCTAGCCTTGGACCCGGAAGAAGATGCACCGCCAACAAACATAGCGGGTGTTTCCCTTGTCTTCTGCAAGGTGCCCTCTACACTCCTTAACATGTTCAGGAGTTCCGGAAGCTCAACTTCTTTTCTTTGAATGTTGAAGTTCAGGATAAACTGGGCGTAGGTGTGAGGAAGGGACTGGAGAATAAGGTCTGTATAGAGCTCATTATCCAAAGTCGTCCCAAGGTCTGCGAGCTCTTCAATATAGCCGATCATCTTTAGGATATGTTCTCCTACCGATGACCCGACAGCCAACCTCGCTCGAAACAAGTTCTTAGAGGTCTCGTATCTTGCTATACGAGATTGCTCTCCATAAAGTTCCTTTGTATGGAGAAATATGCCATCTAGTTCCATATCCTCGTGCCTCCTCTGATGTTCATTGTTCATCGAGGCAAGCACGATGCACTTGGCTTTCGCGCAATCTAAATCCCAGGTTTTGCGGATTTCCTTATCCGCATTACTGGATTTGGGACCAGGGACAGCAGGTGCCGTAGCGGTGAGGACGTACCCCAATTTGTCATAGGTCAAAGCCATTTTGACATTCCGCAGCCAATCTTTATAGTTTGGCCCTGTCAGTATATTTTTCTCTAAAAGTAACTTAAGTCCAGTCATTTTCAGGGTCGCTGCAAATAGGAGAGAGAGAAGAAAACTCTTTAGCATGATGCTCTTGCAAGTTTAGAGTGGTTTTTAGTTTATCTAAACTGGATGGCTCCCACTGTTTCTCGAATCCTTCCTCAAACCATAAAAGAAGAATTAGCCAGGACTATTCTTACCGTACAATACTTGCTTAACCGTTCAGCCAGGCTAGTGTCGATACTTCGAGGGAGGTTTTCCAACGCTTTCGCGAAGTTCCTTAATTAAATAACCTCTTTTCTCTGGGGGCGTAACCCCGCTGACACCTTTCTTGACACCTACTTGGTTTATAGCATTGATCGTTAAGTGACGAATCTCCTGATAAGTAGCATATACTCACAGTAGGATCGGGATCCAAATATCATCGTATGATAATGTTAAAGGAATGCTACCAACATTCATCAAACTCCAAATGGTATGCATCTCTTTGCAAATTTCAGTTTCTTTAGAAATTCCCGATATAAGTTTTTGCCCCATGCTCTTATGACTTTGGCTTTGGTCAAAATGTCATAAGTCACATGTCAAGTTCTACCCGTCATTATCTTGTCAATTTGAACCCATCCGTATATACCCCTGACTTTGGTCAAATGATAATACGACTGTCCCAAACCAACTCATCTATCTTATGCAACAAATGAAAACCCAGCAGCTACCAAACACTATGCCTTGACTTTGGCCAAAATGCATAGCTTGAATACTACTGAATACCCAAATGAAATGACGGAGGGCTACGAATGTTTTTGGCGAAACCGTGAACGTAGTGAACTTGATATAACCGAAGGAACCTGATAGTTTTTAAAAGGAGTGGTTAAAGCTCCGCATTTAAAAATATCTGTTTTTAAAATTAACCGAGTGGTTTCTTTTAAATTGTTCCAACGATTAAACTTTTGGTTTATTTTCTTTGCATTATAAATAATGCGTCCCATCATTATCCTATCATTGCAGAAAACAACGAAAATACAACGTCCTCTTATGCCATCTGCATTCGCCACGGGGTCCCGTCATCACCCGTTAGGTTACTTAACTAACGACAAAGTGGGGGCTGGGCTAGCGCGGGTGTAAAACATAAGTGACGTCTAAATAGCTATCATATATAGATATTGTACATTCGTCAGACGCAATAATAGGCATTCCAGATCACAGATGAACTTTATTGGATTTGCAAGCAATCCGTGTTTGTTTTGAGCCTGCAACAAAAGACGGATTACACAGTTGTGATGAATAGCCATTACCCCACCCAAGACCCCAACGGGTACGGCAAACTACCCGCCCGGCAGTTTGTGCACCCCACCTTGGGTCTGTCCTAGGAGCAAAAACAGTAAAATGAAATAATACAACGGTGGCTACAACCGCAACCTGGATGTGCCCCGCAAAATAATATTACAACAAATTACATTTACATCAAATGAATTAAATAATAACCTATCACATAACCCCGGCTATACATCACAACAGTCCAACACAGTTCATATACACAAACAGATAAAATCCATTACAGAAATGTGCAACCCCCTGCCAACCGACATACTAGCAGTTAGGGGAGGTTTACGAACACATTATACAAACACAAATATAATCCAACAAGCAAATACCGTATAATTTCGATCAATTAAACACATTTAATTTTGCTCCAATACTTCTCTGTAAATCTGAGCAAAAATAAAAAATTCCAGAAAATACCAAATATCACAGAGAACCAACACAGGAAAATTGGGTTCATGAATCGGCAACTCGGCGGCGGAAGCGCGGCGGATCGGTGGGATCCGCCGCGGTTCTGCGGCGCTTTAGCCGATTCATGGGCCCAATTTTATTGGGTGTTCTACTACTGTCATTTAGAGCTATCTGAACCTCCCTGAAAAATTTTTGGACTTCATTTAAAAATCGACAGAAACTCATGATATCGAGGTTTTCCGGTTTCGTTTTTTCCGTTCGAAATTCATACAATTTTGCAAGTGAGTTATTTATTGTTTAGCGAGGCTCTGATACCACTGTAAGTCGATGTACAACACCCCACGACTTGCGGGGAGGCGGAAATATGAAAAACGATCTTGTTCTTTGCTTAAACATCGACTAACCGCATGAATCGAAGCTACTAACATCAAACATAGAAGTTAACAACTACTATGTAAAGGGATTATACCTAAAGAACCGTGTCCTTCGTCTTTACGAACTCCACCTCCTCCTCGGCCTTCTCCAAGTAGTAGACGATCCACCACGAGAGCTAAACTCCAAGCTTTGCCTCTAAACTTGAGGCAACTAGGTATCTTTAAGTGCTAATCAAAGTACCTAGATGAAATAGAGTATGGTTATGGATTAAGTAGTCTAACTAATCCTTGTACTCAACACATGAGAGGGGAGGATTAGGGTTTGAAGAGAGAGAGAGCTTGAGGAGAGAGAAGATGAACATAATAATGAGAAGAGAAAATGAGTTATCATAATATATATCAAGCATTTTATTTTATCAAGAAAAGAAAAGAAAATGATTTACAACCATGCTTGATAAATATCTTGTGGTGATTCATCTCCATGAGTCATTAAGCAATTATGAAACATTAATGACATGGATGAATCATCCATATGACTCACTAATCTCATTCAATGTATATGCCACCTAAACCTCCTTAGTCACCATCTTCTAGAAGCTTCTCGCGCAATTACGAGAACGTCCCTCCTATCCGTGAAAACACGGAAAAACTTTAGACTGTATAAATCCAATAACCGGATATTAGTAACTGGCTTAAACTAAAGCCGACTAGTAAAAACTGTCCGAAAGTCGTACGTGCGTAAACACACGTATGCGTCCGAACCCTTGTCGTAAAACCATACGACCTCTATATCGTTTCGCCTGGAGTAGGGAAACTCTCTGCGTGGGACTCTAGAGACTCGACTACTATGCTGGCAGTGGGTTTAACCACAGACCGCAAGCGGCACTAGCTGTACGTAACGGTCCCCAGGTAGATGTCGATAAGAAGGCCGATGAGGAAACCCATCCGAACTCCTACTGAGTCTGATGTGACAATCTCCATACAGTCCGGTCCGTTCGTCTAAGACTATAGCATATCGGGCCTAGGGGGTGGCAAGCGTCAGTCCCCTAATAACGGTATAAGTCGTGTCGGAGCGAAGCCCATTACACCCTGAGAAACTACTGGAACCTACCAGCAAATCTCGCTTGCCCTGGCCAGGGACTTTGCGTAATGGCTCTCTGACACAGTGCGATATCAACCCCCAATACCGGGAGAGACGAATCCTTTCTAACCGCCACTGCCTCCAAGTGCTCGGGACTGCACCCAACTGCTACCTTTTTGCACGACTCCTTTGAGCCGTGGTAGGGTAGCAATCTAAGAACAGTGGGACACACTCGAAGCGAAGTAGCAGTGTCAAGTCTGCGGACTATGCTGTACTCATGTTACCTGGGAACTGTTCACTGACGACTGGTATAAAACCAACCAACAGTTCCCTGTGAGTCATGTCCGGTGTACCCGTAACCCAACGAGCACATGCATACTATCTCCAGTACAACGTACTGACGGCTGTGGGACAGACCATCTCCCCAACTGGGATGAGAAGCGCACACACTGGTCTACTCCGGAGTATCGATGCTCTGTCTCGATAATCCAACGACTAGGGACCTGAATAAGGATGTGCTTGTGGACTACCCAGCCCCCACTAGTGTGACTGCCATCACAACGCTGGTAGTCAAGCAAGATCCTAAGAGCTCTATCAATATGTATACTCATATATTAAGATAGAAAAACCAAGTAGCATACTACCATGTTTAGCAAGACTATTATATATATGTGAATATCCCAAGCTTCCATTAAGTAATATACAAACTAATATGATACAATAATGGCCCCTAGGGCATATACACTAACAGTTATTACCCTGACGCAAACTTCTGCCCAAGGGGTCATTCCCGGTGAAGGGATATCGGCCCTTGCCTCATCGAATGAGGTGCAAGATATTCACACCGAATACCGCTATGCAAAACAAAAGGAAACGTCTTTGTAATAATACCTTTTTAAAATTGTTCCAACAACTCCAAATAGGTTTGTTTTTATTTGCATTGATCAGAATCAACGCAGTCCCATCAATCAATCACACCAGAAAAGAACGAAAATAAAATGTACGTATATGCCATCCGCATTCGTCACTGGGTCCTATCATCATCCGTTAGGTTACTTAACTAACGATAGAGCGGGGACTGGACTAGCGCGGGAGCAAAACATATACAACATCTAATAGTATATATACCAATATACAATAATCGCTCCAGGCGTGATAATATGCAACATTACAGAAAAGTAATAAGCATCACAGAACAATACAGATAATCTGGGATCCCCGGGTTTCACAGAGCCGCTGCTGAATCCCGACATTTCGCTGGTCGTGTGGATAGCCTGTGCAATGAAACCTAGACCGCTACGGGTGCGGCAAGTTACCCGCCAAAACCTGAAGCGAGGCAGTCCCCACAGCATAGTGAATGGAACACCCGGCACTTCACGGAATCCGGTAAATTGAGTACCCCTCCTTGGGTTAACCTGAACCCCCTACGAGTACGGTGAATAGTCTGCCAATTCTAGAGTGAGGCCCCTCTGCCTCTCAAAGCCATGAGATGCGGACCCGTTGCCCTCCAGAACCCGGCTATCCGTGCACTCCGTCGCGGGGTAAACCTAGTACAGAAATAAATAATATGTACAACAGGTACATCGACCGCAACCTGGTCGTGCCCCAAAAGAATATTATACAATAGGCAGTGACGGCAGTCCACATGTTGGACACTCGCCCCGCAATATCAAATGTACAAATAAATCCAAACTTCACTATCATTGCACACTGCTATCCACCACGACAAATCCGCAACATCACAGCACAACACAGAACATCAACGCGAATGTCACGTTCGCAAACCCGTCTAAAAGAACTATAGCAATCAGACGCGGTTTACCGATCAAATGACATTCCCGGTCGGAGATATAATGTAAGTACTGAAAACTAACATGTTTAAATTTCGATCGACTAAATATCACGAAGTGGGCCCCAGGATCATTTGTTTAACAGTAACAAAATCTGGGCCCAAAAGATATATACCAAAAACCCCAAATTCCAGAGAAGAAAACACTGTGCAAATTTGGAACACAGATCTTACAGAATGGCCGCGGATGCGTGGTCAAACCATAGGTTTGACCGCGATTCCACGGCGGTCTTGTTGAATCACGTGCCCAAATTTGTACGGTGTTCTTATAAAACCCTGCTGAATTTTCTGTGATATGTAAAATTATTTTTAGAACCCTTTTAAAATCAACAGAAACTCAGAACTTGAATTTTGCAGTTTTCGATATTCGGTTCGATCGATATTTTAAACGCGTTAGCACAAGTTAGTAAAGCAAAATGGTGAGGCTCTGATACCACTGTAAGTCTATGGTAACACCCCGGCCGTCTACAGACGCCAAATGCGGAACAAAAACTTTTTAACTGGCGCTATCGTATACTATAACCCGGATCTGCCATTATTGCTAAACTAACAAACTGTAAAGAGGGTAGAAAGGTTATAACGAATGATCCGAGTCCTTCGTTCTTTAACCATCATCCCATGCTCCGTTTCGGCTGCTCCGATCTCGTCGATCTTCGATCTGCTCGTCCAGGTGGCACCACGTCAACGATTCTTTAAACGGGCTCCCGCCTCTGACTCGAGGCAACTCGGTTGTCAAGTTTGCTAAAAGAGACGACCAAGATTGATGTAGAGAATGAGTAGAATACTTTGTCTCGCTTCGTCCAAAGCCATGGACGAACGGTTAATGAAGTTGCCAATTTATTCGGGTGATGGAATGAAATGAACTATGAAATTTCCATACACCCCAAAACTATCATAATCTTTTGCCAAATGAATCAATCCAATGTGAGAGAGAGGAGGGGGCCGGCCACACTTATAGGAGTGGGGGGTGAGTGTAGGAGGAAGGGGGGGACGACAAACCAAGCTTATCATGAAGGAAAAATATCTTAGTGTGAACACAAAGAAATATCTAGTGTGAACACAATAAATGCACCATTAAAGCACCATTAATGAATAAATGAGTCACAAGCCTAATCACCTCTTCTAGAACCTTCTAGAAGCATCCACACTCTTCCAAGAAAAGATAAATCCGTCTTTAACCGAATGTTAAAAGACGGCTGATAGAAAACTGGAAACTGGCAACTTCCAAAAGCGATCCCGAAACGAATTTCAGGATAACCCCATAACTGTATAAATATACCCGCATTTGTATTACGACCGAATACAAATGCAACTGAGACAAAGATATTATATCTACTCAATATAATACTCGGACCCGGCTTAAACCAAAGCCGACCAATATCATCTGCCCGAAATATGACACATGCGTAAACGCACGTGCATTTTCCGAACCCTGCCATAAAACCATACGGCCTCTACAACATTTCGCCCGAACTTGGGAAACTATCTGTGGGGGACTCTAATGACTCGTCAGTACCCTGGCAGTGGGTTTAACCATAAGCCGTCAGCGGCACTAGCTGTGCGTAACGGCTGCCCATGGACTGACCTCAAGGGATGCCGATGAGCGAACTCATCCGGAAACCCTACTGAGCCTAACAGTGACAATGTATATACAGTCCGGTCCGTTCGTCTATGAGTATCGCATATCTGCCTAGGGGGCTAGTAACGTCAGACCCCCAATAGCAGTATAAGTCGTGTCGGAGTGTAGCCCAAAAACACCCTGAGATACTACTGGAGTACCTACCAGTAAATCTCCTGCCACGGCCGTGGGCTTTGTGTAATGGCTCTCCTAGTCACAGCACGATCTCACCCCCAATACCGGGAGAGACGAATCCCCTGCCGATCCGCTCACGTGCCTCCATGTGGCTCGGGACTGTACCCAAAAACTACCTGTTTGCACGACTCCTTTGAGCCGTGGTATGGTAGAAATCAAAGCACAGTGGGAACTCACACGAGACAAATGACGACCTCAGGTCGATGAACTAATCTGTACACATGTCACCAGGGAACTGCTATCTGACGATATGTATAATACCAACTAGCAGATTCCCGGCGAGTCCTGTCCGGTGTACTCATAACCCAATTAGCACCTGTATACATCTTAGGTGATCCAACTGACACCAGTGGCTTGTGAGACTGGCCACCGCCCCTCGTCGGGGTCTCGACTGTATACACTAGTCTACTCCATAGTATTGATACCCTGTCTCGAAACTCCCACGACTAGGGACCACAATTAAGGATATGCATATAAACCACCCAACTCTCACGTATATGATCGCCATCATACTGTTGGTAGTAAAGCAAGATCCTAAGGGCTCTATCAAAGTGTAACAGTAATCAGTCACCTGAATCTGTACACAACTGATAAAGACAAACCAGATAGCATACTATCATCTCGAGTAAGACTATCCTACCGGTATAGGTCCTCCGCAATCATTGCAATCACGTACCTACGATCCAATAATTGACTCTGAGAGCACTATATCCAACAGAAATTTGGACCACTGGTCCCACAGATTGGCCGCGGATGCGCGGTCAAACCCTAGGTTTGACCACGAATCTGCGGTGGTCTGGTGGGGTCACGTGACCAAATTTCTTCAGTTAGCTTAAAAAACCCTGCACAACTTTCTGTGATACGCAAAATAATTTTTGGACATCATTTAAAATCGACAGAAACTGTGAACTGAAAAAATGTAGTTTTCGAAAATCCGTTCAATCGATGTTTTAAACGTGTTAGCACAAGTTAGTAAAGCTTAATGGTGAGGCTCTGATACCACTGTAAGTCCACGGTAGCGTCCCGGCCGTCTAACAGACGCCAAATGCGGAACAAAATCTTTTTACAACTGGCGCTATCGCGTACTATAACCCGGATCTGCCATTAAAGCTAAACTAACAAACTACAAAGTGGGTAGAAATGTTATACCGAACGATCCGAGTCCTTCGGTCTTCAACCATCATCCCACGCTTTGTTGCGGCTGCTCCGATCTTATGAATCTCCAATCTTCTCGTCCAAGTGGCACCACGTCGACGGATCTTTAAGCGGGCTCCCGCCTCTGAACCGAGACAACTCGGTCGTCAAGTTTGCTAAAAGAGACAACCAAGATTGATGTAGAGAATGAGTAGAACACTTTGTCTCGTTACGTCCAAGGCTATGGACGAACGGTTAATGAAGTTGCCTTTTGGATCGGGTGGAATGAGAAATGAGTATCTATCAAATTTCCATACACTAAAACTATCATCTTTTTTCTACAAGCAACCATCTCCTCACAAGAGGGGAGGGGCCGGCCACTTATACAAGAGGGGGAGGTGAGTGTAGGAGAGGGGAAGGTGACCACAAGATAAAGCTTATCATAACAATGACTCACTTAAACAATAAATGCAAAACAATGATTCACTAACCTAGTCATCCTTGCATTAATGAATCATTAAATGCACTAATGAGTCATAAAGATGCATGAACCTAGTCACCACCTTCTAGAAACCTCTAGAAACTTTTACACTCATCTCAAGAAAAGATAAATCCGTCTTTAACCGAATGTTAAAAGACGGGCGATAGAAAACTGGAAACTGGCAACTTCCAAAAGTGATCCTGAAACGAATTTCAGGATAGCCCCGTATCAGTATAAACATATCCGCATTTGTATTACGACTGAATACAAATGCAACTGAGACAAAGATATTATATCTACACAGTATAATATTCGGATCCGTCTTAAACCAAAGCCGACCAGTATTATCTGCCCGAAATATGACACGTGCGTAAACGCACGTGCATTTTCCGAACCCTGCCATAAAACCATACGGCCTCTACAACGTTTCGCCCAAACTTGGGAAACTGTCTGTGGGGGACTCTAATGACTCATCAACACACTGGCACTGGGTATAACCTTTAGCACGTCAGAGGTACAAGCTGTACGTAACGTTTGCCTATGTATTGATTGGAAGGGAAGCTGACGAGCGAACTCATCCAGAAACCCTACTGAGCCTGACAGTGACAATATCCATACAGTCCGGTCCGTTCGTCTAAGAGTATCGTATATCGAGTCTAGGGGGTGGATAAAGTCAGACCCCTAATAACGCGATAATTCGTGTCGGTATGAAGCCCACCACCTAGTGAGAAACTATCGATCCTAGATCGGTAGTTCTCACATACCCCTGCCGAGGATTTCTGGTGATGGCCGCCCGTGCACTGCGCGACATCAACCCCCAATACCGGGAGAGACGAATCCCCGACAATCCGCTCACTGCCTCCATGTGGCTCGGGACTGTACCCAAAAAATACCTGTTTGCACGACTCCTTTGAGCCATGGTAGGGTATAAATCAAGGCACAATGGGAACTCACACGAGACAAATAACGATCTCAGGTCGACAAACTAACCTGTACACATGTCACCAGGGAACTGCTATCTGACGATATGTATAATACCAACTAGCATGTTCCCGGCGAGTCCAGTCCGGTGTACTCAATGAGCACCTGTATACATCTTAGGTGAACCAACTGACACCAATGGCTTGTGAGACCGGCCACCGCCCCTCGTCGGGGTCTCGACTGTATACACTAGTCTACTCTAGAGTATCGATGCCCTATCTCGAAACTCCCACGACTAGGGACACTTTAAGGATGTGCTTACAGACCCCAGCTCCCACGTATATGATCGCCATCATACTGCTGGCAGTCAAGCAAGAATCCTATGGGCTCTATCAACATGTAATAGTGAACTAAAGCATGTATACGATGATAAAGACAAACCAGATAGCATACTATCATCTCAAGTAAGACTTTCATATCGGTATAGGTCCTCCCTCAATCATTGCAATCACGTACCTGCGATCCAATAATTGACTTAGAGGGCACTATATCCAACAGGTTTTACATCTATAAGATAGATCTAAATGGATGTTAGGATTCTCACTAGTTGTAGCGAGAGGTATCAATCAATCCTGGGGAGAATCACTGGAAAGGTTCCAGGGTGATAAGGACGACTGAGTGCCAGTCGCAAGCATTGTCTTTACCCTCAGTAGAGGGACGGTATGTTGGAAGAGTTCCAAGCTAGATACCGTAACTTACTAGACGATTAAAGGCAAGATACATCGTTACCAAGGATGCTGCCAAAGAGGCAGTCTGATATATTTTAGTTCATGAGATGAACTTCGTTCCTTCTATTGTGTGACAATGGAGTTGTGGCTTATGCCTAGGAACCCCCGTCCCATTAAAGATCAAGACATATTCTAAGGCAGTATCACCTGATCATGGAGATGTTGATCTCCAGGAAAATCGAGGTTAGGAGAGTAGACACAGAGGACAACAGCGCGGATCCACTCACAAAGGCCTATATTCCCAGTAGAGACTTTTATGGGATGGTTGAGTATGAGATACTTCAACCGCAGCTGATTGTTCGGTATGCAATACCACAATAGATGGCCCTAGTGCAAGTGGGAGATTGTTAGTTATATGTATGCCCTAGAGGCCATTACTGTACATACGTTGTATATTGTAGTGGATGCTTGGACATATATAGGGAGGACTTTCTTGCTCGACATGATAGTATGCTATCTCGTTACTCTTTATCTGAACATGTACTCTGATTGTCTCTATGTCGCATGTTGATAAAGCCCTTAGGATGAGTACTTGACTACCAGGACTATGATGCAGATCATACTAGTGGGGACAGTATAGTCGCCAAGTACATCCTTCAAATGTTCCTAGTCGTAGGAGTACCGAGATAGGGCATCGATACTCCAGAGTAGACTAGCGTATGCGCTTCTTGACCCATATTATGGGCGATGGATGATCCCATATCCATTGGTGTTTGACATCAGAGAAGGTATACGGGTGCTCAGTGGAGACTGGGTACACTGGATGGACTCGCCGAGAACTCGCAGATGGTATTATACCTTACGTCAGATGGCAGTTCTCTGGTGACACTAGTACAGGTTAGTCTGTAGACCCGAGACCGTCATAGAGTCTAGTGTGATTCCCACTGTGCTTTGATTTCCATCATACCACGTCCAAGAGGCGTGCAAAAAGATGGCTTTTGGGTACAGTCCCGAATCACATGGAGGCAATGAGCGATAGGAGGGGTTTCGTCTCTCCCGGTATAGGGAGTTGATGTTGTGCTGTGTTCGATTGGCTATAACTGGAAATCCCTGGCCAGGGTTGCTGAGATTTACTGGTAAGAGTTATCAGTAGTTTCTTGAACTATTATGGACCTCATATCGACACGACTTATCAAGCTACTGGGGTCTGACGTTTACCACCCCTAGGCGAGATATGCGACATATCAGACAAAGAGACCGGACTGTACGGGAGTGTTACTGGTTGGATTCACGGGAGAATGTACAGGCTTTCTTGTTGATCTTCTGATTGCTCAATACCTGGGTGGCTGTTACATTTAGCTGACCGCTTACAGCTTGTGGGTGTTTGATATGATCATCACCTACTGCCGGCGTATTGACGATTCTTTAGAGTTCTACACAGAGGTTTCCTGGCTCAGACAAAACGGAGTAGGAGCACATTATGATATGTGCGGGACCGAGAACAATACGTGTATGTGATACCGTATTAGATTCTCGCGATATGAGATATCGGCCGGGTATATGTGATATAGCCGGGTCATCGGATCAAGTGTTGATACGATGAATTGATACAGATTATATTAATCGGTTATTTGTTAAATAGCCGAATTATCGGATCAAGTGTTGATTCCATAATTTAATGTATAATTATATATTTGATATATTAAATTACATTAACTAATATAAGCTCACTAAAAGATTCTTTTTCTCACTCGGGTAATACATTGATATATATGCGATATATGTTAATTGTATTATTTTATTTTGTTACAATAAATATTGTATATGTGATATATAATATTGTAACAAGTTATGATTACTAATGCAACATGATTAGTGGAGATTAAACATGGTTAGGGTTTGATTTGGGTTAATTTTTCTAGAAGCTTATAGAAGCTTTTGTTTTGTTTTCTTGCAAAGATATTTGTGTTGATATTTTGTGAGATATTCTTTAACCCAATCCAAACCCTTAACCCTAGTAAACTCTCTACAATGGTTAGCCTCTTCATCTTTAACCATGGGTTGCATTTGTAATTATGATTTGACTTTTCATTATTCATCATAAAAGAAATTGATCTTCTTCTTCTTCTTCATGGAAAAGCTTTCTAGCTTTTTCATTAGTGATGAAAATGAGTGAGAAATTGAAAACAAATGAGAGATAAATTCCTACTTCATCATCCTCATCTATTCTAGCCATTTAGATTAGGGTGTTTGCTTTGCTAATACTTGATTAGCAAAGCAAAAGCTTGGGCTTGAGTTTCTTCAAGGTAGATCATCTTTGTTATCGAAGATCGGAAGCAAGCTTGCATCTTTCTCTTCATGGAGCCTCTCTTGAGTCCGGGTACTCGATGATCGCAGCGAAGGGACCTCAACACGGAGCTTAAGAAGTAAAGGAACGGACTACAAAGGTTGTAATCCCTAACTCTTAGAAGTAAAGTTGTTTACTTACTATGTGTTTCACCTAATATCTAGTCTAAGATCTTGGTTAGGATTGTTCGGCACATCTAAATTTTAAATCGGGCATGGTTGATGCCTTATAGACCCTTGTGAGTGTGTCTAGTAACCCTGCATCGAGTACCCAATTCGAGGAGGTGGACGAACCGTCTGCGGGTACATGGTGGACCCGGTAAGGTATCCGGGGCAAGAAGCTCGAGATATAGACGATGAGCCTGGCAGGAGGGAGCACTACCTACCGGTGATAGTTTGGACCTGGCGGTTATCTGGAGGATACCGACCGGAGTCGTAAGATTGATATGAGGGTCGATCTGAGGATGCAGCACCTGAAAATATAAGGATTACGTGTCAATGATGGACACGGATTTCATGTTGTTTTTGAGTGTCGATATTGGACACTCAGTTTCCATGATGTTGATGTGTCACTGATGGACACACGTGGATGATATCCACATGCATAAAGGCATATGATTTCAGATGTTTGTATTTACATGTCCTTGGCATTGACTCTATTGTTAACATATATGCATACATGGTCACCCTAAATATCATAGTATTACCTTCATGATTTAGTATGACCTAGGAATCGCTGTATATTCGATTTCTACCTGTTAATATTTTCTACTCACGAGTTCGAAACTCATCCCCGTTGTGCCACAGTCTTCTTGCAGGTTCAACCGCTTGGATCAATAGCGTTATCGTTGTCACACAGTTTCCCCTAGGGTGTTTTGCTTCGATAGGTGTGACACACATTGGATCGTGACCACCCTCTTACTTTTATATTCTATTGTATCTAAATAAACTCCATCAAATCAGAAACTAGATTTTTGTATATCGGTAGACATAGACAGACTTGTGTTGCGAGATTTAGAGCGATGGGTGTATGTTCACTTCTTTTGAGCTGTTGGTGTTTTGCTTTATTTATTGTTCTTTCTGGATTTGATCTTCGCCGTTGTATGTTGTATATTTACTGCTTTATTTTGTTGTTGTGATTCCGCCGATTGGTGAAGAGCTAGCTACCGCTTGGGGATACCTATATATTGTATGTATGTGGTTTTGGATCAAAATATACAAGGGAGGTGCTGCCCAAATTTTAAAGGACGAAAAATGTTTTCAATTTTATTATATAATCCACTTGCATTTTCATATATCATTATTTATGCATTTAAAGAAAAACTTGATTTCATTATACATTTATTTCAAAACTACACCTCCACTATTTTCCGCAAAAAGGTTTAGATTTCTGGGTTTCGACTTACTTGAATTACGTTACGCCTTTAGACGTTGCGTGATTAAACGCCGGTCACATACCAAATTCCGGGTCATGACATTAAAGTAGAAGAAAGGATGAAGAAGGGTGAAAACATGATTAAGATGCAGAAAAGTAAGTGCAGAAAGTAAGTGCGGAAATTAATTGCAAAAAGAATAATAAAAACACTACCTTTATTAATCAACTATTGCATTTACAATTTTTCTCCTTTAGAAAGTAGAATACAAGAACCCTAGTTTGCTCTAGATCTCTCTCTTGTAGGAAGGAGATGAATAGATGATGATCACTCGGATACGTGGACCTCTTGGATCTCTTGATCTCATCGGTGATGATTTTTAATTTGCAGCTCTTTGTCCTATATATAGTCCCAGAAACTAGAAAGCCTAGATGCCATCTGTGAATATATGTTGTTACGATCAAATATCCAAAATATCACATCCAATGGCCCTCGAACCGTCATGGAACCGCCGCATATAGGCTTGTTTAGCCGCGGTTCCGCCGCAGTTTAGTAAGATAATTTCGGGATTTTTTGTGGTCTCTTATGTTGCCATGTGGAGATCTTCTTAATGTCTAGATTCTGAAAATAATGCTCTGAGTCTCTGCTGTTACTAGATCTCTCGATTTGCTTCTAAATTTTGGCAGATTCGGTTTCGAAATCCCGATTTGACTCGGATCTCTTACTTGGATTCCAGACCTGAGCTAATATCTGCATAATATCTTAAATCATAGTGTTAGTAACATTTGATATTTTTGAGATATTATCCTAACCATTTATATGATATAATATGTTAAGAATATTGATTAGAAATATTTGATATGATATGCATATTTTAATTACAAAGATTTCATTTAAATATTATATGCATATATTTTCCCTCATTATGTTAAAAATAATGTAGAAATATATGATAATATACTTTTTACAAATAAACCTTCATATGTTCTATATTTACAATAAATATCTTTTAGTACTTAACAATAGTAGGGAAAATGTTCATTCAAATGTGTAATATTTTAGACAAATCAACAATATACCGCACATACGGGGCAGTGTCAAGAAAGCGGGTGAATAGCAGACCTAGCTATTCAGAGTCGAAGGAAGATCGATTGGAATGTCTCCTAATTGCATTGCAAGCACAACTCTTATTGATGCCATAGTGGCAAAATTTAAGAGTGCAGTGAATCGAGAAAGTACCATGGTGTCCAAGTATGCTTCCGAGAGGGATCGAAGCTACTTGGGCAAACATGTCTGATCGGATCTAGGGTACAAGATTTCGCGAGCCTAATATATATTTGGTTTATATTGTTTTCTTTTTGGAAGATCTTTGTGTCGGTTCTAATGGATATGGCTGCAATACTATCCGCTTGCAAGTTTTCAACAGTCCACGCCACACCAACATGTATGGGTAGAACAAGAAGGAGAAGGAGAAGATTCTCAGGGAATCAATGGTTCAGCGAACCAGCTCAGGAAGCTATGGACGACACCCATTCGAATGTGCGAGTGGAAATATGTTAGTCATTGGCCCAACCCGACCCAATACCCACCCATCTTAGTAGGTGTCCTATATATTCATATATAGGAGGCTAGAGTTTCATGTATGAGATATGATAGATTAGACATACAATATTTCTAGAGAGAAATATCAAGAGAGTCGTCGTCTCCGTCTTGCTCCTATTCTACTACGGTTGGCTTGCAGGATGATCACGTGAGGATTCTCGCTTCTTCAAAGTGTGGTTTCTTTCCGGCCGTTGCGTGGAGGCCAGAGAGACCGGATCTACAACATAACGTGGGCGAGGATATTGATCACACCAATCGGATCAGGTATATCGGTAAACTTTTATGGTAGATATATGGTTTTTCCGCTGCTTAAATCGTATGTTTATGTATCTACGTACCTAAAGTGAGCAGGCGGAATAAAAGAGTGTTCTTTCATATGTTCATGATTTTTCAAGTTTGTGATCACTCCATTTGGGTTCCTTGTTTGAACAGGATTTATTCTAATTTGTGATAATCATTTATCTTTTTTTTCGCTTTTATGTTAGGTTATGAAATTTAAAAACTCTAACAAGGATGGCACGGGGTTTGCAAAATCTGGTTAAAAACCTTCAATGCTCTATACGTACAATATGATAATAGAAATGTATACAATAATATGCATTGGAAAATCACTATATCAAACAGCTAGAAAGGAATCGCAAATTTAGCATATAAGTTATAACTCAGTCAATTAGAACACAACCACAATACAATTCATAAAACTAGTTGACGTGACCTGGATCATGTCAAGATGTTACCTTCCGTTGATCTGCTGATAGCGGTGATGGATGGCTGATATTGGATCTGGAGGTTGGCTCCTGAAGCGTATGGATCTCAATGGGTTTGAGGTTGTGGTTGCCGAGCTACCTGCAAGGAAGTCCTGGGGTGGTTGTACCATTGAGGACCCTCCGACGATCAAGTTAGACTAGAGATCTGAGCAGAGTAACGGCTTAGTGGAGTAAAAATAGCTTACTTGAACCGTCTAAAGAAGGGGTTTATATAGTGGTGGCAGTAGGCAGGGCATGCGCGAGAATCACAACGGCCGTTACTCTCCCGACGTTACGCCCGCGTGATGAGCGGGATCTCCTATTAATGGCGAGATAGGTTCGTTAATGGGGGATCGTGATGGCGTGGAACGTGGGATGTGGCCGGCGGATATCTCGCACATGGCGAGATTCGCGGGATGGCGGTTGCGCCTGTGAGCAGTGCCGTTGGTCGGTCGATGAGACCGAGGAAGATGACCTCGGCGGGAGAGCTCGCGGACGAGCGGGAGAGCCGAGGTATCTTGGTTCTGCGGTAGCCCAGAGATGAGTTGTGAGGCCGTGGAGGCCAATTATGCAGGGGGCTCGGAGGTGAGCCAGCCTTTGTCTGTAGGACGGGCATAGGGGTGGCCTGGTCGGCCACTATAGGTCCTTTCTTGCATACTCTGGGACACGTCATCTTCCATATGTCATGATCTGGGAGATCACCAATATCGAGCATCATCATCAGCCCCCCACTCTCATCCCGACCAGCTGACGGGTCGGGTCGAGAGTGGTCCGCCGGGTCACCCGAGGTGAGCTCCTTTTCGAAGATATCGTCGGGCGTGTCCCCGGGCATTCTATTGCTTTTCTTTGGGTGATGACAGCGAATCAGGGTGAGATCTTTGCATTAAAGAGGGTGCGCCGGATCGTGCGTACTTTCGCTGAAGCGACAGTCCACATGTCGGGCGCTGGTTGGCTGACGTGACGGGCCACAGATCTCTGGTGTCTGATGGGACACGGCCAGTGCGCGTGCAACAGGTGGAGCGATCGTGGTCGTCGAATGCGAAGAGTTTTTTTTGGTGGGAGTCGACTGTCGCCGCTGGATGAGGACGCCGGTGGCCATAAATAGAGGTGGGGTCTGCTTCAGGGCCCATCTCTCTTCATATTTTCCTCGTTCTTGATCTTGTAAGCTCTTGCTCTCCTCTTTAGGTCGGATCTCTGCATTCCCGAGAACTTCTCTCCATCAGGTTAGATGTCTTCTTTTTCTTTCTTTTGCTTCTTCTCCTTCTGAGTTGAGTCTGATTCTCCCTTTGGCAGGACCAATGGATCGTTCTAGGGCCCTTGCCCTCGGTGCTCAGTCCCGGAGGGGGGCCGACGGTGCGGCCGTGTCTCCGGCTGAACCGAGCCCCGCACCAAATGTGCCGCCGACGGCGGGGCCATCTGCCTCGTTACGAGCTCCGGATGATTGTCCCGGTGGCGGCCAAAGGCTTCCACGGGTTCCCGAGCCCCAGACGAGGGATGCAGGAGAGGACGAAGACGGGGTTCCTCTTAAGAGGAAGAGGACGGTCTCACCCGCGCCACCGACGGAGGTTCCGGAGGGGATTCCTGTGCAGGAGGAGGACGTCCATTTCGTGGTCCCGTCGGGGCTTTCCGTTGCTGCCGGCCTACTTGCTGGTATGGAGGAGTCGGCCGGGGGTAGGATTCCGCGGGGGACCCTGAGGGCCCAAATGGCGGCTATCGCTCAGGAAGCAGTTCAGGTATGCACTCCCTCATGTGTTATTTCGAGCGCCCTTTCTTTAGTTCGGGTGTCTCTAAGTCTCTCTGCCGCTTTTTGTCGGGTCCTTCAGCACTGCGCCCTCGTTACTCGTATGGAGGCCGAGGGGGATATCCATGCTGCGAGGTCAGCAGAAGAGTCTTCTTCGGAGGCCGAGGATCTGCGACTTGAGCTGCGTCTGGAGAGGGAGAGGATGGCCGTCCTTGAAGCCCGATCGTCCGCCATGGAGCTTGCCGTCTCAAGATGCTGGGAGTCCTATCACCGCCTGAGTGAGTCCCACTGAGTCATCGAGACGAAGTTGGTGGAACTGGCCGATCGCTTCGTAGCCATGAAGAGAGCAAGGGATGCAAGCAGGCGGGATGCCGAGGTGGCGCTTCAGGCGGCGGAGGTTGCCGAGATCCGGGCTAGAAAGGCGGTGGCTAATTACAAGGGGTCGGACCAATTTTACGTCGACCTCGGCGAGGCCTCCGCCATTGCATGAAACAAAGCTCTTGATGCCGTCAAGGAGCAGTTTCCGGAGTTTGCCGATGGTGAGCTTCGCGCTCGGGTCCCTCTTTCAGTGGTCGTGCCTCCGGCCAATGGTGATGAAGGAGGCGAGGTCTAGGCTGGGCTTGCGGCCCAAACTTTTTGGCTTTTCCTCCTCTTTCTTTTGTAAGCCTTCGAGTAATTTGATAAGGCTGGGGAGCCCACAATACCCTTGTAAAGACTTTGGCTTTGTGAATAAAAACTTTTTGCAGTTGTGTTTGCACGCGTATTTTCCTTTTGTCTGCTACACTGTATTTGCACAGTACTGCCTTTGTGTAGTATCAGTTCTTCGTCTAGCGATTATGCGTCGAGTTGAATCTGTTCACTTGCCAAGTGTGCAAAGACTGGAGGGAAGACGATATCTCCATGGCCCCGAAGACGGGGTGGAGATCGCTCAGACGTAGATAGACCGGATGCCTCTTGGTGAGGTCATGTCCCTTAGCGTGGATGGCTCGGAGAGGCATGCTGAGGATGGACCGAGTAGGGTAGCTGCCCGGTTCCTCTAGACGAGGGCTTCGATCCCTGGCATTGTAAGGGCCGTAAGGGGCCTACTAAGGACGGGGCCGAGCAGGGTTGCTGCCCGATGCCTTTTGGCGAGGGCTTTGATCCCTGGTTTATTAGGGTAGGGAGCTACCAGCCAGGGATAACCGAGCAAGGGCGGGCCCGGTTGCTTCTTGGTGAGGGCTTCGATCCTTAGCGCGGGAGGGGCCGTAAGGGGCCTACTAAGGACGGGGCCGAGCAGGGTTGTCGCCCGGTGCCTCTTGGCGAGGGCTTTGATCCCTGGTTTGTTAGGGTAGGGAGCTTCCAGTCAGGGCTAACCGAGCAAGGTCGGGCCCGGTTGCCTCTTTCGAGGGCTTTGATCCCTGGTGTGTTGGGGTAGGGAGCTACCAGCCAGGGATAACCGAGCAAGGGCGAGCCCGGTTTCCTTTTGCGATGGCTTTTGATCCTTAAGGACGGGCCGGGCAGGGTTGCTGCCCGGTGCCTCTTGGCGAGGGCTTTGATCCCTGGTGTGTTGGGGTAGGGAGCTACCAGCCAGGGATAACCGAGTAAGGGCGGGCCCGGTTGCCTCTTATGAGGGCTTTTGATCCTTAGTGCGGAAGGGGCCGTAAGTGGCCTACTAAGGATGGTCCAAGCAGGGTTACTGCCCGGTGCCTCTTGGCGAGGGTTTTTGGTCCTTAAGGATGGCCGAGCAGGGTTGCTGCCCGGTGCCTCTTGGCGAGGGCTTCGATCCCTGGCGTTATGGGGTAGGGTGTTACCGGCCAGGGATAGCCGAGCAGGGTAGCCGCTCGGCTGCCTCTTGGTGAGGGCTTCGATCTCTGGCGTTGTGGGGTAGGGGAGCTACCAGCCAGGGATAGCCGAGCAGGGTAGCCGCTCAGCTGCCTCTTGGTGAGGTCTTCGATCCCTGGCGTTGTGGGGTAGGCGAGCTACCAGCCAGGGATAGGCGAGCAGGGTAGCCACTCGGCTGCCTCTTGGTGAGGGCTTTGATCCCTGGCATTGTGGGGTAGGGGAGCTACCAACCAGGGATAGCCGAGCAGGATAGCCGCTCGGCTGCCTCTTGGTGAGGGCTTCGATCCCTGACGTTGTGGGGTAGGCGAGCTACCATCCAGGGATAGCCGAGCAGGGTAGCCGCTCGGCTGTCTCTCGGTGAGGGCTTTGATCCCTGGCATTGTGGGGTAGGCGAGCTACCAGCCAGGGATAGCCGAGCAGGGTAGCCGCTCGGCCGCCTCTTGGTGAGGGCTTTGATCCCTGGCGTTGTAGGGTAGGGGAGCTACCAGCCAGGGATAGCCAAGCAGGGTAGCCGCTCGGCTGCCTCTTGGTGAGGGCTTCGATCCCTGACGTTGTAGGGTAGGCGAGCTACCAGCCAAGGATAGCCGAGCAGGGTAGCCGCTCGGCTGCCTCTTGGTGAGGGCTTTGATCCCTGGCGTTGTGGGGTAGGCGAGCTACCAGCCAGGGATAGCCGAGCAGGGTAGCCGCCCGGCTGCCTCTTGGTGAGGGCTTCGATCCCTGGCGTTGTGGGGTAGGCGAGCTACCAGCCAGGGATAGCCGAGTAGGGTAACTGCTCGGCTGCCTCTTGGTGAGGGCTTCGATCCCTAGCATTGTAGGGTAGGTGAGCTACCAGCCAAGGATAGCCGAGCAGGGTAGCCGCTCGGCTGCCTCTTGCTGAGGGCTTCATCCGTCCTCTTGGCGACACGTGACATGATCGCGTGGGGAACGTGAAACGCCGGAGTGGTGTCGTTTCGATTTCGCATTGAGCGGCGAAGAGGGACAGTCGCTGGCGACACGTGTCGTGGCCGCGTGGGGAACCTGAAGCGCCGGAGTAGTGTCGTTTCGATTTTGCATCGAGCGGTGCAATATCTGCCGCGTGGCGGCACAGTCGCGGGTGAAATGGGAGACCATTGAACTCCGGGGGAGTTGTGGGCTATAAAATAGAGGGAGTGTTGATTAATCACATCCTCACACCCGAAACGTAAGAATGGAGGACTTTCCTTTCACCATCCCCGACATTATAAACTTCGAGGACGTGTACCTCTATGACCAGTACTGTACTTATGACATGGTGCAGTTGGTGATAGGACGCATCGAGAATCACTTTGGCCGGTTGCTCCCCCGATGCTCCTCCCTCCTTCAGCTGTTGATCTACTCCATCTGGAGGACGTCGCCGGGGCTCTACAACCCCTTATCCGAGCAGTTGAAAGACGAGACCGTTGGCAAGCTAAGGTCTCTGGGGCGCTTCGGCCTGATCTCTGCGAGTCGGCTAAACCGCTCGAAGGCGCTCGTCCTTGAGTGCTTATCAATTGAGGCTCGATGCCGACGCTAGCGGGGGGCATCGAAGGCAGAGGTTAGACGCTGCGAAGGCTCGGTTGGTGAAAATATTGTCAGAGTACCACGAGCTGTGCTCTCTGCACCCCATTCCCCCGCTATTGTAATTTTTCTTTTCTTTTTTTTATGTACGGCTGAGGAGCCTATAATACCCTTTGAATGAATAAGATTCTTTTTCTTTCTTTGCAATGCTCTATTGATCCTTTTTATCATATAAACAAAAAGATCTCAAGAAAGGTGTACATTGCTTAGAAAAGAAAATACATGCTAATAGATGTTCTTATCCGTGCAGCTTGAGCCTCTCGGATGTCTGTTGGCATCTATGCCCGGCATAGGGTTCCGAGCCTCGTAGGCACCAGACATGTCCTCTGATGACACGACCATGATTTGGCCGATGGTCAGCTCGGCGGGAGGGGGACGCTGCTCCTGCTCGCGGTCAGTTTGCCACTTGTCCCTCAAGTACGCTGCGAGGTGTCCCGAACGGATGAGCTCCTCGATATAGTCTCGGAGCTGCTTACAGCTCTCCGTGGAGTGGCCTAGCGACCTGTGAAAACCGCAGTATGGGCCTCGAGTTCGCTTTGAGGCCATGCGCGGGATCGGGGGAAACTTGAAGAACCCCTCGCCCTTAGCCTCTTCTAGTAGCACTGTCTGGGAGGCGTTGAGCGGGGTGTACTCCTGAAACTTCGGGAGATAGGACTTTGGCCGCTCTGGTCCCCTTCTCTCTTCTCTTGCCCTCTTCTTTTGGTCGGTTTGCTCTGCCCCGGGGAGGTTGGCGTTCACCTCGGACTCGAGCGGGACTTCGCGCTCGGTCCAGGCCTTTACCTCGGCCATGGTCTTAGGTTGCGCTAATGCAAAGGAGCGTAACCACTCCTTGTGCCTAAGAACAGATCTCAGTGCCGTGATGACCGTCTCATCCCGGTACTCTGGGACCTCGAGAAAGGCGTTGTAGAAGTGGGTAGTGTATGCTTTGAACGTCTCTTTGTCCCTGCTTTTGATCGTGAAGAGATGGTCAACTATGCGTTTTTGCCGCCTGTTCCCGACGAAGTGGCCGAGAAATTGGGTGGCCAGCTCGTCGAAAATTGAGATCGAGCAAGGATCGAGTCCACGGAACCAGTCTCGCCCAGAGCGGATGAGAGTGGCCGGGAAAGATCGGCACTGGGCGGCGTCGGAGTTGTCTTGGAAGCTCATCCCCACGGTGAACGCATCCAAATGGTTCTTCGGGTCAGATTTGTCATCGAAGAGGAAAACCTTTGGGGGCTTGTTGAGGGAGGAGATGTGGACGGCGAGCATCTCCTCTGTGAATGGTTTGGTGAGCGAGTCGGTGGCGTACTTAGCCCGGTTGCTCGAGCGGTGACCTTCCCGATGCATACCCTCGATCTTCTTCTCGAGGACGTCGAGTCAGCCATGGTACCCCGACGATACGGTACATTCTGTCACGCCCCGCTTCCCAGAGTGCGCTAAAATCGGCACGTGACAGAGCCAACCATGCTACCTGTGGCTAGGAAACATCCCTCCACAGTCATATTACGGCTGTCTAGAGATATCAAGAATAGGAAAATAAAAGAACTATCTAGAACATGTCCATATGCCAGAATAAAAGAGTCAAGAAATAATATGCGGAATCAATAAATCCAAGTAACAATAACAATCTGGAAAGTACATCCCATAATATGGGCTCACATCAGGAATGAAAAAAATACGAAATAAAACTAAACTAACTAGCTACTAACATAATCTTCACTGCTCAGCTTGTTGGTAAAAATACTCCTGAACTGCCTGCGACAGAGATAGAGGATCTGGGCCATGCAAAACCCAGACGTCAGCGCGTCATGATATCAACCAATAATAAATGAACAGGATACACGAGATATGTAGGCATGAATACTAAATAGCAACATAAATGTAATAAGTAAACACGGATATAGAATAGTGAAGTGCATAAATATATGTGGCATGCAGCGATCAATCTAAATTGTGCTACTGGGTTATCTATTCTAAAGTTGTTTGAAATCAATTAATGTAATCCTCCATGTTACTCAAAGGATATGTCCCATTATCCCCCGGGACCACGGATCAGGTAGTGGGAGTCATGAATGACTCTGTCCCGTTATCCCCCGGGACTACGGATCAAGTAAGAATCACGAATGATTCTGTCCCGTTATCCCCCGAGACCACGGATCAAGTAATACCCTTATAAGCTACACTTTAGTTTACACCTTTGATTTCTTCATAGCCCCAAGGTTATGTGTTCAAGTTAGGTATTGATAAATCTGAAGCTAATGCCAACGCAGGATCAAGCAGGAACAGATTTGTCTATACAGACAACAGGATATGTCCATCGGGACAACATGTCTGGATTGTCGGCATTAGAAACAGGATCAGGTAACATGTTAAGTAGTGATATATCAGGTCATGTCAAGTAGTGGTGTATCAGGTCATGTCAAGTAGTGCACAGGTATCAAGCGGGTGCTCATAATCAAACTGTAGCAAGTATTGAATCACGGTAAAAGTACGGATGTACGATAAAAGCATGGATGCACAAATATCTATCAGGGGTTACATCATGACTAAGTAGGATGCACAATATCAAGCATAGTGCACTAATACAACAGTAACATGAAATAATATGGTCTCAGCGTGCAACTAGATATGTAATAAACCGTACGGATACAGACGGATACTATAAAACTGTAAATCGGTAAAATTTACTGAATATTAAAACACAAGTACTATTATTTATTAAATAGATATTGATATAATAATATTAACATGGATAACATATTCAAACCGATTAATAACTATAAAAGTGGTATTGATTAACCATGCACAAAAAAGTTCCGTTCAGAAATTCAGCGTCACCCTGATTTGTAAAATAGCTTAAAAATAACAAACGTTCTCCAAAAGGGACGTGTCTTATACCAAAAAAAAGATAATTCAATAAAGTTTTCATTTTTATAAGTTGAAGTATCTCAGGTTGTTCCTACAAAAAGTTATGAACATTCGAAATTGAAAGTTTGCTGCTGGAATTTCCCTGGACAGCAGTTTAGAGATATTTTCATTTGCATTTTACGTTATTTAAACAATTTATTTTGCAACTATATATTTCATAGAGTTATAGTATTCTGAGTTATATTCGTAACGAACTAAAGAACGTATACTAAAGATTTTTCTATGATTTATAATGAATTTTATAAGGTAAGGTGTACAGTAAATTTCAGATTTGTCGTATCCGTTTTGCAACGACGTTTCATGTGTAAACTATAATATTTTCAAACTATATTTTGTATAACATTATAAAATGAAGATTATAAACTAATTAAAGATAATAATAAGAAATATTACGACGATATATATTTTAAATGATATGGATGCAAACAGGTATCCGAAAACGGTAAAACTTTAATATGGATGTACAGTGCAATCAACATGTGATATTTTTATTCATATGGATGCAAAATAAGATACATAGCATGTAGCAAAATGAATAAGCATGCGACTAGATATGTAAATAGTGATATGGATGCATACGGATGTCCGAAAACAGTAAAACTATAAAATGGTAATGTGGGATGCATAACTAAACATTCTGTGATGTTATTATTCAAATGGGTGCAATATATTGTAGTCTAGCATGTAACAAGATAAATTTGCATGCACTAGATACGAAATAAATTATACGGATGCAAACGAACGTCGTAAAACTGTAAAACTATAACATGGGATGCATAATTTTAAATACATGTATTATATTTATTCAAATGGATGTAAATATAGTAACATAGTATGTAGCAAGGTAAACTTGCCTCGATCGAATCACGCGACAGATACGCACAGCACGTCCAACATCGGTAAATCGTCGCAACGCACACGCGGCACGCGGGACGGGTCCAGGTAAGGCAAGAGGGTGATCACACAGGCAAGGTACGTTCACTGGATCACTCGGATCGTCAGCGACGAGCACGGCTCCGGCGGTGATCACCGGAATCAAGAAACAAGATCAAGAAAAAGAAAGAAAAAAGAAGAAGAAGAAGTAAGAAGAAGAGGCTGTGTATTAAATAAGAAAAGAAAAAAAATAAATAAAAAATATATAAATATATATATGCAGAGGAGAGAGAGAGAGAAAAAGGGGTTGTTAGTTTGTCAGGAAATTAGTTTAGATTTAAATTTAAAAAAAAATTTATTAGTTAACTAAATTTTAATTTGTATCAGTTTATAAAATTAATATTATATAAATAAAATTTGATATTCTGGTAAATACAAACATAGTCCAAAACATGTCCGGGTCAGGTCTAAAATTCAGTTTTAAAATACGAAAAATATACATGTCGACCAAAATTAAAGTTGGATATCCGGGTAACGAAAAATGCATACCCCTAAGAACGGATGCACGTACTTGCGCGTAGCCATCCAAACAAGCCCGTTTCACTGAGCGGGATGAGAACAAGATGTGCGGATACTACCACAGGGTCAAGGGTATCATGCAGGCTATGCAAGATATTTTTAAAATATTTTATGTGACTTTAAATGTTATATTTAAAAATGCAGATGCCAGATAAAATGCGAGTATGCAATGTACAAATAATGAAAGCGCACGGATCCATATAATAAGCCAGGATAAATTATAAACATGAATCAAGACAGGTTTCAAGCAAGCGGGTCGGGTCGGATGCAAATACAGATGTCAAAACACTATTCGCACCCAAAACACAGTAAATCAAGAAAATACCATAAATAAAGAAATACTCGAATTAGAACTGGTATAAATGAACTAGGTTGTTACATTATACCCAACTACAAAAAGAATTTCGTCCTCGAAATTCCCAAGATAAGAAAAGATAAACAATTAAGAATCTATAAGAATAGGTATGGAAACTTCTGTCGAATCTCGTCTTCTCGTTCCCAAGTCGATTCTCCGTGCGAGCGATTTCCCCAAGAAACAAGTACGAGAAGGATAACCTTGTTCTTAAGGATTTTTTTCTCTTCGATCAACAATCGACATCAGTCGTTCCTCAAAGGTCAAATCCTCTCTTACAGCCAGCTCCGAATGATCCAGCACGTGTGTTTCATCTCGAACATACTTACGGAGTTGAGATATATGAAACACGTCATGAACCTTCGCCAAAGATGGCGGTAAAGCCAACACATAAGCCACTTCTCCAGCACGCTCCAAAATCTCGAAAGGCCCTACGAATCGAGTACTAAGCTTGCCTCGACTCACAAAACGAATCACTCCTCTAGTTGGTGATATCTTCAAGAATACCAGATCACCAAGAGCGAACTCTAGAGGTCTTCTCGATGTGTCGGCCCAACTCTTATGCCGATCTTGTGCTGCCTTCATATGATTCCGGATAGTATTAACATTCTCTACTGTTTGCACGATCAAATCCGGTCCCAACAATCTTTGTTCTCCAATATCATCCCAACAAACGGGTGAGCGACACTTGCGACCATACAATGCTTCGAATGGAGCCATCTGAATAGTCGCCTGAAAGCTGTTATTGTACGAAAACTCCATCAAATGTAGATGATCCTCCCATGAACCCTTGAAGTCTAACATGCAAGCTCTCAACATATCTTCAAGAGTTTGGATCGTTTTCTCCGACTGACCATCTATCTGAGGATGATAAGCTATGCTAAACTTCAATCGCGTCCCCAAACTTTCCTATAAACTCCTCCAGAAGTGTTGTTAGTGTATATGCCCTAGGCGCCATTATTGTATCATACTAGGTTATATATTACTTAATGGAAGCTTGGGATATTCACAGTTGTATATACAGTCTTGCTAAAAATGGTAGTATGTTACTTGGTTTGTGTCTACTTTAATATGTGCATATGTTTCATGTAACGTATCACTTATACATATTAGTAGAGCCCATAGGTTCTTTGCTTGATTACCAGCGTTGTGATGGCAGTCACACTAGTGGGGGCTGGGTAGTCTATAAGCAACATCCTATACATGTCCCTAGTCGTAGGATTAATGAGACAGGGCATCGATACTCCAGAGTAGACTAGTGTGTACGCTTCTCATCCTAGTTGGGGAGATGGTCTGTCCCACAGCCATCAGTACGTCGTACTGGAGATAGTATACAGGTGCTCGTTAGGTTACGGGTACACCGGACAGGACTCGTGGGGGAACTGTTAGATGGTATTATACCCGTCGTCAGTTAACAGTTCCCAGGTGACATGAGTACATCATAGTCCGCAGACTTGACACTGCTACTTCGCCTCGAGTGTGTCCCACTGTTCTTAGATTGCTACCCTACCACGGCTCAAAGGAGTCGTGCAAACAGGTAGTAGTTGGGTGCAGTCCCGAGCACTTGGAGGCAGTGGCGGTTAGACAGAATTCGTCTCTCCCGGTATTGGGAGTTGGTATCGCGCTGTGTCAGAGACCCATTACGCAAAGTTCCTGGCCAGGGCAAGTGAGATTTACTGGTAGGTTCCAGTAGTTTCTCAGGGTGTAATGGGCTACGCTCCGACACGACTTATACCGCTATTAGGGGACTGACGCTTGCCGCCCCTAGGCTCGATATGCGATAGTCTTAGACGAACAGACCGGACTGTACGGAGATTGTCACATCAGGCTCAGTGGAGTTCGGATGGGTTTCCTCATCGGCCTTCTTATCGACATCTACCTGGAGACCGTTACGTACAGCTAGTGCCGCTTGCGGTCTGTGGTTAAACCCACTGCCAGCGTAGTGTCGAGTCTTTAGAGTCCCACACAGAGGGTTTCCCTGCTCCAGGTGAAACGATATAGAGGTCGTATGGTTTTACGACAAGAGTTCGGAGGCGTACGTGTGTTTACGCACGTACGACGTTCGGACAGTTTTTACTAGCCGGCTTTGGTTTAAACCAGATTCTAGTATCGGGTTATTGGATTTATACAGTCTAAAGTTTTTCCGTATTTTCACGGATTGGAGGGGCGTTCTCGTAATTTTCCGGGAAGCTTCTAGAAGCATGATGACTTGGGGGTTTAGGTGGCATAAGCATTTAATGCTTAATGACTCATTTGTGTGATTCATCATTAGAGTTAATGCTTCATTTATTGAGCTTATGACTCATGTGATGAATCACACAAGGTGAATGCATCAACCATGATGATTAATCATTTATATTATTTATTTGATAAATTGTTATTGTTGTTATATTCAAATGAGCTCATTATTCATTCTCATTATTATCATCACCTTCTCTCCCCTCAAGCTCTCTCATTCTTGAAACCCTAACCCTAACCTCTCATGAGTTGAGATCAAGGGCTAGCTAGACTAATACATCCATAACCTCACTCTATATCCCCTAGGTAGCTTAGATTAGCACTTTGAGCAACCTAGTTATCTCAAGTTAGAGATCAAGCTTGGCGTAGGAGCTCTCGGGTGGATCGTCTTTGACTCGAGGAGGCCGTTGAGGTGCCGATGTTCCAAGGAGCCTACGAGGAGTGTAGGACAGCGATGAAGACCTGAAGGACGTGTAACGTGAGGTATAACTTCGAATCCGAGTAGTTAAACCTCTCGTAGATAGTTAGTAACGGTTTAGATACGATTCATGCGCTCAAGTCCATGTTACGAAGCTTTGATAATCGTTTTTCATATATTCCGCCTCCCCGTAAGTTCATGGGGTGCGTGACATGGACTTACAGTGGTATCAGAGCCAACTAAACCATTACTAGCTTGTTAGCAACTGATTAGAACTTCGATTGACGGAAAAATACGAAAACAACACCCCGAACACCCTAACAGTTTCTGTAAATTTTAAACGTGTCGAAAAAAATATTTGATATACCTTAAAATTCACAGCAGGAAAATATAAGAATACTGGAAAAATACGAGATCCTAACTCGGCAAGACGGCCGCGGATCCACGGCAAGATGGTGCTTTTGGCCGCGGATCCGCGGCGGAGTCAACTCCGAGTTGACTCGGATTTTCACAGAAATTCATATTTTTTGGTTTTTTGTTTTCCTGTATATTCTGTTTCTACCTAGGTTACTTAAGTACAGGTTTGCTTTTGGGGTAGACACGGATAAAGGTAGTCGATCAATGTTCTAAATTAATTGCTAATTGGGTTTTTATCTGTAATGTTTAATGTGTTCGTAAACCTCCCCTAACTGCTAGTATGTCGGTTGGCAAGGGGTTGCACATTTCTGAAATGTTTACTGTTTGTGTATATGGACTTGATTGGGATGTTGTAATGATTAGCCGGGGTTTAAGATGTGTTTTATATTCATTCATTCGATGTAAATGTAATATGATGTAATATTCTTTTGCGGGGCGCATCCAGGTTGCAGTTATAGCCACCGTTGTATTATTTCATTTTTACTATTTTTGCTCCTAGGATAGACCCAAGGTGGGGTGCACAAACTACCGGGTATGTTGAAGTGTTTAGTGGCCTACTCACGTTGTTGAGGGAGACCGCTTCACTTCGGGTACTTGGCGGGTAGTTTGCCGTACCCGTAAGGGTCTAGGGTGGGGTAATGGCTATTCATCACAACTGTGTAATCCGTCTTTTATTGCAAGCTCAAAGCAAATGCGGATTGCTAGTATATCCAATAAAGTTCATCTGTGATCTGTAATGCTTATTATTGCGTCTGACGAATGTACAATATCTATAAATGATAGCTATTAGACGTCACTTATGGTTTACACCCACGCTAGCCCAGCCCCCGCTCTATCGTTAGTTAAGTAACCTAACGGGTGATGACGGGACCCAGTGGCGAATGCGGATAGCATAAGAGGACGTGGTATTTTCGTTGTTTTCTGCAATGATAGAATAAACGATGGGACGCATTATTATAATGCAAAGAAAATAAACCAAAGTTATATCGTTGGAACAAATTTAAAAGAAACCACTCAGTTATTTTAAAAGATCGGAATTTTTTAATTGCGGAGCTTTAACCACTCCTTTTAAAAAGTATCAGGTTCCTTCGATTATATCAAGTTCACTACGTTCACGGTTTTGCCAAAACCAGTCGTAGCCCTCCTTAATTTCAGTTAAATATTCAGTAGTATTCAAGCTATGTATTTTGACCTTCGCCAAGGCATAGTGATTGGTAGCTGCTAAATATTTATCTGTAGCATAGATAGATGCGTTGGTTTGGGACAGTCGTACTACTATTTTGGCCTTCATCAAGGGTATGTACGGGTGGGTTCAAATTAACCTGGATAATGACGGGTAGAACTTGACATGTGACTTATGATATGTTGTCCTTCGTCAAGGTCATAAGAGCATGGGGCAAAAATCCACATCGGGGGTTTCTAAAGAAACTAAAACTTGCTAGAGTTGCATACCATTTTGGAGTTTGATGAATGTTGGTAGGATTCCTTCAACATTATCATACGATGATATTTTGGATCCCGATCCTACTGTGAGTATATACTACTTATCAGGAGATTCGTCACTTAACGATCAATACTATAAACCAAGTAGGTGCCTAGAAGGGTGTCAGCGGGGTTACGCCCCCAGAGAAAAGAGGTTATTTAATTAAGGAACTTCGCGAAAGCATTGGAAAACCTCTCTCGAAGTATCGACACTGGCCTGGCTGAACGGTTAAGCAAGTATTATACGGTGAGAATAGTCCTGGCTAATTCTTCTTTTATGGTTTGAGGAAGGATTCAAGAAATAGTGGGAGCCATCCTATTTAGATAAATTAAAAACCACTCTAAACTTGCAAGAGCATCATGCTAAAAGTGTTTTCTTCTCTCTCTCTTAATTGCAGCGACCTTGTGACCACGACTAGGTTACATCTAGATAACAAATTGACTGAATCTGACGTATATGACTGGCAAAGGTCTGTCCAGATGTCCATTACCTATGACAAGCTGGAACACCCTATTACTACTCAAGATCTCGCCGTCCCAGGTCCAGTTTCCACCGTCACGGATATGGATATCCGTCAGACAAGGGAAAAGGATAAAACAAAAGCCAAGTGCCTCGTGTTAGCTTCAGTTGATGGTGTATACCAGAACCAGCACGAGAAGATGGACTTAGTTTCCATCTTTCTCCATAACAAAGATTTATATGGAGAGCAATCTCATATCGCAAGATATGAGACCTCGACCGAATTAAATCAAGCGAGGTTGGCCGTCGGGTCATCTGTAGGGGACAACGTCCTTATAATGACTAGCTATATTGATGAGCTCCAGGACCTGGAGACCACGTTGGGAAACGAGTCAGATACTGACTTGATTCTACAGTCTCTGTCTTCTACCCTAAAGAAAATCAGGGAAGAAGAAGGAAAGAGAAGGGCAAATGTTTCAGGACTGAATGTAGTAAAAGAGGGACATTCCTATTGTTACAAGAATGAACATTGGCAGAAGGATTGCAGGGCTAGCAAAGCCAGTTGCCAGGATTCGAAGCATGTTATGGCTTCGGCTTCGGGTGTGTTTGTGATAGAGAACAGTATGTCAATTAACCCTACTTCCTGGGTATTGGATACCGGGTCAGGATCTCACATCTGTAATTCATTACAGGCTCTGAGAAACCGTAGGGTTATCGGGATAGGTGATATGACCCTCACGGTTGCTAACGGAATGAGCATAAACGCTGATTCCGTAGGGGAATATCATCTTGGACTGACAACTGGGCAGATATTGATTCTGCGTAACTGTTTTTATGTACCAGGTACAACTTGTAATATCATATCTGTATCCTTACTTTCTAAAGAAGGATATGATTTTACTTTTATAAGCGATGTGGTCCACATCCACCTAAATCAAGTTCTGATTGGGTCAGGTACATTAGAAAACGGAATATACATATTAAATCAAGCTCAGATTTTCAGTGTCCATAACACACTTAAAAGAAAGTCTCCAGATTTAAATCAGGCTTTCTTATGGCATTGTAGACTGGGTCACATCAATGAGAGAATGTTGACTAAGCTACATAAAGAAGGATATTTGGATCCGTTCGAATATCAAACATATGCAACTTGTCAATCCTGTCTCATGGGAAAGATGACAAAGACTCCGTTCACTGGACACAGAGAAAGAGCAAGCGAGCTCTTGGGACTCATACATAGTGACGTATGTGGTCCAATTTCTACACATGCGCGAAGTGGTTATTCATACTTCATTACTTTCACAGATAATTTCTCTAGGTATGGACATGTCTTCCTGATGAAGCATAAATCCGAAGCCTTTGAGAAATTTCGGGAATACAAGAATGAAGTTGAAAAACAAATAGGCAAAAGTATCAAGACACTGAGATCTGATCGAGGTGGTGAATACTTGAGTGCCGAGTTTCTGGACTACTTAAAAGAGAATGGAATTCTCTCTCTGGTTACTCCTCCATACACACCACAACACAACGGTGTATCGGAAAGGAGGAATCGAACCCTATTGGATATGGTTCGTTCCATGATGAGTAAGGCTGAGTTACCGCGATCTTTCTGGGGTTATGCACTAGAATCAGCTGCATATCTTTTGAACAAGGTTCCAATCAAGACTGTGCCTACCACACCATATCAGATGTGGAGTAGGAAGAAACCCTGTCTTCAGTACCTGAAGGTATGGGGATGTCCAGCTTTTGTTAAAAAGCATCATGCGGACAAGCTCGAGGCACGCTCAGTACTGTGTAAGTTTGTGGGATACCCAAAGAACTCCAGGGGGTATTTTTTCTATTACGCAGAGGAATAAAAGGTTTTTGTTTCTCGTAATGCCCATTTTCTAGAACATTAGTTTTTAGAAAATGAAACAAGTGGGAGCGAAATAGAACTGGAAGAAATTCCAGAACCACAAACTACAACTGAAAATATGGTAGAACCAGAGGTTTCAGAAGAAAGGGACATACCAGCGCCTATCCGCAGAAGTAGTAGGCAGTCTCATCCGCACGAGAGATACTATGATTTTCTCATAGACGGGGATCGAGAAGATTGCATCATTAATGATGATGATCCTACTAGCTTCCAGCAAGCCATTCAGAGCGGTGACTCAGTAAAATGGCTGGATGCAATGCGGACCGAAATGGAGTCCATGTACACTAACAAAATATGGACTTTGGACATTGCTCCAGATGGGGTAAAACCCGTAGGATGCAAATGGATCTTCAGAAAGAAGATTGGTATAGATGGACAGGTTGAAACCTATAAGGCTAGACTTGTTGCAAAGGGTTTCCGTCAAAGACCTGGTTTAGACTATGACGAAACCTTTTCTCCAGTAGCTATGCTAAAATCCATTCGGGTCCTTCTTGCTATTGCTGCCTTCCACGATTATGAAATCTGGCAGATGGACGTAAAGACGGCCTTTCTAAATGGTAATTTGGAAGAGTGCGTCTATATGGATCAGCCAGAGGGATTCATTCAGAGTGGGAGCAGTGGTAAGGTATGCAAGTTGCTTAAATCCATTTATGGACTAAAACAGGCATCGCGGAGTTGGAACATCTGTTTTGATGATGCTGTCAAAGAATTCGACTTTATCAAAAATCCAGATGAACCATGCATATACAGTAAGATTGTAGGGAGAGCTGTAGTATTCCTCGTCTTGTACGTGGATGACATTCTTCTAATAGGAAATGATATTCCTATGTTACAGTCAGTCAAAAGATTCTTGTCACATAAATTCTCCATGAAAGACCGGGGTGATGCCACCTACATTCTAGGGATCCAGATCTATCGTAATAGATCAAAGAGGATGTTGGGACTTTCGCAATCCAGGTACATAGACACCATATTGAAAAGATTCAGTATGGAAGATTCTAAGCGCGGTAACCTACCGGCTTGTCACGGAATCACCCTCTCCAAAGATATGTCTCCCAAGACTGATTTGGAAAGGGATCGCATGTCGATTATACCCTACGCTTCAGCGGTAGTCTCTATAATGTATGCGATGTTATGTACCAGACCAGATGTAGCATACGCATTGAGCGTAGTAAGCCGGTATCAAGCAAACCCAGGGGAGAATCACTAGATAGCAGTAAAGAACATTCTCAAGTACCTGAGGAGGACTAAGGATATGTTCTTGGTGTATGGCGGAAAAGACCTCCAGATTGAGGCCTTTGCCGATTCCGACTTCCAGAGTGACAAAGATGACTCTAAGTCCATATCGGGTTATGTCTTTAGCCTCAATGGAGGGGCGGTCTGTTGGAAGAGTTCCAAGCAGGAGACCGTTGCAGACTCAACGATGGAAGCGGAGTACATAGCTGCTTACGATGCCGCAAAAAAAGCTGTCTGGATGAAAAAGTTCCTCACAGAACTTCAGGTGGTTCCTGCCAGTGTTGATCCAATACCTCTGTATTGTGACAACAACGGCGCTATAGCTTTAGCGAAAGAACCCAGGTCCCATCAGAAGTCCAGACACATCTTAAAGCGGTATCACCTGATCAGGGAGATCGTAGATCACCGGGAGATCGAGGTGAAAAGAGTAAAGACGGAGAATAACATTGCTGATCCATTCACAAAGGCCATTCCTCAGACGCAGTTCGAGAGGCTACTCGAGATGATAGGTCTACGATATGCCAGCTCATGGCCCTAGTGCAAGTGGGAGATTGTTAGTGTATATGCCCTAGGGGCCATTATTGTATCATACTAGGTTGTATATTACTTAATGGAAGCTTGGGATATTCACAGTTGTATATACAGTCTTGCTAAAAACGGTAGTATGCTACTTGGTTTGTGTCTACTTTAATATGTGCATATGTTTCATGTGACGTATCACTTATACATATTAGTAGAGCCCATAGGTTCTTTGCTTGATTACCAGCATTGTGATGGCAGTCATACTAGTGGGGGCTGGGTAGTCTATAAGCAACATCCTATACATGTCCCTACTCGTAGGATTATCGAGACAGGGCATCGATACTCCAGACTAGACTAGTGTGTACGCTTCTCATCCCAGTTGGGGAGATAGTCTATCCCACAGCCATCAGTACGTCGTATTGGAGATAGTATATAGGTGCTCGTTAGGTTACGGGTACACCGGACAGGACTCGCGGGGGAACTGTTAGATGGTATTATACCCGTCGTCAGTTAACAGTTCCCAGGTGACATGAGTACAGCATAGTCCACAGACTTGACACTGCTACTCCGCCTCGAGTGTGTCCCACTGTTCTTAGATTGCTACCCTACCACGGCTCAAAGGAGTCGTGCAAACAGGTAGCAGTTGGGTGCAGTCCCGAGCACTTGGAGGCAGTGGCGGTTAGACAGAATTCGTCTCTCCCGGTATTGGGAGTTGGTATCGCGCTGTGTCAGAGAGCCATTACGCAAAGTCCCTGGCCAGGGCAAGTGAGATTTACTGGTAGGTTCCAGTAGTTTCTCAGGGTGTAATGGGCTACGCTCCGACACGTCTTATACCGCTATTAGGGGACTGACGCTTGCCGCACCCTAGGCTTGATATGCGATAGTCTTAGACGAACAGACCGGACTGTACGGAGATTGTCACATCAGGCTCAGTGGGAGTTCGGATGGGTTTCCTCATCGGCCTTCTTATCGACATCTACCTGGGGACCGTTACGTACAGCTTGTGCCGCTTGCGGTCTGTGGTTAAACCCACTGCCAGCGTAGTGTCGAGTCTTTAGAGTCCCACACAGAGGGTTTCCCTGCTCCAGGTGAAACGATATAGAGGTCGTATGGTTTTACGACAAGGGTTCGGACGCGTACGTGTGGTTACGCACGTACGACGTTCGGACAGTTTTTACTAGCCGGCTTTGGTTTAAGCCAGATTCTAGTATCGGGTTATTGGATTTATACAGTCTAAAGTTTTTCCGTGTTTTCACGGATTGGAGGGGCGTTCTCGTAATTTTCCGGGAAGCTTCTAGAAGCATGGTGACTTGGGGGTTAAGGTGGCATAAGTATTTAATGCTTAATGACTCATTTGTGTGATTCATCCTTAGAGTTAATGCTTCATTTATTGAGCTTATGACTCATGTGATGAATCACACAAGGTGAATGCATCAACCATGATGATTAATCATTTATATTATTTATTTGATAAATTGTTATGGTTTTTATATTCAAATGAGCTCATTATTCATTCTCATTATTATCATCACCTTCTCTCTCCTCAAGCTCTCTCATTCTTGAAACCCTAACCCTAACCTCTCATGAGTTGAGATCAAGGGTTAGCTAGACTAATACATCCATAACCTCACTCTATATCCCCTAGGTATCTTAGATTAGCACTTTGAGCAACCTAGTTATCTCAAGTTAGAGATCAAGCTTGGTGTAGGAGCTCTCGGGTGGATCGTCTTTGACTCGAGGAGGCCGTTGAGGTGCCGATGTTCCAAGGAGCCTACAAGGAGTGGAGGACAGCGATGAAGACCCGAAGGACATGTAACGTGAGGTATAACTTCGAATCCGAGTAGTTAAACCTCTCGTAGATAGTTAGTAACGGTTTAGATACGATTCATGCGCTCAAGTCCGTGTTACGAAACTTTGATAATCGTTTTTCATATATTCCGCCTCCCCGCAAGTTCGTGGGGTGCGTGACATGGACTTACAAGTGTGATAAGAATCGGGTGTCATGGTCGGACACGATGCTCACAGGTACTCCATGCAATCTCACAATCTCTTGCATGTACCGTTCTTCTAACGCTTCCGTTGATTGACCAACTCGAAATGGTATGAAATGAGCTGCCTTGGTCAATCGATCAACAATCACCCAAACTGCATTGTTGCCTTTTGGACTCTACGGTAAAGCTGTCACGAAATCAATGGTTATATGTGTAAGGTTCCTAGGCACTCTAATGGAGTCTCACAAGTGATCAAACATGGCCAATTGAAATTTTACAAGTGCCTATTAACCCTAATACGGATCGTTAACTAGATAAATAGGCGAAGCAAGCAAGTAAACGGAAATATAGCTAAAAGAAAGGGGCTACAACCTTTGTAGATCCGTTCCACCACCTCCTAAGCTCCATGATGAAGTCGCCTCGCTGTCCAAATCATATCTTGGGCTCTAGCGTCGGCTTCATCGGAGAAAAACGGGCTAGGTCATCGACGACGATGCCGAAGATGATCTACGTCGAGGCATCGCTAGATCAAGCTCCAACTTCACCAAGTCAAGAAAACTTGTGAAGGAAACACCCTATACTACTTGGCAAGAGGTAGAGGATGAAGAAATAGGAAGTGGGTAGACTTTAGATTTGGATTTCACACACTTTTTCATCAATCACCATTGATGTAGCAAGCTTTCTTCTCATGGAGGAAGAAGAAGAAGATGAAGAAAAAGAATATGATAAGTATTAAGTAAATGATAAATAAATCAATACTTATCATTTACTAACCCTTGGTTATTTGTAGAGAATGGACCATGGTTAACTTGAATGGTTAGGGTTAAGGATGAGATAAGAATGGTGGACTAATTCAAAGCTTCAAGAATCTTCAACTAGCAAACAAAATTAGCAACCATTCTTTTCTCATATTTTTCCAACATAAATAAATAAATAAATAAGAAAAAAGAAAACCCTAATCATAATCTTAACCATGGTCTAAATCTTTACACTAACCCTAGCTTGCATGTATCATCAAACATGATACAATCATGTGCACAAAATATATCACATATGCAATGTGCACAAACCAAGTGAGTAAATCCATTTAAAGTGAACCAATACTAGTTAATGCAAAGTAATATATCAAATATATAATTATACATTAAATCATTAAATCAACACTTGATTCAATGATCCGGTCATGTCGCATATAACCGGCTAGTATCCAATGTATCGGCTTATCGAATCAATCCTTGATTCGATAACTAGGTTATATCGCATACAACCATTCGACACATTCATCGCGAGAATGAAATACGGTATCACATACACGCATTATTCTCGGTCCCGCACATATCTTATATGCGCTCCTATTTCGTTTCGCTTGAGCCAGGAAACCTCTGTGTAGGACTCTAAAGACTCGTCAATACGCCGGTAGCGGATGATGATCATATCAAGCACCCACAAGCCGCAAGCGGTCTGCTAAACGTAACGGCCACCCGGGTATTGAGCGATCAGAAGATCGACGAGCAAGCCCGCTCACACTCCTGTGAATCCAACCAGTAACACTTACCGTACAGTCCGGTCTGTTCGTCTGATATGTCGCATATCTCGCCTAGGGGTGGTAAACGTCAGACCCCAATAGCTCGATAAGTCATGCCGACTTGAGGTCCATAACATTCGTGAAACTACTGATAACTCTTACCAGTATATCACTGCAACCCTGGCCAGGGATTTCCTGTTATGGCCAGTCGAGCATAGCACAACATCAACCCCCAATACCGGGAGAGACGAATCCCCTCCTATCGCTCATTGCCTCCATGTGAATCGGGACTGTACCCAAAAACCACCTGTTTGCACGACTCAGTAGAGCCGTGGTAGGGTGGAAATCAAAGCACAGTGGGAGACACACAAGACTCTATGACGATCTCGGGTCAACAGACTAAGCTTTACCAGTGTCACCAGAGAACTGCCATCTGACGTGAGGTATAATATCATCTGGGAGTTCTCGGCGAGTCCGTTCAGTGTACCCAGTCTCCACTGAGCACCCGCATACCATCTTCGATGTCAAACACCAATGGATATGGGATCATCCATCGCCCATCACATGGGTCGAGAAGATATACGCTAGTCTACTCTGGAATATCGATGCCCCGTCTCGATATTCCCACGACTAGGAACAATGAAGGATGTACTCATTGACTACCCAGGCCCCACTAGTATGATCTGCATCATAGTCCTGGAAGTCGAGTACACATCCTAAGGGCTTTATCAACATGTAATCAGAGAGACAGAAAGTATACATGTTAAGATAAAGAGCAACCAGATAGCGTACTATCATGTCGAGCAAGAAAGTCCTTCCTATATATGTCCCAGCATCCACTACAATATACATCCAATGTACAGTAATGGCCTCTAGGGCATACATATAACTAACAATCTCCCACTTGCACTAGGGTCATCTGTAGCAGTGGTTGCAGTATCACATACTCAACCATCCCCTAAAAGTCTCTCTTTGGGAAAAAAGCCTTCGTGAGTGGATCCGCCGTGTTGTCCTCTGAGTCTTCTCTCCTAACCTCGATCACCCTGGAGATCAATTATCTCCATGATCAGGAGATGCTGCCTCAGAATTTGTCTGGGTCACTGATGGGACCAGGGTTCCAGGGCCAAAGCCACACTTCCATTGTCATACAATGGCAGGAACCTAGTTCATCTTATGAACCAATATACACCCAAACTTCCTCTTTGGTAGTATCTTCAATAGCGATGTTACCAGCCTTTATCGTCTAGTTTGCCACGGTATCTAGCTTGGAACTCTTCCAACACACCGTCCCTTTACTGAGGGTAAAGACAGTGCCTGTGACTGACATTCAGTCGTCTTTATCACCCTGGAACACTTCCAGTGATTCTCCCCAGGATCGATTGATACAATCTCACTATACCTAGTGAGAACCCTAATATCCCTTTAGATCTATCTCATAGGTCCAAATCTCAGGATTTAGGAGGTATCATCTTTATCCTATTTGGAGAATCCTTGTGATAATAGGAGATTGATCGATCGTAGTATAGGAAACTCTTTTCCTATCAAGAGTATGTTGTCTACGTACAATACGAAGATGACCACCTTACTCTCTACTACCCTTTTGTATATACAAGGTTCGTCTACCATTTTGATGAAGTCAAACACTTTGACTATCACATCAAAACAGACGTTCCAACTCCGCGATGCCTGCTTCATTATGTAAAGCAACTTGAACACGTTTCCGCTGCTCCCACTGTTTACAAAGACCTCTGGCTGTGTTCTTATAGACGTTCTCTTCTAAATCAGTATTTAGAAAAGCAGTCATGGCACCCAACTGCCAGATATCGTAGTCATGGTATGTAGCCGTGGTAAGTAGGATCTGGATAGACTTAAGCATAGCTACTGGAAAAAGGTTTCATCATTATCCACGCCTGGTCGATGACGAAAACCTTTAACAAGTCTAGCTTTGAAAGGCTCAACTTTTCCATCTACACCAAGTAATCTTCTCAAGATATACTTGCTCCTGATGGGGATTTAACCCTTCAGATATAGCAGCTAAAGTCCATACTTTGCTGGTGTACATGGATTCCATCTCAGATCGCTAAGCATCCAGCCATTCTTACAGAGTCCCTACTCTCGATGGCCTGCTTGAAACTGGTTGGGTCATCATCTCATGATGCAATCCTCGCTCCCACTGTCATCGAGAAACCGAGGTATCTCTCAGGTGGGTGAGGAACCCTACTAGATCGGCGGAGAGGCTGAGGTTCGTCGGAAACTATTGAATCCTTTGGTTCTACCAAATTTTCTGCAGTTTTGTACAGCTGGAACCTTTCCAGTTCTACAGAACTGATCTTGCCTCGATCTTGTCCGGATTTTGCTTTTGACATAGGCCGGACAATCCCAAATCTTAACTTACTTAAGAGATAGGCTCTTCCCATACCATATCTCATATGGAATGGTAGGCACTGATTTGATTCGAACCTAATTCAATAGGTATGCAGCTTCTCAAGTGCATCACTCCCAAAAGGAAATAGGTAACTCAGTAATACTCATCATAGAGCACACGATATCTAATATTGTGTGATTGCTCCGCCCCGATACACCGTTGTGCTGTGGTGTATTCAGAGGAGTAATACTGAGAGAGAATCTCATTTTCCTTTAGAATAGTCCAAGGATTCCATGCACAAGTATTCTCCTCCCTGATCTCATCATAGGACATAATACTTATACCCGGTTATTGGTTCTCTACTTCTAACTTATATTCTGTGAATACCTCAAAAGGTTCGGACTAATGTTTCAACAGGAACATATGACTGAATCTTGAGAGATTATCAGAGAATATAATGAAGTAAAAAGAACCAGTCCTGGCATGTGTAGACAGGAGACCTTACATACATCATCATGTATCAGTCCCAAGAGTTTACTAACTCTTTCTCTGTTTCCAGTAAACAGAGCTGGTGTCATTATATCTTTGTGACATGACTGGCAAGTTTCACAAGATGTAAATTCAAACTGATTTAAATATGCATCTAAATGTAACTTCAGCTAGTCGGGTCGCATTGATATGACCTAGTCTACAATACCTCAAGAAGAATTCGTTCATTTCTGAACTCTTCCTCTTGTGTGTGTTCTGTATACGAGGAACTGTAGTTTGATTTAGAACTTCAATGCTTTTAGATAACGTGCCTGAACCGATCAACTTTTGATATAGGAAATATTCAAAACATTATCCATCAATACAAAATTATATCCTTTCTTTACTAATAAAGAGACTGATATGATTTTGTATATCAGGTTCGGTATCTAACAGCATTTGTTCAGAATCAATGTATTGGTAATACAGGGTGACAGTGACCAACAGACTTGGCTGCAACACTTGCCCCGTTTTCTGTCTCATGAAACTTATCACCCGTTCTAAGTTTTTCTACCCTTTTGTAGCCCTATGTAACAAATTACATATCTGGGATCCTGATCCGGTATCATATACCCAGGATGCAGAGGATACTGAGAAACAGTTCTTTATAATGAACACACCCGAAGGAGATGCATCATATGCACTTTCTTCGTTTGGGCGGCATAGGAAATCTGGTATTCCCCTATTTCCTGCTCTGTCTTATAACAATTATAAGTTGGAGCGGGACCAACGTTCCCTAGCTCAGTATAACAAGCGGGTTCGGTCAATACATCCATATTATTATCTTGATTAAGGCGTGATATGGTCGCTACCAGGAGAGAGAGAGAAGAAAACACTCAGCGTGCGCTCTTGCAAGATCAGACTGGTTATATATTTTATCTAATCAGGATGGCTCCCACTGTTTTTATCAAATCTTCCTTCAAACCCTAAAAGGAAAGACTAGCCGGGATTAATTACACTCTACAATTTCGCCAATCTTTCAGCCAGGCCAGTGTCGGTACTTTGAGGGAGGTTCCCCGTGCTTTCGCACGGACCTAATTATAGTAAACCTCGTTTTCCCAGAGGCGTAACCCCGTTGACACCTTTCTAGACACCTACTTGATCGGCTAATTGTAAAGTGCAAAACTCTCCCAGGAGTAACAATTACTCGCAGTGGGTATCGGGATCCAACTATCACATAGAAGGTATGCAATCTCATTGCAAATTTCAACACTTGAAACTCCCGATAAAGGTTTTTACCCCTAGCACCTATGACCTTAACTATGGTCAACAAATCATAAGTACTAGTCAAGTTCTACCCGTCATTTCGTGATTAATTAGACCCACCCACATGACCCTTAACTAAGGTCAACAAAGTCACGCGACTGTCCTAACTAATCGCATCATATGCGGTGTAGGAAGACATCACTTAGCTACCGTACACTGTGCCTTGACTATGGTCAACAAACACAGCACGAATACTAAGTACTCTACTTCCTAAAATGACGGAGGGTTGCGGCTGGTTTTTGTGAAAACCTTTAACGCTTTGAACTTGATCTCGTTGCGGAATCAAATGGTTTTTAAATGGAATGTTTTCGAGGCTTTTCTAGTTTTGCTAAAGGGGTCACTCCCGGTGAAGGGATCGTCGGCCCTTTCCTCGTCGAATGAGGTGCGGGATATATCATATATATCACTGTGCAAAGCGGAAACTATAGAAGCGATCAAAGACAAACCGAGGGTTGTAGCATCTGCCAGTTATTGCTAAAGGAGTCACTCCCGGTGAAGGGATCTCGGTCCTTTCCCTATCGAATAAGGTGCAGGATGTTCTATAATGAACACCGCGATGCAAAGCAAGAACTGTAGCTACCTGTTTTATTTTGAAATTCGATTCCACGACATCAATTAGGTTTATTTTCTTTCATTAATCTCATTAATGAATATCCCATCATTTAAATTACCTAAACATCACAGATAGATATGACGTACACTTATGCCATCCGCATTCGCCTCGATGTCCCCTCGTGCACCGTTAGGTTAGGTAACTAACGGCAGAGCGGGGCAGGGCTAGCGCGGGTGTAAAACATAAGTAACGTCTATATAATATATCATATATACTATATATAATACCTGTCACAGAACATCATATGATCACAGCACAGATAAAGCACAGCAGAAGAAACATATGAAATATTGGATATACTAGGACGTCCGTGTTTTCAATACGAGCCAGTATAAAACACGGATTCCACGGTCGTGATGAATAGCCAATCCCACACCCCTAGACCCCTACGAGAGCGGCAAGCAACCCTACCAATTCTAGGGTTAGGAGACCCGGACTCGACTCCTCGAGATGGTCTCCCACTGGACCCCAGAACCCGGTTACTTGTGCTCCCCTCCTTGGGTCTATCCTAGTGCAGAAAAGTAAATAATATACAAATGGTGACAACATCCGCAACCTGGAAGTGCCCCAATAAAAGAATATTACATACAAGTTTTTACATGAATGAAAATGAAAAACACTCATCTCACATAAAAAAAACCCGGCTATTCAAACACGACGATCCAATATAACATATCCAGCAACACATAACATCTCATGTCATCAACGTAAGTAAATATGCGCATCCCAATTGTCGTTGACATATAGCAACGAAACCGGCGATATCACATATTACACTTACGGTCACAGAAAAGAAAGTGTAAAACTACAACAGTTGGAATCCGCAACCTCCTCAGACATCGCATGCCTGACCAAATGAAATACTTAGACATCGCATGCCTAACAATTATAAACCCCGCATTTTAGTCTCAAAGTCGAAAACACTTTTCAATATCAAGTCGGGCAATTCAACAGGATTCCCGACATTCTGATCGAATGCTCGTCGCAAACTTTAGTAGGCGGCCGCACCCCCGACGCCGTCGACGAAGTGCACCAAGGCGGAACACCGCTGCCGCGAGCACCCGGACGGATGCTTTCGGCGACGAGGTTCTCCTACAGTCACTTGGTCGGGGCTATGGGGTGAGGCTGTCTATTAAGTTTACCCGGCGAGTATCCGCGTACACTACGTGATTGCGACGGACTTTTGATCACATCAAAATTCCGTGGCAACCGATCAAGTGAGACTAAAGTGCTATGTTTATAACATTCATTCAGTTATCTCATAACTATTTGTGAATTCCAATTATTGTATCACATTCCGGATAAATAGAAAATATTAAACTTTCCGATCGAACAATCAAACACCCAAGTTTTCCCGATACAGCTCAACACATGAAATAAGTCTAACAGCATTCAGTTCGTGCCTCAGTAGCAATGGTCCAGCCGTAGAAGGGTCAAGCCAACGCCTCACATGTGGCACGCCGTACTGCCCCAAACCCGAAGGTTCAAAGGGCAGTTCAAGACGGTCACATAATCGAGTTAAGGTTTGTTGTCTTCTAGAGGGTCCATCGCGTTACTTGCACTACTTAGAACGTCGTTAAACTACGGAAAAATCCAACAATTGGAAATTTCCCGGCAGGGGAAAAAGTGGGTATTTATATCCGGTCGAACTTTTTAACATATTCTAAAAATACCCGGAAAGCACACCGACAAAATTAAACAGTCCGATCGAATACACCGAGTCCCCAATACAACTCAGAAAATACAACTCTGGAATAAAATATTAAAAATCCCCAGGAAAACCAGCACAGAAAGCTAAGAACTACTGTGCAAAATTGGATGCACAAAGCGACAAAAGGGCCGCGGATCCGCCGCATGAGCCTCCTGTAGGGCCGCGGATCCGCGCCACCTTTGTGGAATCAGGACCACGAATTTTACAGTATGTCTTAGATCTTCCTGCTGATTTTTCTGAATATTTTTAATCTCGAAAAAACCACATTTTACATAAATGTCCAGAGAGCATTTTCAAAGTCGGGTTTTGGGTCGATCGGACTTCTGATTCTGTCGGGACTTCGCCTAAGGCTCTAGCTAGGCTCTGATACCACTGTAAGGTTCCTAGGCACTCTAATGGAGTCTCACAAGTGATCAAACATGGCCAATTGAAATTTTACAAGTGCCTATTAACCCTAATACGGATCGTTAACTAGATAAATAGGCGAAGCAAGCAAGTAAACGGAAATATAGCTAAAGGAAAGGGGCTACAACCTTTGTAGATCCGTTCCACCACCTCCTAAGCTCCATGATGAAGTCCCCTCGTTGTCCAAATCATATCTTGGGCTCTAGCGTCGGCTTCATCGGAGAAAAACGGGCTAGGTCATCGACGACGATGCCGAAGATGATCTACGTCGAGGCATCGCTAGATCAAGCTCCAACTTCACCAAGTCAAGAAAACTTGTGAAGGAAACACCCTATACTACTTGGCAAGAGGTAGAGGATGAAGAAATAGGAAGTGGGTAGACTTTAGATTTGGATTTCACACACTTTTTCATCAATCACCATTGATGTAGCAAGCTTTCTTCTCATGGAGGAAGAAGAAGAAGATGAAGAAAAAGAATATGATAAGTATTAAGTAAATGATAAATAAATCAATACTTATCATTTACTAACCCTTGGTTAGTTGTAGAGAATGGACCATGGTTAACTTGAATGGTTAGGGTTAAGGATGAGATAAGAATGGTGGACTAATTCAAAGCTTCAAGAATCTTCAACTAGCAAACAAAATTAGCAACCATTCTTTTCTCATATTTTTCCAACATAAATAAATAAATAAATAAGAAAAAAGAAAACCCTAATCATAATCTTAACCATGGTCTAAATCTTTACACTAACCCTAGCTTGCATGTATCATCAAACATGATACAATCATGTGCACAAAATATATCACATATGCAATGTGCACAAACCAAGTGAGTAAATCCATTTAAAGTGAACCAATACTAGTTAATGCAAAGTAATATATCAAATATATAATTATACATTAAATCATTAAATCAACACTTGATTCAATGATCCGGTCATGTCGCATATAACCGGCTAGTATCCAATGTATCGGCTTATCGAATCAATCCTTGATTCGATAACTAGGTTATATCGCATACAACCATTCGACACATTCATCGCGAGAATGAAATACGGTATCACATACACGCATTATTCTCGGTCCCGCACATATCTCATATGCGCTCCTATTTCGTTTCGCTTGAGCCAGGAAACCTCTGTGTAGGACTCTAAAGACTCGTCAATACGCCGGTAGCGGATGATGATCATATCAAGCACCCACAAGCCGTAAGCGGTCTGCTAAACGTAACGGCCACCCGGGTATTGAGCGATCAGAAGATCGACGAGCAAGCCCGCTCACACTCCTGTGAATCCAACCAGTAACACTTACCGTACAGTCCGGTCTGTTCGTCTGATATGTCGCATATCTCGCCTAGGGGTGGTAAACGTCAGACCCCAATAGCTCGATAAGTCATGCCGACTTGAGGTCCATAACATTCGTGAAACTACTGATAACTCTTACCAGTATATCACTGCAACCCTGGCCAGGGATTTCCTGTTATGGCCAGTCGAGCATAGCACAACATCAACCCCCAATACCGGGAGAGACGAATCCCCTCCTATCGCTCATTGCCTCCATGTGAATCGGGACTGTACCCAAAAACCACCTGTTTGCACGACTCAGTAGAGCCGTGGTAGGGTGGAAATCAAAGCACAGTGGGAGACACACAAGACTCTATGACGATCTCGGGTCAACAAACTAAGCTGTACCAGTGTCACCAGAGAACTGCCATCTGACGTGAGGTATAATACCATCTGGGAGTTCTCGGCGAGTCCGTTCAGTGTACCCAGTCTCCACTGAGCACCCGCATACCATCTTCGATGTCAAACACCAATGGATATGGGATCATCCATCGCCCATCACATGGGTCGAGAAGATATACGCTAGTCTACTCTGGAATATCGATGCCCCGTCTCGATATTCCCACGACTAGGAACAATGAAGGATGTACTCATTGACTACCCAGGCCCCACTAGTATGATCTGCATCATAGTCCTGGAAGTCGAGTACACATCCTAAGGGCTTTATCAACATGTAATCAGAGAGACAGAAAGTATACATGTTAAGATAAAGAGCAACCAGATAGCGTACTATCATGTCGAGCAAGAAAGTCCTTCCTATATATGTCCCAGCATCCACTACAATATACATCCAATGTACAGTAATGGCCTCTAGGGCATACATATAACTAACAATATGTTCCCACTTCCATTGAGGAATCGGAAGTGGTTGCAATAAACCATCTACCCTTTGATGTTCAGCCTTGACTTGCTGACACACCAAGCACTTCGCTACAAAGCGAGCAATCTCCCTTTTCATGCCTTCCCACCAGAAATGCTGTCGTAGATCACGGTACATCTTCGTGGCTCCTGGATGTACGGAATACGCGGAACTGTGTGCCTCCTTCATAACTTCTTCATGAATGTCTCCTTTTGGCACACACAAACAGCTACCATATCGTAACGAACTATCTTCATGAATCAGCAAGTCCGTTCGAAGTCCAGCTTCAACCTGTTCTCAAAACTTCTGCAACCTTGGGTCTTGCGACTGCACTGCTTTAATACTCTCGATCACGGCGACTATACTTGTAGCTGCATCAACTGTCCCGAAGAATGCGATAGCACAATCTCCAACTCGAATCTCCGAAAATCCTCGATAAGCTCCTTCTGTGCAGTCAGCATCCGAATTGCTGGCAACCGACTCAGCGCATCCGGCACTGCATTAACTTTCCCCGGATGGTACTTAAGATCAAGATCGTAGTCAGCCATCAGCTCCAACCATCTACGCTGCCTCATGTTAAGCTCTTTCTGTGTGAACACATACTTTACGCTTTTGTGATCGGTGAATACTGCGACCCTTTCACCCAATAAGTAGTGTCTCCAAATCTTCAAAGCGAAAATCACAGCTGCTAGCTCCAAATCATGAGTTGGGTAATTCTTCTCATGGATCTTCAACTGTCTCGATGCGTAACCTATAACTTTCCCATGCTGCATCAAAGCACATCCCAAACCTTTCCCAGATGCATCGTTGTGCATCACCAATCCTCCGGAACTGTCTGGTACGGTCAAAATAGGAGCGGCTATCAATCTCTGCTTCAACGCCTCAAAAGCTAACGCACACTTATCCGTCCATACGAACGGTACTTCCTTTCATGTAAGCTTGGTCAAAGGCTCAGCCAAACGAGCAAAATTCTCCACGAACCTTCTGTAATAGCCGGCAAGTCCAAGAAAACTTCTGATCTCTGCTACGTTCTTCGGAATCGGCCAATCCTGAACTGCTGCAATATTTTCAGGGTCAACGGCGATTCCATCTCCGGATACAACATGCCCCAAAAACTTCACTTCTTCAAGCCAAAACTCGCACTTGCTCATCTTAGCATATAATCTTTCTTGACTCAATGTCTGCAGTGCGATCTTCAAGTGTTCTGCATGCTCTTCTAGGCTTCTCGAGTAGACCAGAATATCATCGATGAACACCACTATAAACTGGTCCAAGAACGGTGAAAAGATTTGGTTCATCAAGTCCATAAATATCGTCGGTGCATTCGTGACTCCGAATGGCATCACTAAATACTCGTAGTGTCCATACCGAGTTCGGAACACAGTCTTACAAATATCCTCTGATTTAACTCGGACCTGATGATATCCGGATCGCAAATCCAGCTTCGAGAATACCCTCGCGCCACTAAGTTGTTTAAATAATTCGCCAATGCGAGAGATCGGGTACTTGTTCTTAATAGTCACCCGGTTTAATTCTCGATAATTGATGCACATCCTCCTTGTGCCATCTTTCTTCTTTACTAGAAGAACTGGAGCTCCCCAAGGTGAATTGCTGCTGTGAATCCAACCTGTTCCCCTCCGAAAGACGCGGCAGAGACGCGATAAACGTCTTGCCTGAATTTCGGTGCAGATGCTAATTGGTGCTATCCGTCCACCTCTCCGAAGATACCAAGTTGATTTATGGCACCATGTATCGAAGGTTTAAACGGATGTGGCTGATGTAGCAGACTTTGTCAGATTCTCCCTCGTTTGAGGGGGTTTTGATTGTGGGGACGCTCTTCCCTGCAGGCGCAAGCCCCTGCAGTTAATTACGCTACCGCATCGCGGTAACAACTTTCTCCTTCTCCGGATGGTCACTTTGTGTCATGGGTGTTTGTTTTTTGTTTGGTTGCCCGTGGATTGTATACGGAGACTAATTTATGTCGTCGCCCGTAGGGCGTGGACTAATCCAAATCCGTATCTTCTTAGATTTGGGTTTGGGGGGTTGGGTTTAAGGATACGTTAGCCTCATTTGGGACTAAGATCAACTTAAACGTTTGTTAAGAATACGTTAGTCTAATTTTTGAGACTAAGATCAACTCAACGTTTGTTAAGGACACGTCAGTCTAATTTTAGACTGAGATCAACTTAACGGGATCGTTTAGATCCAACAAAAGAGCATTTGGACTCTTTTGTTTAGTTTAGGGACATTGCGGTCGATTACCAGTTTAAGGACATGGTGGTCCATCGTTAGTTTAAAGACATCACGGTCGAGGTTAAGGACATCATAGTCCATGAGTTTAAGGACCTCACAGTCCGATATTAGTTTAAAGACATCACGGTCGAGGTTAAGGACATCATAGTCCATGAGTTTAAGGACCACACAGTCCAATGTTAGTTTAAAGACATCACGGTCGAGGTTAAGGACATCATAGTCCGTGAGTTTAAGGACCCCACAGTCCATGGAAATGTGTGGTCGCCGGGACCCGTCACCTCTCTGAAAACGTTGAAGGATTACAACGATAAATATCAGAGGAGTAACGAGATGTACCCTCGAACCAGTGTGAATTGTTTGAATGATCTGTAGCCCAGTTTGGGACTAAGATCTGTTAAATATTTGTGAGCAAATGTGCTCAGTTCAATATAAGTTGAGGACTTATGGCCAGAATTGGGTTAAGTCTAATTAAAAATATTTAACATTTTTTTTGTTCTGGCTATTAAGCCTTTATTTGGGCTCGGCCCTTTTAATAATGCTAAGCATTGGATTCTGACATCTTTTGTCTTCATCAGAACAAAGTGTGCTCAGACAATGCGCCACGTGGCGCGCCAGGCGTTTTGCACCAGCTAAAGAGCGCATTGTGCTTCTGTCAGGTAGTGCACACGAAGAGGACACGTGTCGCGCTTAGCGCTAAGCGCTAGTTCATTAGCGTATTGCGCTTTTAATTTATGAGCACTTTGCGCTAGTCTGTTGGCGCGCCAGTGAGTGACACGTGGCGCACTTGGCGCTTAGCGCCAGCCCATGAGCGCAGTGCGCTGTTTCAGAAGCGCAAAGCGCAGATTGTGTCTTTGGTTGAGACGTGGCATGTTTTGGCGCTGAGCGCCGGTCTAAGAAGCGCAAAAGCGCAATTCATAAGTGCAAGGTACTTTCTAATAGCGCAAAGCGCATTTGATCAGATTTAAGATCAAAGAACAAATTTATGTTCTTCTTAAAGGAGGCTTTGCCTCAAGATTCAAGAACAAAACTTCTTGTTTTTTATAAAAGGCTCTGCTTTTATAGATCAAAGATCTGTGAATGAAGTAAAATACTTCTTTTATTATTTTACGATTAGATCTTTTGATATTTTTCTTTTTATTAAAGACCTTGGTCTTTTTTAGATCTCTAATCTTTTTAGAAGATGGTTCTTCTTTTTACGAGATGGTTTCATCTCTGTTGTTCAAGAACATAGTTCTTTACCTTGAAGATGAAGAAAAATCTTCTTTATTCTAAGAGCTTGCTATTCTTTTTCTTAAACTTTGCAGAGGGTTTTTCTCTCTCTTTTCTTGTGTATAGGGGCCTTTATATAGGGCTATATGATTTGTTGAATCAGTTTAAGAGATCTTTCTCTGATTGATTTGGGAATATTTCCCACCGTTGGATCTTTGATCCTAGGGCTTCTGCTTTGCAGAAGATAATCTTCTTGTTTTAATAAAATTGGAAAGATCTTTCCATAACAGAATTTTAATTCTGATTAATTAATAATTTATTATTATTAGATCTTTTGATCTAACGGTGGGGAATTTTTAATTCCAGCGCTGGCGCACCTTGCGCTAGCGCACCTACGTTCGACACGTGGTGCGCAGTGCAGAGTGCAGCGCAACTGCGCTAGCGCATCCGTGTTTGACATGTGGTGCGCAGAGCAGAGCGCAGCGCAACTGTGCTAGCGAACCCGCATTTGACACGTGGCACGCAGCGCATAGCGCTGGATCTGAAGTGTTGCTTGAACTTTTAAATTTTGAATTTTAAAACAGAGTTTCGCTCTGATTGGGGGTGCGCTGCCTAGGGCGCAGCGCATCTGGCGCTAGCACGTCTGCGTTTGACACGTGGCGCGCAGCGCGCAGAATCTGAAGCGTTGCTTCAATTTTTGAATTTTGAAATTGAGGCATTTGTTACATTCTTTGTAAGTCCATGCTACCTCTCCCGGTACTTTCGGGCATGCGGAATTTGGTGAAAAACAATTTTCTAGAGGTGGTAACATGGACTCAAAACCGGATCTTTGTTAAACATCTAACTAACAACCTAACTAGGAGTTGTTAACTACTCAGTTAGGGGGTTATACCTTTCTTTCTTGAACTCCTTCGTCTTCAAGCCTCGATGGTTGTCCGGATCGGCTTCACCCCGTCGTCTCCTTGCGCCGAAGATCGATCCACCTAAAAGCTTCTACCTTTGGCTTCTTCTTCGGTCTTTGAAGAAAATAGTTCACTCGGTTTGCTAGACCTTGTGAACTAGAGTGAGTAGAGGAGAGTGCGTTGGGATTTTCTCTATGGTTCTTGGTTCTCAACACATGAGACAAGTGAACCATAGACTAAAGAGAGGGAGAGCAAGAGGAAGGAGATGAGAGCTCAAGAACACAAGAGAGAGAATGAAAATGATAGAATGAGAAAGACTTTTCTCTCTTGGCTCTCATAATCCAAAACCATCATAACAAAAATAGTAATCAAATATTGTGTAAAATGGTTTAAGTCAAAATGGCTATATTATTTCATGCACTCATATTGCACAAGAGAACAAGCAAGTAAAAAGTCTTTGCCATGAAATGATAGCCATTGTCATCATGATGGTCAACTAGTCCAACCTGGTCAACTAGTCCAACCTAGTCAACCGGTCAACAAAGTCAACCCCTCAACAACCATGTCACCACAATACTTAATTAATATTATTGTTAATTACATATCATATTCTCATTAGGGTTGAGCAAAAAGTCAATAATCAACAGTCAACGGTCAACAACCCTAATGAGAATCCTCTGCCTCTGTCTCTCCGTCAACTGTGCATACACACCCGCATTCGCGTTCCGAGAAACACGAATACATCTGGATAAAACCAATCCCAAAACGTACACTAGGATCTGGCTTAAACCAAAGCCCGCTAGTGTTAACTGTCCGGACACTGTACGTGCACAAGTGCACGGATGTGACCGGACCCTGTCGCAAAACCATGTGACCTGTCGCAAAACCATGCGACCTCTACTCTTTTGCCAAAAGGCGAATAGCTTTCTGTGTGGGACTCTAAAGACTCGACACTACGCTGGCAGTGGGTTTAACCACAGACCGCAAGCGGCACTAGCTGTGCGTAACAGTCCCTAGGTAGATGCCGACAAGAAGACTGACGAGGTGAAACCCATCTGAACTCCTACTGAGCCTGAATGTGACAATCTCCGTACATTCCGGTCTGTTCGTCTGATACATCGCATGGCGGGCCTAGGGGGCGGTATGTTAGTTGTATGTATGCCCTAGAGGCCAGTATTGTACAGATGATGTATATTATATTGGATGCTTGGACATATATAGAGATGACTTTCTTGCTCGACATGATAGTATGCTATCTGGTTGCCATTTATCTTAACATGTACACTAGTCTCTTTATACTGTCTTATAGTTACATGTTGGTAAAGCCCTTAGGATTTGTACTTGACTACCTGGGCTATGATGCAGATCATACTAGTGGGAACATGGTAGTCCATAAGTACATCCTTCAAGGTCCCTAGTCGTGGGTATCTCGAGACGGGGCATCGATTTACCAGAGTAGACTAGCGTATACGTTTCTCGACCCATGTGATGGGCGATGGATGATCCCATATCCATTGGTGTTTGACATCAGAGATGGTATACGGGTGCTCAGTGGTGACTGGGTACACTGGACGGACTCGCCGAGAACTCCCAGATGGTATTATACCTCACGTCAGATGGCAGTTCTCAGGTGACACTTGTACAGGTTAGTCTGTAGACCCGAGATCGTCATAGAGTCTTGTGTGGTTCCCACTGTGCTTTGATCTCCACCTTACCACGTCCATGAGGGCGTGCAAAACGGTGGTCTTTGGGTACAGTCCCGAGTCACATGGAGGCAATGAGCGATAGGAGGGGTTTCGTCTCTCCCGGTATTGGGAGTTGATGTTGCGCAGTGCTCGATTGGCCGTAACAGGGAAGTCCCTGGCCAGGGCTGATCAGAGATTTGCTGGTAAGTGTTACCAGTAGTTTCTCGACCCGTTACGAGCCTCACATCGGCACGACTTATCGGGTTATTGGGGTCTGACGTATACCACCCCTAGACTTGATATGCGACGTATCTGACGAAGAGACTTGACTGTATGGTAAGTGTTACCGGTCGGATTCGCAGGAGTGTGAGCGGGCTAGCTCGTCGATCTTCTGATCGCTCAATACCCGGGTGGCCGTTACGTTTAGCAGACCGCTTGCGGCTTGTGGGTGCTTGATATGATCATCACCTGCTACCGGCGTATTGACGAGTCTTTAGAGTCCTACACAGAGGTTTCCTGGCTCAAGCGAAACGAAATAGGAGCGCATATGAGATATGTGCAGGACCGAGAATGATGCGTGTATGTGATACCGCATTTCATTCTCGCGACATATGTTTCGAATGGTTATATTCGATATGACCTAGTTATCGAATCATTGATTCGATAAATCGATGCATTGAATACTAGTCGGTTGTATGCGATATAACCGGATCATTGAATCAAGTGTTGATTTAATGATTTAATGTATAATTATATATTTGATATATTACTTTGCATTAACTAGTATTGGTTCACTTTAAACGGATTTTTCTCACTTGGATTGCACATTGTATATGTGATATACTTTCGTGCACTTTTTGTATCATGTTTGATGATACTTGATCTTTTAGTTAAGTGTATAAAATTAATCCATGGTTAATATGATAATTAGGGTTTTGCATTTTTATTTATTTGTTTATTTATTTGGAAAAGAATAAGATGAGAATGGTGGCTTTCTTTGTCATTTTGTTGAAGCTTCATGAAGCTTTGACTTTGCAACCATCCTTATCTTCATGCTTAACCCTAACCCATCCTAGTGACCATGGTTAATTCTCTACACTTAACCCTAGTTCAAGTTATGATAAGTATTTGTTTTTAAATTTATTTTTATAATAACACTTATCATAACTTTTTCTAGAGCTCATCTTCTTCTTCTTCTTCAAGCTTGCTACTCCAATGGCAACTTGAGCTTTAGTGAGTTAAATCCAAATCCAAAGTGAACCCACCTCCTATTTCTTCACCCTCTACCTCTTGCCAAGTTGTTATGGGTGGTTACTTCACAAGTTTCACAAGTTTGTGAAGTCGGAGCTTGAGTTTGTGCAACCTCGACGTAGATCGTCTTTGACACAAAGCCGACGAGCTATTCCGCTTGCTTTCCCGATGAAGCCGATGATCGAGTCGAGGATTCATGATGGACAGCGAGGACATGACGTTGCGGAGCCGTGGAGATGGAAATCCGGATCTACAAAGGTTGTATATCCGTATCATAGTAGTTAACTGTTAACTAGCTTTCTATTTCGCCTAAACATCTAGTTAAAGATCCGTAGTCTAGGGTTTCTCGGCACTAAAAATTTTAATATGGCATGTTCGATGCCTTGAGAGAACCCACTAGGGTGCCTAGGAACCTTTCACGGTAAACGTCAGTCCCCTAATAGCGGTACAAGTTGTGTCGGAGTGAAGCCCAATACACCCTGAGATAACACTGGAAGCCTACCAGTATATCCCGCTTGCCCTGGCCAGGGACTACTCGTGTAATTGCTCTCCTAGACACAGCGCGATGTCAACCCCCAATACCGGGAAAGACGAATCATGTCTAACCGTCACTGCCTCCAAGTGCTTCGGGACTGCACCCAACTACTACCTGTTTGCACGACTCCTTTGAGCCGTGGTAGGGTAGTAATCAAAGTACAGTGGGAACACACTCGAGGCGAAGTGACAGTGTCAAGTCGGTGGACTAAGCTGTACTCATGTCACCTGGGAACTGATAACTGACGATAGGTATAATACCAACCGGTCAGTTCCCGACGAGTCCTGTCCAGTGTACTCGTAACCCAACGAGTACCCGCATACTATCTCCAGTACGACGTACTGACGGCTGTGGGACAGACCGTCTCCCACACTGGGATGAGAAGCGCATGCGCTAGTCTACTCCGGAGTATCGATGCCCTGTCTCGATAGTCCTGCGACTAGGGACCTGCATAAGGATGTGCTTATAGATTACCCAGCCCCACTAGTGTGACTGCCATCACAACGCTGGTAATCAAGCAAAGATCCTAAGGGCTCCACTAATGCGTATAGGTGATATAATAAAATAAACACATGTACACATTGAAGTAGAAACAAACCAAGTAGCATACTACTATTTTGAGCAAGATTGTATATACAAGGTGAATATCCCAAGCTTCCATTAAGTAATATACAAACTAGTATGATACAGTAATGGCATCTAGGGCATATACACTAACAATCTCCCACTTGCACTAAGGCCATGTACTGGCGTATCGAAGACCTATCATCTCGATCAGCCGCTCGAACTAAGTCTGGGGCAAGGCCTTGGTGAATGAATCTGCAGTGTTATCTTCTGAAGCAACCCTCCGAACCTCGATCTCCTGGCGATCCACGATCTCCCTGATCAGGTGATACCGCCTCAAGATGTGTCTGGATCTCTGATGGGACCTGGGTTCCTTCGCTAAAGCTATAGCCCCGTTGTTGTCGCAATACAGAGGTATTGGATCAACAATGGACGGAACCACCTGAAGTTCTTTCAAGAACTTCCTCATCCAGACGGCTTCTTTTGCGGCATCAGATGCAGCGATGTATTCCGCTTCCATAGTCGAGTCAGCAACGGTTTCCTGTTTGGAACTCTTCCAACACACCGCCCCTCCATTAAGGGTAAAGACAAAACCCGACATGGACTTGGAATCATCCTTGTCACTCTGGAAGCTGGAGTCAGCAAAGGCCTCGATCTGGAGGTCTTTTCCGCCATACACCAAGAACATCTCCTTAGTCCTTCTCAGGTACTTGAGAATGTTCTTTACCGCTATCCAGTGTTTCTCCCCAGGGTTTGACTGATACAGGCTTACCACACTCAGTGCATAAGCTACATCCAGTCTGGTACACAACATCGCATACATTATAGAGCCTACCGCAGAAGCGTAGGGTATAATAGACATGTGATCCCTCTCCAAATCAGTCTTGGGAGTCATCTCTTTAGAGAGGGTGATCCCGTGACAAGCCGGTAGGTTACCGCGCTTGGAATCTTCCATACTGAATCTTTTCAGTATGGTGTCGATGTACCAGGACTGTGAAAGTCCTAATATCCTCTTGGATCTATCACGATGGATCCGGATCCCCAGGATGTATGAGGCATCACCCAGGTCTTTCATGGAGAACCTGTGTGACAAGAACCCCTTGACAGATTGTAGCATAGGAATGTCATTTCCTATTAAGAGAATGTCATCCACGTATAAAACGAGTAATACTACAGTTCTCGCTACAAATCTACTATAGATGCATGGTTCATCTGGATTTTTGATAAAGCCAAATTCCTTGACCGTCTCATCAAAACAGATGTTCCAACTCCGCGATGCCTGCTTTAGTCCATAGATGGACTTAAGCAACTTGCACACCTTTCCGCTGCTCCCACTCTGAATGAAACCCTCTGGTTGGTCCATATAGACACACTCCTCTAAATTTCTATTTAGAAAAGCGGTCTTTACGTCCATTTGCCAGATCTCATAATCGTGGAAGGCAGCAATGGTAAGAAGGATCCGAATGGATTTCAGCATAGCCACTGGAGAAAAGGTTTCGTCATAGTCCAAGCCAGGTCTTTGACGGAAACCCTTTGCAACAAGTCTAGCTTTATAGGTCTCAACCTGTCCATCTACACCAATCTTCCTTTTGAAGATCCACTTGCATCCTACGGGTTTTACCCCGTCTGGAGCAATGTCCAACGTCCATACCTTGTTGGTGTACATGGACTCCATTTCGGTCCGCGTTGCATCTAGCCATTTTACCGAGTCAACGCTCTGAACGGCCTGCTGGAAGCTAGTAGGCTCATCATAATCTATGATGCAATCCTCTCTATCCCCGTCTATGAGAAAACCGTAGTATCTCTCGGGCGGATAAGACTGCCTACTACTCCTGCGGAGCGGTGTAGGAATGTCCTGTTCTTTTGAACCCTTTGGTTCTACTAAGCTTTCAGTGATAGCTCGTGGTTCTGGAATTTCTTCCAGTTCTACTGTGCTCCCACTTGGTTTTCCAAAAACTCAGTTTCCAAGAAGTAGGCATGACGAGAAACAAAAACCTTTTATTCCTCTTCGCAGTAGAAGAAATATCCCTTGGAGTTCTTTGGATATCCCATGAACTTGCACTGTACTGAGCATGCCTCGAGCTTGTCCGCATGCTGCTTTTTGACAAAAGCTGGACTTCCCCATGTCTTAATGTGATTAAGATAGGGTCTCTTCCCACACCACATCTCATATGGTGTAGTAAGCACAGTCTTAGTGGGAACTCGGTTCAAAAGGTATGCAGCTGATTTTAGCGCATACCCCCAGAATGATCGCGGTAACTCAGCGTTACTCATCATGGACCGTACCATATCCAATAAGGTTCGGTTCCGTCTCTCCGATACACCGTTATGTTGCAGAGTGTATGGAGGAGTAAGCTGAGAGAGTATTCTGTTCTCTTTTAAATAGTCCAGGAACTCGGCACTTAAGTATTCACCACCTCGATCCGATCTTAGAATCTTGATACTTTTGCCGGTTTGTTTTTCTACTTCATTCTTATATTCCTGGAATTTTCCAAAGGCTTCGGACTTATGTTTCATTAAGAAGACATAACCGTACCTTGAAAAGTCATCCGTAAAAGTAATGAAGTAAGAATAACCGCTTCGCGCATGTGTAGACATTGGACCGCACACGTCGCTGTGTACGAGTCCCAAGAGCTCGCTCGCCCTTACTCCGTGTCCAGTAAACGGAGTCTTTGTCATCTTTCCTTTGAGACAGGATTGACAAGTGGCATACGATTGATATTCGAACGGATTCAAATATCTTTCTGTATATAACTTCGTCAACCTTCTCTCATTGATGTGACCCAGTCTACAATGCCACAAGAAAGTCTGATTTATTTCCGGAGACTTTCTTTTGTGTGTATTCTGGACATTGAAAATCTGTGGTTGGTTTAATACGTATATACCATTGCTCAATGTACCTGACCCAATCAGAACTTGATTAAGGTGAATGTTTACAACATTACTTACAAACGCAAATTCATAACCTTCTTTAGAAACCAAAGATACAGAAATGATATTACAAGTTGCGTTGGGTACAAAAAAGCAATTACGCAAAACCAAAACATGTCCATCTGACATTCCCAGGTGATAGTCCCCCATGGCCTTAGCATCCATGCTAGCTCCGTTTGCAACTTTGAGGGTCATGTCACCTGCCTTCAAAACCCTACGGTTTTTCAACGCCTGCAAAGAATTACAGATATGAGATCCTGATCCGGTATCCAATACCCAGGAAGTAGAGTTTATTGAAAGACAGTTTTCAATAACATACACACCTGAAGCTGAAGCTGCAACCTGCTTCAATTCCTGTGTCCTGGCTTTCCAAGCCCTGCAATCATTCTTCCAGTGTCCTTTCTTATAACAATAGAAGCATTCTTCCTTATCCACAAGCTTTCCCACTTTCTTTGTTGCTTTTGCCTTTCCCTTCGTATCCACTTTACTAACACTGCCCCTTGGTTTGGCGGGGGCTTTCTTCTTTTTTCCCTTGGCTTTCGCCTTGGACCTAGAAGAAGAAGATCCTCCTACAAACAAAGTGGATGTTTCCCTACCTTTCTGTAGGGTGCCCTCTGCGCTCCTCAGCATGTTGAGGAGTTCTGAAAGTTCAACTTCCTTTTCTTGTAAGTTGAAGTTCAGTATGAACTGGGCGTAAGTGGAAGGAAGGGACTGGAGAATCAAGTCCGTATAGAGCTCATTCTCCAACGTGGTCCCAAGGTCCGCGAGCTCCTCAATATAGCCAATCATCTTAAGTACGTGTTCCGCTACCGATGATCCGACGGCCAATCTTGCCGAAAATAACTTCTTCGACACTTCGTATCTTGCGATACGAGATTGCTCTCCATACAGTTCTTTTGTATGAAGAAATATGGATTCCAGGTCCATATTCTCGTGCCTCCTCTGATGTTCATTGTCCATAGAGGCAAGCACGAGGCACTTGGCCTTCGCGCAGTCTAGTTCCCAGGTCTTACGGATTTCCTTATCCGCGACGCTGGTTTTGGGACCTGGGACAGGGGGAGCTTTGGTGGTAAGAAGATACCCCAGCTTGTCGTAAGTGATTGCCATCTTGACATTCCTGAGCCAATCTTTGTAGTTTGGCCCTGTCAGTATATTTTTATCTAGGAGTAACTTAAGTCCAGTCATGTCGATTGGTCGCTGCAATTAGGAGAGAGAAGAAACACTCAGCATGATGCTCTTGCAAGTTTAGAATGGTTTTTAGTTTGTCTAAACAGGATGGCTCCCACTGTTTCTCGAATCCCTCCTCAAACCAAAAAGGAAGAATTAGTCAGGATCAATCTCACCGTACAATACTTGCTTAACCGTTCATCCAGGCCAGTGTCGGTACTTCGAGGGAGGTTTTCCAACGCTTTCACGAAGTTCCTTAATTAAATAACCTCTTTTCCCTGGGGGCATAGCCCCGCTAACACCTTTTTAGACACCTACTTGGTTTATAGCATTGATCGTTAAGTGAGAAATTTCCCGAGGAGCAGCATATACTCACAGTAGGATCGGGATCCAAATATCATTGCGTGACGAAACTGAAGGAATCCTACCAGAATCATCACACTCCAAATGGTATGCAACACTAGCAAGTTGCAGTTCTTTTGAAACTCCCGATGTGGATTTTTGCCCCATGCTCTTATGACCTTGACTTTGGCCAACAAATCATAAGTCACATGTCAAGTTCTACCCGTTGTTCTCCAGGTTAATTTGAATCCACCCGCACCTATCCTTGACTTTGGCCAACAAGGCAGTACGACTGTTCCAAACTAACGCATCTATCTATGCTGCATATGAATACCCAATAGCTACCAATCACTATGCCTTGACTTTGGCCAACAAACATAGCTTGAATACTATTGACCATCCATGTGAAACGACGGAGGGCTACGAATGGTTTTGGCTAAACCGTGAACGTAGTGAACTTGATATAATCGATGGAATGAGATGGCTTTTAAAAGGAGTGGCTCAAGCTCCGCATTTAAAAGTTAGTTTTGAAAAGAACCGAGTGGTTTTTCGAAAGTGTTCCAACGACTTTTACTTGGTTTATTTTTCTTGCATTAGTTCTTTTAATGCGTGATATTCTTGCATTAGTTCTTTTAATGCGTCCCATCATTTAATCCTACCATTGCAGAAAACAACCAAAATATGACGTACGCTTATGCCATTCGCATTCGCCACGGGGCCCCGTCATTACCTGTTAGGTTACTTAACTAACGACAGAGCGGGGGCTGGGCTAGCGCGGCTGTAAAACATAAGCAACGCCTAAATAATATCATATATAGATATATTGCAATGATAGCCATTTCAGATCACAGATGAACACATTGGATATACTAGGAATCCGCAATTCGTACGAGCCTGTAACGAAAAGCAGATTACACGGTCGCGGTGAATAGCCAATACCCCACCCAAGACCCCTACGGGTGCGGCAAACTACCCGCCAAGTACCCGAAGCGAAGCAACCTCCCTCAACTCCGTGAGTAGGCCACTCGGCACTTCGGCATACCCGGTAGTTTGTGCACCCCCTCCATGGGTCTATCCTAGGAGCAAAAACAGTAAAAAGAAATTATACAATGACGGCTACAACCCCGACCCGGTTGTGCGGCCATACAAATAATAATTACATCAATTTACAAATTTACATGAATTGAAAGAAAAGAAACCTCTCGTCTCACAACCCCCGGCTATTCACCCGCGACAATCCAATGAATTCATATACACATTCCAATAACATTACAGATCACAGATTTGTATAACCCTCACTAATCGACATATAACGATTAGCAGACGTTCAATACAAATATCACATCACAGAAAAACCCGTCAGCTTAAGTCTTTTAGAAGTTCGATCAAAAATACGGATTTTCAGGCCCCAAACACAAAATTTTCATTCTGGAAAATCAGGGCAGAAAATACATATTCCAAAAATCCCAAAATACCCCTATGAACAAACTGCAAAAATAAAACCCCACGACCGAGTCAACTCGGCCGCGGTTCCGCGGCGGGAGCAAGCTCCCGCCGCGGAAACGCGGCGCGTTGATCGATTCAGTGGGTCGAATTTTTGCAGTTTCTTCTAAAAACCCTGAGTCGATTTTTGGTATATCTCAAATAATTTTTGCAGCACTTTGAAAATCGACAGAAAGTTTGAAATCCGGGTGTATTTCGCGACTTTTTCTCCGATCGAATTTCTAGTTACTATGCTAACATGTTAGGTAGTGTTTAACTAGGCTCTGATACCACTGTAAGTCCATGCTACCTCTCCCGGTACTTTCGGGCATGCGGAATTTGGTGAAAAACAATTTTCTAGAGGTGGTAACATGGACTCAAAACCGGATCTTTGTTAAACATCTAACTAACAACCTAACTAGGAGTTGTTAACTACTCGGTTAGGGGGTTATACCTTTATTTCTTGAACTCCTTCGTCTTCAAGCCTCGATGGTTGTCCGGATCGGCTTCACCCCGTCGTCTCCTTGCGCCGAAGATCGATCCACCTAAAAGCTTCTACCTTTGGCTTCTTCTTCGGTCTTTGAAGAAACTAGTTCACTCGGTTTGCTAGACCTTGTGAACTAGAATGAGTAGAGGAGAGCGCGTTGGGATTTTCTCTATGGTTCTTGGTTCTCAACACATGAGACAAGTGAACCATAGACTAAAGAGAGGGAGAGCAAGAGGAAGGAGATGAGAGCTCAAGAACACAAGAGAGAGAATGAAAATGATAGAATGAGAAAGACTTTTCTCTCTTGGCTCTCATAATCCAAAACCATCATCACAAAAATAGTAATCAAGTATTGTGTAAAATGGTTTAAGTCAAAATGGCTATATCATTTCATGCACTCATATTGCACAAGAGAACAAGCAAGTAAAAAGTCTTTGCCATGAAATGATAGCCATTGTCACCATGATGGTCAACTAGTCTGTAGCGTTTTGAAAATGGTTTCGGTGAAATTTCGGAAAATCGGTAAAATGAGGGGGTTTTCTGTAAAAAGTCAATACAAATATCTTATTATAAAAATTAAATATACATATTCTAGCTATGTAATTGCTATTATTTGGTGTTTATTGAGCCGCTGGTGAAATTTCAAATTTTCTGAAAAAAATATTATTTTATTATTATTTTAAGCCGTCACTAATACATTTAATTAGGGAAAATTACAAATTGGAATGAGTTGAAACAAATTTTGTGCATCATAAAACATTAAATAAAAAATTTATCATGTGGTTTTTGGAACGAAATCATTTGCCAAAACGGTTTAGAAATTATTGAAGAAAAAAGGGTTTTTTTTAGCGTAAATGGATGTTTGGGGTATTGTATTTATCATTTTTCATCACCCCACACCCGTGCCCACACCCACACACCCCCACTTACCCCTCCCCTTAGCCAAATTCAGCAGCCCTCACTTTTTCCCCACTTGGTTTGCAAAGGAAAAAGAAATAAAAGAAAAGATTAGAAAATAGATAAAGTAGTTAGACTTTGACCTTACCTTGATCTTGACTTTCCTCCCTTGCATTTTCCTCACCTCCCTCTCTTTCCCCTCACCCACTTCTGGCCGAAAATGATCCCACAACAGCAGCCCTTCCCCCCCCCAAAATCCACACTATTTTGCTTCAAAAATCCAAGAAAAAGCTTCAAAATCCATACAATTTCAAAGCTTTTTCCAAATCCAACTCCTACCCATTATTTCTTGCCTATCTAGCATGGATCTAGGAGCATGGAAGCTACTTTTGGAGGCTAGGATTTGCATGCTAGAACTCAATTGGGAGGTATAAATTTTAACCCTTTAGTGAAATTGTTGTTTAATTGCTTTATGTTAGCTTATTAAGTGTTTAATTAGGTTTTAGATTGGTTCTAATTGCATGTTTGAAAAATTCAAGAATGAGGTTGATTTCAAGTTAGGGTTTTGAGTAATGGGATTATGGTTGTGATGGGTAGCTTACCATCTTAGAATTTGTAGAAAGTAATTTAGTAGTTAAATTTCATATTGTTGCATGGAAATGTCTAAATTAAGTTGTTTTTGCTAACTAGAGTTTTTGAAAAAATTATCAAATGCTTAGATTAAAATATAATTAAGTGTTCATGTCATTATAACTATTATAATGAGTGGTTTAATGACTTTGGTTCATGCAAAACGAAGCTTAATTGATGAATTGTGAATTTTGCTTTAAAGGGTGTTAAATTTGATATTTTGCAAACTAGGATTTTGGAAATTATGCAAATTTATGAGTTTAAATTATGGAAATGGTTTTTATGACTTATTTAAGATAATTAATAAATATATTGGCCGCTACATTCATTTAAATATCGTGTTTTGTACAAAAACGGCGAATTGTGCTTGCTAGATTTTCGGAAAAATGACTTTTTGAGTGAAATTGGCGGTTTTGTGAGTTTCAACCTAGTTTATATTAAAATTAGTGTTCGTGAATGTGCAAATGAGTGTATTTGGGTTTTTCTCGATGGTTTGGCGTTTGTACGCCGACGTCGAGGGTTTTTGGGTTGATTTGTGAAAGCAACCATAGGTTTTGACCTATGTGGGATTCGTGCGTCGTTTTGATCATGAGTCGGATTTTAATGAGATATGGTGCGTTATGATATGTAGGTACCCCCATGTGGACTTCGAGACGACAAGCAAGCGCGTGGCGACGTCGGCACCGGCTAGCGAGGACCAGGTGAGTAGATTTATATCTACGGGGAGAAGTCGGGTGGATGGCGTATAGCACCCCCGCAGTCCGTGGTGGTGTATACGGATGCGTATACACACCAACAATTATTATATGTTATTTGGGATTAATAACGATGCTTAGGATGGATATTGGTGTGTTGGATTACTTTAGTGTTGCGAACCCTAGGGTAGTGTTACACACACATACACACATACATACTTGCATACATTCCTATTGATATGTGCTCATGGGATTCTTTATAGTTATGTGTTCACATGGGTATGGGACTATGTGTTCACGTACGGATTGAGGATGATACTTGGGATTGAGCTGAGTCGATGAGATTTGATTTGAGGCCGTGAGATCGGTGATATAGCAGGGTTCGTATCTTAGATACGACATGACGTTGTAGCGGGTCCTTGACGTAGTGTTTCACACACGTCCATGCATACGTAGGCGGTATCAGTATGGTACTAGACGTAGATCAGTACCCCGATCATGATATTTGATAAAGAGGATACCAGGTAAATAGTATGATGAATGTGATATTGAACCGTACCCAGATTGGGATGCCGTACGACGGATTTACGTACGAGCTATATTGATGATTGATCCGCACTCTTGACTTGGGATGCCTGATTATAGATATGGTATCGGATATGATATTATTGAGGCGGGATCACCGACTATACATATACAGGTATGTATATGTATCGACTCAGATGATAGGCGGTTTCCTTACCTGTAGTTCAGCTTGTTAGTTCAGCCGTATAGTTTAGTGTAGTTGTTAGATTAGATTAGACTCCTTACCTATTTCAAAAACTAACGAATCGTGGGCATTTTTAAAGACAGCTCAAGGGAATCTACGGATATTTCAAAAAAACGACGTATCTTTTAATAAAAACACCGTAGCCCCTATTTTCAAAACCCCATGATTCGTGTTATTTCAAAAGGCACAATTCGTAGGACTTATATTAGATTATTGCAGATTAGTTATCGTTGTGTCTAGTATTCAGCTCCCGCACATTATTGCTGTTCGCTCTGCCTCGCATATTTATTTTGCTGCATATTCCATTATTGATATCATGCTGTTAGGACACCAGCACTATTACCGATGATGCGTATGTACCACGTACATCTACTTGCCGGCTCACACACATCTTCATCGGTAATTGCCATGTCACGTACACTTTAGAGAATATAATTGCTTGACTTAGATTGTTAGCTGGTAGTTTTGACACGATATTAGTGTACTTCCCTTATATGCCATATTAGACATTGTAGTTATTACCTACCACTTCATGCATACTGTTATTCAGTTGTTCATGTCTAGTTCATTATCATTGACATATGCACTTGTGATGATTTCTTGAGATTTATGATATTTCTGGATTTCGGGGAAAGCCGCAAAATTTACAACTTATGATCTTTTAAAATATAAAATGTTGCGGTTTTCTAGTGATGTAAAGTGTCGTCCACCATGAGTTTGCTGTGGTTTTGGAGATCCGTGTCGAGGAGTGGAGGAACCGTCACGGGTACATGGTGGGCCCGGTATGGTACCCCGGGGCAAGAGGAATGTGGTGTTGACGTTGAGCCTGGCTGGGGAGCACTACCTACCGGTGATATTACCCGACGCGTCGGATATCCGGAGGATACCGTCGTGGTCTTGAGATGGATGGTAGGGGCCGGTCCGGACTGACGGCGCCCTAGATATTGAGCTTGAGACATTGATATTTCGAGACAGTGAGATTTATGTTTTGTGTCGGTGCTAGACACTGTTGATACTGATTTCATTATGATACCTCAGTTTAAAAATACGAAGGAAATCTCACTAATTTATGAAAACAGTTTCTTCATTTACATGTATTCTGTTTCATGCATTCATACCTCATTCATATGATATATTGCTACCTGAGGCACTGACACGGGCACATGAAATTATACTCGGGATAGATATTACCCTAGACATTGTCATAGGCTGCCTGTTATACATATATTTGAGGATATTTTATGATCTTTGACCTAGGTTGCGTTATTTATGCGATTTCTGTGCGTAGATGTTTTTCTATTCACGAGTTTGCAACTCACCCCCGTTGTGCCCCAGTTTCTTGCAGATTTGCCGTACAGGTTTCCTTACGGCTTGCGGGCTCAGTTTCATTCGGGTGATTTGCTAGTAGGTGGGTTTACTTGTATCATACCCCCATTATATATCTTGTATATCATTATTCTGTTGTATCTAGAAGTTCCATCAACCAAACATGTATCTATTGAGATAGAGACCAGTGTTGTTTATTCTTTCGACCTTAGAGTCGCTCGTTATATTTCTGGTGGTTTTGAGTTCCCTTTTGAGTTTTTGATCCTCGCCGTTGGCGTTGCATATTTATTGCTTGTGTGGTTGTGACCATCGTTTGACGAAGAGCTAGCTCCCGCTTGGGGATGCCTTTTTTCTTGATTTCGTATACTATTCATGTTGTATCCCGTTGGGGGCCAGTATTTACAAAGGAGACTCTGCTGAAATTTTCAGTAAATTTTTGATGTTTTAAAAACCGCATAATTCGGCTTATGCTATTGAAATTACTTTCTTTAAGTTGGTTTTTCCTGCACTCTACTACTTTTCTTGGTTTGGATTTCTGGGTTTTCGGTTTACTTAGATTACGTACGCCTCGAGACGTTCGTAGTTTAAGTGCCGGTCATGTTCCATACTTTCGGGTCGTGACAAAGTTGGTATCAAAGCGTTAGGTTTTAACCTTCGGAGCGTAGGATGACCCTTGGTTGATGGAATAGGTGACTAAAGTAGAGTGACGTACCGTTGGTATGTTCCGCGGCATATTTACGACACGCCACTCCACTTAAGGAGCCTTAGGATGTACATTTCCTTGTTCAGTATTATATTCCTTCCTGATCTAGCCTCATCGGTACCAGTTTGGTTTTGCTGCTACGGTTACGGGCAGGGAGCTACGGCTAGAGTTGCGGTCAGCACAAGCTCGTCACGAACGAGGACTGACCAGGGCGAAATTCCGGCGACGCACGATTGCAGAGATGTGTCTTTTTACTGTGTTTCCGCGCCGCGAGCGTTTGGCGGATCGCCTTTATGAGGTTACTCGGATGTGCCGATCGACACTAGAGGATTGAGCCACTGACAGAGGCCAGCCAGATTTTGATGACCGTTGGTGTGTTGCTTACTCCTGATGATTGAGGCACTGTTCAGCGTGCACACGAGCGAGCCAGTTGTTGCTGCGAGCGACGAGATATCGCCCCATATGTTGGAACTATGGCGGGGCGAGTTGTACGAATAGATGATAGAAGGTCGCTAGTCACCCGATGATGAATGACTAGGACAGGTGGTTCGTTCGCTTACCCCGATGCGAGGTCATCAGATAGATTGATTCCAGCTAGAGACGACTTCACGCGGAGACGTTGGGAGTCGACAGAGACGATCGAATGTCAGAAACCTATTATTCCAAGTTTAAGATAGTCGGAAAGACATGCAGGCAATTCTATGATCCCTCTAGAAGAATGAAACCCTAACTCGACTTAATGACCGTGTGAAAGCCTTTGAACCTTAGGGTTTGCGGCAGTTCTGCGGAGCCATTAGTGAGGCTTGGGTTTGCCCTTCTACGGCTGGACCACCGATGCTGTGGTATGTACTCGATACTATTAAACTGTGCCCAAGAGGTTGAGCTCTTGGGGGATTATGAGGTTTTGACGACTCGATCGGATGGCTCGACTTAATTCGGATGCTAGTTGGTGAGATGCATTCTTGGGAGACTCCAGATACGAGGATAGCCGTTGGAGCTCAGTCCATGCAGTCGCGACGAGACGAGTCCAAAGCAGACGACATTAGAGAAAAGTGGAGTAAGAGGTTCGCACCAGATCTAGATGAGATGATGTTCCACTCCGCCGACATCAGAGAGGCGATGCGCATGCCGAGGCATGGTACTTGGACTTACCTTCCAGAAGGAGTCGCGATGAGTATGCAGTCGTTCCAGAGCAAGAGGCAGATATAGGAAAGGACAATGACTTCCGGACAGTTGGCAGAGACAAGACATGGAAGAGACCGTGAGCAGGATTCCTTCCAGGACACTGCTGCAATGATACTTGCATCCAGGATCAGATGTGTCACGTACCTTCAGAGAGCCAGAGACCGACGCCAGTGATATGCTGTCTTACGAGTGGTCGCGATGATTGACCAGGAGATGACCAGAGGAGTGCCAGAACGGAATCGTCCCCGTTAGCACACCTGACAGGGCCGATGAGCCGATCGACCGAAAGATTGGTAATTCACAGTGAAGACCTTGACCCAGGAGTGGTCATGGTTACGCACGCCAGCAGGACAGAGTTCATGATCATCGACGAGACGTCCCACTAGTGACCGCGACAGTTGCCGAGATTCTTAGAGGATGCGCTTGAGCAGTACTATTCCGCCATTATTGATTACGATGTTTTGGGTGATTTATTCGTATGATTTGATTTTGATGATTAAGGATTTACGATCTTTGCACAGTGTTGCACTTGATATCGTTTTCGTTCTTTGGTTTCACATGTTTGTGATTTTACGGTTTTAAACAGTTGAGTTGGTTTTGTGCATATGCACGCACACGATTTGGTTCCTGCACTCTGTATAGTTTATATATGCTTGCAGTGCAGTGATACGCCTTTTGTGCACTTAGATGCACTGGACTTCGATTTCGATTGTGATACTCGATATTTGTTTTGTGCACCTTGTGCACCTGAGTGATTTTGCGCACGTTCGGCGCTTGATATTGGATTTCATGATTTCGTGCACGATGGATGCACCTGATTTAGATTTTCGCGCATGTTGAGCGCATGTCTTAAGATGCGATTTTGGTGCACACCAGATGCACTAAATCGAGATTTTTCGTGCATGTCAGATGCACCTGATTTTGCTGTCAGGCACACACGTTGCCTACGACAGATGCTTTGTGCACACCCGATGCACTTAGATCTTGTTTCTGTGCATATGTATGGCACATATATGGATTTTTATTTCCGTGCGCACCAGACGCACGTAGTATTCATGTGCATATTTTGGGATTGATTTCTTATAGAGCAGTACGTTTTTATGATATTGCTATGTGTTTTCGTACTGAGCAGGACTAGTCAGAGGACAGTACCTGAATACATTTTGCATGCATTGATAGTTATTGAAGGGATTTCCAAAAGGCGAGCTATAGCCTCAGTATTTACCTACGTGTCTGATATGACACGAAATGTTTAAAACAAGGAGACCCTTCTAAATTGTTTCCAAAACGGCGGAACGTACATTTCAAACAAAAGTATATATGTATATAGTTATTTTCTTATGGTAGACGTCCGCCACTGTACAGTGTTATACGCGTTGCACAGCGACTTAAAGAGATTTGGCATGCATTTCCTTCAGATATTTACAGATATAGATTCGATATTTACATTTATAGTTTCGAGTTATATCATATTGGTTTTGATTTGGATTTGGCATTGATGTCTTCTCCACGACTCCGATGATCGCGGGATGCTTGACGGAGTTTTGATTTGAGTTATATACTCATTTTTCAAGCGCATGCGCTGCGCTACGATTTGTTTTATGTATTTACAATTTCGGAGCCCCGACGACTTGATGGTTTTTCTTAGATGTTTTAGTAATTGGGGGAGTTTGAATTTAAATTCGGGGACCGAATTTCTTTAAGGGGGGAAGATTGTAGCGTTTTGAAAATGGTTTCGGTGAAATTTCGGAAAATCGGTAAAATGAGGGGGTTTTCTGTAAAAAGTCAATACAAATATCTTATTATAAAAATTAAATATACATATTCTAGCTATGTAATTGCTATTAATTGGTGTTTATTGAGCCGCTGGTGAAATTTCAAATTTTCTGAAAAAAATATTATTTTATTATTATTTTAAGCCGTCACTAATACATTTAATTAGGGAAAATTACAAATTGGAATGAGTTGAAACAAATTTTGTGCATCATAAAACATTAAATAAAAAATTTATCATGTGGTTTTTGGAACGAAATCATTTGCCAAAACGGTTTAGAAATTATTGAAGAAAAAAGGGTTTTTTTTAGCGTAAATGGATGTTTGGGGTATTGTATTTATCATTTTTCATCACCCCACACCCGTGCCCACACCCACACACCCCCACTTACCCCTCCCCTTAGCCAAATTCAGCAGCCCTCACTTTTTCCCCACTTGGTTTGCAAAGGAAAAAGAAATAAAAGAAAAGATTAGAAAATAGATAAAGTAGTTAGACTTTGACCTTACCTTGATCTTGACTTTCCTCCCTTGCATTTTCCTCACCTCCCTCTCTCTCCCCTCACCCACTTCTGGCCGAAAATGATCCCACAACAGCAGCCCTTCCCCCCCCAAAATCCACACTATTTTGCTTCAAAAATCCAAGAAAAAGCTTCAAAATCCATACAATTTCAAAGCTTTTTCCAAATCCAACTCCTACCCATTATTTCTTGCCTATCTAGCATGGATCTAGGAGCATGGAAGCTACTTTTGGAGGCTAGGATTTGCATGCTAGAACTCAATTGGGAGGTATAAATTTTAACCCTTTAGTGAAATTGTTGTTTAATTGCTTTATGTTAGCTTATTAAGTGTTTAATTAGGTTTTAGATTGGTTCTAATTGCATGTTTGAAAAATTCAAGAATGAGGTTGATTTCAAGTTAGGGTTTTGAGTAATGGGATTATGGTTGTGATGGGTAGCTTACCATCTTAGAATTTGTAGAAAGTAATTTAGTAGTTAAATTTCATATTGTTGCATGGAAATGTCTAAATTAAGTTGTTTTTGCTAACTAGAGTTTTTGAAAAAATTATCAAATGCTTAGATTAAAATATAATTAAGTGTTCATGTCATTATAACTATTATAATGAGTGGTTTAATGACTTTGGTTCATGCAAAACGAAGCTTAATTGATGAATTGTGAATTTTGCTTTAAAGGGTGTTAAATTTGATATTTTGCAAACTAGGATTTTGGAAATTATGCAAATTTATGAGTTTAAATTATGGAAATGGTTTTTATGACTTATTTAAGATAATTAATAAATATATTGGCCGCTACATTCATTTAAATATCGTGTTTTGTACAAAAACGGCGAATTGTGCTTGCTAGATTTTCGGAAAAATGACTTTTTGAGTGAAATTGGCGGTTTTGTGAGTTTCAACCTAGTTTATATTAAAATTAGTGTTCGTGAATGTGCAAATGAGTGTATTTGGGTTTTTCTCGATGGTTTGGCGTTTGTACGCCGACGTCGAGGGTTTTTGGGTTGATTTGTGAAAGCAACCATAGGTTTTGACCTATGTGGGATTCGTGCGTCGTTTTGATCATGAGTCGGATTTTAATGAGATATGGTGCGTTATGATATGTAGGTACCCCCATGTGGACTTCGAGACGACAAGCAAGCGCGTGGCGACGTCGGCACCGGCTAGCGAGGACCAGGTGAGTAGATTTATATCTACGGGGAGAAGTCGGGTGGATGGCGTATAGCACCCCCGCAGTCCGTGGTGGTGTATACGGATGCGTATACACACCAACAATTATTATATGTTATTTGGGATTAATAACGATGCTTAGGATGGATATTGGTGTGTTGGATTACTTTAGTGTTGCGAACCCTAGGGTAGTGTTACACACACATACACACATACATACTTGCATACATTCCTATTGATATGTGCTCATGGGATTCTTTATAGTTATGTGTTCACATGGGTATGGGACTATGTGTTCACGTACGGATTGAGGATGATACTTGGGATTGAGCTGAGTCGATGAGATTTGATTTGAGGCCGTGAGATCGGTGATATAGCAGGGTTCGTATCTTAGATACGACATGACGTTGTAGCGGGTCCTTGACGTAGTGTTTCACACACGTCCATGCATACGTAGGCGGTATCAGTATGGTACTAGACGTAGATCAGTACCCCGATCATGATATTTGATAAAAAGGATACCAGGTAAATAGTATGATGAATGTGATATTGAACCGTACCCAGATTGGGATGCCGTACGACGGATTTACGTACGAGCTATATTGATGATTGATCCGCACTCTTGACTTGGGATGCCTGATTATAGATATGGTATCGGATATGATATTATTGAGGCGGGATCACCGACTATACATATACAGGTATGTATATGTATCGACTCAGATGATAGGCGGTTTCCTTACCTGTAGTTCAGCTTGTTAGTTCAGCCGTATAGTTTAGTGTAGTTGTTAGATTAGATTAGACTCCTTACCTATTTCAAAAACTAACGAATCGTGGGCATTTTTAAAGACAGCTCAAGGGAATCTACGGATATTTCAAAAAAACGACGTATCTTTTAATAAAAACACCGTAGCCCCTATTTTCAAAACCCCATGATTCGTGTTATTTCAAAAGGCACAATTCGTAGGACTTATATTAGATTATTGCAGATTAGTTATCGTTGTGTCTAGTATTCAGCTCCCGCACATTATTGCTGTTCGCTCTGCCTCGCATATTTATTTTGCTGCATATTCCATTATTGATATCATGCTGTTAGGACACCAGCACTATTACCGATGATGCGTATGTACCACGTACATCTACTTGCCGGCTCACACACATCTTCATCGGTAATTGCCATGTCACGTACACTTTAGAGAATATAATTGCTTGACTTAGATTGTTAGCTGGTAGTTTTGACACGATATTAGTGTACTTCCCTTATATGCCATATTAGACATTGTAGTTATTACCTACCACTTCATGCATACTGTTATTCAGTTGTTCATGTCTAGTTCATTATCATTGACATATGCACTTGTGATGATTTCTTGAGATTTATGATATTTCTGGATTTCGGGGAAAGCCGCAAAATTTACAACTTATGATCTTTTAAAATATAAAATGTTGCGGTTTTCTAGTGATGTAAAGTGTCGTCCACCATGAGTTTGCTGTGGTTTTGGAGATCCGTGTCGAGGAGTGGAGGAACCGTCACGGGTACATGGTGGGCCCGGTATGGTACCCCGGGGCAAGAGGAATGTGGTGTTGACGTTGAGCCTGGCTGGGGAGCACTACCTACCGGTGATATTACCCGACGCGTCGGATATCCGGAGGATACCGTCGTGGTCTTGAGATGGATGGTAGGGGCCGGTCCGGACTGACGGCGCCCTAGATATTGAGCTTGAGACATTGATATTTCGAGACAGTGAGATTTATGTTTTGTGTCGGTGCTAGACACTGTTGATACTGATTTCATTATGATACCTCAGTTTAAAAATACGAAGGAAATCTCACTAATTTATGAAAACAGTTTCTTCATTTACATGTATTCTGTTTCATGCATTCATACCTCATTCATATGATATATTGCTACCTGAGGCACTGACACGGGCACATGAAATTATACTCGGGATAGATATTACCCTAGACATTGTCATAGGCTGCCTGTTATACATATATTTGAGGATATTTTATGATCTTTGACCTAGGTTGCGTTATTTATGCGATTTCTGTGCGTAGATGTTTTTCTATTCACGAGTTTGCAACTCACCCCCGTTGTGCCCCAGTTTCTTGCAGATTTGCCGTACAGGTTTCCTTACGGCTTGCGGGCTCAGTTTCATTCGGGTGATTTGCTAGTAGGTGGGTTTACTTGTATCATACCCCCATTATATATCTTGTATATCATTATTCTGTTGTATCTAGAAGTTCCATCAACCAAACATGTATCTATTGAGATAGAGACCAGTGTTGTTTATTCTTTCGACCTTAGAGTCGCTCGTTATATTTCTGGTGGTTTTGAGTTCCCTTTTGAGTTTTTGATCCTCGCCGTTGGCGTTGCATATTTATTGCTTGTGTGGTTGTGACCATCGTTTGACGAAGAGCTAGCTCCCGCTTGGGGATGCCTTTTTTCTTGATTTCGTATACTATTCATGTTGTATCCCGTTGGGGGCCAGTATTTACAAAGGAGACTCTGCTGAAATTTTCAGTAAATTTTTGATATTTTAAAAACCGCATAATTCGGCTTATGCTATTGAAATTACTTTCTTTAAGTTGGTTTTTCCTGCACTCTACTACTTTTCTTGGTTTGGATTTCTGGGTTTTCGGTTTACTTAGATTACGTACGCCTCGAGACGTTCGTAGTTTAAGTGCCGGTCATGTTCCATACTTTCGGGTCGTGACAAAGTTGGTATCAAAGCGTTAGGTTTTAACCTTCGGAGCGTAGGATGACCCTTGGTTGATGGAATAGGTGACTAAAGTAGAGTGACGTACCGTTGGTATGTTCCGCGGCATATTTACGACACGCCACTCCACTTAAGGAGCCTTAGGATGTACATTTCCTTGTTCAGTATTATATTCCTTCCTGATCTAGCCTCATCGGTACCAGTTTGGTTTTGCTGCTACGGTTACGGGCAGGGAGCTACGGCTAGAGTTGCGGTCAGCACAAGCTCGTCACGAACGAGGACTGACCAGGGCGAAATTCCGGCGACGCACGATTGCAGAGATGTGTCTTTTTACTGTGTTTCCGCGCCGCGAGCGTTTGGCGGATCGCCTTTATGAGGTTACTCGGATGTGCCGATCGACACTAGAGGATTGAGCCACTGACAGAGGCCAGCCAGATTTTGATGACCGTTGGTGTGTTGCTTACTCCTGATGATTGAGGCACTGTTCAGCGTGCACACGAGCGAGCCAGTTGTTGCTGCGAGCGACGAGATATCGCCCCATATGTTGGAACTATGGCGGGGCGAGTTGTACGAATAGATGATAGAAGGTCGCTAGTCACCCGATGATGAATGACTAGGACAGGTGGTTCGTTCGCTTACCCCGATGCGAGGTCATCAGATAGATTGATTCCAGCTAGAGACGACTTCACGCGGAGACGTTGGGAGTCGACAGAGACGATCGAATGTCAGAAACCTATTATTCCAAGTTTAAGATAGTCGGAAAGACATGCAGGCAATTCTATGATCCCTCTAGAAGAATGAAACCCTAACTCGACTTAATGACCGTGTGAAAGCCTTTGAACCTTAGGGTTTGCGGCAGTTCTGCGGAGCCATTAGTGAGGCTTGGGTTTGCCCTTCTACGGCTGGACCACCGATGCTGTGGTATGTACTCGATACTATTAAACTGTGCCCAAGAGGTTGAGCTCTTGGGGGATTATGAGGTTTTGACGACTCGATCGGATGGCTCGACTTAATTCGGATGCTAGTTGGTGAGATGCATTCTTGGGAGACTCCAGATACGAGGATAGCCGTTGGAGCTCAGTCCATGCAGTCGCGACGAGACGAGTCCAAAGCAGACGACATTAGAGAAAAGTGGAGTAAGAGGTTCGCACCAGATCTAGATGAGATGATGTTCCACTCCGCCGACATCAGAGAGGCGATGCGCATGCCGAGGCATGGTACTTGGACTTACCTTCCAGAAGGAGTCGCGATGAGTATGCAGTCGTTCCAGAGCAAGAGGCAGATATAGGAAAGGACAATGACTTCCGGACAGTTGGCAGAGACAAGACATGGAAGAGACCGTGAGCAGGATTCCTTCCAGGACACTGCTGCAATGATACTTGCATCCAGGATCAGATGTGTCACGTACCTTCAGAGAGCCAGAGACCGACGCCAGTGATATGCTGTCTTACGAGTGGTCGCGATGATTGACCAGGAGATGACCAGAGGAGTGCCAGAACGGAATCGTCCCCGTTAGCACACCTGACAGGGCCGATGAGCCGATCGACCGAAAGATTGGTAATTCACAGTGAAGACCTTGACCCAGGAGTGGTCATGGTTACGCACGCCAGCAGGACAGAGTTCATGATCATCGACGAGACGTCCCACTAGTGACCGCGACAGTTGCCGAGATTCTTAGAGGATGCGCTTGAGCAGTACTATTCCGCCATTATTGATTACGATGTTTTGGGTGATTTATTCGTATGATTTGATTTTGATGATTAAGGATTTACGATCTTTGCACAGTGTTGCACTTGATATCGTTTTCGTTCTTTGGTTTCACATGTTTGTGATTTTACGGTTTTAAACAGTTGAGTTGGTTTTGTGCATATGCACGCACACGATTTGGTTCCTGCACTCTGTATAGTTTATATATGCTTGCAGTGCAGTGATACGCCTTTTGTGCACTTAGATGCACTGGACTTCGATTTCGATTGTGATACTCGATATTTGTTTTGTGCACCTTGTGCACCTGAGTGATTTTGCGCACGTTCGGCGCTTGATATTGGATTTCATGATTTCGTGCACGATGGATGCACCTGATTTAGATTTTCGCGCATGTTGAGCGCATGTCTTAAGATGCGATTTTGGTGCACACCAGATGCACTAAATCGAGATTTTTCGTGCATGTCAGATGCACCTGATTTTGCTGTCAGGCACACACGTTGCCTACGACAGATGCTTTGTGCACACCCGATGCACTTAGATCTTGTTTCTGTGCATATGTATGGCACATATATGGATTTTTATTTCCGTGCGCACCAGACGCACGTAGTATTCATGTGCATATTTTGGGATTGATTTCTTATAGAGCAGTACGTTTTTATGATATTGCTATGTGTTTTCGTACTGAGCAGGACTAGTCAGAGGACAGTACCTGAATACATTTTGCATGCATTGATAGTTATTGAAGGGATTTCCAAAAGGCGAGCTATAGCCTCAGTATTTACCTACGTGTCTGATATGACACGAAATGTTTAAAACAAGGAGACCCTTCTAAATTGTTTCCAAAACGGCGGAACGTACATTTCAAACAAAAGTATATATGTATATAGTTATTTTCTTATGGTAGACGTCCGCCACTGTACAGTGTTATACGCGTTGCACAGCGACTTAAAGAGATTTGGCATGCATTTCCTTCAGATATTTACAGATATAGATTCGATATTTACATTTATAGTTTCGAGTTATATCATATTGGTTTTGATTTGGATTTGGCATTGATGTCTTCTCCACGACTCCGATGATCGCGGGATGCTTGACGGAGTTTTGATTTGAGTTATATACTCATTTTTCAAGCGCATGCGCTGCGCTACGATTTGTTTTATGTATTTACAATTTCGGAGCCCCGACGACTTGATGGTTTTTCTTAGATGTTTTAGTAATTGGGGGAGTTTGAATTTAAATTCGGGGACCGAATTTCTTTAAGGGGGGAAGATTGTAGCGTTTTGAAAATGGTTTCGGTGAAATTTCGGAAAATCGGTAAAATGAGGGGGTTTTCTGTAAAAAGTCAATACAAATATCTTATTATAAAAATTAAATATACATATTCTAGCTATGTAATTGCTATTAATTGGTGTTTATTGAGCCGCTGGTGAAATTTCAAATTTTCTGAAAAAAATATTATTTTATTATTATTTTAAGCCGTCACTAATACATTTAATTAGGGAAAATTACAAATTGGAATGAGTTGAAACAAATTTTGTGCATCATAAAACATTAAATAAAAAATTTATCATGTGGTTTTTGGAACGAAATCATTTGCCAAAACGGTTTAGAAATTATTGAAGAAAAAAGGGTTTTTTTTAGCGTAAATGGATGTTTGGGGTATTGTATTTATCATTTTTCATCACCCCACACCCGTGCCCACACCCACACACCCCCACTTACCCCTCCCCTTAGCCAAATTCAGCAGCCCTCACTTTTTCCCCACTTGGTTTGCAAAGGAAAAAGAAATAAAAGAAAAGATTAGAAAATAGATAAAGTAGTTAGACTTTGACCTTACCTTGATCTTGACTTTCCTCCCTTGCATTTTCCTCACCTCCCTCTCTCTCCCCTCACCCACTTCTGGCCGAAAATGATCCCACAACAGCAGCCCTTCCCCCCCCAAAATCCACACTATTTTGCTTCAAAAATCCAAGAAAAAGCTTCAAAATCCATACAATTTCAAAGCTTTTTCCAAATCCAACTCCTACCCATTATTTCTTGCCTATCTAGCATGGATCTAGGAGCATGGAAGCTACTTTTGGAGGCTAGGATTTGCATGCTAGAACTCAATTGGGAGGTATAAATTTTAACCCTTTAGTGAAATTGTTGTTTAATTGCTTTATGTTAGCTTATTAAGTGTTTAATTAGGTTTTAGATTGGTTCTAATTGCATGTTTGAAAAATTCAAGAATGAGGTTGATTTCAAGTTAGGGTTTTGAGTAATGGGATTATGGTTGTGATGGGTAGCTTACCATCTTAGAATTTGTAGAAAGTAATTTAGTAGTTAAATTTCATATTGTTGCATGGAAATGTCTAAATTAAGTTGTTTTTGCTAACTAGAGTTTTTGAAAAAATTATCAAATGCTTAGATTAAAATATAATTAAGTGTTCATGTCATTATAACTATTATAATGAGTGGTTTAATGACTTTGGTTCATGCAAAACGAAGCTTAATTGATGAATTGTGAATTTTGCTTTAAAGGGTGTTAAATTTGATATTTTGCAAACTAGGATTTTGGAAATTATGCAAATTTATGAGTTTAAATTATGGAAATGGTTTTTATGACTTATTTAAGATAATTAATAAATATATTGGCCGCTACATTCATTTAAATATCGTGTTTTGTACAAAAACGGCGAATTGTGCTTGCTAGATTTTCGGAAAAATGACTTTTTGAGTGAAATTGGCGGTTTTGTGAGTTTCAACCTAGTTTATATTAAAATTAGTGTTCGTGAATGTGCAAATGAGTGTATTTGGGTTTTTCTCGATGGTTTGGCGTTTGTACGCCGACGTCGAGGGTTTTTGGGTTGATTTGTGAAAGCAACCATAGGTTTTGACCTATGTGGGATTCGTGCGTCGTTTTGATCATGAGTCGGATTTTAATGAGATATGGTGCGTTATGATATGTAGGTACCCCCATGTGGACTTCGAGACGACAAGCAAGCGCGTGGCGACGTCGGCACCGGCTAGCGAGGACCAGGTGAGTAGATTTATATCTACGGGGAGAAGTCGGGTGGATGGCGTATAGCACCCCCGCAGTCCGTGGTGGTGTATACGGATGCGTATACACACCAACAATTATTATATGTTATTTGGGATTAATAACGATGCTTAGGATGGATATTGGTGTGTTGGATTACTTTAGTGTTGCGAACCCTAGGGTAGTGTTACACACACATACACACATACATACTTGCATACATTCCTATTGATATGTGCTCATGGGATTCTTTATAGTTATGTGTTCACATGGGTATGGGACTATGTGTTCACGTACGGATTGAGGATGATACTTGGGATTGAGCTGAGTCGATGAGATTTGATTTGAGGCCGTGAGATCGGTGATATAGCAGGGTTCGTATCTTAGATACGACATGACGTTGTAGCGGGTCCTTGACGTAGTGTTTCACACACGTCCATGCATACGTAGGCGGTATCAGTATGGTACTAGACGTAGATCAGTACCCCGATCATGATATTTGATAAAAAGGATACCAGGTAAATAGTATGATGAATGTGATATTGAACCGTACCCAGATTGGGATGCCGTACGACGGATTTACGTACGAGCTATATTGATGATTGATCCGCACTCTTGACTTGGGATGCCTGATTATAGATATGGTATCGGATATGATATTATTGAGGCGGGATCACCGACTATACATATACAGGTATGTATATGTATCGACTCAGATGATAGGCGGTTTCCTTACCTGTAGTTCAGCTTGTTAGTTCAGCCGTATAGTTTAGTGTAGTTGTTAGATTAGATTAGACTCCTTACCTATTTCAAAAACTAACGAATCGTGGGCATTTTTAAAGACAGCTCAAGGGAATCTACGGATATTTCAAAAAAACGACGTATCTTTTCATAAAAACACCGTAGCCCCTATTTTCAAAACCCCATGATTCGTGTTATTTCAAAAGGCACAATTCGTAGGACTTATATTAGATTATTGCAGATTAGTTATCGTTGTGTCTAGTATTCAGCTCCCGCACATTATTGCTGTTCGCTCTGCCTCGCATATTTATTTTGCTGCATATTCCATTATTGATATCATGCTGTTAGGACACCAGCACTATTACCGATGATGCGTATGTACCACGTACATCTACTTGCCGGCTCACACACATCTTCATCGGTAATTGCCATGTCACGTACACTTTAGAGAATATAATTGCTTGACTTAGATTGTTAGCTGGTAGTTTTGACACGATATTAGTGTACTTCCCTTATATGCCATATTAGACATTGTAGTTATTACCTACCACTTCATGCATACTGTTATTCAGTTGTTCATGTCTAGTTCATTATCATTGACATATGCACTTGTGATGATTTCTTGAGATTTATGATATTTCTGGATTTCGGGGAAAGCCGCAAAATTTACAACTTATGATCTTTTAAAATATAAAATGTTGCGGTTTTCTAGTGATGTAAAGTGTCGTCCACCATGAGTTTGCTGTGGTTTTGGAGATCCGTGTCGAGGAGTGGAGGAACCGTCACGGGTACATGGTGGGCCCGGTATGGTACCCCGGGGCAAGAGGAATGTGGTGTTGACGTTGAGCCTGGCTGGGGAGCACTACCTACCGGTGATATTACCCGACGCGTCGGATATCCGGAGGATACCGTCGTGGTCTTGAGATGGATGGTAGGGGCCGGTCCGGACTGACGGCGCCCTAGATATTGAGCTTGAGACATTGATATTTCGAGACAGTGAGATTTATGTTTTGTGTCGGTGCTAGACACTGTTGATACTGATTTCATTATGATACCTCAGTTTAAAAATACGAAGGAAATCTCACTAATTTATGAAAACAGTTTCTTCATTTACATGTATTCTGTTTCATGCATTCATACCTCATTCATATGATATATTGCTACCTGAGGCACTGACACGGGCACATGAAATTATACTCGGGATAGATATTACCCTAGACATTGTCATAGGCTGCCTGTTATACATATATTTGAGGATATTTTATGATCTTTGACCTAGGTTGCGTTATTTATGCGATTTCTGTGCGTAGATGTTTTTCTATTCACGAGTTTGCAACTCACCCCCGTTGTGCCCCAGTTTCTTGCAGATTTGCCGTACAGGTTTCCTTACGGCTTGCGGGCTCAGTTTCATTCGGGTGATTTGCTAGTAGGTGGGTTTACTTGTATCATACCCCCATTATATATCTTGTATATCATTATTCTGTTGTATCTAGAAGTTCCATCAACCAAACATGTATCTATTGAGATAGAGACCAGTGTTGTTTATTCTTTCGACCTTAGAGTCGCTCGTTATATTTCTGGTGGTTTTGAGTTCCCTTTTGAGTTTTTGATCCTCGCCGTTGGCGTTGCATATTTATTGCTTGTGTGGTTGTGACCATCGTTTGACGAAGAGCTAGCTCCCGCTTGGGGATGCCTTTTTTCTTGATTTCGTATACTATTCATGTTGTATCCCGTTGGGGGCCAGTATTTACAAAGGAGACTCTGCTGAAATTTTCAGTAAATTTTTGATGTTTTAAAAACCGCATAATTCGGCTTATGCTATTGAAATTACTTTCTTTAAGTTGGTTTTTCCTGCACTCTACTACTTTTCTTGGTTTGGATTTCTGGGTTTTCGGTTTACTTAGATTACGTACGCCTCGAGACGTTCGTAGTTTAAGTGCCGGTCATGTTCCATACTTTCGGGTCGTGACAAAGTTGGTATCAAAGCGTTAGGTTTTAACCTTCGGAGCGTAGGATGACCCTTGGTTGATGGAATAGGTGACTAAAGTAGAGTGACGTACCGTTGGTATGTTCCGCGGCATATTTACGACACGCCACTCCACTTAAGGAGCCTTAGGATGTACATTTCCTTGTTCAGTATTATATTCCTTCCTGATCTAGCCTCATCGGTACCAGTTTGGTTTTGCTGCTACGGTTACGGGCAGGGAGCTACGGCTAGAGTTGCGGTCAGCACAAGCTCGTCACGAACGAGGACTGACCAGGGCGAAATTCCGGCGACGCACGATTGCAGAGATGTGTCTTTTTACTGTGTTTCCGCGCCGCGAGCGTTTGGCGGATCGCCTTTATGAGGTTACTCGGATGTGCCGATCGACACTAGAGGATTGAGCCACTGACAGAGGCCAGCCAGATTTTGATGACCGTTGGTGTGTTGCTTACTCCTGATGATTGAGGCACTGTTCAGCGTGCACACGAGCGAGCCAGTTGTTGCTGCGAGCGACGAGATATCGCCCCATATGTTGGAACTATGGCGGGGCGAGTTGTACGAATAGATGATAGAAGGTCGCTAGTCACCCGATGATGAATGACTAGGACAGGTGGTTCGTTCGCTTACCCCGATGCGAGGTCATCAGATAGATTGATTCCAGCTAGAGACGACTTCACGCGGAGACGTTGGGAGTCGACAGAGACGATCGAATGTCAGAAACCTATTATTCCAAGTTTAAGATAGTCGGAAAGACATGCAGGCAATTCTATGATCCCTCTAGAAGAATGAAACCCTAACTCGACTTAATGACCGTGTGAAAGCCTTTGAACCTTAGGGTTTGCGGCAGTTCTGCGGAGCCATTAGTGAGGCTTGGGTTTGCCCTTCTACGGCTGGACCACCGATGCTGTGGTATGTACTCGATACTATTAAACTGTGCCCAAGAGGTTGAGCTCTTGGGGGATTATGAGGTTTTGACGACTCGATCGGATGGCTCGACTTAATTCGGATGCTAGTTGGTGAGATGCATTCTTGGGAGACTCCAGATACGAGGATAGCCGTTGGAGCTCAGTCCATGCAGTCGCGACGAGACGAGTCCAAAGCAGACGACATTAGAGAAAAGTGGAGTAAGAGGTTCGCACCAGATCTAGATGAGATGATGTTCCACTCCGCCGACATCAGAGAGGCGATGCGCATGCCGAGGCATGGTACTTGGACTTACCTTCCAGAAGGAGTCGCGATGAGTATGCAGTCGTTCCAGAGCAAGAGGCAGATATAGGAAAGGACAATGACTTCCGGACAGTTGGCAGAGACAAGACATGGAAGAGACCGTGAGCAGGATTCCTTCCAGGACACTGCTGCAATGATACTTGCATCCAGGATCAGATGTGTCACGTACCTTCAGAGAGCCAGAGACCGACGCCAGTGATATGCTGTCTTACGAGTGGTCGCGATGATTGACCAGGAGATGACCAGAGGAGTGCCAGAACGGAATCGTCCCCGTTAGCACACCTGACAGGGCCGATGAGCCGATCGACCGAAAGATTGGTAATTCACAGTGAAGACCTTGACCCAGGAGTGGTCATGGTTACGCACGCCAGCAGGACAGAGTTCATGATCATCGACGAGACGTCCCACTAGTGACCGCGACAGTTGCCGAGATTCTTAGAGGATGCGCTTGAGCAGTACTATTCCGCCATTATTGATTACGATGTTTTGGGTGATTTATTCGTATGATTTGATTTTGATGATTAAGGATTTACGATCTTTGCACAGTGTTGCACTTGATATCGTTTTCGTTCTTTGGTTTCACATGTTTGTGATTTTACGGTTTTAAACAGTTGAGTTGGTTTTGTGCATATGCACGCACACGATTTGGTTCCTGCACTCTGTATAGTTTATATATGCTTGCAGTGCAGTGATACGCCTTTTGTGCACTTAGATGCACTGGACTTCGATTTCGATTGTGATACTCGATATTTGTTTTGTGCACCTTGTGCACCTGAGTGATTTTGCGCACGTTCGGCGCTTGATATTGGATTTCATGATTTCGTGCACGATGGATGCACCTGATTTAGATTTTCGCGCATGTTGAGCGCATGTCTTAAGATGCGATTTTGGTGCACACCAGATGCACTAAATCGAGATTTTTCGTGCATGTCAGATGCACCTGATTTTGCTGTCAGGCACACACGTTGCCTACGACAGATGCTTTGTGCACACCCGATGCACTTAGATCTTGTTTCTGTGCATATGTATGGCACATATATGGATTTTTATTTCCGTGCGCACCAGACGCACGTAGTATTCATGTGCATATTTTGGGATTGATTTCTTATAGAGCAGTACGTTTTTATGATATTGCTATGTGTTTTCGTACTGAGCAGGACTAGTCAGAGGACAGTACCTGAATACATTTTGCATGCATTGATAGTTATTGAAGGGATTTCCAAAAGGCGAGCTATAGCCTCAGTATTTACCTACGTGTCTGATATGACACGAAATGTTTAAAACAAGGAGACCCTTCTAAATTGTTTCCAAAACGGCGGAACGTACATTTCAAACAAAAGTATATATGTATATAGTTATTTTCTTATGGTAGACGTCCGCCACTGTACAGTGTTATACGCGTTGCACAGCGACTTAAAGAGATTTGGCATGCATTTCCTTCAGATATTTACAGATATAGATTCGATATTTACATTTATAGTTTCGAGTTATATCATATTGGTTTTGATTTGGATTTGGCATTGATGTCTTCTCCACGACTCCGATGATCGCGGGATGCTTGACGGAGTTTTGATTTGAGTTATATACTCATTTTTCAAGCGCATGCGCTGCGCTACGATTTGTTTTATGTATTTACAATTTCGGAGCCCCGACGACTTGATGGTTTTTCTTAGATGTTTTAGTAATTGGGGGAGTTTGAATTTAAATTCGGGGACCGAATTTCTTTAAGGGGGGAAGATTGTAGCGTTTTGAAAATGGTTTCGGTGAAATTTCGGAAAATCGGTAAAATGAGGGGGTTTTCTGTAAAAAGTCAATACAAATATCTTATTATAAAAATTAAATATACATATTCTAGCTATGTAATTGCTATTAATTGGTGTTTATTGAGCCGCTGGTGAAATTTCAAATTTTCTGAAAAAAATATTATTTTATTATTATTTTAAGCCGTCACTAATACATTTAATTAGGGAAAATTACAAATTGGAATGAGTTGAAACAAATTTTGTGCATCATAAAACATTAAATAAAAAATTTATCATGTGGTTTTTGGAACGAAATCATTTGCCAAAACGGTTTAGAAATTATTGAAGAAAAAAGGGTTTTTTTTAGCGTAAATGGATGTTTGGGGTATTGTATTTATCATTTTTCATCACCCCACACCCGTGCCCACACCCACACACCCCCACTTACCCCTCCCCTTAGCCAAATTCAGCAGCCCTCACTTTTTCCCCACTTGGTTTGCAAAGGAAAAAGAAATAAAAGAAAAGATTAGAAAATAGATAAAGTAGTTAGACTTTGACCTTATCTTGATCTTGACTTTCCTCCCTTGCATTTTCCTCACCTCCCTCTCTCTCCCCTCACCCACTTCTGGCCGAAAATGATCCCACAACAGCAGCCCTTCCCCCCCCAAAATCCACACTATTTTGCTTCAAAAATCCAAGAAAAAGCTTCAAAATCCATACAATTTCAAAGCTTTTTCCAAATCCAACTCCTACCCATTATTTCTTGCCTATCTAGCATGGATCTAGGAGCATGGAAGCTACTTTTGGAGGCTAGGATTTGCATGCTAGAACTCAATTGGGAGGTATAAATTTTAACCCTTTAGTGAAATTGTTGTTTAATTGCTTTATGTTAGCTTATTAAGTGTTTAATTAGGTTTTAGATTGGTTCTAATTGCATGTTTGAAAAATTCAAGAATGAGGTTGATTTCAAGTTAGGGTTTTGAGTAATGGGATTATGGTTGTGATGGGTAGCTTACCATCTTAGAATTTGTAGAAAGTAATTTAGTAGTTAAATTTCATATTGTTGCATGGAAATGTCTAAATTAAGTTGTTTTTGCTAACTAGAGTTTTTGAAAAAATTATCAAATGCTTAGATTAAAATATAATTAAGTGTTCATGTCATTATAACTATTATAATGAGTGGTTTAATGACTTTGGTTCATGCAAAACGAAGCTTAATTGATGAATTGTGAATTTTGCTTTAAAGGGTGTTAAATTTGATATTTTGCAAACTAGGATTTTGGAAATTATGCAAATTTATGAGTTTAAATTATGGAAATGGTTTTTATGACTTATTTAAGATAATTAATAAATATATTGGCCGCTACATTCATTTAAATATCGTGTTTTGTACAAAAACGGCGAATTGTGCTTGCTAGATTTTCGGAAAAATGACTTTTTGAGTGAAATTGGCGGTTTTGTGAGTTTCAACCTAGTTTATATTAAAATTAGTGTTCGTGAATGTGCAAATGAGTGTATTTGGGTTTTTCTCGATGGTTTGGCGTTTGTACGCCGACGTCGAGGGTTTTTGGGTTGATTTGTGAAAGCAACCATAGGTTTTGACCTATGTGGGATTCGTGCGTCGTTTTGATCATGAGTCGGATTTTAATGAGATATGGTGCGTTATGATATGTAGGTACCCCCATGTGGACTTCGAGACGACAAGCAAGCGCGTGGCGACGTCGGCACCGGCTAGCGAGGACCAGGTGAGTAGATTTATATCTACGGGGAGAAGTCGGGTGGATGGCGTATAGCACCCCCGCAGTCCGTGGTGGTGTATACGGATGCGTATACACACCAACAATTATTATATGTTATTTGGGATTAATAACGATGCTTAGGATGGATATTGGTGTGTTGGATTACTTTAGTGTTGCGAACCCTAGGGTAGTGTTACACACACCTACACACATACATACTTGCATACATTCCTATTGATATGTGCTCATGGGATTCTTTATAGTTATGTGTTCACATGGGTATGGGACTATGTGTTCACGTACGGATTGAGGATGATACTTGGGATTGAGCTGAGTCGATGAGATTTGATTTGAGGCCGTGAGATCGGTGATATAGCAGGGTTCGTATCTTAGATACGACATGACGTTGTAGCGGGTCCTTGACGTAGTGTTTCACACACGTCCATGCATACGTAGGCGGTATCAGTATGGTACTAGACGTAGATCAGTACCCCGATCATGATATTTGATAAAGAGGATACCAGGTAAATAGTATGATGAATGTGATATTGAACCGTACCCAGATTGGGATGCCGTACGACGGATTTACGTACGAGCTATATTGATGATTGATCCGCACTCTTGACTTGGGATGCCTGATTATAGATATGGTATCGGATATGATATTATTGAGGCGGGATCACCGACTATACATATACAGGTATGTATATGTATCGACTCAGATGATAGGCGGTTTCCTTACCTGTAGTTCAGCTTGTTAGTTCAGCCGTATAGTTTAGTGTAGTTGTTAGATTAGATTAGACTCCTTACCTATTTCAAAAATTAACGAATCGTGGGCATTTTTAAAGACAGCTCAAGGGAATCTACGGATATTTCAAAAAAACGACGTATCTTTTCATAAAAACACCGTAGCCCCTATTTTCAAAACCCCATGATTCGTGTTATTTCAAAAGGCACAATTCGTAGGACTTATATTAGATTATTGCAGATTAGTTATCGTTGTGTCTAGTATTCAGCTCCCGCACATTATTGCTGTTCGCTCTGCCTCGCATATTTATTTTGCTGCATATTCCATTATTGATATCATGCTGTTAGGACACCAGCACTATTACCGATGATGCGTATGTACCACGTACATCTACTTGCCGGCTCACACACATCTTCATCGGTAATTGCCATGTCACGTACACTTTAGAGAATATAATTGCTTGACTTAGATTGTTAGCTGGTAGTTTTGACACGATATTAGTGTACTTCCCTTATATGCCATATTAGACATTGTAGTTATTACCTACCACTTCATGCATACTGTTATTCAGTTGTTCATGTCTAGTTCATTATCATTGACATATGCACTTGTGATGATTTCTTGAGATTTATGATATTTCTGGATTTCGGGGAAAGCCGCAAAATTTACAACTTATGATCTTTTAAAATATAAAATGTTGCGGTTTTCTAGTGATGTAAAGTGTCGTCCACCATGAGTTTGCTGTGGTTTTGGAGATCCGTGTCGAGGAGTGGAGGAACCGTCACGGGTACATGGTGGGCCCGGTATGGTACCCCGGGGCAAGAGGAATGTGGTGTTGACGTTGAGCCTGGCTGGGGAGCACTACCTACCGGTGATATTACCCGACGCGTCGGATATCCGGAGGATACCGTCGTGGTCTTGAGATGGATGGTAGGGGCCGGTCCGGACTGACGGCGCCCTAGATATTGAGCTTGAGACATTGATATTTCGAGACAGTGAGATTTATGTTTTGTGTCGGTGCTAGACACTGTTGATACTGATTTCATTATGATACCTCAGTTTAAAAATACGAAGGAAATCTCACTAATTTATGAAAACAGTTTCTTCATTTACATGTATTCTGTTTCATGCATTCATACCTCATTCATATGATATATTGCTACCTGAGGCACTGACACGGGCACATGAAATTATACTCGGGATAGATATTACCCTAGACATTGTCATAGGCTGCCTGTTATACATATATTTGAGGATATTTTATGATCTTTGACCTAGGTTGCGTTATTTATGCGATTTCTGTGCGTAGATGTTTTTCTATTCACGAGTTTGCAACTCACCCCCGTTGTGCCCCAGTTTCTTGCAGATTTGCCGTACAGGTTTCCTTACGGCTTGCGGGCTCAGTTTCATTCGGGTGATTTGCTAGTAGGTGGGTTTACTTGTATCATACCCCCATTATATATCTTGTATATCATTATTCTGTTGTATCTAGAAGTTCCATCAACCAAACATGTATCTATTGAGATAGAGACCAGTGTTGTTTATTCTTTCGACCTTAGAGTCGCTCGTTATATTTCTGGTGGTTTTGAGTTCCCTTTTGAGTTTTTGATCCTCGCCGTTGGCGTTGCATATTTATTGCTTGTGTGGTTGTGACCATCGTTTGACGAAGAGCTAGCTCCCGCTTGGGGATGCCTTTTTTCTTGATTTCGTATACTATTCATGTTGTATCCCGTTGGGGGCCAGTATTTACAAAGGAGACTCTGCTGAAATTTTCAGTAAATTTTTGATGTTTTAAAAACCGCATAATTCGGCTTATGCTATTGAAATTACTTTCTTTAAGTTGGTTTTTCCTGCACTCTACTACTTTTCTTGGTTTGGATTTCTGGGTTTTCGGTTTACTTAGATTACGTACGCCTCGAGACGTTCGTAGTTTAAGTGCCGGTCATGTTCCATACTTTCGGGTCGTGACATAGTCCAACCTAGTCAACCGGTCAACAAAGTCAACAAGTCAACAAAGTCAACCCCTCAACAACCATGTCACCACAATACTTAATTAATATTATTGTTAATTACATATCATATTCTCATTAGGGTTGAGCAAAAATTCAATAGTCAACAGTCAACGGTCAACAACCCTAATGAGAATACTCTGCCTCTGTCTCTCCGTCAACTGTGCATACACACCCGCATTCGCATTCCGAGGAACACGAATACATACTGGATAAAACCAATCCCAAAACGTACACTAGGATCTGGCTTAAACCAAAGCCCGCTAGTGTTAACTGTCCGGACACTGTACGTGCACAAGTGCACGGATGTGACCGGACCCTGTCGCAAAACCATGCGACCTGTCGCAAAACCATGCGACCTCTACTCTTTTGCCAAAAGGCGAATAGCTTTCTGTGTGGGACTCTAAAGACTCGACACTACGCTGGCAGTGGGTTTAACCACAGACCGCAAGCGGCACTAGCTGTGCGTAACAGTCCCCAGGTAGATGCCGACAAGAAGACTGACGAGGTGAAACCCATCTGAACTCCTACTGAGCCTGAATGTGACAATCTCCGTACAGTCCGGTCTGTTCGTCTGATACATCACATGGCGGGCCTAGGGGGCGGTAAACGTCAGTCCCCTAATAGCGGTACAAGTTGTGTCGGAGTGAAGCCCAATACACCCTGAGATAACACTGGAAGCCTACCAGTATATCCCGCTTGCCCTGGCCAGGGACTACTCGTGTAATGGCTCTCCTAGACACAGCGCGATGTCAACCCCCAATACCGGGAAAGACGAATCCTGTCTAACCGTCACTGCCTCCAAGTGCTTCGGGACTGCACCCAACTACTACCTGTTTGCACGACTCCTTTGAGCCGTGGTAGGGTAGTAATCAAAGTACAGTGGGAACACACTCGAGGCGAAGTGACAGTGTCAAGTCAGCGAACTAAGCTGTACTCATGTCACCTGGGAACTGATAACTGACGATAGGTATAATACCAACCGGTCAGTTCCCGACGAGTCTTGTCCAGTGTACTCGTAACCCAACGAGCACCCGCATGCTATCTCCAGTACGACGTACTGACGGCTGTGGAACAGACCGCCTCCCACACTGGGATGAGAAGCGCATGCGCTAGTCTACTTCAGAGTATCGATGCCCTGTCTCGATAGTCCTGCGACTAGGGACTTGCATAAGGATGTGCTTATAGATTACCCAGCCCCACTAGTGTGACGGCCATCACAACGCTAGTAATCAAGCAAAGATCCTAAGGGCTCCACTAATGCGTATAGGTGATATAATAAAATAAACACATGTACACATTGAAGTAGAAACAAACCAAGTAGCATACTACTATTTTGAGCAAGATTGTATATACAGGGTGAATATCCCAAGCTTCCATTAAGTAATATACAAACTAGTATGATACAGTAATGGCCTCTAGGGCATATACACTAACAATTTGCATGTGGAGTTTTTCCCTTCATTTTTTATTTTATTATTATTTTATATTATTATTTTATATTATTATTTATTATTATTATTTTTTTATAAGGGAACAGGTTGTGAGCCAAAATTTTGGTGGGAACACAACCTTTCTCAAGCAATTCGGTAACCTGCTTCTTTACTTCTTCCAACTCCACTGGTGTCATTGGATAGTACGCCTTTGAGATTGGCGCTGCACCAGGAACAAGATCGATCGTGAATTTCACATCTCGTTTTGGCGGTAAACCTGAGATGTCCTCGAACGCGTCCATAAACTCTCGAACTACTGTTGGCGCTTCCTCCTTATCAACTTCCATTGACGAAAGAACATTATTTGTCGGCCTAACCCTAAACTCGACTGGCCCGACAAAACTGCTACCTCCAGCAAAACAAACTCCGGATGTCCGGGAATCTGGAAAAATCACTTTATTTGCCCTACAATCAATGTAAGCGTGGAAAGTGCCGAGAAAGTCCATTCCCAAGACAACATCATAACTGTCGGTATCGATCACCAAGAAATCTGCAAAACATGAACTGGTAAGCAATGAAACTGAGAGAACCAAGAAAATTTCACGACCATGAAACAAGGAAGTGAATCAAGACTAGGACTCTAAGTTACTTAAATAGAGTACCGCATTGTAACTATACTGCAGTTCATGGGTACAATCACATAACTTCATTCAAGTCGCCCAAATTCTAGTATCAGAATCAAAGGAACAGGGAGAAACAATAGGGAATCAAAAGATTTCAAGCCGAGATGCAAAGTTGCTTGCATATCGTCAAGACAAGGATCAAGAGAAAGATATAATTCAAGAATCACGATAACAATGTAGCAGGACATGTTCCAAATTACAGGTTTCCTGATTCGTATATTGGGTCCAATACCCAACTACAAAAGAATCAAACCCGATTAACCTAAATCCTATGGCTCTGATACCAAACAAACCCTGTCACGCCCCGCTTCCCAAAGTGCGCTAAGATCGGCACGTGATAGAGCCAACTATGCTATCTATTGCTAGGAAACATCCCTCCACAGTCACATTACGGCTGTCTAGAGATATCAAGAACAGGAAAATAAAAGAACTATCTAGAACATGTCAATATGCCAGAATAAACGAGTCGAGAAATAATATGCGGAAGCAATAAATCCAAGTAACAATAACAATCTGGAAAGTACGTCCCATAATACGGGATCACATCAGGAATGAAAAAAAATACGAAATAAAACTAAACTAACTAGCTACTAACATGATCTTCACTGCTCAGCTTGTTGGTCAAAATACTCATGAACTGCCTGCGACAGAGATAGAGGATCTGGGCCATGCAAAACCCATACGTCAGTGCGTCATGATATCAACCAATAATAAATGAACAGGATACACGAGATATGCAGGCATGAATACTAAATAGCAACATAAATGTAATAAGTAAACACGGATATAGAACAGTGAAGTGCATCATTATATGTGACGTGCAGTGATCAATCTAAACTGTGCTACTGTGTTATCTATTCTAAAGTTGTTTGAAATCAATTAATGTAATCCTCCATATAACTCAAAGGATGTGTCCCGTTATCCCCCGGGACCACGGATCAGGTTGTGGGAGTCATGAATGACTCTGTCCCGTTATCCCCCGGGACCACGGATCAAGTAAGAATCACGAATGATTCTGTCTCGTTATCCCCCGGGACCACGGATCAAGTAATACCCTTGTAAGCTACACTTTAGTTTACACCTTTGATTTCCCCATACCCCCAAGGTTATGTGTTCAAGTCAGATATTTATAAATCTGAAGCTAATGCCAACACAGGATCAAGCAGGAACAGATTTGTCTATACAGACAACAGGATATGTCCATCGGGACAACATGTCAGGATTGTCCACATTAGAAACAGGATCAGGTAACATGTCAAGTAGTGATATATCAGGTCATGTCAAGTAGTGGTGTATCAGGTCATGTCAAGTAGTGGTGTATCAGGTCATGTCAAGTAGTGCACAGATACCAAGCGGGTGCTCATAATCAAACTGTAGCAAGTATTGAATCACGGTAAAAGTACGGATGTACGATAAAAGCATGGATGCACAAATATCTATCAGGGGTTACATCATGACTAAGTAGGATGCACAATATCAAGCATGGTGCACTAATACAACAGTAACATGAAATAATATGGTCTCAGCGTGCAACTAGATATGTAATAAACCGTACGGATACAGACGGATACTATAAAACTGTAAATCGGTAAAATTTGCTGAATATTAAAACACAAGCACTATTATTTATTAAATAGATATTGATATAATAATATTAATATGGATAACATATTCAAACCAATTAATAACTATAAAAGTGGTATTGATTAACCATGCACAAGAAAGTTCCGTTCAGAAATTCAGCGTCACCCTGATTTGTAAAATAGCTTAAAAATAACAAACGTTCTCCAAAAGGGCCATGTCTTATACCAAAACAAAGATAATTCAATAAGGTTTTATTTTTATAAGTTGAAGTATCTCAGGTTATTCCTATAAAATGTTATGAACATTCGAACTTGAAAGTTTGCTGCTGGAATTTCCCTGGACAGCAGTTTAGAGATATTTTCATTTCCATTTTACGTTTTTTAAAAAATTTATTTTGCAAGAAAATATTTCATAGAATTATAGTATTCTGAGTTAGCTTCGTAACGAACTAAAGAACGTATACTAATAATTTTTCTATGATTTATAATGAATTTTATAAGGTAAGGTGTACAGTAAATTTCAGATTTGTCGTATCCGCTTTGCAACGACGTTTCATGTGTAAACTATAATATTTTCAAACTATATTTTGTATAATATTATAAAATGCAGATTATAAACTAACTAAAGATAATAATAAGAAATATTATGACGATATATATTTTAAATGATATGGATGCAAACGGGTATCCGAAAACGGTAAAACTTTAATATGGATGTACAATGCAATCAACATGTGATATTTTTATTCATATGGATGCAAAATAAGATACATAGCATGTAGCAAGATGAATTAGCATGCGACTAGATATGTAAATAGTGATATTGATGCATACGGATGTCCGAAGACAGTAAAACTGTAAATGGTAATGTGGGATGCATAACTAAACATGATGTGATGTTATTATTCAAATGGGTGCAATATATTGTAGTCTAGTATGTAACAAGATAAATTTGCATGCACTAGATACAAAATAAATTGTACGGATGCAAACGGACGTCGTAAAACTATAAAACTATAACATGGGATGCATAATTTTAAATACATGTATTATATTTATTCAAATGGATGTAAATATAGTAACATAGCATATAGCAAGGTAAACTTGCCTCGATCGAATCACGCGACGGATACGCACAGCACGTCCGACATCGATAAATCGTCGCAACGCACACGCGGCACGCGGGACGGGTCCAGGCAAGGCAATAGGGTGATCACACAGGCAAGGTACGTTCACTGGATCACTCGGATCGTCAGCGACGAGCACGGCTCCGACGGTGATCACCGGAACCAAGAAACAAGATCACGAAAAAGAAAGAAGAAAGAAGAAGAAGTAAGAAGAAGAGTCTGTGTATTAAATAAGGAAAGAAAAAAATAAATAAATAAAAAATATATAAATATATATATGCAGAGGAGAGAGAGAGAAAAAAAGGACTTGTTAGTTTGTTAGGAAATTAGTTTAGATTTAAATTTAAAAAATATTTTATTAGTTAACTAAATTTTAATTTGTATCAGTTTATGAAATTAATATTATATAAATAAAATTTGATATTCTGGTAAATACAAATATAGTCCAAAACATGCCCGGGTCGGGTCTAAAATTCAGTTTTAAAATACGAAAAATATACATGTCGACCAAAATTAAAGTTGGATATCCGGATAACGAAAAATGCATATCCCCAAGAACGGATGCACGTACGTGCGCGTAGCCATCCAAACAAGTCCGTTTCACTGAACGGGACGAGAACAAGATGCACGGATGCTACCACAGGGTCAGGGGTATCATACAGGCTATGCAAAATATTTTTAAAATATTTTATGTGACTTTAAATTTTATATTTAAAAATGCAGATCCCAGATAAAATGCGAGTATGCAATGTACAAATAATGAAAGTGCACAGATCCATATAATAAACCAGAATAAATTATAAATATGAATCAAGACAGGTTTCAAGCAAGCGGGTCGGGTCGGATGCAAATACAGATGTCAAAACACTATTCACACCCAAAACATAGTAAATCAAGAAAATACCATAAATAAAGAAATACTCGAATTAGAACTGGTATAAATGAACTAGGGTGTTACACATTCTGATCCCTGACCTCTGCTGTTGGAGGCCTGCGTCTGGCCGCGGCCCCGATTCCTCTCAATGAGGTTCCTTAGATCCCCCGGCGAGGTAGTCTTCGTGCTGCCGTGGCGAGTCCCGTCCGCGCAACCCCGTCGAGGGAGGGGGTGTCGGTCATGCCTGGTAACAGGAGAGCTGACCGACATCTCCTCGGGAGGGACAAGTGCGTGAAGGATCTCGGGGCGAGGTGCTCTGGCGACGGACCTCGGTGTTGAACTGCGGGGTGCCCAGCGGGTCTCAGAACGTATTGGCCCGGGAGATCTGCGGCCGTGGGAGGTAGCGAGGCGGTGGTCGGCAGTGCCGACGCAGACGGAGTCTTCTCTCCCCCTGTATGGGTCCCGGTCCCGAGGCGGGGGAGCGGCGGCATAGGGTTCTTGCCCTGCCATTTGGACGTGGATGAATGCCTCCACGACGGACGCGAGTCGGTCTATCCGGCCGGCAAGGGCGTTGATGGCATTCGGCGGAGAGGGTTCGTCCGCGCCTCCGTTGAGGGAGAGGCGGCGGCTAGTACTTGGATCGTCGTGATGATCGCTCGCCATTGGATTGGGATCGGAAGATGAACTTTTGTTTTTGTGGAATCAAGTGTTTCCTGTTGGAGATAGTGCCCTCAGAGTCAATTATTGGATCACAGGCACCTGATTGCAATGATTGAAGGAGGACCTATCCCGGTAGGACAGTCTTACTCAAGATGATAGTATGCTATCTGGTTTACCTTTATCATCGTGTACTGCTTTAGGTGACCTGACAGGTCGCTATTACACGTTGATAGAGCCCCTAGGATTCTTGCTTGACTGCCAGCAGTATGAGGGCGATCATATACGTGAGAGCTGGTAGTCTATAAGCACATCCTTAAAAGGTCCCTAGTCGTGGGAGTTTCGAGACAGGGCATCGATACTCTAAAGTAGACTAGTGTATACAGTCGAGACCCCAACGAGGGGCGGTGGCCGGTCTCACAAGCCACTGGTGTCAGTTGGTTCACCTAAGATGTATACAGGTGCCCATTGGGTTATGAGTACTGTAACACCCGAGCCCAATAATACTAGTTATATTACAAGTTGAGGGTTATATATTGCTCTTTTCCAATTTTCCTAATTTTCTGATGTTTATGGCTAAATTATAACCGGTTAAGTCTTTTGGCACATAACAAATTTTAACTCCTAAAATGAAATTTAAGATGTCCATGTTAGCCTACTCGTCGCCACTAGTCGCGTGGTAGCGTCCGCGTGTCGAGATTCCGTTCCGTTTGGCTAAACGGGCAAGTTTGGGCGACTACGCGCGCGTGCAAGTGTCCGACTTGGGGGCATGCATTTTAATCATCAAACACCTATTTTCAAAATTTGGAACCCGCTTAAAATCCTATAATTTGAATTTGGAACATTTGGGCGCAACCCGGGCGCGATTTGGAAATGTTTCATTTCGCGCCAAAAAGGGCCCGTTTCAATTTAATATCTTAAACTATTTTTATACGTTTATAATTCCTCTAACAGTTCAAATCCTTCACAAATCTTTCTCAATTTTCAACCAGCCAATCGCGAGCACTCTTTTAAGCGAGTGGGCCCCGCCTCCTTTTCCCATCTCTCTCTCTCTCCCTCTCTCTTCCCTCAATCTCTCACGTTCTCTCTCCAATCTCCCTCTCTCTCTTCATTATATAAACCATGCAGCCCCTGTTCATTCCTCACCATCGCGAGAACATCCCCAGCGCACCCACACGAAACCCTAACCCTAGCCTCGCGATCTCACCGCCGACTTCCTCGCGACCTCGCCGTCGCCGCCCTCACCACCACGACCTCCACCGCACCCACCTACCCTCTTCCTCCCGTTCTCCCGACGATTCCCGCGCCTGCACCCAACCCAGACCTCGGCTCCAACCCCTGCAGACCTCGCCGACGACTCCCACGACTCCCTCTCACCCTCCTCGTCACAACCTCGTCGTCGCCTCCCTTCCCCACTCGCCGCAGCACCCCTTTCCAGCGACCCCGAGCCCTTTCAGCCGTTTCCAGCACCCTCGCCGCACCTCCTGTTCACCGCCGGCGCGTCCATCGCCGTCGGGCCCGTCATAGTTACCCCTGTTTCTCCTCTGTAAGCATCACTTTACTTCCTTTGGTGCAAAATCCCGTTGATCTTGTATGTTTATCTTATTGCTAACTTGTTGCCGATAACTTTTGCCGGAATCCGACCGTGCCGTTTGACGAACCCGACGCTGTAGCGAAGTCCCCTGGTCCGTGTGATCCCGTTGATCTCTGTTGGGACTCGATCCGTGGCCCGTGCTTCCATATCGCAGTTTCTGCCGACATCGCATCCGTGTTTCGGTTTGCGGAACCGCCGAGGCAAGTATCCGAATACTTGCTTTAACATGCTACAACTTAATCATCATATTATAACCACACAACTATTATAACATCGATACCTTTTATAACTTAGAATTGCTAGTCACAATTATCCGTAACTTTAAATCAATGAAATCATTGCTCGTATTAACCGGTCTGCTATTAATTCATACTTAACTAATCAAACCAAGTAGATCATCCCCACTTCATTTGTTAAAATCACTCATGAGACAACTATTATGCTTAGTTCAAATTCATGTAACTCCATTACGTATATTATCGATATTGTTTCGTCTTGTGGCTATTGCACCTCAAAGGTGCGTAAACCGGATTAATAAGAGAATACGAAACATCACTGTGTTTACCTAGATTAATATTGTTATTTACTGTTTCCTGCTACTGTTCATTATTGATTGCATACCTGTTGCGAGCACACACCTGATTGCATTACATATTGACCAATCTTGATACACATGACACATGTACTGATACACCGGACATGACACCCTGTGCATATCGACTCGACCTGTTGAAAGTAACCTGACCTGTTACCTGATTTCATGCCTAATGCCGACAAACCTGACCATTCCCGCTGTCTATCCAGACAGACCTACTCTTACTGGATCTTGCGTTGGCATTAGTCCTTGACAACTGAATACCTGACCTGACATACATAGCTTGGGGGTATGGGGAAATCAAAGGTGAAACCGACTTGTAACTCAACAGTTCGATACTTGTTCTGATCAGTCTTACGGGCTTGGCCAGCTCCGGAGTGTTGATGCTGACATCACTCATCTATCCTACTACCTTTTACTGCTTAGCGGCACGTCTCGGATTCAGCCCCGAGGATCATGACCGTGGTCCCGGGCATGCACGGGATACTATTGAGTTACATCGACGATTCATCAATTGGTTTCAAAGACTATAGAGTAGAAAACCTGATAGGACAGTTTAGTCACCATTGCACATTACCCTGCTTGTTACTTCTTATTACTGCTTTATTCATGTTCATGTTTGCATTGTTTATTACCATGTTTTACTGTATACTTGATATCATGACGCGCTGACGTCTGGGTTTTGCATGGCCCAGATTCCGGACCCTTGTCGTCGACCGAGCAGGAGTACTTCAGCCAGCAGGCTGAACAGTGAGTCCTTAGGATTTAGTTTATTTATTGCTTTTCATTTCCAGATGTGAGCCCGCATTATGGGACGTGCTGTTTATTCATTGTATTGGATCATTAGCTTCCGCACTTATTGTTTATTGATTCTTGTTATTATGGATTTGGACATGTATTAGTTTAGTTTATTATCTTGTTCTTGATATCCTTACAACCGTAATGTGACTGTGGATGGATATTTCCTACCCACAGGTAGCATGGTTGGCTATGTCACGTGCCCAAACTTGCGTACTCTGGGAAGCGGGGCGTGACATGGTTTTATGGTATCAGAGCCATAGGTTAATTGGGTTGATTCTTTGTAGTTGGGTATTGCACCCGATACACGAATCAAAATACCCGTGATTAGGAAACATGTCCTGCCACCTTGACCGTTTTACCGTCCTTGAATCATTCTTCCGGATCATGTCGACATGCAAACTTACTTTGCATTGTCAATTCGAAAGCCTAATCTCTTGTTATCTCTAGGACTTAGGCGACTTGAGTGGAGTTAAGTAATTGCGGCTATGATACCGCGGCATAGCTACAATGCAGTACTCTATTTAAGTATCTTGGAGTTCTAGCCTTGATTTATATATTGAATCTATCATCATGCTAATGTGTTTGTTTTGATTTCAGGATCATGGCAGATAGAAATTTCAAGACGTATCAGAGGCGTGTGGATGAAGCCGCCATGTTAGGAGTGATACGTGGGATGTTGGAGAATCAGAAGAGACAAACTGAACTGATCCAACAACAGGCAGATTCATTTCAGGAGGGTTTGCAGGCTATTCAGCAGTCTGTAAACACCGCTGTAGCGAAGCCAGTTGACCGAGTAGGGACCGTGGCAGATTTCAGACGGTTGGGTCCTACTACTTTCACTGGCTTGGAGGAGCCATTGCCAGCCGAGCAGTGGCTCGTGGACACGGAGAATTTACTGATTGCAGCACAGATCCCTGAAGACAAGAGAGTTGATGTGGTGCGCATTCAGCTGGTGGATTACGCTCGAGAGTGGTGGCTTTTGGAGGAGACCCGCTTGTCCAAGCCAATCAGTTGGGCGGATTTCTCCAAAAGTTTCTTGGAAAAGTTCTTCCCGCGGACTGCACGGGAGGAAATGGAGGAGAGATTTATTGGGCTGAAACAAAATGGAGCAGCGGTGGATGTACATGCAGCGGAGTGGACGAGACTCAGCCGTTTCGCTGGACCCTTAGTCGCCAAGGAGGCAGACAGGGCGCGAAGGTTCTTGCGCAGTTTGGATGTGGACATCCAGAGGCAGATTGTCTCCCTGGGTTTGACCACTTTCTCACAGGTTCTTACGGCAGCCAGAGAGCAGCAGAGTTTATCAGGATCGAAAGGGAACCTTCACCAGACAGCAGTTGCGGCTAGGAAGCCTGCATTTGTACCTAACCGAGATCATGGGCGCAGAGGTATTCCAGTGGACCGTCGAGGTGTAGCGCCAATGAAGAAGCCTGTGATCGTTGATCGAAGGAAGAGCGTGATTTGTGATTACTGCCGATTACCTGGGCACGTGCAGAAGGATTGTCGTAGGAGACTGGGACTTTGTCTGGTTTGTGGAGCAGCCGATCACGCAGTTGGTGCTTGTCCGTCGAAGCTTCTCACGAGAGATGATATACGGAAGACTCCGCAGAGACCGTTCCAAGGGCAGAAACAGCTGACACAAGGACCGAACCAGGGTCGAGCTTTCACGTTGACAGCTGAGGAAGCCAAGACATCAGGAGAAGTGGTTTCAGGTACTATACTCGTTCGTGGTTTTCCCGCATTGGCATTATTTGATTCCGGAGCATCCCACTGTTTTATGTCATCCAAATTTATAACTACACACTCGATCACCTGCACGACCTTGTCTAGTTTCTGGGACATACACACTGGGAATGGGAAAATCATAGCTAGTAAGGAATGTAGAGATTGTACGGTTGTTGTTTGCGGACGAGAGCTTTTTGCAGATTTCTTGGTGATTGATACGGGCAGTTATGAAGTAGTCTTGGGAATGGATTTTCTTGGCACTTTCCACGCACACATTGATTGTAGGGCAAGGAAAGTAATTTTCCAGATTCCCGGGCACCCTGAGTTTACTTTCATTGGAGGAAGCAGTTCTGTCGGGCCAGTCGAGTTTAGGGCTAGGCCGACAAACAGTATTCTTGCGGCAATGGGGGTGGAAGAGCCAACAGTTGTTCGCGACTTTATGGATGTGTTCGAGGATATTTCGGACTTACCGCCGAAGCGAGATGTGGAGTTTGCGATTGACCTCATTCCTGGTGCAGCGCCAGTGTCAAAATCTTATTATCCGATGGCACCGGTGGAATTAGAAGAAGTTAAGAAACAAGTTGGCGAATTACTCGAGAAGGGATGGATTCGAAGCAGCAACTCGCCTTGGGGAGCTCCAGTTCTTTTAGTAAAGAAGAAGGATGGCACGAGAAGGATGTGCATTGATTATCGAGAATTGAACCGGGTGACTATTAAGAACAAGTACCCGATCCCTCACATTGGAGAACTCTTTGAGCAGCTTAGTGGCGCGAGGGTATTCTCGAAACTTGACTTGCGATCAGGATATCATCAGGTCCGAGTGAAGGCAGAAGACATTTGCAAGACGGCGTTTCGGACTCAGTATGGGCATTTCGAGTACTTAGTGATGCCCTTCGGAGTGACTAATGCGCCGGCAATATTTATGGACTTGATGAACAGGGTCTTTTCACCATACCTGGATCAGTTTATTGTGGTATTCATTGACGATATTCTGGTGTACTCGAAGAGTCCGGAGGAGCATGCTGAGCACTTAAGGATCGCACTGCAAACGCTGAGACATGAGAAATTATTCGCGAAGATGAGTAAATGCGAATTCTGGCTGGAAGAAGTAAAGTTTCTGGGACATGTTGTGTCGGGTAATGGAATCGCCGTTGATCCCGAGAAGATTGCAGCAGTTCGAGATTGGCCTATTCCGAAGAATGTTGCGGAGATAAGGAGTTTTCTTGGACTCGCCGGATACTACAGAAGATTTGTGGAGGACTTCGCTCGCGTAGCCGAGCCGTTAACCAAGCTCACACGAAAGGAAGTACCGTTTGTTTGGACGGATGGATGTGCTTTAGCCTTCGAGACGTTGAAGCAGAAGTTGATAACCGCCCCGATCCTGACCGTACCGGATAATTCGGGAGGACTGGTGATTCATAGCGACGCATCTGGAAAGGGTTTGGGATGTGTATTAATGCAAAATGGAAAAGTCGTCGCGTACGCATCGAGACAACTGAAGACTCATGAGAATAATTATCCGACCCATGATTTGGAGCTTGCAGCCGTGATCTTCGCCCTGAAGATTTGGAGACACTACCTGTTGGGCGAGAGAGTCGAAGTCTTTACAGATCACAAAAGTTTGAAGTATGTATTCACTCAGAAGGAGTTGAACATGAGGCAACGCAGATGGTTAGAGTTGATGGCCGACTACGACCTTGATCTTAAGTACCATCCGGGAAAAGTTAACGTCGTGCCGGATGCGCTAAGTCGGTTGCCAGCCATTCAGGTATTGACCGCACAAAGGGAGATCATTGCGGATTTTCAGAGATTTGACTTGGAGGTCATGCTACCACATGCTAAGGGACAGTTGATGCAACTGCAAGTACAGTCGTCTTTAGTTGAGAAGATTAAAGCAGCACAATCGCAGGATCCTAGACTGCAAAAGTTTCGGGAGCAGGTTGAAGCCGGATTGCGAACCGATTTACTGATCCATGAAGACGGTTCTTTGAGATATGGTAGCCGTGTGTGTGTGCCAAAAGGAGATGTGCGTGAAGAGCTTATGAGGGAGGCACACAGTTCAGCTTACTCTGTACATCCAGGAGGGACAAAGATGTACCGAGATATTCGACAGCACTTCTGGTGGGAAGGTATGAAACGGGAAATTGCTCGCTTCGTGGCTAAGTGCTTGGTGTGTCAGCAAGTCAAGGCTGAACACCAAAGGGTTGCTGGTTTGTTGCAACCACTTCCGATTCCTCAGTGGAAGTGGGAACATATAACCATGGATTTCGTGACGGCTCTACCGCGGAGTCCAAAGGGTAACAATGTTGTATGGGTGATTGTCGATCGGTTGACCAAGGCAGCTCACTTTATTCCTTTTCGGGTTGGTCAATCGACAGAGACTTTGGCAGAGCGATATATGCAGGAGATTGTCAGATTGCATGGAGTACCGGTAAGCATCGTGTCCGATCGGGACACTCGGTTCTTGTCGCACTTTTGGAGGAGTTTACAAGAAAGTTTGGGGACTCGATTGAAGTTCAGCACAGCTTATCATCCTCAGACTGATGGACAATCGGAGAGAACGATCCAGACCCTTGAAGATATGTTGAGAGCTTGCATGTTGGACTTTAAAGGTTCTTGGGAAGACCATCTACACCTGGTGGAGTTTTCATACAACAATAGCTTCCAAGCAACTATTCAGATGGCCCCGTTTGAAGCGTTGTATGGTCGTAAGTGCCGTTCACCTGTATGTTGGGATGATGTGGGTGAACGAAGGTTACTAGGGCCAGATTTGGTGGTACAGACAGTTGAGAAGGTGAATACGATCAGGAAGCATATGAAGGCAGCTCAAGACAGACAGAAAAGTTGGGCCGACACGTCAAGAAGACCTTTAGAGTTCGCCGTGGGTGATTTGGTGTTCCTGAAGATATCACCGACTAGAGGGGTGATTCGCTTTGGAGGTCGGGGAAAGCTTAGTCCTCGATTCGTTGGACCCTTCGAGATTTTGGAGCGTGTAGGAGAGGTATCGTACCGGTTGGCGTTACCACCATCATTAGCAGGAGTTCATGATGTGTTTCATGTGTCTCAACTACGGAGGTATGTTCGTGATGAGACCCATGTTTTGGATCACTCGGAGTTGACCGTTCGGGAGGACCTGACTTTTGAGGAGCGACCAGTCGAGATCAAGGATCGAAGAGAAAAGGTTCTTAAGAACAAGGTTATCCCTCTTGTGCTAGTTTCTTGGGGTAACCGATCGCATGGGGAATCCACTTGGGAGCGAGAAGACGAGATCCGGCAGAAATTCCCTCATCTTTTCCAGTAGTTAGTTATCTTGTATTCTTGGAATTTCGAGGACGAAATTCTTTTTGTAGTTGGGTATGATGTAACACCCGAGCCCAATAATACTAGTTATATTACAAGTTGAGGGTTATATATTGCTCTTTTCCAATTTTCCTAATTTTCTGATGTTTATGGCTAAATTATAACCGGTTAAGTCTTTTGGCACATAACAAATTTTAACTCCTAAAATGAAATTTAAGATATCCATGTTAGCCTACTCGTCGCCACTAGTCGCGTGGTAGCGTCCGCGTGTCGAGATTCCGTTCCGTTTGGCTAAACGGGCAAGTTTGGGCGACTACGCGCGCGTGCAAGTGTCCGACTTGGGGGCATGCATTTTAATCATCAAACACCTATTTTCAAAATTTGGAACCCGCTTAAAATCCTATAATTTGAATTTGGAACATTTGGGCGCAACCCGGGCGCGATTTGGAAATGTTTCATTTCGCGCCAAAAAGGGCCCGTTTCAATTTAATATCTTAAACTATTTTTATACGTTTATAATTCCTCTAACAGTTCAAATCCTTCACAAATCTTTCTCAATTTTCAACCAGCCAATCGCGAGCACTCTTTTAAGCGAGTGGGCCCCGCCTCCTTTTCCCATCTCTCTCTCTCTCTCTCTCTTCCCTCAATCTCTCACGTTCTCTCTCCAATCTCCCTCTCTCTCTTCATTATATAAACCATGCAGCCCCTGTTCATTCCTCACCATCGCGAGAACATCCCCAGCGCACCCACACGAAACCCTAACCCTAGCCTCGCGATCTCACCGCCGACTTCCTCGCGACCTCGCCGTCGCCGCCCTCACCACCACGACCTCCACCGCACCCACCTACCCTCTTCCTCCCGTTCTCCCGACGATTCCCGCGCCTGCACCCAACCCAGACCTCGGCTCCAACCCCTGCAGACCTCGCCGACGACTCCCACGACTCCCTCTCACCCTCCTCGTCACAACCTCGTCGTCGCCTCCCTTCCCCACTCGCCGCAGCACCCCTTTCCAGCGACCCCGAGCCCTTTCAGCCGTTTCCAGCACCCTCGCCGCACCTCCTGTTCACCGCCGGCGCGTCCATCGCCGTCGGGCCCGTCATAGTTACCCCTGTTTCTCCTCTGTAAGCATCACTTTACTTCCTTTGGTGCAAAATCCCGTTGATCTTGTATGTTTATCTTATTGCTAACTTGTTGCCGATAACTTTTGCCGGAATCCGACCGTGCCGTTTGACGAACCCGACGCTGTAGCGAAGTCCCCTGGTCCGTGTGATCCCGTTGATCTCTGTTGGGACTCGATCCGTGGCCCGTGCTTCCATATCGCAGTTTCTGCCGACATCGCATCCGTGTTTCGGTTTGCGGAACCGCCGAGGCAAGTATCCGAATACTTGCTTTAACATGCTACAACTTAATCATCATATTATAACCACACAACTATTATAACATCGATACCTTTTATAACTTAGAATTGCTAGTCACAATTATCCGTAACTTTAAATCAATGAAATCATTGCTCGTATTAACCGGTCTGCTATTAATTCATACTTAACTAATCAAACCAAGTAGATCATCCCCACTTCATTTGTTAAAATCACTCATGAGACAACTATTATGCTTAGTTCAAATTCATGTAACTCCATTACGTATATTATCGATATTGTTTCGTCTTGTGGCTATTGCACCTCAAAGGTGCGTAAACCGGATTAATAAGAGAATACGAAACATCACTGTGTTTACCTAGATTAATATTGTTATTTACTGTTTCCTGCTACTGTTCATTATTGATTGCATACCTGTTGCGAGCACACACCTGATTGCATTACATATTGACCAATCTTGATACACATGACACATGTACTGATACACCGGACATGACACCCTGTGCATATCGACTCGACCTGTTGAAAGTAACCTGACCTGTTACCTGATTTCATGCCTAATGCCGACAAACCTGACCATTCCCGCTGTCTATCCAGACAGACCTACTCTTACTGGATCTTGCGTTGGCATTAGTCCTTGACAACTGAATACCTGACCTGACATACATAGCTTGGGGGTATGGGGAAATCAAAGGTGAAACCGACTTGTAACTCAACAGTTCGATACTTGTTCTGATCAGTCTTACGGGCTTGGCCAGCTCCGGAGTGTTGATGCTGACATCACTCATCTATCCTACTACCTTTTACTGCTTAGCGGCACGTCTCGGATTCAGCCCCGAGGATCATGACCGTGGTCCCGGGCATGCACGGGATACTATTGAGTTACATCGACGATTCATCAATTGGTTTCAAAGACTATAGAGTAGAAAACCTGATAGGACAGTTTAGTCACCATTGCACATTACCCTGCTTGTTACTTCTTATTACTGCTTTATTCATGTTCATGTTTGCATTGTTTATTACCATGTTTTACTGTATACTTGATATCATGACGCGCTGACGTCTGGGTTTTGCATGGCCCAGATTCCGGACCCTTGTCGTCGACCGAGCAGGAGTACTTCAGCCAGCAGGCTGAACAGTGAGTCCTTAGGATTTAGTTTATTTATTGCTTTTCATTTCCAGATGTGAGCCCGCATTATGGGACGTGCTGTTTATTCATTGTATTGGATCATTAGCTTCCGCACTTATTGTTTATTGATTCTTGTTATTATGGATTTGGACATGTATTAGTTTAGTTTATTATCTTGTTCTTGATATCCTTACAACCGTAATGTGACTGTGGATGGATATTTCCTACCCACAGGTAGCATGGTTGGCTATGTCACGTGCCCAAACTTGCGTACTCTGGGAAGCGGGGCGTGACAAGTACACCGGACAGGACTCGCCGAGAACATGCTAGTTGGTCTTATACCTGACGTCAGATAGCAGTTCCCTGGTGACATGTGTACAGGTTAGTTCATCGACCTGAGGATCGTCATTTGTCTCGTGTGAGTTCCCACTGTACTTTGATTACTACCCTACCACGCTCAAAGGAGACTTGCAAACAGGTTTTAGTTGGGTACAGTCCCGAGCCACATGGAGGCAGTGAGCGGATCTTCAGGGATTCGTCTCTCCCGGTATTGGGGGTGAGGTCGCGCTGTGTCTAGGAGAGCCAGTACATGAAAGTCCTTGGCCAAGGCAAAAGATTTACTGGTAGGTATTCCAGTAGTATCTCAGGGTGTTCTGGGCTACACTCCGATACGACTTGTACCGCTTTTGGGGGTCTGACTTTTACCAACCCCCTAGGCCCGCCATGCGATGCTCATAGACGAACGGACCGGACTGTACGGATATTGTCACTGACAGGCTCAGTAGGGTGTCAGGATGAGTTCGCTCATCAACGTCCCTTTTGGTCAATAGCTGGTGGCCCGTCACGTATGGCTAATACCTCTGACGTGCTAGTGGTTAAATCCGCAGCCATAGTATTGACGAGTCTTTAGAGTCCCCCACAGACCAGTTGCTCAAGTTTCGGGCGAAACGCTGTAGAGGCCGTATGGAGATATGGCAGGGTTCGATCAGATACGTGCGGTATTGCACGGATCATGATCGGACGGAAAATACTAGCGGGCTTTGGTTTAAGCCGGATCCTAGTATTGCACAGTGTAGATTTGGTCTCATTGCATTTGTATTTCGGTCGGAATACAAATGCGGGTATGTATATACAGTAGCGGGGTTTTCCTGTAATTTATTACGGGATCAGTTTTTTGGAGTTGCCAGTTTGCTTTCCGTTTCGGCCATTTTTCTTTGTATTTTTCATTGGCCGAAGATTGGTGGAGGAGGGCTTATTTGCAATTGTGCAAATAAGCATTTGTGGAGGGTGTTATTTGCATCTTGTTGTTTCATGATGACTCTACCACCCTTGACTTTCCTTTGTTCATGATGGTTCATGATAGCATGACTTTGTGGTGAGATGATTGGTTGATGGAGTGTTATCTTTGATTATGATCATTGCTTGTTATCATCACCCTTTCTCTCTCTCTTGCATTAGGTTGTGCCTCATTTCTTTTTGATTATGAATCACTCCACTCTCACTTTCCTCATGGTGATGGCCGGCCAAAGAGAAGGAGGGGCTATCCCAAAATTTTGGTTGGGGATTTTTGTTCATTTGTATTGCACAAAATCCATTTTTAGCTCCATCTCCAAAACTTCATTCCTCCACCATCTCATATGGCAACTTCCTCTACCCCAAATGAGACATAGAGTTCCGCACTTATTCTACAGCAAATCTTTGGCACGTCGACTCGCCAACTTCGTGCCCGAGTTGCCTCGGACCAGAGATGGGAGCCCGTAAAAGAAGCCGGCGACGTGGTGCCCTTCCGGCGAGGAGGTGAAGACCGGAGATTCCACGGGAGATCGGGACGACGACGAGAAGACCGGAGGACACGGATCGCTCGGTATATCTCTCTACCCGTTCTTTAGTTTGCTAGGACTAGATTAATGGCCCGATCCGGGTTTTAGTGCGCGGTGGTGCCGGTTTTAAAAGTTAAAGTAAATCATCGCTTCTGCATTCCGCCGTCGGATTGACGGCCGGGGCGCCGCCGTGCACTTACAGTGGTATCAGAGCCACGCCATTAACCTAGTCTAGCTTGGTCTAATGTGTTTACATTTCCGATCGAACAAAATTCCAAAACCGCGTTTTTCTCATGCATCAGTTCTCTGTTAAAATTTTTTGGGCTCCAAAAATTTTTCAGTGTGTTGCAGAAGTATGTACAGGGAATTTTAAGCATACTGTAAAAATTCGATGCACTGATTCCCTAGAACGACCGCGGAACCGTGGCCAAACCCCTGTTTGGGCCGCGGTTCCATGGCAATAAGAAGGAATCATTGCACCAATTTTTTACAGAGGCCTTCTAGGTTGAAAATAGGGGTTTTGGTATACTTTGTTTGGGCCCAGAATTTCTTTAAGTGCTACAGTAATGCTTGGGGCCCACTTGGTAAAATTTGATCGATCGAAAATTTTAAACACATTAGTTCACAGTATTTACATTATATCTGCGACCGTGAATGTCACTTGATCGGTAAATCCTGTCTAACTGCTATAGCCCGGTTAGACGGATTTGCGAACGTGACATTCACGTTGATGTTCTGTGATTGTGCTGTGATGTTGCGGATTGGTCGTGGGGGATAGCCTGGATGCAATGCTAGTACAATTTTTTGTTGTATTATGTACATTTGATATTGCGGGGCGAGCGTCCGACATGTGGACTGCCGTAACTGCCTGTTTGTATATTATTCTTTTGGGGCACGACCAGGTTGCGGTCGATGTACCCGTTGTATGTATATTTTACTTTCTGTACTAGGATTACCCCAAGGAGGGGTGCACGGATAGCCGGGTTCTAGAGGGCAACGAGCCCGTATATCATGGCGTTGAGACGGAGGGGGCCTCACTCTAGAATTGGCGGGCTATTCGCCGCACTCGTAGGGGGTACAGGTTGACCCAGGAGGGGTGCCCAAGTTACCGGATTCCGTGAAGTGCCGGGTGGTCCATTCACGTTGCTGAAGGGGGCTGCCTCGCTTCAGGTTTTGGCGAGTGACTTGCCGCGCCCGTAGGGGTCTAGGATTTTCATTGCACAGGCTATCCACACGACCAGAGGAACGTCGGGTTTCAGCGGCTCTGTGAAACCCGGGGATCCCAGATATCTGTATTGTTCTGTGATGTTGCATTTTATCACGCCTTGAGCGAATATTATATATTGATATATATATTAGTAGATGTTGTATATGTTTTGCATCCACGCTAGTCCAGTCCCCGCTCTGTCGTTAGTTAGCTAACCTAACGGGTAATGACGGGACCCAGTGGCGAATGCGGATGGCATATACGTACATCATTATATTTCGTTCTTTGTGGTGTGATCAATTGATGGGACTGCATTGATTCGGATCAATGCAAGTAAAGCAAACCTAATCTGATGTTGTTGGAACACTTTTCAAAAAGCTGTTATTGCAAGGACGTTCGCTTTTGTTTTGCACAGTGGTATTCGGTTATGAATATCCAGCACCTCAGTCGACGAGGCAAGGGCCGAGATCCCTTCACCGAGAGTGACCCCTTAGACAGAAGTTTGCGTCAGGGCAATAACTTCACTATAGCCGATTACTTTTGCTTTGCATCGTGGTATTCAGTTGGAGTATCCTGCACCCCATCCTACGGGGAAAGAGCCGAGATCCCTTCACCGGGAGTGACCTCTTTAGCAAAGGTTTTCGTTACTATATTTTTCTAAAAAGCTATCCGTTCCTTCAACGATATCAAGTTCATTACGTTAAAGGTTTTCGCCAGAAACCATTCGTAGCCCTCCGTCGTTTCATATGAGTGGTCAATAGTATTCAAGCTGTGTATGTTGGCCAAAATCAAGGCACAGTGATTGGTAGCTATTGGGTATTCATATACAGCATAGATAGATGCGTTGGTTTGGGGCAGTCGTACTACTATTTTGGCCAAAGTCAAGGGTATGTATGGGTGGGCTCAAATTAACCTGGAGAATGACGGGTTGAACTTGACATGTGACTTATGATATGTTGGCCAAAGTCAAGGCCATAAGAGCATGGGGTAAAAATCATATCGGGAGTTTCTAAAGAAACTGAAACTTGCCAGATATGCGCATACCTTCTGGAGTGTGATAACGTGAGCGGATTCCGTCACGATTATCATGCGATGATAGTTGGATCCCGATTCCCATTGATGAGTTAGCTTACTCCTCGGGTGATCCCGACTAATTCTTCTTTCAGGTTTGGAGGAGAATTCGACGGTACAGTGGGAGGTTTCCAGATTAGATAAATTGGTAACCATTCTGATCTAGGTTAGAATGCACGCTGAGTGTTTCTTTTCTCTCTCTCTTTGACAGCGACCATTGACCCTACCCTAGACTATAACTCAGTGACCAAAATTAACCGAACCTTCTTAAACACTGGCTTTTTGGATTGTCAGAGTTGCAAACCTCATTGCCACTCCTACTTTTACCCTTTTCTCCAGGACACCCCGTATTACTACGAACGTCCACTTCCATTAGACAAAACCATCGTATGGTTATATACGAACTCGAAGGAATTTATTCGAGGATGGTTTCCGGTTCTGGAGAAAACGAATAGGAGTATTCAGTTGTCTTTTCCTTTTACCTTCTCTCAGGTTGCGAGTACTCCTTGGTTTAGGAGATAGTACACCTATTAAGCAAATTGGATAGTCTTCTTCCAAACCATAGGCAGGTGCCGACCGGTAGGGAATGAAGAAAACCAATTAGCCTAACGATGGTGTACAGAAGGTATTAAGTTAAGACAAAGAAAGGGATTAGAAGGGCAAAATAAGTTGCGACTGCTATTCACGACCAAACCAAGTATTTCATTACCACTCCCACTTCACCTTCGTATTTCTCCAGGACACTCCGTATCACTACGAAGATCCACAGTTATTTGGATACTCCATCGTATGGTTATATACGAACTCGAAAGGAACTTGTTCCAGTTCGGGGATGGATTCTGGTTCAGGAGAAATAGGAATAAGGTTTATTCAGTTGTCTTTTATCTTCACCTTCTCTCGCATTGCGGGTGCTCCTAGGATTAGGACAGTACACCCATTATGCTTATTGGATAGTCTTCTTCCAAACCATAGGCTGGTGCCGAACGGTAGGGAAGGAAGAAAACCATTTGGCCTAAAAGGGTACAGAAGGTAATGACTAAAGACATATGAAGGAATGTGGAGAGATGGCAAAGAAATATACGGTTACAGTTGTGAATCTGATAATGGAAGAGGTATTACTAGGAATACCAGGATACCCCATCGAAACATTTCAATGTTTCAGTTTCACTGTATACTGTTAAAAGAAAACTGATTTCCCAATTAGACACTTGCTCCAGGGTATGTATTTACCAGGTTTGATTCTCACATCTGTATGGTTTTACAGATGATGAGTGGGAGTAAGTTATTGGGAATTAGGTGATCATCCTCATTATATCGGGATTCGTTGTAATCGGTGATATTTGAGGAAGTCGCCTGGGCGGTTTGCCGGACGGCAAATATTTGGTTTTGAATATCCGTTGTTATGCACCAATTTCAAATTGATATATCTGTACGTCTATTTTCATAGAGTGAGATATACCTTTTTGAAATTATGTCTATGACATTTACCTATATCAGTGGATGGTTAGCTAAGGAGCATTAAACAGCGGTGTAATTCTTCATAACCATAGTACAGTTTTCAACCTGCGACACACAGGGAGCGAGTTATTAGACTCAAGGGACTTATACAGAGTATTGTATGTTGTCCAGTGTCCATTAGGACAGAGGGGGTTGGTCCTCGTACTATATTCAGGTTTACTTATGACTTCTCTAGTTTTTAGACAAGTGTTTCGTAGAAACACAGGGTCCGAATTTTGAGAAGTTATAGGTATATGAATAAAGTAGAGAACCAGGTATTGCAAGTATCGGGATTCTTCAAAGTGATCGAAGATGTAGATACTTGTATATGGTATTTAGTTGATAGTAATGATTAAGAGAACTTGCTTCTCTTTCAGGTTGCTCATAATTGGAAGCGTTCCTAAGTTGAGTAATGCTGATCGGCCTCCTTCCATTTAGTTGACATGCGCTGGAGACAGCTGCATGATTTGAATCTGGTTCAATTAAATCAGTGCCTCTGGTCCTATATTGGATATAGAACAGTTCGTATCTTAACGATGTTAAGGTACGGGGAGTTGTCCGGCTTATGCTTAAAACCAGACTCTGGATAACTCAAGGCATGTTTCTGTAATGGCTGTTTGTGGGTTGACCCAGGCTATGACGAGGGTTGACTTTCTACCATTTGGAAGATCAATAGTGATATTGTTCTAGACTCGCCACAGTTTTAATAAAAATGGATTTTTTCAGAAAACAGTAGTGGGAGTATGGTAGAACTGGAAGTGATTCCAGAATCACAAACGATTACTGAAGATTTGATAGGAACCTAAAGATTCAATCTGGTTTGACATTCCATTGGCCACTCCACAGATATGGTGGGTAACCTCAGGCACCCGAGAGGTACTCCGGTAGCCTCAAAGACGGTGACAGGGAAGTTCTTGTTTACCCAGACTTGCCATTGCTGTTGTTCCAGACCGTAAGACCCGGCAGGAGGATGAGTATAGCGTCGTTCTAAACTAGCTTTAGAAGTGTACGTCTATATGACTCTGCCAAAGGGTTGTCGTGGTCAGTGGGAGCAGCGGAAGCATTGGTGGACAAGTGGCTTATGTCTATTTATAGACTAAAGCAGATGTAGCGGAGTTAGATCATATATTTCTGACATGACAGTCATAGGTTTGACTTCATCAGAATAGGGGATGGATCTGTTAAGAAGGTAGTAGGGTGTGATGTCCTGGTATTTGGATAACATACACAGAGTAGGAAGTGATATTCCTATACTACGATCGGTTATACTTTGGTCGTCACACAGTGGTTTCTCCACATGGGACTTGGACAATATATCAGACATACTGGTTACTAGATCTATGGTTTTAGATCTAGATTTGGGTGGTTTCCCAATTAAGGGTACTTAGACAGCATTCTAAGAGTATTTAGAATGGACGACTCCTGACACGGTAGTGTACCTGCAGGTGATGGAGTCACCCTCTCTAAAGGTGTCTTACAGACTAAAGGGGAGAGGGATGTGCATGATTGGCAGATCACTTGCTTAGGCAATTGAGTCAATCATGAGATGTCAAGTACCACACCAGATGTTGTTTTTGCACTAGATGCAATAAGTTGACATTGATCCAATCCTGGAGAAACATTCGGAAGCAGTTTTAGAACATAAGTGGATGTTCTAGGGATATGATAACGACAGCCTCGTTCAGGAGACAGTTATCATTCCAGGCTTCCAAGGTGACATGGACGATAGGGTGGCCATCAGAGTTATAGTTTTCCCTCTGACGAGGGGCAGTATTTTGGACAGGTGATCCAAGCAGATACTGAGGGAGGCATGGCGCAGGATACTGATTAAGTTCAGTTGACGATACAGTCTAAGAAGTTTGGATTTGGAGTTCATTTATGAGCTAGGTCCCATCAGACATCCAGACACATTCTAAGACAAGTATTGCTCATTTCGGGAGATGGCATTCTCCGCGAACTTGAGACATAGAGAGACATAGAAAGAAACATCAAAGCGGATCCACTCACTGAGGCTATTCCTCGAACGCAATAGTTTCGCAAACAAGGTTTGTGAGACTGACTAGTAGAGGAGTTGGGTGTTCGGTATCACACGGGCTGTGAGTATGCGACATCGTAATAATTAGCCTTGAGTGCAAGTGGGAGATTGTTGGAGATAGTGCCCTCAGAGTCAATTATTGGATCACAGGCACGTGATTGCAATGATTGAGGGAGGACCTATCGCGGTAGGACAGTCTTACTCAAGATGATAGTATGCTATCTGGTTTACCTTTATCATCGTTTACTGCTTTAGGTGACCTGACAGGTCGCTATTACACGTTGACAGAGCCCCTAGGATTCTTGCTTGACTACCAGCAGTATGAGGGCGATCATATACGTGAGAGCTGGTAGTCTATAAGCACATCCTTAAAAGGTCCCTAGTCGTGGGAGTTTCGAGACAGGGCATCGATACTCTAAAGTAGACTAGTGTATACAGTCGAGACCCCAACGAGGGGCGGTGGCCGGTCTCACAAGCCACTGGTGTCAGTTGGTTCACCTAAGATGTATACAGGTGCCCATTGGGTTATGAGTACACCGGACAGGACTCGCCGAGAATATGCTAGTTGGTCTTATACCTGACGTCAGATAGCAGTTCCCTGGTGACATGTATACAGGTTAGTTCATCGACCTGAGGATCGTCATTTGTCTCGTGTGAGTTCCCACTGTACTTTGATTACTACCCTACCACGCTCAAAGGAGACTTGCAAACAGGTTTTAGTTGGGTACAGTCCCGAGCCACATGGAGGCAGTGAGCGGATCTTCAGGGGTTCGTCTCTCCCGGTATTGGGGGTGAGGTCGCGCTGTGTCTAGGAGAGCCAGTACATGAAAGTCCTTGGCCAAGGCAAGAGATTTACTGGTAGGTATTCCAGTAGTATCTCAGGGTGTTCTGGGCTACACTCCGACACGACTTGTACCGCTTTTGGGGGTCTGACTTTTACCAACCCCCTAGGCCCGCCATGCGATGCTCATAGACGAACGGACCGGACTGTACGGATATTGTCACTGACAGGCTCAGTAGGGTGTCAGGATGAGTTCGCTCATCGACGTCCCTTTTGGTCAATAGCTGGTGGCCCGTCACGTATGGCTAATACCTCTGACGTGCTAGTGGTTAAATCCGCAGCCATAGTATTGACGAGTCTTTAGAGTCCCCCACAGACCAGTTGCTCAAGTTTCGGGCGAAACGCTGTAGAGGCCGTATGGAGATATGGCAGGGTTCGATCAAATACGTGCGGTATTGCACGGATCATGATCGGACGGAAAATACTAGCGGGCTTTGGTTTAAGCCGGATCCTAGTATTGCACAGTGTAGATTTGGTCTCATTGCATTTGTATTTCGGTCGGAATACAAATGCGGGTATGTATATACAGTAGCGGGGTTTTCCTGTAATTTATTACGGGATCAGTTTTTTGGAGTTGCCAGTTTGCTTTCCGTTTCGGCCATTTTTCTTTGTATTTTTCATTGGCCGAAGATTGGTGGAGGAGGGCTTATTTGCAATTGTGCAAATAAGCATTTGTGGAGGGTGTTATTTGCATCTTGTTGTTTCATGATGACTCTACCACCCTTGACTTTCCTTTGTTCATGATGGTTCATGATAGCTTGACTTTGTGGTGAGATGATTGGTTGATGGAGTGTTATCTTTGATTATGATCATTGCTTGTTATCATCACCCTTTCTCTCTCTCTTGCATTAGGTTGTGCCTCATTTCTTTTTAATTATGAATCACTCCACTCTCACTTTCCTCATGGTGATGGCCGGCCAAAAAGAAGGAGGGGCTATCCCAAAATTTTGGTTGGGGATTTTTGTTCATTTGTATTGCACAAAATCCATTTTTAGCTCCATCTCCAAAACTTCATTCCTCCACCATCTCATATGGCAACTTCCTCTACCCCAAATGAGACATAGAGTTCCGCACTTATTCTACAGCAAATCTTTGGCACGTCGACTCGCCAACTTCGTGCCCGAGTTGCCTCGGACCAGAGATGGGAGCCCGTAAAAGAAGCCGGCGACGTGGTGCCCTTCCGGCGAGGAGGTGAAGACCGGAGATTCCACGGAAGATCGGGACGACGACGAGAAGACCGGAGGACACGGATCGCTCGGTATATCTCTCTACCCGTTCTTTAGTTTGCTAGGACTAGATTAATGGCCCGATCCAGGTTTTAGTGCGCGGTGGTGCCGGTTTTAAAAGTTAAAGTAAATCATCGCTTCCGCATTCCGCCGTCGGATTGACGGCCGGGGCGCCGCCGTGCACTTATATTTCCTACAGACGGCGCCAGCTGACGCGACCTGGATCACGCCAAGATGTTACTTTCCGTTGATCTGCTGATAGCGGCGATGGATGGCTGATATTGGATCTGGAGGCTGGCTCCTGAAGCGTGTAGATCTCAATGGGTTTGAGGTTGTGGTTGCTGAGCTACCTGTAAGGAAGTCCCGAAGTGGTTGTACCACCGAGGACCCTCCGACGATCAAGTTTGATTAGAGATCCGAGCAGAGTAACGGCTTAGTGGAGTAAAAATGACTTACTTGAACCGTCTAAAGAAGGGGGGTTATATAGCGGTGGCAGCAGGCAGGGCAGGCGCAAGAATCACGCCGGCCGTTACGCTCCCGACGTCACGCCCGTGTGATGGGCGGAATCTCCCATTAATGGCAAGATAAGCTCGTTAATGGGGGATCGTGATGGCGTGGAACGTGGGATGTGGCCGGCGGATATCTCGCGCATGGTGAGATTCGCGGGATGGCGGTTGCGCCTGTGAGCGGTGTCGTTGGTCGGTCGATGGGACCGAGGAAGATGACCTCGGCGGGAGAGCCGATGTATCTTGGTTTTGCGGTAGCCCGGAGACGAGCTGTGAGGCCGTGGAGGTCAATTGTGCAGGGGGCTCGGAGGTGAGCCAGCCCTTGTCTGTAGGACGGGCATAGGAGTGGCCTGGTCGGTCACTGTAGGTCCTTTCTTGCATGCTCTGGGACACGCTATCTGCCACATGTCATGATCTGGGAGATCACCGATATCGAGCATCATCACTAGTAAACTTGGACATTATCAATCTAATATCATCATTAATATAAACTTCTTACAGATTAAGTTTTTTTTATAGATATAATAGATACAAGACGAACACTCAATCCAGAATGTGTGAAAGCCATCATGCAAGTGCCCTTCCATATCACCAAATTGTCATAATTCTTAAGTGATTTAAATAAATACCCTTTTTAATCGTCACATAATTCTTAATAAAGTAGGATGCCACATGAAAGAATTAAAATAGGATGAAGACACAAAAAAGTCAATCATTTACTATGGATATAATATAAAATTAAAGATGTTGTATAAGGAAAAAATTACTATAAAGTTGTAATTTTCAGTTCTAGTTTTTCCAAAATACCAAGCAAAAGTACCATCAATAAAATTCAAAAAAAAAAAAGGTCCATATTTTTGATGCAGAAATCCTATACAAAAGTACCGATTGAATAACAAGTCCCGAGTAATTTAGATAAATACCTTTTTTAATTGTAGATAAATACTAGGTTAAATTTCTCTAAACCCAACCAAGTTTAGGGGAGATCTGGCTTCCGAGAGAGAACAAGAAAGAGGCAAATGATCGGTCTGCTATGCTGCGTACGTTGACCTTGACTTGGCAGATTCATAGCCGGCCTCGCTATCCGGTTGTTGGATAAGAAATGTTCGTTCGACCTCGGAACGGTAATGAAAAGGACCTATCTAATAGCCCGACCTCTTCGGTACAGGAAGTACTGAAGAAGACTTTCTTCCTTCTCCCTTTCATAAGGAAAGAGTTCTTCTGGCAGATCAAACATATCCTCGCCTTGACCGAACAAGGGGAAGAGTCATCGGGAGTCACCTCTCTCTCCTGGAAACTTAGTTAGTCTCTCTCTGCTTCGTTGCCTCACCTCACTGGTGTGTTCTTCGCCAATCAAGTATCTCAACAATCGGAACTTTAGAAGTTCTCAAGTATATTAAATAATGTGCGCTGTAAAAAATGAATAATATCTTCCTCCTTAATAACCAGATTGTTGCTCCATGTTCGAGCTCACCGGCCGGACAGGGAGTGAGGTTTCACAGATGTCCTGGCTTGCGCCGTGGAGCAACGGACGCTCCACTCGTTCGACAGAAGCGTCGCTCGCGGTTTTCCACTTTATGGAAAACCACTCTCTTGCTCGTTGGAGTCCTTCTTCCCTTCGGTGAAGACCCGAAATGAAACCTTTCGGTTTGTCGGACAAATACAGGCTGTCGCCTGGCAACTCTGACACGCTAGGACTGGTTTGGGAACTCCAAGTTTGGTTCCCAAACACAGTCTTCGACCACTTACAGCCAACCGTACGCTTTCCTCAAGGCAACGGGACAAGCTCTCAGGTATTGTTCTGATTCAGGGCTTCCATCCGCCCACTTTCATCGACGGTTGCTGTGGTACAGCGAGGGACGGTCTATCAATGGCCGCCTCACTTGTTACGGCTTGACCTTATCGTGAGGTTTGTCGTACCGAATCTATTTAATATATTGACATCGGCTAAGCCTCTGCGCCTGGGTTGTAAATAGTGAGTCTCTCTTGGTCCCTCACCGTATTACAGGGTTCTCGTTAGCAAGGCTCCACACACAATGGGATAGCTTCGTGGTGTGGTGCCAGTGACACAGATCCCTTTTTTCAAATAAAGGCATTATTAGGGAGGTTAACGAATAGGATACGGATCGGAAATAACGTTATTATATCCGTATCCAACCCTAAATAGATTTAAACAAGGATACAAATAGTTATAGGAAATAAATATTACCATCTGCATTTGGTAAAAATTGGATACATGTATTAAAGGAATATTGGAAAAAAGATATACCAAACAAAAAAAAATTACTATTTTTGTATTGGATATGGATAAGGAATGAATATAGTTGTTACCATATCTCATCACATCAGGTGGCTATTGACGAATACGGATACGAATTCATATAGTGATCGAAAATGAAAATGGATAAGGAATGAATATAGTTGTTATCATATCTCATCAGGTGGCTATTGACGAATACGGATACGAATTCATATAGTGATCGAAAATGAAAATAGATATCCATATTTGATACAAAATAGAGTTTTCCAAAAGAAGGTTTAAAAAAATTTCCATTTTCCAGAACACCAAAAATTCGGAGCATTGCAAAGTGCTATCATTTTAAAATGCATATGTTTGAGGGCAGCATAGATGAAAAATACTCCTTCTATTTGTCCCCGTTGCAATCATCAGCAAGCTGCCGCCTGCTGGTTGGAGAAATCAGCAAATGGCGAAGGGACTGATTTGGGCGACAGCCGAGGAGTTGGCGAGCAACAGGGGTAGGGTTTTGTCTCTCTATCGTCAGATCTTGAGGAGCCTCAACTCCCCCGATCTCCCCCTCAACTTCGCCGCTCGCCTCGCCAAGAAAGCCGAGGCTCGCGCCATCTTCTTGTTCGGAAGCGAGGAGCGCTCCCGCCACAACATCGCCGATCTCATCGACGCCGCCGAGCACTCCCTCTCCCACCTCAAAAAGGGTCGCTTGCCCTAACCAAAAGCGAAAGGTAAGAATTTTGATTGTTAGGGTTTAGGGTTTGGAATTTTGAATGCAGTCTTGTGGCCATTTTTTGGGTAAACTAGATTGGTTGATGTGTGTTCTCAATTGGTATGAAGCATTTCAAGGAAATCTTGGAAGTTTCTTCTGAATGAAAAATGATCTTCTGATTTTGTGCGCCAAACTCTCTAATGTAGCGACTGGCCATTTTAAGGCGTGTTCAAACTTGATGTGTATGGCAATAATTATAGGTGGAATCAAGTCAAGAGGATAGGAGACCTTGCACTGTTTGCAGGAAAAAATACATATGTCGCTCTTTTTCCACATCTACGTGCCAACTCTATTATACTTTACCGATACTTCCTCTTATCTTCATAGCCTTATCGATCCAGATGCCATTGGCGATACTGGAGTTTATAATATGCTAGATGGAAGGATCCATTTCTTCGGGCTTGAACATGGCAAGGAGAAGCTTAATTGGCCTAACCCTATATGGTTCTTTCCGCCTGCAGCTATGCTCTGAACTTCATTTCAATGCCATTCTCCAAGTAGGTGCCGCATTTGGGTCCATATGGATCTCGGCACGAAGAATAAGGCGTCGAGCCGCCGGTTATGTTATATTCAAGGAAGTGGATGTCGAATTTTATTTGTTTAACTTGTTATCTTATCGACAATTTGAATTTTTTTTTGTTTTTGTTTTTGTTTTGTGATAACTGTTTCTTTTGATTTCATTTCTTCTTCGTAAAAAATTTCTTGTCTTGTTTCCCTAACCAGGTTATAGTCTTCTGGAGCAAGATTTTGTTTTCATTATATAGAGCATAAGGTCTTATATATTATTATTGACAGTATAACAACAACTCTCTCGCTACTTGTTCGCTAGGCAACAACAACTGAGCCGTTATCCCAGGCATATGGGGTAGGCTACATACATGAACCAACTTGAGAATCACGCGGGGCCGAGCACATGAATCCTCCTCCTCCGCTCACTCCTATTGAATAATAAACTTTCATTAAGGCCTTTGGCATCCATATCTTTTTGTATCGCCTCCATCCACTTTTTAGTTGTTTGCCAGGCATTCAGATTAAAATGTCTGACACTTAATGATGATAAACCTTGAATGATGTTAGAAATTACCTTCATAGATGCCATATTTTATTAAATCTTCTTATTTCTTGACTGATGTTGTCTAGCATTCTCCTTTTTTTTTCCGTTACGCTCAGATTGCCCGAAAATATCAAATCATCTCTTTGCTCATTGCAACATATCATCTCATGTTTTCTATTTTCATCCATTGCCAGTTTGCCACTTGATTTTGATGACGGCTTTGCAGGTCTGTACCTTGTCAGTTTGAGATAAGCGTTCCACCTTAACGTCATTGAATCATCACAGGTTTTCGTTGAATCATTACATGGTTTTCAAGGATTAAGAAACTTAGTATAGAAAAATAGAAAAGAGTAAGATGTCGATAGGGATAGTGAAAGATAAGCCTTTGTAATATTCTTCATTGTTTCATTTTCATCAAAACATGAATACAAACCTAATATTCATTCTGCCTTTAAAATCTAAATCACAAATTCCTTCTTATCTCTTAGTCTTAACCTAACTACACTGAAAAAAGATAACTAGTCGACCTAATATAAAAAATCTCCATACATAACTTTCTTGCAGATATTAAATCTGCTAAATAACTGTAATCATATTAAATTTTATTTTTGATCATAGTATTTACAATAATGCATCAGACATTTCTGTTGCACTGACTCGTCCACGAGTTCTTTTCTTGTACATCTTCTTGTTCTGTCGGGTCTTCGGGAAGCTGATATTGGAAACCAATAAATTTCCTTGGATTTTTCCAAAAGGGCAACACTAGAATCTGGCCAAGAGGAATGATGTGGATGAGTGGATCTGAAATGATGAAATCAATTGAAGTATGTTGAATTTTTGTGACAATTAAATGCACTTTGATTGATCTTGGATTTAAGGCGTGTCTTGGGATCAAGGAGTGGGGGTGAGTGTGAAGCGCAGCAGTTTAGTCATGCTTCGTGTTTCTTTTCTTTTTTTCAAGGAGAAGTGACGTTAGAAATTATTGTTGTAAAAAGCGGTCACGAGGCACTTCGTTTCTACATAAAATGGTAGTATAGAATCTCTATGCTGCCTCAGAGGATTGAAACCCGCTTTGGCCTCCTTTAATTATGTGTTTGAAGACTCACTTAAACTTGCTTTTAGTGGTAAAATAGGATGAAGCCCTTGTTCTATTCTAAATTGCAAATGTGTCGTATCAAATGATTAATGTCATTGTTGTCTCTAATCTATAACATCATCTTGTAGACCTCATATTATGACTTATTCATTAATCTTCTCCCAAAATAATTTAACACCTCTATTATTGCATATAAATTTAATAGAGTTCATAGAAGAAAAATATCTTTTCTATTTATATATTTTTTGTTTTTAAATGTTTATACTATCTACCTTTTCCATTATTTTTCTTTTTATCTTTTCAAAAGTCCTAGCATGCTAAAGTCCCTCCAAGCTTGCTAAAGTCTATGATTTGCCCTCTTATTTAGTTAGGTTGTCCACTTTTCACAACATTGAACAATAGTCATAGATTGCTATTCTAAATAATAACCAAGGCTCGAGATTTCGGCCGAAACCACCGATACGTGGTGGTTTTGTATCGGTTTCGGTGGAGACCGATACGAAACCCCGAAACCGATACGAAACCAACTATATAATATCGGTTCGGCCGAAACCTTTTAAAACTTCTTTTTTATATCATTTTGACCATCATTGTGATCGTTGTAGGCCTTCGTTGTTAGAAATCGCAAAAAAATGATCCCAAACCCTATATTAATACTTATCTAAGTATACTTTTCAATATATTTTGTATCATGGCTGGATTTTTAAACACTAGGATCATTGTCTTGTAATATAGAACCATAAATTTAAGTATTTAATATATCTACACTTATTTATCTTGTATTCCCACCAAAACCCGAACCGAGATTAGCGAAACTAGCCGAAACCCAATGAGATTAATAAAATTATGAGAGACCGAAACCGAGTTCTTGAATCTTGATAATAACCATCATCATTATCATCATCTAAGCCTTTTCTCATCCACGTAGAGTTGGCTATGAAGTAAAGCCCGAAAAGATCTGACAAAGTTTTATGACCAGTTGTTGAAGTACCGTTAACCCTCTCCAAATAAGTGCCAAATTCCCGGTTTAGACACTGCAGGTGTAATCTTTTCGATTAACATCTTGTGCCCCCCATTCCTCAGAAGCAATAAGCAACAATCTTAGTTTAACAATACTTTGTAGAGGAATTGTTGGACTGCTCTGTTACCTTATGATAGCTTGTTTTTGTGTATTGGTAAGTATTCTACCCTCTACTAGCTGAATTTTCTCAGAATAGGTATGTATTCCTTTCTTTTTGTGTTTTGGATTCTTACATATATTCCTACTAACTTGCCAACCAAAAGAATGCATTTTATAATGACATTGATCAACCTGCTCTATGTTTTACTTCCAGATAAAAATAAAAAATAATGACATTGATCGCACTCCAACCAAAAATTCCTTGTAGAAAATGAATGAACAATAGCTACAATAATCTTGGTAAGCCCAAGTATTTACCGGAATAGTTGTATACAACCAAAAACCTGAAGGGTTCACACTTTTTTTTTTTTTTCAAATGGCATTTGAAAACGCAAATCATCATCTTTTTTCATGTGGAGAATCTGAAAATCTAGAAAATCGTCAATTTTAGAATCTTCATACTGCTTAAGTTCTATATTTGTGAGAAGCTTTGATACTAACTGGTTTTGTGGCACTTTCAGGTTTTCATATCAAAGGGACGAGTTGTACTTACAACATCACTGTCGAAGGAGAGCAAACGATGTGAAGCTTACAATATTTTGCTACTGTAGCCAGTCAAAGTTGTTGCATATACCGTTGTTCCGAATCAAGTGAGAATCTAACTTGGTTTTGTAAGAGAGGAAGCAAATTCTGTATGCAGATTGTTTTTGGAACATTTATTTCCAACATAGTTAAACAACTGGATCATTATGGCAATTACTGGAAAAGGAGTAAATACAAGAGTGAATGTGTTACTGAGATATATTCAGTTGGAGTAAATCTGTATGCTACCTTTTTTGCAAAAAATAAAAATCTGTATGCTGCTAAATACGATGCCGTATGTCTTGCTAGTGGTTAGTGTTTTAAAAGCGGCCGTTTAAGCGCTTAAGCGGCCGAGCGGGTTTTGCTGTTCCGTTTTATCCCATTTAAGCGGGTTATACTGCATAACCTATTTTATAGATGTACACACATCTCATAAGTGTTATACTCATAAGTGTTATAAAGCGTATATAAGAATTATTATTGAAGTAAGAACACACAAATGCCAATTAATACAATATTCTATCTTTTCTTTTTCTCTTTTTCTATGTTTCTATCCCTCGTACCCGGCTCGATAAATCTCACTGTTGTCAAGATTTGGGTTTTAAAATTCCAAAATTTTAGGTTTATCAACGTAAAGAAATCGAGATCTAAATCGATTTCGAGAAATCCTCGAGTTTTCTATTTTGATTTCGTGTAGTTTTTAAATTTCGATCATGAAATTCCAATTCGATTTTGACTCCATCTGATTTCGAGCTAAAATCTTTTAAATATTTTTTTTAATAATTTGGTAAGTATTTTTACTGATTTGAACTATGATACTTGATGTTGAGTATCGAAAAGTTTATAAGGACTATATAAGATAATAAATTCTAAGAAAATTTCAATTTTGCATTAAATTATTTGAGCATATTTTAGTAAATAATATATTGTCAAAGCAAATTTGTTAAATTTTGGGTTAAATTTAGGTATTTGCAAGTACAAAAGCAACATAAAAATAGTTAGAATGTAATGAGAATCATTATTTATTAATAAGAAAATGAATATTGATGAAACACTATTGTTCTGATTTCTGAGCCGTCTGAACGGCGCTTAAGCGTTTTGGCTTCTCAACCGCTCCGCTTTTCTTTTCCACTTTTAAAATACTGCTAGTGGTGTATATTTTGGGATATAGATCAGTACATTGATGTTCCAAATTTAAAGCTCAAGAGAGATGGTACCATGTTTGTGGATGTAGGATGATCGAGTCGATACAGTATTTATCCTTGCTGCTCATATTGCATAGGATTTTCACATACAAGTTCCTTGTATTGTTAAAGTCTGATAGTTTCCATTGTCCCCTGAATCATATCACATGCACATAGAGAAACCCTGGACAAATTAGTGAATAGTGATTAGATACACCAATGGGACTTTCAACTGTTCATCAACTAGCTGCATATTGAAAGCTTACTCTTATCAAGCGTTAGATTATTAGATTCGCATCAGATTACCCTCCACCACTGATATATTTAAGATCGCTAGACTTGTCATGATAATTGGTGGCTTACGATATCTTATGCACAAATAAACACGCATACAGCAACATTTTGATACAACACATTTTGTTGAACGCCTCTTTCCTATATGACCTGGAAAGAACATCGCTCTATACAGAAACTATGGGAGCAATTATCACTACAGTATATCTACTAAAGCTGAGGAGTATTTGCATTCAATTTGTTAAGTCAAAAAATACATTCATAACCGTATTCCCACCGAACAAAATTACAAAAATAACAAATAATCAGAAGAATGACTCACTGACCCAAAACGTCGGAACCCAAAATATTTAAACAAAGTCGACACCAACGCTTTAATGTTCCCCTAAAAGCAATTAATAATAAGAGAGATAAATTGGCAAGAAATGGTCAGCTACAACGTGAAAGTGTTTGTTGATGCTTCTGCTGTATCATCGCCGTTTGCAGCAGAAGCATTATTTTCATAGCATTCTGCGAATTTTTGAAGTGCCTCTTTCATCCAATTATGCCTGCATTGTTGAGAAGCTTCAGAGATCATAAGCCATTGCCTCTTTCGAGTGCTCTGTTCAGGCCACGACGGCATCTCCTCCGTAACATGCAAGGCAAACATATATGCTCTGCACCATCCTTCTGGGCTGAACTCGTCCTGGTGACTCTTGCTTCTGAATATATAATCCTCCAAAAATTCCTGAGGTCAACAAGTATTGGGGGAAATGAAAAAGAAAAAGAAAAATCTGAGAAAGCAATAATTTGACAAAGGAGATGTTAGATATTTGGATGCATATAATGTTGCGATGTATGGTAATGCCAACACATTGATGTACCCGGGACTAAGAAGCTGAAAATGTAAGTGGAAAAAGCTGGTGTCGGCTAGGACACAACGGCTATTTGACAATTCTAGGACCAGATTTCAATCTCACATTAATCCTTCTTAGTTTGTGTGAACTTTTAACAGATTTGGGATAGGAAATTTAAAAGAAATTGCAATAGGATTTAATTATGAACTTCAACTATGTAATCTGGCGAAATTGGATCCTCTTCTCGGCATCAGGTCACACTTCACATTACACAAGCCATTGCCGCTGAATAAGAATGTGTTATTCCTAGACCTTAGAGAGATAAGAAGGCTATAACAATCAACTATCTTCTATCTTCTATCTATATTATCTATATTATATTATAAAGATGGGTTATGTTGAAATATTCCGCAGCATATAGAATCTTTGTTACAAAATGCCAAAACCACTATATCTAAACTTCATTTTAAATTTGCCCTTTGTTGAGAGATGCACACTCAAATTATCACTCTGTAAGGATATACATTATGTGTTTAATAAGTGGATGTTGGTGAAATGAGGCGATGCTAACACATGCTATTGACTTCGCATGCAAAAAAGATCAATTACCCTTATTACCATACTTTCCATGTTCATTCTCTATTAATACCATGTAGAAATATTTTTAGCTTTAAACTCCCATATATAAAAACAAATTTTATTGAGTTCAATTCTAAAATTTATTTAGTATAAGCTATTCCTTTTCGAATTTAAATCTTACTAAAAGGTTTGATTTGAGTATATAATTTTTCTTGCTAATCTTACCCCAATTTAAACACAGTCAAATTCAAATCATAAATATTGCATCTATCGAGATTCCACAGATCTGATTTTTTTTTCGAGACATAAATTTTACAAAAAGCTGATATGGTAAACTGTTGTTTGTTGACTTGAGGGTGGTTGGTGAAAAAAAATTGGGAAATATATATAACATGGTTATATGGATTACTCGCAGAGATATGGTATGGGGGGCACCATTTTCTCTAATTCTCTCTAGATTGTGCGGATGAGTTATGGCTATACTACTATCCTATTTCTACAAACTTTTTGTAATTAGTATTCGGACCAATTAATATGGCCATATTGGAAAATCTAGCTTGCAGTGACGGTTCTAATTTATTTTCTTGATGGCCTCAAAAGTACGCTCACTGTGCATGGAAAACGGTATTTTATGTATGTCCTCAAGATACACACTACATCAATTTGCCTAACTGAAGGGAGTTTTGACCTCATTTTTTATTGGGTAATTTGCACAAGCCTCCGTTTTAGTATACAGAATATCACTTATACCCCTAAAGTTATTTACTAGCGCAAACAGCTAAAAACCTCTCCGCGCATCGATCAAAACCCCTTAATTGCGGCATTCTCTTTTGTATCAAATCTCTGCACCCCCCCCCTGCCCCCTCCCCCCCCCCCCAAATTACAAGGATATGATTTCTAGAATGAAATATTTAGGCTAAATACATGTTTGTATATTCAATTTTCTTAGCATTATCGTTGACTTACAGTTTACTATGTTTATCTTATTGTTGGCTTCAACATAATATATTGTGCTTCTGTATCTATATTATTTTTGCATCAATAAAATAGTTCACTGTTTCTATGAAGATATATTTAGCACCTGTATCTCATGGGCAGGGAAATAATCTAGTTTCAAGTAAAACTCAGTATTAGTATTCAACTATTTTCTTCTGAAACAATCTTGTGTGGTCTTGATTCACTTTTCAATACGCTCTCTACTATTTTAATGACAAGGGAGGGGTTCCAAAATTGTGGGTCCAACATTAATTACATATGACAAGCGTCGCATAAATCTCTCCTTTTGTTAGCCAAGAAAAGGGGAAAAAGAAGAAGAAATAATTGCTAACTACTCCTTACATTCTCTCTCTCTCTCTCTGCCCCCTTCTTTTAACTAAATCCCTCAAGTAATATAATAAGATGGGTTTTTATTAATACTCCATTTGTCCGTGTGCAGTATGGGCATGGGTGTGGGTGGAATATACAAGGAAGGAATGTCATGGACGAAGATTAAAGAGTTCAGCGCAGCTAACAACCAATGTTTTAAAAGCGGAATAAAAAGGCAGAGCGGTCAAGAAGAATGGCCGCTTAAGCGACCGCTCCAAAAGCAGAAAAGCGGTGTTTTCATCAATTTTATTATTTCTTGTCAATAAATAATGATACTGATAGAGTTCTATTTTATGTTTCTTTTGCATTTGTAAATGCCTAAATTAGTATTATAGAAAGCATAAACAACCGAAAATTCAAATTGATTGTAAAGAAAATCCTATTGTTATTAGAATTTGTTTTAAAAATAAACATCGATTGTAATTAGAAGAATCAACAAAATCGGTACAAAGAAAACAACAAAATTACAAAAAAGCATCTAAAAGATTGCAACCCAAGGCTAGTGTATCGAATTCGAATTAGAAATACAAAGTCAAAATTCAAAAACCACTCGAAATTGATTTAGATCTTGATATCTTGAAGTCGATCAGTTTTGAAACCTTTAATTTTTTAAGTTTCGAAATCCAAATCTTGAAGTTTGTCAAAATCGAACAGCCGGAAAACCCTAGCTCTTATTGACTTGAGCACGCCAGAGAGAAAGACGTGTAAAAAGAGAAAAAAAAGATATTGGATTTTGTATTAAATGGTATTTGTATTATTCTCACTCCAATAAAAATACTTATATACCCATTATGACACTTATAAAGTGTATATATCAATAAAAGTAAGTTATATAATATAACCAGCTTAAGCGGGATAAAACAGAGCGGCAAAACCCGCTCCGCCGCTTAAGCGAAACACTGCTAACAACCAGAACTCATAACTCAATTGTTCTTTTCAGGCAAAAGCTTAACCTTTTATGCTCTAACACTAAACAAGAAAATTTCAATTCACAGACGCTCGATAAGCACAATACATTAAATAACTGCTATAGCTGGAGTCAGCCATTAACTACTGGATTCTCTGGTTTGAAGTTATTCAAATATGCTAGTGTATATGACTTTAGCTTTAATTTTGATGTTTCCATGGTTATGGATGTATCAAGAAAATATGAATTTTTAAAAAAAATTAATCGGTAGAAACTTGAGGAAACTATGAAATCCAGTGGTAGAATTTCAATATGAATCTTGTTCTTTTCCCACCCCTAATGTTATGAAATACACTTAAACAAGGCCAACAGTTTACTCTACTTGACAGCGTAAACAAGCTAACAACAAGCTGTCAACCTCAAGTTGCTTACAATAGATGACCTTGATAAACCTGAACTTAAGTTGTTCACAGCCAAGCTTAGAATGTTTTGTCAGGCTCAAGCTCGCTATTAAGAGTATTTTGCAATATTCAGTAGTAGGTTTTGGTTTTGGCAAAGGCCATATATTGATATTTAGGCTCATAGTGGACACAGATAAAAAACTTATCTAATAGTAGTGCTCAAAAGCCACGTAGTAACTATAATATATCAACAAACTGTGTTTTTTTATTTATCTTTTTTTTAGTTATACCAAATAATGTCAGTTTTTGAGGCATCTTATCTGAAACAAAACTACATCTATACATTTTCATTCAAAGCCGTGAACTATTGCACTATGATGAATATGTATAAAAGCATGATTATGCAAAAATTCACCTTCAAATCTCCTCTAACTCCTGCTTCTTCAATGGCTTCTCGTACAGCTGCCTCTTCAACAGTTTCATCATTTTCCCATCCTCCCTGTCAAAACATGATGCCAAGATAAGTTAATGCACTAACACAATCGCTTGCTTCTGTTTAACTGATAGAAATGGGAGTAGACACTAGACAGACAACAAATGAATCAAACATATACCTAGGTAAAAGCCTATTGCGCCCTCTTAGGACAAGAAACAAATGTACCATATAGATGCCTTCTTAAAGGAATACTTCATAGAAGGATCGCCACTTGTAACATTGTTGACTAGGTAATTAAGGATGCTACATTTCTATAAACAGGAGTTCCCAACCAAGGTTTAAAATCTCGGTATCGGGATCACTATCGGACAGTAACTTTTGGGATCGGAATCGGCAATCTAAGCCTTCTCGGCTGTCTTGGATCGGAATATCGGGTTTATATTGTTTGAGAAAAAGAATATTTAAGAATTCGAAACAATAATGAATGAACATGTAAAGTAATTCTATACAATTTGGCAAATTCTTTAGTGATTAATGATGTCTAAAATGATATAAATAATTTCAAACTAACCGTCGTAACCCAATAACCTATAATAAACCTTTTTGCCATTGGTGAACCTGTTATCCTATTCACGAACCCACGAGCCATCAATAAACTTAAAACTAACACCCCAATATGTAAATGATAACCCCAATATTACTCGGAATCGGACGGTATCGGTCTTGGAGCTCGGATGGTCATTTTTGGGATTGGAATCAGCCATCTCGGATCGGAATTGGCCGAGATTTCAAACTATATTCCCAATACAGCAGCAGGAGACAACCATAAAAAAGTTCTCATAATCTATATGCCTCGCATGGGAATGTGCTAGCTATACATAAATGCTTCCCCCTCTGGGTTTAGTATATGCTGTTAGGTGAACATAATTCCCTAATAGAAAAGCTTCAAAATTTTCTCTTCTGCATGACTTCTCGCCAAGATCTACAAAACTTTTGAAGATGCCAACTGTTCATTTAGAATTATGAAAGCCCCTCAAATGTTCTGATTTTCCTTCGCCAGCAATAACTAAGAGTCATGTCGACAACCAATCATAAACTTTGAGTAATCTTTCATGGAGCCTTGTGTCATAAACTTCTGCATTTTGTCGCAAAAACGCTTTGATGATGCTAATGATGATGCCTTCTATATGATTCCATATTTGACTTAATAGCATGAGATGTTAAAGAAAAGCAAGTGCTTTAAATGGTGCCTTCTCTGTAAAACAATATTAACTGTTTCTTCCACATGACTGGCCATTTTGTGCGAACAAGATGAGATTTTTTTGGCCTGCACAGATTTTTCTCTAAATATTTTCTGATCCTATGTTTTCCCCATCAAATTAAGAACAGTTCTCCAATTTTTTCCTTAATAAGAAGGGGAAATGGGCTTCGAGAACAAACAGCATAACTAACAGCTAGTACTGAAACTAATAGCCTGTATCTCTGGATGACTTCTATAATTAGTAGCGGATAACCAAATTCACAGCACTTTCTGCACATTGAAATGCTTCAACACCAAAGGCCCTAATCTGACTGACTGTTGTGACTTGTGACTATCAAACTCTTGATGATATTCCAACCAATTAGGAAAGGAGAAAAGACTGCTTGACAGGAAAAGTGGAGTTCTTGTCACCTACTAATTGCTAACAATTTAGATTTTTCAATTCTCACCCAGCAGCTAAAACAGAATGCATATAGTTTCTAGGAAAACTAAGATGTAATGCCTGGACATCTCACTAGCAAGAAGTTGCAGAAATCCAAAAAGAGAATCCTGATTTGCTTATAATTCAAATGTATCTTAGTTACCATTATTAAAATAATGTTTTTCATAATCTTCATGAGATCATTTAGCTAAGAAAATTGGAAGACCAGCACCCAAATTTTCTTGCCTATTTATCAAGGTATTTTGAGTAGAAGTTTGAACTATTGAATCATTAGGAGAAGAATTCAGGTAATCTGAAACTAATTCCAAAGTTAGATAATTATTTTTAAAAAGAACTTAATTATCAGTCATCCTCTACAGTATGCAATATTTACAGGTTTTACACAAGCCCATAAAACTTACATGAGTAAATGACATGAAAAATCCAAGTGCCATATGATGTTTTCCCCCACAAAAAAGAAATTATAACAGTTTACCTTGCACCGCTATTATGGTGCAAATTCAAAGCTCTCAAATCTAATGGTATTTAATTTCTTGAGACCAACCGTGGTGTAATATTTGCATTAAAAAATCCAGGTTATAAGTGACTCAAGATGATTAACTAGATTTTTTTCAGTTTGTTACTGTAATGTGAATTTCAATAAGGCTCACGGTCAACAAAAAGTCACCTGTTTACTGAACTATTATAAGTTGATTGGTATTCACGAAAGAAAAAGTGTGTCCTGGCAAAACCAATCCGTTGAGGTGCAGGAAAGAACCTACATGTAACATCTATGGACAATATTTAAATGCAAGCTTTCATTAGCAAACTGAGTTTCAGATAGCATTCATCAAGCATGAGAAGACACCCCGTATCTACCACTCCTACCACACGCAATCAAAAACTAAAACAAGTCAGAGGGGGGAAAAGGATTTCCAGAGTAAACATATTTAAATGACAGAAACAAAATTGAGACAATATAATTGTAAATTAAAAGCATCAACTTAAATAAGTTAAATCAACTCTGTTAGCAGACACAAAGTAATTAAAAATTGGGAAAATCTAAGAAAATAGCACAATGCAAATTGTCGCCGCCAGTTTTGGGTTGTGGCAACCTAGGTAATGTAAAATCTCCTATAGCCTACTTATGTTTAGTGATAGTAAAAAGATAAAATAAATAAGCTACCAGAGCTATGGTTGACACATACTTCGATCCAATGGGATAGAAGAATCGTTGTCATCATTTAAATTTGCTAATTACGTTCTTGTTTCAATCACTCAGTATAAGTCTACTGCCTAAAGACTCAACAACGGGAATAGACGTAGAACTCCATAAGCAACATGTGATTTTTACTGCCACGCCCTCAGCTCATAAATATTAAGGCATCCATTGGATCCCAGGGGAATCAGTAACACACTGCCACCCTACTTGTTTGATTTCTCTCCATTGAGTTGGACCTACCTAACTAAAAATTACTATCACAAACAGATATTTTTTAGAACCTTTAACATCGGTACTCAGTTTAAAATGCTCAGTGCAAAGCACTGTGTGCAAACATAGAATGATAGCTTATTCTAGACCAGGGCATCACTTTTTTTTTTAAATTTTTTAATTTTTTGTTTGGGGGGAGGGGGGATTAAAGAGCAATGTAATGCAATTAAACAATTCTATGAGAACGCAATACCAAGCAAAAGGTGTTTCTTATAGAAAAGAGAATCATTATTCTTATCATCTTCAATTCATAAAATTATCTCTCATTCTTGAACAAGCTTCCACGTAAAGGTCAAAGGTCATCACAGTCTAAATTAAATAACAACGCTAATGATTCTCAACAAAGGCCAATGTCACATGAAAGATGTTCCTCAAAATGCAAACATCCATCTTAAACTAATTACAATAATCACCTTAAAAGAAACATATGAAGAACCATGTTCATGTACACTATCGCTTATTGTTCTCCCAACCCAAATACTAAAATCTTTATATGTTTTGTATGTTACAGAACTTCTTGTCACCAAACCTTCTCAAAATCAGTAATTTAAGCGCCTCTTTCTAATCTCTTGGTCTACATATTCATATCCTAAAGGAAAAGCGACTAGGGCTTGACCAAAACATCACGGGGTGTGAGCCGATCCTTTCATATACTTGGACACGCCCATGGAATCACCAATTCATAGCATAAACACATCAAGTGAGAAACTAGTTACAAGAAAATTATAGTACTCTGGTCAAAATGCTGAATTGTTTTATGTAAAGTCATGTGCTAGACATAATTTTTGGAAAAGGAATTGAGAATTAATAAATTACTGCTCAATCTTTGACCAAAAGATCTTCTAGTACCAATATGGTGTCACAAATATAAATAGATAAAAACTGATTGATTGTTCTTTAATAAATACTCTGATGCACAGAGAAGGCAAGTGCTAGCAAGATAAAAACAACTAAGCTTTATGTGTCTCTAGGAAACAACTTAGTGAGAGTAATGATGAATGAATTGTCATCAGCAAATTAAGAGTTACAAAGTAAAGGTGACTCGAAACAGAAACCTAGAAACTTTTTTTTCCGGCCAGAGATGCTACATGCTTGGAAATATGTATGCGATTTAATTTTTCTCTACGCCTTGAGTTTTCACAGGGTAACTTCCTATATAAGATATGAAGTAAATGAGTACATGCTCAGGGTCATCAACTAAAAATAAACAGCATAAGCAGGTTATTCTGAAGAGTACTTGACCAGATCCATGTATGGGAATGAAAAAGTACCACAGTACAAGATACATCTTGTGTTTTGTGACTTTTCATTATTTTTATATTACTGATAGAAAGAGAACAGTATAAAAGTTGATGTGTCATACCTTTGGAAACAAGAGGCCTGGTCCACTTGGCGAGTCGATCATAAGAACTTTAATGATCTTCTTCTTCCTTCCGGCTTCACAAATCTCATCATATTGAAATGGTATACACCTGAGGAAGAAAGCGAACTTCAGAATATGCCTACTAATCTACTGCACATCGAGCAATTGCGCCCTACAAATGAAGGCAAGCTTGAAGACTTGTACAAGCCTAAAGAAAAGCTGTGCTGAAGGAAATCCCATAGAATGCACTCTTTTATGCAGAAGGTAATACTATAGTCTAGAAGACCTGATGTAACTTCACAATAAACAAAAAAATTCATATGCCAGAAAACAAAAAGAATTTATGAAATGTAACTTTACAAAAACATACACTTATCGTGCAAATTGATGACTAAAAATATCTAGGATTTACTGTTTTTGTCGCTTAAAATCTATAAGTAAACATGATAGTGAAATAAGGAGGATGTAGTTCATAGAATCAAAACAGGACGATGGAGTGAAGGAGTGTTTAATGGTATTATACGATTTTAGAACACGTTTGAATATAAGACCTATAGTGCTTTATGGCTAAGATTGTTAAGAGAATATGTCCAAAAAAAGATATGCCTAAAATTAGAATGTTGAGATTGATGAGTACCATTATCCTAAATAAATGAATGAATTCATAAGAATTTGGAGGTAACTCCCATGGAGGTAATATGAAGTAGAACTGATTGAGATGTTTTGCACGGCAATAAATGATCCAGTAAGGAACAGGGGAAAAATTGTTGTTAATGGTGCAATGCTAGTTGTCAATTTTAGTTCATTAGTTGAGGGCACTAATTAACCTTAGAAAAACGAAAGAAAATAATTCATGTAGCCGATCCCAAAAATTTCCAATAAAGGCTTGTGTCATTGATGATGATGATGAATTGATGATTAGTAAATAGTTTGGAAGTAATGCAAATCCTTTTCCATGGCTGCATCCTCTCCTCAAGTTACATCAATAAAATCAGTCCCTTTATATAAAAGGAGCCAATATGCCAAACCCTGGGACAAAGCATATGCCTTACTAGGTACTATCATCTGCATAAATGCAATTACTTTTGCAACCCATTATGGAGTCTAAAGGGTTTTTAAGGGGAAAAAGGTTAATGGCATATACATCTTGACTAGCGCCTACCCCCCCCCCCCCCACACACACACACAAAAAAAAAAAAAACAGAAAGGAACGAAGAGGAGGGTGAATAAGCTACCAAATAACCCTAAAATAACGATTTGACAATATAGAAAGACGAGCAACGAAGAGAAGGAACTACTAGCACTACAAATCAATAAGCCAAAGCGGTCCACCCCGGGATCCATGCCAAACCAGGTTACAATTTATCCAAAATCAAAAGGGGTGACCACGCAATTCTTCCCTCTTACTCTCTCCAAACCGTTCAATTGAAAATTCATTGTACCACACATTGTAGTCACCCATCATTGGGAAATAAAATGTGTATCAAGGTAACTAGAGCACAATCAATCAATCAACCATAAAAATGTGATTAACCATTTACATCGAATCGCTCATCAGATCCATGCAAATTAAACTAGGGTTAATTCATGCTACATCATTGACTTCAATTTCATTTTACCATGCATTCGAAGTACCAATCAATCAATCAATGATCAATGATCAATGATAATAATAAGATTAGCAATTACTATCAAATCAACACAAATAACAACAAAAAAGAAGAAAAAAGAAACCCTAGAAAGGTAAAGAAAAGAGAAAGAGAAAGAGAGATTAACCCCGCGACAAGGCGATATCCATCCTTATATCGCTGCTGATGTCGACCCGTGCGGGCCACCAAATCACACATGCTCGCTTTCTTATCTTTCCTTTTCTTTTCTCTATATATTTTTTTTCTTCAATCGCTCAGCAGCCAATGATTCGGGAAAAAATAAAGTACTCAACCATCTCCCTCTCTCGCGATCCCAATCGCCATTGACGAGATTCTTAGGAGAAAAATGGAGGAGAGATTGAGGGAAAGTGAAAGAGACGCAAATGGCGGAGATCAAAGAAATGAATGAAAAATAAAATGAACTGCTGTTTTTATTTATTTTTTTTCTTCTGTTTTAAGCAAAATGGAGCGCTTATTTCATAAAACAGAGAGAATAAAAGAAATAAAAAGCGCAACAAACTCCCACCTATTGCTCTTGAATGTGTGGTGTGGTCCCTCTCGCAGTACCGCAGGGAAGTCCGTATTGTTTTCTTTTCCTGTTATAGAGAAACCAGCTTTTATATATTATATATATAGAATAATGGAGGAAAGAGCCCATAGAAGGGAATTTCTTCCGATGGCGTCGAAAAAGTATGTGTATTTTCCGACGATCGGAATCCATCGTCTTCATCGTTACGCCAAATTTCATGTGATTCTACAACTTTTTCACCGTTGATTTAGCAATGTAAAAAGTTATGTTGTCGGTAAACCGTTAATTTTGAACCCACTAAATCAACGGTGAAAAAGTTGTAGAATCGCATGAAATTTGGTGTATCCACATCTTAGATGATAACGATGAAGATGATGGGTGCCGATCGTCTAAAAAAACGAGGAAGGTCGTACTTTTTCGACTCCATAGGAGGAAATTCGCTCCAATGGCATCTTTCCTCCATTATTCTCATATATACAACATAACTTTTTATATTACTAAATCAACGGTGCAAAAGTTGTAGAATCACATGAAATTTGGCGTACCCACATCTTAGATGATAACGATGGAGATGATGGATGCCGATCGTCGGAAAAAACGAGGGAGGTTGTACTTTTTCGACGCCATAGGAGCAAATTCCCTCCTATGGCCTCTTTCCTCCATTATACTCTCTCTCTATATGTGTGTGGGAGTGGAGGGTATACTAGGGTTAAACCCCGAGCGTATCATTTGCGAATAATCCATAAAATATATAATCCTCAGAGAAAAAGGTAATCGTAACATTTTGGAAAAATTTAAAATAATTATTTGAGAATTTAATTAGTGACAAATGAATTTATTAAAATGATATATTATTTTAATTGGGTTTTATAAATTAGTATATTGGTATGAATATGTAAATTGTAGAATTAGGTTAGAATGTTATGTATAAATCTTTTTAATTAATAAAACTAATACAAATTTTTCTAGTAAATAATTATTAAGGTATGGTTGACATGGTCTAATATTTATGATTTACTTATTTTCTTTAATTGTTAAATGGATGATTTATCACCAAATGCTTGTGACATGTAAATGACACATGTAAATGGGAGATGAGAGGAAGCATGTACAACCTATTTTTCTAAAGTTAATTCATTTTTCTAAAAAATTTCTTCCTCTCACTCAAAGTTCGGAGGCATGGCCGTCCAACATCATATTTTGCATAAAAATCCCCTAAGGTTTTATTAGAGCTTGAATATCTTGGAGTTTTTCTTTCAATTGAATAGTTCTTGAGTTCCAAAACTAGGTAAATACTATTTTCTTTCAATTAAATTAATGATATTATTGTAGTTATAGTTCTATTTAAGGTATGATAGGTTTTTATGTGAGTAACTGATAAATTTTAATGAGTTAGTTTCAGAGTTTGAGTACTTGCATGTATTTTCTTTAATTGAGTTATGTGCTGGAAATCAGTGACAATCTAGCATTTTGGAATTTTTATAAAATCCTCTGTTGAGAATTAGCCTTTTTAGCAAATTACAAAGTTGTAGATAACTGACCTATCTTTTAGCAAAAACATTTTTGTTGTGTTTTATTTCAGATGGTATAGCTATGAATTTTTAACTAAAGAGTTTCCAAACTGAAATTACAGTTTTCAGTGGCCGTTTTTCACTAAACTTGTAGTAATATTCTGAATTTTTCCATCGACAATTTTGAGAATATAAAAATTGTAAGTTGTAGATAATTTTGTGTAGACATCTCTAGAATTTTTATTTGTCTTATTTACTTTACAAAATCAAGAGATATCATTTTTTTACTGAAAGGATGTTTTCTGGTATGTGGAAAATGTCCAAAAACAAGTTGTAGTTTTGTATTTTATTTCATATTTTATACTTGGAATATGGAAAAGATATTTTGGGATATAAAAGTTAACTCATTTATCTATATATAGAATTTTAGTTTTAGTCTATATATTATGTTTACTATTTTGGTGGATTTTTCAAACTAAGCCTAAAAACTGTAGTTTTTTGAACTCGCATTTTTAAACGATATGCATTCGAGCATTGTATTTTTTGCTCGATACATGTTATCAGTAGGATAATTTTATTGATGTATGCATCCTTACATTTTAAGGACCGTTGGTGGAGATGCCCGAGGAGTAAAGACGAGTAAATGAGGTCGTAGGATTCGACTAGCGTGATTTGTAGTCCGGTGACTAGAATAGTATCTACAAGTGGGAAATCGGGCGGATAGCGTATAGCACCCCCGATTACCAAAAATATTATAAAAGCTTCATGTCTGTAACGTTTTGAAAATTTTAAATATTAATTTATAATTTAAATATGAATATTATGAATTTATTAAAATAATATTATATATGGATTTTGGGTTTTCGGATTGATATCCGTAAAAATATAATTATTTAGAAAAAAATGAAAATATGAGATATTCTAAAAAATGATAACTATTTTGTTTTGAGAATGATATGGGATTTTGGTGTAAGGTTATTGTGTTATTTGTAAATGAGAGAGTGAGGAAATATGTTAAGTTTTATTATACCCTCATGTACACCATAACCACACAAATATCTTAACATAATATCCTGTATATATGTCACTCTCTCCTCCTCTCATTATTCTATACACAAAATATCTCAAAGGAAATATCCCAACTCTTTCACCCTTCACAAAACTCCAACTCCCCTTCACAAAACTCCATGGTTTCTTGCAAGATTTCTTCATCAAAACCCATCAAGACCTCAACTAGAGCCACCTCAATCACCAAAAGCTTCAAGTGGCAATCTCTATAGTTTGGATCTCCTCTACCTCTCATTTGATTGGTAAAGACCCATTTTTATTTACAATTCTTCATGTTTTTAAGTGTTGGGCTTTGCAAAAGCGAAGTTGTTATGTTAAAATTGGGATTTTGAAAGAGTTGTAAGTTTTAAAACTAGGATTTCATGAAGTTTTTGATGTTAGCTTTGAAGCTGGAGCTAGTAGAGTTGTTTAAAAATTTAACTAAGAGTATTGTGATATGATGGGATCAGTAGAAGACTATCCTTGAAGCCCGAGTCCTTGACTCCATGTCTTGACTGCAGTTTTATTGCCAAAATCCGCAATTTGCTGCCCCATGTAAAGTTAGGGTTTGGGGTTTGTTCTGTAACCCACTCACTTGATAACTAAGCCCATTTTATATGCTAAATTGTCCCAGATTCCCTGAGTAAAAATCTGGGGTTTTTTTACTTAGCTTTTTGATGATGTCTTATGGTTTTTAAATTTGGTTTTTGGATTTCTATGTTATGACTTGGTCGTTCGACGTTCATATGTCGACGTCGGTGGTATTTTATTGTATTTAGCATACGTTGACCATAGGTTCTAATCTTTCTAACCTATGTACGCTTCGCTCGTTGTGTCGTTTTCGATTTGGATATTTATGTGGTTTCGTTATGATTTCGGTTGTAGGTACAATCGTGGGGACTTCCGAATCGGCAAAGACGGGTGAGGCATGTTAGTGATATATGCCCTAAAGGCCATTATTGTATCATACTGGTTTGTATATTATATATTGGAAGCTTGGGATATACACGGATAGAGTAACAGTCTTGCTCGAAATGGTAGTATGCTACCTGGTTTGTTTCTACCTCAATATGTGCATGTGTTTCTTTTAATATATCGCTTATACATATTGGTAGAGCCTTTAGGATCTTTGCTTGATTACCAACGTTGTGATGGAAGTCACACTAATGGGGGCTGGGTAGTCTATAAGCACATCCTTATACAGGTCTCTAGTCATAGAATTATCGAAACGGGGCATCGATACTCCAGAGTAGACTAGTGTATACGCTTCTCATTCCAGAAGGGGAGATGGTATGTCCCACAGCCATTAATACGCCATACTGGAGATAGTATGCAGGTGCTCATTGGGTTATGAGTACACTGGACAAGACTCGTAGGGTGCTGCTGGTGGGTATTATACCTATTATCGGGTAGCAGTTCTCAGGTGACATGAGTACAGATTAGTCCGTCGACTTGACATTGCTACTTCGCCTCGAGTGTGTTCTCACTGTTCTTAGATTACTACCCAATCACGGCTCAAAGGAGTCGTCCAAACAGGTAGTAGTTGGGTGCAATCCCGAAGCCCTTGGAGGCAGTGGCGGTTGGATATGATCCGTCTCTCTCGGTATTGGGGGTTGATATCGCGCTGTGTTTGGAAAGCCATTACACAAAGTCCCTGACCAGAGCAAGCGAGATTTACTGGTATGTACTGTTGGCTATAGTGCCCTCAAGGCAATTATTGTAATCGCAGGTAGGTGATTATGATGATTGAGGGAGGATCTATAAGGATAGAACAGTCTTATTCAAGATGATAGTATACTATATGGTTTGTCTTTATCATCATGTACATACTTTATGTGGTATTATAGATCACTATTACATGTTGATAGAGCCCATAGGATTCTTGCTTAACTACCAGCATTATGATGGTGATCATATACATGGGAGCTGGGTGGTCTATAAGCATATCCTTAAATGTCCCTAGTCATGGGAGTTTCGAGACTGGGCATCGATACTCCAGAGTAGACTAGTGTATACTGATCGAGACCCCGACAAGGGGCGGTGGCCAGGTCTCACAAGCCATTTGTGTTAGTTTTTTCACCTAAGATAGTATACAGGTGCTCATTGGGTTATGAGTACACTGGACGGACTCGTCACGAACCTGCTAGTTGGTAGTATACCTATTGTCAGATAGTAGTTCCCAGGTAACATGTGTACAGGTTAGTCTGTCGACCTCAGATTGTCATTTGTTTCGTGTGAGTTCCCATTGTGCTTTGATTACAACCCTACCACGGCTCAAAGGAGTCGTGCAAACAGGTTTTAGTTGGGTACAGTCCCGAGCCACATGGAGGCAGTGAGCAGATCGTCGGGGATTCGTCTCTTTCGGTATTGGGGGTTGATGCCGCGTTGTGCATGGGTGGCCATGTTAGTTATATATATGTCCTAGAGGCCATTGTTGTACATATGATGTATATTATAATGGATGCTTGGATATATATAGAGAGGACTTTCTTGCTTGTCATGATAGTATGCTATTTGGTTTCACTTTATCTTAACATGTTGACTTGTATTTGTTTACTGTCTTACTCTCACATGTTGATAAAGCCCTTAGGATCTGTACTCGACTGCTGGGACTATGATGAGATCATACTAATGGGGCCACGGTAGTCGATGAGTACATCCTATAACTTTTCCTAGTCGAGGGTGTGTCGAGACAGGGCATCGATACACCAGAGTAGACTAGCGTATACGCATCTTGACCCATATGATGGGCGATGGATGATCCCATATCCATCGGTGTTTTGACATCAGAGATGGTGTACGGGTGCTCAGTGGAGACTGGGTACACTGGACGGACTCGCCGAGAACTCCCAGATGGTATTATACCTCACGTCAGATGGCAGTTCTCCGGTTACACAGGTACAGGGTAGTCTGTAGACCCGAGATCGTCATAGAGTCTTGTGTGATTCCCACTGTGCTTTGATTTCCACCTTACCACGTCCAAGAGGGCGTGCAAAACGGTGGCTTTTGGGTACAGTCCCAAATCACATGGAGGCAATGAGCGATAGGAGGGGATTCATCTCTCCCGGTATAGGGAGTTGATGTTGTGCTGTGTTCGATTGGCTATAACTGGAAGTCCCTGGCCAGGGCGGATATTGAGTACTACTGGTAAGTGTTACCGTAGTTTCTCGACCTGTTATGAGCCTCACATCGACACGACTTATCGGTTACTGGGGTCTGACGTATACCGCCCCTAGACTAAATATGCAATATATCAGACGAAGAGACCGGACTGTACGGGAGTGTTACTGATTGGATTCACAGGAGAATGTACAGGCTTGCTTGATTGATCTTCTGATCACTCAATACCTGGGTGGCTGTTACGTTTAGCTGACCGCTTAAAGCTTGTGGGTATTTGATATGATCATCACCTACTGCCGGCGTATTGACGATTCTTTAGAGTCCTACACAGAGGTTTCTTGACTCAGGCAAAACGGAGTAGGAGCACATATGTGATATGTGCAGGACCGAGGATAATACGATATGAGATACCGTATTATATTCTCGCGATATTTTGATATGAGCCGGGTCATCGGATCAAGTGTTGATTTGATGAATCGGTACATGATATATTAGTCAGTTATATTCGATATAGCCGGATTGTCGGATCAAGTGTTGATTCGATAATTTAATGTATAATTATATATGTGATATATTACATTACATTATCTAATATTGGCTCCCTTTATTAATTCATTTTCTCACCGGATAATACATTGATATATATGCGATATATGTTAATTGTATTATTTTCTTTTGTTACAAATATATATTATATATATGATATATAATATTGTAACATGATATGATTACTAATGCAACATGTTTAGTGGAAATTAAACAAGGTTAGGGTTTGATTTGGGTTAGTTATTTCTTGATGCTTCTAGAAGGTTTTACTTTGTTTCTAGCAAAGATATTTTGTTTGATATTTTTGCTAGATATTTCTAACCCAACCCAAACCCTTCACCCTAGGTTAAGTCTCTACACGAGTTAGCCTCTTCATATTCAACCATGGTTGCATTATTAATCATGATGATATTTTTCATTATTCATCACAAAAGGTTTCTCTTCTTCTTCTTCTTCCTTGAGCTTTGAGAAAGCTTTCTAGGTTTTCTTTAGGTGATGAATTAAAGTGAGAATTTGATATAAAAAGAGAGCACAAATACTACTCCATCATCCTCATCTAATCTAGCCAATTAGATTAGGGTGTTCACCTCATTAGAGAGAGAGAGAGAGCTTGAGTTATAGAAACTTCGAGGTAGATCATCGGAGAAAAGGAAGACAACAAGCTAGCATGGATCATTCGAGTTGTGGAGCCTCTCTTGAGTCCGTGAGATCATGGATCGCGGCAAAGGGACTTCTACTCGGAGCTTATGAACCGAAGGAGCGGACTACAAAGGTTGTAACCTCTCACTCTTAGTTGTAAAGATGTTTACTTGCATGTTAAACCCTAATAATCTAGCAAAGATCCCAGCTTTGGGTTGTTTCGGCACGTCTAAATTTTAAATCGGGCATGGTTGATACCTTATAGACCCTTATATGACTGCCTAGGAACCCTACAGTGGTATCAGAGCCAAGCTAGAGCATTAGGCGACGTGTATACGAAATTAACACTCCGATCGAACCCCGAAACATCGAAAATGACCCCATCTCTGGAAATTTTGTAAAAATGTGTTTTTTCTGCATTAAAAATACTCAAAAAAATCAGCAGGAAATTCTAAGAATTACCATGAAACACGAGCCCAAAATACCATGAAGTAGCCGCGGAACCGCGGCAGGAGCCTGCTTCCCGTGGCGGTTCCGCGGCCGAACTTTGGCATTTTGGACACGTGTCTTCAGGGTAATATCCATAGGTGCTTGTAGCAGCTTCTGGGTATTTTTAATCTCACTCAAGGGTTGAGTGTTCTGGGGATTATTTTGAATTCGTAGATTCGATCGGAAAATTTAACCTCGTTCTGTTTTCCGGATATTTTAGAAACTGTTAAAATGTTCGAACGGATATCATTAACTCACTTTTTCCCCGCACGAAAAACTTTCAAGTGTTGAATTTTTCTTGAGTTTAAATCTTTCGGAAAAACGTGCAAGTAACGCGGTGGACCCTCTAGAAGAACACAAATCTTAACTCGATTATGTGACCGTCTGAACCGCCTCTAAACCTTAGGGTTTGGGGCAGTACGGCGTGCCACATGTGAGGCGTTGGCTTGACCTTTCTACGGCTGGACCATTGGTACTGTGACATATTCTGGGACCTTTTGAACTCCGCTCAAGTGTTGAGCTATTTAGGAAACCTTGGGTATTTGATTATTCGATCGGAAAGTTTAATACTGTCTATTTATTTGGAATGTGATACAATATGTGGAATTCATATAGTTAGGCATGAAATGCGAAGTATGTGATATTTCGGATTTACGATGTCTAAAGAGATTGTGGATTCCAAATGTTGTAGTTTTACAATTTCTTTTCTGTGACCGTAAGTGCAGTATGTAGTTGTATTGCCGGTTTTCGTTGCTATACATCAACGACGATCGGTGTATGCATACTTACTTACGTTGATGATATGAGATATTATGTGTTGCTGTGATATGTTATATTGGATCGTCGTGTTCTGAATAGCCGGGGGTTTTATGTGAGATGAGGGTTTTTATTTTCATTCATGTAAAATTCATTTGTATGTAATGTTCTTTTATTGGGGCACATTCGGGATGAGGTTGATGTCACCAGTGTATATTGTTTACTTTTCCGCATTAGGTAGACCCAAGGAGGGGAGCACAAGTAACCGGGTTCTAGAGTACAGTGGGAGGCCATCTCGAGGAGTCGAGACCGGGTCTCCTAACCCTAGAATTGACAGTGTTGCTTGCCGCTCTCGTAGGGGTCTAGGGATGCGGGTTTTGGCTATTCATCGCGACCGTGTAATCCGTGTTTTATACAGGCTCGAATTAAAACACGGACATCCCAGTATATCCAATATTTTATATATGTTCTTCTGCTGTAATGTTCTGTGATGAGATCATATTACTGCCTGAGATGAATGCTTATACTATATATATATGCTGATATATAAATATTACTGCTTTCGTTTCTACTGTGATACTTAGGAAGCATAAGATGATGGGATATATTAATGAGATTAATAAAAAGAAAAGAAACCTAAAAGATGTTGTAGAATCAAAACTTTATAAAAAGGTAGCTACAGTTCTTGCTTTGCACCGCGGTATATATGATATACCCTGCATCTTATTCGATGAGGAAAGAGCCAAGATCCCTTCACCGGGAGTGACCTCTTTAGCAAAACTGGCAGATGCTACAAACTCACGGTTTAGTTTTTGACAGCTTAAATAGTTCTTGCTTTGTACCACGGTATATATGATATACCCTACATCTTATTCGATGGGGAAAGAGCCGAGATCCCTTCACCGGGAGTGACCTCTTTAGCAAAACTGGAAAAGCCTAAAAAACACTCCTTTTCAAAATCACTTGTTTCTACAACGATATCAAGTTCATTACGCTCATGGTTTTTTTTGAAAAACCTGCGTAGCCCTCTGTCATTTCAGATAAATACCACTTAGTATTCGTGCTACGTTTGTTGACTATGTTAAGGCGTAGTTATGTATATGCCCTAGAGGCCATTGTTGTACATATGATGTATATTATGATGGATGCTTGGATATATACGGAGAGGACTTTCTTGCTCGTTATGATAGTATGCTATTTGGTTTCACTTTATCTTAACATGTTGACTTGTATTGGTTTACTGTCTTTCTCTCACATGTTGATAAGCCCTTAGGATCTGTACTCGACTACTGGGATTATGATGAGATCATACTAGTGGGGCCACGGTAGTCGATGAGTACATCCTATAAATATTCCTAGTCGAGGGTATATCGAGACAGGGCATCGATACACCAGAGTAGACTAGCGTATACGCGTCTTGACCCATATGATGGGCGATGGATGATCCCATATCCATCGGTGTTTGACATCAAGGATGGTGTACGGGTGCTCAGTGGAGACTGGGTACACTGGACGGACTCGCCGAGAACTCCCAGATGGTGATATACCACACGTCAGATGGCAGTTCTTCGGTAACACTGGTACAGGGTAGTCTGTAGACCCGAGATCGTCATAGAGTCTTGTGTGATTCCCACTGTGCTTTGATTTCCACCTTACCACGTCCAAGAGGGCGTGCAAAACGGTGGCTTTTGGGTACAGTCCCGAATCACATGGAGGCAATGAGCGATAGGAGGGGATTCGTCTCTTCCGGTATAGGGAGTTGATGTCGTGCTGTGTTCGATTGGCTATAACTGGAAGTCCCTGGCCAGGGCTGATATAGAGATATACTGGTAAGTGTTACCAGTAGTATCTCGACCTGTTATGAGCCTCACATCGACACGACTTATCGGTTACTGGTGTCTGACGTTTACCACCCCTAGACTTGATATGCGACATATCAGACGAACAGACCGGACTGTACGGGAGTGTTACTGATTCGATTCACAGGAGAACGCACAGGCTAGCTTGTTGATCTTCTGATCGCTCAATACCTGGGTGGCTGTTACGTTTAGCTGACCGCTTGCAGCTTGTGGGTGTTTGATATGATCATCACCTACTACCGGCGTATTGACGATTCTTTAGTGTCCTACACAGAGGTTTCTTGGCCCAGGCGAAACGGAGTAGAGGCACATATGTGATATGTGCAGGACCGAGAATAATGCGATATGAGATACCGTATTATATTCTCGCGATATTTAGATATTAACCGGGACATCGGATCAAGTGTTGATTCGATGAATCGGAACATGATATATTAGTCGGTTATATTCGATATAGCCGGATCGTCGGATCAAGTGTTGATTCGATGATTTAATGTATAATGATATATATGATATATTGTATTATATTATCTAATATTGGCTCGCTTTATTATTTCATTTTCTCACTGGATGATACATTGATATATATGCGATATATGTTAATTATATTATTTTCTTTTGTTGCAAATATATATAATATATATGTGATATATATTATTGTGACATGATATAATTTATTATTAAACATGTTTAAGGATGATTAAATGGGATTAGGGTTTGATTAGGGTTAGCTTCTTCTTGCACATTCTAGAAGCTTTTCCTTTTGTCTTGGTTAAGATATTATGGTTGATATTTTTCCATGACTCATTTCTAACCTAACCAAACCCTAACTCTAGTTTATTCTCTACAAATTCTTAGCTTATCATCCTTGACCATGGTTCTATAATCAATCATATACATTTCTTTTCTATTCATCACAAAAGGATTTATCTTTTCATTATCATCTTCTTCTCTCTTGATTTTGAGCTCACTAGAAATTCCATTTGTGATGATAAATTGTGAGAAAGTGAAATAAAAAGAAAGCATAAATACTACTCCATCATCCTCATCTAATCTAGCCCATTAGATTAGGGTGTTCATCTCTTTAGAGTGAGAAAGCTTGGGTTATAGCAATTTCGACGTAGATCATCGGAGAATTGGAACACTTCAAGCTAGCATGGATCGTTCGAGTCGTGGAGCCTCTCTTGAGTCCGGAAGATCGTGGATCGCGGCGAAGGGACTTTTACTCGGAGCTTGTGAAGCGAAGGAGCAGACTACAAAGGTTGTAATCCCTCACACTTAGCTTTAAAGATATCATCTTGCATGCTAAACCCTAATAATCTAGCAAAGATCCCGTCTTTGGGTTGTTCGGCACATGTAAAATTTTATTTGGGCATGTTTGATACTTTATGAACCTTCATTAGTGTGCCTAGGAACCCTACAGTGGTATCAGAGCCTAGCTAGAGCATTAGGCGATGTGTTTACGAAGTTAAAACTCCGATCGAACCCGAACCGACAAATTTAACCCCCTCTCTGGAAATTTTTCAAAATCTGGGATTTTTCTGAATTAAAAATACCTGAAAAATACAACAGGGAAAAATAAGAAATTCGGTGAAAAAATAATCCCCTGATCCGTACAAACCGCCGTGGAACCGCGGCCGTACCTCGCTTGGGCCACGGAACCGCGACAGTATAAAGAGATCAGGGCCTTATTTTTGCACAGTAATTCATATTTCTCTGGTATATATTTTATTGGTATTTTTATTCTGACTCAAGTGTTGAGTATTCTGGGGTTTGCTTTGTAATCGTAGATTCGATCGGAATATTTAAATTCGTTATTATTTCCGGATATTTAGAAACTGTTAAACTATTTGAACGGATATCATTAACTCACTGTTTCCCGGCACGGCAAACTTTCAAGTGTTGAATTTTTATCGGGTTTAAATCTTTCGGAAAAATTGTACAAGTTAAGCGGTGGACCCTCTAGAAGACAACAAACCTTAACTCGATTATGTGACCGTCTTGAACCGTCTTTTGAACCTTCGGGTTTGGGGCAGTACGGCGTGCCACATGTGAGGCGTTGGCTTGACCCTTCTACGGCTGGATCACTGGTGCTATGACATATTCTGGGATTATTTGAACTCCGCTCAAGTGTTGAGCACTTTGGGAAATTTTGGGTATTTGATTATCTGTTCGAAAAGTTTAATACTGTCTATTTATCTGGAATATGATACAATATGTGGAATTCATAGAGTTAGGCATGAAATGCGGAGTATGTGATATTTCGGATTTACGATGTCTAAAGTGATTGTGAATTCTAAATATTGTAGTTTTACACTTTGTTTTCTGTGACCGTAAGTATAGTATGTAGTTGTATTACCGGTCTTCGTTGCTATACATCGGCGACGATCGGTGTATGCATACTTACTTACGTTGATGATATGTGATATTATGTGTTGCTGAGATATGATGTGCAGGATTGTCGCGATTGAATAGCCGGGGGTTTTATGTGAGATGAGAGTTTTATATTTTCATTCATGTAAATTCAATTGTAATGTAATATTCTTTTATTTGGGGCACTTCCGGGTTGAGGTTGATGTCACCAGTGTTGTATATTATTTACTTTTCCGCATTAGGTAGGACCCAAGGTGGGGAGCACAGGTGACCGGGTTCTGGGGTTCACTGGGAGGCCATCTCGAGGAGTCGAGACCGGGTCTCCTAAACTACAGAATTGGTAGGGTCGCTTACCGCTCTTGTAGGGGTCCAGGGTGTGGGCTTGGCTATTCATCGCGACTGTGGAATCCGTATTTTCTATTATTGGCTAAGTACTAAATACGGACGTCCTAGTATATCCCATATTATATCTATGTTTCTGCTGTGATATCTGTGATGTGATCATTTGATATGTTGTGATGGATACAATATATAGTATATATGATATATTATATAGACGTTACTTATGTTTTACACCCGCACTAGCCCTGCCCTGCTCTTGTTGGAGATATTGCCCTCAGAGTCAATTATTGGATCACAGGCACGTGATTGCAATGATTGAGGGAGGACCTATCCCGGTAGGACAGTCTTACTCGAGATGATAGTATGCTATCTGGTTTATCTTTATCATCGTGTACTGCTTTAGGTGACATGACAGGTCGCTATTACACGTTGATAGAGCCCCTAGGATTCTTGCTTGACTACCAGCAGTATGATGGCGATCATATACGTGGGAGCTGGTTGTCTATAAGCACATCCTTAAAAGGTCCCTAGTCGTAGGAGTTTCGAGACAGGGCATCGATACTCCATTAGTAGACTAGTGTATACAGTCGAGACCCCGACGAGGGGCGGTGGCCGGTCTCACAAGCCACTGGTGTCAGTTGGTTCACCTAAGATGTATACAGGTGCTCATTGGGTTATGAGTACACCGGACAGGACTCGCCGGGAACCTGCTAGTTGGGCTTATACCAGACGTCAGATAGCAGTTCCCTGGTGACATGTGTACAGGTTAGTTCATCGACCTGGGATCGTCATTTGTCTCGTGTGAGTTCCCACTGTACTTTGATTACTACCCTACCACGGCTCAAAGGAGTCGTGCAAACAGGTTTTAGTTGGGTACAGTCCCGAGCCACATGGAGGCAGTGAGCGGATCTGCAGGGGTTCGTCTCTCCCGGTATTGGGGGTGAGGTCGCGCTGTGTCTAGGAGAGCCATTACGCAAAGCCCTCGGCCGAGGCAGGAGATTTACTGGTAGGTATTCCAGTAGTATCTCAGGGAGTTCTGGGCTACACTCCGACACGACTTGTACCGCTTTTGGGGGTCTGACTTTTACCAACCCCCTAGGCCCGCCATGCGATACTCATAGACGAACGGACCGGACTGTACGGATATTGTCACTGACAGGCTCAGTAGGGTGTCGGGGTGAGCTTCCTCATCGACGTCCCTTTTGGTCAATAGCTGGTGGCCCGTCACGTATTGGCTTATACCTCTGACGTGCCAGTGGTTAAATCCACAGCCATAGTATTGACGAGTCTTTAGAGTCCACCACACTTTCAGTTACTCAAGTTTCGGGCGAAACGCTGTAGAGGCCGTATGGAGATATGGCAGGGTTCGATCAGATACGTGCGGTATTGCACGGATCGTGATCGGACAGTTTTTACTAGCCGGCTTTGGCTTAAGCCGGATTCTAGTATTTGATAGTGTAGTTTTGTCTCTTTGCATTTGTGTTCAGTGGGAATACAAATGCGGGCATGTATTTGCTGCAGTGGGGTTTTCCTGTAATTTATTACGGGATCGGTTTTCTGAAGTTGCCAGTTTGCATTCCATTCCGGCCGGTTTTCCTTCATTCCTTCTCGGTCGGACTTTCTTGTTGGAAGGGGGTTATTTGCAGTTTGCAAATAACTCTTTTGTGGAGGGTCTTGTTGCTTATGTGCCTTTGTCATGATGAGATTCCTTTTTAATCTCATCACTTGCTTTTCATTTGATGGTGTGTGGAAAGGATTTGGATTGAAATGAGAGTGACCTTCTTCTTTAATTATCTTTTCCTTTTCTTATTTGATGAATTCATTTTTTCTCTCTCCAATCTAATTCTTGAGATAAAGAGGCCGGCCACATTATTTGTGAGGAGAGGATTTTTATTTTGGTTGAAAAAAATGCTCATCTCATTATTTCCATGGTTGCAAAAGATTAGCTTCAAAGCTCATTTCTTTCTCTCCTTCTCTTCTCTATTCCTCCACATCAAGGCAACCTCATAACCCCAAGAGACAAGTTCACTACACTATTCTATAGCAAGCCTTGGACGCGTCGGCTAGCCAACTTCGCGTCCGAGTTGCCTCGGTCAAGAGGCGGGAGCCCGTAAAAGATTCCGGCTACGTGGTGCCCTTTCCGACGAGCGAGGAGGTGACGGAGATTCCGCGGGAGATCGGAGTGGAGACGAAGACCGAAGGACATGGATCGCTCGGTATACTTCTCACACCATCTCTAGTTAGCTAGTATAGGTTAATGGTTTACGATCCGGGTTTTCATTGTCCGCGGTAGCGCCGGTTTCCGAGTAAGGAAAATTTTTTGATTCCGCATTTTGGCCTCGAGTACGAGGCCGGGGCGCTGCCGTGGCGCAACATGGTATCAGAGCCACGCCATTAGCCTTACCTAGCTTGTTCTAATGTGTTTTGCTTATCCGATCGACCGAAATTCCAAAAACCACATATTCCTTCACATCAGTTTTCTGTTGGATTTTTTTGGTCTCTAAAAATTTTTCAGGTGATCTCAGAAAGATGTGCAGGGAGTTATAAGAACACTGAAAAAAAACGAGACAGTGAACCCCTATCACGACCGCGGAAGGGCGGCCAAAACCACCTTTTGGCCGCGCTTCCGCCGCAAGTTAGTGGGGTCATTGCCTCATCTTTTTTCTGTGGGCTTCTGGACTTATTTTGTGGGTTTTGGGATATTAAATTTGGGCCCAGGTTTTCTGTAACTGCTACAGTATTGGTTGGGGGCCCACTTGTTAATTTTTGTCAATCGGAAAATTTTAAACACATTATTTCACAGTATTTACATTATATCTGCGACCGTGAATGTCACTCGATCGGTAAATCCGGTCTAACTGCTATAGCCCGGTTAGACGGATTTGCGAACGTGATTTTCACGTTGATGTTCTATGTTTATGCTGTGATGTTGCGGATCGGTCGTGGGGGATAGCCTGGATGCAATGCTAGTACAGTTTTTGTTGTATTATGTACATTTGATATTGCGGGGCGAGCGTCCGACATGTGGACTGCCGTCACTGCCAGTTTGTATTATTCTTTTGGGGCACGACCTGGTTGCGGTCGATGTACCCGGTGTATGTATATTTTACATTCTGTACTAGGATTACCCCGCGGAGGGGTGCACGGATAGCCGGGTTCTAGGGGGCAACGGGCCCGCATCTCATGGCATTGAGACGGAGGGGGCTTCACTCTGGGATTGGCGGGCTATTCGCCGCACTCGTAGGGGGTACAGGTTGACCCAGGAGGGGTGCCCAAGTTGCCGGATTCCGTGGAGTGCTGGGTGGTCCATTCACGGAGCTGAAGGGGGCTGCCTCGCTTCAGGTTTTGGCGGGTGACTTGCCGCGCCCGTAGGGGTCTAGGATTTTATTGCACAGGCTATCCACACGACCAGGGGAACGTCGGGTTTCAGCAGCGGCTCTGTGAAACCCGAGGCTTCCAGATATCTGTATTGTTCTGTGATGCTGTACATTTCTGTGATGTTGCATTTTATTCACGCCTTGAGCGAAATACTATATATTGGTATATATATTAGTAGACGTTGTATATGTTTTACATCCGCGCTAGTCCAGTCCCCGCTCTGCCGTTAGTTAGCTAACCTAACGGGTGATGACGGGACCCAGTGGCGAATGCGGATGGCATATACGTACGTCAGTATATTTTCGTTCTTTGTGGTGTGATTAATTGATGGGACTGCGTTGATTCGGATCAATGCAAGATAAACAAACCTATTCTGATGTTGTTGGAACATTTTTCAAAAAGCTGTTATTGCAAGGACGTTCACTTTTGTTTTGCATCGTGGTATTCATTTGGAATATCCTGCTCCTCAGTCGACGAGGCAAGGGCCGAGATCCCTTCACCGGGAGTGACCCCTTGGACAGAAGTTTGCGTCAGGGCATTAACTTCACTATAGCCGATTACTTTTGCTTTGCATCGTGGTATTCAGTTGGAATATCCTGCACCTCATTCTACGGGGAAAGAGCCGAGATCCCTTCACCGGGAGTGACCTCTTTAGTAAAGGTTTTCGTCACTATATTTTATAAAAGGCTATGCAGTTCCTTCAACGATATCAAGTTCATTACGTTAAAAGTTTTTCGCCAAAAACTAGACGTAGCCCTCCGTCATTTCTTACAAATATTACTTAGTATTCGTGCTGCGTTTGTTGACTGTGTCAAGGCGTAGTGTGCGGTAGCTAAGTAGTGTTTGTTTGCAGCATATAAATGGGATTGGTTAGGACAGTCGTGCGGCCTTGTTGACTGTGTCAAGGGCTCGTACGGGTGGGTTTAATGCAATCCAGGATAATGACGGGTTGAACTTGACTAGGACTCTTTGATTTGTTGACTGTGTCAAGGTCACTTGAGTCCTAGGGGTAAAACTCACATCGGGAGTTTCAAAAGAACTGAAACTTGCCAGGCATGCGCATACCTTCTGGAGTGTGGTGACGTGAGTGGATTCCGTCACGTTATCATGCGATGATAGTTGGATCCCGATTCCCACTGATGAGTTGGTTTACTCCTCGGGTGATCCCGACTAATTCTTCTTTCAGGTTTGGAGGAGAATTTGAGGTACAGTGGGAGGTTTCCAGATTAGACAAAGTGATAACCATTCTGATCTAGGTTAGAGTGCACGCTGAGTGTTTCTTTTCTCTCTCTCTGGCAGCGACCATTGACCCGACCCTGGACTATGACTCAGTGACCAAGTTGACCGAACCTTCTTAACACTGGCTTTTGGATTGTCAGAGTTGCAGACCTCATTGCCACTCCTACTTTTACCCTTTTCTCCAGGACACCCCGTATTACTACGAACGTCCACTTCCATTGGACAAAACCATCGTATGGTTATATACGAACTCGAAGGACTTCGAGGATGGTTTCTGGTTCTGGAGAAAACGAATAGGATTATTCAGTTGTTTTTCCTTTTCACCTTCTCTCAGGTTGCGAGTACTCCTTGGTTTAGGAGTAGTACACCTATTACGCAAATTGGATAGTCTTCTTCCAAACTATAGGCTGGTGCCGAACGGTGGGGAATGAAGAAAACCAATTAGCATAATGATGGTGTGCAGAAGGTATTAAGTCAAGACAAAATAAAGGGATTAGTAGGAGGGCAAAGTAAATTGCGACTGATATTCACGACCAAACCAAGTATTTCTTCGCCAATCCTAAATCACCTTTGTATTTCTCCAGAACACTCCGTATCACTACGAAGATCCCATTTTATTGGATAATCCATCGTATGGTTATATACGAACTCGAAAGGAACTTGTTCCAGTTCGGGGATGGATCCTGGTTCAGGAGAAATAGGAATAAAGTACATTCAGGTGTCTTTTATCTTCACCTTCTCTCGCGTTGCGAGTGCTCCTAGGATTAGGACAGTACACCCTTTATGCTTTTCGGATAGTCTTCTTCCAAACCATAGGCTGGTGCCGAACGGTAGGGAAGGAAGAAAACCATTTGGCTTAAAGGGGTGTACAGAAGGTAATGACTAAAGACATATAAAGGGATTTGGAGAGGTGGCAAAGAATTATACGGTTATAATTGTGAATCTGGATAATGGAAGAGGCATTACTAGGAATACCAGGATACCCCAACGAAACATTTCAAGGTTTCATTTTCACTGTGTACTGTTAATAGAAAACTGATTTCCCGATTAGACACTTACTCCAGGGTATGTATTTACCAGGTATGATTCTCACATCTGTATGGTTTTACAGATGATGAGTGGGAGTAAGTTACTGGGAATTGGGTGATCATCCTCATTATATCGGGATTCGTTGTAATCAGTGATATTTGAGGAAGTCACCTGGGTTGTTTGCCGGTCCACAAATATTTGGTTTTGAATATCCGCTGTTGTGCACCAATTTCAAATTGTTATATCTGTACGTCTATTTTCATAGAGTGAGATATGCCTTTTGATATTATGTCGATGACATTTACCTATATCAGTGGATGGTTAGGTAAGGAGCATTAAACAGCGGTGTAATTCTTCTTAACCATAAGTACAGTTTTCAACCTACGACACACAGTGAAAGAGTTGTTAGACTCAGCGGACTTATACAGAGTATTGTATGCTGTCCAGTGTCCATTAGGACAGAGGGGTTGGTTCTCATACTATATTCTGTTTACTTTTAACTTCTCTAGTTCTTAGACATGTGTTTCATGGAAACACAGGGTCTAAGTTTTGAGGAGTTATAGGTATTTGAATAAAGTAGAGAACCAGGTATACCAAGTATCGGGATTCTTCAAAGTGATCGAAGATGTAGATACTTGCGTATGGTATTCAGTTGATAGTAATGATGAAGACAGATTGCTTCTCTTTCAGGTTACTCATAATTGGAAGCATTCCTAAGTTGAGTAACGCTGATCGGCCTCCCTCCATTTAGTTTACATGCACTGGAGACAGCTGCATGATTTGAATCTGGTTCAATTAAATCTGTGCCTCTGTTACTATATTGGATATAGAACAGTTCATATCTTGACATTGTTAAGGTACGGGGAGTTGTCCGGCTTATGCTTAAAACCAGACACTGGACAACTCAAGGCACGTTTCTGTAATGGCTGTTTGTGGGTTGACCCAGGCTATGACGAGGGTTAACTTTCTACCATCTGGATGAACAATAGCAATATTGTTCTAGACTCGCCGCAGTTTTTATTAAAAATGGATTTTTTCAGAAAAAGTAGTGGGAGTATGGTAGAACTGGAAGTAATTCCAGAACCACAAACGATTACTGAAGATTTGATAAGGAACCTAAAGATTCAATCTGATTTGACATTCCATTGGCCACTCCGCAGATACGATGGGTAACTTCAGCCACCCGAGAGGTACTCCGGTAGCCTCAAGGACGGTGACAGGGAAGTTCTTGTTTACCCACAATTACCATTGCTGTTATTCCAGGCTGCGAGACCCGGCAGGAGGATGAGTATAGCGTTGTTCTAAACTAGCTTTAGAACTGCACGTCTGTATGACTCTGCCAGAAGGTTGTCGTAGTCAGTGGGAGCAGCGGAAGCATTGGTGGACATCAGGCTTATGTCTATTTATAGACTAAAGCAGATACAGTGGAGATAGATCATCTATTTCTGATGTGACAGTCATAGGTTTGACTTCATCAGAATAGGGGATGGATCTGTTGAGAAGGTAGTAGGGTGTAATGTCATGGTATTTGGATGACATACACAGAGTAGGAAAGGAAACTCCTACACTACGATCGGTTATACTTTGGTCGTCACACAGTTGTTTCTCCACAAAGGAAATGGATTTTATATCAGACATACTGGTTACTAGATCTATGGTTTTAGATCTAGATTTGGGTGGTTTCCCAATCTGGGTACCTTGACAGCATTCTATGAGTATTTAGAATGGACGACTCCTGGCATGGTAGTGCACCTGCAGTTGATGGAGTCACCCTCTCTAAAGGTGTCTTATAGACTAAAGGGGAGAGGGATACTCATGATTGGCAGATCACTTGCTTAGGCAAATGAGTCAATCATGAGATGTCAAGTACCACACCAGATGTTGTTCTTGCACTAGATGCAATAAGTTAATATTGATCCAATCCTGGAGAAACAGTCGGAAGCAGTCTTAGAACATAAGTGAATGTTCTAGGGATATGATAACGACAGCCTTATTTGGGAGACAGTTATCATTCCAGGCTTCCAAGGTGACATGGACGACAAGGAGGTTGTCAGAGTTATATTTTTCCTTCTGACGAGGGGCAGTATTTTGGACAGGTGGTCCAAGGCAATACTGAGGGTGGCATGGCGCAGGATACTGATTAAGTTCAGTTGACGATACAGTCTAAGAAGTTTGGATTTGGAGTTCATTTATGAGCTAGGTCCCATCAGACATCCAGACATTCTAAGACAGGTATTGCTCATTTCGGGAGATGGCTTTCTCCGCGAACTTGAGATATAGAGAGACATAGAAAGAAACTTCTCTGCGGATCCACTCACTGAGGCTATTCCTCGAACGCAATAGTTTCGCAAACGAGCTTTGTGAGACTGACTTGTAGAGGAGTTGGGTGTTCGATATCACACGGGCTGTGAGTATGCGGCATCGCAATAATTAGCCTTGAGTGCAAGTGGGAGATTGTTGGAGATATTGCCCTCAGAGTCAATTATTGGATCACAGGCACGTGATTGCAATGATTGAGGGAGGACCTATCCCGGTAGGACAGTCTTACTCGAGATGATAGTATGCTATCTGGTTTATCTTTATCATCGTGTACTGCTTTAGGTGACATGACAGGTCGCTATTACACGTTGATAGAGCCCCTAGGATTCTTGCTTGACTACCAGCAGTATGATGGCGATCATATACGTGGGAGCTGGTTGTCTATAAGCACATCCTTAAAAGGTCCCTAGTCGTAGGAGTTTCGAGACAGGGCATCGATACTCCATTAGTAGACTAGTGTATACAGTCGAGACCCCGACGAGGGGCGGTGGCCGGTCTCACAAGCCACTGGTGTCAGTTGGTTCACCTAAGATGTATACAGGTGCTCATTGGGTTATGAGTACACCGGACAGGACTCGCCGGGAACCTGCTAGTTGGGCTTATACCAGACGTCAGATAGCAGTTCCCTGGTGACATGTGTACAGGTTAGTTCATCGACCTGGGATCGTCATTTGTCTCGTGTGAGTTCCCACTGTACTTTGATTACTACCCTACCACGGCTCAAAGGAGTCGTGCAAACAGGTTTTAGTTGGGTACAGTCCCGAGCCACATGGAGGCAGTGAGCGGATCTGCAGGGGTTCGTCTCTCCCGGTATTGGGGGTGAGGTCGCGCTGTGTCTAGGAGAGCCATTACGCAAAGCCCTCGGCCGAGGCAGGAGATTTACTGGTAGGTATTCCAGTAGTATCTCAGGGCGTTCTGGGCTACACTCCGACACGACTTGTACCGCTTTTGGGGGTCTGACTTTTACCAACCCCCTAGGCCCGCCATGCGATACTCATAGACGAACGGACCGGACTGTACGGATATTGTCACTGACAGGCTCAGTAGGGTGTCGGGGTGAGCTTCCTCATCGACGTCCCTTTTGGTCAATAGCTGGTGGCCCGTCACGTATTGGCTTATACCTCTGACGTGCCAGTGGTTAAATCCACAGCCATAGTATTGACGAGTCTTTAGAGTCCACCACACTTTCAGTTACTCAAGTTTCGGGCGAAACGCTGTAGAGGCCGTATGGAGATATGGCAGGGTTCGATCAGATACGTGCGGTATTGCACGGATCGTGATCGGACAGTTTTTACTAGCCGGCTTTGGCTTAAGCCGGATTCTAGTATTTGATAGTGTAGTTTTGTCTCTTTGCATTTGTGTTCAGTGGGAATACAAATGCGGGCATGTATTTGCTGCAGTGGGGTTTTCCTGTAATTTATTACGGGATCGGTTTTCTGAAGTTGCCAGTTTGCATTCCATTCCGGCCGGTTTTCCTTCATTCCTTCTCGGTCGGACTTTCTTGTTGGAAGGGGGTTATTTGCAGTTTGCAAATAACTCTTTTGTGGAGGGTCTTGTTGCTTATGTGCCTTTGTCATGATGAGATTCCTTTTTAATCTCATCACTTGCTTTTCATTTGATGGTGTGTGGAAAGGATTTGGATTGAAATGAGAGTGACCTTCTTCTTTAATTATCTTTTCCTTTTCTTATTTGATGAATTCATTTTTTCTCTCTCCAATCTAATTCTTGAGATAAAGAGGCCGGCCACATTATTTGTGAGGAGAGGATTTTTATTTTGGTTGAAAAAAATGCTCATCTCATTATTTCCATGGTTGCAAAAGATTAGCTTCAAAGCTCATTTCTTTCTCTCCTTCTCTTCTCTATTCCTCCACATCAAGGCAACCTCATAACCCCAAGAGACAAGTTCACTACACTATTCTATAGCAAGCCTTGGACGCGTCGGCTAGCCAACTTCGCGTCCGAGTTGCCTCGGTCAAGAGGCGGGAGCCCGTAAAAGATTCCGGCTACGTGGTGCCCTTTCCGACGAGCGAGGAGGTGACGGAGATTCCGCGGGAGATCGGAGTGGAGACGAAGACCGAAGGACACGGATCGCTCGGTATACTTCTCACACCATCTCTAGTTAGCTAGTATAGGTTAATGGTTTACGATCCGGGTTTTCATTGTCCGCGGTAGCGCCGGTTTCCGAGTAAGGAAAATTTTTTGATTCCGCATTTTGGCCTCGAGTACGAGGCCGGGGCGCTGCCGTGGCGCAACAGCTCTGTCGTTAGTTACCTAACCTAACGGTGCATGAGGGGACATCGAGACGAATGTGGATGGCATAAGTGTACGTCGTATTTATCTGTGATGCTTAGGAAGCATAAGCTGATGGGATTTTATTAATGAGATTAATAAAAAGAAAAAAAAACCTAAAGATGTTGTAGAATCAAAACTTTATAAAAAAGGGTAGCTACAGTTTTGCTTTGCACAGTGATATATATGATATGTCCTGCACCTTATTCGATGGGGAAAGAGCCGAGATCCCTTCACCGGGAGTGACCTCTTTAGCGAAACTGGCAGATGCTACAAAAACTCGGTTTGCCTTTTGATTGTTTTTAGAGTTTTGCTTTGCACAGCGGTATATATGATATATCCTGCACCTTATTCGATGAGGAAAGGGCCGACGATCCCTTCACCGGGAGTGACCCCTTCAGCGAAACTAAGAAAAGCCTAAAAAACACTCCTTTTTCAAAATTCACATGATTCTACGACGATATCAAGTTCATTACGCTCAGGGTTTTCTGAAAAACCTGAGTAGCCCTCCGTCATTTCAGATAGATATTATTTAGTATTCGTGCTATATTTGTTGACTTAGTCAAGGCGTAGTGTACGGTAGCTAATTAGTGTTTATCTGCTAAAACATGAGATGCGATTGGATTAGGGTATTCGCACGGCCTTGTTGACTCAGTCAAGGGTCGTACGGGTGGGTTTAATTCAATCGAGAAATATACGGGTTGAACTTGACTTGCGATTTATGGTTTGTTGACTTAGTCGAGGTCATAGATCGCTAGGGGCAAAATATTATCGGGAATTTCAAGTGTTCAAATTTGCAATGAGATTGCATACCTTCTATGAGATAATTGGATCCCGATACCCACTATGAGTAAGAGTTACTCCTGGGAGAGTTTTACACAGGACAATTAGTCGATCAAGTAGGTGACTAGAAAAGTGTTAACGGGGTTACGCCTCTGGGAAAACGAGGTTTACTTTAATTAGGTCCGTGCGAAAGTATGGGGAACCTCTCTCAAAGTACCGACACTGATCTGGCTGAAAGATTGACGAAATTGTAGGGTGTAATTAATCCCGGCTAATCTTACCTTTAGGGTTTGAAGGTAGATTTGATAAAAACAGTGGGAGACATCCTGATTAGATAAGATAATAACCAATCTAATCTTGCAAGAGCATACGCTAAACTGTTTTCTTCTCTCTCTCCAGGTAGCGACCATGTCAGGCCATAATCAAGATAATAATATGGATGTATTGACTGAACCCGCTTATTATACTGAGCAGGGGAACGTTGGACCCGTTCTTTCTTATAAGAGTTATAAGACTGAACAGGGAATAGAAGAATATCTAGATTCTCAAGCCGCCCAAAAGAACATGCATGTTGATGCATCTTCTTCAGGTGTGTTAGTTATTGAGAACTGTTTCTCAGTTCACCCTACGTCCTGGGTATTAGATACCGGATCAGGATCCCACATATATAAATTGTTACATGGGCTATATAAAGGTAGAGAACTGGGAAAAGGTGATCATTCCATTCAAGTAGGGAACGGTGCAAATATTGCAGCCAAAGCAGTTGGCGAATATCACCTTGTATTGCCAAGTCGTAATACACTGATTCTAAATGAGTGCTATTATATACCGAACATGATGTGCAACATTATATCAGTCTCTTTATTAAGTAAAGAAGGATATAATTTTGTAGTAAAGGATAATGTTATGAACATATTCCTAGATCAAAAGTTGATTGCATCAGGCTCGTTACATAATGGTATATTCATTCTAAATCAGAATACAGTTCTCAATATACAAAACACACACAAGAGGAAAAGTTCAGAAATGAACGAATCCTTCTTGTGGCATTATAGACTTGGCCATATCAATGAGACACGGCTAGCTAAGTTACATAAAAATGGATATTTGAATTCATTCGAATTTTCATCTTATGATACTTGCCATTCATGTCTCAAAGGAAAAATGACAAAAGCTCCGTTTAGTGGACACGGAGAAAGAGTTACCGAACTCTTAGGACTGGTACATAGTGATGTATGCGGTCCCATGTCTACGCATGCCAGGAACGGTTCTTCCTACTTCATTACATTCACTGATGATCTCTCTAGATACGGGCATGTGTTCCTGTTGAAACACAAGTCTGAAGCTTTTGAGAAATTCAGAGAATATAAGCACGAAGTAGAAAAACAAACAGGCAAAAGTATTAAGATCCTTCGATCTGATCGAGGAGGAGAATACTTAAGCAGTGAGTTCCTAGATTATCTAAAAGAGAATGGGATTCTCTCTCAGCTTACTCCTCCTTATACACCACAGCACAACGGTGTATCGAAACGAAGGAATCGGACCCTATTAGATATGGTGCGATCTATGATGAGCGATGCTGAGTTACCTATTTCCTTTTGGGGGTATGCGCTTGAGACAGCCATATACATATTGAATCTAGTTCCGTCTAAATCTGTACCTACTACACTATATGAGATATGGAGTGGGAAGAGACCATATTTTAAACGAGTTAAGATATGGGGTTGTCCGGCCTATGTCAAAAGACAAAATCCGGACAAACTCGAGGCACGATCAGTTCTTTGCAAATTTGTGGGATATCCAAAGAATTCTCAAGGATATTTTTTCTACCACGCTAAGGAACAAAAGGTGTTTGTTGCTCAACATGCCACCTTTTTAGAAAAGGAATTTCTTGCAAAAGAAATTAGTGGCAAACAGGTAGAGCTGGAAGAGGTTCCAGAAACACAAATTGCAACTGAAGATTTAGTAGAACCAGAAGATTCAGTAGTACCCGACGAACCCCAGCTTCTCCGCCGATCTAGTAGGGTTTCTCGTCCACCTGAGAGATACTACGGTTTTCTCATTGATGGTGGAAGCGAGGATTGCATCATGGAAGATGATGACCCAACTAGTTTCGAGCAGGCCATCACAAGTGGTGACTCTGTGAAATGGCTGGATGCAATGCGATCTGAGATGGAATCCATGTACACCAATAAAGTATGGATTTTGGAAAATGCTCCTGAAGGGGTAAAACCCATTGGGAGCAAGTGGATTTTTAAAAAGAAATTTGGTGTAGATGGAAAATTTGAGACTTTTCAAAGCTAGACTTGTAGCAAAGGGATTTCGTCAACGACCAGGTGTGGATTATGATGAAACCTTTTCTCCAGTGGCTATGCTTAAGTCCATCCAGATCTTACTTGCCATTGCTGCATACCATGACTACGAAATCTGGCAAATGGATGTTAAGACCGCCTTTCTAAACGGTGATTTAGAAGAGTGCGTGTACATGACTCAGCCAGAGGGCTTCGTAGATAGTGGGAGCAGCGGAAAGGTGTGCAAACTGCTTAAATCCATTTATGGGTTAAAGCAAGTATCGCGGAGTTGGAACATCTGTTTTGATGTTGTAGTCAAAGAGTTTGACTTCATCAAAAATATAGATGAACCTTGTATCTATAAGAAGGTAGCAGAGAGTAAGGTTGTCTTCCTCGTATTGTACGTGGATGACATATTCTTGATAGGAAATGATATTCCTATGCTGCAATCAGTCAAGCTCTTCTTATCACAAAGATTCTCAATGAAAGATCCAGGTGATGCCTCATGCATATTGGGGATAAGGATCTATAGAGATAGATCTAAACAGATTCTGGGATTGTCCCAATCCAGGTACATTGACACCATATTAAAGAGGTTTAGTATGGAAGAATCCAAGTTTGGGAACCAACCCATGATCTCTGGACTCACTCTCTCCAAAGAGATGTCTCCCAAGACTGATTTGGAGAGAGCTCGCATGCAAGGGATACCCTATACTTCGGCAGTAGACTCTATCATGTATGCGATGCTATGTATCAGACCCGATGTTGCATACTCACTAAGTGTAGTGAGTCGATATCAAGCAGATCCTGGAGAGAGTCACTGGACAGCTGTGAAGAACATTCTCAAGTATTTGCGAAGGACTAGAGACATGTTCTTGGTGTATGGTAACGGAGAACTCCAGGTGGAGTCCTTTACCGATTCCAGCTTCCAAAGTAATAAGGACGACTCTAAGTCACACTCGGGATTTGTCTTTACCCTCAATGGAGGGGCGGTATGTTGGAAGAGTTCCAAACAGGATACCGTTGCAGACTCGACGATTGAGGCTGAATACATCGCTGCCAACGATGCTGCCAAAGAGGCTGTCTGGATGAAGAAGTTCATCACTGAACTTGGTGTGGTTCCATCCATTGAACATCCAATACCTTTGTATTGCGATAACAATGGAGCTGTGGCTTTGGCCAAGGAACCCAGATCCCATCAGAAATCCAGACATATTCTGAGGCGATATCACCTGATCAGGGAGATAGTTGATCGCCGGGAGATCGAGGTTAGGAGAGTAGATACGAAGGACAACACTGCGGATCCACTCACGAAGGCCATTCCCCAGATACAATTTGAGAGATTATTCGGGATGCTAGGTATGAGATACTACAGCAGCTGGCCTTAGTGCAAGTGGGAGATTATTAGTTATGTATATGCCCTAGAGGCCATTGTTGTGCATATGATGTATATTATGATGGATGCTTGGATATATACGGAGAGGACTTTCTTGCTCGTCATGATAGTATGCTATTTGGTTTCACTTTATCTTAACATGTTGACTTGTATTGGTTTACTGTCTTTCTCTCACATGTTGATAAAGCCCTTAGGATCTGTACTCGACTACTGGGATTATGATGAGATCATACTAGTGGGGCCTCGGTAGTCGATGAGTACATCCTATAAATGTTCCTAGTCGAGGGTATATCGAGACAGGGCATCGATACACCAGAGTAGACTAGCGTATACGTATCTTGACCCATATGATGGGCGATGGATGATCCCATATCCATCGGTGTTTGACATCAAGGATGGTGTACGGGTGCTCAGTGGAGACTGGGTACACTGGACGGACTCGCCGAGAACTCCCAGATGGTGATATACCACACGTCAGATGGCAGTTCTCCGGTGACACTGGTACAGGGTAGTCTGTAGACCCGAGATCGTCATAGAGTCTTGTGTGATTCCCACTGTGCTTTGATTTCCACCTTACCACGTCCAAGAGGGCGTGCAAAACGGTGGCTTTTGGGTACAGTCCCGAATCACATGGAGCCAATGAGCGATATGAGGGGATTCGTCTCTCCCGGTATAGGGAGTTGATGTCGTGCTGTGTTCGATTGGCTATAACTGGAAGTCCCTGGCCAGGGCTGATATAGAGATATACTGGTAAGTGTTACCAGTAGTATCTCGACCTGTTATGAGCCTCACATCGACACGACTTATCGGTTACTGGAGTCTGACGTTTACCACCCCTAGACTTGATATGCGACATATCAGACGAACAGACCGGACTGTATGGGAGTGTTACTGATTGGATTCACAGAAGAACGCACAGGCTAGCTTGTTGATCTTCTGATCGCTCAATACCTGGGTGGCTGTTACGTTTAGCTGACCGCTTGCAGCTTGTGGGTGTTTGATATGATCATCACCTGCTACCGGCGTATTGACGATTCTTTAGAGTCCTACACAGAGGTTTCTTGGCTCAGGCGAAACGGAGTAGAGGCACATATGTGATATGTGCAGGACCGAGAATAATGCGATATGAGATACCGTATTATATTCTCGTGATATTTAGATATTAACCGGGACATCGGATCAAGTGTTGATTCGATGAATCGGAACATGATATATTAGTCGGTTATATTCGATATAGCCGGATCGTCGGATCAAGTGTTGATTCGATGATTTAATGTATAATGATATATATGATATATTGTATTACATTATCTAATATTGGCTCGCTTTATTATTTCATTTTCTCACTGGATGATACATTGATATATATGCGATATATGTTAATTGTATTATTTTCTTTTGTTGCAAATATATATAATATATATGTGATATATATTATTGTGACATGATATGATTTATTATTAAACATGTTTAAGGATGATTAAATGGGATTAGGGTTTGATTAGGGTTAGCTTCTTCTTGCACATTCTAGAAGCTTTTCCTTTTGTCTTGGTTAAGATATTATGGTTGATATTTTTCCATGACTCATTTCTAACCTAACCAAACCCTAACTCTAGTTTATTCTCTACAAACTCTTAGCCTATCATCCTTGACCATGGTTCTATAATCAATCATATACATTTCTTTTCTATTCATCACAAAAGGATTTATCTTTTCATTATCATCTTTTTCTCTCTTGATTTTGAGCTCACTAGAAATTCCATTTGTGATGATAAATTGTGAGAAAGTGAAATAAAAAGAAAGCATAAATACTATTCCATCATCCTCATCTAATCTAGCCCATTAGATTAGGGTGTTCATCTCTTTAGAGTGAGAAAGCTTGGGTTATAGCAACTTCGACGTAGATCATCGGAGAATTGGAACACTTCAAGCTAGCAAGGATCGTTCGAGTCATGGAGCCTCTCTTGAGTCCGGGAGATCGTGGATCGCGGCGAAGGGACTTCTACTCGGAGCTTATGATGCGAAGGAGCGGACTACAAAGGTTGTAATCCCTCACACTTAGCTTTAAAGATATCATCTTGCATGCTAAACCCTAATAATCTAGCAAAGATCCCGTCTTTGGGTTGTTCGGCACATGTAAAATTTTATTTGGGCATGTTTGATGCTTTATGAACCTTCATTAGTGTGCCTAGGAACCCTACAATGCGGTAGCTATTTAGTGCTTATCTGTTAAAACATGAGATGTGATTGGATTAGGGTAGTTGTACGACTTTGTTGACTATGTTAAGGGTCGTGCAGGTGGGTTTAATTCAATCGGGAAATGACGGGTTGAACTTGGCTAGCAATTATGATTTGTTGACTATGTTAAGGTCATAAGTTGCTAGGGGCAAAAGTATTATCGGGAATTTCAAGTGTTGAAATTTACAATGAGATTGCATATCTCCTATGAGATAGTTGGATCCTGATACCCACTGTGCGTAAGAGTTACTCCTGGGAGAATTTTACACAGGACAATTAGCCGATCAAGTAGGTGTCTAGAAAGGTGTTAACGGGGTTAAGCCTCTGGGAAGACGAGGTTTATTTTAATTAGGTCCGTGCGAAAGCACGGGGAACCTCCCTCAAGTACTAACACTGATCTGGCTGAAAGATTGACGAAATTGTAGGGTATAATTAATTCCAGCTAATCTTACCTTTTTGGGTTTGAAGGAAGATTTGATAAAAACAGTGGGAGACATCCTGATTAGATAAGATAATAACCAATCTAATCTTGCAAGAGCATACGCTAAAGTGTTTCCTTCTCTCTCTCTCTCTAGGTAGCGACCATGTCAGGACTTAATCAAGATAAAAATATGGATGTATTGACTGAACCTGCTTATTATACTGAGCATGGGATCGTTGGTCCTGTTCTTTCTTATAAGAGTTATAAGACTGAGCAGGAAACAGGAGAAAATCTGGATTCTCACGCCGCCCAAACGAAGAACAGGCATACTGATGCATCTTCTTCGGGTGTATTAGTTATTAAGAACTGTTTCTCAGTTCACCCTAAGTCCTGGGTATTAGATACCGGATCAGGATCCCACATATGTAAATTGTTACGTGGGCTACGTAAAGGTAGAGAACTAGGAAAAGATGATCATTCCGTACAAGTAGGGAATGGTGCAAGTATTGCAGCCAAAGCAGTTGACGAATATCACCTTGTATTACCAAGTAGTAATACAATGATTCTGAACGAGTGCTATTATATACCGAACATGATGTGCAACATTATATCAGTTTCTTTATTAAGTAAAGAAGGATATAATTTTGTAATACAGGATAATGTTATGAACATCTTCCTAAATCAAAAGTTGATTGGATCAGGCTCGTTATATAATGGCATATTCATTCTCAATCAAAATACAGTCCTTAATATACAAAACACACATAAGAGGAAGAGTTCAGAAATGAACGAATCCTTCTTGTGGCATTGTAGACTTGGTCATATCAATGCGACACGGCTAGCTAAGTTACATAAGGATGGATATTTGAATCCGTTCGAATTATCATCTTATGATACTTGCCATTCATGTCTCAAAGGGAAAATGACCAAAACTCCGTTTAGTGGACACGGAGCAAGAGTTACGGAACTCTTAGGACTGGTACATAGTGATGTATGCGGTCCCATGTCTACACATGCTAGGAACGGTTCTTCCTACTTCATTACATTCACTGACGATCTCTCAAGATTCGGACATGTGTTCCTGATGAAACACAAGTCTGAAGCTTTTGAGAAATTCAGAGAATATAAGCACGAAGTAGAGAACCAAACGGGCAAAAGGATTAAGATCCTTCGATCTGATCAAGGAGGAGAATACTTGAGCAATGACTTTCTAGACTATCTAAAAGAGAATGAGATTCTCTCTCAGCTTACACCTCCTTATACACCACAGCACAACGGTGTATCAGAGCGGAGGAATCGCACCCTATTAGAAATGGTGCGCTCTATGATGAGCACTGCTGAGTTGCCTATTTCCTTCTGGGGTTATGCACTTGAGACAGCATCCTATTGAATCAAGTTCCATCTAAATCTGTACCTACCACAACATATGAGATATGGAGTGGGAAGAGACCGTATCTTAAACGAGTTAAGATATGGGGTTGTCCGGCCTATGTCAAAAGGCAAAATCCGGACAAACTCGAGGCACGATCAGTTCTTTGTAAGTTTGTGGGATATCCCAAGAATTCCCAAGGATATTTTTTCTACCACGCTGAAGAATGAAAAGTGTTTGTTTCTCAATATGCCACCTTTTTAGAAAAGGAATTTCTTGCAAAAGAAATTAGTGGCAAAGAGGTAGAGCTGGAAGAAGTTCCAGCGACACAAACTGCAACTGAAGATTTGGTGGAACCAGAGGATTCAGTAGTTCCCGACGAACCCCAGCCTCTCCGCCGATCTAGTAGGGTTTCTCATCCACCTGAGAGATACTACGGTTTTCTCATTGATGGTGGGAGCGAGGATTGCATCATGGAAGATGATGACCCAAATAGTTTCGAGCAGGCCATCACGAGTGGTGACTCTGTGAAATGGCTGGATGCAATGCGATCTGAGATGGAATCCATGTACACCAACAAAGTATGGACTTTGGAAGTTGCTCTTGAAGGGGTAAAACCCATTGGGAGCAAGTGGATCTTTAAAAAGAAAATTGGTGTAGATGGAAAAGTTGAGACTTTCAAAGTTAGACTTGTTGCAAAGGGTTTTCATCAACGACCAGGTGTGGATTATGACGAAACCTTTTCTCCAGTGGCTATGCTTAAGTCCATCCGGATCTTACTTGCCATTGCTGCATACCATGACTCCGAAATCTGGCAAATGGATGTTAAGACCGCCTTTTTAAACGGAGATTTAGAAGAGTGCGTGTACATGACTCAGCCAGAGGGCTTCGTAGATAGTGGGAGCAGCGGAAAGGTGTGAAAACTGCTTAAATCCATTTATGGGTTAAAGCAAGCATCGTGAAGTTGGAACATCTGCTTTAATGTTGTAGTCAAAGATTTTGACTTCATCAAAAACGTAGATAAACCTTGTATCTATAAGAAGGTTGTAGAGAGTAAGGTAGTCTTCCTCGTATTGTACGTCGATGACATACTCTTGATAGGAAATGATGTTCCTATGCTGCACTCAGTCAAGCTCTTCTTATCACAAAAATTCTCAATGAAAGATCTAGGTAATGCCTCCTGCATATTGGGAATCATGATCTATAGAGATAGATCGAAACGGATACTGGGATTGTCCCAATCCAGGTACATTGACACCATACTAAAGAGGTTTAGTATGGAAGAATCCAAGCGTGGGAACCTGCCCACGATCTCTAGACTCACTCTCTCCAAAGAGATGTCTCCCAAGACTGATTTGGAGAGAGCTCGCATGCAAGGGATACCCTATACTTCGGCAGTAGGCTCTATCATGTATGCGATGCTATATACCAGACCCGATGTAGCATACTCACTAAGTGTAGTGAGTAGGTATCAAGCAGATCCTGGAGAGAGTCACTGGATAGCTGTGAAGAACATTCTCAAGTACTTGAGAAGAACTAAAGAGATGTTCTTGGTGTATGGTAACGGAGAACTCCAGGTGGAGTCCTTTACCGATTCAAGCTTCCAAAGTGATAAGGACGACTCTAAGTCGCACTCGGGATTTGTCTTTACCCTCAATGGAGGGGCGGTGTATTGGAAGAGTTCCAAACAGGATACCGTTGCAGACTCGACGATGGAGGCTGAATACATCGCTGCCAACGATACTGCCAAAGAGGCTGTCTGGATAAAGAAGTTCATTACTGAACTTGGTGTGGTTCCATCCATTGAGCATCCAATACTTCTGTATTGTGATAACAATAGAGCTGTGGCTTTGGCCAAGGAACCCAGGTCCTATCAGAAGTCCAGACATATTCTGAGGCGGTATCACCTGATCAGGGAGATAGTTGATTGCCAGGAGATCGAGGTCAGGAGAGTTGATACGAAGGACAACACTGCGGATCCACTCACGAAGGCTATTCCCTAGATACAGTTTGAGAGATTATTCGGGATGCTAAGTATGAGATACTATAACAGCTGGTCTTAGTGCAAGTGGGAGATTGTTAGTTATATATATGCCCTAGAGGCCATTGTTGTACATATGATATATATTATAATGGATGCTTAGATATATATAAAGAGGACTTTCTTGCTCGTCATGATAGTATGCTATTTGGTTTCACTTTATCTTAACATGTTGACTTGTATTTGTTTACTGTCTTACTCTCACATGTTGATAAAGCCCTTAGGATCTGTACTCGACTGCTGGGACTATGATGAGATCATACTAGTGGGGCAACGGTAGTCGATGAGTACATCCTATAACTGTTCCTAGTCTAGGGTGTGTCGAGACAGGGCATCGATACACCAGAGTAGACTAGCGTATACGCATCTTGACGCATATGATGGGCGATGGATGATCCTATATCCATCGGTGTTTTGACATCAGAGATGGTGTACGGGTGCTCAGTGGAGACTGGGTACACTGGACGGACTCGTCGAGAACTCCCAGATGGTGTTATACCTCACGTCAGATGGCAGTTCTCCGGTGACACAGGTACAGGGTAGTCTGTAGACCCGAGATCGTCATAGAGTCTTGTGTGATTCCTACTGTGCTTTGATTTCCACCTTACCACGTCCAAGAGGGTGTGCAAAACGGTGGCTTTTGGGTACAGTCCCAAATCACATGGAGGCAATGAGCGATAGGAGGGGATTCATCTCTCCCGGTATAGGGAGTTGATGTTGTGCTGTGTTCGATTGGCTATAACTGGAAGTCCCTGGCCAGGGCGGATATTGAGTACTACTGGTAAGTGTTACCAGTAGTTTCTCGACCTGTTATGAGCCTCACATCGACACGACTTATCGGTTACTGGGGTCTGACGTATACCGCCCCTAGACTAAATATGCAATATATCAGACGAAGAGACCGGACTGTACGGGAGTGTTACTGATTGGATTCACAGGAGAATGTACAGGCTTGCTTGATTGATCTTCTGATCACTCAATACCTGGGTGGCTGTTACGTTTAGCTGACCGCTTACAGCTTGTGGGTATTTGATATGATCATCACCTACTGCCGGCGTATTGACGATTCTTTAGAGTCCTACACAGAGGTTTCTTGACTCAAGCAAAACGGAGTAGGAGCACATATGTGATATGTGCAGGACCGAGGATAATACGATATGAGATACCGTATTATATTCTCGCGATATTTTGATATGAGCCGGGTCATCGGATCAAGTGTTGATTTGATGAATCGGTACATGATATATTAGTCGGTTATATTCGATATAGCCGGATTGTCGGATCAAGTGTTGATTCGATAATTTAATGTATAATTATATATGTGATATATTACATTACATTATCTAATATTGGCTCCCTTTATTAATTCATTTTCTCACCGGATAATATATTGATATATAAGCGATTTATGTTAATTGTATTATTTTCTTTTGTTACAAATATATATTATATATGTTATATATAATATTGTAACATGATATGATTACTAATGCAATATGTTTAGTGGAGATTAAACAAGGTTAGGGTTTGATTTGGGTTAGTTTATTCTTGATTCTTCTAGAAGGTTTTACTTTGTTTCTAGCAAAGATATTTTGTTTGATATTTTTGCTAGATATTTCTAACCCAACCCAAACCCTTCACCCTAGGTTAAGTCTCTACATGAGTTAGCCTCTTCATATTCAACCATGGTTGCATTATTAATCATGATGATATTTTTCATTATTCATCACAAAAGGTTTCTCTTCTTCTTCTTCTTCCTTGAGCTTTATGAAAGCTTTCTAGGTTTTCTTTAGGTGATGAATTAAAGTGAGAATTTGAAATAAAAAGAGAGCACAAATACTACTCCATCATTCTCTTCTAATTTAGCCAATTAGATTAGGGTGTTCACCTCATTAGAGAGAGAGAGAGAGCTTGAGTTATAGAAACTTCGAGGTAGATCATCGGAGAAAAGGAAGACTACAAGCTAGCATGGATCATTCGAGTTGTGGAGCCTCTCTTGAGTCCGGGAGATCGTGGATCGCGACGAAGGGACTTCTACTCGGAGCTTATGAAGCGAAGGAGCGGACTACAAATGTTGTAATCCCTCACTCTTAGTTGTAAAGATGTTTACTTGCATATTAAACCCTAATAATCTAGCAAAGATCCCGGCTTTGGGTTGTTTCGGCACGTCTAAATTTTAAATCGGGTATGGTTAATACCTTATAGACCCTTGTATGACTGCCTAGGAACCCTACAGGCCATCACCAGAAATCCTTGGCTAAGCTAGTCGAGAATTACTAATCAAGGATCAATAGTTTCTCAGGTGGTGATGGGTTTCATACCGACACGAAATGTCGCGTTATTAGGGGTTTGACTTTATCCACCCCCTAGACATGATATGCGATACTCTTAGACGAGCGGACCAAACTGTACGGATATTGTCACGTACAGGCTCAGTAGGGGTCAGGATGAGTTTGCTCGTCGGTCTTCCTTTCGCTCAATACCTGGGTAGCCGTTACGTACAGCTAGTGCCGCTGACGTGCTTGTGGTTAAATCCATTGCTAGCGTATTGACGAGTCTTTAGAGTCCTACATAGAGAGTTTCCCTACTTCGGGCGAAACGGTGTAGTGGTCGTATGGTATTACGGTAGGGTTCGATCATATACGTGCACTTGTGAACGTATCATGATTCGGACGGATTATACTAGTGGTTTTGGTTTAAACCGGATTCTAGTATTTGATTGTTGGATTATTTTTGTCTCTTTGTATTCGTATTTTTCGGAATACGGATACGGGTATGTATATACGGATGATGGGTATTCTTGTAATTTATTACAAGATTGTTTCTACAAGATTACACCTCATTTTAGTTTTAATCATTTTTGCTAAAATGATTAAATGAGGTGGATGGATGAGTTGAGCTTTTGCATTTATCAAGCATGGCTACTTAGTGACTCATGGCGGTGACTCATGGGGTGACTTATTGAGTGACTCATGGGGTGACTCATTATGTGACTTATGGTATACTATTCTAGCATGCTTGATATTTGTTTGGGTTGTGAGATATTTTGGAGACTTGAGATATTTTGGGATGCTTCATTATTGCTCATAACACTTAGCCATTTTCTTCAGTTGCTTCATACTTCACACTCTCATCTCTCTTTCTTCTTCTTCCTCTACCTCCATCCTAAAAGTCTCATGTGTTGAGAAACCTAGAGTGTTTAGAGACAAATCAATTCATTATTAGACTCTACATCTTCTAGGCTATCTAGTTTAGCGAACTAGATACCCTAGTTATCTCGGCTATGAGGTTGAAAATCGATTCATAGACTCTCAGGTGGATCATCTTCGATGGAGGGAGACCGGCAACCAAGCTTTATCATGGTAGCCACTAGGAGCTTGGGATGATGGTTCAAGAGCGAAGGACACGGATCATTCGGTATAACCATTCTTCTCTTTATGTTTGCTAGCTTAAAGTTTATGGTTCGATCCGTATTATGGGGTTTTTCTAGCTCCAGTTTTATAAAAAATTTGTTCCGCACTCGGTCACGGTAGATGGCCAGGGCGCTGGCATAACCCAACAGGGTATCAGAACTAACCCATAAGCTCTTACTAACCAGTTTGCACAAGGTTAAAATCTCAATCGATAAATTTTTCCGAATCGTATTTTCATATTTGTATGCTTGCTGTCGAATTTCAAAGTTATTAATAATTTTTTTTGGGTATCTCAAAAATATATGCAGGCAAAATTAGATCTAAGAAAAAAATTTGGGCATCTAACTCAAAAATTCCGCTGTGGAACCCAAGCCAAATGGCACGTTTTGCCGAGGAACCGCGGCTCTTTTATTGCTACAGTGCCCTAAATTTTTTGTGGGGCTCTAGTTCATGGAAATATAATTTTTGGGATATTTGGTTTTGGTCCAGATTTGTTTGAGTGCTTGTTTTGCATTTGGGGGCCAATTTGGAAAATTTTAGTCGATCGAAATTTTAATTGTGTGTTTTTGAGTGCATACATTACTATCTGCGACCATGAATGTCATTAGAGCGGTATAACTCGTCTAACTGCTATATGTTCTTTTAGACGGGTTTACGAACATGATATTCACATTGATGTTCTGTGTTGTGCTGAGGTTGTGGTTGGATTGTCGTAGCGGATAGCCAGTGGTGCAATGATAGTTATACAGTTCAAATTCATTTGTATATTTGATATTGCGGGGCGAGCGTCTGACATGTGGACTACCGTCTCTGCCAGTTTGTATATTATTTGTTTGGGGCACGATCAGATTGAGGTCGATGCACCCTTGTACATATATTTCTTTTCTTTTCTATACTAGGATTACCCCGTGGTGGAGTGCACGAATAGTCGGGTTCTAGAGGGCAACGGGCCCGCATCTCATGGCATTAATATGGATGGGGCCTTACTTTAGAATTGACGGGCTATTCGCCGCACTCGTAGGGGGTACAGGATGACCCAAGGTGGGGTGCTCAAACCAGATTCCATAAAGTGCCGGGTGGCCCATTCACTTTGTTGATTGGGTTGCCTCACTTCTGGGATTGGCGGGTAACTTGCCGTGCTCGTAGGGGTCTAGGTTTTCATTGCACAAACTATCCACACGACAGGGAACGTCGGGTTTCATTTGCGGCTCAAATGAAACCCGAGGCTCCAGGATTATCTACCATTCTGTGTTGCTTGCTGAGATTCTGTGATGTTGCTTATATCATGCTTGAGATGAATGTTATATATATATACTAGTAGATGTTGTATCTGTTTTGCACCCGTGCTAGTCTAGCCCTCGCTCTACCATTAGTTAAGTAACCTAACGGGTGATGACGGGGCCTGGTGGCGAATGCGGATGGCATATACGTACATTATATTTTCGTTCCTTTATCTGGTGTGATATGTATAATTGATGGGACTGCGTTGATTCTGATCAATGCAAGGAAAACAAACCTATATGATGTTGTTAAAACCAAGTTTCTGAAAATAGACATTACAGACGTTTCCTTTTGCTTTGTACAGTGGTATCGGTTATGAATATCTAGCATCTCATTCGACGAGGCAAGAGCCGAGATCCCTTCATCGGGAGTGACCTCTTGAGCGAAAGTTTGCGTCATCGTAATAACTTCACTATAGTCGTTTCCTTTTGCTTTGCATCATGGTATTCAGTTAGGAATATCCTGCACCTCATTCGACGAGGAAAGAGCCGAGATCCCTTTCCAGGGAATGACCTCTTTAGCAAAAGTTTTCGCCACTATATATTTGTAAAACCACTGGGTTCTTTCAACGATATCAAGTTCATTATGTTAAAGGTTTTTCACCAAAAACTAGCTATAGCCCATCGTCATTTCCTATGAGTAGTACTTAGTATTCGTGCTGCGTTTGTTGACTGTGTCAAGGTGTAGTGTGCGGTAGCGAAGTGGTGCTTGTTTGTAGCACATGGATATGTGGATTGGTTAGGACAGTCGTGCGGCCTTGTTGACCGTATCAAGGGCTCGTGCGGGTGGGTTTAATACAATCAAGATAATGACGGATTGAACTTTACTAGGACTCTATGATTTGTTGACTGTGTCAAGGTCACTTGGGTCCTAGGGGTAAAAACCACATCGGGAGTTTCAAACATACAGGAAACTTGCCAAGCATGCGCATACCTGCTGGAGTATAGTGACTTGAGTGGCTTCCATCAAGTTATCATGCGATGATAGTTGGATCCCGATTTTCACTGATGAGCAGGTGTTACTCCTCGGGTGGTTTTAGATGATCCCGACTAATTCTCCTTTTAGAGTTTGAAGGAGAATTCGAGGAAACAGTGCGAGCCATCCTGATTAGATAAAGTGATTAACTATTTTGATCTAGATTAGAGTGCAAGCTGAGTATTTCTTTTCTCTCTCTCTTTGGCAGCGACCATGGCCTGACCCTAGACTAAAACTCATGAACCAAGTTAACCGAATCTTCTTAAAACACTTTGGCTTTTGGATTGTCATTTAGTCACATATATCATTGTCGCTCCTACATCACCTTTGCTTTCCCCAGAACACTCCGTATCACTACGAAGATCCACATTTCTTGGATACTTCCATCGTATAGTTACATACGAACTTGAAGGAACTTGTTCCAGTTTGAGGATGGATTCTGGTTCTGGAGAAATTGAATAGGATTATTCGGTTGTTTTTTATCATTACCTTCTCTCAGGTTGCGAGGGCTCCTGATATTAGGAGAGTACACCTATTGCGCTTATTGGATAGTCTTCTTCCAAACCATAAGCAGGTGCCGAAAGGTAGGGAAGGAAGAAATCCAATTAGCCTAAGTGTGGTGTACAGAAGGTAATAAGTAAAGACATAATAAAGGGATTGGATTAAGGGCAAAGGAAATTGCGACTACTATCATTCACGACGAAAACACGTATACCCCTGCCACTCCTACATCACCTTTGCATTTCTCTAGAACATTCCGTATCACTACAAAGATCCACATTTTTTTGGATATTCCATCGTATAGTTACATACGAACTCGAAGAAACTTGTTCCAGTTCGAGGATGGTTTCTGGTTCTGGAGAAATAGAATAAGGATTATTCAGTTGTCTTTTCTTTTTACCTTCTCTTAGGTTGCGAGGGCTCCTGGTATTAGGAGAGTACACTTATTACGCTTATTAGATAGTCTTCTTCCAAACCTTAGGCTGGTGCCGAAGGGTAGGGAAGGAAGAAAACCAATTAGCCTAAGTGTGGTGTACAGAAGGTAAGAAGTAAAGACATATAAAGGGATTGGAGTGAGAGTAAGGAAGTATACGGTTACTGTCATGAATCAAGATAGTGGAAGAGGCATTACTTGGAATGCCCGGATACCCTTTCGAAACATTTTCATGTTTCAGTCTTACTGTGCAGTGTTAATTGAAAACTGTTTTCCCAATTTGATTCTGACTCCAGGGTATGTATTTACCAGATTTGATTCTCACATATGTATGGCATTATGGATGATGAGTGGGAGTAAGATATTGGGAATTAGGTGATTAGATCCTCAATACATATCAGAATTATTTGTAATTGGTGATATTTGAGGAAATCAGCTGGGTTTTGCCTGACGACAATATTTGATTTTGAATATCTGTTGTTATGCACTAATTTCAAATTGATATATCTGTACGTTTATTTTATAAAGTGAGATATAACTTTTTGAGATTATGTTTATGGAATTTACCTATATCAGTTGGCGATTAGGTAAGGTGCATTCAACAACGGTGTAATTTTTCTTAACCATAGTACAGTTCTTCAACCTACGATGCACAGGGTTTGAGTTATTGAACTCAGTGGAATTATACAAAATATTGTATGTTGTCCGTTGTCCGTAAGGACAAAGGGGTTGGTACTTATACTATATTCTGTTTACTCATGACTTCTCTGATTTTAGACAAGTATTTCGTTGAAATACAAGGTCTAAGTTTTGAGAAGTTATAGTATAAGAATAAGGTAGAGAACCATATGTTGCAAGTATCAGGATTCTTCAAGGTGATCGAAGATGTAGATACTTGTGTTTAGTATTCCGTTGTAAGTAATTATTTTGAGAACTTACTTCTCTTTCAGGTTACTCATACATGGATGAATTCCTGGATGAGTAATGTTGTATGGCTTTCTTCCATTTGGTTAATATTGTTGGAGATAGTGCCCTCAGAGTCAATTATTGGATCACAGGCACGTGATTGCAATGATTGAGGGAGGACTTATCCCGGTAGGACAGTCTTACTCGAGATGATAGTGTGCTATCTGGTTTACCTTTATCATCGTGTACTGCTTCAGGTGACCTTACAGGTCGCTATTACACGCTGATAGAGCCCCTGGGATTCTTGCTTGACTGCCGGCAGTATGATGGCGATCATATACGTGAGAGCTGGTGGTCTACAAGCACATCCTTAAAAGGTCCCTAGTCGTGGGAGTTTCGAGACAGGGCATCGATTCTCCAGAGTAGACTAGTGTATACAGTCGAGACCCCGACGAGGGGCGGTGGCCGGTCTCATAAGCCACTGGTGTCAGTTGGTTCACCTAAGATTTATACAGGTGCTCATTGGGTTATGAGTACACCGGACAGGACTCGCCGGGAACATGCTAGTTGGTCTTATACCTGACGTCAGATAGCAGTTCCCTGGTGACATGTGTACAGGTTAGTTCATTGACCTGGGGATCGTCATTTGTCTCGTGTGAGTTCCCACTGTACTTTGATTACTACCCTACCACGGCTCAAAGGAGTCGTGCAAACAGGTTTTAGTTGGGTACAGTCCCGAGCCACATGGAGGCAGTGAGCGGATCTTCAGGGGTTCGTCTCTCCCGGTATTGGGGGTGAGGTCGCGCTGTGTCTAGGAGAGCCATTACGCAAAGCCCTCGGCCGAGGCAGGAGATTTACTGGTAGGTATTCCAGTAGTATCTCAGGGCGTTCTGGGCTACACTCCGACACGACTTGTACCGCTTTTGGGGGTCTGACTTTTACCAACCCCCTAGGCCCGACATGCGATACTCATAGACGAACGGACCGGACTGTACGGATATTGTCACTGACAGGCTCAGTAGGGTGTCAGGATGAGTTCGCTCATCGACGTCCCTTTTGGTCAATAGCTGGTGGCCCGTCACGTATTGGCTTATACCTCTGACGTGCTAGTGGTTAAATCCACAGCCATAGTATTGACGAGTCTTTAGAGTCCACCACACTTTCAGTTACTCAAGCTTTCGGGCGAAACGTTGTAGAGGCCGTATGGAGATATGGCAGGGTCCGATCAGATACGTGCGGTATTGCACGGATCAGGATCGGACGGTTTGTACTAGTGGCCGTATGGATATATGGCAGGGTTCGATCCGATACGTGCGGTATTGCACGGATTAGGATCGAACGGATATTACTAGCCGGCTTTGGTTTAAGCCGATCCTAGTTTAGTACAGTGTAGATTTTGTCTCATTGCATTTGTATCCGGTCGGAATACACATGCGGGTGTGTATGCACAGCATCGGGGTTTTCCTGTAATTTATTACGGGACCAGTTTTCTGGAGTTGCCAGTTTGCATTCCGTTCCGGCCGGTTTTTCCTTTGTTCTTTCCCGGCCGGACTTTTACGATGGAGGGGGTTATTTGCAATTGTGCAAATAACATTTGTGGAAGGGGTTTCTTGCAAATGTATTCATTATGATACGATTTGCATCCTTTGTTTTTTATTCATCCATGATGGTGCATTAATGAGATTTGAAAGGTTAAGGTTTGGATGTAAGTTTGTAATGATGATGTTTGGATATGGTCACCTCTTCTTTTCTCCTACCATCTTCTCCCTTCATGCTACATATTCTTTCCCTCCACCATTTCCTAGCAAGCTTGGCCGGCCACATTTGAGAGGGAAGAAAAATGAGAGAGGTTCATTTTTTGATTTGGTGTGGGAAATTCATCATCCATCTCATTTTTCCATTGCTACCAAAATCCCCAAGTTCATTTCTCAACCTCATTCCTCCATCAAGGCAACATAACCCCAAAGAGACAAAGCACTACTCATTCTACAGCAAACCTTGGGCACGTCGACTAGCCAGCTTCGTGCCCGAGTTGCCTCGGTATTGAGGTGGGAGCCCGTAAAAGATGCAGACGATGTGGTGCCCTTTCGGCAAGGAGGCGACGACCGGAGTTTCCGCGGGAGATCGGGACGATGACGAGAAGACCGGAGGAGTCGGATCACTCGGTATATCTCTCACCCTTTCTCTTGTTTGCTAGTATCGGTTAATGGTTACGATCCGGGTTTATTGTCCGCGGTAGCGCCAGTTTAAAAGTTAAGAAAATTTTGATTCCGCATTTTGGCCTCGGATAGACGGCCGTGGCGCTGCCGTGGCGCAACATGGTATCAGAGCCACGCCATTAACCTTTACTAGCTTGTTCTAATGCGTTTTGCTTATCCGATCGACCAAAATTCCAAAATCCGTGTTTTGCATGCATCAGTTTTCTGTCGATTTTTTCCGGGCTCGAAAAATTTTTCAGGTTGTAGAAAACCGATTTACATGCAATTCTAAGAAAACTGCAAAAACTTGGTAAGCTGATCACTCCAGATGACCGCGGAACCGCGGCAATGATCCCTCTTTTGCCGCGGTTCCGCCGCAGGGTATTCGCTTCATTTTACCAATTTTTTGTAGTGGGCTTTTGGGCTTTAGATAAGGGTTTTGGAATATTAAAATTGGGCCCAGAATTTCTGTGAGTGCTACAGTATTACTTGGGGGCCCACTTATTAATTTTTGATCGATTGGATATTTTTAAACACATTATTTCACAGTATTTACATTATATCTGCGACCGTGAATGTCACTTGATCGGTAAATCCTGTCTAACTGCTATAGCCCGGTTAGACGGATTTGCGAACGTGACTTTCACGTTGATGTTCTGTGTTTATGCTGTGTTGTTGTGGATCGGTCGTGGGGGATAGCCTGGATGCAATGCTAGTACAGTTTTGTTTTACATGTACATTTGATATTGCGGGGCGAGCGTCCGACATGTGGACTGCCGTCACTGCCTGTTTGTATTATTCTTTTGGGGCACGACCTGGTTGCGGTCGATGTACCCGTTGTATGTATATTTTACTTTCTGTACTAGGATTACCCCACGGAGGGGTGCACGGATAGCCGGGTTCTAGAGGGCAACGGGCCCGCATCTCATGGCATTGAGACGGAGGGGGCTTCACTCTAGGATTGGCGGGCTATTCGCCGCACTCGTAGGGGGTACAGGTTGACCCAGGAGGGGTGCCCAAGTTACCGAATTCCGTGAAGTGCTGGGTGGTCCATTCACGGTGCTGAAGGGGGCTGCCTCGCTTCAGGTTTTGGCGGGTGACTTGCCGCGCCCGTAGGGGTCTAGGATTTCATTGCACAGGCTATCCACACGACCAGGGGAACGTCGGGTTTCAGCAGCGGCTCTGTGAAACCCGGGGCTTCCAGATATCTGTATTGTTCTGTGATGCTGTACATTTCTGTGATGTTGCATTTTATCACGCCTTGAGCGAATATAATATATTGGTATATATATTAGTAGATGTTATATATGTTTTGCATCCGCGCTAGTCCAGTCCCCGCTCTGTCGTTAGTTAGCTAACCTAACGGGTAATGACGGGACCCAGTGGCGAATGCGGATGGTAGATACGTACATCAGTATATTTTCGTTCTTTGTGGTGTGATCAATTGATGGGACTGTGTTGATTCGGATCAATGCAAGTTAAAAATAAACCTATTCTGATGTTGTTGGAACACTTTTCAAAAAGCTATTATTGCAAGGACGTTCACTTTTGTTTTGCATCGTGGTATTCATTTGGAATATCCTGCTCCTCAGTCGACGAGGCAAGGGCCGAGATCCCTTCACCGGGAGTGACCCCTTGGACAGAAGTTTGCGTCAGGGCATTAACTTCACTATAGCCGATTACTTTTGCTTTGCATCGTGGTATTCAGTTGGAATATCCTGCACCTCATTCTACGGGGAAAGAGCCGAGATCCCTTCACCGGGAGTGACCTCTTTAGCAAAGGTTTTCGTCACTATATTTTTATAAAAGGCTATGCAGTTCCTTCAACGATATCAAGTTCATTACGTTAAAGGTTTTTCGCCAAAAACCAGTCGTAGCCCTCCGTCATTTCAGATCAGTATTGCTTAGTATTCGCGCTGCGTTTGTCGTTGCTATTCGCCGAGGCGTAGTGTGCGGTAGCTTTGTTGTGCTATTCTGTCGCATGGATATGTGGATTGGTTAGGACAGTCGTACGACTTTGTTGATTATTCGTCAAGGGTCGTGCGGGTGGGTTTAACGCAATCAAGATAATGACGGGCTGAACTTGACTAGGACCTTTTGATTTGTTGATTATTCGTCAAGGTCACTTGGGTCCTAGGGGTAAAAATCACATCGGGAGTTTCAAAAGAACTGAAACTTGCCAGACATGCGCATACCTTCTGGAGTGTGGTGACGTGAGTGGATTCCGTCATGTTATCATGCGATGATAGTTGGATCCTGATTCCCACTGATGAGTTGGTTTACTTCTCGGGTGATCCCGACTAATTCTTCTTTCAGGTTTGGAGGAGAATTTGACGGTACAGTGGGAGGTTTCCAGATTAGATAAAGTGATAACCATTCTGATCTAGGTTAGAGAGCACGCTGAGTGTTTCTTTTCTCTCTCTCTTTGGCAGCGACCATTGACCCGACCCTAGACTATGACTCAGTGACCAAGTTGACCGAACCTTCTTAACACTGGCTTTTGGATTGTCAGAGTTGCAAACCTCATTGCCACTCCTACTTTTACCCTTTTCTCCAGGACACCCCGCATTACTACGAACGTCCACTTCCATTGGACAAAACCATCGTATGGTTAGATACAAACTCGAAGGAATTCGAGGATGGTTTCCGGTTCTGGAGAAAACGGATAGGTTTATTCAGTTGTCTTTTCTTTTCACATTCTCTCATTGCGAGTACTCCTTGGTTTAGGAGATAGTACACCTATTATGCAAATTGGATAGTCTTCTTCCAAACCTTAGGCTGGTGCCGAACGGTGGGGAATGAAGAAAACCAATTAGCATAACGATGGTGTGCAGAAGGTATTAAGTTAAGACAAAGAAAGGGATTAGTAAGAGGGCAAAGTAAATTGCGACTGCTATTCACGACCGAACCAAGTATTTCTTCGCCAATCCTAAATCACCTTTGTATTTCTCCAGGACACTCCGTATCACTACGAAGATCCCAAGTTTATTGGATAATCCATCGTATGGTTATATACGAACTCGAAAGGAACTTGTTCCAGTTCGGGGATGGATTCTGGTCCAGGAGAAATAGGAATACGGTTTATTCGGTTGTCTTTTCTCTTCACCTTCTCTCGCATTGCGAGTGCTCCTAGGATTAGGACAGTACACCCATTATGCTTATTGGATAGTCTTCTTCCAAACCATAGGCTGGTGCCGAACGGTAGGGAGGGAAGAAAACCAATTGGCCTAAAGGGGTGTACAGAAGGTAATGACTAAAGACATATAATGGGATTTGGAGAGGTGGCAAAGAATTATACGGTTATAGTTGTGAATCTGGATAATGGAAGAGGCATTACTAAGAATACTGGAATACCCCATCGAAACATTTCAATGTTTCAGTTCAACTGTGTACTGTTAAAAGAAAACTGATTTCCCGATTAGACACTTGCTCCAGGGTATGTATTTACCAGGTTTGATTCTCACATCTGTATGGTTTTACAGATGATGAGTGGGAGTAAGTTATTGGGAATTGGGTGATCATCCTCATTATATCGGGATTCGTTGTAATCGGTGATATTTGAGGAGATCACCTGGGCTGTTTGCCGGTCGGCAAATATTTGGTTTTGAATATCCGCTGTTGTGCACCAATTTCAAATTGATATATCTGTACGTCTATTTTCATAGAGTGAGATATACCTTTTGATATTATGTCGATGACATTTACCTATATCAGTGGATGGTTAGGTAAGGAGCATTAAACAACGGTGTAATTCTTCTTAACCATAAGTACAGTTTTCAACCTACGACACACAGTGAAAGAGTTGTTAGACTCGGCGGACTTATACAGAGTATTGTATGTTGTCCAGTGTCCATTAGGATAGAGGGGTTGGTCCTCATACTATATTCTGTTTACTTTTAACTTCTCTAGTTCTTAGACATGTGTTTCGTAGAAACACAGGGTCTAAGTTTTGAGGAGTTATAGGTATTTGAATAGAGTAGAGAACCAGGTGTAGCAAGTATCGGGATTCTTCAAGGTGATCGAAGATGTAGATACTTGTGTATGGTATTCAGTTGATAGTAATGATAAAGAGAAATTGTTTCTTTTTCAGGTTACTCATAATTGGAAGCATTCCTAAGTTGAGTAACGCTGATCGGCCTCTCTCCATTTAGTTGACATGCACTGGAGACAGCTGCATGATTTGAATCTGGTTAAATTAAATCCGTGCCTCTGGTTCTATATTGGATGTAGAACAGTTCATATCTTAACATTGTTATGGTACGGGAAGTTGTCCGGCTTATGATTAAAACCAGACAATGGACAACTCAAGGCACGTTTCTGTAATGGCTGTTTGTGGGTTGACCCAGGCTATGACGAGGGTTGACTTTCTACCATCTGGAAGATCAATAGCGATATTGTTCTAGACTCGCCACAGTTTTAATAAAAATATTTTTTTTCTTCAGAAAAACAGTAGTGGGAGTATGGTAGAACTGGAAGTGATTCCAGAACCACAAACGATTACTGAAGATTTGATAAGGAACCTAAAGATTCAATTTGGATTGACATTCCATTGGCCACTCCGCATATAAGGTGGGTAACTTCAGGCACCCGAGAGGTACTCCGGTAGCCTCAAGGACGGTGACAGGGAAGTTCTTGTTTACCCACAATTGCCATTGCTGTTGTTCCAGGTTGCGAGACCCGGCGGGAGGATGAGTATAGCGTCGTTCTAAACTAGCTTTAGAAGTGTACGCGTATATGACTCTGCCAGAGGGTTGTCGTAGTCAGTGGGAGCAGCGGAAGCATTGGTGGACAGGTAGCTTATGTCTATTTATAGACTGAAGCACCAGTAGCGGAGATAGATCATATATTTCTGATGTGACAGTCATAGGTTTGACTTCATTAGAATAGGGGATGGATCTGTTAAGAAGGTAGTAGGGTGTGATGTCCTGGTATTTGGATGACATACACAGAGTAGGAAGTGATATTCCTATACTACGATCGGTTATTCTTTGGTCGTCACACAGTGGTTTCTCCACATGGGACTTGGATATTATATCAGACATTCTGGTCATTAGATCTATGGTTTTAGATCTAGATTTGGGTGGTTTCCCAATCTGGGTACTTTGACAGCATTCTATGAGTATTTAGAATGGACGACTCCTGGCACGGTAGTATACCTGCAGGTAATGGAGTCACCCTCTCTAAAGGTGTCTTACAGACTAAAGGGGAGAGGATGTGCATGATTGGCAGATCACTTGCTTAGGCAATTGAGTCAATCATGAGATGTCAAGTACCACACCAGATGTTGTTCTTGCAGTAGATGCAATAAGTTGATATTGATCCAATCCTGGAGAAACAGTCGGAAGCAGTTTTAGAACATAAGTTGATGTTCTAGGGATATGATAGCAGCAGCCTCCTTTAGGAGACGGTTATCATTCCAGGCTTCCAAGGTGACCTGGATAGCAGAGTGGCTGTCAGAGTTATAGTTTTTCCTTCTGACGAGGGGCAGTATTTTGGACAGGTGGTCCAAGGCAATACTGAGGGAGGCATGGCGCAGGATACTGATTAAGTTCAGTTGATGATACAGTCTAAGAAGTTTGGATTTGGAGTTCATTTATGAGCTAGGTCCCATCAGATATCCAGACATACTCTAAGACAGGTATTGCTCATTTCGGGAGATGGCTTTCTCTGCGAACTTGAGATATAGAGAGACATAGAAAGAAACATCACAGCGGATCCACTCACTGAGGCTATTCCTCGAACGCAATAGTTTCTCAAACGAGCTTTGTGAGACTGACTAGTAGAGGAGTTGGGTGTTCGGTATCACACGGGCTGTGAGTATGTGACATCGCAATAATTAGCCTTGAGTGCAAGTGGGAGATTGTTGGAGATAGTGCCCTCAGAGTCAATTATTGGATCACAGGCACGTGATTGCAATGATTGAGGGAGGACCTATCCCGGTAGGACAGTCTTACTCGAGATGATAGTGTGCTATCTGGTTTACCTTTATCATCGTGTACTGCTTCAGGTGACCTTACAGGTCGCTATTACACGCTGATAGAGCCCCTGGGATTCTTGCTTGACTGCCGGCAGTATGATGGCGATCATATACGTGAGAGCTGGTGGTCTACAAGCACATCCTTAAAAGGTCCCTAGTCGTGGGAGTTTCGAGACAGGGCATCGATTCTCCAGAGTAGACTAGTGTATACAGTCGAGACCCCGACGAGGGGCGGTGGCCGGTCTCATAAGCCACTGGTGTCAGTTGGTTCACCTAAGATTTATACAGGTGCTCATTGGGTTATGAGTACACCGGACATGACTCGCCGGGAACATGCTAGTTGGTCTTATACCTGACGTCAGATAGCAGTTCCTTGGTGACATGTGTACAGGTTAGTTCATTGACCTGGGGATCGTCATTTGTCTCGTGTGAGTTCCCACTGTACTTTGATTACTACCCTACCACGGCTCAAAGGAGTCGTGCAAACAGGTTTTAGTTGGGTACAGTCCCGAGCCACATGGAGGCAGTGAGCGGATCTTCAGGGGTTCGTCTCTCCCGGTATTGGGGGTGAGGTCGCGCTGTGTCTAGGAGAGCCATTACGTAAAGCCCTCGGCCGAGGCAGGAGATTTACTGGTAGGTATTCCAGTAGTATCTCAGGGCGTTCTGGGCTACACTCCGACACGACTTGTACCGCTTTTGGGGGTCTGACTTTTACCAACCCCCTAGGCCCGACATGCGATACTCATAGACGAACGGACCGGACTGTACGGATATTGTCACTGACAGGCTCAGTAGGGTGTCAGGATGAGTTCGCTCATCGACGTCCCTTTTGGTCAATAGCTGGTGGCCCGTCATGTATTGGCTTATACATCTGACGTGCTAGTGGTTAAATCCACAGCCATAGTATTGACGAGTCTTTAGAGTCCACCACACTTTCAGTTACTCAAGTTTTCGGGCGAAACGCTGTAGAGGCCGTATGGAGATATGGCAGGATCCGATCAGATACGTGCGGTATTGCACGGATCAGGATCGGACGGTTTGTACTAGTGGCCGTATGGATATATGGCAGGGTTCGATCCGATACGTGCGGTATTGCACGGATTAGGATCGAACGGATATTACTAGCCGGCTTTGGTTTAAGCTGGTCCTAGTTTAGTACAGTGTAGATTTTGTCTCATTGCATTTGTATCCGGTCGGAATACACATGCGGGTGTGTATGCACAGCATCGGGGTTTTCCTGTAATTTATTACGGGACCAGTTTTCTGGAGTTGCCAGTTTGCATTCCGTTCCGGCCGGTTTTTCCTTTGTTCTTTCCCGGCCGGACTTTTACGATGGAAGGGGTTATTTGCAATTGTGCAAATAACATTTGTGGAAGGGGTTTCTTGCAAATGTATTCATTATGATACGATTTGCATCCTTTGTTTTTTATTCATCCATGATGGTGCATTAATGAGATTTGAAAGGTTAAGGTTTGGATGTAAGTTTGTAATGATGATGTTTGGATATGGTCACCTCTTCTTTTCTCCTACCATCTCCTCCCTTCATGCTACACATTCTTTCCCTCCACCATTTCCTAGCAAGCTTGGCCGGCCACATTTGAGAGGGAAGAAAAATGAGAGAGGTTCATTTTTTGATTTGGTGTGGGAAATTCATCATCCATCTCATTTTTCCATTGCTACCAAAATCCCCAAGTTCATTTCTCAACCTCATTCCTCCATCAAGGCAACATAACCCCAAAGAGACAAAGCACTACTCATTCTACAGCAAACCTTGGGCACGTCGACTAGCCAGCTTCGTGCCCGAGTTGCCTCGGTATTGAGGTGGGAGCCCGTAAAAGATGCAGACGATGTGGTGCCCTTTCGGCAAGGAGGCGACGACCGGAGTTTCCGCGGGAGATCGGGACGATGACGAGAAGACCGGAGGAGTCGGATCACTCGGTATATCTCTCACCCTTTCTTTTGTTTGCTAGTATCGGTTAATGGTTACGATCCGGGTTTATTGTCCGCGGTAGCGCCAGTTTAAAAGTTAAGAAAATTTTGATTCCGCATTTTGGCCTCGGATAGACGGCCGGGGCGCTGCCATGGCGCAACAGATATGCACTAGAAACAGCTGCATGATTTTTGAATCTGGTTCCAATTAAATTAGTACCTTTGTTTCTATATTGGAAGATCAATAGTTATATTGTTCTTGACCCGCCACCAGTTTTAGTAAAATAGATTCTTTTCAGAAAACATTAGTGGGAGTATAGTAGAACTGGAAGTGATTCCAGTACCACAAACGATTACTGAAAATTTAATAGAACCTAAAGATTCAATTGGATTCGACATTCCATTAGCTACTCCTCAGTTTTGGTGGGTAACCTCAGGCACCCGAGAGGTACTTCGTCTCCTCAAAGACGGTGACAGGGAGGTTTTTGATTACCCAAACTTGCAACTATTGCTATTCTAGACTATGAGGTCTGGCAGGAGGATGAGTATAACGTTGTTCCAAATTAGCTTTAGAAGTGCATGTATATATGACTTTGTCAGAAGGTTGTTATAGTCAGTGGGAGCAGCGGAAGCATAGTGGGCAAGTAGCTTATGTCTATTTATAGACTAAAGCAGGTATAGCGGAGATAGATCATCTATTTTTGATGTGACAGTTATATAGTTTGACTTCATCAGAATAAGAGATGGATTTGGTAAGAAGGTAGCAGGGAGTGATGTCTTGGTATTTGGATGACATACACTAACTAGGAAGAGATCTTCCTATACTACGATCGGTTATACTGTTGTTGTCACAAGTGGTTTCTCCACATAGGATATGGATATAATATCAGGGATTCTTGTGACTAGATCGTTTTAGATATAGATTTGGGAAGTGTCCCAATTCGGGTACTTTGACACTATTCTAAAGTATTTTAGAATGAACGACTCCTGGCGTGGTGGTATACCCGCAGGTGATGGAGTCACCCTCTTTAAAGAGAAGTCTTCTAGACTGATGAGGAGAGATATTTTCATGATTGACATATCACTTGCTTAAGCAATTGAGTCAATCATGAGATATCAAGTACAACACCAGATATTGCTTTTGCACAAGGCTGCAATAAGTATATATTAATCCAATCTTGGAGAAATATTGGGAAGCAGTTATGAACATAAGTGGATGTTCTTGGTATATGGTAACGACAGCTTCCTTCAGGAGACGGTTATCATTTCAGGCTTCTAAGGTGACCTGAATGACAGAGTGGCCGTCAGTGTTATAGTTTACCTTCTTTTGAGGGACAATACGTTGGACAGGTGGTCCAAGCGGATACTGAGGAAGGTATGACGCAGGATACTGATTAATTTCATTAGCTAATACAGTCTAAGAAGTTTGTTGGATTTGAAGTTCATTAGTGAACTGGGTCCCATCAGATATCCAGACAAATTCTAAGACAGGTATTGCTCATTTCGGGAGATAGTCTTTCTCTGCAAAGTTGAGATATAGAGAGATACAGAAAGAAACATTGGAGCGGATCCACTCACTGAGGCTATTTCTCGAACGCAATAGTTTCACAAACGAGCTTTGTGAGACTGATTAGTAGAAAAGTTGGGTGTTCGGTATTGCACGGGCTGTGAGTATGCGACACCGCAATAATTAGCCTTATATGCAAGTGGTAGATTGTTGGTTATAGTGCCCTCAAGGCAATTATTGTAATCGCAGACATGTGATTATGATGATTGAGGGAGGTCCTATATAAATAGAATAGTCTTACTCAAGATGATAGTATGCTATCTGGTTTGTCTTTATTATCATGTACATGCTTTATGTGGTATTACAGATCACTATTACATGTTGATAGAGCCCATAGGATTCTTACTTGACTGCCAGTATTATGATGGCGATCATATACATGGGAGCTGGGTGGTCTATAAGCACATCCTTAAATGTCTCTAGTCGTGGAAGTTTCGAGACTGGGCATCGATACTCCAGAATAGACTAGTATATACTGATCGAGACCCCGGCGAGGGGCGGTGGCCAGGTCTCACAAGCCATTGATGTTAGTTTGTTCACCTAAGATAGTATACATGTGCTCATTAGGTTATCAGTATATTGGACGGACATGCCGGGAACCTGTTAGTTGGTAGTATACGTATTATCAGATAGCAGTTCCTAGGTGACATGTGTATAGGTTAGTCTGTCGACCTCAGATCGTCATTTTTCTCGTATGAGTTCCCACTGTGCTTTGATTACTACCCTACCATGGCTCAAAGGAGTTGTACAAACAGGTTTTAGTTGGGTACAGTCCCGAGCTACATGGAGGCAGTAAGCGGATCGTTGGGGATTCGTCTCTCCCGGTATTGGGGGTTGATGTCGCGTTGTGCACGTGTCACGCCCCGCTTCCCAGAGTGCGCTGAGATCGGCACGTGACAAAGCCAACCATGCTACCTGTGGTTAGGAAACATCCCTCCACAGTTACATTACAGCTGTCTATAAGATATCAAGAACAGCAAAATAAAATAAACTATCTAGTACATGTCCATATGCCAGAATAAACGAGTCAAGAAATATAAATACGCGGAAGCAATAAATCCAATAACAGAAACATCTGGAAAATACGTCCTAAATACGGGCTCATGTCAGGAAATGAAAGTACGGAAATAAAACTAAACTAAACTGGATACTAACAGGATCCTCACTGCTCGGCCTGAAAGAGACAGAGGATCTGGGCCATGCAGAATCCAGACGTCAGTACGTCATAATATCAACAATAATAAATGAACAGGATATACGAGATATGCAGGCATGAATATAAACGATGACATGAATATAACCAGTAAACATGGATATGCAACAGTGAAGTGTATACATGTAGGTGAAGTGCAGTGAGTAATCTAAACTATACTACTTGGTTATCTATTCTAAAGTCTTCGAAATTAATTAATGTAATTCTCATCGTAACCCATCGGTCTATGCCCCGTTTATTCCCTACGGGACCACGATACCAGAATTATTCCGTAACGCCCGGAAAAACGGCAAACAATATATTCTGTAACGCCAGGAAAAACGGCAAACAATATATTCCGTAACGTCCGGAAAAATGGCAAACAATATAATAGCCCTTTGAGTTACGTTCGGTTACATTCTTGATTTCCCCTTATCCCCAAGGTTATGTATTCAAATCAAGTATTGCCAATCGATATCTAATGCCAACACAGGATCAAGCAGGTACAGTTTTTTCTATACAGACAACAGTAACGTCCATCGGGACAACAAGTCAGGGTTGTCGGCATTAGTAACAGGATCAGGTATCAAGTCAAGCAGTGATATAACAGGTCATGTTAGATAGTGCACAGTGTATCAACGGATGCTCATAATAAAACTATAGCAAGTACGGATGCACGATAAAGTACGGATGCACAATAAAACACGGATGCACAAATATCTATCAGGGATTACATCTACAATTTCATGACTACGCATGATGCACATTATCAAGCATGGGGTGTTAATATAACAGTAACATGAAATAATGTGATCTGGCATGCAACTAGATGTATAATAAATTGTATGGATGCGAACGGATATTGTAAAATTGTAAAACTGTAACATAGGATGTGAAATGCAATGAACATGTAATAATTCTATACCTATGGATGTAAAATACGTTGCATAACCTGTAACGAGATAAAATTGCATGCGACTATATATGTGATAAATGATACAGATACGAATGGCTATCCAAAAACAGTAAAACATTAACATGGATGTATGATGCAGTAAACATGTGTTATTTTTATTCATATGGATGCAAAATATATATTATAGCATATAGCAAGATAAACTTGCCTGATCGGATCTCAATACGGGTGCGTAAGCAGCGTCCGACGTTAGGTAAATGTCGCAATGTACACGCGGGCGTACATAACTGAATCAGGCGAAGCAAGAACACGACCACGCTGGCTGAGGACGTCCACTGGGTTGCTCGGATCGTCAGCGGCGGCACAGCTCCGGCGATCACCGGAAAACACACAAATCAAGAAAGAGAGAAGAAGAAGAAGAAGATGAAGAAGAAGAAGGAGAAGAACTGGGGTTTGGTGCTCTGGTGTTTGGCTCTGGGTTCTGGGACAGAGGCTAGAACAGAGATGGCGACGACATCAACGGGTTTTCCAGCGATGGGGTTCAACATCAATGGGTAGTGGGTGCTAGGGTTTCAGGTGCAGGGAAAAGGGAAGCTCGGGTGTGGGGTTCTGGTCGGGGTTGTGGTGCTCCGAGATGATGAAGAGTCCGACGAGATGATCGGCGGAGTCGGAGCTCCGGCGAGGCGGGGAGTACAAGCGGGGGTGAAGAGATGGGTATGGGTTGCAGGGTTTGCTCGGGTCGCGGTTCTTCCCGTTGGGAAATGCAGGGGGTCGAAGGGATGAGCAGAGGAGGTGACGACGAGGTCGTCGTTGGCGAGGTCAGGTGAGGCTACGGGTCATGGGGTCATCGGGTTGTAGCCGGGGTTCTTGGGTTGGTGGGTTTGCACGGGGATGGAGAGGGGAGAGGAGGAATAATAGAAGAGGCGAGAAGGTGTCGGTGAGGGTGAGGGATGGTCGACGACGGTGAGGAGAAGGATGCGGCGAGGACAGAAGCTGGGTCGGGTCGTGCGGTGATAGGTTGCAGGGATTTGGAGCTTGAGGATGGAGGTGAGGTGGTGTTGTGGTGTCGGAGACGAGGCTTGGGAGAAGAGGAGGGGAAAGTAACGAGGTTGGGAAGTTTGGCGGCGACGGCGTGAGGTGGGTTTACGTGCGAGCGTGGGTTCGAGACAAAGACGAGCCGGGAAAACGAGAAATAGAGAAGAAGAAGTGAGGAGAGAGAGAGAGAGGACGTGGGTAATAGGGTTAAAGAAAACATTAATATATATATACAGAGGGGGGAGAGAGAGAGAGAGAGAGTCACGAGAGAGAGAGAGGCTGATTGATTGGTTGGGATTGTTAGGATAAGGATTTTAAAACGTTTAAAATATATTTTTAGTTAAAATTATTTATATATTCGTAATTTTACAGTTTAATATATATAAAAGGATTTTATATTATATATTTTGAGATTTTGGCTAATACAAAAATATTCCAAAATACGCCCGGGTCGGGTCTAAATTTACGGTTTGAAAATACGGATAACATACGTGTCAACCAAAACCAAAATACGATATCCGGGTAACAAAAAATGCATACCCCTAAGAACGGATGCACGTTGTGTGCACGTAGCGATCCAAACAGGTCCGTTTCACTGAACGAGACGAGAACACGATGTACGGATGCTACCACAGGGTCAGGGGTATGATGCAGGCTATGCTAGGTATTTTAAAAATATTTTATTTGACTTTATTTTTTATACTTAAAAAATGCAGATGCCAGATATAATGCCAGTATGCAGTATAAACAATATTAAAAGTGCACGGATCCTCGTAACTACCCGGGATAAATCATAAACAGGAATTAATACGGCTTCCAGCAAGCGGGTCGGGTTGGATGCAAATACAGATACCAATTACATTATTCGCACCCAAAACACAATAAATCAAGAAAAGACCATAAATAAAGAAATACTCAAAACAGAACCGGTATAAATGAACTTGGGTGTTACATTATACCCAACTACAAAAAGAATTTCGTCTTCGAAATTCCCGGAACAAGAAAAGAAAAACAAGCATGAATCTAGAAAAAGAGGTATGTAAACTTCTGTCGAATCTCATCTTCTCGTTCCCAAGTCGATTCTCCATGCGAGCGATTCCCACAAGAAACAAGTACTAGAGGGATAACCATGTTCTTAAGGACCTTTTCTCTTTGATCAACAATCGACATCAGTCGTTCCTCATAAGTCAAATCCTCCCTTACAGTTAGCTCCGAATGATCTAGAACGTGCGTCTGATCTCGAACATACTTACGGAGTTGAGATACATGAAACACATCATAAACATTCGCCAAAGATGGTGGTAAAGCCAATCGATAAGCCACTTCTCCAACACGCTCAATAATCTCAAAAGGCCCCACGAATCGAGGACTAAACTTGCCTCGACTCCCAAAACGAATCACTCCTCTAGTCGGTGATATCTTCAAGAATACAAAATCACCAACAGCGAACTCTAGAGGTCTTCTCGATGTATCTGCCCAACTCTTCTGCCGATCCTATGCTGTCTTCATGTGATTTCAGATAGTATTAACTTTCTTTACTGTTTGCACGACAAGATCCGGTCCCAACAATCTTCGTTCTCCAATATCGTCCCAACAAACGGGTGAGCGACACTTGCGACCATACAATGCTTCAAATGGAGCCATCTGAATAGTCGCCTGAAAGCTGTTATTGTAAGAAAACTCCACCAAGTGTAGATGATCCTCCCACGAGCTCTTGAAGTCTAACATACAAGCTCTCAACATGTCTTCAAGAGTTTGGATTGTTCTCTCCGACTGGCCATTTGTCGGAGGATGATAAGCAGTGCTAAAATTTAATCGCGTCCCCAAACTTTCCTGTAAACTCCTCCAGAAGTGTGATAAGAATCGGGTATCACGATCAAAAACGATGCTTACAGGTACTCCATGCAATCTCACAATCTCCTGTATGTACTGTTCTGCTAATGCTTTTGTCGACTGACCAACTCGAAACGGAATGAAATGATCTACTTTGGTCAATCGATCAACGATCACCCAAACTGCATTGTTGCCCTTTGGACTCTGCGGTAAAGCTGTTACGAAATCTATGGTTATATGTTCCCACTTCCATTGAGGAACTGGAAGTGGTTGTAATAAACCAGCTACTTTTTGATGTCCAGCCTTAACTTGCTGACACACCAAGCACTTCGCTATAAAGCGGGCAATCTCCCTTTTCATGTCTTCCCACCAGAAATGTTGTCGTAGATCACGGTACATCTTCGTGCCTCCTGGATGTACGGAATATGCGGAACTGTGTGCCTCCTTCATAACTTCTTCGCGAATGTCTCCTTTCGGAACACACAAACGGCTACCATATCGCAACGAACCATCTTCATGAATCAACAAGTCTGTTCGAAGTCCCGCTTCAACCTGTTCTCGAAACTTCTGCAATCTTGGGTCCTGTGACTGCGCTTCTTTTATATTATCGATCAATGATGACTGTACTTGCAGCTGCATCAACTGTCCTGAAGAATGCGGTAACACAATCTCCAATTCAAATCTCCGAAAATCATCGATAAGCTCTCTCCGTGCAGTCAACATCCGAATTGCTGGCAACCGATTAAGCGCATCCGACACTACATTAACTTTCCCCGGATGGTACTTAAGATCAAGATCATAGTCAGCATCAGCTCCAACCATCTATGCTGCCTCATGTTAAGCTCTTTCTGCGTGAACACGTACTTTAAGCTTTTGTGATTGGTGAATACTTCGACCCTTTCGCCCAGTAACTAGTGCTCCAAATCTTCAAAGCGAAAATCACTGCCACAAGCTCCAAATCATGAGTTGGGTAATTCTTCTCATGGATCTTCAACTGTCTCGATACGTAGGATATAACTTTCCCATGCTGCATCAAAATACATCCCAAACCTTTCCCAGATGCGTCGCTGTGAATCACCAATCCTCCGAAACCGTCTGGTACGGTCAAAATAGGAGCGGTTATCAACCTTTGCTTCAATGCCTCAAAAGCTGACGCACAACTATCCGTTCATACGAACGGTACATCCTTCCGTGTAAGCTTGGTTAAATGCTCAGCCAATCGAGAAAAATTCTCCACGAATCTTCTGTAGTATCCTGCAAGTCCCAGAAAATTTCTGATCTCCGCTATATTCCTCGGAATCGGCAAATCTTGAACTGCTGCAATCTTCTCAGGGTCAACGGCGATTCCATCTCTGGATACGACATGCCCCAAAAACTTCACTTCTTCAAGCCAAAACTCGCACTTGCTCATCTTTGCATACAATCTTTCATGCCTCAATGTCTGCAATGCGATCTTCAAGTGTTCTGCATGCTCTTCTAGGCTCCTCGAGTAGACCAGAATATCATTGATGAACACCACTATAAACTGATCCAAGAACGGTGAAAAGATTCGGTTCATCAAGTCCATAAATATCGCCGGTGCATTCGTGACTCCGAATGGCATCACTAAATACTCGTAATGCCCATAACGAGTTCGGAACGCAGTCTTGTAAATATCTTCTGATTTAACTCGGACCTGATGATATCCAGATCGCAAGTCCAGCTTCGAGAATACCCTCGCGCCACTGAGTTGCTCGAATAATTCACCAATGCGAGGGATTGGGTACTTGTTTTTAATAGTCACCCGGTTTAATTCTCGATAATCGATGCACATCCTCCGCGTGCCATCTTTCTTCTTAACTAGAAGAACTGGAGCTCCCCAAGGTGAATTGCTGCTGCGAATCCAACCCTTCTCAAGCAATTCAGTAACTTGCTTCTTGACTTCTTCCAACTCCACTGGTGCCATCGGATAGTACGCCTTTGAGATTGTCGCTGCACCAGGAACAAGATCGATCGCGAACTCCACATCTCATTTTGGCGGTAAACCCGAGATGTCCTCGATCACATCCATGAACTCTCGAACTACAGCTGGCGCTTCCTCTTTATCAACTTCCATCGACGAAAGAACACTGTTTGTCGGCCTAGCCCTAAACTCGACTGGCCTGACAGAACTGCTACCTCCAGCAAAAACAAACTCCGGATGTCCGGAAATCTGGAAAATCACTTTCTTTGCCCTACAATCAATGTGAGCGTAGAAAGTGCCAAGAAAGTCCATTCCCAAGACGACATCATAACTACCGGTATCAATCACCAAGAAATCTGCAAATAACTCCCGTCCGCAGATAACAACCGAACAATCCTTACACTCACTACTAGATATGATCTTCCCATTCCCAGTGTGTATGTCCCAACAACAAGACAGGGCCATGTAAGCAATCAAATGTGCAGCAATAAACTTGGACGACATACAACAACGGGATACACCAAAATCGAATAATGCTAATGCAGGAAAAACATGAACAAGTAGGATACCCGAAATAACTTCACCTGAAGCCAAGACATTGAAGAAGATTAGCACGATAAACAGGATTCAAGTTTGCGATAAAACATGAACTGGTAAACAATGAAACTGAGAGAAGAAAGATAATATGACGAAATAAAACAAGTAAATGAATCAAGACTAGAACCCCAAGTTACTTAAATAGAGTACCGCATTGTAACCATGCTGCAGTTCATAGTTACAATCACATAACTCCGTTCAAGTCGTCCAAATTCTAGTATTAGAATCGAAGGAATAGGAAGGGAGAAATAATAAGGAACCAAAAGGATTTCAAATTGAGATACAAAGTCATTCCATCTCGTCAAGGTAAAGGGTCAAAAGAAAGATATGATTCAAGAATCACGATAACAATGTGGCAGGACATGTTCCTAATCACGGATTTTTTGATTCGTGTATTGGGTCCAATACCCAACTACAAAAGAATCAAACCCGATTGACCTAAGACCTATGGCTTTGATACCCAACATGTAAGTCTATGGTAGTGCCCCGGCCGTATTTCCGAGTCCAAAATGCGGAAACGAAAACTTTTTCAAACTAGAAACCGGCGCTATCGTATGCTTAAAACCTGGATCGAACCATTAACCAACAACTAGCTATCTAGAGAAGGGATAGAAGGGCTATACCGATCGATCCGTGTCCTTCGGTCTTTGGCCACCATCCCAAGCTCCTCGCGGTATCTCCGGTCTTGATCTCTTCGTCGGAAAGGGCACCACATCTACGGGTCTTTTTACGGGCTCCCGCTTCATCCGAAGCAACTCGGGCACGAAGTGTGCTAGCCGACGTGTCCAAGGTGTTGTAGAGAATGTTTGTGATCACTTTTTCTCTTGCATCCATTGCTTGGATGGAGGTTGAAGGTGTTGCCATTAATGGAGGTTATGAGCTAGAGGAAGAAGAAGAAGAAGATGCTCTCTCTTTTCTTTTGTTTTGCTATGATAAAAATGAGAGAGAGTATGTAAAAAATACAAGACCAAGCTCTCATATGGCAGCCCCTCTCTCTCTCTTCTCATCATATCAACACAAATCCATCATATAATGTGACATGTGGACAACAAAAGAGACCATGAGTCACTAACCTTGCACATGCCACATTAAATGCACAAAAGAATGATTTCTAGCTCATAATTTCCATATGCAAACATTAATCCAAATGTTTGCAATAATAAAAAGATACGGCAACATCTAAAGTAAACTCGTGACGGATCACAAGGATACCCCTCTCCTGTATATACATACCTGCATCCGCATTCCGACTGAATGCGAATGCGATGAGACTAAAGTAATCCAACAAATCTAATACCAGGATCCGGCTTAAACCAAAGCCCACTAGTATGATCCGCCCGATCATGATCCATGCACTACTGCACGTATATGATCGGACCCTGCCATATATCATACGGCCTCTACAACGTTTCGCCCGAAACTTGAGAAACTGTCTGTGGAGACTCTAAAGACTCGTCAATACTTTGGCTGTGGATTTAACTACTAGCACGTCAGAGGTACCAGCTGTACGTAACGGGCCACCAGGTATTGACTAAAAGGGAGGTCGATGAGCGAACTCATCCTGACACCCTATTGAGCCTGTCAGTGACAATATCCGTACAGTCCGATCCGTTCGTCTATGAGTATCGCATGTCGGGCCTAGGGGGTTGGTAAAAGTCAGACCCCCAAAAGCGGTACAAGTCGTGTCGGAGTGTAGCCCAGAACACCCTAAGATACTACTGGAATACCTACCAGTAAATCTCCTGCCTTGGCCAAGGAATTCGTGTAATGGCTCTCTTAGACACAGCGCGACCTCACCCCCAATACCGGGAGAGACGAACCCCTGCCGATCCGCTCACTGCCTCCATGTGGCTCGGGATTGTACCCAACTAAAACTTGTTTGCACGACTCCTTTGAGCCGTGGTAGGGTAGTAATCAAAGCACAGTGGGAACTCACACGAGACAAATGACGATCTCAGGTCGATGAACTAACCTGTACACATGTCACCAGGGAACTGCTATCTGACGTCAGGTATAATACCAACTAGCATGTTCCCGGCGAGTCCTATCCGGTGTACTCATAACCCAATGAGCACCTGTATACATCTTAGGTGATCCAACTGACACCAATGGCTTGTGAGACCGGCCACCGTCCCTCGTCGGTGTCTCGACTGTATACACTAGTCTACTAATGGAGTATCGATGCCCAGTCTCGAAACTCCTACGACTAGGGACCTTTTAAGGATGTGCTTATAGACCCCAGCTCCCACGTATATGATCGCCATCATACTGCTGGCAGTCAAGCAAGAATCCTAAGGGCTCTATCAACGTGTAATAGCGACCTGTAAGGTCACCTAAAGCAGTACACGATGATAAAGATAAACCATGGTAGCATACTATTCTCTATCAACGTGTAATAGTGAACTACAATGTCACCTAAAGCATGTACATGATGATAAAGACAAACCAGATAGTATACAAACCTTTTGAGTAAGACTGTCCTAACGGTATAGGTCCTCCTTCAATCATTGCAATCACGTGCCTGCGATCCAATAATTGACTCTGAGGGCACTATACCAACAATCTCCCACTTGCACTTAAGGCTAATTATTGCGATGTCGCATACTCACAGCCCGTGTGATACCGAACACCCAACTCCTCTACTGATCAGTCTCACAAAGCCCGTTTGTGAAACTATTGCGTTCGAGGAATAGCTTCAGTTAGTGGATCCGCTCTGATGTTTCTTTCTATGTCTCTCTTTATCTCAAGTTCGCGGAGAAAGCCATCTCCCGAAATGAGCAATACCTGTCTTAGAATATGTCTGGATATCTGATGGGACCTAGTTCATAAATGAACTCCAAACCCAAACTTCTTAGACTGTATCGTCAACTGAAACCAATCAGTATCCTGCGCCATGCCTCTCTCAGTATCCGCTTGGACCACCTGTCCAAAATACTGCCCTTCGTCAGAGGGAAAACTATAACTCTGACAGCCACTCTGTCATCCAGGTCACCTTGGAAGCCTGGAATGATAACTGTCCCTCGATAGAGGCTGTCGTTATCATACCTCTAGAACATCCACTTATGTTCTAAAACTGCTTCCGATCGTTTCTGCAGGATTGGATTAATATCAACTTATTGCATCTAGTGCAAAAACAACGTCTGGTATGGTACTTGACATCTCATGATTGACTCAATTGCCTAAGCAAGTGATCTGCCAATCATGCACATCCCTTTCCCCTTTAGTCTGTAAGACAACTTTAGAGAGGGTGACTCTATCACCTACAGGTACACTACCATACCAGGAGTCGTCCATTCTAAAACACCTTTAGAATTCTGTCTAAGTACCCAGATTGGGAAACTACCCAAATCTAGATCTAAAACCATAGATCTAGTAACCAGAATATCTGATATAATATCCATATCCTATGTGGAGAAACCACTGTGTGACAACCAAAGTATAACCGACCATAGTATAGGAATTTCTCTTCCTACTCTGTGTATGTCATCCAAATACCAGGACATCACACCCTACTACCTTCTTAACAGATCCATCCCCTATTCTGATGAAGTCAAACCTATGACTGTCACATCAGAAATAGATGATCTATCTCCGCTATATTCTGCTTTAGTCTATAAATAGACATAAGCTACTTGTCCACTATGCTTCTGCTGCTCCCACTGACTACGACAACCCTATGGCAGAGTCATATACACGTACACTTCTAAAGCTAGTTTAGAATGACGCTATACTCATCCTCCTGCCGGGTCTCACAGTCTGGAACAACAGCAATGGCAAGTCTGGGTAAACAAGAACCTCTCTGCCACCGTCCTTAAGGCTACCGAAGTACCTCTCGGGTGCCTGAGGTTACCCACCATATCTGCGGAGTGGCCAATGGGATGTCAAACCAGATTGATTCTTTAGGTTCTTATCAAACTTTCAGTAATCGTTTGCGGTTCTAGAATCACTTCCAGTTCTACCATACTCCCACTACTGTTTTCTGAAAAAATCCATTTTACTAAAACTGTGGAGAGTCAAGAACAATATCACTATTGATCTTCCAGATGGTAGAAAGTCAACCCTCGTCATAGCCCGGGTCAATCCACAAACAGCCATTACAGAAACATGCCTTGAGTTATCCAGAGTCTGGTTTTAAGCATAAGCCGGACAAGTCCCCGTACCTTAACAATGTTAAGATATGAACTATTCTATATCCAATATAGAAAAAGAGGCATTGATTTAATTGGAACCAAATTCAAATCATGCAGCTGTCTCCAGTGCATGTCAACTAAATGGAGAGAGGCCGATCAGCATTACTCAACTTAGGAATACATCCAATTACGAGTAACCTGAAAGAGAAGCAAGTTCTCTTAATCATTACTATTAACTGAATACCATACACAAGTATCTACATCTTCGATCACCTTGAAGAATCCTGATACTTGCAATACCTGGTTCTCTACTTTATTCTTATACCTATAACTTCTCAAAACTTAGACCTTGCATTTCATCGAAACACATGTCTAAGAACTAGAGAAGTCACAAATAAATAAAATATAGTACGAGTACCAACCCCTCTGTCCTCATGGACATTGGACAACATACAATACTCTGTATAAGTCCCCTGAGTCTAATAACTCATTCCCTGTGTGTCGTAGGTTGAAAACTGTACTTATGGTTAAGAAGAATTACACCGCTGTTTAATACTCCTTACCTAACCATCTACTGATATAGGTAAATGTCATAGACATAATTTCAAAAAGTTATATCTCACTTTATAAAAATAAACGTACAGATATATCAATTTGAAATTGGTGCATAACAACGGATATTCAAAACCAAATATTTGCCGTCCGGCAAACAACCCAGGCGATTTCATCAAATATCACTAATTACAACGAATCCCGATATAATGAGGATGATCACCCGATTCCCAATAACTTACTCCCACTCATCATCTGTAAAACCATACAGATGTGAGAATCAAACCTGGTAAATACATACCCTGGAGCAAGGGCTAATTGGGAAATCAGTTTTCTTTTAACAATACACAGTGAAACTGAAACATGTAAATGTTTCGAAGGGGTATCCGGGTATCCCTAGTAATGCTTCTTCCATTATCAGATTCACAACTGTAACTGTATATTTCTTTGCCATCTCTCCAAATCCCTTTATATGTCTTTAGTCATTACCTTCTGTACACCCTCTTAGGCTAAATGGTTTTCTTCCTTCCTACCGTTCGGCACTAGCCTATGGTTTGGAAGAAGACTATCTAATAAGCATAATGGGTGTACTGTCCTAATCTTAGGAGCACTCGCAATCCGAGAGAAGGTAAAGATAAAAGATAACTGAATAAAACCTTATTCCTATTTCTACTGAACCAGAATCCATCTCCGAACTGGAACAAGTCCCTTCGAGTTCGTATATAACCATATAATGGAGTTTCCAATAAACTGTGGATCTTCGTAGTGATATGGAGTATCCTGGAGAAATACAAAGGCGATATAGGATTGGCGAAGAAATACTTGGTTTGGTCGTGAATAGCAGTCGCATTTTACTTTGCCCTCTTACTAATCCCTTTATTTGTCTTTACTTAATACCTTCTGTACACCTTCTAGGCTAAATGGTTTTCTTCATTCCCTACCGTTCGACACCTGCCTATGGTTTAGATGAAGATTATCCAATTAGCATAATAGGTGTACCGTCCTAATCCAAGGAGCACTCGCAACCTGAGAGAAGGTAAAAGGAAAAGACAACTGAATAGTCCTATTCATTTTATCCAGAACTGGAAACCATCCTCGAATCTGGAACAAGTTCCTTCGAGTTCATATATAACCATACGATGGTTTTATCCAATGGAAGTGGATGTTCGTAGTAATACGGGGTGTTCTGGAGAAAAGGGTAAAAGTAGGAGTGGCAATGAGGTATGCAACTCAGACAATCCAAAAGCCAGTGTTTTAAGAAGGTTCGGTTAACTTGGTCACTGAGTCATAGTCAAGGGTCGGGTCATGGTCGCTGCCAAAGAGAGAGAGAAAAGAAACACTCAGCGTGCACTCTAACCTAGATCAGAATGGTTATCACTTTATCCAATCAGGAAACCTCCCACTGTAACCTCAAATTCTCCTCCAAACCTGAAAGAAGAATTAGTCGGGATCACCCGAGGAGTAAACCAACTCATCAGTGGGAATCGGGATCCAACTATCATCGCATGATAATGTGATGGAATCCACTCACATTATCACACTCCAGAAGGTATGCGCATATCTGATAAGTTTCAGTTTCTTTAGAAACTCCCGATATGATTTTTACCCCATGCTCTTATGACCTTGACGTTGGCCAACAAATCATAAGTCACATGTCAAGTTCTACCCGTTATTATCCAGGTTAATTTGAACCCACCCATACCTACCCTTGACTTTGGCCAACAAGGCAGTACGACTGTCCCAAACCAACGCATCTATCTATGCAGCAGAAAGATAACAAATAGCTACCATACACTATGCCTTGACTTTGGCCAACAAACATAGCATGAATACTAAGTGCTACCCGTCTGAAATGACGGAGGGCTACGAATGGTTTTTGGCGAAAAACCTTTAACGTAATGAACTTGATATCGTTGAAGGAACCGGATAGCTTTTTATAAAAATATAGTGGCGAAAACCTTTGCTAAAGAGGTCACTCCCGGTGAAGGGATCTCGGCTCTTTCCCCGTAGAATGAGGTGCAGGATATTCCAACTGAATACCACGATACAAAGCAAAAAGTAATTGGCTATAGTGAAGTTATTACCCTGACGCAAACTTCTGTCCAAGGGGTCACTCCCGGTGAAAGAATCTCGGCCCTTGCCTCGTCGACTGAGGTGCTGTATATTCATAATCGAATACCACTGTGCAAAACAAAAGAGAACGTCCTTGCAATAAAGCTTTTTTTTTGAAAAAATATTCCAACAACATCAGAATAGGTTTGTTTAGCTTGCATTGATCCGAATCAATGCATTCCCATAAATTAATCACACCACAAAAAGAATGAAAATACGATGTACGTATATGCCATCCGCATTCGCCACTGAGTCCCGTCATCACCCGTTAGGTTACTTAACTAACGACAGAGCGGGGACTGGACTAGTGTGGGTGTAAACATATACAACATCTACTAGTATATATATCAATATATAATAATCGCTCAAGGCGTGATAAAATGCAACATCACAGAAATGTAATAAGCATCACAGAACAATACAGATAATCTGGGATCCCCGGGTTTCATAGAGCCGCTACTAAAACCCGATGTTCCCCTGGTCGTGTGGATAGCCTGTGCAATGAGATCCTAGACCCCTACGGGCGCGGCAAGTTGCCCGCCAAAACCTGAAGCGAGGCAGCCCCCTTCAGCAACGTGAATGGACCACCCAGCACTTCACGGAATCCGGTAACTTGAGCACCCCTCATTGGGTCAACCTGTACCCCCTACGAATGCGGCGAATAGCCTGCCAATTCTAGAGTGAAGCCCCCTCCGTCTTAAAGCCATGAGATACGGGCCCGTTGCCCTCTAGAACCCGGCTATCCGTGCACCCCTTCGCGGGGTAATCCTAGTACAGAAAGTAAAATATATACAACGGGTACATCGACCTCAGCCCGGTCGTGCCCCAAAAGAATAATATACAAATAGGCAGTGACGGTAGTCCACATGTCGGACGCTCGCCCCACAATATCAAATGTACAAATACAACCTAACTATACTACCATTGCACCAGGCTATCCACCACGACAAATCCGCAACATCACAGCACAACACAGAACATCAACGTGAATGTCACATTCGCAAATCCGTCTAAAAGAACTATAGCAATTAGACAGGATTTACCGATCAAATGACATTCACGGTCGCAGATATAATGTAAATACTGTGAACTAACATGTTTAAAATTTTTGTTCGACAAAATTTCCCGAAGTGGGCCCCAAGCACAATACCCAGCACTCAAAATAATCTGGGCCCAAACAGAATATACCAGAAACCCCAATTCCAAGTTTAAAGACTACTGTAGAAGAAATGGTACGGAAATGACATGGATTGGCAGCGGAACTGCGGCCAAAGCATGCGTAACTCCGCGGTTCCGCGGCGTAACAGTAGTAACATGGTACCAAATTTTCACAGTAATCTTAAAAAACCCTGCTTGTTTTTCTGCAGCACACCAAATAATTTTTTGACCACAGAAAAAATTCGACAGAAACTGTGACTTGGAAATGCAGTTTTTGGAAATTTCGTCCAATCGAAATTCTAAACACGTTAGAGCAAGCTAGTAAAGGTTAATGGCGTGGCTCTGATACCATGTAAGACTACGGTAGCGCCCCGGCCGTCTTTCCGAGGCCAAAATGCGGAAATGAAAACTTTTTCAAACTAGAAACCGACGCTATCGTATGCTTAAAAGCCGGATCGAACCATTAACCTACAACTAGCTATCTAGAGAAGGGATAGAAGGGCTATACCGATCGATCCGTGTCCTTCGGTCTTTGGCCACCATCCCAAGCTCCTCGCGGCATCTCCGGTCTTGATCTCCTCGTCGGAAAGGGCACCACATCTACGAGCCTTTTACGGGCTCCCGCTTCATCCGAAGCAGCTCGGGCACGAAGTGTGCTAGCCGACGTGTCCAAGGTGTTGTAGAGAATGTTTGTGATCACTTTGTCTCTTGCATCCATTGCTTGGATGGAGATTGAAGGTGTTGCCATTAATGGAGGTTATGAGCTAGAGGAAGAAGAAGAAGAAGAGGCTCTCTCTTTTCTTTTGTTTTGCTATGATAAAAATGAGAGAGAGTATGTAAAAAATACAAGACCAAGCTCTCATATGGCAACCCCCCTCTCTCTCTCTTCTCATCATATCAACATAAATCCATCATATAATGTGACATGTGCACAACAAAAGAGACCATGAGTCACTAACCTTGCACATGCCACATTAAATGCACAAAAGAATGATTTCTAGCTCATAATTTCCATATGCAAACATTAATCCAAATGTTTGCAACAATAAAAAGATACGACAACATCTAAAGTAAACTCGTGACGGATCACAAGGATACCCCTCTCCTGTATATACATACCTGCATCCGCATTCCGACTGAATGCGAATGCGATGAGACTAAAGTAATCCAACAAATCTAATACTAGGATCCGGCTTAAACCAAAGCCTACTAGTATGATCCGCCCGATCATGATCCGTACACTACTGCACGTATATGATCGGACCCTGCCATATATCATACGACCTCTACAACGTTTCTCCCGAAACTTGAGAAACTGTCTGTGGGGGACTCTAAAGACTCGTCAATACTTTGGCTGTAGATTTAAGCACTAGCACGTTAGAGGTACTAGCTGTACGTAACGGGCCACCGGGTATTGACTAAAAGGGAGGTCGATGAGCGAGCTCATCCTGACACCCTACTGAGCCTGTCAGTGACAATATCCGTACAGTCCGGTCCGTTCGTCTATGAGTATCGCATGTCGGGCCTAGGGGGTTGGTAAAAGTCAGACCCCCAAAAGTGGTACAAGTTGTGTCGGAGTGTAGCCCAGAACACCCTGAGATACTACTGGAATACCTACCAGTAAATCTCCTTCCTTGGCCAAGGACTTCGTGTAATGGTTCTCCTAGACACAGCGCGACCTCACCCCCAATACCGGGAGAGACGAACCCCTGCCGATCCGCTCACTGCCTCCATGTGGCTCGGGACTGTACCCAACTAAAACCTGTTTGCATGACTCCTTTGAGCCGTGGTAGGGTAGTAATCAAAGCACAGTGGGAACTCACACGAGACAAATGACGATCTCAGGTCGATGAACTAACCTGTACACATGTCACCAGGGAACTGCTATCTGACGTCTGGTATAATACCAACTAGCATGTTCCCGGCGAGTCCTGTCCGGTGTACTCATAACCCAATGAGCACCTGTATACATCTTAGGTGATCCAACTGACACCAATGGCTTGTGAGACCGGCCACCGCCTCTTGTCGGGGTCTCGACTGTATACACTAGTCTACTAATGGAGTATCGATGCCCAGTCTCGAAATTCCTACGACTAGGGACCTTTTAAGGATGTGCTTATAGACCCCAGCTCCCACGTATATGATCGCCATCATACTGCTGGCAGTCAAGCAAGAATCCTAAGGGCTCTATCAACGTGTAATAGCGACCTGTAAGGTCACCTAAAGCAGTACACGATGATAAAGATAAACCATGGTAGCATACTATTCTCTATCAACGTGTAATAGTGAACTACAATGTCACCTAAAGCATATACACGATGATAAAGACAAACCAGATAGTATACAAACCTTTTGAGTAAGACTGTCCTACCGGTATAGGTCCTCCCTCAATCATTGCAATCACGTGCCTGCGATCCAATAATTGACTCTGAGGGCACTATATCCAACAAAACAAACCCTGTCGTGCCCCGCTTCCCAGAGTGTGCTAAGATCGGCACGTGACAGAGCCAACCATGCTACCTGTGGCTAGGAAATATCCCTCCACAGTCACATTACGGCTGTCTATAAGATATCAAGAACAGTAAAATAAAATAAACTATCTAGTATATGTCCATATGCCAGAATAAACGAGTCAAGAAATATAAATATGCGGAAGCAATAAATCCAATAACAGAAACATCTGGAAAATACGTCCCAAATACGGGCTCACATCAGGAAATGAAAGTACGGAAATAAAACTAAACTAAACTGGATACTAACAGAATCCTCACTGCTCGGCCTGACGGCAGAAATACTCCTGATCAGCCTGCGAAAGAGACAGAGGATCTGGGCCATGCAGAACCCAGACGTCAGTGCGTCATAATATCAACAATAATAAATGAACAGGATACACGAGATATTCAGGCATGAATATAAACGATGACATGATTATAACCAGTAAACATGGATATGCAACAGTGACGTGTATACGTGCAGGTGAAGTGCAGTGAGTAATCTAAACTATACTACTGGATTATCTATTTTAAAGTCTTCGAAATCAATTAATGTAATCCTCATCGTAACCCATCGGTCTATGCCCCGTTCATTCCCCACGGGACCACGATAACAGGATTATTCCGTAACGCCCGGAAAAACGGCAAACAATATATATCGTAACGCCCGAAAAAACGGCAAACAATATAATAGCCATTTGAGTTACGTTCGGTTATATTCTTAATTTCCCCTTACCCCCAAGATTATGTGTTCAAGTCAGCTATTGCCAATCGATATCTAATGCCAACACAGGATCAAGCAGGTGCAGTTTTGTCTATACAGACAACAGTAACGTCCATCGGGACAACAAGTCAGGGTTGTCGGCATTAGTAACAGGATCAGGTATTAAGTCAAGCAGTGATATAACAGGTCATGTTAGGTAGTGCACAGTGTATCAACGGATGCTCATAATAAAATTGTAGCAAGTACGGATGCACGATAAAGTACGGATGCACAGTAAAACATGGATGCACAAATATCTATCAGGGATTACATTACAACTTCATGACTACGCATGATGCACATTATCAAGCATAGGGTGTTAATATAATAGTAACATGAAATAATGTGATCTGGCATGCAACTAGATGTATAATAAATTGTACGGATGCGAACGGATATTGTAAAATTGTAAAACTGTAACATAGGATGTGAAATGCAATGAACATGTAATAATTCTATACCTATGGATGTAAAATACGTTGCATAACCTGTAACGAGATAAAATTGCATGCGACTATATATGTGATAAATGATACGGATACGAATGGCTATCCAAAAACAGTAAAACAGTAACATGGATGTATAATCAATAAACATGTGATATTTTTATTCATATGGATGCAAAATATATATCATAGCATGTAGCAAGATAAACTTGCCTGATCGGATCTTAATACGGGTGCGTACGCAGTGTCCGACGTCGGGTAAACGTCATAATGTACAATAGGACGTACAGAACTGAATCAGGCGAAGCAAGAACAAGACCACGCTGGCTGGGGACGTCCACTGGGTTGCTCGGATCGTCGTCGGCGGCATAGCTCCGGCGATCACCGGAAAACACACGAATCAAGAAAGAGAGAAGAAGAAGAAGAAGAAGGAGAAGAAGAACTGGGGTTTGGTGCTCTGGTGTTTGGCTCTGGGTTCTGGGACAGAGGCTAGAACAGAGATGGTGACGATGTCGACGGGTTTTCTAGCGATGGGGTTCGACGACAATGGGTAGTGGGTGCTAGGGTTTCAGGTGCAGGGAAAAAGGAAGCTCTGGTGTGGGGTTCTGGTCGGGCTTGTGGTGCTCCGAGATGATGAAGAGTCTGACGAGATGATCGGCGGAGTCGGAGCTCCGGCGAGGCGGGAAGTACAAGCGGGGATGAAGAGATGGGTATGGGTTACAGGGTTTGCTTGGGTCGGGGTTCTTCCCGTTGGGAAATGCAGGGGGTCGAAGGGATGAGCAGAGGAGGAGACGACGAGGTCAGGTGAGGTGACGGGTCATGGGATCGTCGGGTTGCAGCTGAGGTTCTGGGGTTGGTGGGTTTGCACGGGGATGGAGAGGGGAGAGGAAGAATAATAGAAGAGGCGAGAAGGTGTCGACGAGGGTGAGGGATGGTTGACGACGGTGAGGCAAGGGCTGCGGTGAGGACAGAAGCTGGGTCGGGTCGTGCGGTGATGGGTTGCAGGGATTTGGAGCTTGAGGATGGAGGTGAGGTGGTGTTGTGGTGTCGGAGACGAGGCTTGGAAGAAGAGGAGGGGAAAGTGACGAGGTCGGGAAATTTGGCGGCGACGGCGTGAGGTGGGTTTACGTGCGGGCGTGGGTTTGAGACAAAGACGAGACGGGAAAATGAGAAATAGAGAAGAAGAAGTGAGGAGAGAGAAAGAGAGGACGTGGGTTAAAGAAAACATTAATATATATATACAGAAGGGAGAGAGAGAGAGTCAAGAGAGAGAGAGAGAGGCTGATTAATTGGTTGGGATTGTTAAGATAAGGATTTTAAAATGTTTAAAATATATGTTTAGTTAGAATTATTTATATATTCATAATTTTACAGTTTAATATATATAAAAGGATTTTATATTATATATTTTGAGATTTTGGCTAATACAAAAATACTCCAAAATATGTCCGGGTCGGGTCTAAATTTATGGTTTGAAAATACGGATAACATACGTGTCAACCAAAACCAAAATACGATATTCGGGTAACGAAAAATGCATACCCCCAAGAATGGATGCACGTAGCGTGCACGTAGCGATCCAAACAGGTCTGTTTCACTGAACGGGACGAGAACATGATGTACGGATGCTACCACAGGGTCAGGGGTATGATGCAGGCCATGCTAGATATTTTTAAAATATTTTATTTGATTTTATTTGTTATTCTAAAAAAATGCAGATGCCAGATATAATGCCAATATACAGTATAAACAATATTAAAAGTGCACGGATCCTCGTAACTAGCCGGGATAAATCATAAACATGAATCAATACGGTTTCCAGCAAGCGGATCGGGTCGGATGCAAATACAGATACCAATTACATTATTCGCACCCAAAACACAATAAATCAAGAAAATGCCATAAATAAAGAAATACTTAAAACAGAACCGGTATAAATGAACTAGGGTGTTACAGAACAGGTGGCCATCACCAGAAATCCTTGGCCAAGCTAGTCGAGAATTACTGATCAAGGATCAGTAGTTTCTCTGGTGGTGATGGGTTTCATACCGACACGAAATGTCGTGTTATTAGGGGTCTGACTTTATCTACCCCCGTAGACACGATATGCGATACTTTTAGACGAATGGACCGAATTGTACGGATATTGTCACGGACAGGCTCAGTAGGGTTCATGATGAGTTTGCTCGTCGGCCTTCCTTTCGCTCAATACCTGGATAGCTGTTACGTACAGCTAGTGCCACTGACGTGTTTGTGGTTAAATCCACTGCCAGCGTATTGACGAGTCTTTAGAGTCCCACACAGAGGGTTTCCCTGCTTCGGGCAAAACGATATAGAGGTCGTATGGTATTACGGTAGGGTTCGATCATATATGTGCACTTGTGAACGTATTATGATTCAGATGGATTATACTAGTGGTTTTGGTTTAAGCCGGATTCTAGTATTTGATTGTTGGATTATTTTTGTCTCTTTGTATTCATATTTTTCGGAATACGGACACAGGTATGTATATACGGATGAGAGGTATTCTTGTAATTTATTACAAGATTGTTTCTACAAGATTACACCTCATTTTAGTTTTAATCATTTTTGCTAAAATGATTAAATGGGGTGGATGGATGAGTTGTGCTTTTGCATTTATCAAGCATGGCTACTTAGTGACTCATGGTGGTGACTCATTGGGTGACTTATGGGGTGACTCATTGTGTGACTCATGGTATTCTAGCATGCTTGATATTTGCTTGGGTTGTGAGATATTTTGGAGACTTGAGATATTTTGGGATGCTTCATTATTGCTCATAACACTTAGTCATTTTCTTGAGTTGCTTCATGCTTCACACTCTCATCTCTCTTGCTTCTTCTTCCTCTACCGCCACCCTAAAAATCTCATGTGTTGAGAAACCTGGGGTGTTTAGAGACAAATCAATCCATCATTAGACTCTACATCTTCTAGGTTATCCAGTTTAGCGAACTAGGTACCCTAGTTACCTCGGCTATGAGGTTGGAGCTCGATTCATAGACTCTCAGGTGGATCATCTTCGATGGAGGGAGACTGGCAACCAAGCTTGATCATGGTGGCCACTAGGAGCTTGGGATGATTGTTAAAGATCGATGGACACAGATCATTGGGTATAACCATTCTTAACTCTCTTTATGTTTGCTAGCTTAAGGTTTATGATTTGATCCGTATTATGGGGTTGTTCTAGCGCCGGTTTTATAAAATTTTTGTTCCGTACTCAGTCACGGTAGATGGCCAGGGCGCTGGCATAACCCAACAGGTACTCAAGTAGTTTCTCAGGGTGTTTTGGGCTACACTCCTACATGACTTATTGCGCTATTAGGGGTTTGACGGCTACCGCCCCTAGGCTCGATATGCGATGCTCTTAGACGAACTGACCGGACTGTACGAAGATTTTCACAGACAAGCTCAGTAGGAGTTCAGATGAGTTTGCTCATCGGCCTTCTTATCGACAGATACCTGGGTAGCCATTACGTGCAGCTAGTACCGCTGATGGCTTATGGTTAAACCTACTGCCAGCGTAGTGTCGAGTCTTTAGAGTCCCACACAGAGGGTTTCCCTGCATCGGGCAAAAGATGTAGAGGCCATATGGTTTTACGACAGGGCTTCGATCACATATGTGTACTTGTACACAGATGCTGATCAGGCGGACAATACTAGTAGGTTTTGGTTTAAGCCGGATCCTAGTATTGTATTATTGAATTATTATCGTCTCAGTGTATTCGTATTTTTTGGAATACGGATACGGGTATGTATATCCGGTGAGGGGCATTCTTGTAATTTGGCAAGGCATGCTTTTAGAAGGAGCCACCTCATTATATGTATTATCCATTTTCCAAATAGATTAATGAGGTGGAAAAGGGAAAATGGAGGAGACTTTGTGTGGCATGGGTGTGAAGCATGGCTCCTTGAGTTGTTTATTAATTTTTGTTCACTATTGAAGCATGGTGGCTATTTTCTTTAAGAAAATAATCCATGCTTCAATGAGTGTAATCTTGAGCCATTCTCCACACTCACACAACCTAGCTCATTTGCTTCTCTTCATTCTCTCTCTTATTTTCTCCTTCTCCTTCTTCCTCAAACTAAACCCTAACCCTTCACATGTGTTGTGAGCCATAGGGTTTAGTGAGACTGAACAATCCATTAGCACTCTCTATATCATCTAGGATATCTAGTTTTGCGAACTAGGTACCTTAGTTACCTCGGTTTTAAGGTTGGAGCTCGGATTATAGACTCTCGGGTGGATCATTTTAGACTTGAGAGGACCGACGAGGAGGCCCGATCCGTATACAATCCGAGGAGCCTATGATGAGGAGGGGGACAATAAGAAGACCCAAAGGACATGGTTCTGTGAGGTATAACTTTCTATTTGAGTGGTTAACCTCTGTTCATCACAGAAAACTGCATTTTAATACCAACCATTCATTATCTATTTTGTTATATATCGGTACTATTAACCAGTGTTTGCTCAGTAAATACAGATTACAGGTATTCGTAATAAAATACTGAAAAACACACTCAAAATCACGGATATGACAGTTGTGAGCCGACAATGCAATCAGAACAGAAAACCGATCGTTATCCAAAGAGCTCTTTTGCAAATAAACATGTGTACACATTTTTGGTCCAACAAAATACAAGTGTGCACATAGCACTTTGGTTCTTGGATCTAGGTGGGGCTGCTCATGGCACAAGTGGGCATAAGTGGGTGTGATGTGTGATAAATGCAAAAAGTTGTAATGTGAAAGAAAGTGCAAGTTTCCCTCCAATTCTACTGAACACAAACCGGGGCTTTATAATAAAATTAAACAATACTAGCAGCTTTGTTGAGTGCACTCGAGACCACCATACCAAAACGAGACACTTTGCCCAAGTTTGGACCGGCGAAAACCCTCCCATGACCGGCACCACCGGGTCCCCTAGCTCCAAATGTCCCCATTTTTCTTCTGGTCATTTATTAGGGTTACACCAGTCCATCTATATTGTTTATTTATTCTGGAGTTGAGCCTATAAATACCAGAACAGATATTGAGCAAAAGACCATATATATATAGATATGTATATACCATTCCATAGTTTTCTTTTGTTTTTAGTTTAGCTTGAGAGTTGTGTGGGTTTAAACTTGGTTTTCTTCTTCTTCTTCTCTCTTGAAGCTTTCTTTTGAGAGCTTCATTATGGAGGTTGAACAAGGAACCAATATCTTGTACCTCAACTTATTCAAGTGTTAATATATTGTCTTTGTTTTGTTTATTTGTTTATTTTGTTATTTTCTTTCCTTGTTATTTATGATGTTTAACTAATATCTTTTGTTGTGGTTATGGTGAGGATGTGAGATGAATGGCTTTGCTTTCCTCCTCCTCTTGTTAATATTTAATATGTTATAATGTGACTCTAAACTTAGTAATGCAACTTGGATGGGTTGATATGGTATGTTGATTCCATGGTTACTTTATAACCTCATCACATACCATATTCTCTCCACAAACCCCATCTTGCAAGCCTAAGGTTAGAATCAATTTAGTGTTGAGGTTGCTAGGTTTAGTTATGGTATTTTGTGATCAAGTGGCATGACAAACTACTTGGTTTCATATACCCTATACTATCACAAACACTTAGCAAACTTAACACTAAAATCATTTGCTCTCACTCGCTAATTTGTGTTTTTGATATTGCGGTATGCTTACTAACCCTTGTGCTTAGTGTTGATACCTCAAGCTTGGACATACAAACGGTAAGAGAACAAAACGGACTCGTTTCGTGTTTTGCGTCGAATATCGATATTTTGATGATTTGTGCTTCGCAACCGCCTTTGTTAGTTATATGTATGCCCTAGAGGCCATTACTGTACATAGGATGTATATTATAGTGGATGCTGGGACATATATAGGTAGGACTTTCTTGCTCGACATGATAGTACGCTATCTGGTTGCTCTTTATCTTAACATGTATACTTTCTGTCTCTCTGTTACATGTTGATAAAGCCCTTAGGATGTGTACTCGACTTGCAGGACTATGATGTAGATCATACTAGTGGGGCCTGGGTAGTCAATGAGTACATCCTTCAATATTCCTAGTCGTGGGAATATCGAGATGGGGCATTGATATTCCAGAGTAGACTAGCGTATATCTTCTCGATCCATGTGATGGGTGATGGATGATCCCATATCCATTGGTGTTTGACATCAGAGATGGTATACGGGTGCTCAGTGGTGACTGGGTACACCGAACGGACTCGCCGAGAAATCCCAGATGGTATTATACCTCACGTCAGATGGCAGTTCTCTGGTGACACTGGTACAGCTTAGTCTGTTGACCCGAGATCGTCATAGAGTCTTGTGTGTCTCCCACTGTGCTTTGATTTCCACCCTACCACGGCTCTACTGAGTCATGCAAACAGGTGGTTTTTGGGTACAGTCCCGATTCACATGGAGGCAATGAGCGATAGGAGGGGATTCGTCTCTCCCGGTATTGGGGGTTGATGTTGCGCTATGCTCGACTGGCCACAACTGGAAATCCCTGGCCAGGGATGCAGTGATTTACTGGTAAGAGTTATCAGTAGTCTCACGCTTGTTGTGGACCTTACATCGGCATGACTTATCGAGCTACTGGGGTCTGACGTTTACCACCCCTAGGCGAGATATGCGACATATCAGACGAACAGACCGGACTGTACGGTAAGTGTTACTGGTTGGATTCACAGGAGTGTGAGCGGGCTTGCTCGTTGATCTTCTGATCGCTCAATACCCGGGTGGCCGTTACATTTAGCAGACCGCTTGCGGCTTGTAGGTGTTTGATATGATCATCATCTACTGCCGGCGTATTGACGAGTCTTTAGAGTCCTACACCGAGGTTTCCTGGCTCAAGCGAAACGAAATAGGAGCGCATATGAGATATGTGCGGGACCGAGAATAATACCAGTATGTGATACTGAATTCTATTCTCGCGATTTGTATCATTGGACGGTTATATAAGATATAGCCGGGTTACCGAATCAAATGTTGATTCGATATATTGATACACTTGATATTAATCGGTTATATGTAGTATGACCGGATCATTAAATCAAGTGTTGATTTAATGATTTAATGTATAATTATATATTTGATATATTACTTTACATTAACTAGTATTTGTTCACTTAAGATTGATTTTCTCACTTGATGTGCACAAGTTCTATATGTGATATATGTTTGTGCACTAGTTTGTATCATGTTTGATGATACATGCAAACTTGGGTGTGTGTATGATATAAACCATGTTTAGGTTAATGGTTAGGGTTTTATTCTTTTTATTTATTTATTTTGTTAAAACTAAATGGTGGCTTTTCTTCATCTTTGCTAGAAGTTTCATGATGCTTCAAGCATCTTTGAAAAGTCTTAACCATTTTGTTTTTTTCTTTAACCTAACCATTACCTCTAAACTCTAGTTTACTCTCTACATTAGTTACCTCACCCATGGTTGCTATATGATAAGGCTTCACTTGATTTTCTATCATTCATTATTCATTTTCTTTTCTTCTTCTTCTTCTTCTTCTTCAAGAAGTGAAGAAACCTTTCTTGAAAATTTTCAAGTGAGAAATCCAAATCTAAAGTGAACCCACTTCCTATTTCTTCATCCTCTACCACTTGCCATGTTGTATGGGGTGTTTTCTTCATAAGTTTCATGACCTAGTGAAGATGGAGCTTGAGTTAGAGTCGCCTCGACGTAGATCATCTTCGGCACCGAAGTCAACGATCTAGCCCGCTCATTTCTCCGATGAAACCAACGCTAGAGTCCAGGATCCCGATGATCGTAGCGGAGGGATGTCATCACGGAGCTAAAGAACTGGAGGACCGGATCTATAAAGGTTGTAATCCCTTTCACTTGTAGTTAAAGTAGTTAACTTGCTTAGTTTCGCCTTACCTCTAGTAACGATCTTGCTTAGGGTTTCTCGGCACTTGATAAAAATTTGATTTTGGCATGGTTGATCAGTTGTAGAATCTCATGGGTGTGCCTAGGAACCCTACAGCCTTGACAAGTCATGCTTCATGCCAGGATCGACACAAGGACGGACAACTCATGATCAAGAGAGCGTCGAAGGAATCGCCGCGATTCAACCATCCGAGCCAAAGCCACGACCATATTTCTTTTAAACTTGTTTTCTTTGCTTTTGTATTCTTTTTATTTTTGTGACAACCAAACCTATTCCTTATTTGTTGAACCTTAAGCAACAAAACCTAATACAAAATTCCCTGTGGATCGACCCGTACTTCCCGGCTCGCTACAACGTGCTGTGCACTTGCGGTTTATAAATTTTAAAATGAGACCGAGCTCGCATGCACATTATTTCCAAAATCGATTCTATTTCCCAAACATACACGTTTGCGCACGCAGGTAAAGTCCCACCAACCTCATACAGTTTAGCTAGCTAGGGTTTATGGTCGATCCTGGGTTCAAGTTGGTGTTACGAAGCCCGTAAAAATCGTTTTTTGCGTATTCCGCCTCTCCACGAGCCCGCGGGGTGCATGACATCGACTTACAGTAGTATTAAAGCCTCTCCATAAGACTTAGATAGCTTGTAGCGACGTTTAAAATCTGTCGTTTTTGTCGTGCACGGACTGCCGACAAAAACAGAACCGAAAAAGTCTTTTAAAGATTTTTGCACACCCCGCGGGCTCACGGTTTGAATCGAGAATGTTAGTGTATATGCCCTAGAGGCCATTACTGTATCATACTAGTTTGTATATTACTTAATGGAAGCTTGGGATATTCACCTTGTATAAACAGTCTTGCTCAATATAGTAGTATGCTACTTGGTTTGATTCTATTTCAATGTGTACTTGTGTTTATTTCAGTATATCACTTATACGCATTAGTGGAGCCCTTAGGATCTTTGCTTGATTACCAGCGTTGTGATGGCAGTCACACTAGTGGGGGCTGGGTAATCTATAGGCACATCCTTATACAGGTCCCTAGTCGTAGGACTATCGAAACTGGGCATCGATACTCCGGAGTAGACTAGCGTATGCGCTTCTCATCCCAGTGTGGGAGATGGTCTGTCCCACAGCCATCAGTACGTCGTACTGGAGATAGTATACGGGTGCTCGTTGGGTTACGAGTACACTGGATAGGACTCGTCGGGAACTGACAGGTTGGTATTATACCTATCGTCAGTCATCAGTTCCCAGGTGACATGAGTACAGCTTAGTCCGCTGACTTGACACTGGCACTTCGCCTCGAGTGTGTTCCCACTGCACTTTGATCACTACCCTACCACGGCTCAAAGGAGTCGTGCAAACAGGTGGTGGTTGGGTGCAGTCCCGAAGCACTTGGAGGCAGTGGCGGTTAGACAGGATTCGTCTCTCCCGGTATTGGGGGTTGACATCGCGCTGTGTCTAGGAGAGCCATTACACGAGTAGTCCCTGGCCAGGGCAAGCGAGATATACTGGTAGGTTTCCAGTGTTATCTCAGGGTGTTTTGGGCTTCACTCCGACACGACTTGTACCGCTATTGGGGGACTGACGTTTTACCGCCCCCTAGGCCCGCCATGCGATGTATCGGACGAACAGACCGGACTGTACGGAGAATGTCACATTCAGACTCAGTAGGAGTTCAGATGGGGTTTCACCTCGTCAGCCTTCTTGTCGGCATCTACCTGGGGACCGTTACGCACAGCTAGTGCCGCTTGCGGTCTGTGGTTAAACCCACTGCCAGTGTAGTGTCGAGTCTTTAGAGTCCCACACAGAGGGTATTCGCCTCTGGGCAAAACAGAGTAGAGGTCGCATGGTTTTGCGACAGGGTTCGTTCTCATCCGCGCACTTGTGCCCGTTTGGAGTCCGGACGGATATTACCAGCGGGCTCTGGTTTGAGCCGGATACTGGTATAGTATTTGGGGTTGCTTTTATCTCTCAGTATTCATGTTCCTCGGAACAAGAATGCAGGTGTGTATGCACAGTTCTTTTTGAGGAGGAGGAAGATGATTTTTCATTAGGGTTTCGGAACGGGTGCGTATGCACAGTTGACAGTTGTATTTTTCCAAACCCTAATGGATTTGTATTATATCATTTAATAATATATAATAAAATGAAATTGTGTCATGGTTAGTTTTTGTTGACTTGTTGACCATGGTTGACTTGTTGACCATGGTTGAACATTTGACTACCATCATTACAAATGCAAGATGCTTTTTCATTCTTGCTTTTTCATTTAATGTTTGTAATGATATTAGTCATTCCTAAACTTTCCATCAAACCTTTTTCATTTTGATTATTATTATTATTTGATTATCCTTTTTCTTTTGTTATGGTTGCAAAAAGGAAAAGAGAAGCTCATTCTATCATTCTCACTCTCTCTCTTCACTTCATCTTCTTCTTCCTCTAGTCAAGAGAAACCTTCTCATGAGTTGAGAATCCTTCTCTTGAAAAACAAAAGCAACCCTTAGACACTCTCTACTCACTCTAGGATCAAGGGTCTAGCAAGCCGGCGATTCTAGTTCACTCCAAGTACGAGAAAGAGCCCAAAGGTCGAGCCTTCGAGGTGGATCCATCTTCGACGGAAGAAGGCGACAAAGGAGAACCATCAACCTCTACAAAGTTTGAAGACGAAGGAGTTCAAGTCTAGGTATAACCATCTTCATCCGAGTAGCTAACTCTCTTTAGCTAAGTTTGCTAGTTTTAGTTTAGGTAACGATCCCGACCATAGTTTAGTCCATGTTGCCTCTTGCGTTAAAATTTTGATTTTATACCGTTTCCGTCTCCCCGTAAGAACCGGGGGTCGCAATATGGACTTACAGTGGTATCAGAGCCTAACTAAACTTAAACTAGCTTGGTAGTGAAGTGTAACGAAGTTCGGAACCGAAAAAATCACAAAACCGGAAAAACGAAAACCTGAGTTTCTGTTGAATTTTTTTTGGCTCAAAATGAAAAACTTTATATTTGTAAATTCATCTCAGGGTTTTCTAAAAACACCCATGAAAAACGACACATAGATTCATCCAAACCGCCGCGCTTCCGCCGCACGAGGTAGGCTCGTGCCGCGGAAGCGCCGCGGTTTGATGTCCTCTCTGCATCGTTTTTCGTGCAGTGTCTTTCTGTGTTGATTTTGGGATTTTTAGGATATATATTATATGCCCAGATTTTCCAGAACTAAAATTTACTTTTGGGGGCCTATAATTCCGTATTTTTTCCGAACTTCACTGCACTTTGACTATGTTGGTTATATCTGTGATGTTTGCATGTATTGAACGTCGGCTAATCGCTATAAGTCGATTAGTCGGGGTTATACATGATCTGTAATGTGCTGGAATGTGTATATGAATGTGTTGGACTGTCGCGGGTGAATAGCCGGGGTGGATGTGAGATGAGCTTTTGTTTTTCTTTCATTCATTGTAAATGTAAATTGATGTAATAATATTATTTGTTTGGCCGCACAACCGGGTCGGGGTTGTAGCCGTCATTGTATAATTCTTTTTATTGTTTTTGCTCCTAGGATAGACCCATGGTGGGGTGCACAAACTACCGGGAACTTGGCGGGTAGTTTGCCGCACCCGTAGGGGTCTTGGGTGGGGTATTTGCTATTCACCGCGACCGTGTTATCCGCTTTTCGTTTCAGGCTCGAAAGAAATGCGGATTGCTAGTATATCCAATGTATTCATCTGTGATCTGTAATGTCTATCATTGCTTTCTATTTAGACGTTGCTTATGTTTTACAGCCGCGCTAGCCCAGCCCCCGCTCTGTCGTTAGTTAAGTAACCTAACGAGTGATGACGGGACCCCGTGGCGAATGCGAATGGCATAAGCGTACGTCATATTTTGGTTGTTTTCTGCAATGGTAGGATTAAATAATGGGACGCATTAAAAGAACTAATGCAAGAATATCACGCATTAAAAGAACTAATGCAAGATAATAAACCAAGTTTAAGTCGATGGAACACTTTCGAAAAACCACTCGGTTCTTTTCAAAACTAACTTTTAAATGCGGAGCTTGAGCCACTCCTTCTAAAAGCTATCTCGTTCCATCGATTATATCAAGTTCACTACGTTCACGGTTTTACCAAAACCATTCGTAGCCCTCCGTCGTTTCGCATGAATAGGCAATAGTATTCAAGCTGTGTATTTTGGCCAAAGTCAAGGCACAGTGATTGGTAGCTATTGGGTGTTCATGTGTAGCATAGATAGATGCGTTGGTTTGGGACAGTCGTGCTGCCATTTTGGCCAAAGTCAAGGGTATGTACGGATGGATCCAAATTAACCTGGAAAGTGACGGGAAGAACTTGACATGTGACTTATGATATTTTGGCCAAAGTCAAGGTCATAAGAGCATGGGGCAAAAATCCACATCGGGAGTTTCATAAGTACTGAAACTTGCTAGATTTGCATACCATTTGGAGTGTGATGATTATGGTAGGATTCCTTCATTTTCGTCACGCGATGATATTTGGATCCCGATCCTACTGTGAGTATATGCTACTCCTCGGGAAATTTCTCACTAAACGATCAATGCTATAAACCTAGTAGGTGCCTAGAAAGGTGTTAGCGGGGCTACGCCCCCAGGGAAAAGAGGTTCTTAAATTAAGGAACTTCGCGAAAGCGTTGGAAAACCTCCCTCGAAGTACCGACACTGGCCTGGCTGAACGGTTAAGCAAGTATTGTACGGTGGGATTGATCCCGGCTAATTCTTCCTTTGTGGTTTGAGGAGGGATTCGAGAGACAGTGGGAGCCATCCTGTTTAGACAAATTAAAAACCATTCTAAACTTGCAAGAGCATCGTGCTAAGTGTTTCTTCTCTCCCCCTGCAGCGACCAAATCGAAATGACTGGACTTAAGTTACTTCTAGATAAAAACATACTGACAGGGCCAAACTACAAAGATTGGCTCAGGAATGTCAAATTGGCAATCTCTTACGACAAGCTGGGGTATCTTCTTACCACCAAAGCTCCCCCCGTCCCAGGTCCCACCTCCAGCGTCGCGGATAAGGAAATCCGTAAGACTTGGGAGATTGACAGCGCGAAGGCCAGATGCCTCGTACTTGCCTCGATGGACAATGACCATCAGAGGAGGCACGAGAATATGGATTTGGAATCCATATTTCTTCATACAAAAGAACTGTATGGAGAGCAGTCTCGTATCGCAAGATACGAAGTGTCGAAGAAGTTATTTTCGACTAAGTTGGCCGTCGGATCATCGGTAGCGGACCACGTGCTTAAGATGATTGGCTACACTGAGGAGCTCGCGGAACTTGGGACCACGTTGGATAGTGAACTCTACACAGATATAATTCTCCAGTCCCTTCCATCCACTTACGCCCAGTTCATACTGAATTTCAACTTGCAAGAAAAGGAAGTTGAACTTTCAGAACTCCTCAACCTGCTGAGGAGCGCAGAGGGCACCCTACAGAAGGGTAGGGATACATCCACTTTGTTTGTAGGAGGATCTTCTTCTTCTAGGTCCAAGGCGAAAGCCAAGGGAAAGAAGAGGAAAGCCCCCGCCAAACCAAGGGGCGGTGTTAGTAAAGTGGGTGCGAAGGGAAAGGAAAAGGAAACAAAGATAGCGGGGAAGCTTGTTGGTAAAGAGGAATGCTTCTATTGTCACAAGAGTGGACACTGGAAGAAAGATTGCAGGGCTTGGAAAGCCAGGACACAGGAACTGAAGCAGGTTGCAGCTTCAGCTTCAGGTGTGTATGTTATTGAAAACTGTCTTTCTATAAACTCTACTTCCTGGGTATTGGATACCGGATCAGGATCTCATATCTGTAATTCTTTGCAGGCGTTGAGAAACCGTAGGTTTTTGAAGGAAGGTGACATGACCCTCAGAGTTGCGAACGGAGCTAGCATGGATGCTAAAGCCGTGGGGGACTATCACCTAGGAATGTCAGATGGACATGTTTTGGTTTTGCGTAATTGCTTTTTTGTACCCAACGCAACTTGTAATATCATTTCTGTATCTTTGGTTTCTAAAGAAGGTTATGAATTTGCGTTTGTAAGTAATGTTGTTAACATTCACCTTAATCAAGTTCTGATTGGGTCAGGTACATTGAGCAATGGTATATACGTATTAAACCAACCACAGATTTTCAATGTCCAGAATACACACAAAAGAAAGTCACCAGATATTAATCAGACTTTCTTATGGCATTGTAGACTGGGTCACATCAATGAGAGAAGGTTGACTAAGTTACATACAGAAGGATATTTGGATCCGTTCGAATATCAATCATATGCCACTTGTCAATCCTGTCTCAAAGGAAAGATGACAAAGACTCCGTTCACTGGACACGGAGTAAGAGCGAGCGAGCTCTTGGGACTCGTACACAGCGACGTGTGCGGTCCAATGTCTACACATGCACGAAGCGGTTATTCTTACTTCATTACTTTTACGGATGATTTTTCAAGATACGGTTATGTCTTCTTAATGAAACATAAGTCAGAATCTTTTGAAAAGTTCCAGGAATTTAAGAATGAAGTAGAAAAACAGACCGGCAAAAGTATCAAGATTCTAAGATCGGATCGAGGTGGAGAATACTTAAGTGCCGAGTTCCTGAATTACTTAAAAGAGAATGGGATTCTCTCTCAGCTTACTCCTCCATACACTCCGCAACATAACGGTGTATCGGAGAGACGGAAACGAACCCTATTGGATATGGTACGGTCCATGATGAGTAACGCTGAGTTACCGCGATCATTCTGGGGGTATGCACTAGAATCAGCTGCGTACCTTTTGAACCGAGTTCCTACTAAGACTGTGCCTACTACACCATATGAGATGTGGTGTGGGAAGAGACCCCATCTCAGTCACATTAAGACTTGGGGAAGTCCAGCTTTTGTTAAAAAGCAGCATGCGGACAAGCTCGAGGCGCGCTCAGTACTGTGTAAGTTTGTGGGATATCCAAAGAATTCCAAGGGATATCTTTTCTACTACGAAGAGGAACAAAAAGTTCTTGTTTCTCGTCATGCCCACTTTCTAGAACATCAGTTCTTAGAAAAAGAATTAAGTGGGAGCGCAGTAGAACTGGAAGAAATTCCAGAACCACAGACTATTACTGAAAGCTTAATGGAACCAGAGGGTTCAAATGAACAGGACATTCCTACGCCGCTCCGCAGGAGTAGTAGGCAGTCTCATCCGCCCGAGAGATACTACGGTTTTCTCATAGACGGGGATCGAGAGGATTGCATCATAGATTATGATGAGCCTACTAGCTTCCAGCAGGCCGTTCAGAGCATTGACTCGGTAAAATGGCTGGATGCAATGCGGACCGAAATGGAGTCCATGTACACCAACAAAGTATGGACGTTGGACATTGCTCTAGACGGGGTAAAACCCGTAGGATGCAAGTGGATCTTCAAAAGGAAGATTGGTGTAGATGGACAGGTTGAGACCTATAAAGCTAGACTTGTAGCAAAGGGTTTCCGTCAAAGACCTGGCTTGGACTACAACGAAACCTTTTCTCCAGTGGCTATGCTGAAATCCATTCGGATCCTTCTTGCCATTGCTGCCTTCCACGATTATGAGATTTGGCAGATGGACGTAAAAACCGCTTTTCTAAATGGAAATTTAGAGGAGTGTGTCTATATGGATCAGCCAGAGGGTTTCATTCAGAGTGGGAGCAGCGGAAAGGTGTGCAAGTTGCTTAAGTCCATCTATGGACTAAAGCAGGCATCGCGGAGTTGGAACATCTGTTTTGATGAGACGGTCAAGGAATTTGACTTTATCAAAAATCCAGATGAACCGTGCATCTATAGTAGATTTGTAGCGAGAACTGTAGTATTCCTTGTTTTATACGTGGATGACATTCTCTTAATAGGAAATGACATTCCTATGCTACAATCTGTCAAGGGTTTCTTGTCACACAGGTTCTCCATGAAAGACCTGGGTGATGCCTCTTACATCCTGGGGATCCGGATCCATCGTGATAGATCCAAGAGGATATTAGGACTTTCACAGTCCAGGTACATCGACACCGTACTGAAAAGATTCAGTATGGAAGATTCCAAGCGCGGTAACTTACCGGCTTGTCACGGGATCACCCTCTCTAAAGAGATGTCTCCCAAGACTGATTTGGAGAGGGATCGCATGTCTATTATACCCTACGCTTCTGCGGTAGGCTCTATAATGTATGCGATGTTGTGTACCAGACCGGATGTAGCTTATGCACTGAGTGTAGTAAGCCGGTATCAGTCAAACCCTGGGGAGAAACATTGGATAGCGGTAAAGAACATTCTCAAGTACCTGAGGAGGACTAAGGAGATGTTCTTGGTGTATGGCGGAAAAGACCTCCAGATTGAGGCCTTTGCTGACTCCAGCTTCCAGAGTGACAAGGATGATTCCAAGTCCATGTCGGGTTTTGTCTTTACCCTCAATGGAGGGGCGGTGTGTTGGAAGAGTTCCAAACAGGAAACCGTTGCAGACTCGACTATGGAAGCGGAATACATCGCTGCATCTGATGCCGCAAAAGAAGCTGTCTGGATAAGGAAGTTCTTAAAAGAACTTCAGGTGGTTCCGTCCATTGTTGACCCAGTACCTTTGTATTGCGACAACAACGGGGCTATAGCTTTAGCAAAGGAACCCAGGTCCCATCAGAGATCCAGGCACATCTTGAGGCGGTATCACCTGATCAGGGAGATCGTGGATCGCAAGGAGATCGAGGTTCGGAGGGTTGCTTCAGAAGAGAACACTGCAGATCCATTCACCAAGGCCCTACCCCAGACTCAGTTCGAGCGGCTGATCGAGATGATAGGTCTTCGATACGCCAGTACATGGCCTTAGTGCAAGTGGGAGATTGTTAGTGTATATGCCCTAGAGGCCATTACTGTATCATACTAGTTTGTATATTACTTAATGGAAGCTTGGGATATTCACCTTGTATAAACAGTCTTGCTCAATATAGTAGTATGCTACTTGGTTTGATTCTACTTCAATGTGTACTTGTGTTTATTTCAGTATATCACTTATACGCATTAGTGGAGCCCTTAGGATCTTTGCTTGATTACCAGCGTTGTGATGGCAGTCACACTAGTGGGGGCTGGGTAATCTATAGGCACATCCTTATACAGGTCCCTAGTCGTAGGACTATCGAAACTGGGCATCGATACTCCGGAGTAGACTAGCGTATGCGCTTCTCATCCCAGTGTGGGAGATGGTCTGTCCCACAGCCATCAGTACGTCGTACTGGAGATAGTATACGGGTGCTCGTTGGGTTACGAGTACACTGGACAGGACTCGTCGGGAACTGACAGGTTGGTATTATACCTATCGTCAGTCATCAGTTCCCAGGTGACATGAGTACAGCTTAGTCCGCTGACTTGACACTGGCACTTCGCCTCGAGTGTGTTCCCACTGCACTTTGATCACTACCCTACCACGGCTCAAAGGAGTCGTGCAAACAGGTGGTGGTTGGGTGCAGTCCCGAAGCACTTGGAGGCAGTGGCGGTTAGACAGGATTCGTCTCTCCCGGTATTGGGGGTTGACATCGCGCTGTGTCTAGGAGAGCCATTACACGAGTAGTCCCTGGCCAGGGCAAGCGAGATATACTGGTAGGTTTCCAGTGTTATCTCAGGGTGTTTTGGGCTTCACTCCGACACGACTTGTACCGCTATTGGGGGACTGAAGTTTTACCGCCCCCTAGGCCCGCCATGCGATGTATCAGACGAACAGACCGGACTGTACGGAGAATGTCACATTCAGACTCAGTAGGAGTTCAGATGGGGTTTCACCTCGTCAGCCTTCTTGTCGGCATCTACCTGGGGACCGTTACGCACAGCTAGTGCCGCTTGCGGTCTGTGGTTAAACCCACTGCCAGTGTAGTGTCGAGTCTTTAGAGTCCCACACAGAGGGTATTCGCCTCTGGGCAAAACAGAGTAGAGGTCGCATGGTTTTGCGACAGGGTTCGTTCTCATCCGCGCACTTGTGCCCGTTTGGAGTCCGGACGGATATTACCAGCGGGCTCTGGTTTGAGCCGGATACTGGTATAGTATTTGGGGTTGCTTTTATCTCTCAGTATTCATGTTCCTTGGAACAAGAATGCAGGTGTGTATGCACAGTTCTTTTTGAGGAGGAGGAAGATGATTTTTCATTAGGGTTTCGGAACGGGTGCGTATGCACAGTTGACAGTTGTATTTTTCCAAACCCTAATGGATTTGTATTATATCATTTAATAATATATAATAAAATGAAATTGTGTCATGGTTAGTTTTTGTTGACTTGTTGACCATGGTTGACTTGTTGACCATGGTTGAACATTTGACTACCATCATTACAAATGCAAGATGCTTTTTCATTCTTGCTTTTTCATTTAATGTTTGTAATGATATTAGTCATTCCTAAACTTTCCATCAAACCTTTTTCATTTTGATTATTATTATTATTTGATTATCCTTTTTCTTTTGTTATGGTTGCAAAAAGGAAAAGAGAAGCTCATTCTATCATTCTCACTCTCTCTCTTCACTTCATCTTCTTCTTCCTCTAGTCAAGAGAAACCTTCTCATGAGTTGAGAATCCTTCTCTTGAAAAACAAAAGCAACCCTTAGACACTCTCTACTCACTCTAGGATCAAGGGTCTAGCAAGCCGGCGATTCTAGTTCACTCCAAGTACGAGAAAGAGCCCAAAGGTCGAGCCTTCGAGGTGGATCCATCTTCGACGGAAGAAGGCGACAAAGGAGAACCATCAACCTCTACAAAGTTTGAAGACGAAGGAGTTCAAGTCTAGGTATAACCATCTTCATCCGAGTAGCTAACTCTCTTTAGCTAAGTTTGCTAGTTTTAGTTTAGGTAACGATCCCGACCATAGTTTAGTCCATGTTGCCTCTTGCGTTAAAATTTTGATTTTATACCGTTTCCGTCTCCCCGTAAGAACCGGGGGTCGCAATATGGACTTACAGAGAAGCCACGGGGTGGAGTATGGGCACCCTGGGGATATCTGGGAGGGACCAAAGGCTGGGCCCACCCTGTCAAGACCACCAAAAGGTGGCCTTGGTGGGTGGTGAGCCGAGAGCACCACAAAATGGTGCTCTCGGGTCTGCCTCCCCTCGGGGGCCACCTCGTAGTGGCCCTCGGGGGTGGGTGTTCTCTTACGGAAAATAAATAAATAAATAGAGCAACGGAGAAAATTCCCAAGGGGAGAATTACATGCCCACATGTGATAGGCGCTTCGTTTAATAAAACTAAGCTAAAACTGAACCTCACGTGCAGACACGTGACCCCTATAAGCAAAGTATACAGGCGCTTGAATACAGCAAACAAGTGGGATAAAAAGAAACTTACGTGATAACACGTGACACCCTTGGGTCGGCTTAATTTGATAGGGTCACATGCTACACGTGATAGACTCCTATGCCTTCTGGATTAATAAAAATAAATTCTAATTAAAAGGGATTAAAAGCCTTATTTAGAAAATACTTGCTTGGATCTTTCTAAACAAGAAAGATTACGCTCTGTAAAACAGAGCGCCGTTGGATTAAAGATCCAATGGTGATTAAAAATCACCAATCTACAGAGAAATTCTGTGCAAGGAGATATCTTCCTAAATTTGTTAAGAACGACAAAAGAAATATCTTCTGTAAAACAGAAGTCCTTGGATTAAAAAATCCAGCGGTGAATAAAATTCACCAAGTGATCAAAAAGATCATGTTGGTTGATTAGAAAATTAATCAAAATCTTTCAACAAGAGATTTGCTAAACAAATTGATTCCCTTCTTTCTCCTATAAATAAGAGCAAAGAAACAAACAAAAAAGAGGAGGAGAGACAGAAAAAAGAGAAGAGACGAGAAAAAAAAGAGAAACCCTTCGTAAGCTTAAAAGAAAAGAGAATTTAATTCTCCAGAGAGAAAAAGAGAAGAAGAAACTCTAGGTAAGAGAAGAAACAAAATACAGAGAATATCTCATCTCTTTTTCACCTCCATAAGAGTTTAACTCTTCCAAAAAGAACTTAGTTCTTCCTCTGGTTAACATCTGCAGAAGCAGATCTCCCCACAAGTTGAGAATTTAATTCTCATTGGGAAGATTTTGCCATGCAGATCCAAAATCTAGAGAGAGATCTAAGTTCAAAGAATTTAATTCTCCCAAAAAGTATATAGGAATTTAATTCCTTTGATGAAACAAGGGTTTAACCCTTCATATAAGAACTTAGTTGAGAATTCAATTCTCATCAGGGAGATTCTGTCATACAGATCCCAAACCTAAGAGAAAAACTATGTCTTAAGGATCCAATTCTCATAAAATAATGGGCTTGAAAGCCTCGAAACTCAGGATCTCCATGCACGTAAGAGGATTGGCACCCAACATGATAACTGCCGATCACATGCTCCCACGTGAGCGCCTGTGATGAACAAAAGAGAATAAAAGAAATTGACTCACGTGATCACACGTGACCTCATAGTAGTCCTTAGCACTTACAAAGCAAAAAGGAATAAATCAAAGGTAGTTTCCATTTTTGAGGCGCCTCACGTGCTCCCACGTGACCCAATAGCACTTAACGCTCAGAAAAGAACAAAAGAATAAACCCGTAGAGGCAGCACCTCAAATTCTTGAAGTCTAATATTACTTCAAGCGCCTCACGTGACCCCACGTGAGTGCCTCTGAATTTTAGCGTTTAACACCATTTTGTACACATCATGTGGGAGTACGTGAGCGCTGAATAAACATGTTAGTGTTGAACACTATGATGGGCTAATATTAGCCAGAATCAGATCAAATGTTCCAAGGACCATCAATTGAGCCCTTCATGCTCGGGGTTTCCAAAGCCGATCTCAAGACAGCTAATAAGCTCCCAACAAATGACATCCAAACTGATGTTCATCCCGCTTCCCAAAATCGGGACATTGGTTCAAGGGTACATCTCTTCATACCTCTGATACATGTCGTTGTAATCCTTCAACGTCTTCAGAGAGATGGAGGGTCCCAATAACCAATAACTATTGATGCATTCCCAAACTGGTTAAACCAGAACCCCATGGACTATGAGGTCCTTAAACTCATGGACTATGATGTCTTTAAACTTTATGGACTATAAGGTCCTTAAACTCATAGACTATGATGTCTTTAAACTTTACAGACTATGATGTCTCTAAACTGACATGGACTTTGATGTCCTTAAACCCACCGGACCGCGATGTCCCTAAACTAAAACAGTAGAGTCCAAATGCTCTTTTATTCGATCTAAATGATCCCAAAACCCTGTTACGTAGATCTTAGTCTAAAAGTTGGACTAACGTATCTTTAACAAACGTTTAAGTTGATCTTAATCTCAATGAGATTAACAATCCTTAAGCCCACTGGACCGCAACGTCCCTAAACTAAGACGATAGAGCCCAAATTCTCTGTCGTTGGATTTAAATGATTCCAAACCCTCCCGTTGAGTAGATCTTAGTCTAAAAATTAGTCTAACGTATCCTTAACAACGTTTAAGTTGATCTTGATCTCAATGAGATTAACGAGCCTTAAACCCAAACCAAATCCAAATCTAAGAAAATACGGCTTTGGACTAATCCACGTCCTATGGACGACAACATAAATTAGTCTCCGTATACAATCCACGGGCAACCCAACCCAAAACAAACACACACGACATGAAGTGTCCATCTGGAGAAGGAGAAAGTGGTTACCGCGATGCTGTAGCGTAATTAACTGCAGGGGTTTGCGCCTGCAGGGAAGAGCGTCCCCATAATCAAAAACCCCCTCACAATGAGGGGGAATCTGATGAAGTCTGCTACATCGGCCGCATCCATCTAAACCTTCGATACATGGTTCCATAAATCAACTTGGCATCTTCGGAGAGGTGGACGAATAAAACCAAATAGTATCTGCCCCCAAATTCAGGCAAGACGAATCTACGCGGTCTCGTCTCCCATATTTCGGCGGAGAACAGTGGGTACCCTCCTAAGGCCCCCGGATCGATAGTTAATTTTTGCCCCCTCGCCTTAGCATAGGTTCGGATGGGTTTCGAGTTTGTTTCGACTCCCGGATTGGCTTAAAACGATTTTTTTTGGTGACTTTAGTGGATAGTTTTTCATAGTCTTGAAAAATTAGTTTTGTTCTCTAATTGTGCACGGATTTTATAACATCGTGGGTTACTTTACAAGCTTTGTGATGTGTATATGTGTTCGTAAACCTCCGCTAATTACTATACGTCGATTAGTTGGGGGTTGCACATATTTGTATTATGATGGTTTGTGTATATGAACTTTATTGGATCGTCGTGATGGAAGAGCTGTGGGATGTGAGAAGAGTGTTTTCTTTTCTTCCATTCGATGTAAATTTGTAAAGTGATGTAATATTATTTTTGCGAGGCACATCCGGGTTGAGATTGTAGCCACCGTTGTATTATTTCTTTTACTGTTTTTTCTCCTAGGATAGACCTAAGGTGGGGTGCACGAACTACCGGGTTCTTGAAGTGCCGAGTGGCCTACTCATTTTATTGAAGGAGGCTGCTTCACTTTGGGAATTGGCAGGTAGTTTGCCGCGCCCGCAGGGGTCTAGGGTGGGGTTTGGCTATTCATCACGACCGTGGAATCCATCTTTCGTTACAGGCTTAAACGAAACGCGGAATTCCTAGTATATCTAATATGTTCATCTGTGATCTGGAATGCCTATTATTGCGTGAGACAAATGGATATTATATATATGCTATATAGTAGACGCTGCTTATGTTTTGCACCCGCGCTAGTCCATCCCCCGTTCTGGCGTTAGTTAAGTAACCTAACGGTGTTAGACGAGACCCAATGGCGAATGCGGATGACATAAGCGTACATGGTATTTTCGTTTCTTTCTGCAATGATAGGTGTAAATGATGGGACTGCATTATATGTTTAATGCAAAGTAAACAAACCAAAGCTAAATCGTTGGAACAATTTTAAAACCACTCAGTTTTTTTCAAAAAGCAAACTTTTAAATGCGGAGCTTAAACCACTCCTTTAAAAGCTATCAGGTTCCTTTGATTAAATCAAGTTCATTACATTCACGGTTTCGCCAAAACCATTCGTAGCCCTCCGTCATTTCAGATAGGTATTCAGTAGTATTCAAGCTATGTATTTTGACCTTCGCCAAGGCATAGTGATTGGTGGTTGCTTGGTATTCATCTATAGCATAGATAGATGCATTAGTTTAGGACAGTCGTACTACTATTTTGGTCTATGTCAAGGGTATGTACGGGTGGGTTCAAATTAATCTGGACAATGATGGGTAGAACTTGACTTACGACTTATGATATGTTGGCCTTCGTCAAGGTCATAAGAGTTTGGGGCAAAAATCCACATCGGGAATTTCTAAAGAAACTGAAACTTGTTAGTGTTGCATACCATTTGGAGACTGATAATTTTGGTAAGATTCCTTCAGGATTGTCACACAATGATATTTGGATCCCGATCCTACTGTGAGTATCCGCTACTCCTTGGGAGATTTTTTCATTAAAAACGATCAATGCTATAACCAAGTAGGTGTCTAGAACGGTATTAGCGGGGCTACGCCTCCAGGGAAAAGAGGTTATGTAATTAAGAAACTTCGCGAAAGCGTTGGAAAACCTCTCTCGAAGTACCAATACCAGCCTGGCCAAAAGGTTAAGCAAGTATTGTAAGAGTGAGATTAATCCTGACTAATTCTTCTTTTATGGTTTGAGGAAGGATTCGAGATACAGTAGAAGCCATCTTGTTTAGATAAACTAATAACCAATCTAAACTTGCAAGAGTATCATGCTAAGTGCTCTCTCTCTCTCTCTTAATTGCAGTGACCAGGTGACCAGACTAGGTTACAGCTAGATAATAAATTGACCGAGACAGACTATATTGATTGGCAAAGGTTTGTCCAGATGTCCATTACGTATGACAAGCCGGGACACCTCCTTAGTACTAAAGCCTCCGCTGTCCCAGGTCCAGTTTTCACTGTCGCGGATGTTGATATCCGTAAGACAAGGGAAAAAGACTGTGCGAATGCCAAGTGCCTCGTGTTAGCCTCAATGGATAGTGAACACCATGTTGGGATTCCTCAGCACATAGCCTAGGGTTTGAAAGCATCACACATGCCACAACAAAAACTAAAGGGGGTGCTAAGCAATCAAACTACGAATCATACTAGAAAACTAGGGTAACAAAAACTTGTAATCTAACAATACAAAGAGAAGTGAATGAAAATACAACCTTTGTAGATCCGGTCTTTTACTTCTAAAGCTCCGTGTTGACGTCCCTTCGCTGTGATCATCGTAGTCCCGAACTCTAGAATGGATTTTCCCAAATAAATGATCAAGCTAGCTTGTTGACTTCGAGGCCGAAGAAGGTCTACGTCGAGGTGACTCAAACTCAAGCTCCCTCATCACTTGGTCAAAAACTTTATGAAGATAACACCTAAACTAAATGACAAGTAGTAGAGGATGATGAAATAAGAAATGGGTTCACTTTAGATTTTGATTTCTCACTTTGTTTCTTCACTAAAAAAAAATCTAGCAAGGTTTTCTTCTTTTGGATGAAAAAGAAGAAGAAGAAAGAATGAATAGACAAGTGAAGATAATTATCATAATGCAACCATGAGTGAGTTAGTATCATCCACTAAACTTTGTAGAGACTAAACCATAGTTTAAGTTAATGGTTTGGTTAATAAATATCTTTAGTAAAACAAAGTAAGTGGACTTTGTCAAAGATGCTTTAAGCTTCATGAAGCTTCAAGTTAAGTCAAAGAAAGCCACCACTTTGAAATACATAATAAATAAAAACCATAACCATTATCATAAATATGGTGTAAGTCATACACACACCCAAGTTTGCATGTATCATCTAGCATGATACAACCATGAACACAAACATATATCACATATACATCATGTGCGCATCAAGTGAGAAAAACAATCTTAAGTGAACCAATACTAGTTAATGTAAAGTAATATATCAAATATATAATTATACATTAAATCATTAAATCAACACTTGATTTAATGATCCGGTCATATCGCATATAATCGACTAATATCTAGTGTATCAACATTGTTGGATATATGTATGCCCTAGAGGCCATTATGAGATAGTAGATGTATCTATACATGTATATATATTCAGTATGCATTCTTGCTCGACATGATAGTATGCTATCTGGTTCTTCTTTATCTGACGTGTTGATTTGATCATGCTTATTATTCACTCATACATGCTGATAAAGCCCCGAGGATATTAGCTTGACTGCTCTGATTATGATGGAGATCATACTAGTGGGACATCTGTAGTCTATAAGCATATCCTGGAAAGTCCCTAGTCGTAGGTATATCGAGACGGGGCATTGATATACCAGAGTAGACTAGCGTATATGATACTAGACCCATTCGATGGGCGATGGATGTTCCCACATTCATCGATGTTTGACATCAAGATCATATACGGGTGCTCAGTGGTGACTGGGTACACTGGACGGACTCACTGAGAACTCCTATATGGAATTATATCTATCGTCGGATAGCAGTTCTCAGGTGACACTGGTACAGGTTAGTCTGTAGACCCGAGATCGTCATGGAGTCTTGTGTGTTCTCCCACTGTACTTTGATTGCCACCCTACCACGGCTCTATTGAGTCGTGCAAACAGGCGGCCGTTGGGTACAGTCCCGAGACACACGAAGGCGATGAGCGATAGGAGGGGTTTCGTCTCTCCCAGTATAGGGAGTTGATGCTGTGCTGTGCCCGACTGGTTATATCAGAAAGTCCCTGGCCAGGGCTGATGAGATTTACTGATAAGTGTTATCAGTAGTTTCTCGAACTGTTATAGACCAGTCAACGGCACGACTTATTGAGTCATTAGGGTCGACGTAACCATCCCTAGACTCAATATGCGGCATATCTGATGAAGAGACCGGACTGTACGGTAGTGTTGCCGGATGGCTCGACGGGAGTTGTAACAGGTTCGCTTGTTTTCTTCTGATCGCTCAATACCCGGGTGGCCATTACGTTTAGCTGACCGCTTACGGCTTGGGGGTGCTTGATGTGATCATCACCCACTGCCGGCGTATTGACGAGTCTTAGAGTTCCACATAGGAGTTACCTAGTCCAGGCGAAACGTTGTGGTGCGCGTATGCGATATGCGCTAGGACCCGATTAAAATGCGTGTATAGGATACCATATATTAATTGGGCGGCTTGCTAATGGTCGGGTCGTATGTGATATGACCGGATTAGTGAATCAAGTGTTGATTTATCATTAGCTTCTCACTACAAATCCTATCTTGTTTATTTTGGATGTATGCATTCATTCTTGTTCATGCACATATGGATGTGCAAGCACACATGCATACATACATCATTTTATCATGGTTGCTTATACAATGAGAATGGTGGCAATATAAGAATCACACCATGGTTATTTTTGTGGATTATTATTGCTTTTAAATTAAAACAAAAAGGAAATGAAAATGGGTTAAATCATAAAAGGTTTCTACACTCTTCTTAACCTTACCATGCTCACCTAACATTTAACCCATGGTTTATTTTCTTTTTGTGCTTTTAACTTTAATCCAATAATATCTTTAGAGTTAACCATGGTTGGATATGAGGAAGGAAAAATATATATGCTTATTTTTCATATTTCTTTAAATGGTTCATTATTCTCTTCTTCACAAAAAAGACCACCATCTTCATCAACCTTGATCCTTTGCTCTCTAGTTCTTTCAAGAGAGCAAAATACTCATAAAAATAGGATTTTGAAGTGAGATCTTTAGCCACAACACCATTCTACTCAAGTTTAGCCAACTTGATTGGAGTGTTCTCTTCGTTTTACAAAGTTGCGAGCTTGGACGGGGAACTCCGTGGTGGATCGTCGTGGACGTGAGAGGACTACAAGAGAACCTTCTTCCAACACCCAAGAGACTAAGGAGTCAGGCAAAAAGGGAGCTACAAAGGTTGTAGTCTCGAAACCCTTATTTGATTAGCTTTTTCTTTGTTACCCTAATTTTCAAGGATTGATTCCTTTGCGTGTTTGTTTAGCACCATCAAAATACATACTTTGTGACATGTGATGCTTTAAAACTCATTATAGGGTGCTAGGCAAACCTAACATTAGTATCAGAGCCGACCTAGAACATTAGGCGATGCTTTAGCGAAGTAAAAACTCCGATCGAACCAAAATACGGAATTACGGGACACTCTCTGGAAATTTTTTAAAAACTGACATTTTTCAGAATTAAAAATACTCAAAAAATAGAGCAGGTAAATATAAGACAAACTGGAGAATTCGAGCCAATGAACAGTACTTTTGGCCGCGGAACCGCGGCGCAAGCAGGCTTAGGCCGCGGATCCGCGGCCATACAAGGGGATCTCTCACTCCATTTTGTACAGTGTTTTTCCTTACCTGCTGTTGTATATTTTGAGCATGTTTAATCTGAATCTGCTGTTGAAAATTCTGGAGATGGTTTTGGACTCGTGGTTTCGATCGGAATTTTCATTTCGTTTCCTTTTCGGGGTAAAGTAGAAAGTATTGAAGTGTTTGAACGAGTATCATTTGCTCACTATTCACGGGGTTTAAATACTTTGGAGATACGTGCAAGTCTTTTTGTGGTGGTCTCTCTAGAAGACAACAAATCTTAACTCGATTATGTGACCGTCTTGAACTGCCCTTTGAACCTTAGGGTTTGGGGCAGTACGGCGTGCCACATGTGAGGCGTTGGCTTGACCCTTCTACGGCTGGACCCCTACTACTGTGTCACACTCCGGTTTTTTGAACCCTGCTCAAGTGTTGAGCTTTAGTGAATCTTGGGTACTTGATCGTTCGTTCGAAAACTTTAATACTGTCTGTTTATCTGGAATGTGATACAATATGTGGAATTCATATAGATTAGGCATGAAATACGAAATATGTGATATTTCGCATTTATGATGTCTAAAGAGAATGTGGATTCCAAATATTGTAGTTTTACACTTTCTTTTCTATGACCGTAAGTGTAGTATGTACGATATCGCCGGTTTCGTTGCTATACATCAACGACAATTGGGGTATGCATACTTACTTACGTTGATGATTTGAGATATTATGTGTTGCTTAGATATGATGTGCATGATTGTTGCGATTGAATAGCCGGGGGGTTTTATGTGAGATGAGAGTTTTATATTTTCATTCATGTAAATTCAAATGTAATGTTTTATTCTTTTATTTGGGGCACTTCCGGGTTGAGGTCGTGTCACCAGTGTTGTATATTATTTACTTTTCCGCATTAGGATGGACCCAAGGAGGGGAGCACAGGTGACCGGGTTCAGGGGTTCAGTGGGAGGCCATCTCGAGGAGTCGAGACCGGGTCTCCTAAACTCCAGAATTGGTAGGGTCACTTGCCGTTCTCGTAGGGGTCCAGGGTGTGGGCTTGGCTATTCATCGTGACTGTAGAATCCGTATTTTCTATTCTGGCTAAATACTAAATACGGACGTCCTAGTATATCCCACATTATATCTATGTTTCTGCTGCCTGTGTTCTATGATATCTGAGACGAATGACATATTATATATATATGATATATAGTAGACGTTGCTTATGTTTTACATCCGCGCTAGTCCTGTCCCGGTATGCCGTTAGTTAAGTAACCTAACGGTGCATAACGGAACATTGCGGCGAATGCGGATGGCATAAGCGTACGTGTTATTTTCGTTTATTTTCTGTGATTGGCTTAAGGACTTAAATGATGGGATTACATTAATGTGATTAATGTAAAGAAAATAAATCTAAAAGATGTTGTAGAATCGGATTTGAAAAACCACTCGGCTTTTTATGAAAAAGCTATATTTCAAAACTGCGGAGCTTAAGCCACTCCTTTTAAAAAAAACCACTTGATTCTACAACGATATCAAGCTCAAAGCGTCAAAGATTTTCTTAAAAATCATCCGCAACCCTCCGTCATTTTAGGAAGTAGAGTACTTAGTATTCGTGTTACGTTTGTTGACCTTAGCCAAGGCGTAGTGTACGGTAGCTAAGTGATATCTTCCTACAAAAGCATATGATGCAGATTAATTTGGACGGGCATATGACTTTGTTGACCTTAGCCAAGGTCACGAGTATTAGGGGTAAAAACCACATCGGGAATTTCAATAGTTGAAATTTGCAATGAGATTGCATACCTTCCATGTGATGGTTGGATCCCGATCCCACTGTGGGCAATAGTTGCTCCTAGGAGAGTTTTACAGTTTACAATTAGCTAACTCATTAGGTGTCTAGAAAGGTGTTAACGGGGCTCCGCCTCTGGGAAAACGAGGTTTACTCTAATTAGGTCCGTGCGAAAGCACGGGGAATCTCCCTCAAGTACCGACACTGGCGTGGCTGAACGGTAGCGAAGTTGTAGACTGTAATTAATCCTGGCTAGTTTTTCTTTTTAAGGTTTGAAAGAAAAACTCGATAAAAGCAGTGGGAAACATCGATTAGACAAGATAATAACCAATCTGATCTATGCAAGAGCTTTCGCTGAGTGTATTCTTTTCTCTCTCTTAATGGCAGATACCCATGACTGGACTCAAGCTTTTACTAGATAAAAACAAACTGAATGGGACCAACTATAAAGACTGGATGAGGAATCTGAAAATCGCCTTGACTTATGATAAAGTATCATATGTCCTCACGGCTTCAGCCCCGCCCGTCCCTGGTCCAAAATCCTCAGTTGCGGACATTGAAGTCCGCAAGACATAGGACGCTGACTGTGCCACGGCCACATGCCTCGCGCTTGCATCAATGGATAACACACATCAAAAGCAGCACGAGGACATGGACATTCACGGTATATTGCTCCATACAAAGGAGTTGTATGGGGAGCAATCCCGCGTATTACGATACGAAGCATCAAAGAAATTGTTTCAGATGCGAATGGCCCCTGGCACACCAGTAGGAGACCATGTTCTGAAGATGATAGCTCTTATAGAAGAGCTTGAGGACCTTGGATGGACGATGGACAATGAACAATATATAGATATTATTCTGCAGTTCCTCCCCTCCACCTTTGCTCAGTTCATAGTGAACTTCAACATGCATGGCATGGAGAAGGAACTCCCCGAACTCCTTAACATGTTAAGGAGTGCAGAGAGCACTATGAAGTCAGCAAGAACTCCCGTTATGACTGTTGGACAATCTTCTTCTTCTCGCCCGAAAGCTAAGGCCAAGGGAAAGAAAAAGAAGAAGCCCACCAATCCTAAAGGTGGAGTTAAAAAGGTGAAGGGAAAGGAAAAGTCCAAGGCTGGAGACTCGGGGAAGGGCGAATGTTTTCATTGCCACAAGACAGGACATTGGAAGCGCAACTGCACGGAGTACTTAAGTCTCAAGAAGAAGCATGGGGATGCTTCTGCTTCAGGTGCGTTTGTGACTGAAAACTGTTTTTCTATAAACTCTGCTTCAGGTTCTCACATTTGCAATTCTATGCAGGGGCTGAGAAATAGCAAGGTTTTGAAGACAGGTGACCATACTCTCCGCGTTGGAAATGGTTCCAATGTACATACAGTCGCAGTGGGAGAGTATCACTTGGGGTTGCCATCTGGATGTATTTTGGTTTTAAATCCATGTTATTTTGTACCAAGTATTCTATGTAATATAATATCCGTTTCTTTGTTGGACAATGAAGGATATAATTTTGTATTGCAGAACAATGTTATGAACATTCACCTGAATCAAATGTTGGTTGGGTATGGTACGCTTAACAACGGAATATATGTCCTAAATCAACACACAGTTTTCAGTATACAACACAGTAATAAAAGAAAACTTTCAGAATTAAATGAAGCTTTTCTTTGGCACTGTAGACTTGGTCATATTAACGAAACAAGACTAAACAAGTTACACAAAGATGGATATTTAAACTCTTTTGAATATAAATCTTATGCGACTTGCCAGTCTTGTATCAAGGGTAAAATGACCAAAACTCCGTTTACCGGACACGGAGAAAGAGCTACTCAGCTCCTGGGCCTCATACATAGTGATGTATGTGGGCCAATGTCTACACAGGCTAGAGGCGGTTTTTCATACTTCATTACATTCACTGACGACTTCTCAAGATTCGGTCATGTATTTTCATTAAAACCCAAGTCCGAAGCTTTCGAGAAATTCATTGAATATAAACAAGAAGTAGAAAAACAAACCGGCTTGAGTATCAAGATGCTTCGATCAGAGCGAGGTGGTGAGTATCTCAGTACAGAATTTGCAAACTTCCTAAAAGAGAATGGGATTCTCTCTCAGCTCACTCCCCCTTACACACCACAGCACAATGGTGTGTCAGAACGACGGAATAGGACCCTATTAGATATGGTCCGGTCCATGATGAGTGGCGCTGAGTTACCCGTCTCGTTTTGGGGGCATGCATTGGAGACTGCAGCATTTCTACTAAACAGGGTTCCAACCAAAACCGTATCTACCACGCCATATAGAATATGTCATGGGAAGAGACCATCTCTTAAGAGAATTAAGATTTGGGGTTGCCCGGCCTATGTTAAAAAACAGAATCCGGAAAAACTCGAGGCACGGTCAGTCATGTGTAACTTTGTGGGATATCCAAAGAATTCTTATGGATATCTATTCTACCATAAAGAGGAACAAAAAGTGTTTGTTTCTCAACATGCCACATTCTTGGAAAAAGAGTTTTTCACAGATAAAGATGATGGCAAAGTGGTAGATCTAGAAGAGGTTCTAGAGACACAAACTACAAATAACGATTTGGTTGAACCGGCTGTTGCAACAGAAACTGAAGAACCTCGGCCACTCCGTAGGTCTGGTAGGACTTCTCGCCCACCGGAGAGGTACTGCGGTTTCCTCATTGATGGTGACAGAGAAGACTGTATCATGGATGATGATGATCCTACCAGTTTTCAGCAAGCTATCACGAGTAGAGACTCTGTGAAGTGGCTGGATGCCATGAGATCCGAAATGGAGTCTATGTACACCAACAAAGTATGGACTTTGGACGTTGTACCCCCTGGGGTAAAACCTGTGGGGTGCAAATGGATCTTTAAAAGAAAGATTGGTGTAGATGGGAAGGTGGAGACCTATAAGGCAAGACTTGTGGCGAAAGGCTTTTGTCAAAGACCAGGTTTGGACTATGACGAAACTTTTTCGCCCGTAGCCATGCTTAAATCCATTCGGATCCTACTTGCTATTGCTGCTCACTACGACTATGAAATCTGGCAGATGGACGTTAAAACAGCATTTCTAAATGGAGATTTAGAAGAACGCGTTTATATGGATCAACCAGAAGGCTTCATTGACAGTGGGAGCAGCGGGAAAGCATGTAGATTGCTTAAATCCATATATGGGTTAAAGCAGGCATCTCGAAGTTGGAACATCTGTTTCGATGATGTTATCAAAGAGTTTGATTTCATCAAAAATCCAGATGAACCTTGTGTTTATAAGAAGGCTGTAGGAAGAGCTGTCACATTCCTCGTATTGTACGTGGATGACATTCTTCTGATAGGAAATGATATTCCTATGCTACAGTCGGTCAAATCTTTCTTATCACTGAGGTTCTCCATGAAGGACCTGGGTGATGCCATATACATCCTGGGCATAAGGATCTATAGGGATAGATCCAAAAGGTTATTGGGATTGTCCCAAACCAGGTACATTGACACCATCCTAAAAAGGTTTAGTATGGAAGGCTCTAAACGGGGTGCCTTACCCGCTTGCCATGGGGTCACTCTCTCCAAGGATTCTTGCCCAAAGACCGATGAAGAGAGAGCTCGCATGAGTATTATACCCTATGCTTCACCAGTAGGATCTATATTGTATGCGATGTTATGTACACGCCCAGATGTAGCTTATGCACTTAGTGTTGTAAGCAGGTATCAATCCAACCCAGGGGAGAATCACTGGACAGCTGTGAAGAACATTCTTAAGTACTTGCGAAGGACTAAAGAATTGTTCTTGGTGTATGGTAATGGAGATCTCCAAATGGAGACCTTTACTGATTCGAGCTTCCAGAGCGATAAGGACGATAACAAATCTATCTCTGGGTTTGTATTTACCCTCAATGGACGGGCGGTGAGTTGGAAGAGTTCCAAACAAGATACCGTTGAAGACTCTACGATGGAAGCAGAGTACATTGCTGCAAATGATGCTGCCAAGGAAGCCATCTGGATGAAGAAGTTCGTCTCGGAGCTAGGAGTAGTTCCAACCATTATTGATCCAATACCTTTGTATTGTGATAATAATGGGGCTATGGCGTTAGCCAAGGAGCCCAGATCCCATCAGCGGTCCAGACACATCCTGAGGCGTTTTCATTTGATCCGGGAGATTGTAGATCGCCGCGAGATCGAGATTAGGAGGGTAGACACAAAGAATAACGCCGTGGATCCATTCACCAAGTCCCTCCCTCAGCCGCAGCATGAGCGATTTTTTGAGATGTTGGGTATGAGATACGCCAATAACTGGCCTTAGTGCAAGTGGGAGATTGTTGGATATATGTATGCCCTAGAGGCCATTATGAGATAGTGGATGTATCTATACATGTATATATATTCAGTATGCATTCTTGCTCGACATGATAGTATGCTATCTGGTTCTTCTTTATCTGACGTGTTGATTTGATCATGCTTATTATTCACTCATACATGCTGATAAAGCCCCGAGGATATTAGCTTGACTGCTCTGATTATGATGGAGATCATACTAGTGGGACATCTGTAGTCTATAAGCATATCCTGGAAAGTCCCTAATCGTAGGTATATCGAGACGGGGCATTGATATACCAGAGTAGACTAGCGTATATGATACTAGACCCATTCGATAGGCGATGGATGTTCCCACATTCATCGATGTTGGACATCAAGATCATATACGGGTGCTCAGTGGTGACTGGGTACACTGGACGGACTCACTGAGAACTCCTATATGGAATTATATCTATCGTCGGATAGCAGTTCTCAGGTGACACTGGTACAGGTTAGTCTGTAGACCCGAGATCGTCATGGAGTCTTGTGTGTTCTCCCACTGTACTTTGATTGCCACCCTACCACGGCTCTACTGAGTCGTGCAAACAGGCGGCCGTTGGGTACAGTCCCGAGACACACGAAGGCGATGAGCGATAGGAGGGGTTTCGTCTCTCCCGGTATAGGGAGTTGATACTGTGCTGTGCCCGACTGGTTATATCAGAAAGTCCCTGGCCAGGGCTGATGAGATTTACTGATAAGTGTTATCAGTAGTTTCTCGAACTGTTATAGACCAGTCAACGGCATGACTTATTGAGTCATTATGGTCGACGTAACCATCCCTAGACTCAATATGCGGCATATCTGACGAAGAGACCGGACTGTACGGTAGTGTTGCCGGATGGCTCGACGGGAGTTGTAACAGGTTCGCTTGTTTTCTTCTGATCGCTCAATACCCGGGTGGCCGTTACGTTTAGCTGACCGCTTGCGGCTTGGGGGTGCTTGATGTGATCATCACCCACTGCCGGCGTATTGACGAGTCTTAGAGTCCCACATAGGAGTTACCTAGTCCAGGCGAAACGTTGTGGTGCGCGTATGCGATATGCGCTAGGACCCGATTAAAATGCGTGTATAGGATACCGTATATTAATTGGGCGGCTTGCTAATGGTCGGGTCGTATGTGATATGACCGGATTAGTGAATCAAGTGTTGATTTATCATTAGCTTCTCACTACAAATCCTATCTTGTTTATTTTGGATGTATGCATGCATGTATGCATTCATTCTTGTTCATGCACATATGGATGTGCAAGCACACATGCATACATACATCATTTTATCATGGTTGCTTATACAATGAGAATGGTGGCAATATAAGAATCACACCATGGTTATTTTTGTGGATTATTATTGCTTTTAAATTAAAACAAAAAGGAAATGAAAATGGGTTAAATCATAAAAGGTTTCTACACTCTTCTTAACCTTACCATGCTCACCTAACATTTAACCCATGGTTTATTTTCTTTTTGTGCTTTTAACTTTAATCCAATAATATCTTTAGAGTTAACCATGGTTGGATATGAGGAAGGAAAAATATATATGCTTATTTTTCATATTTCTTTCAATGGTTCATTATTCTCTTCTTCACAAAAAAGACCACCATCTTCATCAACCTTGATCCTTTGCTCTCTAGTTCTTTCAAGAGAGCAAAATACTCATAAAAATAGGATTTTGAAGTGAGATCCTTAGCCACAACACCATTCTACTCAAGTTTAGCCAACTTGATTGGAGTGTTCTCTTTGTTTTACAAAGTTGCGAGCTTGGACGGGGAACTCCGTGGTGGATCGTCGTGGACGTGAGAGGACTACAAGAGAACCTTCTTCCAACACCCAAAAGACTAAGGAGTCAAGCAAAAAGGGAGCTACAAAGGTTGTAGTCTCGAAACCCTTATTTGATTAGCTTTTTCTTTGTTACCCTAATTTTCTAGGATCGATTCCTTTGCGTGTTTGTTTAGCACCATCAAAATACATACTTTGTGATATGTGATGCTTCAAAACTCATTATAGGGTGCTAGGCAAACCTAACATTGGTATCAGAGCCGACCAAGAACATTAGACGATGCTTTAGCGAAGTAAAAACTCCGAGCGAACCAAAATACGGAATTACGGGACACTCTCTGGAAATTTTTTAAAAACTGACATTTTTCAGAATTAAAAATACTCAAAAAATAGAGCAGGTAAATATAAGACAAACTGGAGAATTCGAGCCAATGAACAGTACTTTTGGCCGCGGAACCGCGGCGCAAGCAGGCTTAGGCCGCGGATCCGCGGCCATACAAGGGGATCTCTCACTCCATTTTGTACAGTGTTTTTCCTTACCTACTGTTGTATATTTTGAGCATGTTTAATCTGAATCTGCTGTTGAAAATTCTGGAGATGGTTTTGGACTCGTGGTTTCGATCGGAATTTTCATTTCGTTTCCTTTTCGGGGTAAAGTAGAAAGTATTGAAGTGTTTGAACGAGTATCATTTGCTCACTATTCACGGGGTTTAAATACTTTGGAGATACGTGCAAGTCTTTTTGTGGTGGTCCCTCTAGAAGACAACAAACCTTAACTCGATTATGTGACCGTCTTGAACTGCCCTTTGAACCTTAGGGTTTGGGGCAGTACGGCGTGCCACATGTGAGGCGTTGGCTTGACCCTTCTACGGCTGGACCGCTACTACTGTGTCACACTCCGGTTTTTTGAACCCTGCTCAAGTGTTGAGCTTTAGTGAATCTTAGGTACTTGATCGTTCGTTCGAAAACTTTAATACTGTCTGTTTATCTGGAATGTGATACAATATGTGGAATTCATATAGATTAGGCATGAAATATGAAATATATGATATTTCGCATTTATGATGTCTAAAGAGAATGTGGATTCCAAATATTGTAGTTTTACACTTTCTTTTCTATGACCGTAAGTGTAGTATGTACGATATCGCCGATTTCGTTGCTATACATCAACGACAATTGGGGTATGCATATGTCACGACCCGAAAGTACGGAACGTGACCGGCACTTAGATTACGAAGCGTCTAGAGGCGCCACGTAACCTAAGTAAGCTGAAGCCCAGAAATCTAAACCAAAAAAAGAAGAAGAAGACGAAAAAAAAAGAAACAAGTTTAAAAGCATCAGCAAATTTTCTCAAAAATTTCGGCAGAGTCTTCTCTGTAAAAACTGGCCCCCAAACGGGTACAACAAGTATAATATACATAAACAATAAAAAGCATCCCCAAACGGGAGCTAGCATCAACGCCAACAGGCGGAAACAACCACAACAAGCACAATAATATACAACGCCAATAGGCGAGGCTCAAAACTCAAAAGAAAACAAAACCACTAGATTAGAATAATACATGCGCGACTCTAAAGTCGAAATAAAAGACTGGTCCTATAAACTTATCAAGTAATACAAATATGGTTGATGGAGCTTACTAGATACAAATGAATGAATAAAAGTACAATGGTGGTTCGGATACAAGTGAACCAACCTACCGTGCAAATCACCCTGAAGAAAAGATGTGCCAACAAGCTGTCACGGAAACCTGTACATCGAACCTGTAATAAAATTTGGCACAACGGGGGTGAGTTGCCAACTCGTGAGTAGAAGACATCTACGAAAAGAAATCGAATGCTCGACGCTATCCTAGGTCATAATAATACACTATTATATCCCAATCAACTAGTAATAGCAGGGTAAAACTACGTGTAAGTGCAGATATTCCGTGCTCGTGTCAGTGCCTCATATAATACCATGTCATATGAACTGAAATGCATGCACCATGAATGTAAAGTAACAAATCCTGAAATCCAGATATATATGTATAAGAAATCTTTAGCTAATATCATAGAAAAATGTGTATAAGAATCTGAAATCTCAACAATGAAATCCATGGAAATCCGTGTCAAGCATCGACACAACACATGTAATCTCAAGTCTCAATATCTCGGGCTCCGTCAGTCCGGATCGGCCCATATCATCAAATCTCAGGACAACGGTCGGTATCCTCCGGATATCCGCCGCGCCAGACATCACCGGTAGGTAGCCTTCCCCTGCCAGGCTCATCGTCTACAACTCGATCTTCTTGCCCCGGGGTACCATACCGGGCCCACCATGTACCCGAGACGGTTCATCCACTCCTCGAATCGGGTCTCGAAATCCATCAGAAAACATGAAATCTCATGGTGGACGACACATACATCACGAGAAAACCGCATCTTATATTTTAAAAAGAGAGGAGGAGAGAGCGAAGTTTTTACATATTTTTGCGGTTTTCCCCAAAATCCAGAAATCTCATAGAAATCCAAATCTCAAAATCATGAGTAACTATATGATAAGTGTCGGCATATGCCCATATTACTGCATGATAACATGAAAATATGAATGCATGAATGTCTAAGCAATGAATATCATGTCTGTACTAATGTCAGAGAATAATCATAATATTATATCTGTCTAGTTGTTAACTGATTCTATCTATAAAAGACAATATGATCTAAAGTGTACGTGACATAGCAATTACCGATGATGATGTGTGTGAGCCGGCAAATAAGTGTGTGTGGAATATGCGCATCATCGGTAATAGTGCTGGTGTCCTAACAGGTAAAGTTTATACTGATTATAGCAACATATAAAAGAACATGCACCATGATGATTACAGTATGAATGTAAATACAAGTGTGCATTATCCACTCCTCTGCGAGATACGAGTACAACTACCACTATGTGAGTCGAACCAAAACCAGTGTCCATCTAACATCCTAAGAAACTAAACCTAATAGACTAGTCAGTAAGAAACTAGAGTCTACCTAAGGTCTAAATCAATATCTCTAATAGTCGGCGATCCCGCCTCAATAGCGTCACGTACGTAGTACGGCTTCCTCGAATCAAGAGTGCGGATCAATCATCAAATCTAAGCCTCGTACGGTAAAATCCATCGTACGGCATCCCAATATCGGGGTACGGTCAAGTATCTCCTAGGTGTCTCCTCATTCGTATAATGTCATCATCAACACATCTCATGATCAAGGTGCTAAACTGTGATCGCATACATCAATCATATATCATTGCCATCATGATAAGCATCATTAGTTTATCCACAGAAATATCATGTCATATGTGTAATATTGTGATTAAATCATACCGATATCTTATCGTCATCAAGTCACACCTATACGATATCGACATTAGGTCACACCTATATGATGTCGTAATCAAGTCATATATATATCATATCGTGATCAGTCACAAGCTACAGCCCAGGTACTATTTTAGCGTCCCATGTACCTCAATATCACCACCACCCTTTATAATTTATATGTTTATGTTCATTATCTCATTCTCTAATGATCCGCTAACACTTTAATACGACTGTATAGTCAAGAATCACGGCATCAAGCTCAGTTATACTGTTTCATCATGTCTCAGATATCATATCACATCAATGAATCCCACATACGTGTTGTGTATATATATACACCTATACCTAGTTTTATATATATACACACATATACGTATACGCCATGTCAAGTTTTAGTGTGTGCGTGTGTGTTTCTATCAGAAACCTACGAACCTCTCCCAAAGTATTCATCCTCAGGTGTGGTTTTCCTAACTCAGTCTAGTCCCGCCTAGGGTCATTACCAGGGTCCTACTCAGTAAGAATCTAGGGTCACATCTGGTTTCCTAATGTCAATAAGTGCTATTCCTATTCTACGTTGCGGGGGTGCTAAACGCCATCCACCCGACTTCCCCCCGTAGATATGCATCTACTCACCTGGTCCATGTCTGCCGAAGACAGTGTCGCCATCCTTCTCTTCATCGCCCGCAGTCCACGTGGGGGGTACCTAGACGCAAACATATAAATAGCATCGTAAACTGAATCACATACGAAAGTCAAACGATCTAAAGGAACAAGGTTAAAACTTATGTCCCGTCCACGCAAAAGAACCAAATACCGCTCGATATCGGCGTACAAACTCCGATGGATCGAGATAACATCATCAAACAACTTGTAGTTTTAAAACACATTACTTATACCATAAAACACGATTAAATCCATCGAAACCCTAAAATCCATCAAACCGTCCAATTTCGTAAAACCCGAAAATGCCAGTATACCGTTTTTCATCAAAACTTGACATTTAAATGAAACTAATGGTCATAAAACTCATTAAATAGCATTACTAGACTATACAAATCATTACTATATTTTTATTACACAATTTTGCATTTATTTGAAATTTCTAGTTTGCAACTTTTAACAATTTTAACATTTTTCAAGCAAAATACCACAATTCCACCACAAAACATGATTTTGCATGAATTAATGTATTAAACCACAATTCATGATGATAATGATTTAATGAAACCATAAATTATATTTTTAATCTCATTTATTTAGGAATTTTCAAAATCTAGTTTACAAAATAATAGCATTTTATTAGTATTTTCCAATTCTCAAAGTAATCTAGTGATCAAACTAAGTTTTTCTTTCCATTTACATGCTAATATTCTCACTAAAACTACAATATAATGATAGCAACTTTAATTGGAATTTTATATTACCCACAAACACATTTTAGAAAAATCTAGTTAGCTAATTTCCTTATTTAAAACAATTTTAAATGAAAATTTTACAATTTAACAACCATGCAATATTTTCCAATTCTAAAAGTGTTAAACTAACTATTATAACCCTAATTAATTATTAAAAACCCTAACTTGAATTTACAACCCTAATTTGCATTTTTAAAAAAAAACATAGAATTAATTCATTAAATCTAATTAAGCTTAAATGATCATCTAATAACAATAAATCAAAAGAAAGAAAATTATACCTCCAAAATGTGAAATCCAAACAAGAAATGAGCCTCCAAAATACATGCTTTCCCACTCCAAAATCCATATAAAGAAGGGTAGAGAATAAAGGGTATGAAGAAATTAGGATTTTGTGGAATTTTAATTGAATTTTTGAAGTATTTTTAATGAATTTTGAACAAAAAAGAAGTGGGAAATGGGGGGGGGGGGCTGCCATGGATGAGGCCGGCCATGAGAGGGAGTGAGGGAGAGAAAGAAATGAGTGAGGAAAAATGTAGAAGTTTCAAGAGAAGAATATCACTTAAAGGTCTTATCATGCTTTTATTTATTTATTTATTTATTCCTTCACTATAGCAACTCAAGAAAACTCTAGAAAATAGCAAAAATTTGCAAATAATTTTTGCATGATACATACTAAATTCTAACATGCCATGGTTCATTTTTACAAATTAAAACCATTTAAATTTGTAATTTACACTAATTTAGTGTAAAAATAAAGCTTATGTTAATATTTAAAATAATTAATTTAGGAAAAATATTTTATTAAACTAAAAATTTATAAGTGGCTAGATAAACACCATTTACTAGTAATTTCATAATTAAAATGGATATTTTTAAAATTATAATGAAAAACAATCACGGTTTGATTTTTCGAAAAATACATTTTACTTTACCGAAAATCATAAAATTCACTTAAACAATTTTATTCATTTAATTATTTATTTAATTATTTTTAAAACGTTACAATCTTCCCCCCTTTAAGAAATTCGGTCCCCGAATTTAAATTAAAACTCCCCTTCCAAATACTAAAACATTTAGCAAAACACTCAAATCGTCGGGGCTCCGAAATCATCAATACATAACAAAAATCAACTCCGTCAAGCATGACGCAATCATCGGAGTTATGGCGATAATAAAATATCATAACCCAATGTGAAAACCATCATAATATACATCAATCTATAACTTATATATAGTTCGCATCCTAGTAAAATCGCCGAATCATCATAATAAAGAAGCATACAAAAACCCCTCTTGAAAATCGCCGTGCAATGCACGTGTCACGGCCTAAGTAACGGACGTTTAAAAAAAATAACTATATATATATATATATATCGTTTATTTAACATACACGTCCCGCCTGGTTACTAAATCAATAATAATAATTAGGAAAACATACTGCTCAAACTAAAATCAATCCCAATCACATCAATAAAATATCATGTGCGTCCGGTGCGCACTGAAATCGAAACCAATTACAGATACCATGAATACCCACAAAACAAAACAAAGTGCAACAGGTGTGCACCAAAAACATCTGTCAAGTGCAACGGGCGTGCACGACTCAAAATCAGGTGCATCTAATCTGCACAAAACCCCGATTTAGTGCATCTGGTGTGCACAAAATCGCATCAAGTGCGCCAAGTATGCGCAAGAATCCTAATCAGGTGCACATGGAGCACGAAAACATACATCGAATATCAGACTCGAATCACAGTACGAAAATGGATAAAAACTAGGTCGAAACATATGTAAAAAATCATGTGTAACCCCTATGCACGAAATCAATCAAAAATCCCAAAATATATATAAAACCAAATCAAGTGTACTGGGTGTGTACTAAACAACATCAATACAACTGATATATGAAACACAAGTAGAATGAAGGTACACACATGAAATACCAATCGTAGAACAAAGTCCTCAAAATACAAAAATCCAATCAACGAAAATAGGAAATTCAAATCATTAAATCACAATCGTAAACACTATCGTCAATGTGCGCCTCTTTCCTCTGATGTCGACTGCTTCGAACTCGTTCTTTCATAGGTGTGCTGACTGCGCTACCAACGGCAATACTCATGTCTAGAGTCTCCCACATAGTCGATCCCTTCACTTGATATCCGGACTACATTAAACTTTTCGATCGATCCATCAAAATCCCATAATTCCCCGAGAGCTCAACACTCAAGTACAGTTTAAAAATATCCGGTACATACCCCAGCATCGATGATCCAGCTGTAGAAGGGCAAACCCAAGCCTCACTAATGGCACAGCGGAACTGCCGTAAACCCTAAGGTTCAAGGGCGTTCTCGTGGTCATTATGTCGAGTTAGGGTTTCATTCTTCTAGAGGGTCCATCGAAATACCTGCATGTTCTTCCGAATACTTTAAACTTAGGAAAATGGTTTTCTGATAATCGTTCGAACCCTTTAACTTCATCCGGACGACATGTGAATACCCTTCGTCCGCACGGTAAGTAATGCTTCAATCCTAAAAAATAACCAATACTCTAATGGTTATCGCATTCGAGCCGCAGCTCCCTCTGCCAGTGCGCCCGTGGTAACAGAACCACCCTCCGACATCGACGAAGATAGATCAAAGGAACGAATGAAATACGGTGCAAACAAATGTACATCGTAAGGCTCCTTAAGCAGAGTAGCGTATCGTAAGTATGCCGCGGACCATACCCACGGTACGTTACTCTACCTAAATCGCCTACTCCATCAACCAAGGGTCACCTAGACTTATACAGGGTTAAACCTAGCGCTCTGATACCAACTTTGTCACGACCCGAAAGTACGGAACGTGACCGACACTTAGATTACGAAGCGTCTAGAGGCGCCACGTAACCTAAGTAAGCCGAAGCCCAGAAATCTAAACCAAAAAAAGAAGAAGAAGAAGAAAAAAAAGAAACAAGTTTAAAAGCATCAGCAAATTTTCTCAAAAATTTCGGCAGAGTCTCCTCTGTAAAAACTGGCCCCCAAACGGGTACAACAAGTATAATATACATAAACAATAAAAAGCATCCCCAAACGGGAGCTAGCATCAACGCCAACAGGCGGAAACAACCACAACAAGCACAATAATATACAAAGCCAATAGGCGAGGCTCAAAACTCAAAAGAAAACAAAACCACCAGATCAGAATAATACATGCGCGACTCTAAGGTCGAAATAAAAGACTGGTCCTATAAACTTATCAAGTAATACAAATATGGTTGATGGAGCTTACTAGGTACAAATGAATGAATAAAAGTACAATGGTGGTTCGGATACAAGTGAACCAACCTACCGTGCAAATCACCCTGAAGAAAAGATGTGCCAACAAGCTGCCACGGAAACCTGTACATCGAACCTGTAATAAAATTTGGCACAACGGGGGTGAGTTGCCAACTCGTGAGTAGAAGACATCTACGAAAAGAAATCGAATGCACGACGCTATCCTAGGTCATAATAATACACTATTATATCCCAATCAACTAGTAATAGCAGGGTAAAACTACGTGTAAGTGCAGATATTCCGTGCTCGTGTCAGTGCCTCATATAATACTATGTCATATGAACTGAAATGCATGCACCATGAATGTAAAGTAACAAATCCTGAAATCCAGATATATATGTATAAGAAATCTTTAGCTAATATCATAGAAAAATGTGTATAAGAATCTGAAATCTCAACAATAAAATCCATGGAAATCCGTGTCAAGCATCGACACAACACATGTAATCTCAAGTCTCAATATCTCGGGCTCCGTCAGTCCGGATCGGCCCATATCATCAAATCTCACGACAACGGTCGGTATCCTCCGGATATCCGCCGCGCCAGACATCACCGGTAGGTAGCCTTCCCCTGCCAGGCTCATCGTCTACAACTCGATCTTCTTGCCCCGGGGTACCATACCGGGCCCACCATGTACCCGAGATGGTTCATCCACTCCTCGAATCGGGTTTCGAAATCCATCAGAAAACATGAAATCTCATGGTGGACGACACATACATCACGAGAAAACCGCATCTTATGTTTTAAAAAGAGAGGAGGAGAGAGAGAGAAGTTTTTACATATTCTTGCGGTTTTCCCCAAAATCCAGAAATCTCATAGAAATCCAAATCTCAAAATCATGAGTAACTATATGATAAGTGTCGGCATATGCCCATAATACTGCATGATAACATGAAAATATGAATGCATGAATGTCTAAGCAATGAATACCATGTCTGTACTAATGTCAGAGAATAATCACAATATTATATCTGTCTAGTTGTTAACTGATTCTATCCATAAAAGACAATATGATCTAAAGTGTACGTGACATAGCAATTACCGATGATGATGTGTGTGAGCCGGCAAATAAGTGTGCGTGGAATATGCGCATCATCGGTAATAGTGCTGGTGTCCTAACAGGTAAAGTTTATACTGATTATAGCAACATATAAAAGAACATGCACCATGATGATTACAGTATGAATGTAAATACAAGTGTGCATTATCCACTCCTCTGCGAGATACGAGTACAACTACCACTATGTGAGTCGAACCTAAACCAGTGTTCATCTAACATCCTAAGGAACTAAACCTAATAGACTAGTCAGTAAGAAACTAGAGTCTACCTAAGGTCTAAATCAATATCTCTAATAGTCGGCGATCCCGCCTCAATAGCGTCACATACGTACTATGGCTTCCTCGAATCAAGAGCGCGGATCAATCATCAAATCTAAGCCTCATACGGTAAAATCCATCGTACGGCATCCCAATATCGGGGTACGGTCAAGTATCTCCTAGGTGTCTCCTCATTCGTATAATGTCATCATCAACACATCTCATGATCAAGGTGCTAAACTGTGATCGCATACATCAATCATATATCATTGCCATCATGATAAGCATCATTAGTTTATCCACAGAAATATCATGTCATATGTGTAATATTGTGATTAAATCATACCGATATCTTATCGTCATCAAGTCACATCTATACGATATCGACATTAGATCACACCTATATGATGTCGTAATCAAGTCATACATATATCATATCGTGATCAGTCACAAGCTACAGTCCAGGTACTATTTTAGCGTCCCATGTACCTCAATATCACCACCACCCTTTATAATTTATATGTTCATGTTCATTATCTCATTCTCTAATGATCCGCTAACACTTTAATACGACTGTATAGTCAAGAATCACGGCATCAAGCCCAGTTATACTGTTTCATCATGCCTCAGATATCATATCACATCAATGAATCCCACATACGTGTTGTGTATATATATACACCTATACCTAGTTTTATATATATACACACATATACGTATACGCCATGTCAAGTTTTAGTGTGTGCGCGTGTGTTTCTATCAGAAACCTACGAACCTCTCCCAAAGTATTCATCCTCAGGTGTGGTTTTCCTAACTCAGTCTAGTCCCGCCTAGGGTCATTACCAGGGTCCTACTCAGTAAGAATCTAGGGTCACATCTGGTTTCCTAATGTCAATAAGTGCTATTCCTATTCTACGTTGCGGGGGTGCTAAACGCCATCCACCCGACTTCCCCCCGTAGATATGCATCTACTCACCTTGTCCATGTCTGCCGAAGACAGTGTCGCCATCCTCCTCTTCATCGCCAGCAGTCCACGTGGGGGGTACCTAGACGCAAACATATAAATAGCATCGTAAAATTAATCACATACGAAAGTCAAACGATCTAAAGGAACAAGCATAGGTTAAAACCAATGTCCCGTCCACGCAAAAGAACCAAATACCGCTTGATATCGGCGTACAAACTCCGATGGATCGAGATAACATCATCAAACAACTTGTAGTTTTAAAACACATTACTTATACCATAAAACACGATTAAATCCATTGAAACCCTAAAATCCATCAAACCGTCCAATTTCGTAAAACCCGAAAATGCCAGTATACCGTTTTTCATCAAAACTTGACATTTAAATGAAACTAATGGTCATAAAACTCATTAAATAGCATTACTAGACTATACAAACCATTACTATATTTTTATTACACAATTTTGCATTTATTTGAAATTTCTAGTTTGCAACTTTTAACAATTTTAACATTTTTCAAGCAAAATACCACAATTCCACCACAAAACATGATTTTGCATGAATTAATGTATTAAAACACAATTCATGATGGTAATGATTTAATGAAACCATAAATTATATTTTTAATCTCATTTATTTAGGAATTTTCAAAATCTAGTTTACAAAATAATAGCATTTTATTAGTATTTTCCAATTCTCAAAGTAATCTAGTGATCAAACTAAGTTTTTCTTTCCATTTACATGCTAATATTCTCACTAAAACTACAATCTAATGATAGCAACTTTAATTGGAATTTTATATTACCCACAAACACATTTTAGAAAAATCTAGTTAGCTAATTTCCTTATTTAAAACAATTTTAAATGAAAATTTTACAATTTAACAACCATGCAATATTTTCCAATTCTAAAAGTGTTAAACTAACTATTATAACCCTAATTAATTATTAAAAACCCTAACTTGAATTTACAACCCTAACTTGCATTTTAAAAAAAAAACATAGAATTAATTCATTAAATCTAATTAAGCTTAAATGATCATCTAATAACAATAAATCAAAAGAAAGAAAATTATACCTCCAAAATGTGAAATCCAAACAAGAAATGAGCCTCCAAAATACATGCTTTCCCACTCCAAAATCCATATAAAGAAGGGTAGAGAATAAAGGGTATGAAGAAATTAGGATTTTGTGGAATTTTAATTGAATTTTTGAAGTATTTTTAATGAATTTTGAACAAAAAAGAAGTGGGAAATTGGGTGGGGGGGCTGCCATGGATGAGGCCGGCCATGAGAGGGAGTGAGGGAGAGAAAGAAAATAGTGAGGAAAAATGTAGAAGTTTCAAGAGAAGAATATCACTTAAAGGTCTTATCATGCTTTTATTTATTTATTTATTTATTCCTTCACTATAGCAACTCAAGAAAACTCTAGAAAATAGCAAAAATTTGCAAATAATTTTTGCATGATACATACTAAATTCTAACATGCCATGGTTCATTTTTACAAATTAAAACCATTTAAATTTGTAATTTACACTAATTTAGTGTAAAAATAAAGCTTATATTAATATTTAAAATAATTAATTTAGGAAAAATATTTTATTAAACTAAAAATTTATAAGTGGCTAGATAAACACCATTTACTAGTAATTTCATAATTAAAATGGATATTTTTAAAATTATAATAAAAAACAATCACGGTTTGATTTTTCGAAAATTACATTTTACTTTACCGAAAATCATAAAATTCACTTAAACAATTTTATTCATTTAATTATTTATTTAATTATTTTTAAAACGTTACAGCATACTTACTTACGTTGATGATTTGAGATATTATGTGTTGCTGAGATATGATGTGCAGGATTGTTGCGATTGAATAGCCGGGGGGTTTTATGTGAGATGAGAGTTTTATATTTTCATTCATGTAAATTCAAATGTAATGTTATATTCTTTTATTTGGGGCACTTCCGGGTTGAGGTTGTGTCACCAGTGTTGTATATTATTTACTTTTTCGCATTAGGATGGACCCAAGGAGGGGAGCACAGGTGACCGGGTTCTGGGGTTCAGTGGGAGGCCATCTCGAGGAGTCGAGACCGGGTCTCCTAAACTCCAGAATTGGTAGGGTCACTTTCCGTTCTCGTAGGGGTCCAGGGTGTGGGCTTGGCTATTCATCGTGACTGTGGAATCCGTATTTTCTATTCTGGCTAAATACTAAATACGGACGTCCTAGTATATCCCACATTATATCTATGTTTCTGCTGCCTGTGTTCTGTGATATCTGAGACGAATGACATATTATATATATATGATATATAGTAGACGTTGCTTATGTTTTACATCCGCGCTAGTCCCGTCCCGGTATGCCGTTAGTTAAGTAACCTAACGGTGCATAACGGAACATTGCGGCGAATGCGGATGGCATAAGCGTACGTGTTATTTTCGTTTCTTTTCTGTGATTGGCTTAAGGACTTAAATGATGGGATTACATTAATGTGATTAATGTAAAGAAAATAAACCTAAAAGATGTTGTAGAATCGGATTTGAAAAACCACTCGGCTTTTTATGAAAAAGCTATATTTCAAAACTGCGGAGCTTAAGCCACTCCTTTTAAAAAAAACCACTTGATTCTACAACGATATCAAGCTCAAAGTGTTAAAGATTTTCTTAAAAATCATCCGCAACCCTCCGTCATTTTAGGAAGTAGAGTACTTAGTATTCGTGCTACGTTTGTTGACCTTAGCCAAGGCGTAGTGTACGGTAGCTAAGTGATGTCTTCCTACAAAAGCATATGATGCAGATTAATTAGGACGGGCATATGACTTTGTTGACCTTAGCCAAGGGTCATATGAATGGGTCTAATCAATCAAGAAATGACGGGTTGAGCTTGACTAGTGCTCGTGATTTGTTGACCTTAGCCAAGGTCACGAGTATTAGGGGTAAAAACCACATCGGGAATTTCAATAGTTGAAATTTGCAATGAGATTGCATACCTTCCATGTGATGGTTGGATCCCGATCCCACTGTGGGCAATAGTTGCTCCTAGGAGAGTTTTACAGTTTACAATTAGCTAACTCATTAGGTGTCTAGAAAGGTGTTAACGGGGCTCCGCCTCTGGGAAAACGAGGTTTACTCTAATTAGGTCCGTACGAAAGCACGGGGAACCTCCCTCAAGTACCGACACTGGCCTGGCTGAACGGTTAGCGAAGTTGTAGACTGTAATTAATCCTGCCTAGTTTTTCTTTTTAAGGTTTGAAAGAAAAACTCGATAAAAGCAGTGGGAAACATCGATTAGACAAGATAATAACCAATCTGATCTATGCAAGAGCTTTCGCTGAGTGTATTCTTTTCTCTCTCTTAATGGCAGATACCCATGACTGGACTCAAGCTTTTACTAGATAAAAACAAACTGAATGGGACCAACTATAAAGACTGGCTGAGGAATGGGACCAACTCCAAACGGGGTGCCTTACCCGCTTGCCATGGGGTCACTCTCTCCAAGGATTCTTGCCCAAAGACCGATGAAGAGAGAGCTCGCATGAGTATTATACCCTATGCTTCAGCAGTAGGATCTATAATGTATGCGATGTTATGTACACGCCCAGATGTAGCTTATGCACTTAGTGTTGTAAGCAGGTATCAATCCAACCCAGGGGAGAATCACTGGACAGCTGTGAAGAACATTCTTAAGTACTTGCGAAGGACTAAAGAATTGTTCTTGGTGTATGGTAATGGAGATCTCCAAATGGAGACCTTTACTGATTCGAGCTTCCAGAGCGATAAGGACGACAACAAATCTATCTCTGGGTTTGTATTTACCCTCAATGGAGGGGCGGTGAGTTGGAAGAGTTCCAAACAAGATACCGTTGAAGACTCTACGATGGAAGCAGAGTACATTGCTGCAAATGATGCTGCCAAGGAAGCCGTTTGGATGAAGAAGTTCGTCTCGGAGCTAGGAGTAGTTCCAACCATTATTGATCCAATACCTTTGTATTGTGATAATAATGGGGTTATGGCGTTAGCCAAGGAGCCCAGATCCCATCAGCGGTCCAGACATATCCTGAGGTGTTTTCATTTGAACCGGGAGATTGTAGATCGCCGCGAGATCGAGATTAGGAGGGTAGACACAAAGAATAACGCCGCGGATCCATTCACCAAGGCCCTCCCTCAGCCGCAGCATGAGCGATTTTTTGAGATGTTGGGTATGAGATACGCCAATAACTGGCCTTAGTGCAAGTGGGAGATTGTTGGATATATGTATTCCCTAGAGGCCATTATGAGATAGTGGATGTATCTATACATGTATATATATTCAGTATGCATTCTTGCTCGACATGATAGTATGCTATCTGGTTCTTCTTTATCTGACGTGTTGATTTGATCATGCTTATTATTCACTCATACATGCTGATAAAGCCCCGAGGATATTAGCTTGACTGCTCTGATTATGATGGAGATCATACTAGTGGGACATCTGTAGTCTATAAGCATATCCTGGAAAGTCCCTAGTCGTAGGTATATCGAGACGGGGCATTGATATACCAGAGTAGACTAGTGTATATGATACTAGACCCATTCGATGGGCGATGGATGTTCCCACATTCATCGATGTTTGACATCAAGATCATATACGGGTGCTCAGTGGTGACTGGGTACACTGGACGGACTCACTGAGAACTCCTATATGGAATTATATCTATCGTCGGATAGCAGTTCTCAGGTGACACTGGTACAGGTTAGTCTGTAGACCCGAGATCGTCATGGAGTCTTGTGTGTTCTCCCACTGTACTTTGATTGCCACCCTACCACGGCTCTACTGAGTCGTGCAAACAGGCGGCCGTTGGATACAGTCCCGAGACACACGAAGGCGATGAGCGATAGGAGGGGTTTCGTCTCTCCGGGTATAGGGAGTTGATGCTGTGCTGTGCCCGACTGGTTATATCAGAAAGTCCCTGGCCAGGGCTGATGAGATTTACTGATAAGTGTTATCAGTAGTTTCTCGAACTGTTATAGACCAGTCAACGGCACGACTTATTGAGTCATTAGGGTCGACGTAACCATCCCTAGACTCAATATGCGGCATATCTGACGAAGAGACCGGACTGTACGGTAGTGTTGCCGGATGGCTCGACGGGAGTTGTAACAGGTTCGCTTGTTTTCTTCTGATCGCTCAATACCCGGGTGGCCGTTACGTTTAGCTGACCGCTTGCGGCTTTGGGGTGCTTGATGTGATCATCACCCACTGCCGGCGTATTGACGAGTCTTAGAGTCCCACATAGGAGTTACCTAGTCCAGGCGAAACGTTGTGGTGCGCGTATGCGATATGCGCTTGGACCCGATTAAAATGCGTGTATAGGATACCGTATATTAATTGGGCGGCTTGCTAATGGTCGGGTCGTATGTGATATGACCGGATTAGTGAATCAAGTGTTGATTTATCATTAGCTTCTCACTACAAATCCTATCTTGTTTATTTTGGATGTATGCATGCATGTATGCATTCATTCTTGTTCATGCACATATGGATGTGCAAGCACACATGCATACATACATCATTTTATCATGGTTGCTTATACAATGAGAATGGTGGCAATATAAGAATCACACCATGGTTATTTTTGTGGATTATTATTGCTTTTAAATTAAAACAAAAAGGAAATGAAAATGGGTTAAATCATAAAAGGTTTCTACACTCTTCTTAACCTTACCATGCTCACCTAACATTTAACCCATGGTTTATTTTCTTTTTGTGCTTTTAACTTTAATCCAATAATATCTTTAGAGTTAACCATGGTTGGATATGAGGAAGGAAAAATATATATGCTTATTTTTCATATTTCTTCAATGGTTCATTATTCTCTTCTTCACAAAAAAGACCACCATCTTCATCAACCTTGATCCTTTGCTCTCTAGTTCTTTCAAGAGAGCAAAATACTTATAAAAATAGGATTTTGAAGTGAGATCCTTAGCCACAACACCATTCTACTCAAGTTTAGCCAACTTGATTGGAGTGTTCTCTTTGTTTTACAAAGTTGCGAGCTTGGACAGGGAACTCCGTGGTGGATCGTCGTGGACGTGAGAGGACTACAAGAGAACCTTCTTCCAACACCCAAGAGACTAAGGAGTCAAGCAAAAAGGGAGCTACAAAGGTTGTAGTCTCGAAACCCTTATTTGATTAGCTTTTTCTTTGTTACCCTAATTTTCTAGGATCGATTCCTTTGCGTGTTTGTTTTGCACCATCAAAATACATACTTTATGACATGTGATGCTTCAAAACTCATTATAGGGTGCTAGGCAAACCTAACATTGGTATCAGAGCTGACCTAGAACATTAGGCGATGCTTTAGCGAAGTAAAAACTCCGATCGAACCAAAATACGGAATTACGGGACACTCTCTGGAAATTTTTTAAAAACTGACATTTTTCAGAATTAAAAATACTCAAAAAATAGAGCAGGTAAATATAAGACAAACTGGAGAATTCGAGCCAATGAACAGTACTTTTGGCCGCGGAACCGCGGCGCAAGCAGGCTTAGGCCGCGGATCCGCGGCCATACAAGGGGATCTCTCACTCCATTTTGTACAGTGTTTTTCCTTACCTGCTGTTGTATATTTTGAGCATGTTTAATCTGAATCTGCTGTTGAAAATTCTGGAGATGGTTTTGGACTCATGGTTTCGATCGGAATTTTCATTTCGTTTCCTTTTCGGGGTAAAGTAGAAAGTATTGAAGTGTTTGAATGAGTATCATTTGCTCACTATTCACGGGGTTTAAATACTTTGGAGATACGTGCAAGTCTTTTTGTGGTGGTCCCTCTAGAAGACAACAAACCTTAACTCGATTATGTGACCGTCTTGAACTGCCCTTTGAACCTTAGGGTTTGGGGAAGTACGGCGTGCCACATGTGAGGCGTTGGCTTGACCCTTCTACGGCTGGACCGCTACTACTGTGTCACACTCTGGTTTTTTGAACCCTGCTCAAGTGTTGAGCTTTAGTGAATCTTGGGTACTTGATCGTTCGTTCGAAAACTTTAATACTGTCTGTTTATCTGGAATGTGATACAATATGTGGAATTCATATAGATTAGGCATGAAATACGAAATATGTGATATTTCGCATTTATGATGTCTAAAGAGAATGTGGATTCCAAATATTGTAGTTTTACACTTTCTTTTCTATGACCGTAAGTGTAGTATGTACGATATCGCCGGTTTCGTTGCTATACATCAACGACAATTGGGGTATGCATACTTACTTATGTTGATGATTTGAGATATTATGTGTTGCTGAGATATGATGTGCATGATTATTGCGATTGAATAGCCGGGGGGTTTTATGTGAGATGAGAGTTTTATATTTTCCTTCATGTAAATTCAAATGTAACGTTATATTCTTTTATTTGGGGCACTTCCGGGTTGAGGTTGTGTCACCAGTGTTGTATATTATTTACTTTTCCGCATTAGGATGGACCCAAGGAGGGGAGCACAGGTGACCGGGTTCTGGGGTTCAGTGGGAGGCCATCTCGAGGAGTCGAGACCGGGTCTCCTAAACTCCAGAATTGGTACGGTCACTTGCCATTCTCGTAGGGGTCCAGGGTGTGGGCTTGGCTATTCATCGTGACTGTGGAATCCGTATTTTCTATTCTGGCTAAATACTAAATACGGACGTCCTAGTATATCCTACATTATATCTATGTTTCTTCTGCCTGTGTTCTGTGATATCTGAGACGAATGACATATTATATATATATGATATATAGTAGACGTTGCTTATGTTTTACATCCGCGCTAGTCCCGTCCCGGTATGCCGTTAGTTAAGTAACCTAACGGTGCATAACGGAACATTGCGGCGAATGCGGATGGCATAAGCGTACGTGTTATTTTCGTTTCTTTTCTGTGATTGGCTTAAGGACTTAAATGATGGGATTACATTAATGTGATTAATGTAAAGAAAATAAACCTAAAAGATGTTGTAGAATCGGATTTGAAAAACCACTCGGCTTTTTATGAAAAAGCTATATTTCAAAACTGCGGAGCTTAAGCCACTCCTTTTAAAAAAAAAACCACTTGATTCTACAACGATATCAAGCTCAAAGCGTTAAAGATTTTCTTAAAAATCATCCGCAACCCTCCGTCATTTTAGGAAGTAGAGTACTTAGTATTCGTGCTACGTTTGTTGACCTTAGCCAAGGCGTAGTGTACGGTAGCTAAGTTAAAGTACCCAAAACGTGCTACGGTACCTATGATCCAGCCATAGAAGTGTCAAACCAATGCCTCACCTATGACACCGCGGAACCACGGCAAACCCTAGGGTTCAAGCCGCGGTTCCGAAGGCATAGAATCGAGTTAAGGTTTATGTTCTTCTAGAGGGTCCATAGAGTTACTTGCACGAACATTGAATATAATTAACTTAGAAAAATTCCAACACTTGGAAATTCAAGAGGGATCATGGGGTGCTGTTTGAATATCGTTCGAACTATCAAACATAGCCTAGGTTACCATCACAATGTTAAATTTTACGACTACGAAGTACTCCGTTTTGGTCCTATAGCAAAATTTACATCACATAAAAATTTGGACCAAGCAAACAATACCTGAAACACCAAAATACACACACCAGAGCACAAAACAAAAACGATGCACAGTGGAGCAAAGGGGGCCGGCCTCCCCGGTTTTCAAGGAAGAGTGCTCGGTTCAAATCCGAGCAATAGGTCTTGTTTTTGTTCTGTGCACTAGGGGTATTACATACATCACTATGCACTTGTTTGCACAATTTTTCTAGAACTTTTGAAAAACAACAAAGAGCATATGTACAGGGCTGCAGAAATTGCATGCTTACGGATTTGTTTCGTTTCCGTATTAATCTAACATCTTCTAAGTTTCTAGTTAGGCTCTGATACCATGTTGGGATTCCTCAGCACTTAGCTTAGGGTTTGCAAGTATCACACATGCCACAATAAAAACTAAAGGGGGTGATAAGCAATTAAACTACGAATCGTATTAGAAAACTAGGGTAACAAAAACTTGTAATCTAACATTACAAAGAGAAGTGAATAAAAATACAACCTTTGTAGATCCGGTCCTTCACTTCTAAAGCTCCGTGTTGACGTCCCTTCGCTGCGATCATCGTAGTCCTGAACTCTAGAATGGATTTCCCTAAAGAAATGATCAAGCTAGCTTGTTGACTTCGAGGCCGAAGATGATCTACGTCGAGGTGAGTCAAACTCAAGCTCCCTCTTCACTTGGTCAAGAACTTTGTGAAGAGAACATACTAAACTAAATGGCAAGTAGTAGAGGATGATAAAATAGGAAATGGGTTCACTTTAGATTTTGATTTCTCACTTTGTTTCTTCACTAAAAAAAAATCTAGCAAGGTTTTCTTCTTTTGGATGAAGAAGAAGAAGAAGAAGAAAGAATGAATAAACAAGTGAAGATAATTATTATAATGCAACCATGGGTGAGTTACTATCATCCACTAACCTTTGTAGAGACTAAACTATAGTTTAAGTTAATGGTTTGGTTAATAAATATCTTTAGTAAAACAAAGTAAATGGACTTTGTCAAAGATGCTTTAAACTTCATGAAGCTTCAAGTTAAGTCAAAGAAAGCCACCACTTTGAATTACAAAATAAATAAAAACCCTAACCATTATCATAAATATGGTGTAAGTCATAAATACACCCAAGTTTGCATGTATCATCTAGCATGATACAATCATGAACACAAACATATATCAGATATACATCATGTGCGCATCAAGTGAGAAAAACAATCTTAAGTGAACCAATACTAGTTAATGTAAAGTAATATATCAAATATATAATTATACATTAAATCATTAAATCAACACTTGATTTAATGATCCGGTCATATCGCATATAACCAACTAATATCTAGTGTATCAACATATCGAATCAACACTTGATTCGGTAACCCGGCTATATCGCATATAACCGACCGATGATACAAATCGCGAGAATAGAATACAGTATCACATACTGGTATTATTCTCGGTCCCACACATATCTCATATGCGCTCCTATTTCGTTTCGCTTGAGCCAGGAAACCTCTGTGTAAGACTTTAAAGACTCGTCAATACGGCAGTAGGTGGTGATCATATTAGTCACCCACAAGCCGCAAGCGGTCTACTAAACGTAACGGCCATCCGGGTATTGAGCGATCAGAAGATCAACGAGCAAGCCTGCTCACACTTCTGCGAATCCAATCAGTAACACTTACCACATAGTCCGGTCTGTTCGTCTGATATGTCGCATATCTCGCCTAGAGGTGGTAAACGTCAGACCCCAGTAGCTTGATAAGTCATGCCGAGGTAAGGTCCATAACGGTCGTGAAACTACTGATAACACTTACCAGTAAATCACAGCAACCCTGGCTAGGGATTTCCAGTTATGGCCAATCGAACATAGAGCAACATCAACCCCCAATACCGGGAGAGACGAATCCCCTCCTATTGCTCATTGCCTCCATGCGATTCGGGACTGTACCCAAAAACCACATGTTTGCACGACTCAGTAGGGCCGTGGTAGGATGGAAATCAAAGCACAGTGGGAGACACACAAGACTCTATGACGATCTCGGGTCAATAGACTAAGCTGTACCAGTGTCACCAGAGAACTGCCATCTGACGTGAGGTATAATACCATCTGGGAGTTCTCGGCGAGTCCGTTAAGTGTACCCAGTCTCCACTGAGCACCCGCATACCATCTCTGATGTCAAACACCAATGGATATGGGATCATCCATCGCCTATCATACGGGTCGAGAAGATATATGGTAGTCTACTCTGGAATATCGATGCCCCGTCTCGATATTCCCACGACTAGGAACATTGAAGGATGTACTCATGGACTTCCTAGGCCCCACTAGTCTGATCTGCATCATAATCTTGGAAGTCGAGTACACATCCTAAGGGCTTTATCAACATGTAACAGAGAGACAGTAAGTATACATGTTAAGATAAAGAGCAACCAGATAGCATACTATCATGTCAAGCAAGAAAGTCCTCCCTATATATGTCCCAGCATCCACTATAATATACATCTCATGTACAATAATGGCCTCTAGGGCATACATACAACTAACACACCAGAGGCAACACGAGAAGATGGACTTAGCTTCTATCTTCCTCCATAACAAAGATTTATATGGAGAGCAATATCGTATCGCAAGATATGAGATCTTGAAGGAATTGCTTCAAGCGAGGTTGGCTGTCGGGTCATCTGTAGGGGACCACGTCCCTACAATGATCAGTTATCTTAAAGAGCTCATGGACCTGGAGATCACGTTGGAGAACGAGTTATATACTAACTTGATTCTACAGTCCCTACCTTCTACTTACACCCTGAAGGAAACTAGGGAGATACCCGCTCTGCTTATTGGGGAATCTTCCTCTTCTAGATCTAAGGAGAAAGCCAAAGGAGAGAAGAAGAAGGCCTCCACTAAGCCAAAAGGCGGTGTCAGTAAGGTAGAAGGAAAGGGCAGGGCAAAAGTTTTGGGGCTAACAGTAGGGAAGGAAAATTCTTATTTTCACAGGAAAGGACATTGGCAGAAGGAATGCAGGGCTTGGAAAGCTAGAATCCAGGATCCGAAGCACGTTGTGGCTTCGGCTTCGGGTGTGTTTGTGACTGAAAACTGTCTGTCAATTAACTCTACTTCCTGGGTACTAGATACCGGATCAGGATCTCATATCTGTAATTCATTACAGGCTTTGAGAAACCGTAGAGTTATTAGGGCAGATTATATGACTCTCAGGGTTTCTAACGGAATGAGCGTGGACGCTGTATCCGTAGGGGAATATCATCTAGGATTGATAAGTGGGCAGATATTGATTTTACGTAACAGTTTGTGTGTACCTAGTCTACCTTGTAATATCATACCTTTATCTTTACTTTCTAAAGAAGAATATGATTTTACATTTGTAAGAGATGTGGTCCACATCCACCTTAATCAAGCTTTGATAGGGTCAGGTATACTAGATAACGGTATATACGTATTACATCAAGCTCAGGTTTTTAACGTATAGAACACACTTAAAAGAAAGTCTCCAGAATTAAATAAGGCTTTCTTGTGGCATTGTAGACTGGGTCACATCAATGAAACACGGTTGACAAAGTTACATAGATAGGGATATTTATGCGACTTATCAATCATGTCTCAAAGGAAAGATGACAAAGACTCCGTTCACTGGACACGGAGTAAGAGCGAGCGAGCTCTTAGGACTCATACACAGGAATATGTGTGGTCTAATGTCTATACATACATAAAGTGGTTATTCCTATTTCATTACTTTTACGGATGATTTCTCTAGGTATGGACATGTCTTCTTGATGAAACATAAATTCGAGGCCTTTGAGAAATTTCGAGAATATAAGAATGAAGTGGAAAAAACAAACAGGCAAAAGTATCAAGACACCGAGATCTGATCGAGGTGGTGAATACTTAAGTACCGAGTTCCTGGATTACTTAAAAGAGAATGGAATTCTCTTTCAGCTTACTCCTCCATACACACCACAACACAACGGTGTATCGGAAAGGCGGAACAGAACCCTATTGAATATGGTACGTTCTATGATGAGTAATGCTGAGTTACTGCGATCCTTCTGGGGCTATGCACTAGAATCAGCTGCATATATTTTGAACAAGATTCCTACCAAGACTGTACTTACCATACCATATCAGATGTGGAGTAGGAAGAAACTTTATTTTCAGTATCTGAAGATATGGGGATGTCCAGCTTTTGTAAAAAAGCAGCATGCAGACAAGCTCGAGGCACGCTCAGTTCTGTGTAAGTTTGTGGGATACCCAAAGAACTCCACGGGGTATCTTTTCTATTATGTAGAGGATCAAAAGGTTTTTGATTCTCGTCATGCCCACTTTTTGGAAAATCAATTTTTGGAAAAAGAAACTAGTGGGAGCGCAATAGAACTGGAAGAAATTCCAGAACCACAAGCTATTACTGAAAGCATGGTCGAACCAGAGGTTTCGAAAGAATAGGACATCCCCACGCCATTCTACAGGACTAGTAGGCAGTCTCATCCGCCCGAGAGATACTACGGTTTTCTCATAGACAGGGATAGAGAGGATTGCATCATTGACAATGATGAGCCAACTAGCTTCCAGCAAGCCATTCAGAGCGGTGACTCGGTAAAATGGCTGGATGCAATGCGGACCGAGATGGAGTCCATGTACACCAACAAAGTATGGTCTTTGGACATTGCTCCAGAAGAGGTAAAACCCGTAGGCTGCAAATGGATCTTCAGAAAGAAGATTGGTGTAGATGGACAGGTTGAAACCTATAAGGCTAGACTTGTTGAAAAAGGTTTTCGTCAAAGACCTGGTTTGGAAAATGATGAAACCTTTTCTCCAGTGTCTCCTTCTTGCTATTGCTGCCTTCCACGATTATGAAATTAGGTAGATGGACGTAAAGACCGCTTTTATGAATGGACATTTGGAAGAGTGTGTCTATATGGATCAGCCAGAGGGTTTCATTCAGAGTGGGAGCAACGGGAAAGTGTGCAAGTTGCTTAAGTCCATTTATGGATTAAAGCAGGCATCACAGTGTTGGAACATTTGTTTTGATGAGACGGTCAAAGAATTCGACTTTATCAAAAATCCAGATGAACCATGCATCTATAGTAAGATTGTAGCGAGAACTGTGGTATTCCTCGTCTTGTATGTGGATGGCATTCTCTTGATAGAAGATGACATTCTCTTGATAGAAAATGACATTCCTATGCTACAATCAGTCAAAGGATTCTTATCACAGAGGTTCTCCATGAAAGACCTGGGTGATACCTCCCAGAGAGGTTATATCGATCTATCCGTGTCCTTCGGTCTTCAACCTCTGTCCCAAGCTCCTCACGGCTTCCTCGATCAAGTTCGATCTCCGGTCTCCCTCATCGAAGACGATCCACATCGAGGATTAGTAATACGGGCTCCCGCTTCAAAACCCAAGCAACTCGGGTAACTAGTTTGCTAGCCTAGATAGCCAAGATGAAATAGAGATAGTTTGTGATTACTTTATCTCAAAAACACCCAAGGATTCTCAACTCATGAGAGGATATGGGTGGAGGTTGAAGAAGTTGCCATGAAGTGAAGAAGTATGAGCACAAGTAGTGAGCAAGTGAAGAAAAAAGCTTGTGAGGAAAATGGCTTGCTGCTGCTTTTTTCTTTAGTTGAGTTGTGAGGTATTTGTGTCTTCCACTTAAGAAAAAACCTCCACCAAAAAATATCTGCCATTCTTTACACAAATATCTCACAATCAAAACCAATAAAGAATCAAGCATGGCACATGTGCATCATAAATGAATCCATGACAAAACTCACACTTTCCACCTCACAATAATATTAAACATTTAAACTAAATGTTTAAAGCAAAAAGGAAATGGCAACTCTAAAGTGATCTTGTAACGAATTACAAGAATACCCCTCATCCGTATATACATACCTGCATCCGTATTCTGACTAAATACGAATACAACGAGATGAAAATAATCCAATAATATAATACTACGATCCGGTTTAAACCAAAGCCCACTAGTATTATCCGTCCAATCATGATCCGTGTACAAGTGCACGTATATGATCGAACTCTGCCATAAAACCATACAGCCTCTACAACGTTTTGCCCGAACCAGGGAACCCTCTGTGTGTGACTCTAAAGACTCGTCAATACACTGGCAGTGGGTTTAATATAACTACCGGCTGCTCGGTGAACGAAAGATCGTGCTCCAGCTGAACGGTCTGGTGCTGAATCATATGAGAAGGGCCATGAAAATACTTGTGAAGCATCGATACATGGAATACATGGTGAACATTCAAAAAACTGGTGGGAAGTGCCAAACGATAGGCAGCGGCACCAACTCGCTCAAGGATCTCAAAAGGACCCACAAACCTAGGACTAAGCTTCCCTTTCTTCCCAAATCTCATCACGCCCTTCATCGGAGAAATCTGTAGGAATACATGATCCCCCACTACGAACTCAAGCCTGTGATGACGACGGTCGGCATAAGATTTCTGTCTGCACTGGGCTGCTCTCATCCTATCCTGAATCAATTGGATCTTCTCCATAGTCTCTTGAACTAGCCGGGGTCCCAAAATTCTGCTCTCGCTGAGTTCAGTCCAACAGACAGGCGATCGACATTTTCTACCATACAAAGCCTCAAAAGGTGCCATCTGAATCGTCTTCTGATAACCATTATTATAGAACTCTATCAACGGCATGTGACGATCCCAACTACCACTAGAATCAAGCACGCACGCACAAAGCATATCCTCCAGAGTCTGTATAGTCCGCTCTGACTGACCATCGGTCTGCGGATGGAAAGCGGTGCTAAAACTCAATCAGGTACCCAAAGCTTCCTGAAATTTCTGCCAGCGACGGCTGGTAAACTGGGTGCCCCTATCGGATACGATGCATGTGGGAATGCCATGCAAACGTACAATCTCATCAATGTACAACTGAGCATACTGAGCATAACCGAAAGTGGTCTTCACTGGAAAGAAGTGAGCCGCCTTCGTCAACCAGTCAACAATCACCCAAATGGAGTCATACCCTATACTGGACATGGGTAGACCCACAACGAAATCCATGGAGATCTGTTCCCATTTCCACTCCGGAATGGGTAAAGGCTGCAACTCTCCTGCCGGTCTTTGATGCTCAGCCTTGACTTGCTGACAAGTCAGGCGCTTCGAAACGAAGTCCAAAACATCCCTCTTCATCCCTTCCCACCAGTAGATGTCTCTCAAATCATGGTACATCTTGGTAGAACCTAGGTGAACACTATAAGATGACTGATGTGCCTGCTCTAGGATCTCGCGCCTCAGCCCCTCAGTGTTTGGTATACATAAACGAGTCCCGAAACGTAGCACACCCTGGTCATCAATCATGAACTCTGAATCTCTACCCTGCCGAACATGTTCAAGAATCTCAAACAAACGGGCATCGCTGGGCTGCGCCTCACGGATATAATCCAGTAGAAGTGGATGGGCGCGGACATGAGCAAGCTGTCCCCCACTGGAAGTGAACTCAAACTGTACTCTACTGTCGCATAAGATCTGTCAATCTGCAGAAGACTGTCTCTGAACCGCTCTCAACTGGGACAAGCTACCCCCGGGCCTACGACTCAAAGCATCAGCTACCACATTCATCTTGCCCGGGTGATAAAGGATCTCACAATCATAATCCTTCACGAGCTCCATCTAACGGCGCTGCCACAAATTCAGATCCCGCTGCTGGAAGATGTACTTCAATCTCTGGTGGTCTATGAAAATCTAACACGACTCCCTATACAAGTAGTGTCTCCAAATCTTAAGTGCAAAGACCACCGCGGCCATCTCAAGATCATGAGTGGGATAATTCTGCTCGTGCTTCTTCAACTACCGGGAAGCATAAGCGATAACTCTATCATGCTGCATCAATACACAACCGAGCCCCACTCGAGAAGCATTACAGTAAACGACGTAGCCGCCCGATCCAGAAGACAAAGATAAAACTGTTAGTTATATGTATGCCCTAGAGACCATTACTGTACATAAGATGTATATTGTAGTGGATGCTTGGACATATATAGGGAGGACTTTCTTGCTCTACATGATAGTATGCTATCTGGTTACTCTTTATCTTAACATGTACATTGATTGTCTCTCTGTTACATGTTGGTAAAGCCTTTAGGATGCGTACTTGACTACCTAGATTATGATGGAGATCATACTAGTAGGACAAAGGTAGTCTGTGAGTACTTTAATGCCCCTAGTCGTGGGTGTATCGAGATGGGGCATCGATATACCAGAGTAGACTAGCGTATATCTTCTCGACCCATGTAGATGGGCGATGGATGATCCCATATCCATTGGTGTTTGACATCAGAGATGATATATGGGTGCTCAGTAGAGACTGGGTACACTGGACGGACTCGCCGAGAACTCCCAGATGGTATTATACCTCACGTCAGATGGCAGTTCTCTTGTGACACTGGTACAGGTTAGTCCGACGACCCGAGATCGTCATAGAGGCTTGTGTGATTCCCACTGTGCTTTGATTTCCACCTTACCACGTTCATGAGAACGTGCAAAACGGTGGTTTTTGGGTACATCCCCGAGTCACATGGAGGAAATGAGCGATAGGAGGGGATTCGTCTCTCCCGGTATTGGGGGTTGATGTTGCGCTGTGCTCGATTGGCTATAACAGGAAGTCCCTTGCCAGGGCTGTTTCAGATATTTACTGGTAAGTGTTACCAGTAGTTTATCGACCCGTTATGAGCCTCATATCGGCACGACTTATCGAGTTACTGGGGTCTGACGTTTACCACCCCTAGACGAGATATGCGACATATCAGATGAAGAGCCCGGACTGTATGGTGGTGTTACTGATTGGACTCGCAGGAGTATGAGTAGGCTTTCTTATTGATCTTATGATCGCTCAATACGCGGGTGGTCGTTACGTTTAGCAGACCGCTTGCAGCTTGTGGGTGTTTAATATGATCATCACCTACTGCCGGCGTATTGACGAGTCTTTAGAGTCCTACACAGAGGTTTCCTGGTTCAAGCAAAACGGAGTAGGAGCACATATGAGATATGTGTGGGACCGAGATTAATTCGTGTATGTGATCCGCATTCTATTCTCGCGATTTGTGACATCGGTCGGTTATATGTGATATAGCCAGGTTATCGGATCAACTGTTGATTCGATAAGTTGTTGCATTAGATATTAGTCGGTTATATGTGATATAGCCGGATTATTAAAGCAAGTGTTGATTTAATAATTTAATGTATAATTGTATATTTGATATACTAGATTACATTAGCTAATATTAGCTCACTTAAACATTTCTTTTTCTCACTTCTGTGCATTAGTGTATATGTGATATATATTAATGTACAACTTTTTGTGTCATGCTAGATGCCACATGAGACATGGGTGTATGATGTAAGTCCACGTTACCTCTCCCGGTTCTTTCGGGCTTGCGGAAACGGTGAAAAACGATTTTTTAGGTTATGGTAACATGGACTATAAAACACGGATCTTTGCTAAACTACACACTAGCAACTAACAAGAGCTTTACCTACTCGGTTAGGGGGTTATACCTCAACTTGAACTCCTTCTCTTGGACTCCTTGTGGTGGTCAGATGGTTCTCTCCTCGTCGCCTTCTCTCGCCGAAGATGGATCCACCTGAGGGTCTCTACCTTGAGCTCCTTCCTCGAACTTGAGGAAACTAAAGTGTCCGGCTTGCTAGACCTTCTACCTTAGAATGAGTAGAGAGTGGCTTTGGGTTTTTATCTCAACGGAAATGGTTCTCAACTCATGAGAATGATTTTCCTTGAGCTAGAGGAAGAGGAAGAGGAAGAGATGAGAGAGAATGAGAATGAGAGTATGATATGAAAATAACAACCATATCACATATATGTGAATTAATAATTAACAATATTAATCAAAATGAAAAAGGTGATGGTTGGTTTGATATGACCATTATCATTTCACATTTAATGTGTTTTGCAAAGATCAAAGAGCATCTTTGCTTGAAATGATGATGGTCAAAGTTTCAACCTTGGTCAAAATGTCAACAACCCTAACCATAACTCAATTTCCTTTTAATTAACATTATTAATCATAATTCACATGTTCATTAGGGTTTGGTAAACGACAACTGTCAACTGTGCATACACACCCGTACCAAAACCCTAATGAGAATCCTCTTCCTCCGCCTCAAACAACTGTGCATACACACCCGCATTCGTGTTCTGAGGAACACGAATACAATGAGATAAAACTAACCCCAAAACATATACTAGGATCTGGCTCAAACCAGAGCCCGCTAGTAATGACTGCCCGGACACCAAACGTGCACAAGTGCACGGATGTGAACGAACCCTGTCGCAAAACCATGTGACCTCTACTCTGTTTTGCCCAAAGGAGAATAACCCTCTGTGTGGGACTCTAAAGACTCGACACTACGCTGGCAGTGGGTTTAACCACTGACCGCAAGCGGCACTAGCTGTACGTAACGGCCCCCAGGTAGATGCCGATAAGAAGATTGATGAGGTGAACCCATCCGAACTCCTACTGAGCCTGTATGTGATAATCTCCGTACAGTCCGGTCTGATCGTCTGAGAATATCGCATGGCGGGCCTAGGGAGGTGGTAAACGTCAGTCCCCTAATAGCGGTACAAGTCGTGTCGGAGTGTAGCCCAGAACACCCTGAGATAACACTAGAAACCTTCCAGTATATCTCGCTTGCCCTGGCCAGGGACGACTATGTGTAATGGCTCTCCTAGACACAGCGTGATATCAACTCCCAATACTGGGAGAGACGAATCCTATCTAACCGTCACTGCCTCCAAGTGCTTCGGGACTGCACCCAACTACTACCTGTTTGCACGACTCCTTTGAGCCGTGGTAGGGTAGTAATCAAAGTACAGTGGGAACACACTCGAGGCGAAGTGACAGTGTCAAGTCAGCGGACTAAGCTGTACTCATGTCACCTAGGAACTGATAACTGACGATAGGTATAGTACCAACTAACAGTTCCCGACGAGTCCTGTACAGTGTACTCGTAACCTAAAGAGCACCTGTAAGTGCACGGCGGCGCCCCGGCCTCCATCCCGAGACCAAATGCTGAAGCGAAGGTTAACTTTAAATTTTCTTGAACCGGCACCACCGCGCACTAAAACCCGGATCGAACCATTAACTAGTCCTAGCTAACTACAAGATGGGAAAGAGAGATATACCGACTGATCCGTGTCCTTCGGTCTTCTCGTCGTCGTCCCGATCTCCCGCGGAAGCTCCGGTCTCCACCTCGTCGCCGGAAGGGCACCACGTCGCCGGCTTCTTTTACGGGCTCCCACCTCTATACCGAGGCAACTTGGGCACGAAGCTGGCGAGTCGACGTGCCCAAGGTTTGCTGCAGAATGGTGTAGAACCATGTCTCATTTGGGGTTATGGAGTTTGCCATTTGGTGGAGGAATGAACTATACTTTGGAGGTGGAACTATGGGATTTTTGTGAAGTTAAAAGACCAAAAATCCCCTTGCACAAAATTGGGAGAGCCCCTTTGGAGCTTGGCCGGCCATGGCTATGGGAGAGGAGAGAATGAGAGAGTGAGTGAGTGAAAAAGGATAGCCACAAGAATAAGCAAGTCAAAGGAAATGGTTATCATATTCAACCATCATCAAAAGCATGATGACTCCAAAGTCAAGCAATGATCACTAACAAATCCACACTCCACCAACTAATTAACAACCATGATTGCTACAAAAAGTCAAGCAATCATGAACCATGGAAGGTCAAAGGATGGGGCTCCATCATGAAACCATCATGACACAAAAGTATGCAAAGAACACCCTCCACAAATGCTTATTTGCCCAATTGCAAATAAGCCCTCCTCCACCAAACTTCGGCCATTGAAAGATACAAAGAAATATGGCCGAAACGGAAAGCAAACTGGAAACTCCAGAAAGCTGGCCCCGTAATAAATTACAGGAAAACCCCGATACTGTGTATACACACCTGCATTTGTATTCCAACCGAAATACAAATGCAATGAGACAAAATCTACACTGTACTATACTAGGATCCGGCTTAAACTAAAGCCGGCTAGTAATATCCGTTCGATCCTGATCCGTGCAATACCGCACGTATCTGATCGAACCCTGCCATATCTCCATACGGCCTCTACAGCGTTTCGCCCGAAAACTTGAGCAACTGAATGTGGGGGACTCTAAAGACTCGTCAACACCTTGGTTGTGGATTTAACACTAGCACGTCAGAGGTATAAGCCAATACGTAACGGGCTACCAGGTATTGACCAAAAGGGACGTCGATGAGCGAACTCATCCTGACACCCTACTGAGCCTGTCAGTGACAATATCCGTATAGTCCAGTCCGTTCGTCTATGAGCATCGCATGGCGGGCCTAGGGGGTTGGTAAAGTCAGACCCCCAAAAGCGGTACAAGTCGTGTCGGAGTGTAGCCCAGAACACCCTGAGATACTACTGGAATACCTACCAGTAAATCTCCTGCCTCGGCCGAGGGCTTTGTGTAATGGCTCTCCTAGACACAGCGCGACCTCACCCCCAATACCGGGAGAGACGAACCCCTGAAAATCCGCTCACTGTCTCCATGTGGCTCGGGACTGTACCCAACTAAAACCTGTTTGCACGTCTCCTTTGAGCGTGGTAGGGTAGTAATCAAAGTACAGTGGGAACTCACATGAGACAAATGACGATCCCCAGGTCGAAGAACTAACCTGTACACATGTCACCAGGGAACCGCTATCTGACGTCAGGTATAAGACCAACTAGCATGTTCCCGGCGAGTCCTGTCCGGTGTACTCATAACCCAATGAGCACCTATATACATCTTAGGTGAACCAACTGACACCAGTGGCTTGTGAGACCGGCCACCGGCCCTCATCGGGGTCTCGACTGTATACACTAGTCTACTCTGGAGTATCGATGCCCTGTCTCGAAACTCCCACGACTAGGGACCTTTTAAGGATGTGCTTATAGACTACCAGCTCCCACGTATATGATCGCCCTCATACTGCTGGCAGTCAAGCAAGAATCCTAGGGGCTCTATCAACGTGTAATAGAGACATGTCAGGTCACCTAAAGCAGTACACGATGATAAAGATAAACCAGATAGCATACTATCATCTCGAGTAAGACTATCCTACCGGGATAGGTCCTCCCTCAATCATTGCAATCACGTGCCTGTGATCCAATAATTGACTCTGAGGGCACTATCTCCAATAATCTCCCACTTGCACTCAAGGCTAATTATTGCGATGTCGCATACTCACAGCCCGTGTGATACCGAACACCCAACTCCTCTACTAGTCAGTCTCACAAAGCTCGTTTGCGAAACTAATGCGTTCGAGGAATAGCCTCAGTGAGTGGATCCGCTTTGATGTCTCTTTCTATGTCTCTCTATATCTCAAGTTCGCGGAGAAACCCATCTCCCGAAATGAGCAATACTTGTCTTAGAATGTGTCTGGATGTCTGATAGGACCTAGCTCATAAATGAACTCCAAATCCAAACTTCTTAGACTGTATCGTCAACTGAACTTAATCAGTATCCTGCGCCATGCCTCCCTCAGTATTGTCTTGGACCACCTGTCCAAAATACTGCCCCTCGTCAGAGGGAAAACTATAACTCTGACAACCTCCTTGTCGTCCAAATCACCTTGGAAGCCTGGAATGATAACTGTCTCCCAAAGAACGAGGGAAAACTATAACTCTGACAACCTCCTTGTCGTCCAAATCACCTTGGAAGCCTGGAATGATAACTGTCTCCCAAAGGAGGCCGCCGTTATCAAATCCTTAGAACATCCACTTATGTTCTAAAACTGCTTCCGATTGTTTCTCCAGGATTGGATTAATATCAACTTATTGCATCTACTGCAAGAACAATATCTGGTGTGGTACTTGACATCTCATGATTGACTCAATTGCCTAAGCAAGTGATCTGCCAATCATGCACATCCCTCTTCCCTTTAGTCTGTAAGACACCTTTAGAGAGGGTGACTCCATCACCTGCAGGCACACTACCGTGCCAGGAGTCGTCCATTCTAAATACTCTTAGAATGCTGTCTAAGTACCCTTAATTGGGAAACCACCCAAATCTAGATCTAAAACCATAGATCTAGTAACCAGTATGTCTGATATAATGTCCAAGTCCCATGTGGAGAAACCACTGTGTGACGACCAAAGTATAACCGATTGTAGTATAGGAATATCACTTCCTACTCTGTGTATGTCATCCAAGTACCAGGACATCACACCCTACTACCTTCTTAACAGATCCATCCCCTATTCTGATGAAGTCAAACCTATGACTGTCACATCAGAAATTAATGATCTATCTCCGCTATATCTGCTTTAGTCTATAAATTGACATAAGCTACCTATCCACCAATGCTTCCGCTGCTCCCACTGACCACGACAACCCTCTGGCAGAGTCATATACACGTACACTTCTAAAACTAGTTTAGAACGACGCTATACTCATCCTCCCGCCGGGTCTCGCAACCTAGAACAACAGCAATGGCAAGTGTGGGTAAACAAGAACTTCCCTGTCACCGTCCTTGAGGCTACCGAAGTGCCTCTCAGGTGCCTGAAGTTACCCACCTTATCTGCGGAGTGGCCAATGGAATGTCTAACCAGATTGAATCTTTAGGTTCCTATGAAATCTTCAGTAATCGTTTGTGGTTCTGGAATCACTTCCAGTTCTACCATACTCCCACTACTGTTTTCTGAAAAAAAATCCATTTTTTTTAATAAAACTGTAGCGAGTCTAGAACAATATCGCTATTGTTCATCCAGATGGTAGAAAGTCAACCCTCGTCATAGCCTGGGTCAACCCACAAACAGCCATTACAGAAAACGTGCCTTGAGTTATCTAGAGTCTGGTTTTAATCATAAGCCAGACAACTCCCCGTACCTTAACAACGTTAAGATATGAACTGTTCTATATCCAATATAGAACCAGAGGTACTGATTTAATTGAACCAGATTCAAATCATGCAGCTGTCTCCAGTGCATGTCAACTAAATGGAAGGAGGCCGATCAGCGTTACTCAGCTTAGGAATGCTTCCACTTATGAGTAACCTGAAAGAGAAGTAAATTCTCTTAGCCATTACTATCAACTGAACACCATACACAAGTATCTACATCTTCGATCACTTTGAAGAATCCCGATACTTGCAATGCCTGGTTCTCTACTTTATTCAAATACCTGTAACTTCTCAAAATTCGGACCCTGTGTTTCCACGAAACACCTGTCTAAAAACTAGAGAAGTCATAAGTAAACCGAATATAGTACGAGGACCAACCCCTCTGTCCTGATGGACCCTGGACAACATACAATACTCTGTATAAGTCCCTTGAGTCTGATAACTCATTCACTGTATGTCGTAGGTTGAAAACTGTACTTATGGTTAAGAAGAATTACACCGCTGTTTAATACTCCTTACCTAACCATCCACTGATATAGGTAAATGTCACAGACATAATTTCAAAAAGGTATATCTCACTCTATGAAAAATAGACGTACAAATATATCAATTTAAAATTGGTGCATAACAGCGGATATTCAAAACCAAATATTTGCCGACCGGCAAACAGCCCAGGTGATTTCCTCAAATATCACCGATTACAGCGAATCCCGATATTATGAGGATGATCACCTAATTCCCACTAAGCTACTCCCACTCATCATCTGTAAAACCATACTGATGTGAGAATCATACCTGGTAAATACATACCCTGGAGTAAGTGTCTAATTGGGAAATCAGTTTTCCTTTAACAGTACACAGTGAAACTGAAACATTGAAATGTTTCGATGGGGTATCCGGGTATTCCTAGTAAGGCCTCTTCCAGATTCACGACTGTAACCGTATAATTCTTTGCCACCTCTCCAAATCCCTTTATATGTCTTTAGTCATTACCTTCTGCACACCCCTTTAGGCCAAATGGTTTTCTTCCTTCCCTACCGTTCGGCACCAGCCTATGGTTTGGAAGAAGACTATCCAATAAGCATAATGGGTGTACTGTCCTAATCCTAGGAGCACTCGCAATGCGAGAGAAGGTGAAAATAAAAGACAACCGAATAAACCTTATTCCTATTTCTCCTGAACCAGAATCCATCCCCGAACTGGAACAAGTTCCTTTCGAGTTCGTATATAACCATACGATAGAGTATCCAATAAACTGTGGATCTTCGTAGTGATACGGAGTGTCCTGGAGAAATACAAAGGTGAAGTGGGAGTGGTAATGAAATACCTGGTTTGGTCGTGAATATTAGTCGCAATTTACTTTACCCTCTTACTAATCCCTTGCTTTGTCTTAACTTAATACCTTCTGTACACCATCGTTAGGCTAATTGGTTTTCTTCATTCCCTACCGGTCGGCACCAGCCTAAGGTTTGGAAGAAGACTATCCAATTTGCTTAATAGGTGTACTATCTCCTAAACCAAGGAGTACTCGCAACCTGAGAGAAGGTAAAAGGAAAAGACAACTGAATAGTCCTATTCGTTTTCTCCAGAACCGGAAACCATCCTCGAATAAATTCCTTCAAGTTCGTATATAACCATACGATGGTTTTGTCCAATGGAAGTGGACGTTCGTAGTAATACGGGGTGTTCTGGAGAAAAGGGTAAAAGTAGGAGTGGCAATGAGGTTTGCAACTCTGACAATCCAAAAGCCAGTGTTTAAGAAGGTTCGGTCAATTTTGGTCTCTGAGTCATAGTCTTAGGGTCGGGTCAATGGTCGTTGCCAAAAAGAGAGAGAAAAGAAACACTCAGCGTGCATTCTAACCTAGATTAGAATGGTTACCAATTTATCTAATCTGGAAACCTCCCACTGTAACGTCAAATTCTCCTTAGATGCAGCGATATATTCCGCTTCCATTGTCGAGTCAGCAACGGTTTCCTGTTTGGAACTCTTCCAACACACTGCCCCTCCATTGAGGGTAAAGACAAAACCCGACATGGACTTGGAATCATTCTTGTCACTCTGGAAGCTGGAGTCAGCAAAGGCCTCAATCTGGAGGTCTTTTCCGCCATACACCAAGAACATCTCCTTAGTCCTTCTCAGGTACTTGAGAATGTTCTTTACCGCTATCCAGTGCTTCTCCCCAGGGTTAGACTGATACCGGTTTACCATACTCAGTGCATAAGCTACATCTGGTCTGGTACACAACATCGCATATATTATAGAGCCTACCGCAGAAGCGTAGGGTATAATAGACATGCGATCCCTTTCCAAATCAGTCTTGGGAGACATCTCTTTGGAGAGGGTGATCCCGTGACAAGCCGATAGATTACCGCACTTGGAATCTTCCATACTGAATCTTTTCAGTATGGTGTCGATGTACCTGGACTGTGAAAGTCCTAATATCCTCTTGGATCTATCACGATGGATCCGGATCCCCAGAATGTAAGAGGCATCACCCAGGTCTTTCATGGAGAACCTGTGTGACAAGAATCCTTTGACTGATTGTAGCATAGGAATGTCATTTCTTATCAAGAGAATGTCATCCACGTATAAAACGAGGAATACGACAGTTCGTGCTACAAATCTACTATAGATGCATGGTTCATCTGGATTTTTGATAAAGCCAAATTCTTTGACCGTCTCATCAAAATAGATGTTCCAACTCCGCGATGCCTGCTTTAGTCCATAAATGGACTTAAGCAACTTGCACACCTTTCCGCTGCTCCCACTCTGAATGAAACCCTCTGGCTGGTCCATATAGACACACTCCTCTAAATTTCCATTTAGAAAAGCGGTCTTTACGTCCATTTGCCAAATTTCATAATCGTGGAAGGCAGCAATGGCAAGAAGGATCCGAATGGATTTCAGCTTAGCCACTGGAGAAAAGGTTTCGTCATAGTCCAAACCAGGTCTTTGACGAAAACCCTTTGCAACAAGTCTAGCTTTATAGGTCTCAACCTGTCCATCTACACCAATCTTCCTCTTGAAGATCCACTTGCATCCTACGGGTTTTACCCCATCTGGAGCAACGTCCAAAGTCCATACTTTGTTGGTGTACATAGACTCCATTTCGGTCCGCATTGCATCCAGCCATTTTACCGAGTCAACGCTCTGAATGGCCTGCTGGAAGGTAGTCGGCTCATCATAATCAATGATGCAATCCTCTCTATCCCCGTCTATGAGAAAACCGTAGTATCTCTCGGGCGGATGAGATTGCCTACTCTCCTGCAGAGCGGCGTAGGAATGTCCTGTTCTTTCGAACCTTCTGGTTCTACTAAGTTTTCAGTAATAGTCCGTGGTTCTGAAATTTCTTCCAGTGCTATTGCGCTCCCACTTTTTTCCTTTTCTAAGAACTGGTGTTCCAGAAAGTGGGCATTACGAGAAACAAAGACCTTTTGTTCCTCTGCGTAATAGAAAAGATACCCTCTGGAGTTCTTTGGGTATCCCACAAACTTGCACAGTACTGAGCGTGCCTCGAGTTTGTCCGCATGCTGCTTTTTGACAAAAGCTGGACATCCCCAGATCTTCAGATATTGAAAATAGGGTTTCTTCCCACTCTATATCTCATATGGTGTGGTAGGCACAGTCTTAGTTGGAACTCGGTTCAAAAGGTATGCAGCTGATTCTAGCGCATATCCCCAGAATGATCACGGCAACTCAGCGTTACTCATCATGGAACGTACCATATCCTATAGGGTTCGGTTCCGTCTCTCTGATACACCGTTATGTTGCGGAGTGTATGGAGGAGTAAGCTGAGAGAGAATTCCATTCTCTTTTAAGTAATCCAGTAACTCGGCACTTAAATATTCACCACCTCGATCAGATCTTAGTGTCTTGATACTTTTCCTTGTTTTTTTTTCTACTTCATTCTTGTATTCCTGGAACTTTTCAAAGGCTTCAGATTTATGCTTCATTAAGAAGACATGTCCGAACCTTGAAAAATCATCCGTAAAAGTAATGAAGTAAGAATAACCGCTTCGCGCATGTGTAGACATTGGACCGCACACATCGCTGTGTACAAGCCCCAAGAGCTCGCTCGCTCTTACTCCGTGTCCAGTGAACGGAGTCTTTGTCATCTTTCCTTTGAGACAGGATTGACAAGTTGCATATGAATGATATTCGAACGGATCCAAATATCCTTCCGTATGTAACTTCGTCAACCTTCTCTCATTGATGTGACCCAGTCTACAATGCCATAAGAAAGCATGATTGATTTCTGGAGACTTTCTTTTGTGTGTATTCTGGACAATGAAAATCTGTGGTTGGTTTAATACGAATATACCATTGTTTAATGTACCCGCCCCAATCAAAACTTGATTAAGGTGAATGTTCACAACATTACTTACAAATGCAAATTCATAACCTTGTTTAGATAATAAAGATACAGATATGATATTACAGGTTGCATTGGGTACAAAATAACAATCACGCAAAACCAAAACATGTCCATCAGACATTCCCAGGTGATAGTCCCCCACGGACTCAGCATCCATGCCAGCTCCGTTTGCAACTCTGAGGGTCATATCACCTGCCTTCAAAACCCTACGCTTTCTCAGTGCCTGCAAAGAATTACAGATATGAGATCCTGATCCGGTATCCAATACCCAGGAAGTAGAGTTTATTGAAAGACAGTTTTCAATAACATACACACCTGAAGCCGAAGCCGCAACTTGCTTCGGATCCCGGTTTCTGGCCTTCCAAGCCCTGCAATCCTTTTTCCAGTGTCCACTCTTATGATAGTAAAAGCATTCTTCCTTTCCCACAAGCTTTCTCGCTACCTTTGTTGCCTTTGCCTTTCCCTTCGTATCCACTTTACTAACACCGCCCCTTGGTTTGGCGGGGGCTTTCTTCTTCTTTCCCTTGGCTTTCGCCTTGGACTTAGAAGAGGAAGATCTTCCTACAAACAAAGTGGATGTTTCCCTACCTTTCTGTAGGGTGCCCTCTGCACTCCTCAACATGTTGAGGAGCTCCGGAAGTTCAACCTCTTTTCCTTGCAAGTTGAAGTTCAGGATAAACTGGGCGTAAGTGGAAGGAAGGGACTGGAGAATCAAGTCCGTATAGAGCTCGTTCTCTAACGTGGTCCCAAGGTCCGCGAGCTCTTCAATGAAGCCAATCATCTTAAGCACGTGTTTCCCTACCGATGATCCGATGGCCAATCTCGTCGAAAACAACTTTTTCGAGACTTCGTATCTGGCGATACGGGATTGCTCTCCATACAGTTCTTTTGTATGAAGAAATATGGATTCCAGGTCCATATTCTCATGCCTCCTCTGATGTTCATTGTCCATAGAGGCAAGCATGAGGCACTTGGCCTTCGCGCAGTCGATCTCCCATGTCTTACGGATTTCTATATCCGTGACGCTGGAGGTGGGACATGGGACAGGGGGAGATTTGGTGGTAAGGAGATACCCCAACTTGTCGTAAGTGATTGCCATTTTGACATTCCCGAGCCAATCTTTATAGTTTGGCCATGTCAGTATATTTTTATCTAGTAGTAACTTAAGTCCAGTCATGTTGATTGGTCGCTGCAATTAGGAGAGAGAGAAGAAACACTTTAGCATGATGCTCTTGCAAGTTTAGAGTGGTTTTTAGTTTGTCTAAACAGGATGGCTCCTACTGTCTCTCGAATCCCTCCTCAAACCATAAAGGAAGAATTAGTCGGGATCAATCTCACCGTACAATACTTGCTTAACCGTTCAGCCAGGCCAGTGTCGGTACTTTGAGGGAGGTTTTCCAACGCTTTCGCGAAGTTCCTTAATTAAATAACCTCTTTTCCCTGGGGGCGTAGCCCCGCTAACACCTTTCTAGACACGAGAAATTTCCCGAGGAGTAGCATATACTCACAGTAGGATCGGGTTCCAAATATCATCGCGTGACAAAACTGAAGGAATCCTACCAGAATCATCACACTCCAAATGGTATGCAGCGCTAGCAAGTTTCAGTTTCTTTTGAAACTCCCGATGTGGATTTTTGCCCCATGCTCTTATGACCTTGGCGTGAGGTCAAAATGTCATAAGTCACATGTCAAGTTCTACCTATCATTATCCAGGTTAATTTGAACCCACCCGTACCTACCCTTGACGTAGGCCAAAATGGCATTACGACTGTCTCAAACCAACGCATTCTATCTATGCAACAGATAAATATGCGGCAGCTACCAATCACTATACCTTGGCGTGAGGTCAAAATACATAGCTTGAATACTACCGAATATTTAACTGAAATGATGGAGGGCTACGAATGGTTTTGGTGAAACTGTGAACGTAGTGAACTTGATATAATCGATGGAACGAGATAGCTTTTAAAAGGAGTGGTTCAAGCTCCGCATTTAAAAGTTGGTTTTTGAAAAGAACCGAGTGGTTTTGAAAGCATTCCAACGACTTTTACTTGGTTTATTTTCTTGCATTAATTTTAATGCGTCCCATCATTTAATCCTACCATTATAGAAAACAACGAAAATATGACGTATGCTTATGCCATCCGCATTCGCCACGGGGTCCCGTCATCACCCGTTAGGTTATTTAACTAACGACAGAGCGGGGGCTGGACTAGCGCGGATGCAAAACATAAGCAACGCCTAAATAGATATCATATATAGATATATACACATTCGTCAGATGCAATGATAGCCATTCCAGATCACAGATGAATACATTGGATATACTAGGAATTCGCACTCCGTTCGATCCTGTAACGAGAAGCGGATTACACGGTCGCGATGAATAGCCAATACCCCACCCTAGACCCCTACGGGTGCGGCAAACTACCCGCCAAGTACCCAAAGCGAAGCAACCTCCCTCAACGACGTGAGTAGGCCACTCGGCATTTTGAGATACCCGGTAGTTTGTGCACCCCACCTTGGGTCTATCCTAGGAGCAAAAACAGTAAAAAGAAATTATACAATGGCGGCTACAACCTCATCCCGGATGTGCGGCCATACAAATAATATTACATCAAATTTACATATTACATGAATTGAAAGATAAAGAAAAAACTCTCATCTTACAACCCCCCAGCTATTCATCCGCGACAATCCAACGAATTCATATTCACATACCATCAACATTACAGATCACAGATATGTATAACCCCCACTAATCGACGTATAGCGATTAGCAGACGTTCAACACATATATAACATTACAGATACTACCCATTAGCCAAAGTCTACAGAAAATCGATCAAAATACGGATTTGTAACCACCCGAAAAACAAATTTGTTCTCTGGAAATTCTGGGCAGAAACAAACCATCCTAAAAATCACAAAACACCAACACAACAACAATGCAGGAGAAACGAACCACGGCCGAGTCAACTCGGCCGCGGATCCGTGCCAGGAGCAAGCTCATGCCGCGGATCCGCGGTGAGTTGGTCGACTCACTGGATCATTTTTCTTGCCTGTTCTGTAAAAACCCTGAGCCGATTTTTAGTACATGATTTATTATTTTTTGAGTAGAAATAAAAATCGGCAGAAACTTAAATTTTTCGGGGTGTTTTGCGGTTTTTCGTCCGATCGAAATTCTAGATACTTTGCTAACATGCTAGGGTGTGTTTAGCTAGGCTCTGATACCACTGTAAGTCTACGTTACCTCTCCCGGTTCTTTCGGGCTTGCGGAAACGGTGAAAAACGATTTTTTGGGTTATGGTAACATGGACTATAAAACACGGATCTTTGCTAAACTACACACTAGCAACTAACAAGAGCTTTACCTACTCGGTTGGGGGGTTATACCTCAACTTGATCTCCTTCTCTTAGACTCCTTGTGGTGGTCGGATGGTTCTCTCCTCGTCGCCTTCTCTTGCCGAAGATGGATCCACCTGAGGGTCTCTACCTTGAGCTCCTTCCTCGAACTTGAGGAAACTAAAGTGTCCGGCTTGCTAGACCTTCTACCTTAGGATGAGTAGAGAGTGGCTTTGGGTTTTTATCTCAAAGGAAATGGTTCTCAACTCATGAGAATGATTTTCCTTGAGCTAGAGGAAGAGGAAGAGGAAGAGATGAGAGAGAATGAGAATGCGAGTATGATATGAAAATAACAACCATATCACATATATGTGAATTAATAATTAACAAGATTAATCAAAATGAAAAAGGTGATGGTTGGTTTGATATGACCATTATCATTTCACATTTAATGTGTTTTGCAAAGATCAAAGAGCATCTTTGCTTGAAATGATGATGGTCAAAGTTTCAACCTTGGTCAACAAGTCAACCTTGGTCAAAATGTCAACAACCCTAACCATAACTCAATTTCCTTTTAATTAACATTATTAATCATAATTCACATGTTCATTAGGGTTTGGTAAACGACAACTGTCAACTGTGCATACACACCCGTACCAAAACCCTAATGAGAATTCTCTTCCTCTGCCTCAAACAACTGTGCATACACACCCGCATTCGTGTTCTGAGGAACACGAATACAATGAGATAAAACTAACCCCAAAACATATATTAGGATCTGGCTCAAACCAGAGCCCGCTAGTAATGACTGCCCGGACACCAAACGTGTACAAGTGCGCGGATGTGAACGAACCCTGTCGCAAAACCATGCTACCTCTACTCTGTTTTGCCCAAAGGCGAATAACCCTCTGTGTGGGACTCTAAAGACTCGACACTACGCTGGCAGTGGGTTTAACCACAGACCGCAAGTGGCACTAGCTGTACGTAACGGTCCCCAGATAGATGCCGATAAGAAGACTGATGAGGCGAACCCATCCGAACTCCTACTGAGCCTGTATGTGACAATCTCCATACAGTCCGGTCTGTTCGTCTGAGAATATCGCATGATGGGCCTAGGGGGTGGTAAACGTCAGTCCCCTAATAGCGGTACAAGTCGTGTCGGAGTGTAGCCCAGAACACCCTGAGATAACACTGGAAACCTTCCAGTATATCTCGCTTGCCCTGGCCAGGGACGACTATGTGTAATGGCTCTCATAGACACAGCGCGATATCAACTCCCAATACCGGGAGAGACGAATCCTATCTAACCGTCACTGCCTCCAAGTGCTTCGGGACTGTACCCAACTACTACCTGTTTGCACGACTCCTTTGAGCCGTGGTAGGGTAGTAATCAAAGTACAGTGGGAACACACTCGAGGCGAAGTGACAGTGTCAAGTCAGCGGACTAAGCTGTACTCATGTCACCTGGGAACTGATAACTGACGATAGGTATAGTACCAACCAACAGTTCCCGACGAGTCCTGTCCAGTGTACTCGTAACCTAACGAGCACCCGCATACTATCTCAAGTACGACGTACTGACGGCTGTGGGACAGACCGTCTCCCATGCTGGGATGAGAAGCGCATACGCTAGTCTACTCCGGAGTATCGATGCCCTGTCTCGATAGTCCTACGACCAGGGACCTGCATAAGGATGTGCTTGTGGATTACCCAGCCCCCACAAGTGTGACTGCCATCACAACGCTGGTAATCAAGCAAAGATCCTAAGGGCTCCACTAATGTGTATAGGCAATATGTTAAAAGAAACACATGTACACACATTGAAGTAGAAACAAACCAAGTAGCATACTACTATTTTGAGCAAGATTGTCTATACAATGGTGAATATCCCAAGCTTCCATTAAGTAATATACAAACTAGTATGATACAGTAATGGCCTCTAGGGCATATACACTAACATATGAGACTTACACCATGGTTATAATAATGATAAGGTTTTTATTTATTTAGGCAATTCATAAATTAGTGGAAATTGTCACATGCTTGGAAGCTTGGAGAAGCTTGTAGCATCTTTGACTTAGTCCACTAGTTTTGTTTTACTTGTAGGTACTTATTAACCTATTCATTATTGTAACCTATGGTTTATTCTCTACATGAGTTATTGTTAGTTATATGTATGCCCTAGAGGCCATTACTGTACATAGGATGTATATTGTAGTGGATGCTGGGACATATATAGGGAGGACTTTCTTGCTCGACATGATAGTATGCTATCTGGTTGAACTTTACCTTAACGTGTATACTGATTGTCTCTCTGTTACATGTTGGTAAAGCCCTTAGGATGTGTGCTTGACTACCTGGACTATGATGCGGATCATACTAGTGGGGACATGGTAGTCCATAAGTACATCCTTCAAAGTCCTTAGTCGAGGGTGTATCGAGACGGGGCATCGATATACCAGAGTAGACTAGCGTGTACCTTCTCGACCCATACAGATGGGCGATGGATGATCCCATATCCATTGGTGTTTGACATCAGAGATGTTATACGGGTGCTCAGTGGAGACTGGGTACACTGGACGGACTCGCCGAGAACTCCCAGATGGTATTATACCTCACGTCAGATGGCAGTTCTCTGGTGACACTGGTACAGAGTAGTCTGTTGACCCGAGATCGTCATAGAGTCTTGTGTGGTTCCCACTGTGCTTTGATTTCCATCTTACCACGTCCAAGAGGGCGTTTAAAACGGTGGTTTTTGGGTACAGTCCCGAGTCACATGGAGGCAATGAGCGATAGGAGGGGATTCGTCTCTCCCGGTATAGGGGGTTGATGTTGCGCTGTGTTCGATTGGCTATAACAGGAAATCCCTGGCCAGGGTTGCTGAGATTTACTGGTAAGTGTTACCAGCAGTATCTCGAATTGTTATAGACCTCATATCGACACGACTTATCGAGCTATTGGGGTCTGACGTTTACCACCCCTAGGCGAGATATGCGACATATCAGACGATCAGACCGGACTGTACGGTAGTGTTACTGGTTGGATTCACTGGAGTGTGAGCGGGCTTGCTCGTCGATCTTCTGATCGCTCAATACCCGGGTGGCCGTTACGTTTAGCAGACCGCTTGCGGCTTGTGGGTGTTTGATATGATCATCATCTGCTACCGGCGTATTGACGAGTCTTTAGAGTCCTACACAGAGGTTTCCTGGCTCAAGCGAAACGAAATAGGAGCGCATATGAGATATGTGCGGGACCGAGAATAATTCGTGTATATGATACCGTATTTTATTCTCGGGATGAATGTATCGATTGGTTGTATGCGATATAACCTAGTTATCGATTCAAGCGTTGATTCGATAAGCCGATACATTAATATTAGTCGGTTATATGCGATATGACCGGATCGTTAAATCAAGTGTTGATTTAATGATTTAATGCATAATTATATATTTGATATATTACTTTGCATTAACTAGTAATGGTTCACTTTAAATGGATTTTCTCACTTGTTTTGTGCACATTGTATATGTGATATATTTTTGTGCACTTGATTGTATCATGTTTGATGATATATGTCAACTTGGATTTGTGTGAAGATTAAACCATGGTTGTGAGAGTGGTTAGGTTTTTTTTTATTCTCTTATTATCTATTTATATATTCATTTTGGATAGTTTTAAGGATGGTGGCTTGTTTTGTTTTTTATGTTGAAGCTTCTTGAAGCTTTGATCAAGTCAACCATTCTTATCTCATCCTTAACCCTAACCATTCCCACTAACCCTAGTTTAGTCTCTACACATAACCATGGTTGGATTATGATAAGTTTTGATTTTCTTTTTTATTTGAAATTAACTTATCATAAGTATTATCATCTTCTTGCTTTCTTCTTCTTCTTCACTTCATGAAGAAAGCTTCACTTCATCAATGGTGATTGATGAATTAGAGTGAGAAATCCAATTCTAAAGTCTACCCACTTCCTATTTCTTCATCCTCTACCTCTTGCCAAGTAGTAGAGTGTGTTTTCTTCATAAGTTTCTTGACTTGGTGAAGTCGGAGCTTGATTTAGCGATGCCTCGACGTAGATCATCTTCGGCATGGACATCGATGACCTAGCCCGTCCATTCTCCGATGAAGCCGACGCTAGAGCCCGGGACTTGTTATGGACAGCGAGGAGACTTCATTGCGGAGCTATGGAGGTGGAGAACCGGATCTACAAAGGTTGTATTTACGTATCTCTTAGTTAAGTGTTAACTAGTTTACCGTTTCGCCTAAACATCTAGCCAACGATCCGTATTAGGGTTTCTCGGCACCGTTAAAATTTGAAATTGGCATGTTCGATGCCTTGTGAGACCTCTTGAGGGTGCCTAGGAACCCTACAGTTAGTGCATGACACTAACTCACCCATGATTGCTATTCTCACCTCATTAGTTCATTCTCTCATCTCTTCACTTGAGCTTCTTCTTCTTCATGAAAAAAGCTTACTAGCTTTTCTCAAGGTGAGAAAATATTGTGAGAAAAATAAATCTAAAGAGAGCCCACTTCCTACTTCATCATCCTCTACTACATGCCATTTAGTTTAGGGTGTCTGCGTCACTAATTTCATAATTAGTGAAGAGCTAGCATAAGCTTGAGTCTCCTCAACGTAGATCATCTTCGGCCTCGAAGACTTCGAACAAGCTTGTTCATTTCTCCGGGAGAACCCTTTCTAGAGCTTAGGTGTTCATGACTTGTAGTGAAGGGACTACTACACGGAGCTTTAGAAGTGAAGGACCGGTCTACAAAGGTTGTATTCCTTGTTCTCTACTTGTAATGGTTGATTACATGTTCATATTGTCTATTTACTCTAGCTCGATCCTAGCTTAGGATTGATTAGCACCTTAGAATTTTTTAAATTTGGCATGGTAGTTGTTGTGAAAACCTAGTAGGGTGCTAAGGAATCCCAACAGTGGTATCAGAGCCTGGCTAGAGTATTAGACTGTGTTTGTTAGATTACGAAACCGAAACTAATCCGAAACTTGAAATCCTAGAATCTAGGTTTTGTCGATTTTTATATGACCTCGAAATTTTTTTCAAACGAGTGCAGAGTGTTATATGTGAGTTATAAGAACATGGCAAAAATTTGGGACCCAGAGCTCGGATTTTGGCCGAGCTCATGGGGGTTGTGGCCGGCCCAATTGAGGCAGTTTGTGCTCAAATTTTTTCTATGTTCCCATCTCTGTATTTTGGTGTTTAAGGTGTTGTTTGTTTTTGCTAATTTTGCATGTGATGTAATCTTACACTATAAACTATTTGGAGTGTTTCGTATTCGTAGTTTAACATTGTATTTGGGTTTTCACAAGTTATCTAGGCGAAGTTAAAAAGTTCGATCGAATGTCAAAAACCCATTTTTCCAAATTTAACGTATTTGGAAAAACTTGCAAGTAATTCTGTGGAACCTCTAGAAGAATGGAACCCTAACTCGACATAATGACCATGGAACCACTTTGAACCTTAGGGTTTGTGGCAGTTCTGTGGTGCCATTAATGAGGCTTGGGTTTTCCCTTCTACGGTTGGTCCATAGGTACTGTGGCATGTTCCGGGTATTATTAAAACTGTGCTCAAGTGTTAAGCTGTCGGGAAATTGTGGGATTTTGATGAATCGAACGAAAAGTTTAACATCGTCCAGATATCATGTTATGGTATACAATAATTGGAATCTATCTAGTTGCATGCAAGTTTAACATTTCGACCTCGGATGGAATCGGGAATCTTGTTGAATTACCCGTCTTCCTTTGAAAAGTGTTTTCATGGTTGAGACCTAAATGTATATTTTGCATTGTTAGGCATGAAATCCAGAATATGTGATATTCCGGGTTTATGTTGTCTAAGGGCAGTGCGGATTCCAATTGTTATAGTTTTTCACTTTCTTTTCTGCGACCGTAAGTATAATATGTGGTGTATCGCCGGTTTCGTTGCTATATGTCAACGGCAATTGCTATTTACTTACGTTAATGACATGCGATGTTATGTGTTGCTGGGATATGTTATATTGGATCGTTGTGTTTGAATAGCCGGGGGTTTTATGTGAGATGGGAGTTTTTCATTTTCATTCATGTAAAATTCAATGTATGTAATATTCTTTTATTGGGGAACTTCCGGGTTGAGGAAGATGTCACCGTTGATCTATATTATTTACTTTTCCGTATTAGGATAGACCTAAGGAGGGGAGCACAAGTAACCGGGTTTTAGAGTTCAGTGGGAGTCCAACTCGAGGAGTCGAGTCCGGGTCTCCTAACTCTAGAATTGGTAGGGTCGCTTGTCGCTCTCGTAGGGGTCTAGGAATGTGGGTTTGGCTATTCATCACGACCGTGGAATCCATGTTTTATACAGGTTTAATATAAAACCCGAAAATCTTAGTATATCCAATATTTCATATGTTGTTTTCTGCTGCGATATCTGTGATGTGATCATTTGATATGTTGAGATAGATACTGTATATAGTATATATGATATATTATATAGACGTTCCTTATGTTTTGCACCCACGCTAGCCCTGCCCCGCTCTGCCGTTAGTTACCTAACCTAACGGTGCATGACTGGATATCGAGAATGCGGATGGCATAAGCATACGTTGTATTTATCTGTGATGTTTAGGTAACTTAAAATGATGGGACTTCATTAATGAGATTAATGAAAGAAAATAAACCTAAAGATGTTGTGGAATTGAATTTTCAAAAACAGGTAACTCTAGTTGTTGCTTTGCATAGCGGTATTTCTTGTAGAATATCCAGCACCTTATTTGATAAGGAAAGAGCTGAGATCCCTTCACCGGGTGTGACCTCTTTAGCAATAACTGGCAGATGCTACAACCCTCGGTTTCGTCTTTTGATTGCTTTTCTAGTTCTTGCTTTGCATAGTGGTATTTGTGAAATATCCTGCAACTCATTCGACGAGGAAAGAGCCGAGATCCCTTCACCGGGAGTGACCTCTTTAGCGAAACTAGCAAAAGCCTAAAAAACACTCCATTTAAATCATTTGATTCTACAACGATATCAAGTTCATTATGCAAAAGGTTTTCTTAAAAACCTGTCGTAGCCCTCCGTCATTTCAGATAAGTAGTATTTAGTATTCTTGCTGCGTTTGTTGACCTTGTCAAGGCGTAGTGTGCGGTAGCTGATTGATGCTTATCTGCTAGCATATGATGCGATTGGATTTGGGTAGTCGTGCGACCTTGTTGACCTTGTCAAGGGTCGCGCGGGTGGGTTTAATTCAATCAGGAAATGACGGGTTGAACTTGACTTGTGGTCTATGATTTGTTGACCTTGTCAAGGTCATAGATAGCTCGGGGCAAAATATTATCGGGAATTTCATGTGTTGAAATTTGCAATGATATTGCATACCTTCTATGAGATAGTTGGATCCCGATACCCACTGCGAGTAAGAGTTACTCCTGGGAGAGTTTTACACATTACAATTAGCCGATCGAGTAGGTGTCTAGAAAGGTGTCAACGGGGTTACGCCCATGGGAAAATGAGATTTATTTTAATTAGGTCCGTGCGAAAGCATGGGGAACCTCCCTCAAAGTACCGGCACTGGCCTGGCTGAAAGATTGGCGAACTTGTAGGGTGTAATTAATCCCCTTTAGTCTTTCCTTTTAGGGTTTGAAAGAATATTTGATAAAAATAGTGGGAGCCATCCTGATTAGATAAAATAATAACCAATCTAATCTTGCAAGAGCATACGCTGAGTGTTTTCTTCTCTCTCTCTCCAGTAGCGACCATGTCACGCCTTAATCAAGATAATAATATGAATGTATTGACCTAACCAGCTTGTTATACTGTGCTAGGGGAACGTTGGTCCCGCTCCAACTTATAATTGTTATAAGACCGAGCAGGAAATAGGGGATAACTAGGATTCCCGTGCCGCCCAAACGAAGAAAGTGCATGATGATGCATCTTCTTCGGGTGTGTTCATTACAGAGAACTGTTTCTCAGTATCCTCTACATCCTGGGTATGTGATACCGAATCAAGATCCCACATGTGTAATCTGTTACATGGGCTATAGATAGGTAGAGAACTGAGAATCGGCGATAAGTTTCAAGAGTTGGAAATGGTGCAATTGTTGCAGCCAAAATGTTGGCAATTATCACCCTGTATTACCAAATACATTGATTCTGAATGAATGTTATTAGATACCGAACCTGATATACAACATCATATCAGTCTCTTTATTTAGTAAAGAACGATATAATTTTTTATTGTTGGATAATGCTTTGAACATTTCCTATATCAAGAGTTGATCGATTCAGGCATGTTATCTAAAATCATATACGTTCTAAATCAAACCACAGTTCTTTACGTATAGAACACACACAAGAGGAAGAGTTCAGAAATGAACGAATCCTTCTTGAGGCATTGTAGACTAGGTCATATCAATGCGACCCGATTAGCTAAGTTACATAAAGATGCATATTTAAATCAGTTTGAATCTACATCTTGTGAAATTTGCCATTCATGTCACAAAGATAAAATGACCATAGCCCCGTTTATTAGAAACAGAGAAAGAGTTAGTTAACTCTTGGGATTGATACATGATGATATATGTAGGTCCCCTGTCTACACATGCCAAGACTAGTTCTTTGTACTTCATTACATTCACTGATGATCTATCAAGATTCAGACATATGTTTCTATTGAAACACATGTCTGAAGCTTTTGAGAAATTCATAGAATATAAGTCAGAAGCAGAGAATCAAAACGGGTATAAGTATTATGTCCTTTGATGTGATCAGGGAGGAGAATACTTGAGCACGGAATTCCTGGACTATTCTAAAGGAGAATGAGATTCTCTCTTAGCATTACTCCTCCGTATACACCACAACACGTCGGTGTATCGTGACGGAGTATTCGCATCCTATTAGATATGGTGCGCTCTATGATGAGTACTACTGAGTAGCCTATTTCCTTTTAGGAGTTATGCACTTAAGAAGCTCCATATCTATTGAATTAGGTTCCAACCAAATCAGGTGTCTACCACTCCATATGAGATATGGTATGGGAAGAGCCCATATCTTATGTAAGTTAAGATTTAGGGTTGTCCGGCCTATGTCTAAAAGCAAAATCTGGATAAGCTCTAGGCAAGGTCAGTTCTGTGGAAGTTTGTTGGATATCCTAAGCATTTGCAAGGGAATATCTTCTACCACACCGAGAAACAAAAGGTGTTTTATTTCTCGGCATGCCACCTTTTTAGAAAAGGAATTTAGTTTGGAAAGAAATTTGTGGTCATGAGGTAGAACTGGAAGGAGTTCCAGCTATACAAACTGCAGCTGATGATTTGGTAGAACCGGAGGATTCAATAGTTCCCGACGAACCTCAGCCACTCCGCCGATCTGGTAGGGTTCTGTTGGAGATAGTGCCCTCATAGTCAATTATTGGATCGCAGGTACGTGATTGCAATGATTGCGGAGGACCTATACCGGTAGGACAGTCTTACTCAAGATGATAGTATGCTATCTGGTTTGCCTTTATCAGTCGTGTACATGTTCAGGTGACTGATTACATGTTACACTTTGATAGAGCCCTTAGGATCTTGCTTTACTACCAACAGTATGATGGCGATCATATACGTGAGAGTTGGGTAGTTTATATGCATATCCTTAATTGTGGTCCCTAGTCGTGGGAGTTTCGAGACAGGGCATCGATACTCCGGAGTAGACTAGTGTGTACAGTCGAGATCCCGACGAGGGGCGGTGGCCGGTCTCACAAGCCACTGGTGTCAGTTGGATCACCTAAGATGTATACAGGTGCTCATTGGGTTATGAGTACACCGGACAGGACTCGCCGGGAACCTGCTAGTTGGTATTATACATATCGTCAGATAGCAGTTCCCTGGTGACATGTGTACAGGTTAGTTCATCGACCTGAGGTCATCATTTGTCTCGTGTGAGTTCCCACTGTGCTTTGATTTCTACCCTACCACGGCTCAAAGGAGTCGTGCAAACAGGTAGTTTTTGGGTACAGTCCCGAGCCATATGGAGGCACATGAGCGGATCGGCAGGGGATTCGTATCTCCCGGTATTGGGGGCGAGGTCGTGCTGTGTCTAGGAGAGCCATTACACAAAGTCCATGGCCATGGCAGGAGATTTACTGGTAGGTACTCCAGTAGTATCTCAGGGTGTTATTGGGCTATACTCCGACACGACTTATACTGCTATTGGGGGTCTGACGTTACTAGCCCCCTAGGCAGATATGCGATACTCATAGACGAACGGACCGGACTGTATATACATTGTCACTGTTAGGCTCAGTAGGGTTTCTGGATGAGTTCGCTCATCAGCCTCCCTTGAGGTCAGTCCATGGGCAGCCGTTACGCATTGCTAGTGCCGCTGACGGTTTGTGGTTAAACCCACTGCCAGGGTACTGACGAGTCATTAGAGTCCCCCATAGACAGTTTCCCAAGTTCGGGCGAAACGTTGTAGAGGCCGTATGGTTTTATGGCAGGGTTCGGAAAATGCACGTACGTTTACGCACGTGTTATTTTTCGGGCAGATGATACTGGTCGGCTTTGGTTTAAGCCGGATCCGAGTATTGTATTGAGTAGATATAATATCTTTGTCTCAGTTGCATTTGTATTCGGTCGTAATACAAATGCGGGTATATTTATACAGTTACGGGGTTATCCTGAAATTTGTTTCGGGATCACTTTTGGAAGTTGCCAGTTTCCAGTTTTCTATCAGTCGTCTTTTAACATTCGGTTAAAGATGGATTTATCTTTTCTTGGATGAGGGTGAGTCATGCTTCTAGAAGGTTCTAGAAGGTGATGACTTGGTTAATTGGTGTTGTGTTTTCATTGGTTGCATTAATGAATGGATGACTAGGTTTAATGAGTTTTGTTTACTTAAGGATATTTCTTCATGATCTTTGTTTATGGTCACCTCCTTGATTGCTCCTACACTCACCCTTCTACTCCTTTAAAGTGGCCGGCCCTCTCTCTCCTCCTCCACTCACTCACTTGAAAAGATTATGGTTGTTAAAAAGAAAAGACCAAAGTTTTGGATGCATGGAAATTTCATAGTTCATTTCTTGTTCCATTTCATTTCCATCGGCAACTTCATTAACCGATCGTCCACGGACTTGGACGACGTGAGACAAAGTCATCTACTCATTCTCTACATCATTCTTGGTCGTCTCTTCTAGCAAACTTGACGACCGAGTTGCCTCAAGTCAGAGGCGGGAGCCCGTTTAAAGAATCGTTAACGTGGTGCCACCTAGACGAGAAGATCGGAGATCGACGAGATCGGAGCAGCCGCAACGGAGCGTGGGATGATGGTTAAAGAACGAAGGACTCGGATCGTTCGGTATAACCTTTCTTCACTCTTTACAGTTTGTTAGTTTAGCAATAATGGAAGATCCGGGTTAAAGTATACGATAGCGCCAGTTAAAAGTTTTTTGTTCCGCATTTGGCGTCTGTAGACGGCCGGGGCGCTACCGTAGACTTACAGTGGTATCAGAGCCTAACCATTTTGCTATACTAACTTATGCTAACGCGTTTAAAACATCGATCGAACCGGAAATCAAAAACTGCAAAATCCAATTTTCACAGTTTCTGTCGATTTTAAATGGTGTCCTAAAAATATTCCACATATCACAGAAATCTGTGCAGGCTTTTATTAGAACACCGTACAAATTTGGGATCATGATTCGACAAGACTGCCGCGGAAACGCGGCCAAACCCATGGTTTGGCCGCGGATCCGCGGCCATTCTGTGTCATCATGCCCCCAAATTTGCTCAGTGGGTTCTTCTCTGGAAATTGGAGTTTTTGGTATATATCTTTTGGGCCCAGATTTTGTTACTGTTCACCAGTTGTTCGTGGGGCCCACTTTGTGATATTTGGTCGATCAAAATTTAAACATGTTAGTTTACAGTGCTTGCATTATATCTCCGACCGGGAATGTCATTTGATCGGTAAACCGCGTCTGATTGCTATAGTTCTTTTAGACGGATTTGCGAACGTGACATTCGCGTTGATGTTCTGTGTTGTGCTGTGATGTTGCGGATTTATCGTGGTGGATAACAGTGTGCAATGGTACTGCAGTTTGAGTTTATTTGTACATTTGATATTACGGGGCGAGCGTCCAACTTGTGGACTGCCGTCACTGCCTGTTGTATAATATTCTTTTGGGGCACGACCAGGTTGCGGTCGATATACCTGTTGTACTATTTTTCATTACTGTACTAGGTTTTACCCCGCGACGGAGTGCACGGGCAACGGGTCCGCATCTCATGGCTTTGAGAGGCAGAGGGGTCTCACTCTAGAATTGGCAGACTATTCGCCGCACTCGTAGGGGGTACAGGTTGACCCAAGGAGGGGTGCCCAAGATTACCGGATTCTGTGAAGTGCAGGGTGGTCCATTCATTGTGCTGTAGGGGGCTGCCTCACTTCAGGTTTTGGCGGGTAACTTGCCGCACCCGTAGGGGTCTAGGTTTCATTGCACAGGCTATCCACACGACAGGGGAACGTCGGGTTTCAGCAGCGGCTCTGTGAAACCCGGGGATCCCAGATTATCTGTATTGTTCTGTGATGCTTATTACTTTTTCTGTAATGTTGCATATTATCATGCCTGGAGTGATTATTGTATATTGGTTTATATACTATTAGATGTTGTATATGTTTTACACCCGCGCTAGTCCATTCCCCGCTCTGTCGTTAGTTAAGTAACCTAACGGGTGATGACGGGACCCAGTGACGAATGCGGATGGCATATACGTACATTTTATTTTCGTTCTTTTCTGGTGTGATTGATTGATGGGACTGCATTGATTTTGATCAATGCAAAGTAAAGCAAACCTGTTTACAGTTGTTGGAACAAATTTAAAAAGTGTTATTGCAAAGACGTTTCCTTTTGTTTTGCATAGCGGTATTCAGTGGAATATCCTGCACCTTATTCGACGGGGCAAGGGCCGATATCCCTTCACCGGGACTGACCCCTTGGGCAGAAGTTTGCGTCAGGGTAATAACTACACTATAGTCGATTACATGTTGCTTTGCATCGTGGTATTCAGTGGAATATCCTGCACCTCATTCCACGAGGAAAGAGCCGAGATCCCTTCATCGGGAGTGACCTCTTTAGCAAAAGGTTTTCACCACTATATTTTAAAAAGCTATCAGGTTCCTTCAGCGATATCAAGTTCACTACGTTAAAGGTTTTTCGCCAAAAACCAGCCGTAGCCCTCCGTCACTTCTTTTGGGTATTCAGTAGTATTCAAGCTATGCATTTTAGCCAAAGTTAAGGCATAGTGTTTGGTAGCTGCTGGGTATTCATTTGTTGCATAGATAGATGAGTTGGTTTGGGACAGCCGTTCTGCCATTTTGACCTAACGCCAAGGGCATGTGCGGGTGGGTTCAAATTAACAAGATAGTGACGGGTAGAACTTGGCATGTGACTTATGACATTTTGACCTAACGCCAAGGTTATAAGAGCATGGGGCAAAAATCATATCGGGAGTTTCTAAAGAAACTGAAACTTGCCAAGTATGCGCATACCTTCTGGAGTATGAGTAACGTGGATGCATTCCGTCACGTTATCATGCGATGAGAGTTGGATCCCGATTCCCACTGATGAGTTGGTTTACTCTTCGGGTGATCCCGATTAATTCTTCTTTAGGTTTGGAGGAGAATTTGACAGGACAGTGGGAGGTTTCCGGATTAGATAAACTGATAACCATTCTGATCTAGGTTAGAGTGCACGCAGAGTGTTTCTTTTCTCTCTCTCTTTGGCAGCGACCTTTGACCGACCCTAGACTATGACTCAGTGACCAAGTTGACCGAATCTTCTTAAAATACTGGCTTTTGGATTGTCTAAGTTGCATAAGTCATTGCCACTCCTTCTTTTACCCTTTGAATTTCTCAGAACACCCGTATCACTACGGATATCCACTTCCATTGGATAGATCCATCGTATGGTTATATACGAACTCGAAGGGACTTCTTCGAGGATGGATCCAGGTTCAGGAGAAATAAAATTGGTTTATTCAGTTGTCTTTTATTATCACCTTCTCTCAGGTTGCGAGGGCTCCTTGGTTTAGGAGAGTACACCTATTACGCTTATTGGATAGTCTTATTCCAAACCATAGGCAGGTGCCGAAAGGTAGGGAATGAAGAAAACCAATTAGCCTAAGTAGGGTGTGCAGAAGGTAATATGTAAAGACAAAATAAAGGGATTAGAAAGAGGGCAAAGTAAATTGCGACTGTTATCATTCACGACCAAACCGCGTACTTCATTGCCACTCTTATTTCACCTTTAAAAAAATAAGGTATTATTCAGTTGTCTTTTATCATCACCTTCTCTCGAGATGCGGGTACTCCTTGGTTTAGGAGGGTACACCTATTATGCTTACTGGATAGTCTTCTTCCAAACCATAGGCTGGTGCCGAACGGTAGGGAAGGAAGAAAACCATTTAGCCTAACGATGGTGTACAGAAGGTAACGACTAAAAACAAATAAAGGGATTTGGAGAGATGGCAATAAAATATACGGTTGAAGTCATGAATTGGATTATGGAAGAGGCATTGCTATGAATACCAGGATACCCCTACGAAACATTTTCATGTTTTAGTGCATTGTTAAAGAAAAACTGTTTTCCCGATTAGACACTTACTCCAAGGGTATGTATTTACCAGGTTTCATTCTCATATCTGTATGGTTTTACAGATGATGAGTGGGAGTAAGTTATTGGGAATTAGGTAAGTATCCTCATTATATTGGAATTCGTTGTAATTGGTGATATTTGAGGAAATCGCCAGGGTACAGTTTTCAACCTACGACGCACAGATTTTGAGTTGTTTAACTCAGCGGACTTATACAGAGTATTGTATGTTGTCCAGTGTCCATCAGGACAAAGGGGTAGGTCCTCATACTATGTTCTATTTACTTATAACTTCTCTAGTATTTGGACAAGTGTTTCGTAGAAATACAAGGTCTAAGTTTTGAGAAGTTATGGGTATAAGAATAAAGTAGAGAACCAGGTGTCACAAGTGTCGGGATTCTTCAAAGAGATCGAAGATGTAGATTCTTGTGATTGGTATTCAGATGATAGTGATGGTTTTGAGAAACGTGTTTCTCTTTCAGGTTACTCATAATTGGATGGATTCCTAAGTTGAGTAATGCTGATTAGCCTCTTTCCATTAAGTTGATATGCACTGGAGACAGCTGCATGATTTGAATCTGGTTCCAATTAAATAAGTGCCAAAGTTTCTGTATTGGATATAGAATGGATCGTACCTTAAAGGATTTTAAGGTACGGGGAGTTGTCCAGCTTATGCTTAAAACCAGACTCTGGATAACTCAGGGCACGTTTCTGTAATGGCTGTTTGTGGGTTGACCCTGGCTATGACGAGGGTTGATATTCTACCATTTGGAAGATCAATAGTGATATTGTTCTTGACTCGCCACAGTTTTAGTAAAATGGATCTTTTTCAGAAAACAGTAATGGGAGTATGGTAGAACTGGAAGTGATTCCAGAACCGCGAACGATTACGGAAAATTTAATAGGACCTATATATTCAATCAGGTTTGACATTCCAATAGCCACTCCGCAGATATGGTGGGTGACCTCAGACACCCGAGAGGTACTTCGGTAGCCTCAAGGACGGTGACAGGGAGGTTCTTATCTACCCAGACTTGACACTACTGTTGTTCCAGGTTATGAGATCCGGTAGGAGGGTTGTCGTAGTCAGTGGGAGCAGCGGAAGCATGGTGGGCAAGTAGCTTATGTCTATTTATAGACTAGAGCAGTTATAGCGGAGATAGATCATCTAGTTTTGATGTGACATTCATGGGTTTGACTTCAATCAGAATAGGGGATGGATCTGTTAAGAAGGTAGTAGGGTGTGATGTCATGGTATTTGGATGACATACACAGAGTAGGAAGTAAAATTTCTATACTACGATCGGTTGTACTGTGGTCGTCACACAGTTGTTTCTCCAGACAGGATATGGATATAATATCAGACATTCTGGTTTCTAGATCTATGGTTTTAGATCTGGATTTGGGTAATTTCCCAATGTGGGTACTTTGACAGATATTCTAATGGTTTTTAGAATAGTTGACTCCTAGCATGGTGGTGTACCTGCAGGTGATGGAGTCACCCTCTCTAAAGGTGTCGTATAGACTAAAGGGGAGAGGGATGTGCATGATTGACAGATCACTTGCTTAGGCAACTGAGTCAATCATGAGATGTCAGGTACCACACCAGATGTTGTATTTGCACAAGATGCAATAAGTTTGTATTAATCCAATCCTGGAGAAACATAAGGAAGCAGTTTTAGAACATAAGTGCATGTTCTACGGATTTGATGACGGCAGCTTCCTTCGGGAGACGATCATCATTCCAGGCTTCAAAGGTGACATGGATGACAGAGTGATTGTCAGAGTTATAGTTTTCCCTCTGACGAAGAGGGACAGTATTATGAACAGGTGGTCCAAGAGGATACTGTGGGAGGCATGGTGCCGGATACTGATTAGGTTCAGTAATCGATACAGTCTAAGAAGTTTGGATTTGCAGTTCATTTATGAACTAGGTCCCATCAGAAATCCAGACATATTCTGAGACAGGTATTACTCAATTCGGGAGATGGCTTTCTCCGCGAACTTGAGATTTAGAGAGATATAGAAAGAAACATCTAGGCGGATCCACTCACTGAGGCTATTTCTCGAACACAATAGTTTTACAAACGGGCTTTGTGATACTGATTAGTAGAGGAGTTGGATGTTTGGTTTCACACGGGCTGTGAGTAGTCGACATCGCAATAATTAGCCTTGAGTGCAAGTGGGAGATTGTTGGAGATAGTGCCCTCATAGTCAATTATTGGATCGCAGGTACGTGATTGCAATGATTGCGGAGGACCTATACCGGTAGGACAGTCTTGCTCAAGATGATAGTATGCTATCTGGTTTGCCTTTATCAGTCGTGTACATGTTCAGGTGACTGATTACATGTTACACTTTGATAGAGCCCTTAGGATCTTGCTTTACTACCAATAGTATGATGGCGATCATATACGTGAGAGTTGGGTAGTTTATATGCATATCCTTAATTGTGGTCCCTAGTCGTGGGAGTTTCGAGACAGGGCATCGATGCTCCGGAGTAGACTAGTGTGTACAGTCGAGACCCCGACGAGGGGCGGTGGCCGGTCTCACAAGCCACTGGTGTCAGTTGGATCACCTAAGATGTATACAGGTGCTCATTGGGTTATGAGTACACCGGACAGGACTCGCCGGGAACCTGTTAGTTGGTATTATACATATCGTCAGATAGCAGTTCCCTGGTGACATGTGTACAGGTTAGTTCATCGACCTGAGGTCATCATTTGTCTCGTGTGAGTTCCCACTGTGCTTTGATTTCTACCCTACCACGGCTCAAAGGAGTCGTGCAAACAGGTAGTTTTTGGGTACAGTCCCGAGCCATATGGAGGCACGTGAGCGGATCGGCAGGGGATTCGTCTCTCCCGGTATTGGGGGCGAGGTCGTGCTGTGTCTAGGAGAGCCATTACACAAAGTCCATGGCCATGGCAGGAGATTTACTGGTAGGTACTCCAGTAGTATCTCAGGGTGTTATTGGGCTATACTCCGACACGACTTATACTGCTATTGGGGGTCTGACGTTACTAGCCCCCTAGGCAGATATGCGATACTCATAGACGAACGGACCGGACTGTATATACATTGTCACTGTTAGGCTCAGTAGGGTTTCTGGATGAGTTCGCTCATCAGCCTCCTTTGAGGTCAGTCCATGGGCAGCCGTTACGCATTGCTAGTGCCGCTGACGGTTTGTGGTTAAACCCACTGCCAGGGTACTGACGAGTCATTAGAGTCCCCCACAGACAGTTTCCCAAGTTCGGGCGAAACGTTGTAGAGGCCGTATGGTTTTATGGCAGGGTTCGGAAAATGCACTTGCGTTTACGCACGTGCGTTTACGCACGTGTTATTTTTCGGGCAGATGATACTGGTCGGCTTTGGTTTAAGCCGGATCCGAGTATTGTATTGAGTAGATATAATATCTTTGTCTCAGTTGTATTTGTATTCGGTCGTAATACAAATGCGGGTATATTTATACAGTTACGGGGTTATCCTGAAATTTGTTTCGGGATCACTTTTGGAAGTTGCCAGTTTCCAGTTTTCTATCAGCCGTCTTTTAACATTCGGTTAAAGACGGATTTATCTTTTCTTGGATGATGGTGAGTCATGCTTCTAGAAGGTTCTAGAAGGTGATGACTTGGTTAATTGGTGTTGTGTTTTCATTGGTTGCATTAATGAATGGATGACTAGGTTTAGTGAGTCATTCATTTCATTAATGAGTTTTGTTTACTTAAGGATATTTCTTCATGATCTTTGTTTATGGTCACCTCCTTGATTGCTCCTACACTCACCCTCCTCCTCCTTTAAAGTGGCTGGCCCTCTCTCTCCTCCTCCACTCACTCACTTGAAAAGATTATGGTTGTTAAAAAGAAAAGACCAAAGTTTTGGATGCATGGAAATTTCATAGTTCATTTCTTGTTCCATTTCATTTCCATCGACAACTTCATTAACCGATCGTCCACGGACTTGGACGAAGTGAGACAAAGTCATCTACTCATTCTCTACATCATTCTTGGTCGTCTCTTCTAGCAAACTTGACGACCGAGTTGCCTCAAGTCAGAGGCGGGAGCCCGTTTAAAGAATCGTTGACGTGGTGCCACCTAGACGAGAAGATCGGAGATCGACGAGATCGGAGCAGCCGCAACGGAGCGTGGGATGATGGTTAAAGAACGAAGGACTCGGATCGTTCGGTATAACCTTTCTTCACTCTTTACAGTTTGTTAGTTTAGCAATAATGGAAGATCCGGGTTAAAGTATACGATAGCGCCAGTTAAAAGTTTTTTGTTCCGCATTTGGCGTCTGTAGACGGCCGGGGCGCTACCGTAGACTTACAGGTTCCTCATCTACCTAAGAGATACTTCGGTTTTCTCTATGACAGCGGGAGCGAGGATTGCATCATGAGATGATGACCCAACTAGTTTCGAGCAGGCCATCAAGAGTGGGGACTCTGTAAGAATGGCTGGATGCTATACGATCTGAGATGGAATCCATATACACCAACAAAGTATGGACTTTGGTTGCTATCTGAAAGGTTAAATCCCCATCAGGAGCAAGTATATCTTGAGAAGATTACTTGGTGTAGATGGAAAGGTTGAGACTTTTGAAGCTAGACATGTTGTAAAAGGTTCTCGTCATCGATCAGATATGGTTCATGATGAAACCTTTTCTCCAGTGGATATGCTTAAGTCCATCCGGATCCTATTTGACATTGCTACGTACCATGACTACGATATCTGCCGGTTAGGTGTCATGACTGCTTTTCTAAATAGTAATTTAGAAGAGAGTGTCTATAAGCACACAGCCAGAGGGCTTCGTAGACAGTGGGAGCAGCAGAAACATGTGCAAGTTGCTTTACGGGTTAAAGCAGGCATCACGGAGTTGGAACATCTGTTTTGATGTGGTAGTCAAAGCATTTGACTTCATCAAAATGGTAGATGAACCTTGTATATACAAAAAGGTAGTAGAGAGTATGGTGGTTTTCCTCGTATTGAACGTGGATGACATACTCTTGATGGGAAAGGAGTTTTCTAGGCTACGCTCGGTCAATCTCCTCTTATCACTTTCTCCATATAGGATCAAGGTGATACCACCTAAATCCTGGGTTTTTGATCTATGAGATAGATCTAAGTGGATCTTAGGATTCTCACTAGATGTAGTGAGATGGTATCAATAGATCCTAGGGAGAATCACTGGATAGCTTCCAGGGTGATAAGGACGACTGAAAGTCAGTCACAGGTATTGTCTTTACCCTCAGTAGAGGGACGGTATGTTGGAAGGGTTCCAAGCTAGATACCATGGCAAACTAGACGATAAAGGTTGGATACAACGCTACCAAAGATGCTACCAAAGAGGAAGTCTGGGTGTATATAAGTTCATGAGATGAACTTCATTCCTACCATTGTATGACAATGGAGTTGTGGCCTATACCTAGGAACCCCCATCCCATCAGTGACCCAGAAATATTCTAAGGCAGTATCACCTGATCATGGAGATCGTTGATCTCCAGGGGATCGAGGTTAGGAGAGTAGACTCAGAGGACAACACGGCAGATCCACTCACAAAGGCCTTTTCCCAGAGAGAGACTTTTATGGGATGGTTGAGTATGAGATACTACAACCACTGCTATATGATAGCCCTAGTGCAAGTGGGAGATTGTAAGTTATATGTATGCCCTAGAGGCCATTACTGTACATGAGATGTATATTGTAGTGGATGCTTGGACATATATAGGGAGAACTTTCTTGCTTGACATGATAGTATGTTATCTGGTTACTCTTTATCTTAACATGTACACTGATTGTCTCTCTGTTACATGTTGGTAAAGCCCTTAAGATGCGTACTTGACTACCTAGATTATGATGGAGATCATACTAGTGGGACAAAGGTAGTCTGTGAGTACATCCTTTAATATCCCTAGTCATGGGTGTATCGAGACGGGGCATCGATATACCAGAGTAGACTAGCGTATAGATTCTCGACCCATGTAGATGGGCGACGGATGATCCCATATCTATTGGTGTTTGACATCAGAGATGATATACGGGTGCTCAGTAGAGACTGGGTACACTGGACGGACTCGTCGAGAACTCCCAGATGGTATTATACCTCACGTTAGATGGCAGTTCTCTGGTGACACTGGTACATGTTAGTCTGTCGACCCGAGATCATCATAGAGTCTTGTGTGATTCCCACTGTGCTTTGATTTCCACCTTAACACGTTCATGAGAACGTGCAAAACGGTAGTTTTTAGGTACAGTCCCGAGTCACATGGAGGCAATGAGCGATAGATTCATCTCTCCCGGTATTGGGGGTTGATGTTGCGCTGTGCTCGATTGGCTATAACAGGAAGTCCCTGGCCAGAGCTATTTCAGAGATTTACTGGTAAGTGTTACCAGTAGTTTCTCGACCCATTATGAGCCTCATATCGGCACGACTTATCGAGTTACTGGGGTCTGACATTTACCACCCCTAGACGAGATATACGACATATCAGACGAAGAGACCGGACTGTACGGTAGTGTTACTGATTGGATTCGCAGGAGTATGAGCAGTCTTGCTTGTTGATCTTCTGATCGCTCAATACCCGGGTGGCCGTTACGTTTAGCAGACCGCTTGCGGCTTATGGGTGTTTGATATGATCATCACCTACTGCCGGCGTATTAACGAGTCTTTAGAGTCCTACACAGAGGTTTCCTGGTTCATGCGAAATGGAGTAGGAGCACATATGAGATATGTACGGGACCGAGATTAATGTCGTATGTGATACCGCATTCTATTCTCGCGATTTGTGACATCAGTCGGTTATATGTGATATAGCCGGATTATCGGATCAAGTGTTGATTCGATAAGTTGTTGCATTAGATATTAGTCGGTTATATGTGATATAGCCGGATTATTAAATCAAGTGTTGATTTAATAATTTAATGTATAATTGTATATTTGATATACTAGATTACATTAGCTAATATTAGCTCACTTAAACATTTCTTTTTCTCATTTGTGTGCATTAGTGTATATGTGATATATATTAATGTACAAATTTTTATATCATGCTAGATGCCACATGAGACATGGGTGTATGAGACTTACACCATGGTTATAATAATGATAAGGTTTTTATTTATTTAGGCAATTCACAAATTAGTGGAAATTGTCACATGCTTAGAAGCTTGGAGAAGCTTGTAACATCTTTGACTTAGTCCACTAGTTTTGTTTTACTTATAGATATTTATTAACCTAACCATTATTGTAACCCATGGTTTATTCTCTACATGAGTTAGTGTATGACACTAACTCACACATGGTTGCTATTCTCACCTCATTAGTTCATTCTCTCATCTCTTCACTTGAGCTTCTTCTTTTTCATGATAGCTTTTCTCAAGGTGAGAAAATATTGTGAGAAAAATAAATCTAAAGAGAGCCCACTTCCTACTTCATCATCCTTTACTACTTGCCATTTAGTTTAGGGTGTTTGCTTCACTAATTTCACAATCAGTAAAGAGGTAGCATGAGCTTGAGTCTCCTCGACATAGATCATCTTCGGCCTCGAAGACTTCGAGCAAGCTTGTTCATTTCTCCAGGAGAACCCTTTCTAGAGTTTGGGTGTTCATGACTTGCAGTGAAGGGACTACTACACGGAGCTTTAGAAGTAAAGGACCGGTCTACAAAGGTTGTATTCCTTGTTCACTACTTGTAATGGTTGATTACATGTTCATATCGTCTATTTACTTTAGCTTGATCCTATCTTAGGTTTGATTAGCACCTTAGAATTTTTTAAATTTGGCATGGTAGTTGCTGTGAAAACCCAGTAGGGTGCTAAGGAATCCCAACAAAAACTGGTGCAGTCGTCTACCGAGTCTTCAACCGCTGAAAACTCTGCTTGCATGCCTCAGTCCAAAGAAAAGGAATTCCCTTCCTGGTCAGTCCGGTCAGCGGTGCAGTGATACTCGAGAAATCCTGCACGAAACGGTGGTAATAACCGGCTAAACCCAAAAAGCTGCGGACCTCTGTCACTGATACAAGCCTAGGCCAAATCTGTAAGGCCTCGATCTTCCTTGGGTCCACACGAATACCGTCTCCCATAACCACATAACCCAGGAAGTCAACACTATCAAGCCACAATGCACACTTCGAGAATTTAGCAAACAGCTGGTGCTCTCTCAATGTCTGCAAGGCAATCCTCATGTGCTACTCATGCTCCTCTCGACTCCTGGAATACACCAGAATGTCATCTATAAACACAATAATGAACTGGTCGAGAAACGGCCTGAAAATCCGGTTCATCAAATCCATGAACGCTGCTGGGGCATTGGTGAGTCCGAACGATATCACCAAAAACTCATAATGCCCGTAGCGCGTACGAAAATCAGTCTTCGGAATGTCATCATTCCGAACCTGCAACTGATGATAACCCGATCTCAAATCCATCTTAGAAAAATGTCCCGCACCCTGGAGCTAATCAAACAAATCGTCAATGTGAGGTAATGGATACTTATTCCGCACCGTAACGCGGTTCAATTGACGATTTTTTCCTTTGGAAAAATAAATAATAAATGAAAAAGCAATGGGAAAATTCCCCAAATAGAGCATCACGTGCCCACACGTGATGCGACTTGGAGCCAAAATTATAAGCATTACACTTAAAAAATGGGACTGAAGTTGGGCCTCACGTGCCACACGTGAGCACCTATATATGAAGTATATAGGCGCCTTTATAAAACAAATAGCAGACCAGAAGGCGCATCACGTGCCAACACGTGATTCGCTTCTCTGGGACTACTTCCTATAGGCAAACCGGCCTAGTTCCATAGGGTCACGTGCTACACGTGAGGATTCCTAATATTTTCTGACCCGATAGAATTAAATTCTATATAAAAGGGATCAGAACCCTATTGAGGAAATACACCTCAAATCTTTCTAAACAAGAAAGATTGTGCTCTATAAATCAGAGCACCATTGGATCAAAGATCCAATGGTGATTAAATGTCACGACCCGAAAAGTACGGAACATGACCGGCACTTAAATTTTGAAACGTCTCGAGGCATACGTAATCTAAGTAATCCAAAACCCAGAAATCGAAACCAAGTAAAGCAGTAGAGTGAAGGAAAACCAATTTAAAGCAAGAAGTTTAACAACATACGCCGAAGTATGTATTTTTAAAAAATCACAAGTCTTTTCTAAAAATTTCAGTAGAGTTTCCTTTGTAAATACTGGCCCTGAACGGGGTGCAACATGATAAATATATACATGAATGATAAAAGGCATCCTCAAGCGGGAGCTAGCTCTTCGTCAATCGACGGCCACAACCACGCAAGCATATAATATACAATGTCAAAAGGCGAGGATCAAAACTCAAAATGAAACTCAAATCAACAAGAATACCCATAATAATATAACGCGCGACTCTAAGATCGAAAGAATACACAACTCTGGTCTCTAAGTCTGAAATAAATATGCATGTCTGGTTGATGGAGTTTACTAGATACAACTTAATAAAATAAAGGTACAATAGTGGTCACGATACAAGTGACCCTACCTATCCAAGCAATCACCAAGAAAGGAAGCAGTGTGCCAGCAAAGCCGCAACGGAACCTGTACGGCAAAACCTGCAAGAAACTGTGGCACAACGGGGTTGAGTTGCCAACTCATGAGTAGAAAACATCACCGAGCAGAAATTGTATGTATGACAAAATCCTAGGTCAATACGATCAAAACATATAAATATCCTCAATAAGATAAGGTCTGAAGCATGAAAAGGTGGCAAGGGTAAACATTGTTGGATATAGTGCCCTCAAAGTCAATTATTGGATTGCAGGTACGTGATTGCAATGATTGAAGGAGGACCTATACCGGTAGGATAGTCTTACTCGAGATGATAGTATGCTATCTCGTTTGCCTTTATCATCGTGTACAGCTTTAGGTGACTGATCACTATTATACGTTGATAGAGCCCTTAGGATCCTGCTTAACTACCAACAGTATGATGGCGATCATATACGTGAGAGTTGGGTAGTCCATAAGCACATCCTTAAAAGTGGTCCCTAGTCATAGGAGTTTCGAGACAGGGCATCGATACTCCAGAGTAGACTAGTGTATACAGTCGAGACCCCGACGAGGGGCGGTGGCCGGTCTCACAAGCCATTGGTGTCAGTTGGATCACCTAAGATGTATACAGGTGCTCATTGGGTTATGAATACACCGGACAGGACTCGCCGGGAACCTGCTAGTTGGTATTATACCTAGCGTCAGATAGCAGTTCCCTGGTGACATGTGTACAGGTTAGTTCATCGACCTGAGATCGTCATTTGTCTCGTGTGAGTTCCCACTGTGCTTTGATTACTAACCTACCATGGCTCAAAGGAGTCGTGCAAACAGGTTTTAGTTGGGTACAGTCCCGAGCCACATGGAGGCAAGTGAGCGGATCGGCAGGGGATTCATCTCTCCCGGTATTGGGGGTGAGATCGCGCTGTGTCTAGGAGAGCCATTACACAAAGCCCTCGGCCGAGGCAGGAGATTTACTGGTAAGTACTCCAGTAGTATCTCAGGGTGTTCAGGGCTACCCTCCAACACGACTTATACCGCTTTTGGGGGTCTGACGTTACCAGCCCCCTAGGCCCGATATGCGATGCTCATAGACGAACGGACCGGATTGTATGTATATTGTCACTGATAGGCTTAGTAGGGTTTGAGGATAAGTTCGCTCATCAGCTTCCCTTTCGGTCAGTACATGGGCAGCCGTTACGCACAGCTAGTGCCGCTGACGTGCTTGTGGTTAAACCCACTGCCAGGGTACTGACGAGTCTTTAGAGTCCGCCACAGATAGTTTCCCAAGTTCGGAAGAAACGTTGTAGAGGCCGTATGGTTTTATGGCAGGGTTTGAAATTGCACGTGCACTTGTGCACGTGTCATATTTCGGACAGATAATACTGGTGGGCTTTGGTTTAAGCCGGATCTAAGTATTATATTGAGTCGGAATATTTTAGTCTCTCGTATTCGTATTCGGTCGGAATACGGATACAGGTAAGTATATACATGCAAGGGGCATTCTCGTAATCCGTTACGAGAATATTTTAGAAGATGCATTTTTTTGGATTAATCATTTTGGTTTAAATGATTATTAGTTTTGGAAAGGGTGACCCATTTTGGTGACACATTTCTTCTAGCATGTTCATTAGTGACTCATGCTAATGAGTCACTAAGTGAGTCATGATAGAATTAATTGTGTTTTGTTTTGTGCATAGATATTTTAGGGTTTGTGGAGATATTTTTGGGGAGATATTTTCTTTACACAAACTATATATATCTACACACAAAAGAAAAGATAACCACAAGTGTTTATGCTTGACTCCTTGCTCTCTTGATATTTTCTTGAGCTCACCATTTCCAACCCTTTGCATCTTCTTCAACCTCCACCCTAACCCTCTCATGTGATGAGAACCCTAGGGTGTTTGAGACAAAGTATTCTACTCATTCTCTACTTCATCTTGGTCATCTCTTTTAGCAGACTTGATGACCGAGTTGCCTCGGTATAGAGGCGGAAGCCCGTTTAAAGATCCGTTGACGTGGTGCCACCTCGATGAGGAAACAGGAGATCGGAGTTTCCGCGAGGAGCGTGAGATGATGGATAAAGACCGAAGGACTCGGATCAATCGGTATAGCCTTTCTACCTCTTTACAGTTTGTTAGTTTTGCGTTAATGGCAAGATCCGGGTTATAGTATGCGATAGCGCCAGTTATAAAAGTTTTTGTTCCGCGTTTGGCATTAGAATGACGGACGAGGCGCTACCGTAGCCTTACATGGTATCAGAGCCACGCCATTAACTTGTTCTAATGTGTTTAAAATATTGATCGAACGAAATTTCCAACACCGCACTTTTCATGTTAAAGTTTCTGTCGATTTTTAAAACTGGTCTAAAAATCATTTTGAGCATCTTAGAAAATCAAGCAGGCTTTTTTAAGAATACTATAGAAATTTGGTCAACTGTTCCTTCCAGAGCGTCGCGGAACCGCCGCACAAGCCATGTATTGGCCGAGGTTCCGCCGCCGTTTTGGAGCAACAGTGTACCATTTTTCTACAGTAGTGTCTTTCATGGGAAATTGTGGTTTCTGGAATATTTTGTTTGGGCCCAGATTTTGTTTGAGTACTGCAGTTGTACTTGGGGCCCACTTCGGGAAGTTTTGTCGATCGGAATTTTAAACGTGTTAGTTTACAGTACTTACATTATATCTCCGACCGTGTATGTCATTCGAGCGGTAAATTGCGTCTAATTGCTATAGTCCTTTTAGACGGGTTTGCGAACATGACATTCGCGTTGATGTTCTGTGTTGTGCTGTGATGTTGCAGATTTATCGTGGTGGATAGCTGTGTGCAATGGTAGTGCAGTTTGGATTTATTTGTACATTTGATATTGCGGGGCGAGCGTCCAACATGTGGACTGCCGTTACTGCCTGTTTGTATAATATTCTTTTGGGGCACGACCGGGCTGAGGTCGATGTACCCGTTGTACATATTTTTCATTTTTGTACTAGGTTTACCCCGCGACGGAATGCACGGATAGCCGGGTTCTGGAGGGCAACAGGTCCGTATCTCATGGCTTTGAGAGGCAAAGGGGCCTCACTCTAGAATTGGCAGACTATTCGCCGCACTCGTAGGGGTACAGGTTGACCTAAGATGGAGTGCCCAAGTTACCGGATTCCGTGAAGTGCTGGGTGGTCCATTCACTTTGTTGTAGGGGCTGCCTCGCTTCAGGTTTTGGCGGGTAACTTGCCGCACTCGTAGGGTTCTAGGTTTTCATTGCACAGGCTATCCACAAGACCAGGGGAACGTCAGGTTTCAGCAGCGGCTCTGTGAAACCCGGGGATCCCAGATTATCTGTATTGTTCTGTGATGCTTATTAATTTTCTGTAATGTTGCATATTATCACGCCTGGAGCGATTATTGTATATTGGCATTTATACTAGTAGATGTTGTATATGTTTTGCACCCGCGCTAGTCCAGTCCCCGCTCTGTCGTTAGTTAAGTAACCTAACGGGCAATGACGGGACCCAGTGATGAATGCGGATGGCATATACGTACATTTTATTTTCGTTCTTTTCTGGTGTGATTAATTGATGGGACTGCGTTGATTCTGATCAATGCAAAGGAAAACAAACATGTTTGGATGTTATTGGAACAGTTTTAAAAAGTGTTATTACAAAAACGTTTTCTTTTGTTTTGCATAGTGGTATTCAGTTGGAATATCCTGCACCTCATTCGACGAGGCAAGGGCCGAGATCCCTTCACCGGGAGTGACCCCTTGGGCAGAAGTTTGCATCAGGGTAATAACTTCACTATAGTCGATTACTTGTTGCTTTGCATCGCGGTATTCAGTTGGAATATCCCGCACCTCATTCCACGAGGAAAGAGCCGAGATCCCTTCACCGGGAGTGACCTCTTTAGCAAAGGTTTTCGCCACTATATTTTTATAAAAAGCTATCAGGTTCCTTCAGCGATATCAAGTTCGTTACGTTAAAGGTTTTTTGCCAAAAACCAGCCGTCGCCCTCCGTCGTTTCAGATGGGTAGCACGTAGTATTCATGCTATGTTTGTTGGCCTTCGTCAAGGCATAGTGGATGGTAGCTGCTTGTTACTTTTCTGTTGCATAGATAGATGAGTTGGTTTGGGACAGTCGTATTACCTTGTTGGCCTTCGTCAAGGGTATGTACGGGTGGGTTCAAATTGACAAGATAATGACGGGTAGAACTTGACATGTGACTTATGATTTGTTGGCCTTCGTCAAGGTCATAAGAGTATGGGGTAAAAATCATATTGGGAGTTTCTAAAGAAACTGAAACTTGCCAGGCTTGCGCATACCTTCTGGAGTGTGATAACGTGAGTGGATTCCTTCACGTTATCATACGATGAGAGTTGGATCCTGATTCCCACTGATGAGTTGGTTTACTCTTCGGGTGATCCCGATCGATTCTTCTTTCAGGTTTGGAGGAGAATTTGATAGTACAGTAAGAGGTTTCCTGATTAGATAAAGTGATAACCATTCTGATCTAGGTTAGAGTGCACGCGGAGTGTTTCTTTTCTCTCTCTCTTTGGCAGCGACCTTTGACCGACCCTAGACTATGACTCAGTGACCAAGTTGACCGAACCTTCTTAAAATACTGGCTTTTGGATTGTCCGAGTTGCATAAGTCATTGCTGCTCCTTCTTTTACCCTTTGCATTTCTCAGAACACCTCGTATTACTACGAACATCCACTTCCATTGGATAGATCCATCGTATGGTTATATACGAACTCGAAGGGACTTCTTCGAGGATGGATCCAGGTTTAGGAGAAATTGAATTGGTTTATTCAGTTGTCTTTTATCATCACCTTCTCTCAGGTTCTGAGGGCTCCTTAGTTTAGGAGAGTACACCTATTACGCTTATTGGATAGTCTTCTTCCAAACCATAGGCAGGTGCCGAAAGGTAGGGAATGAAGGAAAGCAATTAGCCTAAGTAGGGTGTACAGAAGGTAATAAGTAAAGACAAAATAAAGGGATTAGAAAGAGGGCAAAGTAAATTGCGACTGCTATCATTCACGACCAAACCGCGTACTTCATCGCCACTCCTACTTCACCTTTGCTTTTTTCCCCAGTTCGGGAGAAATAGAATAAGGTATTATTCAGTTGGCTTTTATCATCACCTTCTCTCAGGTTACGAGTACTCCTAGGATTAGGAGAGTACACCTATTATGCTTACTAGATAGTCTTCTTCCAAACCATAGGCTGGTGCCGAACGGTAGGGAAGGAAGAAAACCACTTAGCCTAAAGGGGTGTACAGAAGGTAACGACTAAAGACAGATAAAGGGATTTGGAGAGATGGCAAAGAAATATACGGTTATAGTCATGAATTGGATTATGGAAGAAGCATTACCAGGAATACCTGGATACCCCTACGAAACATTTTCATGTTTCAATTTCACTGTGCGTTGTTAAAGGAAAACTGATTTCCCGATTAGATACTTACTCCAGGGTATGTATTTACCAGGTATGATTCTCACATCTGTATGGTTTTACAGATGATGAGTGGGAGTAAGTTATTCGGAATAAGGTGATCATCCTCATTATATCAGAATTCGTTGTAATTGGTGATATTTGAGGAAATCGCCTGGGTTTTTGCCGGATGGCAAGTATTTGATTTTGAATATCCGTTGTTATGCACCAATTACAAATTGATATATCTGTATATTTATTTTTATAAAGTGAGATATAACTTTTTGATATTATGTCGATGACATTTACCTATATCAGTTGACGATTGGGTAAGGAGCATTGAACAGCGGAGTAGTTCTTAACCATAAGTACAGTTTTCAACCTACGATGCACAGGTTTTGAGTTATTCAACTCAGCAGACTTATACAGAGTATTGTATGTTGTCCAGTGTCCATCAGGACAAAGGGATTGGTCCTCATACTATGTTCTGTTTACTTGTGACTTCTCTAGTTTTTAGACAAGTGTTTCGTACAAATACAATGTCTAAGTTTTGAGAAGTTATAGGTATAGAAATAAAGTAGAGAACCAGGTGTCGCAAGTATCGGGATTCTTCAAGGTGATCGAAGATGTAGATATTTATGATTGGTATTCAGTTAATAGTAATGGTTTTGAGAAACTTGTTTCTCTTTCAGGTTACTCATAATTGGATGCATTCCCAAGTTGAGTAATGCTGATCAGGCCTCTCTCCATTAAGTTGATATGCACTGGAGACAGCTACATGATTTGAATCTGGTTCCAATTAAATAAGTGCCAAAGTTTTTGTATTAGATATAGAATGGTTAATATCTTAACGATGTTAAGGTACGGGGAGTTTTCCGGCTTATGCTTAAAACCAGACTCTGGATAACTCATGGCACGTTTCTGTAATAGCAGTTTTTGGGTTGGCCCAGGCTATGATGAGGGTTGAATTTCTACCATCTGGAAGATCAATGGTGATATTGTTCTTGACTCGCCACAGTTTTAGTTAAATGGATTTTTTCAGAAAATAGTAGTGGGAGTATGGTAGAACTGGAAGTGATTCCAGAGCCGCAAACGATTACGGAAAATTTAATAGGACCTATAGATTCAATCAGGTTTGAAATTCCATTAGCCACTCCGCAGATATGGTAACCTCAGACACCCGAGAGGTACTCCGGTAGCCTCAAGGACGGTGACAGGGAGGTTCTTGTTTACCCAGACTTGACACTACTGTTGTTCCAGGCTATGAGACCCGGCAGGAGGTTAAGTATAGCGTCGTTCTAAACTAGCTTTAGAAGTGCACGTATATATTATTCTGCCAGAGGGTTGTTGTGGTCAGTGGGAGCAGCGAAACCATAGTGGGCAAGTAGCTTATGTCTATTTATAGACTAGAGCAGATATAGCGGAGATAGATCATTTAGTTTTGATGTGACAGTCATGGGTTTGACTTCATCAGAATAGGGGATGGATCTGTTAAGAAGGTAGTAGGGTGTGATGTCCTGGTATTTGGATGACATACACAGAGTAGGAAGTAAAATTCCTATACTACGATCGGTTATACTATGGTTGTCACATAGTTGTTTCTCCACAGAGGATATGGATATAATATCTGACATTCTGGTTACTAGATCTATAATTTTAGATCTAGATTTGGGTAGTTTCCCAATTTGGGTACTTAGACAGTATTCTAAAAGTATTTGGAATAGATGACTCCTGACATGGTGGTGTACCTGCAGGTGATGGAGTCACCCTCTCTAAAGGTGTCTTACAGACTAAAGGGGAGAGGGATGTGCATGATTAACATATCACTTGCTTAGGCAATTGAGTTGATCATCAGATGTCAAGTACCACACCAGATGTTGTTTTTGCACCAGATGCAATAAGTTTATATTAATCCAATCCTGGAGAAACATGCGGAAGCAGTTTTTAGAACATAAGTGGATGTTCTAGGGATTTGATAACGGCAGCCTCCTTCAGGAGACGGTTATCATTCCAGGCTTCTAAGGTGACATGGATGACAGAGTGATTATCAGAGTTATAGTTTTCCCTCTGATGAAGGGGGCAGTATTATGGACAAGTGGTCCAAGAGGATACTGTGGGAGGCATGGTGCAGGGGTTCAGTCGACGATACAGTCTAAGAAGTTTGGATCTGGAGTTCATTTATGAACTAGGTCCCATCAGATATCCAGACATATTCTAAGACAGGTATTACTCAATTCAGGAGATGGTTTTCTCCGCGAACTTGAGATAAAGAGAGACATAGAAAGAAACATCAGGACGGATCCACTCATTGAGGCTATTTCTCGAACACAAGAGTTTTACAAACGAGCTTTGTGAAACTGATCAGTAGAGGAGTTGGGTGTTCGGTATCACATGGGCTGTGAGTATGCGACATCGCAATAATTAGCCTTAAGTGCAAGTGGGAGATTGTTGGATATAGTGCCCTCAAAGTCAATTATTGGATCGCAGGTACGTGATTGCAATGATTGAAGGAGGACCTATACCGGTAGGACAGTCTTACTCGAGATGATAGTATGCTATCTGGTTTGCCTTTGTCATGGTGTACAGCTTTAGGTGACTAATCACTATTACACGTTGATAGAGCCCTTAGGATCCTGCTTGACTACCAATAGTATGATGGCGATCATATACGTGAGAGTTGGGTAGTCCATAAGCACATCCTTAAAAGTGGTCCCTAGTCGTAGGAGTTTCGAGACAGGGCATCGATACTCCATAGTAGACTAGTGTATACAGTCGAGACCCTGACGAGGGGCGGTGGCCCGTCTCATAAGCCATTGGTGTCAGTTGGATCACCTAAGATGTATACAGGTGCTCATTGGGTTATGAGTACACCGGACAGGACTCGCCGGGAACCTGCTAGTTGGTATTATACCTAGCGTCAGATAGCAGTTCCCTGGTGACATGTGTACAGGTTAGTTCATCAACCTGAGATCGTCATTTTTCACATGTGAGTTCCTACCGTGCTTTGATTACTACCCTACCACGGCTCAAAGGAGTCGTGCAAATAGGTTTTAGTTGGGTACAGTCCCGAGCCACATGGAGGCAAGTGAGCGGATCGGCAGGGGATTCGTCTCTCTCGGTATTGGGGGTGAGATCGCGCTGTGTCTAGGAGAGCTATTACACAAAGCCCTCGGTTGAGGAAGGAGATTTACTGGTAGGTACTCCAGTAGTATCTCAGGGTGTTCAGGGCTACTCTCCGACATGACTTATACCGCTTTTGGGGGTCTGACGTTACCGGCCCCTAGGCTCGATATGCGATGCTCATAGACGAACGGACTGTACTGTATGTATATTGTCACTGATAGGCTCAGTAGGGTTCCAGGATGAGTTCGCTCATCAGCTTCCCTTTCGGTCAGTACATGGGCAGCCGTTACGCACAGCTAGTGCCGCTGACGTGCTTATGGTTAAACCCACTGCCAGGGTACTGACAAGTCTTTTGAGTCCCCCACAGATAGTTTCCCAAGTTCGGGCGTAACGTTGTAGAGGCCGTATGGTTTTATGGCAGGGTTCGAAATTGCACGTGCACTTGTGCACGTGTCATATTTCGGACAGAAAATACTGGTGGGCTTTGGTTTAAGCCGGATCCAAGTATTATATTGAGTCGGAATATTTTAGTCTCTCGTATTCGTATTCGGTCGGAATACGGATACAGGTATGTATATACAGGTGAGGGGTATTCCCGTAATCCGTTACGAGAATATTTTAGAAGATGCATTTCTTTTTGGATTAATCATTTTGGTTTAAATGATTATTAGTTTTGGAAAGGGTGACTCATTACGTTAAAGGTTTTTCGCCAAAAGCCATTCGTCGCCCTCCGTCATTTCAGACGGGTAGCACGTAGTATTCATGCTATATTTGTTGGCCAAAGTCAAGGCATAGTGTATGGAAGCTATTTGTTACTTTTCTGCAGCATAGATAGATGCGTTGGTTTGGGACAGTCGTACTGCCTTGTTGGCCAAAGTCAAGGGTAGGTATGGGTGGGTTCAAATCAACCTGGATAATGACGGGTAGAACTTGACATGTGACTTATGATTTGTTGGCCAAAGTCAAGGTCATAAGAGCATGGGGTAAAAATCACATCGGGAGTTTCTAAAGAAACTGAAACTTGCCGGATATGCGCATACCTTCTGGAGTGTGATAACGTGAGTGGATTCCATCACGTTATCATGCGATGATAGTTGGATCCCGATTCCCACTGATGAGTTGGTTTACTCCTCGGGTGATCCCGACTAATTCTTCTTTCAGGTTTGGAGGAGAATTTGAGGTTACAGTGGGAGGTTTCCTGATTAGATAAAGTGATAACCATTCTGATCTAGGTTAGAGTGCACGCTGAGTGTTTCTTTTCTCTCTCTCTTTGGCAGCGACCATGGCCCGACCCTAGACTATGACTCAGTGACCAAGTAAACCGAACCTTCTTAAAACACTAGCTTTTGGATTGTCTGAGTTGCATACCTCATTGCCACTCCTACTTTTACCCTTTTCTCCAGAACACCCCGTATTATTACGAACATCCACTTCCATTGGATAAAACCATCGTATGATTATATACGAACTCGAAGGAACTTGTTCCAGATTCGAGGATGGTTTCTGGTTCTGGAGAAAACGAATAGGACTATTCGGTTGTCTTTTCCTTTTACCTTCTCTCAGGTTGCGAGTGCTCCTTGGATTAGGACGGTACACCTATTATGCTAATTGGATAGTCTTCTTCCAAACCATAGGCAGGAGCCGAACGGTAGGGAATGAAGAAAACCATTTAGCCTAAAGGGTGTACAGAAGGTATTAAGTAAAGACAAATAAAGGGATTAGAAAGAGGGCAGAGTAAATTGCGACTGCTATTCACGACCAAAACCAAGTATTTCTTTGCCACTCCTACTTCACCTTTATATTTCTTCTGAACACTCCGTATCACTACGAAGATCCACAGTAATTTGGATACTCCATCTTATGGTTATATACGAACTCGAAGGAACTTGTTCCAGTTCGTGGATGGATTCTGGTTCAGGAGAAATAAGAATAAGGTTTATTCAATTGTCTTTTATCATCACTTTCTCTCAGGTTGCGAGCGCTCCTAAGATTAGGACAGTACACCCATTATGCTTATTGGATAGTCTTCTTCTAAACCATAGGCTGGTGCCGAACGGTAGGGAAGGAAGAAAACCATTTATCCTAACGAAGGTGTACAGAAGGTAACGACTAAAGACATATAAAGAGATTTGGAGAGATGGCAAAGAAACATACGGTTGAAGTTGTGAATCTGGATAATGGAAGAGGCATTACTAGGAATACCCGGATACCCCTACGAAACATTTATATGTTTCAGTTTCACTGTGTATTGTTAAAAGAAAACTGATTTCCCAATTAGTCCTTGCTCCAGGGTATGTATTTACCAGGTTTGATTCTCACATTTGTATGGTTTTACAGATGATGAGTGGGAGTAAGTTATTGGGAATTGGGTGATCATCCTCATTATATCGGGATTCGTTGTAATTGGTGATATTTGAGGAAATCGCCTGGATTGTTTGCCGGACGGCAAATATTTGGTTTTGAATATCCGTTGTTATGCACCAATTTCAAATTGATATATCTGTACGTTTATTTTTATAAAGTGAGATATAACTTTTTGAAATTATGTTCATGACATTTACCTATATCAGTGGATGGTTAGGTAAGGAGCATTCAACAGTGGTGTAATTCTTCATAACCATGGTTCAGTTTTCAACCTACTACACACAGGGATTGAGTTGTTAGACTCAGGGTACTTATACAGAGTATTGTATGTTGTCCAGTGTCCATAAGGACAGAGGGGTTGGTACTCATACTATATTCTGTTTACTTATGACTTCTCTAGTTCTTAGACATGTGTTTCGTAGAAATGCAAGGTCTAAGTTTGAGAAGTTATAGGTATAAGAATAAAGTAGAGAACCAGGTGTTGCAAGTATCAGGATTCTTCAAGGTGATCGAAGATGTAGATACTTGTGTATGGTATTCAGTTGATAGTAATGATTAAGAGAACTTTCTTCTCTTTCAGGTTACTCATAATTGGAAGAATTCCTAAGTTGAGTAATGCTGATCAGCCTCTTTCCATTTAGTTGACATGCACTGGAGACAGCTGCATGATTTGAATCTGGTTCCAATTAAATCAGTGCCTCTATTTCTGTATTGGATATAGAACAGTTCATATCTTGACATTGTTAAGGTACGGGGAGTTGTCCGGCTTATGCTTAAAACCAGACTCTGGATAACTCAAGGCATGTTTCTGTAATGGCTGTTTGTAGGTTGACCCAGGCTATGACGAGGGTTGACTTTCTACCATCTAGAAGATCAATAGTGATATTGTTCTAGACTCGCCACAGTTTTAAAAAAATTGGATTTTTTCAGAAAACAGTTGTGGGAGTATGGTAGAACTGGAAGTGATTCAAGAACCGCAAACGATTACTGAAAATTTGATAAGAACCTAAAAATTCAATCTGGTTTGACATTCCAATTGCCACTCCGCAGATATGGTGGGTAACCTCAGGCACTCGAGAGATACTTCGGTATTCTCAAAGACGGTGACAGGGAGGTTCTTGTTTACCCAGACTTGCCATCGCTGTTGTTCCAGACTGTGAGACCCAGCAGGAGGATGAGTACAGCGTCGTTCTAAATTAGCTTTAGAAGTGCACGTGTATATGACTCTGCCAGAGGGTTGTCGTAGTCAGTGGGAGCAGCGGAAGCATAGTGGACAAGTAGCTTTTGTCTATTTATGGACTAAAGCAGATATAGCGGAGATAGATCATCTATTTCTGATGTGACAGTCATAGGTTTGACTTCATCAGAATAGGGGATGGATCTGTTAAGAAGGTAGTAGGGTGTGATGTCCTGGTATTTGGATGACATACACAGAGTAGGAAGTGACATTCCTATACTACGATCGGTTATACTTTGGTTGTCACACAGTGGTTTCTCCACATAGGATATGGATATTATATCAGATATTCTGGTTACTAGATCTATGGTTTTAGATCTAGATTTGGGTAGTTTCCCAATCTGTGTACTTAGACAGCATTCTAAAGGTGCTTTAGAATGGATGACTCCAGGCATGGTAGTGTACCTGCAGGTGATGGAGCCGCCCTCTCTAAAGGTATCTTACAGACTAAAGGGGAGAGGGATGTGCATGATTGGCAGATCACTTGCTTTGGCAATTGAGTCAATCATGAGATGTCAAGTACCACACCAGATGTTGTTTTTGCATTAAATGCAATATGTTGATATTAATCCAGTCCTGGAGAAACTATCGGAAGCAGTTTTAGAATATAAGTTGATATTCTAGGGATATGATAACGGCATCCTCTTTCGGGAGACAGTTATCATTCCAGGCTTCCAAGGTGACCTGGATGACAGAGTGGCTGTCAGAGTTATATTTTTCCCTCTGACGAGGGGCAGTATTTTGGACAGGTGGTCCAAGCGTATACTGAGGGAGGCATGGCGTAGGATACTGATTGGTTTCAATCGATGATACAGTCTAAGAAGTTTGGATTTGGAGTTCATTTATGAAATAGGTCCCATCAGATATCCAGACTTATTCTAAGACAGGTATTGCTCATTTCGGGAGATGGCTTTCTCCACGAACTTGAGATAAAGAGAGACATAGAAAGAAACATCAGGACGGATCCACTCACTGAGGCTATTCTTCAAACGCAATAGTTTCGCAAACGGGCTTTGTGAGACTGATTAGTAGAGGAGTTGGGTGTTCGGTATCACACGGGCTGTGAGTATGTGACATCGCAATAATTAGCCTTGAGTGCAAGTGGGAGATTGTTGGATATAGTGCCCTAAGAGTCAATTATTGGATCACAGGCACGTGATTGCAATGATTGAGGGATGACCTATGACGGTAGGACAGTCTTACTCGAGATGATAGTATGCTATCTGGTTTATCTTTATCATCGTGTACTGCTTTAGGTGACCTTACAGGTCGCTATTACACATTGATAGAGCCCTTAGGATTCTTTCTTGACTACCAGCTTAATGATGGCGATCATATACGTGGGAGCTGGGGTCTATAAGCGCATTCTTAAAGTGGTCCCTAGTCGTGGGAGTTTCGAGACTGGGCATCGATACTCCATTAGTAGACTAGTGTATACAGTCGAGACCCCGACGAGGGGCGGTTGCCGGTCTCACAAGCCATTGGTGTCAGTTGGTTCACCTAAGATATATACAGGTGCTCATTGGGTTATGAGTACACCGGACATGACTCGGCGGGAACATGCTAGTTAGTATTATACCTGACGTCAGATAGCAGTTCCCTGGTGACATGTGTACATGTTAGTTCATCGACCTGAGATCGTCATTTGTCTCTGTGAGTTCCCACTGTGCTTTGATTACTACCCTACCACGGCTCAAAGGAGTCATGCAAACAGGTTTTAGTTGGGTACAGTCCCGAGCCACATGGAGGCAGTGAGCGGATCGGCAGGGGTTCGTCTCTCCCGGTATTGGGTGTGAGGTCGTGCTGTGTCTAGGAGAGCCATTACACGAAGTCCTTGGCCAAGACAGGAGATTTACAGGTAGGTATTCCAGTAGTATCTCAGGGTGTTCTAGGCTACACTCCGACACGACTTGTACCGCTTTTGGGGCTTTGACTTTTACCAATCCCCTAGGCCCGACATGCGATGCTCATAGACGAACGGACCGGACTGTATGGATATTGTCACTGACAGGCTCAGTAGGGTGTCAGGATGAGTTCGCTCATCGACATCCCTTTTGGTCAATACCTGGTAGCCCGTTACGTACGGCTAATATCTCTGACGTGCTAGTGGTTAAATCCACAGCCAAAGTATTGACGAGTCTTTAGAGTCCCCCACAGTTAGTTTCTTAAGTTTCGGGCGAAACGTTGTAGCGGCCGTATGATATATGGCAGGGTCCGATCATATACGTGCAGTAGTGCACGGATCATGATCGGACGGATCATACTAGTGGGCTTTGGTTTAAGCTGGATCCTATTATTAGATTTGTTGGATTACTTTAGTCTCATCGCATTCGCATTCAATCGGAATGCGGGTGCAGGTATGTATATACAGGTGAGGGGTATCCTTGTGATCCGTCACGAGTTTACTTTAGATGTTGCCGGATCTTTTTGTTGGACCAAACATTTGGATTAATGTTTGGATGGTGGAAATAATGAGCTAGAATTTCATCATGACATGCATTAATATGACATGGACATATATATATATATGACTCATGGTCTCTTTTTTATAAAAATATGTCACATTAGTGATTGTTTTGGGTTGATATGATGAGAGGAGAGAGAGAGGGGCTGCCATATATGTGTTTGGTCTTGTATTTATCTCACACTCTCTCTCACTCTCATTTTGATCACAACAAAAGAAAAGAAAAGAAGTAAAAGCCTCCTCCTTCTTCTTCTTCCTCTAGCTTATTACTTCCATCAATGGCAACAACTCTAACCTCCATCCAAGCCATAGATGCAAGAGAAAAAGTGATCACAACATACTCTACTTCAACCTTGGGCACGTCGGCTAGCACACTTCGTGCCCGAGTTGCTTCGGATGAAGCGGGAGCCCGTAAAAAGACTTCTCGATGTGGTGCCCTTTCCGACGAGGAGATGAAGACCGGAGTTGCCGCGGGGAGCTTGGGATGGTGGCCAAAGACCGAAGGACACGGATCGCTCGGTATAGCATTCTATCCCTTCTCTAGATTGCTAGTAGTAGGTTAATGGTCCGATCCGTGTTTTTAGTATGCGGTAGCGCCGATTTTCTAGTTTTGAAAAGTTTCATTTCCGCATTTTGGCCTCGGAAAGACGGCTGGGGCGCTACCGTACACTTACATGGTATCAGAGCTACGCTATTAACCTTTAGTAGCTTGCTCTAACGTGTTTAGAATTTCGATTGAACAAAAATTCCGAAAACCCGATTTCAAAAGTGCATTTTCTGTCGATTATGTTTTGTGCTCGAAAAAATATTTGGTGTATTGCAGAAATATGTGCAGGGTTTTCAGAGAACACTATAAAAATTTGGTACCCTGATCCTACTGTAGCGTCACGGAACTGCGGACATAATCCCATTTTGGCCGCGGTTCCGTCGCTGAACAGTAGCTTCATTGCACCATTTTTCCTACAGTACTCTCTGACTTGGAAATGGGGTTTTTGGTATATTCTGTTTGGGCCCAGATTTATTTTGAGTGCTACAGTTGTGCTTGGGGCCCACTTCGGGAAATTTAGTCGATCGAAAATTTTAAACATGTTAGTTCACAGTATTTACATTATATCTGCGACCGTGAATGTCATTTGATCGGTAAATCCTGTCTAACTGCTATAGCCCTTTTAGACGGATTTGCGAACGTGACATTCACGTTGATGTTCTGTGTTGTGCTGTGATGTTGCGGATTTTGGTGGATAGCCTGGATGCAATGGTAGTACAGTTTGGTTGTATATGTACATTTGATATTGCGGGGCGAGCGTCCGACATGTGGACTGCCGTTACTGCCTGTTTGCATATTATTCTTTTGGGGCACGACCGGGCTGAGGTCGATGTACCCGTTGTATATATTTTACTTTCTGTACTTGGATTACCCCGCGGAGGGGTGCACGGATAGCCGGGTTCTAGAGGGCAACGGGCCTGCATCTCATGGATTTGAGACGGAGGAGGCTTCACTCTAGAATTGGCGGGCTATTCGCCGCACTTGTAAGGGGTATAGGTTGACCCAAGGAGGGGTGCTCAAGTTACCGGATTCCGTGAAGTGCTGGGTGGTCCATTCACATTGTTGAAGGAGGCTGCCTCACTTCAGGTTTTGGCGGGTAACTTGCCGCGCCCGTAGGGGTATAGAATTTCATTGCACAGGCTATCCACACGACCAGGGGAACGTCGGGTTTCAGTAGCGGCTCTATGAAACCCGAGGATCCCAGATATCTGTATTGTTCTATGATGCTTATTACATTTCTGTGATGTTGCATTTTATCACGCCTTGAACGATTATTATATATTGATATATATACTAGTAGATGTTGTATATGTTTTTCACCCGCGCTAGTCCAGTTCCCGCTCTGTCGTTAGTTAAGTAACCTAAATGGGTGATGACGGGACCAGTGGCGAATGCGGATGGCATATACGTACATCATTATTTTCGTTCTTTATTGGTGTGATCAATTGATAGGACTGCGTTGATTCGGATCAATGCAAGCTAAACAAATCTATTCTGATGTTGTTGGAACAATTTTCAAAAAGCTGTTATTGTAAGGACGTTCTCTTTTGTTTTGCACAGTGGTATTCGGTTATGAATATCAAGCACCTCAGTCGACGAGGCAAGGGCCGAGATCCTTTCACCGGGAGTGACCCCTTGGACAGAAGTTTGGGTCAGGGTAATAACTTCACTATAGTCGATTACTTTTTGTTTTGCATCATGGTATTCAGTTGGAATATCCTGCACCTCATTCTACGGAGAAAGAGCCGAGATCCCTTCACCGGGAGTGACCTCTTTAGCAAAGGTTTTCACCACTATATTTTTATAAAAAACTATCCGGTTCCTTCAACGATATCAAGTTCATTACGTTAAAGGTTTTTCGCCAAAAACCATTCGTAGCCCTCCATCATTTCAGACGGGAAGCACGTAGTATTCATGCTATGTTTATTGGCCAAAGTCAAGGCATAGTGTATGGTAGCTATTTGTTACTTTTCTGTTGCATAGATAGATGCGTTGGTTTGGGACAGTCGTACTGCCTTGTTGGCCAAAGTCAAGGGTAGGTACGGGTGGGTTCAAATCAACCTGGATAATGACGGGTAGAACTTGACAAGTGACTTATGATTTGTTGGCCAAAGTCAAGGTCATAAGAGCATGGGGTAAAAATCACATCGGGAGTTTCTAAAGAAACTGAAACTTGCCAGATATGCGCATACCTTCTGGAGTGTGATAACGTGAGTGGATTCCATCACGTTATCATGCGATGATAGTTGGATCCCGATTCCCACTGATGAGTTGGTTTACTCCTCGGGTGATCCCGACTAATTCTTCTTTCAGGTTTGGAGGAGAATTTGATGTTACAGTGGGAGGTTTCCTGATTAGATAAAGTGATAACCATTCTGATCTAGGTTAGAGTGCACGCTGAGTGTTTCTTTTCTCTCTCTCTTTGGCAGCGACCATGGCCCGACCCTAGACTATGACTCAGTGACCAAGTAAATCGAACCTTCTTAAAATACTGGCTTTTGGATTGTCTGAGTTGCATACCTCATTGCCACTCCTACTTTTACCTTTTTCTCCAGAACACCCCGTATTATTACGAACATCCACTTCCATTGGATAAAACCATCGTATGGTTACATACGAACTCGAAGGAACTTGTTCCAGATTTGAGGATGGTTTCTGGTTCTGGAGAAAACGAATAGGACTATTCGGTTGTCTTTTCCTTTTACCTTCTCTCAGGTTGCGAGTGCTTCTTGGATTAGGACGGTACACCTATTATGCTAATTGGATAGTCTTCTTCCAAACCATAGGCAGGTGCCGAACGGTAGGGAATGAAGAAAACCATTTAGCCTAAAAGGTGTACAGAAGATATTAAGTAAAGACAAATAAAGGGATTAGAAAGAGGGCAGAGTAAATTGCGACTGCTATTCACGACCAAAACCAAGTATTTCATCGCCACTCCTACTTCACCTTTGTATTTCTCCTGAACACTCCGTATCACTACGAAGATCCACAGTAATTTGGATACTCCATCGTATGGTTATATACGAACTCGAAGGAACTTGTTCCAGTTCGGGGATGGATTCTGGTTCAGGAGAAATAAGAATAAGGTTTATTCAGTTGTCTTTTACCATCACCTTCTCTCAGGTTGCGAGTGCTCCTAAGATTAGGACAGTACACCCATTATGCTTATTGGATAGTCTTCTTCCAAACCATAGGCTGGTGCCGAATGGTAGGGAAGGAAGAAAACCATTTAGCCTAACGAAGGTGTACAGAAGGTAACGACTAACGACATATAAAGAGATTTGGAGAGATGGTAAAGAAACATACGGTTGAAGTTGTGAATCTGGATAATGGAAGAGGCATTACTAGGAATACCTGGATACCCCTACGAAACATTTATATGTTTCAGTTTCACTGTGTATTGTTAAAAGAAAACTGATTTTCCAATTAGTCCTTGCTCCAGGGTATGTATTTACCAGGTTTGATTCTTACATCTGTATGGTTTTATAGATGATGAGTGGGAGTAAGTTATTGGGAATTGGGTGATCATCCTCATTATATCGGGATTCGTTGTAATTGGTGATATTTGAGGAAATCGCCTGGATTGTTTGCCGGATGGCAAATATTTGGTTTTGAATATCCGTTGTTATGCACCAATTTCAAATTGATATATCTGTACGTTTATTTTTATATAGTGAGATATAACTTTTTGAAATTATGTCCATGACATTTACCTATATCAGTGGATGGTTAGGTAAGGAGCATTCAACAGCGGTGTAATTCTTCATAACCATGGTACAGTTTTCAACCTACGACACACATGGATTGAGTTGTTAGACTCAGGGGACTTATACAGAGTATTGTATGTTGTCCTGTGTCCATGAGGACAAAGGGGTTGGTACACATACTATATTCTGTTTACTTGTGACTTCTCTAGTTCTTAGACATGTGTTTCGTAGAAATGCAAGGTCTAAGTTTGAGAAGTTATAGGTATAAGAATAAAGTAGAGAACCAGGTGTTGCAAGTATCAGGATTTTTCAAGATGATCAAAGATGTAGATACTTGTGTATGGTATTCAGTTGATAGTAATGATTAAGAGAACTTTCTTCTCTTTCAGGTTACTCATAATTGGAAGCATTCCTAAGTTGAGTAATGCTGATCAACCTCTTTCCATTTAGTTGACATGCACTGGAGACAGCTGCATGATTTGAATCTGGTTCCAATTAAATCAGTGCCTCTGTTTCTGTATTGGATATAGAACAGTTCATATCTTGACATTGTTAAGGTACGGGGAGTTGTCCGGCTTATGCATAAAACCAGACTCTGGATAACTCAAGGCATGTTTCTGTAATGGCTATTTGTGGGTTGACTCAGGCTATGACCAGGGTTGACTTTCTACCATCTGGAAGATCAATAGTGATATTGTTCTAGACTCGCCACAATTTTAAAAAAATTGGATTTTTTCAGAAAACAGTAGTGGGAGTATGGTAGAACTGGAAGTGATTCCAGAACCGCAAACGATTACTGAAAATTTGATAAGAACCTAAAGATTCAATCTGGTTTGACATTCCAATTGCCACTCCGCAGATATGGTGGGTAACCTCAGGCACTCGAGAGATACTTCGGTATGCTCAAAGACGGTGACAGGGAGGTTCTTGTTTACCCAGACTTGCCATCGCTGTTGTTCCAGACTGTGAGACCCGGCAGGAGGATGAGTATAGCGTCATTCTAAACTAGTTTTAGAAGTGCACGTGTATATGACTCTGCCAGAGTGTTGTCGTAGTCAGTGGGAGCAGCGAAAGCATTGTGGACAAGTAGCTTATGTCTATTTATGGACTAAAGCAGATATAGCAGAGATAGATCATCTATTTCTGATGTGACAGTCATAGGTTTGACTTCATTAGAATAGGGGATGGATCTGTTAAGAAGGTAGTAGGGTGTGATGTCCTGGTATTTGGATGACATACACAGAGTAGGAAGTGATATTCCTATACTACGATCGGTTATATTTTGGTTGTCACACAGTGGTTTCTCCACATAGGATATGGATATTATATCAGATATTCTGGTTACTAGATCTATGGTTTTAGATCTAGATTTGGGTAGTTTCCCAATCTGGGTACTTAGACATCATTCTAAAGGTGCTTTAGAATGGTCGACTCCAGGCATGGTAGTGTACCTGCAGGTGATGGAGCCACCCTCTCTAAAGGTGTCTTACAGACTAAAGGGGAGAGGGATGTGCATGATTGGCAGATCACTTGCTTAGGCAATTGAGTTAATCATGAGATGTCAAGTACCACACCAGACGTTGATTTTGCATTAGATGCAATATGTTGATATTAATCCAGTCCTGGAGAAACGATCGGAAGCAGTTTTAGAACATAAGTGGTTGTTCTAGGGATATGATAACGGCATCCTCCTTCGGGAGACAGTTATCTTTCCAGGCTTCCAAGGTGACCTGGATGACAGAGTTATAGTTTTCCCTCTGACGAGGGGCAGTATTTTGGACAGGTGGTCCAAGCGGATACTGAGGGAGGCATGGCGCGGGATACTGATTGGTTTCAGTTGATGATACAGTCTAAGAAGTTTGGATTTCGAGTTCATTTATGAACTAGGTCCTATCAGATATCCAGATATATTCTAAGACAGGTATTGCTCATTTTGGGAGATGGCTTTCACCACGAACTTGAGATAAAGAGAGACATAGAAAGAAACATCAGGGCGGATCCACTCACTGAGGCTATTCCTCAAACGCAATAGTTTCGCAAACGGGCTTTGTAAGACTGATTAGTAGAGGAGTTGGGTGTTCGGTATCACACGGGCTGTGAGTATGCGACATCGCAATAATTATCCTTGAGTGCAAGTGGGAGATTGTTGGATATAGTGCCCTCAGAGTCAATTATTGGATCACAGGCACGTGATTGCAATGATTGAGGGAGGACCTATGCCGGTAGGACAGTCTTACTCGAGATGATAGTATACTATCTGGTTTATCTTTATCATCGTGTACTGCTTTAGGTGACCTTACTGTTAGATATATGTATGCCGTAGAGGCCATTATATGTATAGTGGATGCTTGGACATGTATATATGGATTTAGATGACTTTCTCGCTCAACATGATAGTATGCTGTCTGGTTTACTTTATCTTGACATGTTGATTTGATCATGCTTTTATTCATTTACACATGTTGATAAAGCCCTCAGGATATTTGCTTGACTACTGTGACTATGATGTGGATCATACTAGTGGGCCATGTGTAGTTTATAAGTATATCCTTAAACTATTCCTAGTCGTGGGTGTATCGAGACGGGGCATCGATATTCCAGAGTAGACTAGCATATACAATTCTTGTCCCATATGATGGGCGATGGATGATCCCATATCCATCTGGTGAGATGACACCAAAGATTGTATGCGGGTGCTCAGTGGAGACTGGGTACACTGAACGGACTCACAGAGAACTCCTATGTGGTATTATATCTATCGTCGGATAGCAGTTCTCAGGTGACACTGGTACAGGTTAGTCTGTAGACCCAAGATCGTCATAGAGTCTTGTGTGTCCTCCCACTGTACTTTGATATCCACCCTACCACGGCTCTACCGAGTCGTGCATACAGGTGGAATTTGGGTACAGTCCCGAGGCACATGGAGGCGATGAGCGATAGGAGGGGTTTCATCTCTCCCGGTATTGGGAGTTGATGTTGTGCTATGCTCGATTGGCTATAACAGGAAGTCTCTGGCTTGGGCTGCTGAGATTTACTGATAAGCGTTATCAGTAGTTTCTCGATCTGTTATGAGCCATACACCAGCATGACTTATTGAGTTATTGGGGTTGACGATTCCACCCCTAGACTCGATATGCAACATATCTGACGAAGAGACCGGACTGTACGATAAGTGTTGCCAGTTGGCTCGACGGGAGTTTTGACAGCTTCGCTGGTTTTCTTCTGATCGCTCAATACCCGGGTGGCCGTTACGTTTACCTGACCGTTTGCGGCTTGTAGGTATTTGATATGATCATTACCTACTGCCGGCATATTGACGAGTCTTAGAGTTCCACAATGAAGTTTCCTGGCTCAGGCGAAAAGATGTGGTGTGCATATGAGATATGCACGGGGACCCGATTAAATACGGATATGTGATACCGTATATTAATCGGGCATTTTCTATTGGTCGGGTCGTATGTGATATGACCGGTTTGCAAAATCAAGTGTTGATTTAACAAATGACTTTTAGATTAATTCTTTAATTAAACCCTTTTTCTATTTTTGTATGCATGCATGCATGCACATGATGATGTGCATGGACACATACATACATACATAGTATCATGGTTGTTGATACATATTTGGTGGCAATGCAAGACTCATATTGTAGTAATTATCTATTTATTTATCATTTTGAATAAAGGAAAGGATAATTCACACATGGTTAATGTTTATCATCTTTAACCATGCTTCAACCACTTTTTAACCTTGAGTTAATTATCCTTTTTCCTTTTAACTCATTTGATAAAGATCTAGATAATTGCTAACCATGGTTGAAGTGAGAAGGATTAATATGGATTATTCTTTTCTCATTTCAATAATTCACCCATATCATTTTTCTTTTGAGCTCAAGCTTAGCCACCATCTTCTTCTTCCTCTCTTGAAATTTCTTTGAGTGAAGTTGATAAAAAAGAAAGGGGTTTTGATTATAGAATACAAACCATATCATCATACTACACACATCTAGCCCATTTGTGTAGGGTGTTTGCTCTACTTCATTCACATATCAAGTAAAGCAAGGAGCTTTGGGCAAAGGGACTTCGGTGGATCATCGTGGACAAGGAAGGCTTCAATCAATCCGTTACAAACTCTCAAAATGCCAAGGAGTCACCAAGGGAGGTCTACAAAGGCTGTAATCTCTACTCTTAGTGATACTTTTTCTTTTGCATGTGATGCTTAGTCAAAAGAAACCCTAATTTCTAGTTATGATTCTTGTCAAGTTCACTTAGCACCTTAAAAATTTGATTTTGGCATATGTTATGCTTCTAAACCCTTGATGAGGTGTTAGGTAAACCCAACAATGGTATCAGAGCCAAGCTAGAGCTTTAGGCGAGGTTTAGGCAAAGTTAAAACTCCGATCGAACCACGAAACACGGAATTAGACCCTTCTCTGGACAATTTTTAAAACTGTGATTTTTTCTGAATTAAAATACTTAAAAATTCAGCAGGGAAATATAATCTTTACTATAAAACACGACACCATGATCCGTACATACCGCCGCGGAACTGCGGCCATACCTCGCTTGGGCCGCGGATCCGCGGCCGTACAGAATCATTATGGCATCGTTTTTGCATAGTAATGTCCGTTGCTGCTTTTACATTTTTTGGGTATTTTTAATCTGACTCAAGTGTTGAGTGTTCTGGGGATTATTTTGAATTCGTTGATTCGATCGAAAAATTTAATTTCGTGCTGTTTTCGGGTAATTTAGAAAGTATTAAAATGTTCGAACGGATATCATTAACTCACTTTTTCCCTGCACGAAAAACTTTCAAGTGTTGATTTTTTTTTCTCGAGTTTAAATCTTTCGGAAAAACGTGCAAGTAACGTGGTGGACCCTCTAGAAGAACAAAAACCTTAACTCGATTATGTGACCGTCTGAATCGCCTCTAAACCTTAGGGTTGGAGCAGTACGGCGTGCCGCATGTGAGGCGTTGGCTTGACCCTTCTTCGGCTGGACCACTGCTACTGTGACATGTTCTGGGATTTTGAACTCCGCTCAAGTGTTGAGCTAATTATGAAATCTTGGGTATTTGATTATTCGATTGGAAAGTTTAATACTGTCTATTTATCTGGAATGTGATACAATATGTGGAATTTATATAGTTAGGCATGAAATGAGAAGTATACGATATTTCGGATTTACGATGTCTAAAGTTATTTTGGATTCCAAATGTTGTAGTTTTACACTTTATTTTCTGTGACCGTAAGCGTAGTATGTGGGGTATCGCCGGTTTCGTTGCTATACATCAACGACAATCGGGATACGCATACTTGCTTACGTTGATGATATGAGATATTATATGTTGCTGAGATATGATGTGCAGGATTGTCGCGATTGGATAGCCGGGTTTTTTTTTATGTGTGATGAGAGTTTTATTTTCATTCATGTATAAATCAATTGTATGTAATATTCTTTTATTTGGGGAATTTCCGGGCTGAGGAAGATTTTCCATCATTGTATATTATTTACTTTTCCGCATTAGGGTAGACCCAAGGAGGGGAGCACAAGTGACCGGGTTCTAGGGTTCAGTGGGAGGCCATCTCGAGGAGTCGAGACCGGGTCTCCTAAACTCTAGAATTGGAAGGATCACTTGCCGCTCTCATAGGGGTCTAGGGGTGTGGGCTTGGCTATTCATCACGACCGTGGAATCCGTATTTTCTATTGTTGGCTAATTACAAAATACAGACGTCCTAGATATCCTTTTATTTTCATATGTGCTTCTGCTGTTGATATTCTGTAATGTGATTACTTAGTATCTGAGACGAATGGATTATTATTATATATATGATATATAATAAACGTTGCTTATGTTTTATACCCGCACTAGTCCTGCCCCGCTATGCCGTTAGTTAAGTAACCTAACGGTGCATAACGGGACACTGTGGCGAATGCGGATGGCATAAGTGTATGTTCTATTTTCGTTTCTTTTCTGTGATGGCTTAGGAACTTAAATGATGGGATTGCATTAATGAGATTAATGTAAAGAAAAAGAAATCTAAAAGATATTGTAGAATCAGATTTGAAACCCACTCGGCTTTTTTTTATGAAAAATGCAAGTTTCAAAAGATGCAGAGCTTAAGCCACTCCTTTTCTAAAACTGTTTGATTCTACAACGAGATCAAGTTCAAAGCGTTAAAGGTTTTCATAAAAACCATCCGCAACCCTCCGTCATTTTAGGAAGCAGAGTACTTAGTATTCGTACTGCGTATTTTGATCATAGTCAAGACGTAGTGTACGGTAGCTAAGTGATGTCTTCCTACAAAGCATATGATGCGATCAGTTAGGACATTCATGTGATTATGTTGATTATAGTCAAGGGTCATATGGGTGGGTCTAGTTGATCTCGAAATGATGGGTAGAACTTGACTAGTACTTATGATATTTTGACCATAGCCAAGGTCATAAGTAACTAGGGGTAAAAACCATATCGGGAGTTTCAAGAGTTGAAATTTGCAATGAGATTGCATACTATCTATATGATAGTTGGATCCCGATCCTACTGTGAGTAAGTGTTACTTCCAGGAGAATTTTGCACTTTACAATTAGCTGATCCAGTAGGTGTCTAGAAAGGTGTTAACGGGGTTTGACCTCTGGGAAAACGAGGTTTACTTTAATTAGGTCCGTACGAAAACACGAGGAACCTCCCTCAAGTACCGACACTGGCCTGGCTGACCGGTTAGCGAAACTGTAGAATGTAATTAATCCTGGCTAGTTTTCTTTTCAGGTTTTGAAAGAAAATTTGATTAAAGCAGTGGGAGACATAGATTAGATAAGATAATAACCAATCTAATTCTTTGCAAGAGCATTTCGCTGAGTGTATTCTTTTCTCTCTCCTAATGGTAGATACCAATGACGGGACTTATGTTTCTACTAGAGAAAAATAAACTGACGGGACCGAACTATAAAGAATGGTTGAGGAACTTGAACATTGCGCTTGCATATGATAAAGTATCATATGTCCTCACAACCCAAGCCCCACCCGTCCCAGGACCTGAATCATCTGTTTCGGATAGGGAGATCCGAAAAACTTGGGATGCTGATTGTAACACGGCCAAATGCCTCGTGCTTGCTTCTGTGGACAATATCCATCAGAAGCAACACGAGAATATGGATGTACAATCCATCTTTCTTCACACAAAGGACTTGTATGAAGAGCAATCTCGTACTTTGAGATACGAGGCATCTCGAAAGCTGTTTCAGATGCGAATGGCCCCTGGTACGTCAGTAGGAGACCATGTTTTGAAGATGATTGGTTTTATAGAAGAACTTGAGGAACTGGGATGGACCATGGACAATGAGCAGTATACAGATATTGTTCTACAGTCTCTCCCCCTGCCTTTGCTCCGTTCATAGGGAACTTTAATATGAATGATTTGGAGAAATCATTACCTGAATTTCTTAATATGTTGAGAAGTGCAGAGAGCACGTTGAAAAAAACGAAGACTCCCGCTCTGCTTGCTGGGCCATCCTCCTCTTCATTCCCAAGAGCCAAGGCCAAGGGAAAGAAAAAGAAGAAGTTCATCAAACAGAAAGGTGGAGTTAAAAAGGCAAAGGGGAAAGACAAATCAGGGGTTGCGGGAAGCGGGAAAGGAGAATGTTTTTACGGCCACAAGTCAGGACATTGGAAACGCAACTGTGCTGTGTATCTTGCTGATCTCAAGAAGAAGAAGCATGCTGATGCTTCCACTTCAGGTGTGTTTGTAACTGAAAACCGTTTTTCTTTAAACTCTGTATCTTGGATATTAGATACCGGTTCTGGTTCTCACATCTGCAATTGTATGCGGGGATTGAGAAATAGTAGAGTTTTGAAGACAGGTGACCATACTCTGCGGGTTGGAAATGGTTCCAATGTACATGCTGTATCCGTGGGAGAGTATGATCTTGGGTTGCCTTCGGGTTGTATTTTGGTTTTGAACCCGTGTTATTTTGTACCAAGTATGCTATATAATATAATATCCGTTTCTTTGTTGGACAATGAAGGATATAATTTTGTATTGCAAAATAATGTTATGAACATTAACTTGAATCAAGAGTTGATTGGGTATGGTACATTAAATAACGGTATTTATTTCCTGAACCAACACACAGTTTTCAATACACAACATACTAATAAAAGAAAGTTTTCAGATATAAATGAAGCTTTTCTTTGGTATTGTAGACTTGGTCTTATTAATGAAATAAGACTAAACACGCTACATAAAGATGGATATTTAAATCCTTTTGAATATAAATCTTATGCGACTTGCTAGTCTTGTATCGAAGGTAAAATGACCAAAACTCCGTTTACTGGACACGGAGAAAGAGCTGTGGAACTCTCAAGCCTCATACATAGTGACGTATGCGGACCAATGTCTACACATGCTAGAGGTGGTTTTTCATACTTCATTACTTTTACTGATGATTTCTCAAGATTCGGACACGTGTTTTTGATAAAGCACAAATCCGAAGCTTTCGAGAAATTCAAGGAGTACAAACTTGAAGTAGAAAAACAAACAGGCTTGAGCATCAAGAAACTTCGATCAGATCGAGGTGGAGAATATTTAAGTACAGAGTTTTTAGACTTCTTAAAAGAGAATGGGATTCTCTCTCAGCTCACTCCTCCTTACACACCACAGCACAATGGTGTGTCAGAACGGAGGATTCGTACCCTATTAGATATGGTACGATCCATGTTGTGTGATGCTGAGTTACCGCTTTCCTTTTGAGGGCATGCATTAGAGACAGTGATGTATCTATTAAACAGGGTTCCAACCAAGACCGTGTCTACCACTCCATATGAGATATGGAGTGGAAAGAGACCATCTCTTAAAAGAGTTAGGATTTCGGGTTGTCCGGCTTTTGTTAAAAAGAAGAATCCAGACAAACTCGAGACACGATCGGTCATGTGTAAATTTGTGGTGTATCCAAAACATTCGTATTGGATATCTATTCTACCACAAGGAGGAACAAAAGGTGTTTGTTTCTTAGCATGCCACATTTTTGGAAAATGAAATCTTTACAGACAGTACTGATGGCAATGCGGTAGAACTAGAAGAGGTTCTAGAGACACAAATTACTCAGGACGAATTGGTTGAAACTGATGTTGCAGTAGAACTTCAAGAACCTCGGCCGCTCCGGAGATCTGGTAGAACTTCTCGCCCACCAGAGAGATACTATAGGTTTCTCATTGATGGTGATAGAGAAGATTGTATCATGGATGATGATGATCCTACTAGTTTTCAAAAAGCTATCACGAGTGGTGACTCAGTGAAGTGGCTGGAAGACATGAGATCCGAAATGGAGTCCATGTATACCAACAAAGTATGGACTTTGGACATTGCGCCTCCTGGGATAAAACCCGTTGGGTGCAAATGGATCTTTAAGAGAAAGATTGGTATAGATGGATAGGTAGAGACCTTTAAAGCAAGGCTAGTAGCGAAAGGTTTTTGTCAAAGACCAGGATTGGACTATGATGAAACTTTCTCTCCAGTAGCAATGATTAAATCTATTAGGATCCTATTTGCTATTGCTGCTCACTATGATTATGAAATCTGGCAGATGGACGTTAAAACTGCATTTCTAAATGGTGATTTAGAAGAGTGCGTTTTTATGGATCAGCCAGAGGGCTTCATTGATAGTGGGAGCAGCGGGAAAGCATGTAGATTGCTTAAATCCATTTATGGATTAAAGCAGCCCTCACGGAGCTGGAACATCTGCTTTGATGATACAATCAAAGAGTTTGATTTTATCAAAAATATAGATGAACCATGCATTTATAAGAAGATTGTAGGGAGTACTGTCACATTTCTCGTATTGTACGTAGATGACATTCTCCTGATAGGAAATGATATTCCTATGCTACAATCGGTCAAACTATTCTTATCACAAAGGTTCTCCATGAAGGACCTGGGTGATGCCTTATGCATTTTGGGCATAAGGATCTATAGAGATAGATCCAAGAGATTGTTGGGATTGTCCCAATCAAAGTACATAGACACCATCCTAAAAAGGTTTAGTATGGAAGATTCCAAGCGTGGTTCCTTGCCTGCTTGTCATGGAATCACTCTCTCCAAGGACTTCTGTCCGAAGATTGATGAAGAGAGAGCTCGTATGAGCGTTATACCCTACGCTTCAGCAGTAGGATATATAATGTATACGATATTATGTACTCGCCCTGATGTAGCTTATGCACTAGCTGTAGTAAGCAAGTATCAATCCAACCCAGGGGAGAAACATTGGATAGCAGTGAAGAACATTCATAAATACTTGCGAAGGACTAAAGAATTGTTCTTGGTGTATGGTAATGGAGATCTCCAGATGGAGGCCTTTACCGATTCCAGCTTCCAAAGTGATAAGGATGACAGCAAATCTATCTCAGGGTTTGTATTTACCCTCAACGGAGGGGCGGTTAGTTGGAAGAGTTCCAAACAGGATACCGTTGCAGACTCTACGATGGAAGCTGAGTATATTGCTGCAAATTGTTAGTGTTTATGCCCTAGAAGGCCATTACTGTATCATACTAGTTTGTATATTACTTAATGGAAGCTTGGGATATTCACATGTATATAACAGTCTTGCTAAACATGGTAGTATGCTACTTGGTTTTTCTATCTTAATATGTGAGTATACGTATTGATAGAGCTCTAAGGATCTTGCTTGACTACCAGCGTTGTGATGGCAGTCACACTAGTGGGGGCTGGGTAGTCTACAAGCACATCCTTATTCAGGTCCCTAGTCGTTGGATTATCGAGACAGGGTATCGATACTCCGGAGTAGACTAGTGTGTACGCTTCTCATCCCAGTTGGGGAGATGGTCTGTCCCACAGCCGTCAGTACGTCGTACTGGAGATAGTATGCAGGTGCTCGTTAGGTTACGGGTACACCGGACAGGACTCACAGGGAACTGTTGGTTGGTTTTATACCAGTCGTCAGTGAACAGTTCCCAGGTGACATGAGTACAGCATAGTCCGCAGACTTGACACTGCTACTTCGCCTCGAGTGTGTCCCACTGTTCTTAGATTGCTACCCTACCACGGCTCAAAGGAGTCGTGCAAACAGGTAGCAGTTGGGTGCAGTCCCGAGCACTTGGAGGCAGTGGCGGTTAGACAGGATTCGTCTTTCCCGGTATTGGGGGTTGATATCGCGCTGTGTCAGAGAGCCATTACTCAAAGTCCCTGGCCAGGGCAAGCGAGATTTGCTGGTAGGTTCCAGTAGTTTCTCAGGGTGTAATGGGCTTCGCTCCGACACGACTTATACCGCTATTAGGGGACTGACGCTTGCCGCCCCCTAGGCCCGATATGCGATAGTCTTAGACGAACGGACCGGACTGTATGGAGATTGTCACATCAGACTCAGTAGGAGTTCGGATGGGTTTCCTCATCGGCCTTCTTATCGACATCTACCTGGGGACCGTTACGTACAGCTAGTGCCGCTTGCGGTCTGTGGTTAAACCCACTACCAGCGTAGTAGTCGAGTCTCTAGAGTCCCACACAGAGAGTTTCCCTACTCCAGGCGAAACGATATAGAGGTCGTATGGTTTTACGACAAGGGTTCGGACGCATACGTGTGTTTACACACGTACGACTTTCGGACAGTTTTTACCAGTCGGCTTTGGTTTAAGCCAGTTACTGGTATCCGGTTATTGGATTTATACAGTCTAAAGTTTTTCCGTATTTTTGCGGAAAGGAGGGGCATTCTCGTAATTGCGCGAGAAGCTTCTAGAAGATGGTGACTAAGGAGGTTTAGGTGGCATATACAATGAATGTGATTAGTGAGTCATATGGATGATTCATCCATGTCATTAATGCATCATAAATGCTTAATGACTCATGGATGTGAATCATCACTAGATATTATCAAGCATGGTTGTTAAATTCATTTCTTTTCTTTTCTTGATAAAAAGAAATGCTTGATATATATTATGATAACTCATTCTTCTCACTTCATTATTATCTTCACCTTCTCTCTCCTCAAGCTCTCCCTCTTCAAACCCTAATCCTCCCCTCTCATGTGTTGAGTACAAGGATTAGTTAGACTAATTAAACCATAACCCTCACTCTATATCACCTAGCTTCTTTGATTAGCACTTAAAGAAAGTTAGTTGCCTCAAGTTTAGAGGCTTAGCTTGGAGTAAAGCTTTCGGGTGGATCGTCTACTACTTCGAGAAGGCCGAGGAGGAGGTGGAGTTCGTAAAGACGAAGGACACGGTTCTTTAGGTATAATCCCTTTACATAGTAGTTGTTAACAACTATGTTTGATGTTAGTTATCGTTTAGCTTCGATTCATGCGGTTAGTCGATGTTTAAGCAAAGAACAAGATCGTTTTTCATATTTCCGCCTCCCCGCAAGTCGTGGGTTGTTGTACATCGACTTACAGTGGTATCAGAGCCTCGCTAAATAATAAATAACTTACTTGGAAATTTGTATGAATTTCGAACGGAAAAAACGAAACCGGAAAACCCCGAAATCACAAGTTTCTGTCGAATTTTAAATGAAGTCCTAAAATTTTTCAGGGAGGTTCAAAAAGCTTAAAAAGACAGTAGAAGAACACCCAAGAAATTTGGGCCCCTGAATCGCCTAAAGCGCCGCGGAACCGCGGCGGATCGCACCGATCCGCCGCGCTTCCGCCGCCGAGTTGGCGATTCAGGAACCCAAATTTCCTGTGTTTCTTCTCTGTGATATTTGGTATTTTCTGGAATATTTTATTTTTGCTCAGGTTTCAGATTTACAGAGAAGTATTAGAGCAAAATTAAAAGTGTTTAATCGGTCGAAATTATACAGTATTTGCTTGTTGGATTATATCTGTGTTTGTATAATGTGTTCGTAAACCTCCCCTAACTGCTAGTATGTCGGTTGGCAGGGGGTTGCACATTTCTGTAATGGGTTTTATCTGTTTGTGAATATGAACTGTGTTGGACTGTTGTGATGTATAGCCGGGGTTATGTGATGGGTTATTATTTAATTCATTTGATGTAAATGTAATTTGTTGTAATATTATTTTGCGGGGCACATCCAGGTTGCGGTTGTAGCCACCGTTGTATTATTTCATTTTACTGTTTTTTGCTCCTAGGATAGACCCAAGGTGGGGTGCACAAACTGCCGGGCGGGTAGTTTGCCGTACCCGTTGGGGTCTTGGGTGGGGTAATGGCTATTCATCACAACTGTGTAATCCGTCTTTTGTTGCAGGCTCAAAACAAACACGGGTTGCTTGCAAATCCAATAAAGTTCATCTGTGATCTGGAATGCCTATTATTGCGTCTGACGAATGTACAATATCTATATATGATAGCTATTTAGATGTCACTTATGTTTTACACCCGCACTAGCCCAGCCCCCGCTCTGTCGTTAGTTAAGTAACCTAACGGGTGATGACGAGACCCCGTGGCGAATGCGGATGGCATAAGAGGACGTTGTATTTTCATTGTTTTCTGCAATGATAGGTTAATGATGGGATGCATTATTTATAATGCAAAGAAAATAAACCAAAAGTTAATCGTTGGAACAATTTAAAAGAAACCACTCGGTTAATTTTAAAAACAGATATTTTTAAATGCGGAGCTTTAACCACTCCTTTTAAAAGCTATCAGGTTCCTTCGGTTATATCAAGTTCACTACGTTCACGGTTTCGCCAAAACCAGTCATAGCCCTCCGTCATTTCTTATGGATAGTCAGTAGTATTTAAGCTATGTTTGTTGGCTTTCGTCAAGGCATAGTGTTTGGTAGCTACTGGGTATTCATTTTTTGCATAGATAGATGTGTTGGTTTGGGACAGTCGCATTACCTTGTTGGTTTACGTCAAGGGTATATATGGGTGGGTTCAAATTAACAAGATAATGATGGGCAGAACTTGACATGTGACTTATGATTTGTTGGCTTACGTCAAGGTCATAAGAGCATGGGGCAAAAACCTATATCGGGAATTTCTAAAGAAACTGAAATTTGCAAAGAGATGCATACCATTTGGAGTTTGATGAATGTTGGTAGGATTCCTTCAACATTATCATACGATGATATTTGGATCCCGATCCTACTGTGAGTATATGCTACTTATCAGGAGATTCGTCACTTAACGATCAATGCTATAAACCAAGTAGGTGTCAAGAAAGGTGTCAGCGGGGTTACGCCCCCAGAGAAAAGAGGTTATTTAATTAAGGAACTTCGCGAAAGCGTTGGAAAACCTCCCTCGAAGTATCGACACTAGCCTGGTTGAACGGTTAAGCAAGTATTGTACGGTGAGAATAGTCCTGGCTAATTCTTCTTTTATGGTTTGAGGAAGGATTCGAGAAACAGTGGGAGCCATCCAGTTTAGATAAACTAAAAACCACTCTAAACTTGCAAGAGCATCATGCTAAAGAGTTTTCTTCTCTCTCTCCTAATTGCAGCGACCCTGAAAATGACTGGACTTAAGTTACTTTTAGAAAAAAATATACTGACAGGGCCAAACTATAAAGATTGGCTGCGGAATGTCAAAATGGCTTTGACCTATGACAAACTGGGGTACGTCCTCACCGCTACGGCATCTGCTGTCCCTGGTCCCAAATCCAGCAATGCGGATAAGGAAATCCCCAAAACCTGGGATTTAGATTGCGCAAAAGCCAAGTGCATCGTGCTGGCCTCAATGAACAATGAACATCAGAGGAGGCACGGGGATATGAACCTAGATGGCATATTTCTCCATACAAAGGAACTTTATGGAGTGCAATCTCGTATAGCAAGATACGAGACCTCTAAGATTGGCTGTCGGGTCATCGGTAGGAGAACATGTCCTAAAGATGATCGGCTATATTGAAGAGCTCGCAGACCTTGGGACGACTTTGGATAATGAGCTCTATACAGACCTTATTCTCCAGTCCCTTCCTCACACCTACGCCCAGTTTATCCTGAACTTCAACCTTCAAAGAAAAGAAGTTGAACTTCCGGAACTCCTGAACATGTTAAGGAGTGCAGAGGGCACCTTGCAGAAAGCAAGGGAAACACCCGCTATGTTTGTTAGCGGTGCATCTTCTTCCGGGTCCAAGGCTAAGGCCAAAGGAAGGAAGAAGAAGGCCGCCACCAAACCTAGAGCAGGTGTTAGTAAGGTGGGAGGGAAGGGAAAGAAAAAGTTTGCGGTACCGGTAGTTGGCCAGGATGAGTGCTTCCATTGTCACAGGAAAGGGCACTGGAAGAAGGATTGCAAGGCGTGGAACGCCAAGAACCAGGAACCGAAAGCAAGCTGTGGCTTCAACTTCAGGTGTGTTTGTAATTGAGAATTGTCTGTCGATCAACTCTACTTCCTGGGTATTGGATACCGGATCAGGATCTCATATTTACAATTCATTGCAGGCACCGAGAAACCGTAGAGTGCTGAAGGAAGGTGATATGATCCTAAAGGTTGCTAACGGAGCTAGCGTGGGAGCTGCGTCCGTCGGGATTATCACGTAGGATTGACGAGTGGACACATTTTGGTTTTACATAACTGTTTTTTTGTACCAAGCTTAACGTGTAATATCATATCAGTTTCCTTGTTATCAAATAAAGGTTATGATTTCACGTTTGTAAGAGATGTTGTTAACATCCACCTTAATCATGGTTTGATTGGGTCCGGTACACTAAATAACGGTATATATGTTTTAAACCAACTCCAAATTTTCAACGTCCAGAACACACTAAAAAGAAAGTCTCCAGATTTAAATAAAGCTTTCTTATGGCATTGTAGACTGGGTCACATCAATGAGAGAAGGTTGACTAAGTTGCTTAGAGAAGGATATTTGGACTCGTTCGAATATCAAACTTATGACACTTGTCAATCTTGTCTCAAAGGAAAGATGACAAAGACTCCATTCACTGGACAAGGAGTAAGAGCGAGCGAGCTCTTAGGACTCATACACAGCGATGTATGTGGTCCAATGTCTACACATGCGAGAGGTGGTTATTCCTACTTCATTACTTTTACAGATGATTTCTCTAGGTATGGACATATCTTCTTAATGAAGCATAAATCCGAGGCCTTTGAGAAATTCCAGGAATACAAGAGTGAAGCGGAAAACCAAACAGGCAAAAGTATTAAAACACTGAGATCTGATCGAGGTGGAGAATACTTAAGTGCCGAGTTCCTAGGTTACCTAAAAGAGAAAGGAATTCTCTCTCAGCTTACTCCTCCATACACTCCACAGCACAACGGTGTATCGGAGAGACGGAATCGAACCCTATTGGATATGGTACGATCCATGATGAGTAATGCTAAGTTACCACGATCTTTCTGGGGTTATGCGCTAGAATCAGCGGCATATCTTTTGAACAAAGTTCCAACCAAAACTGTGCCTACCACACCATATCAGATGTGGAGTGGGAAGAAACCCTATCTTCAGTACCTGAAGACATGGGGATGTCTAGCTTTTGTAAAAAAGCAGCATCCGGACAAGCTCGAGGCACGCTCAGTAGAGTGTAAGTTTGTAGGATATCCAAAGAACTTTATGGGATATTGTTTCTATTACGCAGAGGAACAAAAGGTTTTTATTTCTCGTCATGCCCGCTTCTTAGACACTGAATTTTTAGAAAATCAGAAGAGTGGGAGCGAAATAGAACTGGAAGAAATTCCAGAACCACAAGCTGCTACTGAAAGTTTGGTAGAACCAGAAGTTCAAGAAGAACAGGACATTCCCGCACCCTTCCGCAGGAGTAGTAGGCCGTCTCATCCGCCTGAGAGATACTACGGTTTTCTCATAGATGGGGATAGAGAGGATTGCATCATAGATGATGATGAACCTACTGACTTCCAGCAGGCCATCCAGAGCGGCGACTCGGTACGATGGCTAGATGCAATGCGGACCGAAATGGAGTCCATGTACACCAACAAAGTATGGACTTTGGACTTTGCTCCAGATGGGGTAAAACCCATAGGATGCAAATGGATCTTCAAGAAAAAGATTGGTGTAGATGGACAGGTGGAAACCTATAAGGCTAGACTTGTTGCAAAGGGTTTTTGTCAAAGACCTGGTTTGGACTATGACGAAACTTTTTCTCCAGTGGCTATGCTCAAATCCATTCGGGTCCTTCTTGCTATTGCTGCCTTCCATGATTATGAAATCTGGCAGATGGACATAAAGACGGCTTTTCTGAATGGAAATTTAGAAGAGTGCGTCCATATGGATCAGCCAGAGGGTTTCAATCAGAGTGGGAGCAGCGGGAAAGTATGCAAGCTGCTTAAGTCCATTTATGGACTAAAGCAGGTATCGCGGAGTTGGAACATCTGTTTTGATGAGACAGTCAAAGAATATGACTTTATCAAAAATCCAGATGAACCGTGCATATATAGTAAAGTTGTAGCCAGAAGTGTCGTATTCCTCGTCTTGTACGTGGATGGCATTCTATTAATAGGAAATGACATTCCTATGCTACAATCTGTCAAAGGATTCTTGTCACACAGGTTCTCCATGAAAGACCTGGGTGATGCCTCTTACATTCTGGGGATCCGGATCTATCGTGATAGATCCAAGAGGATGTTGGGACTTTCGCAGTCCAGGTATATCGACACTGTACTGAAAAGATTCAATATGGAAGATTCTAAGCGCGGTAATCTACCGGCTTGTCACGGAATCACCCTCTCCAAAGAGATGTCTCCCAAGACTGATTTGGAAAGGGAACGCATGTCTATTATACCCTACGCTTCTGCGGTAGGCTCTATAATGTATGCGATGTTGTGCACCAGACCAGATGTAGCTTACGCACTGAGCGTGGTAAGCCGGTATCAGTCAGACCCAGGGGAGAAGCACTGGATAGCAGTAAAGAACATTCTCAAGTACCTGAGAAGGACTAAGGAGATGTTCTTGGTTTACGACGGAAAAGACCTCAGGTTAGAGGCCTTTGCTGATTCCGGCTTCCAGAGTGATAAGGACGATTCCAAGTCCATGTCGGGTTATGTCTTTACTCTCAATGGAGGGGCGGTGTTCTGGAAGAGCTCCAAGCAGGACACCGTTGCTGACTCGACGATGGAAGCGGAGTATATAGCTGCTTGCGATGCCGCAAAAGAAGCAGTCTGGATGAAGAAGTTTCTAACAGAACTTCAGGTGGTTCCTACCATAGTTGATCCAATACCTCTGTATTGCGACAACAACGGAGCTATAGCTTTAGCAAAGGAACCAAGGTCCCATCAGAAGTCCAGACACATCTTAAAGCAGTATCACCTGATCAGGGAGATCATTGATCGTCAGGAGATCGAGGTTCGGAGAGTTGCTTCTGAAGAGAACATTGCTGATCCATTCACGAAGGCCCTACCTCAGATTCAGTTCGAGAGGCTACTCGAGATCATCGGTCTACGATACGCCGTACATGGCCCTAGTGCAAGTGGGAGATTGTTAGTGTTTATGCCCTAGAAGGACATTACTGTATCATACTAGTTTGTATATTACTTAATGGAAGCTTGGGATATTCACATGTATATAACAGTCTTGCTAAACATGGTAGTATGCTACTTGGTTTTTCTGTCTTAATATGTGAGTATACGTATTGATAGAGCTCTAAGGATCTTGCTTGACTACCAGCGTTGTGATGGCAGTCACACTAGTGGGGCTGGGTAGTCTACAAGCACATCCTTATTCAGGTCCCTAGTCGTTGGATTATCGAGACAGGGCATCGATACTCCGGAGTAGACTAGTGTGTACGCTTCTCATCCCAGTTGGGGAGATGGTCTGTCGCACAGCCGTTAGTACGTCGTACTGGAGATAGTATGCAGGTGCTCGTTAGGTTACGGGTACACCGGACAGGACTCACAGGGAACTGTTGGTTGGTTTTATACCAGTCGTCAGTGAACAGTTCCCAGGTGACATGAGTACAGCATAGTCCGCAGACTTGACACTGCTACTTCGCCTCGAGTGTGTCCCACTGTTCTTAGATTGCTACCCTACCACGGCTCAAAGGAGTCGTGCAAACAGGTAGCAGTTGGGTGCAGTCCCGAGCACTTGGAGGCAGTGGCGGTTAGACAGGATTCATCTCTCCCGGTATTGGGGGTTGATATCGCGCTGTGTCAGAGAGCCATTACGCAAAGTCCCTGGCCAGGGCAAGCGAGATTTGCTGGTAGGTTCCAGTAGTTTCTCAGGGTGTAATGGGCTTCGCTCCGACACGACTTATACCGCTATTAGGGGACTGACGCTTGCCGCCCCCTAGGCCCGATATGCGATAGTCTTAGACGAACGGACCGGACTGTATGGAGATTGTCACATCAGACTCAGTAGGAGTTCGGATGGGTTTCCTCATCGGCCTTCTTATCGACATCTACCTGGGGACCGTTACGTACAGCTAGTGCCGCTTGCGGTCTGTGGTTAAACCCACTGCCAGCGTAGTAGTCGAGTCTCTAGAGTCCCACACAGAGAGTTTCCCTACTCCAGGCGAAACGATATAGAGGTCGTATGGTTTTACGACAAGGGTTCGGACGCATACGTGTGTTTACACACGTACGACTTTCGGACAGTTTTTACCAGTCGGCTTTGGTTTAAGCCAGTTACTGGTATCCGGTTATTGGATTTATACAGTCTAAAGTTTTTCCGTATTTTTGCGGAAAGGAGGGGCATTCTCGTAATTGCGCGAGAAGCTTCTAGAAGATGGTGACTAAGGAGGTTTAGGTGGCATATACAATGAATGTGATTAGTGAGTCATATGGATGATTCATCCATGTCATTAATGCATCATAAATGCTTAATGACTCATGGATGTGAATCATCACTAGATATTATCAAGCATGGTTGTTAAATTCATTTCTTTTCTTTTCTTGATAAAAAGAAATGCTTGATATATATTATGATAACTCATTCTTCTCACTTCATTATTATCTTCACCTTCTCTCTCCTCAAGCTCTCCCTCTTCAAACCCTAATCCTCCCCTCTCATGTGTTGAGTACAAGGATTAGTTAGACTAATTAAACCATAACCCTCACTCTATATCACCTAGCTTCTTTGATTAGCACTTAAAGAAAGTTAGTTGCCTCAAGTTTAGAGGCTTAGCTTGGAGTAAAGCTCTCGGGTGGATCGTCTACTACTTCGAGAAGGCCGAGGAGGAGGTGGAGTTCGTAAAGACGAAGGACACGGTTCTTTAGGTATAATCCCTTTACATAGTAGTTGTTAACAACTATGTTTGATGTTAGTTATCGTTTAGCTTCGATTCATGCGGTTAGTCGATGTTTAAGCAAAGAACAAGATCGTTTTTCATATTTCCGCCTCCCCGCAAGTCGTGGGGTGTTGTACATCGACTTACACAAATGATGCTGCCAAGGAAGCCGTCTGGATGAGGAAGTTCATCGCGGAACTAGGAGTAGTTCCAACCATTGTTGATCCAATACCATTGTATTGTGATAATAATGGAGCTATGGCATTAGCCAAAGAACCAAGATGTCATCAGAAATCCAGACACATCCTGAGGCGATATCATTTGATCCGGGAGATAGTAGATCGCCAGGAGATCGAGATTCGGAGAGTAGATACAAAGGATAACACAGCGGATCCACTCACCAAGGCCCTTCCACAGCCGCAGCATGAGCGACTTTTTGAGATGTTGGGTATGAGATACGCCAATAACTGGCCTTAGTGCAAGTAGGAGATTGCTAGATATATGTATGCCCTAGAGGCCATTATATGTATAGTGGATGCTTGGACATGTATATATGGATTTAGATGACTTTCTCGCTCAACATGATAGTATGCTGTCTGGTTTACTTTATCTTGACATGTTGATTTGATCATGCTTTTATTCATTTACACATGTTGATAAAGCCCTCAGGATATTTGCTTGACTACTGTGACTATGATGCGGATCATACTAGTGGGGCATGTGTAGTTTATAAGCATATCCTTAAACTGTTCCTAGTCATTGGTGTATCGAGACGGGGCGTCGATATTCCAGAGTAGACTAGCGTATACAATTCTTGTCCCATATGAGGGGCGATGGATGATCCCATATCCATCTGGTGAGGTGACACCAAAGATTGTATGCGGGTGCTCAGTGGAGACTAGGTACACTGAACGGACTCACAGAGAACTCCTATGTGGTATTATATCTATCATCGGATAGCAGTTCTCAGGTGACACTGGTACAGGTTAGTCTGTAGACCGAGGATCGTCATAGAGTCTTGTGTGTCCTCCCACTGTACTTTGATATCCACCCTACCACGGCTCTACTGAGTCGTGCAAACAGGTGGACTTTGGGTACAGCCCCGAGGCACATGGAGGCGATGAGCGACAGGAGGGGTTTCGTCTCTCCCGGTATTGGGAGTTGATGTTGTGCTATACTCGATTGGCTATAACAGGAAGTCCCTGGCCAGGGCTGTTGAGATTTTTTGATAAGTGTTATCAGTAGTTTCTCGATCTGTTATGAGCCATACACCAGCATGACTTATTGAGTTATTGGGGTCGACGATTCCACCCCTAGACTCGATATGCAACATATCTGACGAAGAGACCGGACTGTACGGTAAGTGTTGCCAGTTGGCTCGACGGGAGTTTTGACAGCTTCGCTGGTTTTCTTCTGATCGCTCAATACCCGGGTGGTCGTTATGTTTAGCTGACCGTTTGCGGCTTGTAGGTATTTGATATGATCATTACCTACTGCCGGCGCATTGACGAGTCTTAGAGTCTCACAGTAAAGTTTCCTGGCTTAGGCGAAAAGATGTGGTGTGCATATGAGATATGCGCGGGACCCGATTAAATACGGATATGTGATACCGTATATTAATCGGGCATTTTCTATTGGTCGGGTCGTATGTGATATGACCGGTTTGCAAAATCAAGTGTTGATTTAACAAATGACTTTTAGATTAATTCTTTAATTAAACCCTTTTTCTATTTTTGTATGCATGCATGCATGCACATGATGATGTGCATAGACACATACATACATGCATAGTATCATGGTTGTTGATACATATTTGGTGGCAATGCAAGACTCATATTGTAGTAATTATCTATTTATTTATCATTTTGAATAAAGGAAAGGATAATTCATACATGGTTAATGTTTATCATCTTTAACCATGCTTCAACCACTTTTTAACCTTGAGTTAATTATCCTTTTGTCTTTTAACTCATTTGATAAAGATCTAGATAAATGCTAACCATGGTTGAAGTGAGAAGGATTAATATGGATTATTCTTTTCTCATTTCAATAATTCACCCATATCATTTTTCTTTTGAGCTCAAGCTTAGCCACCATCTTCTTCTTCCTCTCTTGAAATTTCTTTGAGTGAAGTTGATAAAAAAGAAAGGGTTTTGATTATAGAATACAAACCACATCATCATACTACACACATCTAGCCCATTTGTGTAGGGTGTTTGCTCTACTTCATTCACATATCAAGTAAAGTAAGGAGCTTTGGGCAAAGGGACTTCGGGTGGATCATCGTGGACAAGGAAGGCTTCCATCGATCCGTTCCAAACTCTCAAAGTGCCAAGGAGTCACCAAGGGAGGTCTACAAAGGCTGTAATCTCTACTCTTAGTGATACTTTTTCTTTTGCATGTGATTCTTAGTCAAAAGAAACCCTAAATTTCTAGTTATGATTCTTGTCAAGTTCACTTAGCACCTTAAAAATTTGATTTTGGCATATGTGATGCTTCTAAACCCTTGATGTGGTGCTAGGTAAACCCAACACTTACAGGTCGCTATTACACATTGATAGAGCCCTTAGGATTCTTGCTTGACTACCAGCAGTATGATGGTGATCATATACGTGGGAGCTGGGGTCTATAAGCACATCCTTAAAGTGGTCCCTAGTCGTGGGAGTTTCGAGACTGGGCATCGATACTCCATTTGCAGACTAGTGTATACAGTCGAGACCCCGACGATGGGCGGTTGCCGGTCTCACAAGCCATTGGTGTCAGTTGGTTCACCTAAGATGTATACAGGTGCTCATTGGGTTATGAGTACACCGGACATGACTCGCCGGGAACATGCTTGTTGGTATTATACCTGACGTCAGATAGCAGTTCCCTGATGTCATGTGTACAGGTTAGTTCATCGACCTGAGATCGTCATTTGTCTCGTGTGAGTTCCCACTGTGCTTTGATTACTACCCTACCACGGCTCAAAGGAGTCGTGCAAACAGGTTTTAGTTGGGTACAGTCCCGAGTCACATGGAGGCAGTGAGCGGATCGGCAGGGGTTCGTCTCTCCCGGTATTGGGTGTGAGGTCGCGCTGTGTTTAGGAGAGCCATTACACGAAGTCCTTGGCCAAGGCAGGAGATTTACAGGTAGGTATTCCAGTAGTATTTCAGGGTGTTCTGGGCTACACTCCGACACGACTTGTACCGCTTTTGGGGGTCTGACTTTTACCAACCCCCTAGGCCCGACATGCGATGCTCATAGGAGAACGGACCGGACTGTATGGATATTGTCACTGACAGGCTCAGTAGGGTGTCAGGATGAGTTCGCTCATCGACATCCCTTTTGGTCAATACCTGGTAGCCCGTTACGTACGGCTAATACCTCTGACGTGCTAGTGGTTAAATCCACAGCTAAAGTATTGACGAGTCTTTAGAATCCCCTACAGACAGTTTCTCAAGTTTCGGGCGAAACGTTGTAGAGGCCGTATGATATATGGCAGGATCTGATCATATACGTGCAGTAGTGCACGGATCATGATCGGACGGATCATACTAGTGGGCTTTGGTTTAAGCCGGATCCTAGTAATAGATTTGTTGGATTACTTTAGTCTCATCGCATTCGCATTCAATTGGAATGCGGGTGCAGGTATGTATATACAGGTGAGGGGTATCCTTGTGATCCGTCATGAGTTTACTTTAGATGTTGCCGGATCTTTTTGTTGGACCAAACATTTGGATTAATGTTTGGATGGTGGAAATAATGAGCTAGAATTTCATCATGACATGCTTTAATGTGACATGGACATATATATATGACTCATGGTCTCTTTTTTATAAAAATAAGTCACATTAGTGATTGTTTTGGGTTGATATGATGAGAGGGGAGAGAGAGGGGCTGCCATATATGTGTTTGGTCTTGTATTTATCTCACACTCTCTCTCACTCTCATTTTGATCACAACAAAAGAAAAGAAAAGAAGTAAAAGCCTCCTCCTTCTTCTTCTTCCTCTAGCTTATTACTTCCATCAATGGCAACATCTCTACCCTCCATCCAAGCCATGGATGCAAGAGAAAAAGTAATCACAACATACTCTACTTCAACCTTGGGCACGTCGGCTAGCATACTTCGTGCCCGAGTTGCTTCGGATGAAGCGGGAGCCCGTAAAAAGACTTCTCGATGTGGTGCCCTTTCCAACGAGGAGATGAAGACCGGACTTGCCGCGGGGAGCTTGGGATGGTGGCCAAAGACCGAAGGACATGGATTGCTCGGTATAGCATTCTATCCCTTCTCTAGATTGCTAGTAGTAGGTTAATAGTCCGATCCGGGTTTTTAGTATGCGGTAGCACCGGTTTTCTAGTTTTGAAAAGTTTCGTTTCCGCATTTTGGCCTCGGAAAGACAGCCGGGGCGCAACCGTACACTTACTGTTGGAGATAGTGCCCTCAGAGTCAATTATTGGATCACAGGCACGTGATTGCAATGATTGAGGGAGGACCTATCCCAGTAGGACAGTCTTACTCAAGATGATAGTATGCTATCAGGTTTATCTTTATCATCGTGTACTGCTTTAGGTGACCTTACAGGTCGCTATTACACGTTGATAGAGCCCCTAGGATTCTTGCTTGACTACCAGCAGTATGAGGGCGATCATATACGTGAGAGCTGGAGTCTTTAAGCACATCCTTAAAAGGTCCCTAGTCGTGGGAGTTTCGAGACAGGGCATCGATACTCCAGAGTAGACTAGTGTATACAGTCGAGACCCCGACGAGGGGCGGTGGCCGGTCTCACAAGCCACTGGTGTCAGTTGGTTCACCTAAGATGTATACAGGTGCTCATTGGGTTATGAGTATACCGGACAGGACTCGCCGGGAACATGCTAGTTGGTCTTATACCTGACGTCAGATAGCAGTTCCCTGGTGACATGTGTACAGGTTAGTTCATCGACCTGAGGATCGTCATTTGTCTCGTGTGAGTTCCCACTGTACTTTGATTACTACCCTACCACGCTCAAAGGAGACGTGCAAATAGGTTTTAGTTGGGTACAGTCCCGAGCCACATGGAAGCAGTGAGCGGATCTTCGGGGGTTCGTCTCTCCCGGTATTGGGGGTGAGGTCACGCTGTGTCTAGGAGAGCCCTTCCATGAAAGTCCTTGGCCAAGGCAGGAGATTTACTGGTAGGTATTCCAGTAGTATCTCAGGGTGTTCTGGGCTACACTCCGACATGACTTGTACCGCTTTTGGGGGTCTGACTTTTACCAACCCCCTAGGCCCGCCATGCGATGCTCATAGACGAACGGACCGGACTGTACGGATATTGTCACTGACAGGCTCAGTAGGGTGTCAGGATGAGTTCGCTCATCGACGTCCCTTTTGGTCAATACCTGGTAGCCCGTTACGCATAGGCTAATACTTCTGACGTGCTAGTGGTTAAATCCACAACCAAGGTGTTGACGAGTCTTTAGAGTCCCCCACAGATCAGTTTCTCAAGGTTCGGGCGAAATGCTGTAGTGGCCGTATGGAGATATGGCAGGGTTCGATCAGATACGTGCGGTATTGCACGGATCATGACCGAACGGTTAATACTAGCGGGCTTTGGTTTAAGCCGGATCCTAGTATTGTACAGTGTAGATTTTGTCTCATTGCATTTGTATTTCGGTCGGAATACAAATGCGGGTATGTATATACAGTAGCGGGGTTTTCCTGTAATTTATTACGGGATCAGTTTTTTTGAGTTGCCAGTTTGTTTTCCGTTTCGGCCATATTTCTTTGTATTTTTCATTGGCTGAAGATTGGTGGAGGAGGGCTTATTTGCATTTATGCAAATAAGCATTTGTGGATGGTGGTATTTGTATATTATTTTATCATGATAGTTCCACCACCCTTGACTTTCCTTTGTTCATGATGGTTCATCATAGCTTGACTTTGTGATGAGATGATGAGGTTGGTGTAGTGTTGGTTTTGTCTAATGTGTTTACACTTTCGATCATACCACTGTAAGTGCACGGCGGCGCCCCGGCCGTCAATCCGACGCTGGAATGCGGAAGCGATGATTTACTTTAACTTTTAAAACCGGCACCACCGCGCACTAAAACCCGGATCGGGCCATTAACACAGTCCTAGCTAACAAGAGAAAGGGGTAAAGAGATATACCGAGCGATCCGTGTCCTTCGGTCTTCTGTTCGTCGTCCCGATCTCTCCGCGGAATCTCTGGTCTCCACCACGTCGCCGGAAGGGCACCACGTCGCCGGCTTCTTTTACGGGCTCCCGCCTCTGGTCCGAGGCAACTCGGGCACGAAGTTGGCGAGTCGACGTGCCCAAGATTTGCTGTAGAATGTAGTGTGGAACTTGTGTCTCATTTGGGGTATTGGAAGTTGCCTTTGGTGGAGGAAATGATATGTAAACTTTGGAGGTGAACCAAAAGAATTTTGCAAGCAAATATGAGATGAAAATGGCACCCCAAAAATTATGTCAACCCCCACAAGGGAAGTGGCCGGCCACTTTTCATCAAGAGAGAGGAGGAGTGAGCCAAGTAAGGGATAATAATGCAAGGGAATAATGATAATCATGAAGTCAAATGATCACAACCATAATCCAACACTCCAAGAACAAATCAACTCCCATCACCAAAAAGTCATGCCATCATGATACTACAAGACTAGCCATGATGACTAAAGAAAGTCAAATGGTGGAGGAATTATCATGATACAACAATATGCAAATACCACCCTCCATAAATGCTTATTTGCACAAATGCAAATAAGCCCTCCTCCACCAATCTTCAGCCAAATGAAAGATACAAAGAAATATGGCTGAAACGGAAAACAAACTGGCAACTCCAAAAAACTGATCCCGTAATAAATTACAGGAAAACCCCGCCACTGTATATATATACCCGCATTTGTATTCTGACCGAATACAAATGCACTGAGACAAAATCTACACTGTGCAATACTAGGATCCGGCTTAAACCAAAGCCCGCTAGTATTTTCCGTCCGATCATGATCCGTGCAATACTGCACGTATCTGATCGAACCCTACCATATCTCCATATGGCCTCTACAGCGTTTCGCCCGAAACTTGAGAAACTGGTCTGTGGGGGACTCTAAAGACTCGTCAACACCTTGGTTATGGATTTAACCACTAGCACGTCAGAGGTATTAGCCTATACGTAACGGGCTACCAGGTATTGACCAAAAGAGACGTCGATGAGCGAACTCATCCTGACACCCTACTGAGCTTGTCAGTGATAATATCCGTACAGTCCGGTTCGTTCGTCTATGAGCATCGCAAGGCGGGCCTATGGGGTTGGTAAAAGTCAGACCCTCAAAAGCGGTACAAGTCGTGTCGGAGTGTAGCCCAGAACACCCTGAGATACTACTGGAATACTTACCAGTCAATCTCCTGCCTTGGCCAAGGACTTTCATATACTGGCTCTCCTAGACACAGCGCGACCTCACCCCCAATACCGGGAGAGACGAACCCCTGAAGATCCGCTCACTGCCTCCATGTGGCTTGGGACTGTACCCAACTAAAAACTGTTTGCACGTCTCCTTTGAGCGTGGTAGGGTAGTAATCAAAGTACAGTGGTAACTCACATGAGACAAATGACGATCCTCAGGTCGATGAACTAACCTGTACACATGTCACCAGGGAACTGCTATCTGACGTCAGGTATAAGACCAACTAGCATGTTCCCGGCGAGTCCTGTCCGGTATACTTATAACCCAATGAGCACCTGTATACATCTTAGGTGAACCAACTGACACCAGTGGCTTGTGAGACCGGCAACCGCCCCTCGTCGGGGTCTCGACTGTATACACTAGTCTACTCTGGAGTATCGATGCACTGTCTCGAAACTCCCACGACTAGGGACCTTTTAAGGATGTGCTTATAGACTACCAGCTCCCACGTATATGATCGCCCTCATACTGCTGGCAGTCAAGCAAGAATCCTAGGGGCTCTATCAACGTGTAATAGCGACCTGTCAGGTCACCTAAAGCAGTACACGATGATAAAGATAAACCAGATAGCATACTATCATCTTGAGTAAGACTGACCTATCGGGATAGGTCTTCCCTCAATCATTGCAATCACGTTCCTGTGATCCAATAATTGACTCTGAGGGCACTATCTCCAACAATCTCCCACTTGCACTCAAGGCTAATTATTGCGATGTCGCATACTCACAGCCCGTGTGATACCGAACACCCAACTCCTCTACTTGTCAGTCTCACAAAGCTCATTTGCGAAACTATTGCGTTCGAGGAATAGCCTCAGTGAGTGGATCCGCTTTGATGTTTCTTTCTATGTCTCTCTATATCTCAAGTTTGAGGAGAAAGCCATCTCCCGAAATGAGCTATACCTGTCTTAGAATGTGTCTGGATGTCTGATGGGACCTAGCTCATAAATGAACTCCAAATCCAAACTTCTTAGACTGTATCGTCAACTGAACTTAATCAATATCCTGCGCCATGCCTCCCTCAGTATTTCCTTGGACCACCTGTCCAAAATACTATCCCTCGTCAGAAGGAAAACTATAACTCTGACAACCTCCCTGTCGTCCAAGTCACCTTGGAAGCCTGGAATGATAACTGTCTCCCGAATGAGGCTGTCGTTATCATATCCCTAGAACATCCACTTATGTTCTAAAACTGCTTCCGATTGTTTCTCCAGGATTTGATCAATATCAACTTATTGCATCTACTGCAAGAACAACATCTGGTGTGGTACTTGACATCTCATGATTGACTCAATTGCCTAAGCAAGTGATCTGCCAATCATGCACATCCCTCTCCCTTTTAGTCTGTAAGACACCTTTAGAGAGGGTGACTCCATCACCTGCAGGTACACTACCGTGCCAGGAGTCGTCCATTCTAAATACTCTTAGAATGCTGTCTAAGTACCCTTAGTTGGGAAACTACCCAAATCTAGATCTAATACCATAGATCCAGTAACCAGAATTTCTGATATAATATCCAAGTCTCATGTGGAGAAACCACTGTGTGACAACCAAAGTATAACCGATCGTAGTATAGGAATATCATTTCCTACTCTGTGTATGTCTTCTAAATATCAGGATATCACACCCTACTACCTTCTTAACAGATCCATCCCCTATTCTGATGAAGTCAAACCTATGACTGTCACGTCAGAAATAGATGATCTATCTCCGCTATATCTTCTTTAGTCTATAAATAGACATAAGCCACTTGTCCACCAATGCTTCCGCTGCTCCCACTGACTACGACAACCCTCTGGCAGAGTCATATAGACATACACTTCTAAAGCTAGTTTAGAACGACGCTATACTCATCCTCCTGCCGGTTCTCGCAGCCTGGAACAACAACAATGGTAAGTCTGGGCAAACAAGAACTTCCCTGTCACCGTCCTTGAGGCTACCGGAGTACCTCTCGGGTGCCTGAGGTTACCCACCGTATCTGCGGAGTGGCCAATAGAATGTCAAACCAGATTGAATCTTTAGATTCTTATCAAATCTTCAGTAATCGTTTGCGGTTCTGGAATCACTTCCAGTTCTACCATACTCCCACTACTGTTTTCTGAAAAAATCCATTTTGGTTAAAACTGTGGCGAGTTAAGAACAATATTACTATTGATCTTCCAGATGGTAGAAAGTCAACCCTCGTCATAGCCTGGGTCAACCCACAAACAGCCATTACAGAAACGTACCTTGAGTTATCCAGAGTCTGGTTTTAAGCATAAGCCAGACAACTCCCCGTACCTTAACAATGTTAAGATATGAACTGTTCTATATCCAATATAGAAACAGAGGCACTGATTTAATTGAACCAGATTCAAATCATGCAGCTGTCTCCAGTGCATGTCAGCTAAATGGAAGGAGGCCGATCAACGCTACTCAACTTAGGAGTGCTTCCAATTATGAGTAACCTGAAAGAGAAGCAAGTTCTCTTAATCATTACTATCACCTGAATACCGTACACAAGTATCTACATCTTCGATCTCCTTGAAGAATCCCGATACTTGCAACACCTGGTTCTCTACTTTATTCATGTACCTATAACTTCTCAAAACTCAGACCCTGTGTTTCAACGAAACACTTATCTAAGAACTAGAGAAGTCATAAGTAAGCCGAATATAGTACGAGGACCAACCCCTCTGTCCTAATGGACACTGGACAATATACAATACTCTATACAAGTCCCTTGAGTCTAAAAACTCACTCCCTGTGTGTTGTAGGTTGAAAACTGTACTTATGGTTAAGAAGAATTACACCGCTGTTTAATGCTCCTTACCTAACCATCAACTGATATAGGTAAATGTCATCGACATAATTCCAAAAAGGTATATCTCACTCTATAAAAATAGACGTACAGATATATCAATTTGAAATTGGTGCATTATAACGGATATTCAAAACCAAATATTCGCCGTCCGGCAAACAACCCAGGTGACTTCCTCAAATATCACCAATTACAACGAATTCCGATATAATGAGGATGATCACCTAATTCCCAATAACTTACTCCCACTCATCATCTGTAAAATCATACAGATGTTAGAATCATATCTGGTAAATACATACCCTGGAGTAAGTATCTAATCGGGAAACCATGCTTGGGCCGCGGTTCCGCCGCCGTTTTAACTGTTCAGTGCACCAATTTTTTACAGAGAGCTCCTGTATTGAAAATAGGGGGTTTTGGAATATTATTTTTTGGGCCCAGATTTCTTTGAATGCTACAGTAGTGCTTGGGGCCTACTTGGTAAAATTTGATCGATCGAAATTTTTTAAACATATTAGTTCACAGTATTTACATTATATCTGCGACCGTGAATGTCACTTGATCGGTAAATCCTGTCTAACTGCTATAGCCCGGTTAGACGGATTTGCGAACGTGACATTCACGTTGATGTTCTGTGATTGTGCTGTGATGTTGCGGATTGGTCGTGGGGGATAGCCTGGATGCAATGCTAGTACAGTTTTGGTTGTATTATGTACATTTGATATTGTGGGGCGAGCGTCCGACATGTGGACTGCAGTCACTGCCTGTTTGTATTATTCTTTTGGGGCACGACTAGGTTGCGGTCGATGTACCCGTTGTATGTATATTTTACTTTATGTACTAGGATTGCCCCGCGGAGGGGTGCACGGATAGCCAGGTTCTAGAGGGCAACGAGCCCGCATCTCATGGCATTGAGACGGAGAGGGCTTCACTCTAGAATTGGCGGGCTATTCGCCGCACTCGTAGGGGGTACAGGTTGACCCTGGAGGGGTGCCCAAGTTACCGGATTCCGTGAAGTGCTGGGTGGTCCATTCACGTTGCTGAAGGGGGCTACCTCGCTTCAGGTTTTGGCGGGTAACTTGCCGCACCCGTAGGGGTCTAGGATTTCATTGCACTGGCTATCCACACGACCAGGGGAACGCCGAGTTTCAGTAGTGGCTCTGTGAAACCCGGGGATCCCAGATATCTGTATTGTTCTGTGATGCTGTACATTTCTGTGATGTTGCATTTTATCACGCCTTGAGCGAAATATTATATATTGATATATATACTAGTAGATGTTGTATATGTTTTGCATCCGCGCTAGTCCAGTCCCCGCTCTGTCGTTAGTTAGCTAACCTAACGGGTAATGACGGGACCCAGTGGCGAATGCGGATAGCATATACGTACGTCATTATTTTCGTTCTTTATTGGTGTGATCAATTGATGGGACTGCGTTGATTCGGATCAATGCAAGTTAAACAAACCTAATCTGATATTGTTGGAACACTTTTCAAAAAGCTGTTATTGCAAGGACGTTCACTTTTGTTTTGCATCGTGGTATTCAGTTGGAATATCCTGCTCCTCAGTCGACGAGGCAAGGGCCGAGATCCTTTCACCGGGAGTGACCCCTTGGACAGAAGTTTGCGTCAGGGCAATAACTTCACTATAGCCGATTACTTTTGCTTTGCATCGTGGTATTCAGTTGGAATATCCTGCACCTCATTCTACGGGGAAAGAGCCGAGATCCCTTCACCGGGAGTGACCTCTTTAGCAAAGGTTTTCGTCACTATATTTTTATAAAGCTATCCGGTTCCTTCAATGATATCAAGTTCATTACGTTAAAGGTTTTCGCTAGAAACCATTCGTAGCCCTCCATCATTTCGGTTAAATATTCGGTAGTATTCAAGCTATGTATTTTGACCTCACGCCAAGGCATAGTGATTGGTAGCTGCCGGATATTTAGCTGTTGCATAGATAGATGCGTTGGTTTGGGACAGTCGTACTACTATTTTGGCCTACGTCAAGGGTATGTACGGGTGTGTTCAAATTAACCTGGATAATGATGGGTAGAACTTGACATGTGACTTATGATATTTTGACCTCACGCCAAGGTCATAAGAGCATGGGGCAAAAATCACATCGGGAGTTTGTAAAGAAACTGAAACTTGCTAGATATGCGCATACCTTCTGGAGTGTGATAGCGTGAGCGGATTCCGTCACGTTATCATGCGATGATAGTTGGATCCCGATTCCCACTGATGAGTTGGTTTACTCCTCGGGTGATCCCGACTAATTCTTCTTTCAGGTTTGGAGGAGAATTTGACGGTACAGTGGGAGGTTTCCAGATTAGATAAATTGGTAACCATTCTGATCTAGGTTAGAGTGCACGCTGAATATTTCTTTTCTCTCTCTCTTTGGCAGCGACCATTGACCCGACCTTAGACTATGACTCAGAGACCACGTTGACCGAACCTTCTTATAAGACTGGCTTTTGGATTGTCAGAGTTGCACACCTCATTGCCACACCTACTTTTACCCTTTTCTCCAGGACACCCCGTATTACTACGAACGTCCACTTCCATTGGATAAAACCATCGTATGGTTATATACGAACTCAAAGGAATTTATTCGAGGATGGTTTCCGGTTCTGGAGAAAACGGATAGGATTATTCAGTTGTCTTTTCCTTTTACCTTCTCTCAAGTTGTGAGTACTCCTTGGTTTAGGAGATAGTACACCTATTACGCAAATTGGATAGTCTTCTTCCAAACCATAGGCAGGTGCCGACCGGTAGGGAATGAAGAAAACCAATTAGCTTAGCGATGGTGTATAGAAGGTATTATGTAAAGACAAAGAAAGGGATTAGTAAGAGGGCAAAGTAAATTGCGACTGATATTCACGACCAAACCAAGTATTTCATTACCACTCCCACTTCACCTTTGTATTTCTCCAGGACACTCCGTATCACTACGAAGATCCACAGTTTATTGGATATTCCATCGTATGGTTATATACGAACTCGAAAGGAACTTGTTCCAGTTCGGGGATGGATTCTGGTTCAGGAGAAATAGGAATAAGGTTTATTCAGGTGTCTTTTATCTTCACCTTCTCTCGCATTGCGAGTGTTCCTAGGATTGGGACAATACACCCATTATGCTTATTGGATAGTCTTCTTCCAAACCATAGGTTGGTGCCGAACGGTAGGGAAGGAAGAAAACCATTTGGCCTAAAGGTGTGTACAGAAGGTAATGACTAAAGACATATGACGGGATTTGGAGAGGTGGCAGAGATTTATACGGTTACAGTTGTGAATCTGGATAATGGAAGAGGCATTGCTAGGAATACCAGGATACCCCATCGAAACATTTCAATGTTTCAGTTTCACTGTGTACTGTTAAAAGAAAACAGATTTTCCAATTAGACACTTGCTCCAGGGTATATATTTACCAGGTAAGATTCTCACATCTGTATGGTTTTACTGATGATGAGTGGGAGTAAGCTATTGGGAATTAGGTGATCATCCTCATTATATCGGAATTCGTTGTAATTGGTGATATTTGAGGAAGTCACCTGGGTTGTTTGCCGGACGGCGAATATTTGGTTTTGAATATCCGTTATAATGCACCAATTTCAAATTGATATATCTGTACGTCTATTTTTATAGAGTGAGATGTACCTTTTTGAAATTATGTCGATGACATTTACCTATATCAGTGGATGGTTAGGTAAGGAGCATTAAACAATGGTGTAATTCTTCTTAACCATAAGTACAGTTTTCAACCTACGACACACAGGGAGTGAGTTATTAGACTTAAGGGACTTATACAGAGGATTGTATGCTGTCCAGTGTCCATTAGGACAGAGGGGTTAGTCTTCGTACTATATTCGATTTACTTATGACTTCTCTAGTTTTTAGACAAGTGTTTCGTAGAAACGCAAGGTCCGAATTTTGAGAAGTTATAGGTATATGAATAAAGTAGGGAATCAGGCGTTGCAAGTATCGGGATTCTTCAAGGTGATCGAAGATGTAGATACTTGTGTAGGGTATTCAGTTGATAGTAATGTTTAAGATTCTCTTTCAGGTTACTCATAATTGGAAGCATTCCTAAGTTGAGTAACGCTGATCGGCCTCCTTCCATTTAGTTGACATGCACTGGAGACAGTTGCATGATTTGAATCTGGTTTAATTAAATCAGTGCCTCTGGTTCTATATTGGATATAGAACAGTTCGTATCTTAACGATATTAAGGTACGGGGAGTTGTCCGGCTTATGCTTAAAACCAGAATCTGGATAACTCAAGGCACGTTTCTCTAATGGCTATTTGTGGGTTGACCCAGGCTATGACGAGGGTTGGTTTTCTACCATCTGGAAGATCAATAGTGATATTGTTCTAGACTCGCCACAGTTTTAAGTAAAATGGATTTTTTCAGAAAACAGAAGTGGGAGTATGGTAGAACTGGAAGTGATTCCAGAACCGCAAACGATTACTGAAGATTTTGATAGGAACCTAAAGATTCAATCTGGTTTGACATTCCATTAGCCACTCCGCAGATACGGTGGGTAACCTCAGGCACCCGAGAGGTACTCCGGCAGCCTCAAGGACGGTGACAGGGAAGTTCTTGTTTACCCAGACTTGCCATTGCTGTTGTTCCAGACCGTGAGACCCGGCAGGAGGATGAGTATAGCGTCGTTCTAAACTAGCTTTAGAAGTGTACGTCTATATGACTCTGCCAGAGGGTTGTCGTGGTCAGTGGGAGCAGCGGAAGCATTGGTGGACAAGTGGCTTATGTCTATTTATAGACTAAAGCAGATATAGCGGAGATAGATCATCTATTTCTGACATGACAGTCATAGGTTTGACTTCATCAGAATAGGGGATGGATCTGTTAAGAAGGTAGTAGGGTGTGATGTCCTGGTATTTGGATGACATACACAGAGTAGGAAGTGATATTCCTATACTACGATCGGTTATACTTTGGTCGTCACACAGTGGTTTCTCCACATGGGACCTGGACATTATATCAGACATACTGGTTACTAGATCTATGGTTTTAGATCTAGATTTGGGTGGTTTCCCAATTAAGGGTACTTAGACAGCATTCTAAGAGTATTTAGAATGGACGACTCCATGCACGGTAGTGTACCTGCAGATAATGGAGTCACCCTCTCTAAAGGTGTCTTACAGACTAAAGGGGAGAGGGATGTGCATGATTGGCAGATCACTTGCTTAGGCAATTGAGTCAATCATGAGATGTCAAGTACCACACCAGATGTTGTTTTTGCACTAGATGGAATAAGTTGACATTGATCCAATCCTGGAGAAACAGTCGGAAGCAGTTTTAGAACATAAGTGGATGTTCTAGGGATATGATAACGACAGCCTCATTCGGGAGACAGTTATCATTCCAGGCTTCCAAGGTGACTTGGACGACAGGGAGGTTGTCAGAGTTATAGTTTTCCTTCTGACTAGGGGCAGTATTTTGGACAGGTGGTCCAAGGCAATACTGAGGGTGGCATGGCGCAGGATACTGATTAAGTTCAGTTGATGATACAGTCTAAGAAGTTTGGATTTGGAGTTCATTTATGAGCTAGGTCCCATCAGACATCCAGACACATTCTAAGACAGGTATTGCTCATTTCGGGAGATGGCTTTCTCCGCGAACATGAGATATAGAGAGACATAGAAAGAAACATCAAAGCGGATCCACTCACTGAGGCTATTTCTCGAACGTAATAGTTTCGCAAACGAGCTTTGTGAGACTGACTAGTAGATGAGTTGGGTGTTCGGTATCACACGGGCTGTGAGTATGAGACATAGCAATAATTAGCCTTGAGTGCAAGTGGGAGATTGTTGGAGATAGTGCCCTCAGAGTCAATTATTGGATCACAGGCACGTGATTGCAATGATTGAGGGAGGACCTATCCCGGTTGGACAGTCTTACTCAAGATGATAGTATGCTATCTGGTTTATCTTTATCATCATGTACCACTTTTGGTGACCTTACAGGTCGCTATTACACGTTGATAGAGCCCCTGGGATTCTTGCTTGACTACCAGCAGTATGAGGGTGATCATATACGTGAGAGCTGGAGTCTATAACCACATCCTTAAAAGGTCCCTAGTCGTGGGAGTTTCGAGACAGGGCATCGATACTCCAGAGTAGACTAGTGTATACAGTCGAGACCCCGACGAAGGGCGGTGGCCGGTCTCATAAGCCACTGGTGTCAGTTGGTTCACCTAAGATGTATACAGGTGCTCATTGGGTTATGAGTACACCTACAGGACTCGCCGGGAACATGCTAGTTGGTCTTATACCTGACGTCAGATAGCAGTTCCCTGGTGACATGTGTACAGGTTAGTTCATCGACCTGAGGATCGTTATTTGTCTCGTGTGAGTTCCCACTATACTTTGATTACTACCCTACCACGCTCAAAGCAGACGTGCAAACAGTTTTTAGTTGGGTACAGTCCCGAGCCACATGGAGGCAGTGAGCGGATCTTCGGGGGTTCGTCTCTCCCGGTATTGGGGGTGAGGTCTCGCTGTGTCTAGGAGAGCCCTTACATGAAAGTCCTTGGCCAAGGCAGGAGATTTACTGGTAGGTATTCCAGTAGTATCTCAGGGTGTTCTGGGCTACACTCCGATACGACTTGTACCGCTTTTGGGGGTCTGACTTTTACCAACCCCTAGGCCCGCTATGCGATGCTCATAGACGAACGGACTGGACTGTATGGATATTGTCACTGACAGGCTTAGTAGGGTGTCAGGATGAGTTCGATCATCGACGTCCCTTTTGGTCAATACCTGGTAGCCCGTTACGTATAGGCTAATACATCTGACGTGCTAGTGGTTAAATCCACAACCAAGGTGTTGACGAGTCTTTAGAGTCCCCCACAGACCAGTTTCTCAAGTTTCGGGCGAAACGCTGTAGAGGCCGTATGGAGATATGGCAGGGTTCGATCATATACGTGCGGTATTGCACGGATCAGGATCGGACGGTTAATACTAGCGGGCTTTGGTTTAAGCCGGATCCTAGTATTGTACAGTGTAGATTTTGTCTCATTGCATTTGCATTTCGGCCGGAATACAAATGCGGGTATGTATATACAGTAGCGGGGTTTTCCTGTAATTTATTACGGGATCAGTTTTTTGGAGTTGCCAGTTTGTTTTCCGTTTCGGCCATATTTCTTTGTATCTTTCATTGGCTGAAGATTGGTGGAGTAGGGCTTATTTGCATTTATGCAAATAAGAATTTGTGGAGGGTGGTATTTGCATATTATTGTATCATGATAGTTCCACCACCCTTGACTTTCCTTTGTTCATGATGGTTCATGATAGCTTGACTTTGTGATGAGATGATGAGGTTGGTGTAGTGTTGGTTTTGTCTAGCGATCATTTCTTTACATCATCACCTTTTCTCTCTCTTGGATTATGAGAGACTCTCATTCCTTTTTTGATACTCACTCCCTCTCTCATATAGACTCTCCTCTCAATTTCTCTCTTGCCATGGCCGGCCAAAGAGAGGGAGGGGCTGTCCAAATTCTTGTAGTGGGGATTTTGTTCTCTTGATGCTTGAAAAATCCCCAAGTTCCTCCACAAAAGTTCACACTTCATTTCCTCCACCAAAATGGCAACCTCCTACAACCCCAAATGAGACATAACACTCTACACTATATTCTACAGCAAATCTTGGGCACGTCGACTCGCCAGCTTCATGCCCGAGTTGCCTCGGTCCAGAGGTGGGAGCTCGTAAAAGAAGCCGGCGACGTGGTGCCCTTCCGACGAGGAGTTGAAGACCGGAGTTTCCGCGGGGAGATCGGGACGACGATGAGAAGACCGAAGGACACGGATCGCTCGGTATATCTCTCTAACCGTTCTTTTGTTAGATAGGACTAGTTTAATGGCCCGATACGGGTTTTATAATGCGCGGTGGTGCCGGTTCAAAAATTTAAAGAAAATCATCGCTTCCGCATTCCGGCGTCGGATTGACGGCCGGGGCGCCGCCGTGCACTTACACTTACAGCGCCGACCATGCGCAAAAATCCAATCCAAGCGTATCAAATATGCGCAAGAATCCAATCAGGTGCACAAGGTGCACAAAACAAATATCGAGTATCACAATTGAAATCGACGGTATATAACACATCTCAAATCCAAATCAGGTATACTGTAGTATCAAATCTCACAACCATGTGCATCAGCGTGCACAAAATCTAATCAAAACACTAAAAGTGCATGAAAACTATGCCGTAAGCATTAGTCAAATCATATACATGCCTTAGACATGAAGTCAAAATCAGTACCTCAAATAACATCAAATCGAAGTCCTGTGCAACTGTAGTGCACAAAATAAGTATCACTACACTGCAAGCATATGTGAACTATACCGAGTGCAAAAATCAAATTGGGTGCGTACCATATGCACAAAATCTACCCAATTGTATGAAATCCATGAAATCATAAGCATGTGCAGCCAAGGCACCAAAAACGATATCAAGTGCAATAACTGTGCACAATTCATAAATCAACACAACGGTGTATAAAGCATATCTCAAGTGCAATAACTACGCACAAAATACAAATACCCAGTAGGTGCAACCATGGTGCATGAAAACGAATATCATGAAACTCAGTCATCGAAACTTAATCATGCGAAAAGATCGCCCAAAAATACCGAATCAAGTATGGCGGAATAGTCCCGCTCAAGCACATCCTCTAAGAATCTCTGGCCAATTGTCATGATCACTCATAACATGTCTCGTTGACGATGCCGAACCCTGGCCTGCTGGTGTGCGTAAAATGACCACTCCTGGGTCCAAGTCTTCTCGTATAGTATTCCAGGAAGGTCCTGTCGAGGTCTCTCCCAAATCTCATTTCTGCCGAACTGTCCGGAAGCTATCACCCTTCAGTAAATTTGTTTCTTGTTCCGGAATGGATGCATACTCATCGCGACTCCTTCTGGAAGATATATCCATATACAACGTCTCTGCATGCGTATCACATCTTTGATGTGTAAGTCCACGGTAGCGCCCCGGCCGTCTAACAGACGCCAAATGCAGAACAAAAACTTTTTACAAACTGGCGCTATCGTGTACCGTAACCTGGATCTGCCATTAAAGCTAAACTAACAAACTACAAAGTGGGTAGAAGAGTTATACCGAACGATCCGAGTCCTTCGGTCTTCAACCATCATCCCACACTTGTTGCGGCTGCTTCGATCTCCTGAAACTCCAGTCTCGTTGTCCAGGTGGCACCACGTCGACGGATCTTTAAACGGGCTCCCGCCTCTGAACCGAGGCAACTTGATCGTCAAGTTTGCTAAAAGAGACGACCAAGATGAAGTAGAGAATGAGTAGAACACTTTGTCTTGTTACGTCCAAGGCTATGGACGAACGGTTAATGAAGTTGCCTTTTGGAATCGGGTGAAATGAGAAATGAGGCATATCTAATTTCCATGAGTCCAAAACAATACCAATCTTTTTCTAGCAAACAACAACCATGATCTATGAGAGGGGGGAAGGCCGGCCACTTATAGATGAGGAGGAGGGTGAGTGTAGGAGAGGGGGGTTACCACAAGCATAAAGAAGAGAGTGAGTCACTAAGACACCTAGTATGAATGCATTAAATGATAACCAATGAACTTAAGCCTAGTCACAAAAGCATTTAATGCAATAATCAATGCACTAATGACTCACCAAGATGCATGAACTTAGTCACCACCTTCTAGAAGCTTCTACACTCATCCAAAGAAAAGATAAATCCGTATTTAATCGAATGTCAAAATACGGCTGATAGAAAACTGGAAACTTCCAAAAGTGATCCTGAAACGAATTTCAGGATAACCCCTAGCACGTCAGAGGTACAAGCTGCACGTAACGTTTTGCCTATGTATTGATTGGAAGGGAAGCTGACAAGCGAACTCATCTATAAACCCTACTGAGCCTGACAGTGACTATGTATATACAGTCCAGTCCATTCGTTTAAAGAGTATCGCATATCGAGTCTAGGGGGTGGATAAAGTCAGACCCCTAATAACGCGATAAATCGTGTCGGTATGAAGCCCATCACCACCTGAGAAACTACTGATCCAATCAGTAATTATCCACTACCTCGGCCGAGGATTCCTAGTGATGGCCACCCGTGCACTGCGCGATATCAACCCCCAATACCGGGAGAGACGAATCCCCGACGATCCGCTCACTTGCCTCCAATGTGTCTCGGGACTGTACCCAACTAAAACCTGTTGGCACAACTCTTTTGAGCGTGGTAAGGTAGTAATCTAAGCACAGTGGGAACTCACACGAGACAAATGATGATCTTAGGTCGATGAACTAACCTGTACACATGTCACCAGGGAACTGCTATCTGACGATATGTATAATACCAACTAGCAGGTTCCTGGCGAGTCCTGTCCGGTGTACTCATAACCCAATGAGCACCTGTATACATCTTAGGTGATCCAACTGACACCAGTGGCTTATGAGACCGGCCACCGCCCCTCGTCGGGGTCTCGACTGTATACACTAGTCTACTCTAGAGTATCGATGCCCTGTCTCGAAACTCCCATGACTAGGGACACTTTTAAGGATATGCTTACAGACCCCAGCTCCCACGTATATGATCGCCATCATACTGCTGGTAGTCAAGCAAGAATCCTATGGGCTCTATCATCATGCAATAGTGAACTAAAGCATGTATACGATGATAAAGACAAACCAGATAGCATACTATCATCTCGAGCAAGACTGTCATATCGGTATAGGTCCTGCCTCAATCATTGCAATCACGTACCTGCGATCCAATAATTGACTTTGAGGGCACTATCTCCAACATGATGGCCCTAGTGCAAGTGGGAGATTGTTAGTGTATATGCCCTAGGGGCCATTATTGTATCATACTATCTTGTATATTACTTAATGGAAGCTTGAGATATTCACAGTTATAGTAACAGTCTTGCTAAACATGGTAGTATGCTACTTGGTTTATTTCTATCTTAATATGCGTATATGTTAGCATATCGAGAAAACATATTGATAGAGCCCTTAGGATCTTGCTTGACTACCAGCGTTGTGATGGCAGTCACACTAGTGGGTGCTGGGTAGTCTATAAGCACATCCTTTTTCAGGTCCCTAGTTGTAGGATTATCGAGACATGACATCGATACTCCGGAGTAGACTAGTGTGTACGCTTCTCATCCTAGTTAGGGAGATGGTCTGTCCCACAGCCATCAGTACGTTGTACTGGAGATAGTATACAGGTGCTCGTTGGGTTACGGGTATACCGGACAGGACTCGTAGGGAACTGTTGGTTGGTATTATACCCGTCGTCAGTTAATAGTTCCCAGTTGACATGAGTACAGCATAGTCCGCAGACTTGACACTGCTGCTTCGTATCGAGTGTGTTCCCACTGTTCTTAGATTGCTACCCTACCACGGCTCAAAGAAGTCGTGCAAACAGGTAGCAGTTGGGTGCAGTCCCGAAGCACTTGGAGGCAGTGGCGGTTAGATAGGATTCGTCTCTCCCGGTATTGGGAGTTGATATCGCGCTGTGTTTGGAAAGCCATTACGCAAAGTCCCTAGCCAGGGCAAGCGAGATTTACTGGTAGGATTTCCAGTAGCTTCTCAAGGTGTAATGGGCTTCACTCCGACACGACTTATGTAAGTCCACGGTAACGTCCTGGCCGTCTAACAGACTCCAATATGCGGAACAAATCTTTTACGACTGGCGCTATCACGTACTATAACCCGGATCTGCCATTAAAGCTAAACTAACATATTGTAAAGAGGGTAGAATTGTTATACCGAACGATCCGATCTCCTTCGGTCTTCAACCATCATCCCACGCTTTGTTGCAGTTGATCCGAACTCGCTCGATCTCTGGTCTCGTCGTCCTGGTGGCACCACGTCGACGGATCTTTAAACGGGCTCCCGCCTCTGAACCGAGGCAACTCGATCGTTAAGTTTGCCCAAAGAGACGACCAAGATTGATGTAGAGAATGAGTAGAACACTTTGTCTCGTTACGTCCAAAGCCATGGACGAACGGTTAAAAGATGTTGCCATTTGGAATCGGGTAAATGGAAATTGAGCTATATGAAATTTCCATACACTAAACTATCATTATCTTTTGCAAAAATGAATCCATCAATTCCCACAAGAGGAGGCCGGCCATATAAAGGAGAGGAGGGAGGTGAGTGTAGGAGCAAGAGAGGGGTGACCATTAGCTATGAACTTAACACAACATAACATCAAAGCATGAATCACTAGAAATCATTAAATGCAAACCAATCACAATTAACCTAGTCACCTTGTCATTAAATGCACCATTAATGAACTAATGACTCACAAGCCTTGTCACCCTCTCTAGAACCTTCTAGAACACTGACTCACCTCATGACTCACCCAAAGACGAAAAGATAAATCCGCATTTAACCGAATGTTAAAAACGGGCGATAGAAAACTGGAAACTGGCAACTTCCAAAAGTGATCCTGAAATGAATTTCAGGATAACCCCGTAACAGTATAAACATACCCGCATTTGTATTACGACCGAATACAAATGCAACTGAGACAAAGATATTATATCTACACAGTATAATACTGGGACCCGGATTAAACCAAAACCTACCAGTATTATCTGCCCGAAAAATAACACGTGCAAAAACGCACGTGCATTTTCCGAACCCTGCCATAAAACTATACGGCTTCTACAACGTTTCACCCGAACTTAGGAAACTGTCTGTGGGGGACTCTAATGACTCGTCAATATATTGGCACTGGGTATAACCACTAGCACGTCAGAGGTACAAGCTGTACGTAACGGTTGCCTATGTATTGAAGGAAGGGGAGCTGACGAGCGAACTCATCCAGAAACCCTACTGAGCCTGACAGTGACAATATCCGTATAGTCCGGTCCATTCGTCTATGAGTATCGCATATTAGGCCTAAGGGGCCGGTAAACGTCTGACCCACAATAGCTGCATAAGTCGTGTCAAAGAGCAGCCCAGAACACCCTGAGATACTACTAGAATACCTTCCAATAAATTTCGATTACCCTGGCCAGGTATTCCGTGTAATGGCTCTCCTAAACACAGCGCGATCTTACCCCCAATACCGAGAGAGACGAATCCCCGATGATCTGCTCACTGCCTCCATATGGCTCGGGACTGTACCCAAAATATACCTGTTTGCACGTCTCCTTTGAGCGTGGTAGGGTATAAATCAAAGCACAGTGGGGACTCACACGAGACAAATGACGACCTCAGGTCGATAAACTAACCTGTACACATGTCACCAGGGAACTGCTATCTGACGCTAGGTATAATACCAACCAGCAAGTTCCCGGCGAGTCCTGTCCGGTGTACCCATAACCTAATGAGCACCTGTATACATCTTAGGTGATCCAACTGACACCAGTGGCTTGTAAGAACGGCCACGGCCCCTCGTCGGGGTCTCGACTGTATACACTAGTCTACTCTGGAGTATCGATGCCCTGTCTCGAAACTCCCACGACTAGGGACACTTTAAGGATGTGCTTATAGACCCCAGCTCCCACATATAGGATCGCCATCATACTGCTGGTAGTCAAGCAAGAATCCTATGGGGTCTATCAACATATATATGATGATAAAGACAAACCAGATAGCATACTATCATCTCGAGTAAGACTGTTCTATCGGTATAGGTCCTCCCTCAATCATTGCAATCACGTACCTGCGATCCAATAATTGACTTAGAGGGCACTATATCCAACAATCTCCTACTTGCACTTAAGGCTAATTATTGTGATGTCGCGTACTCACAGCTCATGTGATACCGAGCATCCAACTCCTCTACTAATCAGTTTCACAAAGTTTGTTTGCAAAACTATTCTGTTCGAGAAATAGCCTCAGTGAGTGGATCCGCCCTGATGTTTCTTTCTATGTCTCTCTTATAATCAAATTCGCGGAGAAAACCATCTCCCAAATCGCGTAATACCTGTCTTAGAATATGTCTGGATATCTGATGGGACTTAGTTCATAAAAGAACTCCAAATCCAAACTTCTTAGACTGTATCGATAACTGAAACTAATCAGTTTCCAGCACTATGCCTCCCACAGTATCCTCTTGGACTATCTGTCCATAATATTGTCCCTCGACTGAGGGAAAACCATAACTTAGACAATCACCATGTCATCCAGGTACCTGTGAAGCCTGAAATGATAACCGTCTCCCGAAGGAGGCTGCCGTCATCTAATCCGTAGAACATGTACTTATGTTCTATAACTGCTTCCGTATGTTTCTTCAGGATTGGATTAATATAAACTTATCGCATCTAGTGCAATAACGGAATCTGGTGTGGTACTTGACATCTCACGATTGACTCAATTGCCTAAGCAAGTGATCTGCCAATCATGCATGTCCCTCTCCCCTTTAGTCTGTAAGACACCTTTAGAGAGGGTGACTCCATCACTTGCAGGTACACCGCCATGCCAGGAGTCAACTATTCTAAAATTCTATTAGAATAATGTCAAAATACCCATATTGGGAAACTACCCAAATTTAGATCTAAAACCATAGATCTAGTAACCAGAATGTCAGATATTATATCCATATCCTTTGTAGAGAAACAACTGTGTGACGACCAAAGTACAACCGATCGCAGTATAGGAATTTTACTTCCTACTCTGTATATGTCATCCAAATACCAAGACATCACACCCTACTACCTTCTTAACAGATCCATCCCCTATTCTGATGAAGTCAAAACCCATGACTGTTACATCAAAATTAGATGATCTATCTCCGCTATTCTTGCTCAAGTCTATAAATAGACATAAGCTACTTGCCCACTATGCTTCTGCTGCTCCCACTGACTACGACAACCCTCTGCCAGAATAATATATACGTGCACTTCTAAAGCTAGTTTAGAACGACGCTATACTTATCCTCCTGCCGGGTCTCATAGTCTGGAACAACAGTAGTGTCAAGTTTGGGTTAAACAAGAACCTCCCTGTCACCGTCATTGAGGCTATCGGAGTATCTCTCCGGTGCCTGAGGTTACCCACCATATCTGTGGAGTGGCTATTGGAATGTCAAGCCTGATTGAATATATAGGTCCTATTAAACTTTCCGTAATCGTTTGTGGTTCTGGAATCACTTCCAGTTCTACCATACTCCCACTATTGTTTTCTGAAAAAATCCATTTTATTAAAACTGTGGCGAGTCAAGAACAATATCACTATTGATCTCCCAGATAGTAGAAAATCAACCCTCGTCAAAGCTAGGGTCAACCCGCAAACTGCCATTATAGAAACGTGCCTTGAGTTATCCAATGTCTGGTTCTAAGCATAAGCTGGACAACTCCCCGTACCTTAATATCGTTAAGATATTAACTATTCTATATCCAATATAGAAACTTTGGCACTTGTTTAATTGGAACCAGATTCAAATCATGCAGCTGTCTCTAGTGCATATCATCTTAATGGAGAGAGGCTAATCAGCATTACTCAACTTAGGAATCCATCCATTTATGAGTAATCTGAAAGAGAAACAAGTTTCTCAAAACTATTACTATCAACTGAATACCAATCACAAGTATCTATATCTTTGATTTCTTTGAAGAATCCCGATACTTGCGACACCTGGTTCTCTACTTTATTCTTATACCCGCAACTTCTCAATACTTAGACTTTGTATTTCTACGAAACACTTATCTAAAAACTAGAGAAGTTACAAGTAAACAGAAAATAGTATGAGGACCAACCCCTTTGTCCTGATGGACACTGGACAACATACAATACTCTGTATAAGTCCGCTGAGTTGAATAACTCAAAACTTGTGCATCGTAGGTTGAAAACTGTGCCCAGGCGATTTCCTCAAATATCACCAATTACAACGAATTCCGATATAATGAGGATGATCACCTAATTCCCAATAACTTACTCCCACTCATTATCTGTAAAACTATACAGATGTGAGAATCATACCTTGTAAAAACATACCCTGGAGTAAGTATCCAATCGGGAAATCAGTTTTCTATTAACAATGCACAGTGAATATGAAACATAAATATGTTTCGTAGGGGTATCCTAGTATTCTAAGTAATGCCTTTTCCATAATCCAATTCATGACTGTAACCGTATATTTCTTTGCCATCTCTCCAAATCCCTTTATTTGTCTTTAGACATTACCTTCGGTACACCATTGTTAGGCTAAGTGGTTTTCTTCCTTCCCTACCGTTCGGCACCAGCTTATGGTTTGGAAGAAGAATATCCAGTAAGCATAATAGGTATACCCTCCTTAACCTAGGGGTACTCGCAACTTGAGAGAAGATGATGATAAAAGACAACTGAATAAACCTTATTCCCATTCTCCTGAACCAGAATCCATCCTCGAAAAAATATCCTTCGAGTTCGTATATAACCATACGATGGATTTATCCAATGGAATTGGATGTTCGCAGTGATACGGGTTGTTCTGGAGAAATAAAAAGGTGAAGTAGGAGTGGCGATGAGGTACGCGGTTTGGTCGTGAATGATAACAGTCGCAATTTACTTTGCCCTCTTTCTAATCTCTTTATTTTGTCTTTAGTTATTACCTTCTTACACACTACTTAGGCTAATTGGTTTTCTTCATTCCCTACCTTTCGGCACCTGCCTATGGTTTGGAAGAAGACTATCCAATAAGCGTAATAGGTGTACTCTCCTAAACTAAGGAGCTCTCGCAACCTGAGAGAAGGTGATAATAAAATACAACTGAATAAACCAATTCTATTTCTCCTAAACCTTGATCCATCCTCGAAGAAATCCCTCCGAGTTCGTATATAACCATACGATGGATCTATCCAATGGAAGTGGATGTCCGTAGTAATACGGGGTGTTCTGAGAAATACAAAGGGTAAAAGAAGGAGCGGCAAATGACTTATGCAACTTTAGACATTCCAAAAGCCAGTATTTTAAGAGGGTTCGGTCAACTTGGTCACTGAGTTATAGTCTAGGGTCGGTCAAAAGTCGCTGCCAAAGAGAGAGAGAAAAGAAACACTCTGTGTGCACTCTAACCTAGATCAGAATGGTTATCACTTTATTTAATCTGGAAACCTCCCACTGTAATCTCAAATTCTTCTCCAAACCTGAAAGAAGAATTAGTCGGGATCACCCGAAGAGTAAACCAACTCATCAGTGGGAATCAGAATCCAACTATCATCGCATGATAACTTGATGGAAGCCACTCAAGTTAACACACTCCAGAAGGTATGCCCAAGTCTGGCAAGTTTCCTGTATGTTTGAAACTCCCGATATAATTTTTATCCCATGCACTTATGACCTTGACGTAGGCCAATAAATCATAAGCCACATGTCAAGTTCTACCCGTCGTTGTCCTGATTAATTTAGGTCATCGTACATGCCCTTGACGTAGGCCAACAAGGCTGTACGTCTGTCCTAAACTAATGCATCTATCTGTGCAACAAATGAATACCCAGCAGCTACCAAACACTACGCCTTGACGTAGGCCAACAAACATAGCTTGAATACTACTGACCATCCATAAGAAACGACGGAGGATTACGGCTGGTTTTTGGCGAAAAACCTTTAACGTAATGAACTTGATCTCGTTGAAGGAATCTGATAGAATTTTATAAAAAATATAGTAGCGAAAACCTTTTGCTAAAGAAGTCACTCCCGGTGAAGGGATCTCGGCTCTTTCCTCGTAGAATGAGGTGCAGGATATTCCAACTGAATACCGCGATGCAAAGCAACTTGTAATTGATTATATAGAAGTTATTACCCTGATGCAAACTTTTGCCCAAGGGGTCACTCCCGGTGAAGGGATCTCGGCCCTTGCCTCGTCGAATGAGGTGCAGGATATTCTAACTGAATATCACTATGCAAAACAAAAGGAAACGTCTTTGTAATAACTCCTTTTAAAATTTGTTCCAACAACATCAAATATAGGTTTGTTTTATCCTTGCATTGATAAGAATCAATGCAGTCCCATCAATCAATCACACCAGAAAAGAACGAAAATAAAATGTACGTATATGCCATCCGCATTCGTCGCTGGGTCCCGTCATCACCCGTTAGGTTACTTAACTAACGACAGAGCGGGGGCTGGACTAGCGCGGGTGTAAAACATATACAACATCTAATAGTATATGTACTAATATACAATAATTGCTCCAGGCGTGATAATATGCAACATTACAGAAAAGTAATAAGCATCACAGAACAATACAGATAATCTGGGATCCCCGGGTTTCACAGAGCCGCTGCGGAAACCCGACGTTCCCCTGGTTGTGTGGAGAGCCTGTGCAATGTAACCTAGACCCCTACGGGTGCGGCAAGTTACCCGCCAAAACCTGAAGCGAGGCAGCCCCCTACAGCAAAATGAATGGACCGCCCAGCACTTCACGGAATCCGGTAACTTGAGCACCCCTCCTTGGGTCAACCTGTACCCCTACGAGTCCGGCGAATAGTCTGCCAATTCTAGAGTGAGGCCCCTTTGCCTCTCAAAGCTATGAGATACGGACCCGTTGCCCTCCAGAACCCGGCTATCCGTGCACTCCTTTGCGGGGTAAACCTAGTACAAAAATAAATATATACAATGGGTACATCGACCTCAGCCCGGTCGTGCCCCAAAAGAATATTATACAAACAGGTAGTGACGGCAGTCCATATGTTGGACGCTCACCCCGCAATATCAAATGTACAAATAAATCGAAACAGCACTACCATTGCACACTGCTATCCACCACGACAAATCCACAACATCACAGCACAACACAGAACATCAACGCGAATGTCACGTTCGCAAACCTGTCTAAAAGAACTATAGCAGTCATATACGGTTTACCGATCAAATGAAATTCTCGTTCGGAGATATAGAGTAAGTACTGCAAAACTAACATGTTTAAAATTTCGATTGACAAAATTTTCCGAAGTGGGCCCTGCAAACATCTGCTGTATAGTAACAAAGTTTGGGCCCAAAATACATATACTAAAAACCACAACTTCCCATGGTAAACTCACTGGAAAAATTTGGCGCACTGTTCCCACAAAAGCGCGGCGGATCCGCGGCCAAACCCTGGTTTGGGCCGCGGATCCGCGACCGTTTTGTGGGATCATGTGACCAAATTTTACCAGTGTGCTAAGAAAAGCCTGCTTAGTTTTCTGTCATATGTCAAATAATTTTTAGACCAGATTAAAAATCGACAGAAACTTTGAACAGAAAAATTGTAGTTTCGCGAAAATCCGTTCGATCGATATTTTAAACGGGTTAGCATATGTTAGTAAAGCTTAATGGTGAGGCTCTGATACCACTGTAAGTCCACGGCAGCGGCCCGGCCGTTTAACAGACGCCAATATGCGGAACAAAACTTTTACGACTGGCGCTATCGCGTACTATAACCCGGATCTGCCATTAAAGCTAAACTAACATATTGTAAAGAGGGTAGAATTGTTATACCGAACGATCCGAACTCCTTCGGCCTTCAACCATCATCCCACGCTTTGTTGCAGTTGATCCGAACTCGCTCGATCTCTGGTCTCGTCGTCCAGGTGGCACCACATCGACGGATCTTTAAACGGGCTCCCGCCTCTGAACCGAGGCAACTCGATCATCAAGTTTGCCAAAAGAGACGACCAAGATTGATGTAGAGAATGAGTAGAACACTTTGTCTCGTTACGTCCAAAGGTATGGACGAACGGTTAAAAGAAGTTGCCATTTGGAATCGGGTAAATGGAAATTGAACTATATGAAATTTCCATACACTAAACTATCATTATCTTTTGCAAAAATGAATCCATCAATTCCCACAAGAGGGGGCCGGCCATATAAAGGAGAGGAGGGAGGTGAGTGTAGGAGCAAGAGAGGGGTGACCATTAGCTATGAACTTATCACAACATAACATCAAAGCATGAATCACTAGAAATCATTAAATGCAAACCAATCACAATTAACCTAGTCACCTTGTCATTAAATGCACCATTAGTGAACTAATGACTCACAAGCCTTGTCACCCTCTTTAGAACCTTCTAGAACACTGACTCACCTCATGACTCACCCAATGACGAAAAGATAAATCCGCATTTAACCGAATGTTAAAGACGGGCGATAGAAAACTGGAAACTGGCAACTTCCAAAAGTGATCCTGAAACGAATTTCAGGATAACCCCGTAACAGTATAAACATACCCGCATTTGTATTACGACCGAATACAAATGCAACTGAGACAAAGATATTATATCTACACAGTATAATACTGGGGCCCGGCTTAAACCAAAACCTACAAGTATTATCTGCCCGAAAAATAACACGTGCGAAAACGCACGTGCATTTTCCGAACCCTGCCATACAACCATACGGCTTCTACAACGTTTCGCCCGAACTTGGAAAACTGTCCGTGGGGGACTCTAATGACTCGTCAATATACTGGCACTGGGTATAACCACTAGCACGTTAGAGGTACAAGCTGTACGTAACGGTTGCCTATGTAATGAAGGAAACGGAGCTGACGAGCGAACTCATCCAGAAACCCTACTGAGCCTGACAGTGACAATATCCGTATAGTCCGGTCCATTCTTCTATGAGTATCGCATATTAGGCCTAAGGGGCCGGTAAACGTCAGACCCCCAATAGCTGCATAAGTCGTGTCAGAGAGCAGCCCAGAACACCCTGAGATACTACTCGAATACCTTCCAGTAAATCTCGATTACCCTGGCCAGGGATTCCGTGTAATGGCTCTCCTAAACACAGCGCGATCTCACCCCCAATACCGGGAGAGACGAATCCCCGATGAACTGCTCACTGTCTCCATGTGGCTCGGGACTGTACCCAAAATATACCTATTTGCACATCTCCTTTGAGCGTGGTAGGGTATAAATCAAAGCACAGTAGGAACTCATACGAGACAAATGACGACCTCAGGTCGATGAACTAACCTGTACACATGTCACCAGGGAACTGCTATCTGACGCTAGGTATAATACGAACCAGCAAGTTCCCGGCGAGTCCTGTCCGGTGTACTCATAACCTAATGAGCACCTGTATACATCTTAGGTGATCCAACTGACACCAGTGGCTTGTAAGACCGGCCATCGCCCCTCGTCGGGGTCTCGACTGTATACACTAGTCTACTCTGGAGTATCGATGCCCTGTCTCGAAACTCCCACGACTAGGGACACTTTAAGGATGTGCTTATAGACTCCAGCTCCTACATATATGATCGCCATCATACTGCTGGTAGTCAAGCAAGAATCCTATGGGCTCTATCAACATATACATGATGATAAAAACAAACCAGATAGCATACTATCATCTCGAGTAAGACTGTTCTATCGGTATAGGTCCTCCCTCAATCATTGCAATCACGTACCTGCGATCCAATAATTGACTTAGAGGGCACTATATCCAACAACTTATACCGCTTATAGGGGACTGACGCTTGCCGCCCCTAGGCCCGATATGTGATAGTCTTAGACGAACAGACCGGACTGTACAGAGATTGTCACCTCAGGCTCAGTAGGAGTTTGGATGGGTTTCCTCATCGGCCTTCTTATCGACATCTACCTGGGGACCGTTACGTACAGCTAGTGCCGCTTGCGGTCTGTGGTTAAACCCACTACCACCGTAGTGTCGAGTCTTTAGAGTCCCACATAGAGAGTTTCCCTGCTTCGGGCGAAACGATATAGAGAGGTCGTATGGTTTTACGTCATGGTTCGGACACATACGTGTTTTTACGCACGTACGATGTTCGGACAGTTTATACTAGCAGGCTTTGGTTTAAGCCAGATTCTAGTACTGGATTATTGGATTTATACAGTCTCACTATTTCCGTGTTTTCACGGATGGGAGGGGCATTCTCGTAATTTGTCGAGAAGCTTCTAGAAGATTGATGAGTTGGAGGCATAGGTGTCATTTGCATTAAATAGATTAGTGACTCATAAGATGAATCATCCAAATGAGTTAATGAAGCATTTATTACTTAATGACTCGTGAGATGATTCATTGTATGTATTTAATGAAGCATGGTTGTTAATATCAAATAATAATTTATTTGATATTCTTTATGCTTCATTATATATAACAAAAGATACATAATTCATATCATTCTCACTCTCACCTTCTCTCTCCTCAAGCTCTCTCTCTTCAAAGAACTAACCCCAACCTCTCATGTGTTGAGATCCAAGGGTTAGCAAGACTAATTGATCCCTAATCCTATTCTATATTCTCTAGGTTACTTTGATTAGCACTCTTAGCAACCTAGTTACCTTAAGTTAGAAGCTTGGAGAAGTAGCTCTCGGGTGGATCTTCTATCACATCGAGGAGGCCGCCGAGGAGGTGAACAATGAGAACAAGAAGGACTTGATTCATTAGGTATAATTTTCTTTCATAGTAGCTAATCACTTCTATGTTGTTGTTAGTTAGGGTTTAGCAAAGATCCGTAAAGTTAGTCGATGTTAGTTTAAACAAAATGATTGTTTTGCTTATTCCGCCTCCCCGCATCATGTGGGGTGTCTAACGTCGACTTATAGTGGTATCAAAGCCTCGCTAAACCATAACTAACTTGTTAGCAAAGTCGTTAGAAATTCGATCGCAAAACGAACCCAAAAATATGACTTTTTCACCATGTTTCTGCCGTTTTTAAAACAGGGTCTAAAATTTTTTCAGAGACCCTTAAAAATACAAGCAGGGAATTATAAGATTACTGGAGAAATTTTGGATCCTAACTCGACCAAACCGCCATGGAAACGCGGCCGATTCAAAGCGATCTGCCGCAGATCCGCAGCCGAGTTGAAGCTGAGTTAGCCCAAATTTGCCCAGTAACTCTTCTGTGTTAATTTTGTATTTTCTGGGATGTTTTGTTTCTGCTTAGGTTTCAGGTGCACAGAGAATTATTTGGAGTAGAATCATTTGTGTTTTCTTGATCGAAATTCTAAGATGTTTGGCTAATTTGATTATATATGTGATGTGATTAATGTGTTCGTAAACCTCTCCTAACTGCTAGTATATCGGTTAGCAGGGGGTTGCATATTTCTGTAATGGTTTTTACTGGTTTGTATTTGTGGACTTGTTGGATTGTCGTGAATGGATAGCTGGGGATGTGAGACAAGTGTTTCTTTCATTCAAATGTAATTTGTAAATTGTTGTAATATTCTTTTGCGGGGCACATCCGGGCTGAGCTTGTCGCCACTGTTGTATTATTTCATTTACTGTTTCTGCTCCTAAGATAGACCCAAGATGGGGTGCACAAACTACCGGGTACTTTGAAGTGTTTAGTGGCCTACTCACATTGTTGAGGAAGACCGCTTCACTTCGGGTACTTGGCGGGTAGTTTGCCGTACCCGTAGGGGTCTAGGGTGGGGTTTTGGCTATTCATCACGACTGTGTAATCCGTCTTTCTTTGCAGGCTCAAAAGGAATGCGGATTCGTAGAAAATCCAATATGTTCATCTGTGATCTGGAATGCCTATTATTGCATCTGACGAATGTACAATATCTATATATGATAGCTATTAGGCGTCACTTATGTTTTACACCCGCTCTAGCCCAGCCCTCGCTCTGTCGTTAGTTAAGTAACCCAACCGGTGAATGACGGGACCCAGTGGCGAATGCGGATGGCATAAGAGGACGTTGTATTTTCGTTGTTTTCTGCAATGATAGGTTAATTGATGGGGCTCATTATATTAATGCAAAGAAAATAAACCAAAGTTGAATCGTTGGAACAGTTTAAAAGAAACCACTAGGTTATTTTAAAACAGAAGATATTTTTTAAATTGCGGAGCTTAAGCCACTCCTTTTGAAAGCTATCAGGTTCCTTCGATCATATCAAGTTCACTACGTTCACGGTTTCGCCAAAACCATTCGTAGCCCTCCGTCATTTCATTTAGGGATTCAGTAGTATTCAAGATATGCATTTTGACCAATGCTAAGGCATAGTGTTTGGTAGCTGCTGGGTATTCATTTGTTGCATAGATAGATGAGTTAATTTGGGGCAGTCGTATTATCATTTGGCCAATGTCAGGAGTATGTACGGATGGGTTCAAATTAACAAGATAATGATGGGTAGAACTTGACATGTGACTTATGACATTTTGACCAACGCCAAGGTCATAAGAGCATGGGGCAGAAATTTATATCGAGAATTTCTAAAGAAACTAAAATTTGCAAAGAGTTGCATACCATTTGGAGTGTGATAATTTTGGTAGGATTCCTTCAGCTTTATCACACGATGATATTTGGATCCCGATCCTACTGTGAGTATCCGCTACTCATCAAGAGATTCGTCACTTAACGATCAATGCTATAAACCAAGTATATGTCGAGAAAGGTGTCAGCGGGGCTACGCCCCCAGAGAAAAGAGGTTATTTAATTAAGGAACTTCACGAAAACGTCGTAAAACCTCCCTCGAAGTACTGACACCGGCCTGGCTGAACGGTTAAGCAAGTATTGTACGGTGAGAATAGTCCTTACTAGTTCTTCCTTTTTGGTTTGAGGAGGGATTTGAGAAACAGTGGGAGCCATCCTGTTTAGATAAACTAAAAACCACTCTAAACTTGCAAGAGCATCATGCTAAAGTGTTCCCTTTCTCTCTCATTGTAGCAACCCAGAACATGACAGGCCTTAAGTTACTATTAGAAAAAAAGTATTTTGACAGGGCTAAACTATAAAGATTGGTTCCAGAATGTTAAGATGGCTTTGACTTATGAAAAATTGGGGTATGTCCTTACTGCTAAGGCACCTGCAGTCCCTGGTCCAGAATCCAGTATTGCGGATAAGGAAATCCACAAGACCTGGGAGTTAGATTGCGCGAAGGCCAAATGCATCGTGCTTGACTCTATGAATAATGAACATCAGAGGAGGCACGAGGATATGGATCTTTAATCCATATTTCTCCACACAAAAGATCTGTATGGAGAGCAATCTCGTATAGCAAGATACGAGACCTCGAAGAACTTGTTTCAGTCGAGGCTGGCCGTCGGATCATCTGTAGGAGAACATGTCCTAAAGATGATTGGCTATATAGAAGAGCTCGCGGACCTCGGGACGACTTTAGAGAACGAGCTCTATAGAGACTTGGTTCTTCAGTCCCTTCCTTCCATCTACGCCCAGTTTATTCTGAATTTCAACATTCAAGGAAAAGAAGATGAACTTCCAGAACTCCTTAACATGTTGAGGAGTGCAGAAGGCACCTTGCAGAAAGTAAGGGAAACACCCACTATGTTTGTTCACGGTGCTTCCTCTTCCAGGTCCAAGGCAAGGGCCAAAGGAAGGAAGATGAAGGCCGCTACCAAACTAAGAGGTGGTGTTGGTAAGGTGGGAGTTAAGGGAAAGACAAAGGTTGCGGTGTTAGTAGTGGCAAAGGACGAGTGCTTCCACTGTCGTAGGAAAGGCAATTGGAAGAAAGATTGCAAAGCTTGGATTGCCAAGAACCAGGACCCGAAGCAAGCTGTGGCTTCGACTTCAGGTGTGTTTGTAATTGAAAATTGTCTGTCAATCAACTCTACTTCCTGGGTATTGGATACCGGATCAGGATCTCATATATGCAATTCATTGCAGGCACTGAGAAACCGTAGAGAGCTGAAGGTTGGTGATATGACCCTCCAGGTTGCTAATGGAGCTAGCGTGGGTGCTGTGTCCGTAGGGGATTATCACCTAGGATTGACGAGTGGACATATTTTGGTTTTGCACAACTATTTTTGTGTACCTAGTTTAACGTGTAATATCATATCAGTATCGTTGTTATCAAAAGAAGGTTATGATTTCACTTTTGTAAGCGATGTTGTTAACATCCACCTTAATCATGGTTTCATTGGGTCCGGTACACTAGATAATGGTATATACGTGCTAAACCAATTACAGATTTTCAATGTCCAGAACACACCAAAAAGAAAGTCTCCAGATATAAATCAGGTTTTCTTATAGCATTGTAGACTGGGTCACATCAATGAGACAAGGTTAACTAAGTACATAGAGAAGGATATTTGGATCCGTTCGAATACCAATCTTATGCAACTTGTCAATCATGTCTCAAAGGAAAGATGACAAAGACTCCATTCACTGGACATGGAGTAAGAGCGAGCAAGCTCTTAGGGCTCATACACAGCGATGTATGTGGTCCAATGTCTATACATGCAAGAGGTGGTTTTTCATATTTCATTACTTTTACGGACGATTACTCTAGGTATGGATTCATTTTCTTAATGAAACATAAATCCGAGGCCTTTGAGAAATTCCAAGAATATAAGAATGAAGTAGAAAACCAAACCGGCAAAAGTATCAAGACACTGAGATCTGATCGAGGTGGTGAATACTTAAGTGCCGAGTTCCTAGGTTACCTAAAAGAGGAAGGAATTTTCTCTCAGCTTACTCTTTTACCTAAAAAAGAAAGGAATTCTCTCTCAGCTTACTCTTCCATACACTCCACAGCATAACGGTGTATCGGAGAGACAGAATCGAACCTTATTGGATATGGTACGTTCCATGATGAGTAATGCTGAGTTACCGCGATCTTTCTGGGGTTATACGCTAGAATCAGCAGCATATCTTTTGAACATGGCTCCTACCAAGACTGTGCCTACCACGCCATATCAGATGTGGAGTGGGAAGAAACCCTATCTTCAGTATCTGAAAATATGGGGATGTCCAGCTTTTGTTAAAAAGTAGCATGCGGACAAACTCGAGGCACGATCAGTACAGTGTATGTTTGTGGGATATCCAAAGAACTCCAAGGGGTATTTCTTCTATTACGCAGATGAGCAAAAGGTTTTTGTTTCTCGTAATGCCTATTTTCTAGAACAACAGTTTTTAGAAAAGGAAACAAGTGGGAGCGCAATAGAACTGGAAGAAATTCCAGAACTACAAACTACAACTGAAAGTTTAGTAGAACCAGCAGTTCAAGAAGAACAGGACATTCCCGCACCCCTCCGCCGGAGTAGTAGGCCGTCTCATCCACCTGAGAGATACTACGGTTTTCTCATAGATGGGGATAGAGAGGATTGCGTCATTGATAATGATGAACCTACTAGCTTCCAGCAGGCCATCCAGAGCAGCGACTCGGTATGATGGCTGGATGCAATGCGGACCGAGATGGAGTCCATGTACACCAACAAAGATGGACTTTAGACTTTGCTCCAGATGGGGTAAAACCCATAGGATGCAAATGGATCTTCAAGAAAAAGATTGGTGTAGATGGACAGGTGGAAACCTATAAGTCTAGACTTGTTGCAAAGGGTTTTCGTCAAAGACCTGGTTTGGACTATGACGAAACTTTTCTCCAGTAGCTATGCTCAAATCCATTCGGATCCTTCTTGCCATTGCCGCCTTCCATGATTATGAGATCTAGCAGATGGACGTAAAGACGGCTTTTCTAAATGGTAGTTTAGAAAAGTACGTCTATATGGATCAGCCAGAAGGCTTCAATCAGAGTGGGAGCGGCAGGAAAGTGTGCAAGTTGCTTAAGTCCATTTATGGACTAAAGCAAGCATCGCGGAGTTGGAACATCTGTTTTGATGAAACGGTCAAAGAATATGACTTTATCAAAAATCCAGATGAACCATGTATATATAGTAAAATTGTAGCACGAACTGTCGTATTCCTCGTCTTGTACGTGGATGACATTCTATTGATAGGAAATGACATTCCTATGCTACAATCTGTCAAAGGATTCTTGCCACACAGGTTCTCCATGAAAGACCTGGGTGATGCCTCTTACATTCTGGGTATCCAGATCTATTGTGATAGATCTAAGAGGATGTTGGGACATTCGCAGTCCAGGTATATCAACACTGTACTGAAAAGATTCAGTATGGAAGATTCTAAGCGCGGTAATTTACCGGCTTGTCACGCAATCACCCTATCTAAAGAGATGTCTCCCAAGACTGATTTGGAAAGGGATCGCATGCCAGTTATACCCTACGCTTCTGCGGTAGGCTCTATAATGTATGCGATGTTGTGCACCAGACTAGATGTAGCTTATGCACTGAGCGTGGTAAGCAGGTATCAGTCAGACCCAGGGGAGAAGCACTGGATAGCAGTAAAGAACATTCTCAAATACCTGAGAAGGACTAAGGATATGTTCTTGGTTTACGACGGAAAAGACCTCCAGATCGAGGCTTTTGCCGACTCCAGCTTCCAGAGTGACAAGGATGACTCCAAGTCCATGTCAGGTTATGTCTTTACCCTTAATGGAGGGGCGGTGTGCTGGAAGAGTTCCAAGCAGGACACCGTTACCGACTCGACGATGGAAGCGGAGTATATCGCTGCTTGCGATGCCGCAAAAGAAGCAGTCTGGATAAATAAGTTCTTAACAGAACTTCAGGTGGTTCCTACCATTGTTGATCCAATACCGTTGTATTATGACAACAACGGAGCTATAGCTTTAGCGAAGAAACCCAGGTCCCATCAGAAGTCTAGACACATCTTAAGGCGGTATCACCTGATCAGGGAGATCATAGATCGATAGGAGTTCGAGGTCCAGAGAGTTCCTACAGAGGAGAACTCTGCAGATCCATTCACTAAGGCCTTACCTCAGATTCAGTTTGAGAGGCTACTCGAGATGATAGGTCTTCGATACGCAAGTACATTGCCCTAGTGCAAGTAGGAGATTGTTAGTGTATATGCCCTAGGGGCCATTATTGTATCATACTAGCTTGTATATTACTTAATGGAAGCTTGGGATATTCATAGTTATAGTAACCGTCTTGCTAAACATGGTAGTATGCTACTTGGTTTATTTCTATCTTAATATGTGTATATGTTAGCATATCGAGAAAACATATTGCTAGAGCCCTTAGGATCTTGCTTGACTACCAGCGTTGTGATGGCAGTCACACTAGTGGGGGCTGGGTAGTCTATAAGCACATCCTTTTTCAGGTCCCTAGTCGTAGGATTATCGAAACAAGGCATCGATACTCCGGAGTAGACTAGTGTGTACGCTTCTCATCCCAGTTGGGGAGATGGTCTATCCCACAGCCATCAGTACGTTGTACTGGAGATAATATACATGTGCTCGTTGGGTTACGGGTATATCGGACAGGACTCACAGGGAACTATTGGTTGGTATTATACCCGTCGTCAGTTAACAGTTCCCAGGTGATATGAGTGCAGCATAGCCCACAGACTTGACACTGCTGCTTCGTCTCGAGTGTGTTCCCACTGTTCTTAGATTGCTACCCTACCACGGCTCAAAGGAGTCGTGCAAACAGGTAGCAGTTGGGTGCAGTCCCGAAGCACTTGGAGGCAGTGGCGGTTAGATAGGATTCGTCTCTCCTGGTATTGGGGGTTGATATCGCGCTGTGTTTGGAAAGCCATTACGTAAAGTCCCTGTCCAGGGAAAGCAAGATTTACAGGTAGGATTTCCAGTAGCTTCTCAAGGTGTAATGGGCTTCACTCCGACATGACTTATACCGCTTATAGGGGACCGACGCTTGCCGTCCCCTAGGCCCGATATGCGTTAGTCTTAGACGAACAGACTGGACGGTACGTAGATTGTCACATCTGTTAGTGTATATGCCATAGGGGCCATTATTGTATCATACTAGCATGTATATTACTTAATGGAAGCTTGGGATATTCACAGTTGTATATAACAGTCTTGCTAAACATGGTAGTATGCTACTTGGTTTGAGTCTACTTTAATATGTGCATATGTTTCTTGTAACGTATCACTTATACATATTAGTAGAGCCCATAGGATCTTTGCTTGATTACCAGCGTCGTGATGGCAGTCACACTAGTGGGGGCTGGGTAGTCTGTAAGCAATATCCTATACAGGTCCCTAGTCGTTGGATTATCGAGATAGGGCATCGATATTCCAGAGTAGACTAAGTGTATACGCTTCTCATCCCAGTTGGGAAGATGGTCTGTCCCACAGCCATCAGTACGTCGTACTAGAGATAGTATACATGTGCTCGTTAGGTTACGGGTACACCGGACATGACTCGCCGGGGAACTGATTGGTTGGTATTATACCCATCGTTAGTTAACAGTTCCCAGGTGATATGAGTACAGCATAGTCCACAGACTTGACACTGCTGCTTCGCCTCGAGTGTGTCCCACTGTTCTTAGATTGCTACCCTACCACGGCTCAAAGGAGTCGTGCAAACAGGTAGCAGTTAGGTGCAGTCCTGAGCACTTGGAGGCAGTGGCGGTTAGATAGGATTCGTCTCTCCCGGTATTGGGAGATGATATCGCGCTGTGTCAGAGAGCCATTACGCAAAGTCCCTGGCCAGGGCAAGCGAGATATACTGGTAGGTTCCAGTAGGTTCTCAGGGTGTAATGGACTTCGCTCCGACACGACTTATACAGCTATTAGGGGACTGACGCTTGCCGCCCCCTAGGCTTGATATGCGATAGTCTTAGACGAACAGACCGGACTATACGGAGATTATCACATCAGGCTCAGTAGGGGTTCGAGATGGTTTTCCTCATCGGCCTTCTTATCGACATCTACCTGGGGACCGTTACGTACAGCTAGTGCCGCTTGCGGTCTGTGGTTAAACCCACAGCCAGCGTAGTGTCGAGTCTTTAGAGTCCCACACAGAGAGTTTCCCTTCTCCAGGCGAAACGATATAGAGGTCGTATGGTTTTACGACAAGGGTTCGGATGCGTACGTGTGTTTACGCACGTACGACTTTTCGGACAGTTTTTACTAGCCGGCTTTGGTTTAAGCCAGATTCTAGTATCGGGTTATTGGATTTATACAGTCTAAAGTTTTTCCGTGTTTTCACGGATTATAGGGGCGTTCTCGTAATTTGTCGGGAACCTTCTAGAAGAGTGGTGACTAAGGGGTTAAGGTGGCATGAGCATTAATTGATTAATGACTCATTTGTATGATTCATCCTTTGCATTTAATGACTCATTAATGAGATAATGAGTCATATGATGAATCACACAAGGTGAATACATCAACCATAATGATTCAATCATTTATTTATTTATTTGATTAAATTGTTATGGTTGATATATTCAAAATGAGTTCATTATTCTTTTCATTCTCATCTTCTCCTTCTCTCTCCTCAAGCTCACTCTCTCTTGAAACCCTAACCCTAACCTCTCATGTGTTGAGATCAAGGGTTAAATAGACTAAAACATCCATAACCTCAATCTATATCACCTAGTTAGTTTAGATTAGCGATTTGAGCTAACTAGTTATCTCAAGTTTGAGATTTAGCTTGGCGTAGGAGCTTTCGGGTGGATCGTCTTTGATTCGAGGAGGCCGTGAAGTTGCCGATGTTCCAAGGAGCCTACGAGGAGTGGAGGACAGCGATGAAGACCCGAAGGACATGTAACGTGAGGTATAACTCCGGTACCGAGTAGTTAAACCTCTAGTATTTCGTTAGCAATGGTTTAGATTACGATTCATGCGCTCAAGTCCGTGTTACGAAGCTTTGATAATCGTTTTTCATATATTCCGCCTCCCCGCAAGGTAGTGGGGTGCGTGACATGGACTTACAGTGGTATCAGAGCCAACTAAACCATAACTAGCTTGTTAGCAACTGATTAGAAGTTCGATCGACGGAAAACATGAAAACTAAAACCCGGATATCCCTAGTTTCTGTTAATTTTAAAAGTGTCTGAAAAAAGTTTTGACATACCTTAAAATTCACAGCAGGGAATTGTAAGAATACTGAGAAAAAATGAGCCAGTGACTCGATAAAACGGCCGCGGATCCGTGGCAATAGAGAGCTTTTGCTGCGGATCCGCCGCCGAGTCAACGCCGCGTTGACTCGGATTTGCTCAGTAATTCCTATTTTATTGTTTTCTGTTTTCTTGTATATTCTGTTTCTGCCCAGGTTGCCTCTATGATGATTTGCTTTTGGGGTAGACACGGATATAGGTAATCGATCGATGTTCTAAACTATTTGCTAATTGGATCTTTATCTGTAATGTTTAATGTGTTCGTAAACCTCCCCTAACTGCTAGTATGTTGGTTGGCAGGGGGTTGCACATTTCTGTAATGTTTACTGTTTGTGTATATGAACTGTGTTGGACTGTTGTGATGATTAGCCGGGGTTTGAGATGGGTTTAATATTCATTCATTCGATGTAAATGTAATTTAATGTAATATTCTTTTGCGGGGCACATCCAGGTTGCGGTTGTAGCCACCGTTGTATTATTTCTTTTTACTGTTTTTGCTCCTAGGATAGACCCAAGGTGGGGTGCACAAACTACCGGGTACTTCGAAGTGTTTAGTGTCCTACTCACGTTGTTGAGGGAGACCGCTTCACTTCGGGTACTTGGCGGGTAGTTTGCCGTACCCGTAGAGGTCTAGGGTGGGGTAATGGCTATTCATCACAACTGTGTAATCCGTCTTTTATTGCAGGCTCAAAGCAAATGCGGATTGCTAAAAAAATCTAATAAAGTTCATCAGTGATCTGGAATGCTTATTATTGCGTCTGACGAATGTACAATATCTATATATGATAGCTATTAGACGTCACTTATGTTTTACACCCGTGCTAGCCCAGCCCCCGCTCTGTCGTTAGTTAAGTAACCTAACGGGAGATGACGGGACCCAGTGGCGAATGCGGATGGCATAAGAGGACGTGGTATTTTTGTTGTTTTCTGCAATGATAGGATAAATGATGGGACACATTATTATAATGCAAAGAAAATAAACCAAAGTTTAAATCGTTGGAACAAATTTAAAAGAAACCACTCGGTTATTTTAAAAGAGCAGAGTTTTTAATTGCGGAGCTTTAGCCACTCCTTTTAAAAAGTATCAGGTTCCTTCGATTATATCAAGTTCACTACATTCACGGTTTTGCCAAAACCAGTCGTAGCCCTCCGTCATTTCAGTTAAAAATTCAGTAGTATTCAAGCTATGTATTTTGACCTTCGCCAAGGCATAGTGATTGGTAGCTGCTGGATATTTATCTGTAGCATAGATAGATGCGTTGGTTTGGGACAGTCGTACTACTATTTTGGCCTTCGTCAAGGGTATGTACGGGTGGGTTCAAATTAACCTGGATAATGACGGGTAGAACTTGACATGTGACTTATGATATGTTGGCCTTCGTCAAGGTCATAAGAGCATGGGGCAAAAATCCACATCGGGAATTTCTAAAGAAACTGAAATTTGTAGAGAGATGCATACCATTTTGGAGTTTGATGAATGTTGGTAGGATTCCTTCAACATTATCATACAATGATATTTTGGATCCCGATCCTACTGTGAGTATATGCTACTTATCAGGAGATTCGTCACTTAACGATCAATGCTATAAACCAAGTAGGTGCCTAGAAAGGTGTCAGCGGGGTTACGCCCCCAGAGAAAAGAGGTTATTTAATTAAGGAACTTCGCGAAAGCGTTGGAAAACCTCCCTCGAAGTATCGACACTGGCCTGGCTGAACGGTTAAGCAAGTATTGTACGGTGAGAATAGTCCTAGCTAATTCTTCTTTTATGGTTTGAGGAAGGATTCGAGAAACAGTGGGAGCCATCCTGTTTAGATAAATTAAAACCAATCTAAGCTTGTAACAGCTTCATACTAAAATAGTTTTCTTCTCTCTCTCTCTTAATTGCAGCGACCTTGTGACCACACATAGGTTACATCTAGATAATAAATTGACTGAATCTTACTTATATGAATGGCAGAAGTCTGTCCAGATGTCCATTGCCTATGATAAGCTGGACCACCCTATTACTACTCAAGATCCCGCCGTCCCAGGTCCAGTTTCCACTGTCGCGGATATGGATATCCGTCAGACAAGGGGAAAAGATAAAGCGAAAGCCAAGTGTCTCGTGTTAGCTTCAGTTGATGGTGTATACCAGAAGCAGCACGAGAAGATGGACTTAGTTTCCATCTTTCTCCATAACAAAGATTTATATGGAGAGCAATCTCATATCGCAAGATATGAGACCTCGAACGAATTAATTCAAGCGAGGTTGACTGACGGGTCATTTATAGGGGACAACGTCCTTGCAATGACTAGCTATATTGATGAGCTCCAGGACCTGCAGACCACGTTGGGAAACGGGTCAGATACTGACTTGATTCTACAGTCTCTACCTTCTATCCTGAAGGAAACCAAGGAAGTAGAAGGAAAGAGAAGGGCAAAAGTTTCGGGACTGGATATAGTAAAAGAGGGACGTTCCTATTGTTGTAGGATTGGGCATTGGCAGAATGATTGCAGGGCTTTAGAAGCCAGTAGCCAGGATACGAAGCATGTTGTGGCTTCGACTTCGGGTGTGTTTATGATAGAGAACTGTATGTCAGTTAACCCTACTTCCTGGGTATTGGATACCGGATCAGGAACTCACATCTGTAATTCATTACAGGCTCTGAGAAATCATAGGGTTATCGGGATAGGTGATATGACCCGCTAACGGAATGAGCATGGACGCTGAATCCGTAGCGGAATATCATCTTAGAATGACAACTGGGCAGATATTGATTCTGCGTAACTGTTTTTATGTACCAGGTACGACTTGTAATATCATATCTGTACCCTTACTTTCTAAGGAAGGATATGATTTTGCTTTTACAAGAGATGTGGTTCACATCCACCTAAATCAAGATTTGATTGGGTCAGGTACATTAGAAAACGGAATATACGTATTAAATCAAGCTCAGATTTTCAGTGTCCATAACACACTTAAAAGAAAGTCTCCGGAATTAAATCATGCTTTCTTATGGCATTGTAGACTAGGTCACATCAATGAGAGGAGGTTGACTAAGTTACATAGAGAAGGATATTTGAATCCGTTCGAATATCAATCTTATGCTACTTGTGAATCTTGTCTCATAGGAAAGATGACAAAGACTCCGTTTACTGGACACGGAGTAAGAGCGATCGAGCTCTTGGGACTCGTACACAGTGACGTGTGCGGTCCAATGTCTACACATGCGCGAGGTGGTTATTCCTACTTCATTACTTTTACGGATGATTTCTCTAGGTATGGATATATCTTCTTAATGAAACATAAATTCGAGGCCTTCGAGAAATTCCAAGAATACAAGAATGAAGTAGAAAAACAGACCGGCAAAAGTATCAAGACACTGAGATCTGATCGAGGTGGTGAATACTTAAGTGCCGAGTTCCTGGGTTACTGTTCAGACCATAATATTGCATTTTTCATTCCCCTATTCTTATCCGTTTTATAAATAAACAGGTACTCTTGACGCACGTTTGTTGCATATTACAGGATACAGGCTCTTGGAGCGAAGACAGTGAGAAAAGACAGAAGATGATACAAAAGAGAGATTTTTGACCAACAAGTAGACGGATCCTAGTCAAGCCTAGACGAAGAACAATTCATATTTGTATAAGGCAATGCAGTCCGAAATGTCAAAGTGATCGGTCAAAAGATCATTACAAATTTTCACTGAAGATCTGGAGAAGAATAAGAAGCCAAACAAAGAAATAGGATTAAGAAATAACAAGCCCAAGAAGTAGAAAAGAAATCCCAGAAGTTTGGTGAGCTGAGCTCACCAAAGGGCCGCGGAACCGCGGCCCAAGGCCCACATTTGCCGCGGTTCCGCGGCCATTAAGTGCGCACGTCGGTGCAAATTTTCTGTGTTGGTGCGTCGGTGCGGGTGTTGGGATTTTCCGTGGGCAAATCTGTAATTGCACATGTGCGAGAGTCTGTAACCCTAGTTTTCCTGTTTTCCTATAAATTGTAATCACAGATCTGTAAAACCTATGCCTCCTTTTAATAATAAATTCTAGAATCCTTTTGGAGAGCATCGGTGTTTTCTTTTCAACTCATGAATTCAGATCTGACAAACCTGTGTTGATGATTGGAGAGATGCATCTGTAAGTAGATTTAATTCCTTGCTCTAGTTTAGATTTCAATTCTTTACCTTAAGTAGATTTAAATTCTTGCCGTAGATAAATTGCTTAGAGTTAGCTTTGGGGAAGGATTTTGAGAGATGGGATCTCTCATCCCTTTCTTACCCATAATATATTCAATAGGACTTCATGCATACACGCACACACCGCGCCCTACGGCACCCTATCCCTCGAGGTAGCGGTGACACCGTAGTATAAAGGCCCGGTTGTGCGCGTTTTCCATGGAGGTTAGGGTAATGATCTCTAAAAGAAGGACAAAAACCTAGAGGAAGGAACACCTTCCCGAATGGATCTAATTCCTTTTATTGATAATTACCATAACTCCTCATATATCTTCATTCGGGTATAGAAAGCGTTGAGATTTACGAGCATTTCCAAACCATCCCTAAACCTAACCCTAGCAAGACTAGATCTAGATAGATTTAGATTTTTGATTTAATAATCAATCCGAACACCCTTCGGAATTAACTCGTAAGCGCGATTAGGAGATTCACAACATCCCTGTGGACCGACCCGTACTCACCGGCTAGCTTCATGCGACGCCGTTCTTGATTGCGGTAATAGATAGTTTTTGACATACAATTCAAATGGCGTCGTTGCCGGGGATGGCGTAGAACTTTCCTTTTTGCGATTTCGGGTTAATCTTAAATTAAAAAATCATAAAATCTGAAAAATCTAAAAAATATAAAAATATTTCATCTGTTATTTTTGGAAGGGATACTTTGTTGTTTGAATTTTGCAGGATATACAAAATCGGATCTGGAAATTTCCAGAAAGCGAAACAGAAATCAGGAGATCAGAACAGAGAAGGATTTTCAAAACAGAACAGTGGAATTTTTCCCGCACCCTGAAGCTTCCACCACGCCGCGATTCCGCCACGTATACCCATCTTAGACCGCGGAAACGCGGCCTTATAGTCAAATCAAAGCGACAGAATTTTTTTGGGGACTCGAGCCGATGATCTCGCCCGAAAACGCGGCACAAACGCATTTATACCGTGGAAAGGCGGCGGTACAGTGACATCATCTCATGGAATTTCCTCTGTAAGCCCCTCTGTTTCTTCTCTGTAATTTTTGAAATATCTTTTCTGAAAATTCCTGCAGGATTCTATGCGATATAAAAATATTTCCCCTTCCAAATAACAATCTTGTGCAGGATTTGTGCGCCTCGTTTAAAATAGAAAGTGATTGCAAGTAATCTTTTTTGTTGCATATCTTTTCTCGAATATCTTTTTGCAACAATTTATTCCAAATAAAGATTCTTTGTGATATGCTTAAAATAATAACTGATTGCAAGTAATATTTTTCGGTTGCATATCTTTAATTAAAAATCTTTTTGCAACAATTTTCAAATAAAGAAAAAGAAAAAATGAATTTTTTTAAAAAAACCTTGCAAATTTTTTTTTGGCCGCAAATAAATCCTTGCACCAACCAACTTTCTTTCTTTCCCTCTTTCTTCTAACATGGTACCCCACATAATAAATCATTAGCCGAACTTTGGTATTCCGAACCTAATATTGCGTCGTACGTCAATTTATTCGGTCAATTTAAAGACGATCCTTCCTTGCCTAAAAAATCTTTGAAAGATCAAATAGATGCGTCTAGGAGAAACAGTTTGACTTTTCAACCCACTTTGTGTCAACCAAGTCAACCTTTACCACCTACATATATTGATACCACTTCTTCAAGTCCTTCTGTCACTCCTAAGCAGATGTCCATTGCTGGGCACATTTCTCAATCTCGAAGTCGATCTTTCACCCCTCTCCACTTATCTAGTTCTAGGGATCAACAAGACTATTTACCTTTTTATCCACATGTTGACCCTACACCTGACCAACCACCCACTTCCTACCAGTCCTACCCGACCTTCCCACCTTCACTAGACACTGTTTCTACACAGCCTGTTGGGAATTTTGCATATCCACACCATTTTGAATCTTTTACCGAAACCCCCTTACCACCCAAGTCTAGTTTGGAAGAGTCGTTGGAGGCATATATCGCAGCAACAAACAAAATAACTAGGAATATGGTAGCATCCGTGGCCGCCCTTATGCAACCTAGTGAAACGGTAGCTAGTTTCCCGCTAGCTCAAAATTTTTCAATGTATAAGGAGGCGGTTGGACAGAGTGAGAATGTGAGAGGATTTCAAAATCAAACCTACCCTTACCCAATTGAAGCCCACAACTCCAGTTTTCCATCGAATGTCCTAAATGATTCACAAGTTCAAAATAAAAACGAGTTGTGTGATTTTGTAGTGTTTGATTTGCCAAATTGTGAGGAACCCCTTTCGAGTGAAACCGCACCTAATCCTTTCGATCTTTACACCTCCCATCTAGAACCTAAATCGATAGATATCCATGCTTTTGATGAGGTGTCTAAGAAAATTGATTTTCACTTGATTGAGGATATAGACGCCGGGAATATTTCGGATGATGAACCTGTCGATTTAATTGAGATTTTATGTTCAAATCATCATCCCGAGTTATTAAATGTTTCTCCCGAACCTCATATGCGTCTTGATTTTGATGATAATGGCATGGATGAGTTAAATATTGAGGAAAATTATGAGGATAGTATTGAGGAGAGTATTGAAGATAATATTGAGGTTGAACCATTTTTGTTTGATGTGTCGGATTTTCCAATCCATCCTCTTGAATCTTTAACTAAATCACCCTCCCTCCTTTCCATCGTTCCGACCACGCCTAAGATCACGCTTGAAGACTGTGAGCTTGAAAAATTTTCCTTTGAATCTGACTCAGTTCTCACAGACGAGTGTTTCACTTTTTCGAACGATATTGATGACTCACCGCCCGAGTTTGAGTCCTTTACATTTTCAGATGAGTTAGTTGAACCATCAGACTCGGTTGCTTATTCGAACCATTGATGGAATCTTTTAAGTTCGAGACAGTTTATTACGGTGAGAATGAGACTATCCCTACTTCACTCCCTTTCGTCATTCCTATCATTTCGACCGAACAACAGACCGTTACGCTTTCATCTCCTGTACCAAGTTCGGTGTACCCATGTTTTCTTGTGAATCTTGAGGGATTTGACCCCATTTCTTGACAGGTTGATAGGTTAGCGCAATCGCTTTTAACACATCGGTCATCACAAATTGCGCTAATTTATTCACTCGATTTACACCCTCAAGATCGTAATCCACTTCTTTCTCCTTTCGCCATTCCTCTCCTCCACCGAGACCATATTCTACCCTTCTTTCCACACGGTCTCATGTGCTTCTCATCTCTTTTCTTTCCACCCCATTCTTGCACCGACTATACCTTTACCACGATAAGATTTTTGAATGGTTGGTGCTAACCTTTGGCTTGTGTAAGGCCAAGCTTACGTTTGGGGGGAGCCTTATTGTATATATGTATATATATTTTTGTTTTCTTTTTCTATAAAAAAATTAAAAAATTAAAAAATTAAAAAAAATTAAAAAAATTATAAATAAATAAATAAACAGGGGAGTGCCGATATTTTGACCCTTTTGGTGTAGCACGACAGTGAGGACACTGTCTAGTTCAAGTTTGGGGGTATGCTCGGTACGTCTTCTTCCTTCGCATTCATTTGTACATATTTTTGCATTTGCATATTTATTTGAAAACCCAAAAAAATTGAAAAATTTCAAAAATTATAAAAATTTATGTATTCAATTTTGGCTAATTGACTTGAGTTTGACAGATAGGTTAACTGGCTAGGAACAACTAGATATTAGACTTAGTAAATTAAAAACCCTAAAGATAACCTTCCTTAAAGTTTAAGGGTAGAAAGTATATGTCTTTGTAGTTTATTTAGAAATAGGCAAATTTTGGGTTCACTTCTTTGGCTAAGTCGAAACGAAGGAAAAGTATTGATGTTCTTATTAGAGTATAAGTTTGAAAAATAGTTCCTAACTTAAGTCTAGATTCTGAAAATGTATACCCTACAATTTGCACAATCACGCACTTTGAAACTTGGAATAGTAGAAGAGACCTTGAAATGCTCTTGTCTAAAGTCCTTAGTACAATGAAAATAAAAGAAAAAAAAGTGAATAAAGAAAAAAAAAATGGACACTGGTTTTTGTGATTACTTAAGGTTGTAAAAAAAATAGAAAAATATTTAGCGAGGGTGCTTCATCACCTAGTGCCTTAGACCAACTGGTTTGGGAGTCACTGCTAAAGCCTTGGGTGTTGCAAAACTAGGAAGTACGCTTTAAAGTGCCAACGCATCTTGTAATCGGTTGTTGGTACCTCAAGAAGTATTAACGGTCGCATGAAGGATGTGTAAGCAAAATTCTATTAAAAATTCACTAATTAATAAGTGCTTTGGACAATGGACGAGAGTACGATTGCTTAATTTGAATTTCCAAGTGTAGGGGTGATCTATACACACACGTGGGAATATGTGATTAGAGTTTAGATAAGAGAAAAGAATGAAGAATAGAACTTGTATCTCTAATAGAGTTGATAGAAATTCCTAAGTGAAGATGAAACCCTAGAAGGAAGACTTAAGAGATGCCGAAAGCTAAGTAGATCTACATAACATATAATCTTAAGTTAAATAATGAGGAAGCGTGAAGAATGTGGGTGGATAATTTGCGAGTCAAAAGACAATAGAATTCCTTGTTAGAAAACCTAATTGGAGAACAAAAGTAAATGGGCCGAGTTGATAGGATTTTGTGGGTGTAATCCGCTGAAAACCCTCAGGAGACAACACTCCTCCTACTAGGGACACCTAGAGGTTTAACGGCTTGTTGCACGTGCTCAGTGCAATCGCGTTTCCCTGCGAAAGTGTGGTTAGGATTTTAGTGAATAAAAAATAAGTTTGCTCGAGGACGAGCAAAAGATAAGTTTGGGGGTATTTGTTCAGACCATAATATTGCATTTTTCATTCCCCTATTCTTATCCGTTTTATAAATAAACAGGTATTCTTGACGCACGTTTGTTGCATATTACAGGATACAGGCTCTTGGAGCGAAGACAGTGAGAAAAGACAGAAGATGATACAAAAGAGAGACTTTTGACCAACAAGTAGACGGATCCTAGTCAAGCCTAGACGAAGAACAATTCACATTTGTATATGGCAATGCAGTCCGAAATGTCAAAGTGAGCGGTCAAAAGATCATTACAAATTTTCACTGAAGATCTGGAGAAGAATAAGAAGCCAAACAGAGAAATAGGATTAAGAAATAACAAGCCCAAGAAGTAGAAAAGAAATCACAGAAGTTTGGTGAGCTGAGCTCACCAAAGGGCCGCGGAACCGCGGCCCAAGGCCCACATTTGCCGCGGTTCCGCGGCCATTAAGTGCGCACGTCGGTGCAAATTTTCTGTGTTGGTGCGTCGGTGCGGGTGTTGGGATTTTCCGTGGGTAAATCTGTAATTTCACATGTGCGAGAGTCTGTAACCCTAGTTTTCCTGTTTTCCTATAAATTGTAATCACAGATCTGTAAAACCTATGCCTCCTTTTAATAATAAATTCTAGAATCCTTTTGGAGAGCATCGGTGTTTTCTTTTCAACTCATGAATTCAGATCTGACAAACCTGCGTTGATGATTGGAGAGATGCATCTGTAAGTAGATTTAATTCCTTGCTCTAGTTTAGATTTTAATTCTTTACCCTAGGTAGATTTAAATTCTTGCCGTAGATAAATTGCTTAGAGTTAGCTTTGGGGAAGGATTTTGAGAGATGAGATCTCTCATCCCTTTCTTACCCATAATATATTCAATAGGACTTCATGCATACATGCACACACCGTGCCCTACGGCACCCTATCCCTCGAGGTAGCGGTGACACCGTAGTATAAAGGCCCGGTTGTGCGCATTTTCCATGGAGGTTAGGGTAAGGATCTCTAAAAGAAGGACAAGAACCTAGAGGAAAGAACACCTTCCCGAATGGATCTAATCCCCTTTATTGATAATTACCATAACTCCTCATAGATCTTCATTCGGGTATAGAAAGCGTTGAGATTTACGAGCATTTCCAAACCATCCCTAAACCTAACCCTAGCAGGACTAGATCTAGATAGATTTAGATTTTAGATTTAATAATCAATCCGAACACCCTTCGGAATTAACTCGTAAGCGTGATTAGGAGATTCACAACATCCCTGTGGACCGACCCGTACTCACCGGCTAGTTTCATGCGACGCCGTTCTTGATTGCGGTAATAGATAGTTTTTGACATACAAATCAGTTACTTAAAAGAGAATGGAATTCTCTCTCAGCTTACTCCTCCATACACACCACAACACAACGGTGTATCAGAAAGGAGGAATCGAACGCTATTGGATATGGTTCGTTCCATGATGTGTAAGGCTGAGTTACCGCGATCTTTCTGGGGATATGCACTAGAATCAGCTGCATATCTTTTGAACAGGTTCCAACCAAAACTGTGCCTACCACACCATATCAGATGTGGAGTGGGAAGAAACCCTGTCTTCAGTACCTGAAGACATGGGGATGTCCAGCTTTTGTAAAAAAGCAGCATCCGGACAAGCTCGAGGCACGCTCAGTACTGTGTAAGTTTGTGGGATACCGAAAGAACTCCAGGGGGTATTTTTTCTATTACGCAGAGGAACAAAAGGTTTTTGTTTCTCGTAATGCCCATTTTCTAGAATATCAATTTTTAGAAAAGGAAACAAGTGGGAGCGAAATAGAACTGGAAGAAATTCTAAAAACACAAACTACTACTGAAGGTATGGTAGAACCAGAAGTTTCAGAAGAAAAGGACATCCCGACGCCACTCCGTAGGAGTAGTAGGTAATCTCATCCGTCCGAGAGATACTACGGTTTTCTCATAGACGGGGATAGAGAGGATTGCACTATTGACTATGATGAGCCTACTAGCTTCCAGCAAGCCATTCAGAGCGGTGACTCGGTAAAATGGCTAGATGCAATGCGGACCGAAATGGAGTCGATGTACACCAACAAAGTATGGACTTTGGACATTGCTCCAGATGGGGTAAAACCCGTAGGATGCAAATGGATCTTCAAAAAGAAGATTGGTGTAGATAGACATGTTGAAACCTATAAGGCTAGACTTGTTGCAAAGGGTTTCCGTCAAAGACCTGGTTTGGACTATGACGAAACCTTTTCTCCAGTGGCTATACTTAAATCTATTCGGGTCCTTCTTGCTATTGCTGCCTTCCACGATTATGAAATCTGGCAGATGGACGTAAAGACGGCCTTTCTAAATGGTAATTTGGAAGAAAGCGTCTATATGGATCAGCCAGAAGGATTCATTCAGAGTGGGAGCAGCGGTAAAGCATGCAAGCTGCTTAAGTTCATTTATGGACTAAAGCAGGCATCGCGGAGTTGGAACATCTGTTTTGATGATGCTGTCAAAGAATTTGACTTTATCAAAAATCCAGATGAACCTTGCATATACAGTAAGATTGTAGGGAGAGCCATAGTTTTTCTCGTCTTGTACGTGGATGACATTCTCTTAATAGGAAATGATATTCCTATGTTACAATCAGTCAAAAGATTCTTGTCACATAAATTCTGCATGAAAGACCTGGGTGATGCCACCTATATTCTGGGGATCCGAATCTATCGTGATAGATCAAAAAGGATGTTGGGACTTTCGCAGTCCAGGTACATAGACACCATAGTGAAAAGATTCAGTATGGATGATTCTAAGCACGGTAACCTACCGGCTTGTCACGGAATCACCCTCTCCAAAGAGATGTCTCCCAAGACTGATTTGGAAAGGGATCGCATGTCGATTATATCCTACGCTTCTGCGGTAGGCTCTATAATGTATGCGATATTATGTACCAGACCGGATGTAGCATACGCATTGAGCGTAGTAATCCAGTATCAAGCAAACCCAGGGGAGAAGCACTGGATAGCCGTGAAGAACATTCTCAAGTACCTGAGGAGGACTAAGGAGATGTTCTTAGTGTATGGCGGAAAAGCCCTCCAGATGGAGGCCTTTGCCGACTCCGGCTTCCAGAGTGACAAAAATGACTCCAAATCCATGTCGGGTTATGTCTTTACCCTCAATGGAGGGACGGTCTGTTGGAAGAGTTCCAAGCAAGAGACCGTTGCTGACTCAACAATGGAAGCGGAGTACATAGCTGCTTGCGATGCCGCAAAAGAAGCTGTCTGGATGAAGAAGTTCCTCACAGAACTTCAGGTGGTTCCTTCCAGTGTTGGTCCAATACCTCTGTATTGTGACAACAACGGCGCTATTGCTTTAGCGAAGGAACCCAGGTCCCATCAGAAGTCCAGACACATCTTAAGGCGGTATCACCTGATCAGGGAGATCATAGATCGCCGGGAGATCGAGGTGAAGAGATTAAAGACGGAGGATAACATTGCTGACCCATTCACAAAGGCCATTCCTCAGACGCAGTTCGAGAGGCTATTCGAGATGATAGGTCTACGATATGCCAGCTCATGGCCCTAGTGCAAGTGGGAGATTGTTAGTGTATATGCCCTAGGGGCCATTATTGTATCATACTAGCATGTATATTACTTAATGGAAGCTTGGGATATTCACAGTTGTATATAACAGTCTTGCTAAACATGGTAGTATGCTACTTGGTTTGAGTCTACTTTAATATGTGCATATGTTTCTTGTAACGTATCACTTATACATATTAGTAGAGCCCATAGGATCTTTGCTTGATTACCAGCGTCGTGATGGCAGTCACACTAGTGGGGGCTGGGTAGTCTGTAAGCAACATCCTATACAGGTCCCTGGTCGTTGGATTATCGAGATAGGGCATCGATATTCTAGAGTAGACTAAGTGTATACGCTTCTCATCCCAGTTGGGGAGATGGTCTGTCCCACAGCCATCAGTACGTCGTACTAGAGATAGTATACAGGTGCTCGTTAGGTTACGGGTACACCGGACAGGACTCACCGGGGAACTGATTGGTTGGTATTATACCCATCGTTAGTTAACAGTTCCCAGGTGATATGAGTACAGCATAGTCCGCAGACTTGACACTGCTGCTTCGCCTTGAGTGTGTCCCACTGTTCTTAGATTGCTACCCTACCACGGCTCAAAGGATTCGTGCAAACAGGTAGCAGTTGGGTGCAGTCCCGAGCACTTGGAGGCAGTGGAGGTTAGATAGGATTCGTCTCTCCCGGTATTGGGAGATGATATCGCGCTGTGTCAGAGAGCCATTACGCAAAGTCCCTGGCCAGGGCAAGCGAGATATACTGGTAGGTTCCAGTAGCTTCTCAGGGTGTAATGGACTTCTCTCCGACATGATTTATACAGCTATCAGGGGACTGACGCTTGCCGCCCCTAGGCTTGATATGCGATAGTCTTAGATGAACATACCGGACTGTACGGAGATTGTCACATCAGGCTCAGTAGGGGTTCGAGATGGTTTTCCTCATCGGCCTTCTTATCGACATCTACCTGGGGACCGTTACATACAGCTAGTGCCGCTTGCGGTCTGTGGTTAAACACACTGCCAGCGTAGTGTCGAGTCTTTAGAGTCCCACACAGAGAGTTTCCCTGCTCCTGGCGAAACGATATAGAGGTCGTATGGTTTTACGACAAGGGTTCGGATGCGTACGTGTGTTTACGCACGTACGACTTTTCGGACAGTTTTTACTAGCCGGCTTTGGTTTAAGCCAGATTCTAGTATCGGGTTATTGGATTTATACAGTCTAAAGTTTTTCCGTGTTTTCACGGATTATAGGGGCGTTCTCGTAATTTGTCGGGAACCTTCTAGAAGAGTGGTGACTAAGGGGTTAAGGTGGCATAAGCATTAATTGATTAATGACTCATTTGTATGATTCATCCTTTGCATTTAATGACTCATTAATGAGATAATGAGTCATATGATGAATCACACAAGGTGAATGCATCAACCATAATGATTAAATCATTTATTTATTTATTTGATTAAATTTTTATGGTTGATATATTCAAAATGAGTTCATTATTCTTTTCATTCTCATCTTCTCCTTCTCTCTCCTCAAGCTCACTCTCTCTTGAAACCCTAACCCTAACCTCTCATGTGTTGAGATCAAGGGTTAGATAGACTAAAACATCCGTAACCTCACTCTATATCACCTAGTTAGTTTAGATTAGCGATTTGAGCTAACTAGTTATCTCAAGTTTGAGATTTAGCTTGGCGTAGGAGCTTTCGGGTGGATCGTCTTTGATTCGAGGAGGCCGTGAAGTTGCCGATGTTCCAAGGAGCCTACGAGGAGTGGAGGACAGTGATGAAGACCCGAAGGACATGTAACGTGAGGTATAACTCCGGTACCGAGCAGTTAAACCTCTAGTATTTCGTTAGCAATGGTTTAGATTACGATTCATGCGCTCAAGTCCGTGTTACGAAACTTTGATAATCATTTTTCATATATTCCGCTTCCCCGCATGGTAGTGGGGTGCGTGACATGGACTTATAACATCAGGCTTAGTAGGAGTTCGGATGGGTTTCCTCATCGGCCTTCTTATCGACATCTACATGGGGACCGTTACGTACAGCTAGTGCCGCTTGCGGTCTGTGGTTTAACCCACTGCCAGCGTAGTGTCGAGTCTTTAGAGCCCCACACAGAGAGTTTTCCTGCTTCGGGCGAAACGATATAGAGGTCGTATGGTTTTACGACAGGGTTCGGACACATACGTGTTTTTACGCACGTACGATGTTCGGACAGTTTATACTATCAGGCTTTGGTTTAAGTCAGATTCTAGTATTGGATTATTGGATTTATACAGTCTCAGTATTTCCGTGTTTTCATGGATGGGAGGGGCATTCTCATAATTTGTCGAGAAGCTTCTAGAAGATTGATGAGTTAGAGGCATTGGTGTCATTTGCATTAAATGGATTAGTGACTCATGAGATGAATCATCCAAATGAGTTAATGATGCATTTATTGCTTAATGACTCATGAGATGATTCATTGTATGTATTTAATGATGCATGGTTGTTAATATCAAATAATGATTTATTTCATATTCTTTATGCTTCATTATATATAACAAAGAGACATAATTCATATCATTCTCACTCTCACCTTCTCTCTCCTCAAGCTCTCTCTCTTCAAAGAACTAACCCTAACCTCTCTTGTGTTGAGATCCAAGGGTTAGCAAGACTAATAGATCCCTAATCCTATTCTATATTCTCTAGGTTACTTTGATTAGCACTCTTAGCAACCTAGTTACCTCAAGTTAGAGGTTAAGCTTGGAGAAGTAGCTCTCGGGTGGATCTTCTATCACATCGAGGAGGCCGTCGAGGAGGTGAACAAAGAGAACAAGAAGGAATTGATTCATTAGGTATAATCTTCTTTCATAGTAGCTAATCACTTCTATGTTGTTGTTAGTTAGGATTTAGCAAAGATCCGTAAAGTTAGTCGATGTTAGTTTAAACAAAATGATTGTTTTACCTATTCCGCCTCCTCGCATCATGTGGGGTGTCTAACGTCGACTTACAAATATCTCGTCGTTCGCAGCAACAACTGGCTCATTCTTCTGCACGATGAACAGTGCCTCAATCATCATGAAGAAGCGATACATCAATGGTCATCACATTCTGGCAGCCTCTATCAGTGGCTCAATCCTCTGGTGCAAATCTGCACGCCCAAGAAATCTCATAACAGCGATCCATCAAATGCTCATGGCGCGAAAACACAATAACACGGTGCATCTATGCAAATCGTATGTCCCTGGAATCACGCCCTGGTCAGTTCTCGTCCGTGACGAGCTCGTGCTGACCGCAACTCTAGCCGTAGCTCTCTCTGCCTGTAATCGTGGCAGCAAAACCATAAACCGGTACTGATGAGGATAGATCATAGGAATGAATATGATACTGTGCAAAGAAATGTACATCCTAAGGCTTCTTAAGCATAGTATCGTATCGTAAATATGCCACGGAACATACGTACGGTATGTCACTCTACTCAAGCTACCTACTCCATCAACCAAGGGTCATCCTACACTTCGAAGGTAAAACCTAACGCTCTGATACCAACTTTGTCACGACCCAAAAAGTACGGAAAATGACCGGCACTTAAATTACGAAACGTCTCGAGGCGTGCGTAATCTATGTAAGCCAAAACCCAGAAATCAAAACCAAGTAAAGCAGTAGAGTGAAGGAAAACCAATTTAAAGCAAGAAGTTTAACAATATACGCTAAAGTATGTATTTTTAAAAAATCACAAGTCTTTTCTAAAAATTTCGGCAGAGTTTCCTTTGTAAATACTGGCCCCGAATGGGGTACAACATGATAAATATATACATGAATGATAAAAGGCATCCCCAAGCGGGAGCTAGCTCTTCGTCAATTGACGGCCACAACCACGTAAGCATATAATATACAGCGCCGAAGGGCGAGGATCAAAACTCAAAAGGAAAACTCAAATCAGCATGAATACCCATAATAATACAACGCACAACTCTAAGGTCGAAAGAATACACAACTCCGGTCTCTAAGTCTGAAATAAATATACATGTCTAGTTGATGGAGTTTACTAGATACAACTGAATAAAATAAAGGTACAATAGTGGTCACGATACAAGTGCCCCCACCTACCCAAGCAATCACCCAAAAAGGAAGCAGTGTGCCAGCAAAGCCATAACGGAACCTGTACGGCAAAACCTGCAAGAAACTATGGCACAACGGGGGTGAGTTGCTAACTCGTGAGTAGAAATCATCACCTAGCAGAAATCGTATGTATGACACAATCCTAGGTCAATACGATCAAAACATATAAATATCCTCAATAAGATAAGGTTTGAAGCATGAAAATGTGGCAAGGGTAAACATCTATACCAAGTATAATTCCATGTGCTCGTGTCAGTGCCTCAGGTAACAACATATCATATGAATGAGGTATGAATGCATGAAAACAGAATACATGTAAATGAAAAAACTGCTTTCATAACTTAGTGAGATTTCTTTATATTTAAAACGAGGTATCATCAATGAAATTAACATAATCAGTGTCTAGTATCGACACAAAACGTAAATCCCAATATCTCAATATCTTAGGCTCCGGCTATCCGGACTGGCCTGTATCATCAAATCTCAATACCTCAATATCTCAAAATCTCAGTGTCTCAAATCTCACTATCTAGGGCTCCGCCAGTTCTGATCGGCCCCTATCATCAATCACACGACCACGAACGGTATCCTCTGGATATTCGACGCGCCAGGTAAAATCACCGGTTGGCAGTCTGCCCCTGCCGGGCTCATTGTCTACACCTCGATCTTCTTTCCCCGGGGTACCTTACCGGGTCCACCATGTACCCGCAGACGGTTCATCCAACTCCTCTTATCGGGTCTCGAAATCCATCTCATAACCGAGAAAACATCATGGTGGACGACTCATACATCACGAGAAAACCATACTTTTCATTTTAAAAAGAGAGAGAAAGAAGTTTATATATTTTCTTCCGGTTTTCTCCTAAATCCAGGAATCTCATAAAAATCCAAAATCCAAGAATCGACAGTAAATAAACAGTGAATATCGGCATAAAACTCTATAATACTGCATAACAGTGAATAATAATATGCATGAATTTACAAGTAATAAGTGAAATGTTTAATCTGATATATAAAGCAAGTACACTAATATCATGTCGAAACTATCAGCTAACAAGTTATGTCAATGAAATAATATTCTCTAAAGTGTACGTGACATGGCAATTACCGATGATGATGTGTGTGAGCCGACAAGTAAGTGTATGTGGAACATACGCATCATCGGTAATGGTGCTGGTGTCCTGACCGCATGATTTCAATATTAACATATGAAAGCACAATATAAGCATGCAATGCGATGCGAGCAGCAAGAATATGCAGGAGCTGAATATCAAATACAATGATAACGAATCTACATATGTCTAAGTATGAGTCGTACAGTTTTTGCCATTTGAAATAATACGAATCGTGTGTTTAGAAAATAGGGACTACGGTGTTTTTAAGAAAATGTATGTCCTTTGAAATATCCGTAGAATCTCTTGGCCTGTCTTTAAAAATACTCATGATTCGCTAGTTTTGAAATAGGTATGACTCGAATCTAATCTATCATTTACAAGTAAACTACCGGGCTAAACTAAAAGGCTGATCGAAAGGTAAGGGAACCGCCTAACATCTGAGTCGACACACACACACACACACACACACACACATATAAATGTAACAGTCGGTGATCCCGCCTCAAAAGTATCCCATACGATACAATATCTATAATATGACATCCTCAAGTCAAGAGTACGGATCTATCATCAATATATAGCTCATACAGTAAATCCGTTGTACGGTCTCCCAAATCTGGGTACGGGTCAAATGTTACATCTATCACATTATTCATCTGGTATCCTCTTTATCAAATATTATGATCCAGGGTACTGATCTACGTCTAGTACAATACTGATACCATATATGTATAAGCATGCGTGTGTATGAAAATACCACGTCAAAAGGACCCGCTAAAACATCATGTCGTATCCCAAATACGAACCATGTCATATCACCGATCTCACGGCCTCAAGCCCAATCTCATCGACTCATCTCCAATCCCAAGTACTATCCACATAATCCTATATGTGTGTGTGTGTGTGTGTGTGTGTATACATAGTCCCATACCCATGTGTGTGTATATATATACATATCCCCATATACGCACAGGTAAAAGAATGAATGTATGCAAGTGTGTGTGCGTGTGTGGGTGCAACAACTACTCTAGGGTTTCGCAAGTAACACTACTAATCCATGAACACATAACCATATCTTGAATATCTATGTCTCATATAAAAGATATCATATATATAGTATATATATAGCATACTATATATCGAACTGCGGGGGTGCTATACGCCATCCACCCGACTTCTCCCCGTAGATATAAATCTACTCACCTTGATCTTGCTTGCCGATGTCGATGTCGCCATCCTCTTCTTCATCGTCTCGAATCATCGTGGGGGTACCTACACATTATAACGTATCGTGCTGCATTAAAATCCAAATCAAAGCCAAAGCGACGCACGAAACTCACGTAGGTCAAAACCTATGGTTAGGTCTCGCAAATCAACCCGATATCACTCGATATAGACGTACAAACGTCAAGTGATCGAGATAAAACACAAACACTAAAATCTAGAATTCAAAATACACAAAACCATATCCCGAATCAAAACAGCAACTTGAGAAAGCGGTCCCGGATTATAATTAAGGTAAAAACAATGCTCCAAAACAACACTAGGGTGTTATATAGTGTGTCTATGACCTACTGAAGCAACCTGGGCCCTAACCCCCACCCCATGGCCGGCCACATGCCCAGAGAAACTAGCCTCCTCTATTTTAGTGTCGGGGATTTGGTTCATTTTGGTTAGGTGGTCTCGTAGTGCTCTAATTAGGTTTCCGAAGTTGTTTGCTAGTTTTGAAAATACTTCAGGTCATCCCAGATTTCCCTGCACACCCTACGTTCTCACAAAACCCGACATTTGAAGTTTCAGTTTTTCGTTTCAGGTTTGGCATTGTGTTTGGTTCTGGGTTTCTAACATCTAAGGGGGTTTAAGTTCATCTCTACAGCCCCATTACACAATCTCTATTCAAATCAAACCCTAATTCCCAACATGAGATTCCAAAGTTCACTAAACTTCACCAAATCAATTTTAAACTTGAATAGATGCATAAGCAAATGAAATACTACACTAATTGCGAAAGGATTACCTCATTTGACACTCATGAATCCTCTACAGCGCCAAAATGCAAACTTTCTTGGTCCAAAGGGTAGCTTGAGAGCTTGTGCACAATTTTTGTGAAAAGGAGATGGGGTTTTGGTGAACTTTTTGTGATGAAATGAGGGTTGAAGAGGGGGAGGGAGGAGGTGCTGCCATGATGAAGGAGAAGGAGAAGAAGATGAAGAGAAGGAAGTGGAGAGAATGGCCCAAGTCAAAGAAACCCCCCCCCTCTCTCTTGCCCATACCTCCCATACTCTTTTGTTTATTCATTTTCCATTTTCTTTTTTCTTTTCTTTTCTTTTCTTCTCTTTGCAATAGTAAACCCAAAACAAATAACCATACACCCAAAATCATGTAGGAAAAATGTAACAAGTGTTAAAATGACATGTGCATGTCATGTGCACAAAACACGCTTAAAACCCGATTAGCGATTTTTAATCGCGATTAGCACTAAAATAGTGTCAAATAAATCATAAACTTTCATAATTTGCATGAATCACATAAATCACCCTCTTTTTAGTAATTTCCATAATTTTCCAAATTTTTCCTAATTTATTGGTATTTAATTATACCGTCTTATTAAAATATTCAATATTTTATTATTTAATTACAAAAATTCTCAAAAATAATATTTTATTTTTTTTGAAATGTTACATTAAAAATCACCAAGACACAGAATTAAATTCTGACTGAGGAAATACTCCTCAAATATTTCTAAATAAGGAAGAGCGTGCTCTGTAAATCAGAGCACCGTTGGATCAAAGATCCAATGGTGATTAAAAATCACCAAGATACAGAATAAGTTCTGTATGGGAAAATATTTTCCCAATCTTGTTAAAAACAAGAAAAATGTCTTCTGTAAAACAGAAGTCCTTGGATCAAAGATCCGACGGTGGATAAATTCCCCAAATCAATTAAGAGATCTCTCAATGAGAGATTTTCTCAACTAAATCAACAAATCAACCTCCACTATATAAAGGCCCCAAAACTTCAAGTTCATATACAAAAAAAAACAGAGAGAAGAACCCCCCATAAACTGCAAGTTCAAAAGAAAAGGAGAAAGCTTAGGTAAGAAGGAACAAAACACAGAGAACATTTTACTTCTTCGTCTCCACAAGAGTTTAACTCTTCCAAAGAACTTAATTCTTTCTTTTGGTAAAAGATCTGCAGAAGCAGATCTCCCCACAAGTTGAGAATTCTGCCATGCAGATCCAAAATGTAGGAGAAGATCTAAGTTCAGAGAATTTAATTCTCTAAAAAGGCATATAGGAATTTAATTCTTCTAATAAAACTAGGGTTTTGAAGGGTTACCTACGACGGCAGCAAGGTTTCGGGAAGCATCGTCCATGGCAAATTAAAATTTTGCCATTGAGCTAACCCTAACTTGAATCGTAAACTAGAAATATACGGAATCCATATGCAAACACTTTGCAACAAGTAGTGAGCAAGAAATACAACCTTTGTAGACCGGTCCTTCACTTCAATAGCACCATGTAGAAGTCCCCTTTGCTGCGATCGCAAACTCCGGACTCTAGAGAGGCTCCACGAAGAAACGAACGTGCATGCTTCGATGACTTCGAGGCCGAAGATGATCTATGTCGAGGAGACACTAACTCAAGCTATTTCTTCATTAGGTCATGAAATTTGTGAAGAGAACACCCTATACTACATGGCAAGTAGTAGAGAATGATGGAGTAGGAAGTTGGCTCACTTTAGAATTGATTTTCTCACACTTTTTCTCATAACTCCATTAGAGCTAGAAAGCTTTTGAGGAGGAAGAAGATGAACTCAAGTGAATAATTCATCCAAATGAATTATGTAACCATGGGTGAGTTAAAGCAATCATGATTAACTCATGTAGAGAATAAACCATACACTATGGTTAAGGGTTGGGTTTGATAATATCTTATGGAATGACAAAAGAGTTGACTTTGTCAAAATTTCTACAAGCTTCATGAAAGCTTGACAACTTTGACTAAGTCATTCTCTTTTGTTATTCTTAAGACATAAACAAAACCCTAATTTAACCTAATCATGGTATAAATCTTATACACCCATCTTGTATGTATTATCAAGCATGATACAAACATGTACACTTGCATATATCACATATAAACAATGTGCACAATCTAGTGAGAAAATAAATCATAAGTGAGTTAATACTAGTTAATATAATGTAATATATAAAATATATAATTATACATTAAATTATTAAATCAACTCTTGATTTAATAATCTGGCTATATTACATATAACTAATATCATAATGTAACATCTTATCGAATCAACACTTGATCCGATAACCTGGCTATATCACATATAACCATCCATGCCACACATCATGAGAATTTAGTGCGGTATCACATATCGCATTAATCTCGGTCCCGCACATATCACATATGTGCTCCTACTCCATTTCGCTTGAGCCAGGAAACCCCTGTGTAGGACTCTAAAGACTCGTCAATACGCCGGCAGTAGGTGATGATCATATCAAACATCCACAAGCCGCAAGAGGTCTGCTAAACGTAACGGCCACCCGGGTATTGAGCGATCAGAAGATCAACAAGCAAGCCTACTCACACCTCTGTGAATCCAATCAGTAACACTACCGTACAGTTCGGTCTTTTCGTCTGATATGTCGCATATCTCGTCTGGGGATGCTAAACATCAGACCCCAGTAACTCGATAAGTCATATCGATATGAGGCTCATAACGGGTCGATAAACTACTGATAACACTTACCAGTATATCTCTGAAGCATCCTTGGCCAAGGACTTCCTGTTATAGCCAATCGAGCACAGCGCAACATCAACCCCTATACCGGGAGAGATGAAACCCCTCCTATCACTCATTGCCTCCATGTGATTCGGGACTGTATTCAAAAGCCACCATTTTGCACGTTCTCTTGAACGTGGAAAGGTGGAAATAAAAGCACAATGGAAGCCACACAAGGCTCCATGACGATCTCGGGTCTACAGACTAACCTGTACCAGTGTCACCAGAGAACTGCCATCTGACATTAGGTATAATACCATTTCGGAGTCCTCGGCGAGTCCGTCTAGTATACCTAGTTTCCACTGAGCACCGTATACTGTCTCTGATGTCAAACACCAATGGATATGGGATCATCCATCGCCCATCTACATGGGCCGAGAAGCTATACGCTAGTCTACTCTGGTATATCGATGCCCTGTCTCTATACACCTACGACTAGGAACATTTGAAGGATGTACTTAGCGACTACTTGTCCCCACTAGTATGATCTGCAGCATAATCCTGGTGGTCAAGTACTCATCCTAAGGGCTTTATCAACATGTAACATAGAGACAATCAGAGTACATGTTAAGATAAAGAGCAACCAGATAGCATACTATCATGTCGAGCAAGAAAGTCCTCCATATATATGTCCAAGCATCCACTACAATATACATCGTATGTACAGTAATGGCCTCTACGGCATACATATCACTAACAATCTCCCACTTGCACTAGGGCCGTCTGTTGTAGTATCTCATACCCAACAATCAGCAGTGGTTGTAGTATCACATACTCAACCATCCCATAAAAGTCTCTACTGGGAAATAGGCCTTTGTGAGTGGATCCGCGCTGTTGTCCTCTGTGTCTACTCTCCTATCCTCGATCTCCCTGGAGATCAACCATCTCCATGATCAGGTGATACTGTCTAAGAATCTGTATGGATCACTGAAGGGATGGGGGTTCCTGGGCCAAAGCCACAACTCCATTGTCTCACAATGGTAGGAACGAAGTTCATCTCATGAACTAATATATATATCCAGACTACCTCTTTGGTAGCATCCTTGGTAGCAATGTATCCAGCCTTTATCGTCTAGTTTGCTACGACATCTAGCTTGGAACTCTTCCAACATACCGTCCCTCTACTTAGGGTAAAGACAATGCCTGTGACTGACATTCAGTAGACCTTATCACCCTGGGAGCTATCCGGTGATTCTCCCCAGGATCGTTTGATACCTCTCACTACACCTAGTGAGAATCCTAACATCCACTTAGATCTATCTCATAGATCCAAAACCCTGGATTTAGGAGGTATCACCTTGATCCTATATGGAGAATCCATGTGATAAGAGAAGATTGACCGATCGTAGCATAGGAAACTCCTTCCCTATCAAGAGTATGTCATCCACGTACAATACGAGGATCATCACCATAGTCCCTACTACCTTTTTGTATATGCAAGGTTCATCTACCATTTTGATGAAGTCAAACTCTTTGATTACCACATCAAAACAGATGTTCTAACTCCGTGATGCATGTTTTATCCCATAAAGCAACTTGCACACGTTTCCGCTGCTCACACTGTTTACGAAGCCCTCTGGCTGTGTACTTATAGACGGTCTCTTCTAAATCACTATTTAGAAAAGCAGTCATGACGCCCAACTGTCAGATATCGTAGTAATGGTATGTAGCAATGGCAAGTAGGATCTGGACGGACTTAAGCATAGGCACTAGATAAGGTTTCATCATTATCCACACCTGGTCTATGACGAGAACCTTTTGCATCAAGTCTCAGCTTTGAAAGTTTCAACTTTTCCATGTACACCAAGTACTCTTCTCAAGTTATACTTTCTCCTGATGGGGATTTAATCTTTCAGATAAAGCAACCAAAGTCCATACTTTGTTGGTGTATATGGATTCCATCTCAGATCGCTTAGCATCCAGCCATCTCACAGAGTCCCCACTCTTAATGGCCTGCTCGAAACTAGTTGGGTCATCATCTCATGATGCAATCCTCGCTCCCACTATCATAGAGAAAACCGAAGTATCTCTCAGGTTGATGAGAATCCCTACTAGATCGGCAGAGAGGCTGAGATTCGTTGGGTACTATTGAATCCTCCAGTTTTACCAAATCATCAGCTGCAATTTGTATAGCTGGAACTTTTTCTAGTTCTACCTCATGACCACTAATTTCTTCATAAGAAATTCCCTTTCTAAAAAGGTGGCATGCTGAGAAACAAAACACCTTTTGCTCCTCAGTGTAGTAGAAGATATTCCCTTGTGAATGCTTGGGATATCCAACAAACTTCCGCAGATCTGATCTTGCTTCGAGCTTGTCTGGATTTTGCTTTTAGACAAAGGCCAGACAACCCCAAATCTTAACATCCTTAAGAGATGGGCTCTTCCCATACTATATCACATATGGAATGGTAGGCACCTGATTTGGTTGGAACCCTATTCAATAGGTATGCAGCTTCACAAGTGCATAACCCCCAAAAGGAAATAGGCAGTTCAGTAGTACTCATCATAGAGCACACCATATCATATAGGGTGAGATTGCTCCGCCCCGATACACCAACGTTCTGTGGTGTATACGGAGGAGTAATGCCGAGAGAGAATCTCATTCTCCTTTAGAATAGTCAAGGAATTCCGTGCTCAAGTATTCTTCTCCCTGATCACATTAAAGGACATAATACTTATACCCATTTTGGTTCTCTACTTCTAACTTATATTCTTTGAATTTCTCAAAAGTTTCAGACTTCTGTTTCAACAGGAACACATGTGTGAATCTTGATAGATCATCAGTGAATGTAATGAAGTACAAAGAACCGGTCCTGGCATTTGTAGACAGGGAAACTACATACATCATTATGTATCAATCCCAAGAGTTCACCAACTCTTTCTCTGTTTCCAATAAACGGAGCTATGGTCATCTTATCTTTATGACATGACTGGCAAGTTTCACAAGATGTAAATTCAAACTGATTTAAATATGCATCTCTATGTAACTTAGCTAGTCGGGTTGCATTGATATGACCTAGTCTACAATGCCTCAAGAAGGATTCGTTCATTTCTGAACTCTTCCTCTTGTGTGTGTTCCGCACGTTAAGAACTGTAGTTTGATTTAGAACGTATATGCTTTTAGATAACGTGCCTGAACCGATCAACTCTTGATATAGGAAATGTTCAAAACATTATCCAACAATACAAAATTATATCCTTCTTTACAAAATAAAGAGACTGATTTGATGTTGTATATCAGGTTCGGTATCTAATAACATTCGTTCAGAATCAATGTATTTGGTAATACAGGGTGTTAACTGCCAAAAAACTTGGCTGCAACACTTGCACCATTTCCAACTCTTGAAACTTATTATCCATTCTCAGTTCTCTACCTATCTGTAGCCCATGTAACATATTACATATATGGGATCCTGTTCCGGTATCTCATACCCAGGACGTAAAAGTTACTGAGAAAAAGTTCTCGGTAATGAACACACCCGAGAAGATGCATCATCATGCACTTTCTTCGTTTGGGCGGCATGGGAATCCTGGTAATCCCCTATTTCATGCTCAGTCTTATAACAGTTATAAGTTGGAGCGGGACCAACGTTCCCCAGCTCAGTATAACAAGCGGGTTCGGTCAATACATCCGTATTATTATCTTGATTAAGGCATGGCATGATCGCTATCTGGAGAGAGAGAGAGAGAAGAAGACACTCAGCGTATGCTCTTGCAATTATAAATTGGTTATTAATTTATCTAATCTGGATGGCTCCCACTGTTTTAGTCAAATCTTACTCAAACCCTAAAAGGAAAGACTAGCCGGGATTAATTACACTCTACAAGTTCACCAATCTTTCGGCCAGGCCAGTGCCGGTACTTTGAGGGAGGTTCCCCGTGCTTTCGTACGGGCCTAATTAAAATAAACCTCATTTTCCCAGAGGCATAACCCCGTTGACACCTTTCTATACACCTACTTGATCGGCTAAGTGTAATGTGTAAAACTCTCCCAGGAGTAACACTTACTCGCAGTGGGTATCGGGATCCAACTATCTCATAGAAGGTATGCAATCTCATTGCAAATTTCAACACTTGAAATTCCCAATAATATTTTACCCCTAGCGTGTTATGACCATGACGTATGCCAAACAACCCACAGTTCGCTAGTCAAGTTAAACCCGTGCATTTCCTGATCGAATTAAACCCACCCGTACGACCCTTGACGCATGCCAAATAATGCCGTACGAATACCCTAATCCAATCGCATCGTATGCTTGCAGATAAGCACTAGTTAGCTACCGTACACTACGCCTTGACGCATGCCAAACTACCGCAGCACGAATACTAAGTAGTACTTATCTGAAATGATGGAGGGCTACGACAGGTTTTTAAGAAAACCCTTTGCGTAATGAACTTGATATTGTTGTAGAATCGAGTGATTTTGTAAAAGAGTGTTTTTGAGGCTTTTACTAGTTTTGCTAAAGAGGTCACTCCCAGTGAAGGGATCTCGGCTCTTTCCTTATCGAATAAGGTGCAGGATATTTCACAAATACCACTATGCAAAGCAAAAACTATAAAAGCAATCAAAAGACAAACCGAGTTTGTAGCATCTACTAGTTTCGCTAAAGAGGTCACTCCCGGTGAAGTGATCTCGACTCTTTCCTTATCGAATAAGGTGCTGGATATTCTCCAAGGAATACCGCTATGCAAAGCAAGAACTAGAGCTACCAGTTTTCGAGACAAGTTTCTACAACATCTTTAGGTTTTTTTTTATTTCATTAATCTCATTAATGAAGTCCAATTTATTATGCTTCACAAGCATCACATATGAAACGAAATCAACAATATATAATATATCACACACACACACACACACACACACACATATATATATATATATATTATAATATAAGCATTCATCTCAGGCAGTAATATGATCTCATCACAGAACATTGCAGCAGAAGAACATATATGAAATATTGGATATACTAGGATTTCCATGTTTTATATCAAGCCAGTATAAAACGCGGATTCCATGGTCGCGATAAATAGCCAAACCCACATCCTTAGATCCCTACGAGAGCGGCAAGTAACCCTGCCAATTCTAGAGTTAGGAGACCCGGTCTCGACTCCTCGAGATGGTCTCCCACTGGACTCCAGAACCCGGTTACTTGTTGTTGGATATAGTGCCCACAAAGTCAATTATTGGATCGCAGGCACGTGATTGCAATGATTGCGGAGGACCTATATCGGTAGGACAGTCTTACTCGAGATGATAGTATGCTATCTGGTTTGCCTTTATCAGTCGTGTACAGGTTCAGGTGACTGATCACTGTTACACTTTGATAGAGCCCTTAGGATTTTGCTTTATTACCAACAGTATGAAGGCGATCATATATGTGAGAGTTGGGTGGTTTATACGCATATCCTTAATTGTGGTCCCTAGTCGTGGGAGTTTCGAGACAGGGCATCGATACTCCGGAGTAGACTAGTGTATACAGTCGAGACCCCGATGAGGGGCGGTGGCCGGTCTCACAAGCCACTGGTGTTAGTTGGATCACCTAAGATGTATACAGGTGCTCATTAGGTTATGAGTACACCGGACAAGACTCGCCGGGAATCTGCTAGTTGGTATTATACTTATCGTCAGATAGCAGTTCCCTGGTGACATATGTACAGGTTAGTTCATCGACCTGAGGTCCTCATTTATCTCGTGTGAGTTCCCACTGTGCTTTAATTTCTACCCTACCACGGCTCAAAGGAGTCGTGCAAACATGTATTTTTTGGGTACAGTCCCGAGCCACATGGAGGCAAGTGAGCGGATCGGCAGGGGATTCGTCTCTCCCGGTATTGGAGGGAGACCGGCCACCGCCCCTCGTCGGGGTCTCGACTGTATACACTAGTCTGCTCTGGAGTATCGATGCCCTGTCTCGAAACTCCCTCGACTAGGGACCTTTCAAGGATTTCCTTATAGACCCCAGCTCCCACGTATATGATCGCCCTCATACTGCTGGTAGTCAAGCAAGAATCTTAGGGGCTCTATCAACGTGCAATAGTGACCTGTAAGGTCACCTAAAGCAGTACACGATGATAAAGATAAACCAGATAGCATACTATCATCTCGAGTAAGACTGTCCTACCGGCATAGGTCTTCCCTCAATCATTGCAATCACATGCCTGTGATCCAATAATTGACTCTGAGGGCACTATATCCAACAATCTCCCACTTGCACTCAAGGCTAATTATTGTGATGTCGCATACTCACAGCCCGTATGATACCGAACACCCAACTCCTCTACTAGTCAGTCTCACAAAGCTCGTTTGCGAAACTATTGCGTTCGAGGAATAGCCTCAGTGAGTGGATCCGCTGTGATGTTTCTTTCTATGTCTCTCTATATCTCATGTTCGCGGAGAAAGCTATCTCCCGAAATGAGCAAAACCTGTCTTAGAATGTCTGGATGTCTGATGGGACCTAGTTCATAAATGAACTCCAAATCCAAACTTCTCAGACTGTATCGTCAACTGAACTTAATCAGTATCCTGCGCCATGCCTTCCCTCATTATCTACCTGGACCACCTGTCCAAAATACTGCCCCTCGTCAGAGGGAAAACTATAATTCTGACAGTCACTCTGCCATCCAGGTCACCTTGGAAGCCTGGAATGATAACCGTCTCCAAAAGGAGGCTGCCGTTATCAAATCCCTAGAACACGCACTTATGTTCTAAAGCTACTTCCGAATGTTTCTCCAGGATTGGATCAATATCAATTTATTGCATCTACTGCAAGAACAACATCTGGTGTGGTACTTGACATCTCATGATTGATTCAATTGCCTAAGCAAGTGATCTGCCAATCATGCACATCCCTCTCTTCTTTAGTCTATAAGACACCTTTAGAGAGGGTGACTCCATTACCTGCAGGTATACTACCGTGCCAGGAGTCGTCCATTCTAAAATACCTTTAGAATGTTGTCTAAGTACCCTGATTAGGAAACCACCCAAATCTAGATCTAAAACCATAGATCTAGTAACCAGAATGTCTGATATAATATCCAAGTCCTATGTGGAGAAACCACTGTGTGACAACCAAAGAATAACCGATCGTAGTATAGGAATTTCACTTCCTACTCTGTGTATGTCATCCAAATACCAGGACATCACACCCTACTACCTTCTTAACAGATCCATTCCCTATTCTGATGAAGTCAAACCTATGACCGTCACATCAGAAATAGATGATCTATCTCCGCTATATCTGCTTTAGTCTATAAATAGACATAAGCCACCTGTCCACCAATGCTTCCGCTGCTCCCACTGACTACGACAACCCTCTGGCAGAGTCATATAGACGTACACTTCTAAAGCTAGTTTTGAATGACACTATAGTCATCCTCCTATCGGGTCTCACAGTCTGGAACAACAGCAATGGCAAGTCTGGGTAAACAAGAACCTCCCTGCTACCGTCCTTGAGCATACCGAAGTACCTCTCGAGCGCCTGAGGTTACCCACCATATTTGCGGAGTGGCTAATGGAATGTCAAACTAGATTGAATCTTTAGGTTCTTTATCAAATCTTCAGTAATCGTTTGCGGTTCTGGAATCACTTCCAGTTCTACCATACTCCCACTACTGTTTTCTGAAAAAATCTATTTCTTTTAAAAATGTGGCGAGTCAAGAACAATATCACCATTGATCTTCCAGATGGTAGAAAGTCAACCCTCGTCATAGCCTGGGCCAACCCACAAACAGCCATTACAGAAACGTGTCTTGAGTTATCCAGAGTCTGGTTTTAAGCATAAGCCGGACAACTCCCCATACCTTAACATCGTTAAGATATAAACTGTTCTATATCCAATACAGAAACAGAGGAACAGATTTAATTGAACCAGATTCAAATCATGCAGCTGTCTCCAGTGCATGTCAACTAAATGGAAGGAGGCCGATCAGCGTTACTCAACTTAGGAGTACTTCCAATTATGTGTAACCTGAAAGAGAAGCAAGTTCTCTCAATCATTACTATCATCTGAATACCATGCACAAGTATCTACATCTTCGATCACCTTGAAGAATCCCGATACTTGCAACACCTGGTTCTCTACTTTATTCTTATACCTATAACTTCTCAAAACTTGGACCTTGTATTTCTACGAAACACATGTCTAAGAACTAGAGAAGTCACAAGTAAACAGAATATAGTACGAGAACCAACCCCTTTGTCCTTACGGACACTGGACAATATACAATACTCTGTATAAGTCCCCTGAGTCTAATAACTCAATCCCTGTGCGTCGTAGGTTGAAAACTGTACTATGGTTATGAAGAATTACACCGCTGTTTAATGCTCCTTACCTAACCATCCACTGATATAGGTAAATGTCATAGACATAATTTCAAAAAGGTATATCTCACTCTATAAAAATAGACGTACAGATATATCAATTTGAAATTGGTGCATAACAACGGATATTCAAAACCAAATATTTGCCGTCCGGCAAACAACCCAGGCGATTTCCTCAAATATCACCAATTACAACGAATTCCGGTATAATGAGGATGATCACCTAATTCCCAATAACTTACTCCCACTCATCATCTGTAAAACCATACGATGTGAGAATCATACCTGGTTAATACATACCCTGGAGCAAGTGTCCAATTAGGAAATCAGTTTTCTATTAACAGTACACAGTAAAATTGAAACATTGAAATGTTTCGATGAGGTATCTGGGTATTCCTAGTAATGCCTCTTCCATTATCCAGATTCACAACTGTAACCATATATTTCTTTGCCACCTCTCCAAATCCCTTTATATGTCTTTAGTCATTACCTTCTGTACACCCCTTTAGGCCAAATGGTTTTCTTCCTTCCCTACCTTTCGGCACCAGCCTATGGTTTGGAAGAAGACTGTCCAAAAAGTATAATGGGTGTGCTGTCCTAATCCTAGGAACACTCGCAATGCGAGAGAAGGTGAAGATAAAAGACAACCGAATAAAACCTTATTCCTATTTCTCCTGAACCAGAATCCATCCCCGAACTGGAACAAGTTCCTTACGAGTTCGTATATAAACATACGATGGAATATCCAATGAACTGTGGATCTTCGTAGTGATACGGAGTGTCCTGGAGAAATACAAAGGTGAAGTGGGAGTGGTAACGAAATACTTGGTTTAGTCGTGAATATCAGTCGCAATTTACTTTGCCCTCCTTCTAATCCCTTTCTTTGTCTTAACTTAATACCTTCTGTACACCGTTTAGGCTAATTGGTTTTCTTCATTCCCTACCGGTCGGCACCTGCCTATGGTTTAGAAGAAGACTATCCAATTTGCGTAATAGGTGTACTATCTCCTAAACCAAGAAGTACTCGCATCCTGAGAGAAGGTAAAAGGAAAAGACAACTGAATAGTCCTATTCGTTTTCTCCAGAACCAGAAACCATCCTCGAATAAATTCCTTCGAGTTCGTATATAACCATACGATGGTTTTGTCCAATGGAAGTGGACGTTCGTAGTAATACGGGGTGTCCTAGAGAAAAGGGTAAAAGTAGGAGTGGCAATGAGGTTTGCAACTTTGACAATCCAAAAGCCAGTGTTTAAGAAGGTTCGGTCAACTTGGTCACTGAGTCATAGTCTAGGGTCGGGTCAATGGTCGCTGCCAAAGAGAGAGAGAAAAGAAACACTCAGCGTGCACTCTAACCTAGATCTGAATGCTTATCACTTTATCTAATCAGGAAACCTCCCACCGTAACGTCAAATTCTTCTCCAAACCTGAAAGAAGAATTAGCCGGGATCAACCGAGGAGTAAACCAACTCATCAGTGGGAATCGGGATCCAACTATCATCGCATGATAAAGTGACGGAATCCGCTCACATTATCACACTCCAGAAGGTATGCGCATATCTGGCAAGTTTCAGTTTCTTTTGAAACTCCCGATGTGGATTTTTTCCCCATGCTCTTATGACCTTGACGAAGGTCAACAAATCATAAGTCACATGTCAAGTTCTACCCGTCATTGTCCAGGTTAATTTGAACCCACCCGTACAAGCCCTTGACGAAGGTCAACAAGGCTATACGAATGTCCCAAACCAACGTATCTATCTATGCAGCAGAAAGGTAACAAGCAGCTACCATACACTATGCCTTGACGAAGGTCAACAAACATAGCATGAATACTACGTGCTACCCGTCTGAAACGACGGAGGGCTATGAATGGTTTCTGGCGAAAACCTTTAACGTAATGAACTTGATATCGTTGAAGGAACGGATAGCTTTTTAAAAATATAGTGATGAAAACCTTTGCTAAAGAGGTCACTCCCGGTGAAGGGATCTCGGCTCTTTCCCCGTAGGATGAGGTGCAGGATATTCCAACTGAATACCACGATGCAAAGAAAAAGTAATCGACTATAGTGAAGTTATTTCCCTGACGCAAACTTTTGTCCAAGGGGTCACTCCCGGTGAAGGGATCTCGGCCCTTGCCTCGTCGACTGAGGAGCAGGATATTCCAACTGAATACCACTGTGCAAAACAAAAGAGAACGCCTTTGCAATAACAGCTTTTTGAAAAATGTTCCAACAACATCAGAATAGGTTTGTTTATCTTGCATTGATCCGAATCAACGCAGTCCCATCAATTGATCACACCACAAAGAACGAAAATAATGATGTACGTATATGCCATCCGCATTCGCCACTGGGTCCCATCATCACCCGTTAGGTTACTTAACTAACGACAGAGCAGGGACAGGACTAGCGCGGATGCAAAACATATACAACATCTACTAGTATATATATCAATATATAATATTCGCTCAAAGCTTGATAAAAATGCAACATCACAGAAATGTAATCAGCATCACAGAACAATACAGATATCTGGGATCCCCGGGTTTCATAGAGCCGCTACTGAAACCCGACGTTTCCCTGGTTGTGTGGATAGCCTGTGCAATGAGATCCTGGACCCCTACGGGCGCAGCAAGTTACCCTCCAAAACCTGAAGCGAGGCAGCCCCCTTCAGCAACGTGAATGGACCACCCAGCACTTCACGGAATCCGGTAACTTGGGCACCCCTCCTGGGTCAACCTATACCCCCTACGAGTGCGTCGAATAGCCCACCAATTCTAGAGTGAAGCCCCCTCCGTCTCAACGCCATGAGATGCGGGCTTGTTGCCCTCTAGAACCCGGCTATCCGTGCACCCCTCCGCGGGGTAATCCTAGTACAGAAAATAAAATATACATACAACGGGTACATCGACCTCGACCCGGTCGTGCCCTAAAAGTATAATACAAACAGGCAGTGACGGCAGTCCACATGTCGGACGCTCGCCCCGCAATATCAAATGTATATATAAAATAAAACTGTACTAACATTGCATCCAGGCTATCCCCCACGACCAATCCGCAACATCACAGCACAACACAGAACATCAACGTGAATGTCACGTTCGCAAATCCGTCTAAAAGGGCTATAGCAGTTAGACAGGATTTACCGATCAAATAACATTCACGGTCGCAGATATAATGTAAATACTGTGAACTAACATGTTTAAAATTCTCGATCGATCAAATTTACCGAAGTGGGCCCCAAGCACTACTGTAGAACTCACAGAAAATCTGGGCCCAAAAAGAATATCCCAAAACCCCCATTTCCTAACCAGAAGCCTACTGTGAAAATTTGGTGCAAAGATAGCACTTTCCCACCGCGGAACCGCGGCCAAACCAGGGGTTTGGCCGCGTTTCCGCGGTCGTACTAAGGAATTGCATCGAATTTTCCCAGAATGCTTAGAATTACCTACATGCGTTTCTGCAATGACCTGAAAAATTTTAAGAGCCCAAAAAATTTCGACAGAAACCTGATGCACTAGAAAATACGGTTTTTGGGATTTTTGTTCGATCGAGTCTTTAAACATCCTAGAGCAAGCTAGATTAAGTTAATGGCGTGGCTCTGATACTTGTGTAAGTGCACGGCGGCGCCCCGGCCGTCAATCCGACGCCGGAAATGCGGAAACGAAAAACTTTGCGAAATTTGCAAACCGACACCACCGCGCACTATCAACCCGGATCGTGCCATTAACCTAACTATTAGCAAACTAAAAGATGGGTAGAGAGATATACCGAGCGATCCGTGTCCTTCGGTCTTCTCGTCGTCGTCCCGATCTCCCGCGGAATCTCCGTTCGTCACCTCCTCGTCGGAAAGGGCACCACATAGCCGTTTTCTTTTACGGGATCCCACCTCTGGACCGAGGCAACTCGGGCGCGAAGTTGGCAAGCCGACGCGTCCAAGGGTACTGTAGGTGTAGTGTAGAATCCATTTGTCTCTTTGGGGTGATTGAAGTTGCCATTTTATTGTGGAGGAGAAAGAAGAACTTTTGAAGAGAAATGGTGCTCTCATTTTTAACCAAGAAAATAAGATGATGAATTTCCCTCACACAAAAATGAACCTCTCTCTCTCTCTCTCTTGAAGTGGCCGGCCCCTCTCTCAAAATGGAGTGTCATGGAATCAATAAGAAGGGAGGTGGGTGTAGGAAAAGAAGAATGGTGACCACACCCCCAAAAGCAAGCCTCACATCCATAAACAAATCAATCCCTTCTCATTAATGCATGGAGTTGATTCAAAAAGAATCTCATGATTATGAAGCCACATTTACAAACAACCCTGTCACGTCCCGAAAGTACGGAAAATGACCGGCACTTAGACTACGAAACGTCTCGAGGCGTATGTAATCTAAGTAAGCCGAAAACCCAGAAATCCAAACCAAGAAAAGTAGTAGAGTGAAGGAAAACCAATTTAAAATCAAGTAGTTTTAATAGCATAAGCCCAATTATGCGGTTTTTTTTAAAAACATCCAAAAATTTACTGAAAATTTCGGCAGAGTCTCCTTTGTAAATACTGGCTCCCAAACGGGATACAACATGAATAGTATACGAAATCAAAAAAAAGGCATCCCCAAGCGGGAGCTAGCTCTTCGTCAATCGACGGTCACAACCACACAAGCAAAATAATATACAATGCCAAGGGCGAGGATCAATACTCAAAAAGAAATTCCAAACCACCAGAATATAACGAGCGACTCTAAGGTCGAAAGAATAAACAACACTGGTCTCTATCTCAATAAATACATGTTTGGTTGATGGAACTTCTAGATACAACAGAATAATGATATACAAGATATATAATGGGGGTATGATACAAGTAAACCCACCTACTAGCAAATCACCCGAAGGAAACTGAGCCCGCAAGCCGTAAAGAAACCTGTACGGCAAATCTGCAAGAAACTGGGGCACAACGGGGGTGAATTGCCAACTCGTGAATAGAAAAACATCTACGCACAGAAATCGCATAAATAACGCAACCTAGGTCAATGATCATAATATATCCTCAAAAATATGTATAACATGCAGCCTATAACAATGGCTAGGGTAATATCTAACCGAGTGTAAACTCATGTGCCCGCGTCAATGCCTCAGGTAGCAATATGTCATATGCATGAGGTATGAATGCATGAAACAGAATACATGTAAATGAAGAAACTGTTTTCATAAATTAGTGAGATTTCCTTCGTATTTTTAAACTGAGGTATCATAAATGAAATCAGCATCAACAGTGTCTAGCATCGACACAAAACATAAATCTCACTGTCTCGAAATATCAATGTCTCAATCTCAATATCTAGGGCGCCATCAGTCCAGACCGGCCCCTACCATCCATCTCAAGACCACGACGGTATCCTCCGGATATCCGACGCGTCGGGTAATATCACCGGTAGGTAGTGCTCCCCTGCCGGGCTCAACGTCAACACCACATTCATCTTGCCCCGGGGTACCATACCGGGCCCACCATGTACCCGTGACGGTTCCTCCACTCCTCTACACGGATCTCCAAAACCACAGCAAACTCATGGTGGACGACACTTTACATCACTAGAAAACCGCAACATTTTATATTTTAAAAGATCATAAGTTGTAAATCTTGCGGCTTTCCCCGAAATCTAGAAATATCATAAATCTCAAGAAATCATCACAAGTGCATATGTCAATGATAATGAACTAGACATGAACAGCTGAATAACAGTATGCATGAAGTGGTAGGTAATAACTACAATGTCTAATATGGCATATAAGGGAAGTACACTAATATCATGTCAAAACTACCAGCTAACAATCTAAGTCAAGCAATTATATTCTCTAAAGTGTACGTGACATGGCAATTACCGATGAAGATGTGTGTGAGCCGGCAAGTAGGTGTACGTGGTACATACGCATCATCGGTAATGGTGCTGGTGTCCTAATAGCATGATATCAATAATGGAATATGCAGCAAAATAAATATGCGAGGCAGAGCGAACAGCAATAATGTGCGGGAGCTGAATACTAGACATAACGATAACTAATCTGCAATAATCTAATATAAGTCCTACGAATGGTGCCTTTTGAAATAACACGAATCATGGGGTTTTGAAAATAGGGGCTACGGTGTTTTTATGAAAAGATACGTCGTTTTTGAAATATCCGTAGATTCCCTTGAGCTGTCTTTAAAAATGCCCACGATTCGTTAGTTTTTGAAATATGTAAGAAGTCTAATCTAATCTAACAACTACACTAACTATACGGCTGAACTAACAAGCTGAACTACAGGTAAGGAAACCGCCTATCATCTGAGTCGATACATATACATACCTGTATATGTATAGTCGGTGATCCCGCCTCAATAATATCATATCCGATACCATATCTATAATCAGGCATCCCAAGTCAAGAGTGCGGATCAATCATCAATATAGCTCGTACGTAAATCCGTCGTACGGCATCCCAATCTGGGTACGGGTCGATATCACATTCATCATACTATTCACCTGGTATCCTCTTTATCAAATATCATGATCGGGGTACTGATCTACGTCTAGTACCATACTGATACCGCCTACGTATGCATGGACGTGTGTGAAACACTACGTCAAGGACCCGCTACAACGTCATGTCGTATCTAAGATACGAACCCTGCTATATCACCGATCTCACGGCCTCAAATCAAATCTCATCGACTCAGCTCAATCCCAAGTATCATCCTCAATCCGTATGTGAACACATAGTCCCATACCCATGTGAACACATAACTATAAAGAATCCCATGAGCACATATCAATAGGAATGTATGCAAGTATGTATGTGTGTATGTGTGTGTAACACTACCCTAGGGTTCGTAACACTAAAAATAGTCCAACACATTAATATCCATCCTAAGCATCGTTATTAATCCTAAATAACATATAATAATTGTTGGTGTGTATACGCATCTGTATACACCACCACGGACTGCGGGGGTGCTATACGCCATCCACCCGACTTCTTCCCGTAGATATAAATCTACTCACCTGGTCCTCGCTAGCCGGTGCCGACGTTGCCACGCGCTTGCTTGTCGTCTCGAAGTCCACATGGGGGTACCTACATATCATAACGCACCATATCTCATTAAAATCCGACTCATGATCAAAACAACGCACGAATCCCACATAGGTCAAAACCTATGGTTGCTTTCACAAATCAACCCAAAAACCCTCGACGTCGGCGTACAAACGCCAAACCATCGAGAAAAACCCAAATACACTCATTTGCACATTCACGAACACTAATTTTAATATAAACTAGGTTAAAACTCACAAAAACGCCAATTTCACTCAAAAGTCATTTTTCCGAAAATCTAGCAAGCACAATTCGCCGTTTTTGTACAAAACACGATGTTTAAATGAATGTAGCGGCCAATATATTTATTAAATATCTTAAATAAGTCATAAAAACCATTTCCATAATTTAAACTCATAAATTTGCATAATTTCCAAAATCCTAGTTTGCAAAATATCAAATTTAACACCCTTTAAAGCAAAATTCACAATTCATCAATTAAGCTTCGTTTTGCATGAACCAAAGTTATTAAACCACTCATTATAATAGTTATAATGGCATGAACACTTAATTATATTTTAATCTAAGCATTTGATAATTTTTCAAAAACTCTAGTTAGCAAAAACAAAACTTAATTTAGACATTTCCATGCAACAATATGAAATTTAACTACTAAATTACTTTCTACAAATTCTAAGATGGTAAGCTACCCATCACAACCATACACCAATTCACAATAACCTAACTTGCATTCAAACCCTTTTCTTGAATTCCAAAATGTGCAATTAAACTCACATATCCAAATAACACTTAAATAAATTAGCTTAAGAAATTAGTAACAATTTAAGCAACAAAATGTTTAGAAATATACCCAAAAGCATATGAAGATCCACAAGCATCCATGGCACTCCAAAATGCTCTCTTTTCACAAGGATCCATGCTTGAAATGCTAAGGAATAATGGGTAAGTGTTGGATTTGGAAAAAAGCTTTGAAATTGTATGGATTTTGAAGCTTTTTTTTAATGGATTTTTGAAGCAAAAATGGAGTGAGAACTTGGGGAGGGGGGGCTGCTGCTAAGGGATCAGTTTCGGCCAGATTTTGGGGGGAGTGGGTGAGTGAGGAGAGAGAGTGAGGTGGGGAAAGTTGTTTCAAGTCAAAGTCAACTCAATTTATATCATTTTCTACTCTTTTCTTTTCTTTTCTTTTCCTTTTCTTTCCTTTACAAACCAAGTGGGGAAAAAGTGAGGGCTGCTGAATTTGGCTAAGGGGAGGAGTAAGTGGGGGTGTGTGGGTGTGGGTACGGGTGTGGGGTGATGAAAAATGATAAATACAATACCCCAAACATCCATTTACGCTAAATAAAAAGCCATTTTTCTTCAATAATTTCTAAACCGTTTTGGCAAATGATTTCGTTCCAAAAACCACATGATAAATTTTTATTTAATGTTTTATGATGCACAAAATTTGTTTCAACTCATTCCAATTTGTAATTTTCCCTAATTAAATGTATTAGTGACGGCTTAAAATAATAATAAAATAATATTTTTTTTCAGAAAATTTGAAATTTCACCAGCGGCTCAATAAACACCAAATAATAGCAATTACATAGCTAGAATATGTATATTTAATTTTTATAATAAGATATTTGTATTTTGACTTTTTACAGAAAACCACCTCATTTTACCGATTTTCCGAAATTTCACCGAAACGATTTTCAAAACGCTACAATCTTCCCCCCTTAAAGAAATTCGGTCCCCGAATTTAAATTCAAACTCCCCCAAATACTAAAACATCTAAGAAAACCATCAAGTCGTCGGGGCTCCGAAATTGTAAATACATAAAACAAATCGTAGCGCAGCGCATGCGCTTGAAAAATGAGCATATAACTCAAATCAAAACTCCGTCAAGTATCCCGCAATCATCGGAGTCATTGAGAAGACATCAATGCCAAATCCAAATCAAATCCAATATGACATAACTCGAAACTATACATGTAAATATCGAATCTATATCTGTAAGTATCTGAAGGAAATGCATGCCAAATCTCTTTAAGTCGCTGTGCAACGCGTATAACACTGCACAGTGGCGGACGTCTATCATAAGAAAATAACTATATACATATATACCTTTGTTTGAAATGTACGTTCAACCGTTTTGGAAACAATTTAGAAGGGTCTCCTTGTTTTAAACATTTCGTGTCATATCAGACACGTAGGTAAATACTGAGGCTATAGCTCGCTTTTTGGAAATCCCTTCAATAACTATCAATGCATGCAAAATGTATTCAGGTACTGTCCTCTGACTAGTCCTGCTCAGTACGAAAACACATAGCAATATCATAAAAACGTACCGCTCTATAAGAAATCAATCCCAAAATATGCACATGAATACTACGTGCGTCTGGTGCGCACGGAAATCAAAATCCATGAATGTGCCATACATGCACACAGAAACAACATCTAAGTGCATCAGGTGTGCACGAAACATCTGTCGTAGGCAACATGTGTGCCTGACAGCAAAATCAGGTGCATCTGACATGCACGAAAAAAAATATCTCGATTTAGTGCCTCTGGTGTGCACCAAAATCACCCTTCAAAACATGCGCCCAACATGCGCGAAAATCCAAATCAGGTGCATCTATCGTGCATGAAATCATGAAATCCAATATCAAGCGCCGAACGTGCGCAAAAGCAATCAGGTGCACAAGGTGCACAAAACAAATATCGAGTATCACAATCAAAATCGAAGTCCAGTGCATCTAAGTGCACAAAAGGCGTATCACTGCACTGCAAGCATATATAAACTATACCGAGTGCAGGAACGAAATCGTGTGCATGCATACGCACAAAACCAACTCAACTGTTTAAAACCGTAAAATCACAAACATGTGAAATTAAAGAACGAAAACGATATCAAGTGCAACACTGTGCAACGATCGTAAATCCTCAATTATCAAAATCAAATCATACGAATAAATCACCCAAAACATCGTAATCAGTAATGGCGGAATAGTACTGCTCAAGCGCATCCTCTAAGAATCTCGGCAACTGTCGCGGTCACTAGTGGGACGTCTCGTCGATGATCATGAACTCTGTCCTGCTGGCGTGCGTAACCATGACCACTCCTGGGTCAAGGTCTTCACTGTGAATTACCAATCTTTCGGTCCATCGGCTCATCGGCCCTGTCAGGTATGCTAACGGGGACGATTCCGTTCTGGCACTCCTCGGGTCATCTCTTGGTCAATCATCGCGACCACTCGTAAGACAGCATATCACTGGCGTCGGCCTCTGGCTCTCTGAATGTACGTGACACATCTGATCCTGGGTGCAAGTATCATTGCAGCAGTGTCCTGGAAGGAATCCTGCTCACGGTCTCTTCCATGTCTCGTCTCTGCCAACTGTCCTGAAGTCATTGTCCTTTCCTATATCTGCATCTTGCTCTGGAACGACTGCATACTCATCGCGACTCCTTCTGGAAGGTAAATCCAAGTACTATGCCTCGGCATGCGCATCGCATCTCTGATGTCGGCGGGGTGGAACGTCATCTCATCTAGATCGGGTACGAATCTCTTACTTCACTTTTCTCTAATGTCGTCTGCTTTGGACTCGTCTCGTCGCGGCTGCATGGACTGAGCTCCAACGACTATCCTCGTATCTGGAGTCTCCCAAGAATGCGTCTCACCACCTAGCATCCGAATTAAGTCGAACCATCCAATCGATTGTCAAAACCTCATAATCCCCCCAAGGGCTCAACATCTTGGGTACAGTTTAATAGTATCGAGTACATACCACAGCATCGGTGGTCCAGCCGTAGAAGTGTTGGAGTTAGTGCCCTCAGAGTCAATTATTGGATCACAGGCACGTGATTGCAATGATTGAGGGAGGACCTATCCCGGTAGGACAGTCTTACTCGAGATGATAGTATGCTATCTGGTTTATCTTTATCATCGTGTACTGCTTTAGGTGACCTGACATGTCGCTATTACACGTTGATAGAGCCCCTAGGATTCTTGCTTGACGACCAGCAGTATGATGGCGATCATATACGTGGGAGCTGGTAGTCTATAAGCACATCCTTAAAAGGTCCCTAGTCGTGGGAGTTTCGAGACTGGGCATCGATACTCCATTAGTAGGCTAGTGTATACAGTCGAGACCCCGACGAGGGGCGGTGGCCGGTCTCACAAGCCACTGGTGTCTGTTGGTTCACCTAAGATGTATACAGGTGCTCATTGGGTTATGAGTACACCGGACAGGACTCGCCGGGAACCTGCTAGTTGGTCTTATACCAGACGTCAGATAGCAGTTCCCAGGTGACATGTGTACAGGTTAGTTCATCGACCTGAGATCGTCATTTGTCTCGTGTGAGTTCCCACTGTGCTTTGATTACTACCCTACCACGGCTCAAAGGAGTCGTGCAAACAGGTTTTAGTTGGGTACAGTCCCGAGCCACATGGAGGCAGTGAGCGGATCTGCAGGGGTTCATCTCTCCCGGTATTGGGGGTGAGGTCGCGCTGTGTCTAGGAGAGCCATTACGCAAAGCCCTCGGCCGAGGCAGGAGATTTACTGGTAGGTATTCCAGTAGTATCTCAGGGCGTTCTGGGCTACACTCCGACACGACTTGTACCGCTTTTGGGGGTCTGACTTTTACCAACCCCCTAGGCCCGCCATGCGATACTCATAGACGAACGGACCGGACTGTACGGATATTGTCACTGACAGGCTCAGTAGGGTGTCAGGATGGGTTCGCTCATCGACGTCCCTTTTGGTCAATAGCTGGTGGCCCGTCACGTATTGGCTTATACCTCTGACGTGCTAGTGGTTAAATCCACAGCCATAGTATTGACGAGTCTTTAGAGTCCACCACACTTTCAGTTACTCAGCTTTCGGGCGAAACGCTGTAGAGGCCGTATGGAGATGTGGCAGGGTCCGATCAGACACGTGCGGTATTGCACGGATCAGGATCGGACAGTTTTGTACTAGTGGCCGTATAGTTATATGGCAGGGTTCGATCAGATACGTGCGGTATTGCACGGATCAGGATCGAACAGATTTACTAGCCGGCTTTGGTTTAAGCCGGTCCTAGTTTAGTACAGTGTAGATTTTGTCTCATTGCATTTGTATCCGGTCGGAATACAGATGCGGGTGTGTATGCACAGTGTCGGGGTTTTCCTGTAATTTATTACGGGACCAGTTTTCTGGAGTTGCCAGTTTGCATTCCGTTCCGGCCGGTTTTCCTTTGTTCTTTCCCGGCCGGACTTTTCTGATGGAGGGGGTAATTTGCAGTTTTGCAAATTACACTTTGTGGGGGGGTTTCTTGCATAAAGTTTGATTATGATAGATTTCATTTCTTTCATCCATCACTTGATTTAAATGAGAAGTGAAAGGTTATGGAGTGCATAGTGTTTTAAGCATGGTTGATGTTTTCTTTGACCTTGGATATGGTCACCTCCTTGTGCTCCTACACTCACCTCCCTTCTTGCTTCATATATTCTTTCCTCCACCTTATTCTTCACTTGATGAATATGATAAGTCTTTCATGGTTATGAAAAAAAAAAAAAGAGAGAAGAAGAAAAAGAAAGAGAGAAAGAAAAAGAATGAGAGAGTTCATCTTTGTTATGGGAGGAATTCTTCATCTCCTTCTTCTTCTTGTTTCGGAAAAATGCAAGCACCATTTTTCCTAACCCCAATCCTCCATCATGGCAACAACAAACCCCAAAGGAGACTATGATTCTACACTACACTTCCTACAGCATATCTTGAGCATGTCGAGTTGCCGGCTTCATGCTCGAGTTGCCTCGGTATCGAGGCGGGAGCCCGTAAAAGACGAAGGCGATGTGGTGCCCTTTCCGGCGAGGAGGCGACGATATGGAGACTACACTTTCCGCGGGAGATCGGGGCGATGATGAGAAGACCGGAGGACCGGATCTCTTGGTATACTTCTCTTCCCATCTCTTGTTAGCTAGCGTAGGTTAATGGTTAACGATCCGGGTTTTCTTTGTCCGCGGTAGCGCCGGTTTCCGAGTAAGGAAAAATTTTGATTCCGCAATTTGGCCTCGAGTAAGACGGCCGGGGCGCTGCCGTGGCGCAACATGGTATCAGAGCCACGCCATTAACCTTACCTAGCTTCGTTTGATGTGTTTGCGTTTCCGATCGACCGAAATTTCCAAAAACCGTATTTTTATTGCACATCAGTTTCTGTCGAAATTTTTTGAAGTCCAAAAATTTTTCAGGTGATTGCAGAATGATGTACATGGCATTATAAGACATCTGGGAAATTTTGGTCACGAGTTACTGTAGATCCGCCGCGGAAGCGCGGCGTAACCCTCATTGGCGCCGCTCTTCCGCGGCGGTTTAGTTTGGTCTCTGGACCAGAATTTTCCAGTGAGGTTTTTACATTAAAATAGGGTATTTGGAATATTAAAATTGGGCCCAGGTTTTCTGTGGGTGCTACAGTTTTGGTTGGGGGCCCACTTGTTAATTTTTGGTCAATCGGAAAATTTTAAACACATTATTTCACAGTATTTACATTATATCTGCGACCGTGAATGTCACTCGATCGGTAAATCCGGTCTAACTGCTATAGCCCGGTTAGACGGATTTGCGAACGTGACTTTCACGTTGATGTTCTATGTTTATGCTGTGATGTTGCGGATCGGTCGTGGGGGATAGCCTGGATGCAATGCTAGTAAAGTTTTGGTGTATTATGTACATTTGATATTGCGGGGCGAGCGTCCGACATGTGGACTGCCGTCACTGCCTGTTTGTATTATTCTTTTGGGGCACGACCTGGTTGCGGTCGATGTACCCGGTGTATGTATATTTTACTTTCTGTACTAGGGTTACCCCGCGGTGGGGTGCACGGATAGCCGGGTTCTGGAGGGCAACGGGCCCGCATCTCAGGGCATTGAGACGGAGGGGGCTTCAGTCTAGGATTGGCGGGCTATTCGCCGCACTCGTAGGGGGTACAGGTTGACCCAGGAGGGGTGCCCAAGTTACCGGATTCCGTGAAGTGCTGGGTGGTCCATTCACGGTACTGAAGGGGGCTGCCTCGCTTCAGGTTTTGGCGGGTGACTTGCCGCGCCCGTAGGGGTCTAGGATTTCATTGCACAGGCTATCCACACGACCAGGGGAACGTCGGGTTTCAGCAGCGGCTCTGTGAAACCCGGGGCTTCCAGACATCTGTATTATTCTGTGATGCTGTACATTTCTGTGATGTTGCTTTTTATTCACGCCTTGAGCGAAATACTATATATTGGTATATATATTAGTAGATGTTGTATATGTTTTACACCCGCGCTAGTCCAGTCCCCGCTCTGCCGTTAGTTAGCTAACCTAACGGGTGATGACGGGACCCAGTGGCGAATGCGGATGGCATATACGTACGTCAGTATATTTTCGTTCTTTGTGGTGTGATCAATTGATGGGACTGCGTTGATTCGGATCAATGCAAGATAAACAAACCTATTCTGATGTTGTTGGAACACTTTTTCAAAAAGCTGTTATTGCAAGGACGTTCACTTTTGTTTTGCATCGTGGTATTCATTTGGAATATCCTGCTCCTCAGTCGACGAGGCAAGGGCCGAGATCCCTTCACCGGGAGTGACCCCTTGGACAGAAGTTTGCGTCAGGGCAATAACTTCACTATAGCCGATTACTTTTGCTTTGCATCGTGGTATTCAGTTGGAATATCCTGCACCTCATTCTACGGGGAAAGAGCCGAGATCCCTTCACCGGGAGTGACCTCTTTAGTAAAGGTTTTCGTCACTATATTTTATAAAAGGCTATGCAGTTCCTTCAACGATATCAAGTTATTACGCTAAAGGTTTTTCGCCAAAAACCAGCCGTAGCCCTCCGTCATTTCTTACAAGTATTACTTAGTATTCGTGCTGCGTTTGTTGACTGTGTCAAGGCGTAGTGTGCGGTAGCTAAGTAGTGTTTGTTTGCAGCATATTAATGGGATTGGTTAGGACAGTCGTGCGGCCTTGTTGACTGTGTCAAGGGCTCGTACGGGTGGGTTTAATGCAATCCAGGATAATGACGGGTTGAACTTGACTAGGACTCTTTGATTTGTTGACTGTGTCAAGGTCACTTGGGTCCTAGGGGTAAAATCACATCGGGAGTTTCAAAAGAACTGAAACTTGCCAGGCATGCGCATAACTTCTGGAGTGTGGTGACGTGAGTGGATTCCGTCACGTTATCATGCGATGATAGTTGGATCCCGATTCCCACTGATGAGTTGGTTTACTCCTCGGGTGATCCCGACTAATTCTTCTTTCAGGTTTGGAGGAGAATTTGAGGTACAGTGGGAGGTTTCCAGATTAGACAAAGTGATAACCATTCTGATCTAGGATAGAGTGCACGCTGAGTGTTTCTTTTCTCTCTCTCTTTGGCAGCGACCATTGACCCGACCCTGGACTATGACTCAGTGACCAAGTTGACCGAACCTTCTTAACACTGGCTTTTTGGATTGTCAGAGTTGCAGACCTCATTGCCACTCCTACTTTTACCCTTTTCTCCAGGACACCCTGTTTTACTACGAACGTCCACTTCCATTGGACAAAACCATCGTATGGTTATATACGAACTCGAAGGATTTCGAGGATGGTTTCTGGTTCTGGAGAAAACGGATAGGACTATTCAGTTGTCTTTTCTTTTCACCTTCTCTCAGGTTGCGAGTACTCCTTGGTTTAGGAGATAGTACACCTATTACGCAAATTGGATAGTCTTCTTCCAAACCTTAGGCTGGTGCCGACCGGTAGGGAATGAAGAAAACCAATTAGCATAACGATGGTGTGCAGAAGGTATTAAGTTAAGACAAAGCAAGGGATTAGTAGGAGGGCAAAGTAAATTGCGACTGATATTCACGACCAAACCAAGTATTTCTTCGCCAATCCTAAATCACCTTTGTATTTCTCCAGAACACTCCGTATCACTACGAAGATCCCATTTTATTGGATAATCCATCGTATGGTTATATACGAACTCGAAAGGAACTTGTTCCAGTTCGGGGATGGATTCTGGTTCAGGAGAAATAGGAATTAAGTACATTCAGGTGTCTTTCATCTTCACCTTCTCTCGCATTGCGAGTGTTCCTAGGATTGGGACAGTACACCCTTTATGCCTTTTGGATAGTCTTCTTCCAAACCATAGGCTGGTGCCGAACGGTAGGGAAGGAAGAAAACCAATTGGCCTAAAGGGGTGTGCAGACGGTAATGACTAAAGACATATAAAGGGATTTGGACAGCTGGCAAAGAATTATACGGTTATAGTTGTGAATCTGGATAATGGTAGAGGCATTACTAGGAATACCAGAATACCCCACAGAAACATTTCAATGTTTCAGTTTTACTGTGTAATGTTAAAAGAAAACTGATTTCCCGATTAGACATTTACTCCAGGGTATGTATTTACCAGGTATGATTCTCACACCTGTATGGTTTTACAGATGATGAGTGGGAGTAAGTTATTGGGAATTGGGTGATCATCCTTATTATATCGGGATTCGTTGTAATCGGTGATATTTGAGGAAGTCACCTGGGTTGTTTGCCGGTCGGCAAATATTTGGTTTTGAATATCCGCTGTTGTGCACCAATTTCAAATCGATATATCTGTACGTCTATTTTCATAGAGTGAGATGTACCTTTTGATATTATGTCGATGACATTTACCTATATCAGTGGATGGTTAGGTAAGGAGCATTAAACAGCGGTGTAATTCTTCTTAACCATAAGTACAGTTTTCAACCTATGACACACAGTGAAAGAGTTGTTAGACTCAGCGGACTTATACAGAGTATTGTATGTTGTCCAGTGTCCATTAGGACAGAGGGGTTGGTCCTCATACTATATTCTGTTTACTTTTAACTTCTCTAGTTCTTAGACATGTGCTTCGTGGAAACACAGGGTCTAAGTTTTGAGGAGTTATAGGTATTTGAATAGAGTAGAGAACCAGGTGTAGCAAGTATCGGGATTCTTCAAAGTGATCGAAGATGTAGATACTTGTGTATGGTATTCAGTTGATAGTAATGATAAAGAGAAATTGCTTCTCTTTCAGGTTACTCATAATTGGAAGCATTCCTAAGTTGAGTAACGCTGATCGGCCTCCTTCCATTTAGTTGACATGCACTGGAGACAGCTGCATGATTTGAATCTGGTTCAATTAAATCAGTGCCTCTGGTTCTATATTGGATATAGAACAGTTCATATCTTAACATTGTTAAGGTACGGGGAGTTGTCCGGCTTATGCTTAAAACCAGACTCCGGATAACTCAAGGCACGTTTCTGTAATGGCTGTTTGTGGGTTGACCCAGGCTATGACGAGGGTTGACTTTCTACCATCTGGCAGATCAATAGAAATATTGTTCTAGACTCGCCACAGTTTTATTAAAAATGGATTTTTTCAAAACAGAAGTGGGAGTATGGTAGAACTGGAAGTGATTCCAGAACCGCAAACGATTACTGAAGATTTGATAAGGAACCTAAAGATTCAATCTGATTTGACATTCCATTGGCCACTCCGCAGATAAGGTGGGTAACTTCAGGCACCCGAGAGGTACTCCGGTAGCCTCAAGGACGGTGACAGGGAAGTTCTTGTTTACCCACACTTGCCATTGTTGTTGTTCCAGGCTGCGAGACCCGGCAGGAGGATGAGTATAGCGTCGTTCTAAATTAGCTTTAGAAGTGCACGTCTATATGACTCTGGCAGAGGGTTGTCGTAGTCAGTGGGAGCAGCGGAAGCATTGGTGGACATCAGGCTTATGTCTATTTATAGACTAGAGCAGATATAGCGGAGTTAGATCATCTGTTTCTGATGTGACAGTCATGGGTTTGACGTCATCAGAATAGGGGATGGATCTGTTGAGAAGGTAGTAGGAAGTGATATTCCTATACTACGATCGGTTATACTTAGGTCGTCACACAGTGGTTTCTCCATAAGGGACTTGGATATTATATCAGACATACTGGTTACTAGATCTATGGTTTTAGATCTAGATTTGGGTGGTTTCCCAATCTGGGTACCTTGACAGCATTCTATGAGTATTTAGAATGGTCGACTCCTGGCACGGTAGTATACCTGCAGGTAATGGAGTCACCCTCTCTAAAGGTGTCTTACAGACTAAAGAGGAGAGGGATACGCATGATTGACAGATCACTTGCTTAGGCAATTGAGTCAATCATGAGATGTCAAGTACCACACCAGATGTTGTTCTTGCACTAGATGCAATAAGTTGATATTGATCCAATCCTGGAGGAACAGTCGGAAGCAGTTTTAGAACATAAGTGAATGTTCTAGGGATATGATAACGGCTGCCTCCTTTAGGAGACGGTTATCACTCCGGGCTTCCAAGGTGACATGGACGACAAGGAGGTTGTCAGAGTTATAGTTCTCCCTCTAACGAGGGGCAGTATTTTGGACAGGTGGTCCAAGGCAATACTGAGGGAGGCATGGCGCGGGATACTGATTAGTTTCAGTTGATGATACAGTCTAAGAAGTTTGGATTTGGAGTTCATTTATGAGCTAGGTCCCATCAGACATCCAGACATATTCTAAGACAGGTATTGCTCATTTCGGGAGATGGTTTTCTCCGCGAACATGAGATATAGAGAGACATAGAAAGAAACATCCCTGCGGATCCACTCACTGAGGCTATTCCTCGAACGCAATAGTTTCGCAAACGTGTTTCGTGAGACTGACTAGTAGAGGAGTTGGGTGTTCGGTATCACACGGGCTGTGAGTATGCGACATCACAATAATTAGCCTTGAGTGCAAGTGGGAGATTGTTGGAGTTAGTGCCCTAAGAGTCAATTATTGGATCACAGGCACGTGATTGCAATGATTGAGGGAGGACCTATCCCGGTAGGACAGTCTTACTCGAGATGATAGTATGCTATCTGGTTTATCTTTATCATCGTGTACTGCTTTAGGTGACCTGACATGTCGCTATTACACGTTGATAGAGCCCCTAGGATTCTTGCTTGACGACCAGCAGTATGATGGCGATCATATACGTGGGAGCTGGTAGTCTATAAGCACATCCTTAAAAGGTCCCTAGTCGTGGGAGTTTCGAGACTGGGCATCGATACTCCATTAGTAGGCTAGTATATACAGTCGAGACCCCGACGAGGGGCGGTGGCCGGTCTCACAAGCCACTGGTGTCTGTTGGTTCACCTAAGATGTATACAGGTGCTCATTGGGTTATGAGTACACCGGACAGGACTCGCCGGGAACCTGCTAGTTGGTCTTATACCAGACGTCAGATAGCAGTTCCCAGGTGACATGTGTACAGGTTAGTTCATCGACCTGAGATCGTCATTTGTCTCGTGTGAGTTCCCACTGTGCTTTGATTACTACCCTACCACGGCTCAAAGGAGTCGTGCAAACAGGTTTTAGTTGGGTACAGTCCCGAGCCACATGGAGGCAGTGAGCGGATCTGCAGGGGTTCGTCTCTCCCGGTATTGGGGGTGAGGTCGCGCTGTGTCTAGGAGAGCCATTACGCAAAGCCCTCGGCCGAGGCAGGAGATTTACTGGTAGGTATTCCAGTAGTATCTCAGGGCGTTCTGGGCTACACTCCGACACGACTTGTACCGCTTTTGGGGGTCTGACTTTTACCAACCCCCTAGGCCCGCCATGCGATACTCATAGACGAACGGACCGGACTGTACGGATATTGTCACTGACAGGCTCAGTAGGGTGTCAGGATGGGTTCGCTCATCGACGTCCCTTTTGGTCAATAGCTGGTGGCCCGTCACGTATTGGCTTATACCTCTGACGTGCTAGTGGTTAAATCCACAGCCATAGTATTGACGAGTCTTTAGAGTCCACCACACTTTCAGTTACTCAGCTTTCGGGCGAAACGCTGTAGAGGCCGTATGGAGATGTGGCAGGGTCCGATCAGACACGTGCGGTATTGCACGGATCAGGATCGGACAGTTTTGTACTAGTGGCCGTATAGTTATATGGCAGGGTTCGATCAGATACGTGCGGTATTGCACGGATCAGGATCGAACAGATTTACTAGCCGGCTTTGGTTTAAGCCGGTCCTAGTTTAGTACAGTGTAGATTTTGTCTCATTGCATTTGTATCCGGTCGGAATACAGATGCGGGTGTGTATGCACAGTGTCGGGGTTTTCCTGTAATTTATTACGGGACCAGTTTTCTGGAGTTGCCAGTTTGCATTCCGTTCCGGCCGGTTTTCCTTTGTTCTTTCCCGGCCGGACTTTTCTGATGGAGGGGGTAATTTGCAGTTTTGCAAATTACACTTTGTGGGGGGGTTTCTTGCATAAAGTTTGATTATGATAGATTTCATTTCTTTCATCCATCACTTGATTTAAATGAGAAGTGAAAGGTTATGGAGTGCATAGTGTTTTAAGCATGGTTGATGTTTTCTTTGACCTTGGATATGGTCACCTCCTTGTGCTCCTACACTCACCTCCCTTCTTGCTTCATATATTCTTTCCTCCACCTTATTCTTCACTTGATGAATATGATAAGTCTTTCATGGTTATGAAAAAAAAAAAAAAAAGAGAGAAGAAGAAAAAGAAAGAGAGAAAGAAAAAGAATGAGAGAGTTCATCTTTGTTATGGGAGGAATTCTTCATCTCCTTCTTCTTCTTGTTTCGGAAAAATGCAAGCACCATTTTTCCTAACCCCAATCCTCCATCATGGCAACAACAAACCCCAAAGGAGACTATGATTCTACACTACACTTCCTACAGCATATCTTGAGCATGTCGAGTTGCCGGCTTCATGCTCGAGTTGCCTCGGTATCGAGGCGGGAGCCCGTAAAAGACGAAGGCGATGTGGTGCCCTTTCCGGCGAGGAGGCGACGATATGGAGACTACACTTTCCGCGGGAGATCGGGGCGATGATGAGAAGACCGGAGGACCGGATCTCTTGGTATACTTCTCTTCCCATCTCTTGTTAGCTAGCGTAGGTTAATGGTTAACGATCCGGGTTTTCTTTGTCCGCGGTAGCGCCGGTTTCCGAGTAAGGAAAAATTTTGATTCCGCAATTTGGCCTCGAGTAAGACGGCCGGGGCGCTGCCGTGGCGCAACAAGAAGGGCAAACCCAAGCCTCACTAATGGCGCCGCAGAACTGCCGCAAACCCTAAGGTTCAAAGGCTTTCATACGGTCATTAAGTCGAGTTAGGGTTTCATTCTTCTAGAGGGACCATAGAATTGCCTGCATGTCTTTCCGACTACTTTAAACTTGGATAAATAGGTTTCTGACATTCGATCGTCTCTGTCGACTCCCAACGTCTCCGCGTGAAGTCGTCTCTATCTGGAATCAATCTATCTGATGACCTCACATCGGGGTAGCGAACGAACCACCTGTCCTAGTCATTCATCCTCGGGTGACTAGCGACCTTCTATCATCTATTCGTACAACTCGCCCCGCAATAGTTCTAACATATGGGGCGATATCTCGTCGCTCGCAGCAACCACTGGCTTGCTCGTCTGCATGCTAAACAGTGCCTCAATCATCAGGAGTAAGCAACACACCAACGGTCATCAAAATCTGGCTGGCCTCTATCATTGGCTCAATTCTCTAGTGTCGATCAGCGCCTCCGAGTAACCTCATAAAGGCGATCCGCCAAACACTCGTGGCACGGAAACACAGTAAAAAGATACATCTCTGCAATCGTGTGTCGCTGGAATTTCGCCCTGGTCAGTCCTCGTTCGTGACGAGCTTGTGCTGACCGCAACTCTAGCCGTAGCTCTCCCTGCCCGTAACCGTAGCAGCAAAACCAAACTGGTACCGATGAGGCTAGATCAGGAAGGAATATAATACTGAACAAGGAAATGTACATCCTAAGGCTTCATAAGTGGAGTGGCGTGTCGTAAATATGCCGCAGAACATACCAACGGTACGTCACTCTACTTTAGTCACCTATTCCATCAACCAAGGGTCATCCTACTCTCCGAAGGTTAAAACCTAACGTTCTGATACCAACTTTGTCACGTCCCGAAAGTACGGAAAATGACCGGCACTTAGACTACGAAACGTCTCGAGGCGTACGTAATCTAAGTAAGCCGAAAACCCAGAAATCCAAACCAAGAAAAGTAGTAGAGTGAAGGAAAACCAATTTAAAATCAAGTAGTTTTAATAGCATAAGCCGAATTATGCGGTTTTTTTAAAAACATCCAAAAATTTACTGAAAATTTTGGCAGAGTCTCCTTTGTAAATACTGGCTCCCAAACGGGATACAACATGAATAGTATACGAAATCAAAAAAAGGCATTCCCAAGCGGGAGCTAGCTCTTCGTCAATCGACGGTCACAACCACACAAGAAAAATAATATACAACGCCAAGGGCGAGGATCAAAACTCAAAAAGAAATTCCAAACCACCAGAATATAACGAGCGACTCTAAGGTCGAAAGAATAAACAACACTGGTCTCTATCTCAATAAATATATGTTTGGTTGATGGAACTTCTAGATACAACAGAATAATGATATACAAGATATATAATGGGGGTATGATACAAGTAAACCCACCTACTAGCAAATCACCCGAAGGAAACTGAGCCCGCAAGCCGTAAAGAAACCTGTACGGCAAATCTGCAAGAAACTGGGGCACAACGGGGGTGAGTTGCCAACTCGTGAATAGAAAAACATCTACGCACAGAAATCGCATAAATAACGCAACCTAGGTCAATGATCATAATATATCCTCAAAAATATGTATAACATGCAGCCTATAACAATGGCTAGGGTAATATCTAACCGAGTGTAAACTCATGTGCCCGCGTCAATGCCTCAGATAGCAATATATCATATGCATGAGGTATGAATGCATGAAACAGAATACATGTAAATGAAGAAACCGTTTTCATAAATTAGTGAGATTTCCTTCGTATTTTTAAACTGAGGTATCATAAATGAAATCAGCATCAACAGTGTCTAGCATCGACACAAAACATAAATCTCACTGTCTCGAAATATCAATGTCTCAATCTCAATATCTAGGGCGCCGTCAGTCCAGACCGGCCCCTACCATCCATCTCAAGACCACGACGGTATCCTCCGGATATCCGACGCGTCGGGTAATATCACCGGTAGGTAGTGCTCCCCTGCCGGGCTCAACGTCAACACCACATTCATCTTTCCCCGGGGTACCATACCGGGCCCACCATGTACCCATGACGGTTCCTCCACTCCTCGACACGGATCTCCAAAACCACAGCAAACTCATGGTGGACGACACTTTACATCACTAGAAAACCGCAACATTTTATATTTTAAAAGATCATAAGTTGTAAATCTTGCGGCTTTCCCCGAAATCCAGAAATATCATAAATCTCAAGAAATCATCACAAGTGCATATGTCAATGATAATGAACTAGACATGAACAACTGAATAACAGTATGCATGAAGTGGTAGGTAATAACTACAATGTCTAATATGGCATATAAGGGAAGTACACTAATATCATGTTAAAACTACCAGCTAACAATCTAAGTCAAGCAATTATATTCTCTAAAGTGTACGTGACATGGCAATTACCGATGAAGATGTGTGTGAGCCGGCAAGTAGGTGTACGTGGTACATACGCATCATCGGTAATGGTGCTGGTGTCCTAATAGCATGATATCAATAATGGAATATGCAGCAAAATAAATATGCGAGGCAGAGCGAACAACAATAATGTGCGGGAGCTGAATACTAGACACAACGATAACTAATCTGCAATAATCTAATATAAGTCCTACGAATGGTGCCTTTTGAAATAACACGAATCATGGGGTTTTGAAAATAGGGGCTACGGTGTTTTTATGAAAAGATACGTCGTTTTTGAAATATCCGTAGATTCCCTTGAGCTGTCTTTAAAAATGCCCACGATTCGTTAGTTTTTGAAATAGGTAAGAAGTCTAATCTAATCTAACAACTACACTAACTATACGGCTGAACTAACAAGCTGAACTACAGGTAAGGAAACCGCCTATCATCTGAGTCGATACATATACATACCTGTATATGTATAGTCGGTGATCCCGCCTCAATAATATCATATCCGATACCATATCTATAATCAGGCATCCTAAGTCAAGAGTGCGGATCAATCATCAATATAGCTCGTACGTAAATCCGTCGTACGGCATCCCAATCTGGGTACGGGTCAATATCACATTCATCATACTATTCACCTGGTATCCTCTTTATCAAATATCATGATCGGGGTACTGATCTACGTCTAGTACCATACTGATACCGCCTACGTATGCATGGACGTGTGTGAAACACTATGTCAAGGACCCGGTACAACGTCATGTCGTATCAAAGATACGAACCCTGCTATATCACCGATCTCACGGCCTCAAATCAAATCTCATCGACTCAGCTCAATCCCAAGTATCATCCTCAATCCGTATGTGAACACATAGTCCCATACCCATGTGAACACATAACTATAAAGAATCCCATGAGCACATATCAATAGGAATGTATGCAAGTATGTATGTGTGTATGTCTGTGTAACACTACCCTAGGGTTCGCAACACTAAAAATAGTCCAACACACCAATATCCATCCAAAGCATCGTTATTAATCCTAAATAACATATAATAATTGTTGGTGTGTATACACATCTGTATACACCACCACGGACTGCGGGGGTGCTATACGCCATCCACCCGACTTCTCCCCGTAGATATAAATCTACTCACCTGGTCCTCGCTAGCCGGTGCCGACGTTGCCACGCGCTTGCTTGTCGTCTCGAAGTCCACATGGGGGTACCTACATATCATAACGCACCATATCTCATTAAAATCCGACTCATGATCAAAACGACGCACGAATCCCACATAGGTCAAAACCTATGGTTGCTTTCACAAATCAACCCAAAAACCCTCGACGTCGGCGTACAAACGCCAAACCATCGAGAAAAACCCAAATACACTCATTTGCACATTCACGAACACTAATTTTAATATAAACTAGGTTAAAACTCACAAAAACGCCAATTTCACTCAAAAGTCATTTTTCCGAAAAACTAGCAAGCACAATTCGCCGTTTTTGTATAAAACACGATGTTTAAATGAATGTAGCGGCCAATATATTTATTAAATATCTTAAATAAGTCATAAAAACCATTTCCATAATTTAAACTCATAAATTTGCATAATTTCCAAAATCCTAGTTTGCAAAATATCAAATTTAACACCCTTTAAAGCAAAATTCACAATTCATCAATTAAGCTTCGTTTTGCATGAACCAAAGTCATTAAACCACTCATTATAATAGTTATAATGACATGAACACTTAATTATATTTTAATCTAAGCATTTGATAATTTTTCAAAAACTCTAGTTAGCAAAAACAAAACTTAATTTAGACATTTCCATGCAACAATATGAAATTTAACTACTAAATTACTTTCTACAAATTCTAAGATGGTAAGCTACCCATCACAACCATACACCAATTCACAATAACCTAACTTGCATTCAAACCTTTTCTTGAATTCCAAAACGTGCAATTAAACTCACATATCTAAATAACACTTAAATAAATTAGCTTAAGAAATTAGTAACAATTTAAGCAACAAAATGTTTAGAAATATACCCAAAAGCGTATGAAGATCCACAAGCATCCATGGCACTCCAAAATGCTCTCTTTTCACAAGGATCCATGCTTGAAATGCTAAGGAATAATGGGTAAGTGTTGGATTTGGAAAAAAGCTTTGAAATTGTATGGATTTTGAAGCTTTTTTTTTAATGGATTTTTGAAGCAAAAATGGAGTGAGAACTTGGGGAGGGGGGGCTGCTGCTAAGGGATCAGTTTCGGCCAGATTTTGGGGGGAGTGGGTGAGTGAGGAGAGAGAGTGAGGTGGGGAAAGTTGTTTCAAGTCAAAGTCAACTCAATTTATATCATTTTCTACTCTTTTCTTTTCTTTTCCTTTTCTTTCCTTTACAAACCAAGTGGGGAAAAAGTGAGGGCTGCTGAATTTGGCTAAAGGGAGGAGTAAGTGGGGGTATGGGGGTGTGGGTACGGGTGTGGGGTGATGAAAAATGATAAATACAATACCCCAAACATCCATTTACGCTAAAAAGAAAGCCATTTTTCTTCAATAATTTCTAAACCGTTTTGGCAAATGATTTCGTTCCAAAAACCACATGATAAATTTTTATTTAATGTTTTATGATGCACAAAATTTGTTTCAACTCATTCCAATTTGTAATTTTCCCTAATTAAATGTATTAGTGACGGATTAAAATAATAATAAAATAATATTTTTTTTCAGAAAATTTGAAATTTCACCAGCGGCTCAATAAACACCAAATAATAGCAATTACATAGCTAGAATATGTATATTTAATTTTTATAATAAGATATTTGTATTTTGACTTTTTACAGAAAACCACCTCATTTTACCGATTTTCCGAAATTTCCCCGAAACGATTTTCAAAACGCTACAAACCCCCTCCACAAATGCTAATTTGCAAAACTGCAAATAAGCCCTTCCATCAGAAAGTCCGGCCGGAAAGGAACAAAGGAAAACTGGCCTGAACAGAATGCAAACTGGCAACCTCAGAAAACTGATCCCGTAATAAATTACAGAAAAACCCCGCGACTGCATATACATGCCCGCATTTGTATTCCCACTGAATATAAATGCAAAGAGACAAAATCTACACTGTCTAATACTAGGATCCGGTTTAAACCAAAGCCCGCTAGTAAAATCCGTCTGATCACGATCCGTGCAATACCGCACGTATCTGATCGAACCCTGCCATATCTCCATACGGCCTCTACAGCGTTTCGCCCGAAACTTGAGTAACTATGTGTGGGGGACTCTAAAGACTCGTCAATACTATGGCTGTGGATTTAACCACTAGCACGTCAGAGGTATCATCCATACGTAACGAGCTACCAGCTATTGACCAAAAGGGACGTCGATGAGCGAACTCATCCTGACACCCTACTGAGCCTGTCAGTGACAATATCCATATAGTCCGGTCCGGTCGTCTATGAGCATCGCATGGCAGGCCTAGGGGGTTGGTAAAAGTCAGACCCCCAAAAGCGGTATAAGTCGTGTCGGAGTATAGTCCAGAACACCCTGAGATACTACTGGAATACCTACCAGTAAATCTCCTGCCTCGGCCGAGGGCTTTATGTAATGGCTCTTCTAGACACGACGCGACCTCACCCCCAATACCGGGAGAGACGAACCCCCGCAGATCCGCTCACTGCCTCCATATGGCTCGGGACTGTACCCAACTAAAACCTGTTTGCACGTCTCCTTTGAGCGTGGTAGGGTAGTAATCAAAGCACAGTGGGAACTCACACGAGACAAATGACGATCTCAGGTCGATGAACTAACCTGTACACATGTCACCTGGGAACTGCTATCTGACGTCTGGTATAATCCTAACTAGCAGGTTCCCGGCGAGTCCTGTCTGGTGTACTCATAACCCAATGAGCACCTGTATACATCTTAGGTGAACCAACTGACACTAATGGCTTGTGAGACAGGCCACCGCCCCTCGTCGGGGTCTCGACTGTATACACTAGTCTACTCTGGAGTATCGATGCCCTGTCTCGAAACTCCCTCGACTAAGGACCTTTTAAGGATTTGCTTATAGACCCCAGCTCCCACGTATATGATCGCCCTCATACTGCTGGTAGTCAAGCAAGAATCCTAGGGTCTCTATCAACGTGCAATAGTGACCTGTAAGGTCACCTAAAGCAGTACACGATGATAAAGATAAACCAGATAGCATACTATCATCTCGAGTAACACTGTCTTACCGGCATAGGTCCTCCCTCAATCATTGCAATCACATGCCTGTGATCCAATAATTGACTCTGAGGGCACTATATCCAACAGTGCTAACGCGTTTAAAAGATCGATCGGACGAAATTTTGAAAACTACAATTTTCTGTGTAAAGTTTCTGTCGAATTTTAAATCTGGTCTAAAAATCATTTTGAGCATCTCAGAAAATCGTGCAGGCTTTTTTAAGCATTCTGGTGAAATTTGGTAGACTGAAGCTTCCAAAGAGCCGCGGAACCGCCGCGCAAACCCTAGTTTGGCTGCGGTTCCACCGCCGTTTTGGAGCAACAGTAAACCATTTTTCTACAGTAGGGTCTTCATGTAAAATTGTGGTTTCTGGAATATTTCTTTTGGGCTCATATTTTGTTACTGTACTGCAGATGTACGTTGGGCCCACTTCGGGAAGTTTTGTCGATCGAAATTTAAACTTGTTAGTTTATAGTACTTACATTATATCTCCGACCGGGAATGTCATTTGAGCGGTAAATTGCGTCTAGTTGCTATAGTCCTTTTAGACGGCTTTGCGAACGTGACATTCGCGTTGATGTTCTGTGTTGTGCTGTGATGTTGCGGATTTGTCGTGGTGGATAGCAGTGTGCAATGGTAGTGCAGTTTGGATTTATTTGTACATTTGATATTGCGGGGCGAGCGTCCAACATGTGGACTGCCGTCTCTACCTCTTTGTATAATATTCTTTTGGGGCACGACCGGGCTGAGGTCGATGTACCCGTTGTACATATTTTTCATTTCTGTACTAAGTTTACCCCGTGACGGAGTGCACGGATAGCCGGGTTCTGGAGGGCAACGGGTCCGCATCATATGGCTTTAAGAGGTAGAGGGGCCTCACTCTAGTATTGGCAGACTATTCACCACACTCGTAGGGGGTACAGGTTGACCCAAGGAGGGATGCCCAAGTTACCGGATTCCGTGAAGTGCAGGGTGGTCCATTCACTATGCTGTAGGAGGCTGCCTCGCTTCAGGTTTTGGCGGGTAACTTGCTGCACCCGTAGGGGTCTAGGTTTCATTGCACAGGCTATCCACACGACCAGGGGAACGTCGGGTTTCAGCAGCGGCTCTGTGAAACCCGGGGATCCCAGATTATCTGTATTGTTCTGTGATGCTTATTACTTTTCTGTAATGTTGCATATTATCACGCCTGGAGCAATTATTGTATATTGGTATATATACTATTAGATGTTATATATGTTTTACACCAACGCTAGTCCAGTCCTCGCTCTGTCGTTAGTTAAGTAACCTAACGGGTGATGACGGGACCCAGTGACGAATGCGGATGGCATATACGTACATTTTATTTTCGTTCTTTTCTGGTGTGATTAATTGATGGGACTGCGTTGATTTTGATCAATGCAAAGAAAAACAAACCTATTTGGCAGTTGTTGGAACAGTTTTAAAGAGTGTTATTATAAAGACGTTTCCTTTTGTTTTGCATAGCGGTATTCGGTTGGAATATCCTGCACCTCATTCGACGAGGCAAGGGCCGATATCCCTTCACCGGGAATGACCCCTTGGGCAGAAGTTTGCGTCAGGGTAATAACTTCATATAGTCGATTACAAGTTGCTTTGCATCGCGGTATTCAGTTGGAATATCCTGCACCTCATTCCACGAGGAAAGAGCCGAGATCCCTTCACCGGGAGTGACCTCTTTAGCAAAGGTTTTCGCCACTATATTTTTATAAAAAGCTATCAGGTTCCTTCAGCGATATCATGTTCATTACGTTAAAGGTTTTTTGCCGAAAACCAGCCGTAGCCCTCCGTCATTAATTTTGGGTATTCAGTAGTATTCAAGCTATGTATTTTGCCCAACGCCAAGGCATAGTGTTTGGTAGCTGCTGGGCATTCATTTGTTGCATAAATAAATGAGTTGGTTTGGGACAGTCGTTCTGCCATTTTGGCCAACGTCAAGGGCATGTGCAGGTGGGTTCAAATTGACAAGATAGTGACGGGTAGAACTTGGAATGTGGCTTATGGCATTTTGACCAACGCCAAGGTTATAAGAGCATTGGGCAAAAATCATATCGGGAGTTTCTAAAGAAACTGAAACTTGCCAAGTATGCGCATACCTTCTGGAGTGTGAGTAACGTGAGTGGATTCCGTCATATTATCATGCGATGAGAGTTGGATCCCGATTCCCACTGATGAGTTGGTTTACTCTTCGGGTGATCCCGATTGATTCTTCTTTTAGGTTTGGAGGAGAATTTGACAGTACAGTGGGAGGTTTCCTAATTAGATATAGTGATAACCATTCTGATCTAGGTTAGAGTGCACGCAGAGTGTTTCTTTTTTCTCTCTCTATGGTAGCGACCATTGACCGACCCTAGACTATGACTCAGTGACCAAGTTGACCGAACCTTCTTAAAATACTGGCTTTTGGATTGTCCGAAGTGCATAAGTCTTTGCCGCTCCTTCTTTTACCCTTTGTATTTCTCAGAACACCCCGTATTACTACGGACATCCATTTCCATTGGATAGATCCATCGTATGGTTATATACGAACTCGAAGGGACTTCTTCGAGGATTGATCCAGGTTCAGGAGAAAAAGAATTGGTTTATTCAGTTGTTTTTTATTATCACCTTCTCTCAGGTTGCGAGGGCTCTTTTGTTTAGGAGAGTACACCTATTACGCTTATTGGATAGTCTTCTTCCAAACCATAGGCACGTGCCGAAAGGTAGGGAATGAAGAAAACCGATTAGCCTAAGTAGGGTGTACAGAAGGTAATATGTAAAGACAAAATAAAGGGATTAGAAAGAGGGAAAAGTAAATTGCGACTGCTATCATTCACGACCAAACCACGTACTTCATCGCCACTCCTATTTCACCTTTGCTTTTTTCCCCAGTTCGGGAGAAATAGAATAAAGTATTATTCAGTTGCCTTTTATCATCACCTTCTCTCAAAGTTGCGAGTACTCCTTGGTTTAGGAGGGTACACCTATTATGCTTACTAGATAGTCTTCTTCCAAACCATAGGCTGGTGCCGAACGGTAGGGAAGGAAGAAAACCATTTAGCCTAATGATGGTGTACAGAAGGTAATGAATAAAGAAAAATAAAGGGATTTGGAGAGATGGCAAATGAAATATACGATTAAAGTCATGAATTGGATTATGGAAGAGACATTACCAGGAATACCAGGATACCCCTATGAAACATTTTCATGTTTCAGTGCATTGTTAAAGCAAAACCGTTTTCTCGATTAGATACTTATTCCAGGGTATGTATTTACCAGGTATGATTCTCATATCTGTATGGTTTTACAGATGATGAGTGGGAGTAAGTTATTGGGAATTAGGTAATCATCCTCATTATATCGGAATTCGTTGTAATTGGTGATATTTGAGGAAATCGCCTGGGTACAGTTTTCAACCTACGATGCACAGGTTTTGAGTTATTCAACTCAGCGGACTTATACAGAGTATTGTATGTTGTCCAGTGTCCATCAGGACAAAGGGGTTGGTCCTCGTACTATGTTCTATTTACTTGTGACTTCTCTAGTTTTTAGACAAGTGTTTCGTAGAAATACAAGGTCTAAGTTTTGAGAAGTTGTGGGTATAAGAATAAAGTAGAGAACCAGGTGTCGCAAGTATCGGGATTCTTCAAAGAGATCGAAGATGTAGATACTTGTGATTGGTATTCCGTTAATGTTTTTGAGAAACTTGTTTCTCTTTCAGATTACTCATAATTGGATGGATTCCTAAGTTGAGTAATACTGATTAGCCTCTCTCCATAAAGTTGATATGCACTGGAAACAGCTGCATGATTAGAATCTGGTTCCAATTAAATCAGTGCTAAAGTTTCTATATTGGATATAGAATGGTTCATATCTTAACGATGTTAAGGTACGGGGAGTTGTCCGGCTTATGCTTAAAACCAGACTCTGGATAACTCAGGGCACGTTTTTGTAATGGCTGTTTATGGGTTGGCCTAGGCTATGACGAGGGTTGACTTTCAACTATCTGGAAGATCAATAGTGATATTGTTCTTGACTCGCCACAGTTTTAGTAAAATGGATTTTTTCAGAAAAAAATAGTGGGAGTATGGTAGAACTGGAAGTGATTCCAGAACCGCAAACGATTACGGAAAATTTAATAGGACCGAAAGATTCAATCAGGTTTAACATTCCATTAGCCACTCCGCAAATATGATGGGTAACCTCAGACACCAGAGAAGTACTTCGGTAGCCTCAAGGACGGTGACAGGGAGGTTTTTGCTTACCCAGACTTGACACTACTGTTGTTCCAGACTATGAGACCTGGTAGGAGGTTAAGTATAGCATCGTTCTAAACTAGTTTTAGAAGTGCACGTATATATTATTCTGCCAGAGGGTTGTCGTAGTCAGTGGGAGCAGCGGAAGCATAGTGGGCAAGTAGCTTATGTCTAGACTTGAGCAGTTATAGTGGAGATAGATCATCTAATTTTGATGATACAGTCATGGGTTTGACTTCATCAGAATAGGGGATGGATCTGTTAAGAAGGTAGTAGGGTGTGATGCCATGGTATTTGGATGACATACACAGAGTAGGAAGAAAAATTCCTATACTACGATCGGTTGTACTGTCGTCGTCACACAGTTGTTTCTCTAGACAGGATTTGGATCTAATATCAGACATTCTGGTTTCTAGATATATGGTTTTAGATCTAGATTTGGGTAGTTTCCCAATGTAGGTACTTTGACAGTATTCTGATAGTTTTTAGAATAGTTGACTCCTGGCATGGTGGTGTACCTGCAGGTGATGGAGTCACCCTCTCTAAAGGTGTCTTACAGACTAAAGGGGAGAGGGATGTGCATGATTGGCAGATCACTTGCTTAGGCAAATGAGTCAATCGTGAGATGTCAAGTACCACACCAGATGTTGTTTTTGCACTAGATGCGATAAGTTTGTATTAATCCAATCCTGGAGAAACATAAGGAAGCAGTTTTAGAACATAAGTGCATGTTCTACGGATTTGATGACGGCATCCTCCTTCGGAGATGGTTATCATTCCTGGCTTCAAAGGTGACATGGATGACAGAGTGATTGTCAGAGTTATAGTTTTCCCTCTGATGAGGGACAGTATTATGGACAGGTGGTCCAAGAGGATACTGTAGGACGCATGGTGCTGGATACTGATTTGTCACGACCCAAATTTGGCCCGTAACCGGCACTTAAACTACGTAACGTCTAAAAGCGTACGCAACTTAAGTAAGCCGAAACCCAGAAATCTAAACCACCCAAAACTGGATCAACGGAGAAAAACATAGTTTTAAATATTCGGAAATTTTCAAGTAAAAATCTTTAAGTTTAGTTTTCGTTCTTAAAAATTTCGGCAGCACCTCCTTTGTAAAAACTAACCCCGAAAACGGGTACAACATAGATAATAAATAAAAGCATCCCAAACGGGAGCAAATCACGCCCAACGGCGGAGACAACCACCACAACATATATACGACGCCGAAGCGAAGAAATATAAAAGAAAACTGCATAAAGAAGTAAAACTTTTCAACAAAAAGCGGCTCCCACGAGCACGGCACCCAAAGTCACCAAAAAATATAACACTGAATCCTCACAAGTCGTCTCTAAGTCATATACAACATAGTGGTAGATGGAGAATAATAGATCCAACAAAAAAATATACAAAGTACAAACAGATAACCGCAACCCACCTAAAAGCAAGGCTTCACAGCCAACCGTAGCGGTATCCGCAAAAGTAGAGATGAAAAGATGCCCTGCCGCGACTACTCAGAGGGTAAGTCCTGCACAACACTGTGGCGCAACGGGGGTGAGTTGCCAACTCGTGAATAGTAACTAACATCATACAGTAATCGCAAGTATGCACGAACAGCGATCTATCTATCACAAGTAATCCGATAGCATAAGTATGATAGGTGAATATGCAACAATCATGTAAAGGTACATCATCAGGGTACTACAACTATATGAAACAATGCATATCAACATAATCCTGAGTGTGGGATGATATAATATAAAATCTCATGCAAAAATCATCAGCATGGAAAAACACCAGTGTCCCTCACTGACACATCAAATCCCAAATCCTCAGGCACCGCATCCTAAGATCGGCCCTCAAATCCTGTATGTCTCACGAAAACCTAAGTGTCAAACACCGACACTCGAAACATCATGAAACCCGTGTCTAGCATCGACACGTAAATCCTCATAACTCAGGCGCTGTCACCATGACTAGCCCTGACGATATGTCATACCTCACTCCGGTCGGTATCTCCAAGATAACCGCCGAGTCCAAATACAATCACCGGTAGGTAGTGGTCCCACCGTCAGGTTTATCGTCTACACCACGAAATCACCACTCACCCCGGGGTACCATACCGGGTCCACCATGTACCCGCAGACGGTGCATCCCGCTCCTCGAATCGGGTATCACAAGCTAAATCTCAGAACCGAGAAATCACATGGTGGACGCATCAAATATCATATCAAGAGAAACCGGGTTTTCAAACAATACAAAGTTTTCTTGAAAATATCCCCCACGGTTCTCAAATCCATAAATCATATGAAATCCATATCTCAATGCGTAAAATCCATATAAAACTGATATATGCAACATAAAATATCAATATGAGCATATAAAGGGAAAACCGCTCTTTAAATTGAATCTAGCTTTAAAAACATATCAGGCGGTTCCCAATTCCTTCGAAAATAAATGCAGTATCATATGAAGTGTACATGTAAGTGTAGCAGGGTTTAAGTATCCACATGTAATCAAGTACGAGGGTGTACATGTCAATATGTATACATGATGTATAGGTAATTATAACAAGATATAAGTGAAGTGGAATAAGGTTCACTACCTTAACTATTCCTGCCCAATGCAATATCACGTATGTATGTGTCCACAGTATTTCATATGCACAATAGAATATGAGTTACTACTCTAATTATTCCTATCCACTATCATATCACATATGTAGGTGTTTGTGCGTGTCATGGCAATTACAGACGGTGTGGGTGTAGCATACAATTTAGTGCTCGTGCAACATGAACCGTCAGTAATGTGTTATATCTAAAGGTACGAGTCAAGTACAACAGATAATGCTATGCAATAACATTCATATGAAAGTAACTAATATGCAAATACATGCAGCTATCATATCATATTCGCCCCGACGCATAACGCCATACGGGCGATTTCCCCGTAGATGTTAAATCTACTCACCGATGGTCTCGAGCTAAGAAAATCCGACCACCTGCTTCCCCTTGTCCGCAGCACCCGAAGTCCCTGCTTGCGAACCTAAAATTTCATAAATACAACACATAAGCTAAATATCCTATAATGACGGAAAGACAACGAAACGCGACGAAAACGCCCGGAAAATTACACTGCGCGCTTAGCGCATCTATCGCGTACGATACCGGCCAAAACCCTAATTGGGGTCGCTAAACTACAAAACACCACGTCTGGACCCCGATCGTCCCGATCGCGCAACACAACACAAAAATTACGAGGAATACACTGGATATAACCTCGCAACTACCAAACGAACCCTACGTCGGAAAACCCCGAAATCTAGTAAGCAACCTATCGCAATATATCGCACTAGATTCAAGATAACACAAATCTAACAATTACAAATACCTTAAAATAGCTTAACTAAGCTATCTAAACCAATCCTATATTTTTTACACTCGCTAATTATGTTTTAGCAAAAATCTAGTAAGCAACTTTGCTTAATTAAACAAAATGCTTATTAGCAATTTTTAACATTTTCTACTAGATTAATCTTTTCTAAAACCCAATTTAACACTTCAAATAAACACTAATCACTTAATCAAAAATTAACCCTAACACGAATTTCTTAAACCAAATATAATGAATTAATCATGATTTAAATGCTAAACTAAGCACTTAACTAGTTAACTAAATTAGCTAGTTAAAGATTAAAGCAATTAATTATGGATTAAGGTAAGAAATTATACCTCCTCAAGAACACCAAAAAGAACTTAGATCCATCACTTTAGCCTCCAAAACTCAAGCTTTGATGAAGATCCATGAAGGATTAGTGAAGGAAAAAGGTTTAATATTTATATAGGAATTTTTGGATTTATTTTTGGATATCTTTTTGTGTTTTTGAAAGAAAATGAGAGAGAAATGAGCTTGGAATGATTTTGGACAGAAATGGGGGAGTTAGGGTCGGCCAAAGGGAGTGGGGGGTATTTTTGTGAATTTTGGGTGAAGAAATTACTAGGAAAATGAGTAATAAAAGCTAATAAATGCATTTTGCCACCTTTTCACCTTTTCTTTTCTTTTTAAAATAATTCCTTTTGCACTCCAAAAATATTTAGATATTTAAAAAGAAGTTTCTAAAATAATTCTAGTGACAAAATTAATTTATTCACAAAAGAAAAATTTTCCCGATTTACGTGCACAAAACACTGCTTAAAATAATATTTTTTTCGGGAAAAAATCTATCTGAACCAAAACCTCCCAAATACTCCCAAAGTTCGCGCACAAGCTTTATTTTGGCCAAATAAGGTGTCGGTAAGCTTATACGGTCGTTTGATCGAAATCGGGTTAAAACGGGAAAAACCGACAATTTTGCCCTAAAACGGAAAAATTCGCAAAACGATTTCTAAAACGTTACATGATTAGGTTCAATAATCGATACAGTCTAAGAAGTTTGGATTTGGAGTTCATTTATAAACTAGGTCCCATCAGATATCCAGACATATTCTAAGACAGGTATTACTCAATTCGGGAGATGGCTTTCTCCGCGAACTTGAGATTAAGAGAGACCTAGAAAGAAACATCAAGGAGGATCCACTCACTGATGCTATTTCTCGAACACAATAGTTTTACAAACGGGCTTTGTGAAACTGACTAGTAGAGAGTTGGATGTTCGGTTTCATACGGGCTGTGAGTATGCGACATCGCAATAATTAGCCTTAAGTGCAAGTGGGAGATTGTTGGATATAGTGCCCTCAAAGTCAATTATTGGATCGCAGGCACGTGACTGCAATGATTGCGGAGGACCTATACCGGTAGGACAGTCTTACTCGAGATGATAGTATGCTATCTGGTTTGCCTTTATCAGTCGTGTACAGGTTCAGGTGACTGATCACTGTTACACTTTGATAGAGCCCTTAAGATCTTGCTTTACTACCAACAGTATGATGGCGATCATATACGTGAGAGTTGGGTGGTTTATACGCATGTCCTTAATTATGGTCCCTAGTCGTGGGAGTTTCGAGACTGGGCATTGATACTCCGGAGTAGACTAGTGTATACATTCGAGACCTCGATGAGGGGCGGTGGCCGGTCTCACAAGCCACTGGTGTTAGTTGGATCACCTAAGATGTATACAGGTGCTCATTGGGTTATGAGTACACCGGACAGGACTCGCCGGGAATCTGCTAGTTGGTATTATACTTATCGTCAGATAGCAGTTCCCTGGTGACATGTGTACATGTTAGTTCATCGACATGAGGTCGTCATTTATCTCGTGTGAGTTCCCACTGTGCTTTGATTTCTACCCTACCACGGCTCAAAGGAGTCGTGCAAACAAGTATTTTTTGGATACAGTCTCAAGCCACATGGAGGCAAGTGAGCGGATCGGCAGGGGATTCGTCTCTCCCGGTATTGTGGGTGAGATCGCGCTGTGTCTAGGAGAGCCATTACACAAAGCCCACGGCCGTGGCAGGAGATTTACTGGTAGGTACTCCAGTATTATCTCATGGTGTTTTTGGGCTACACTCCGACACGACTTATACTGCTATTGGGGGTCTGACGTTACCAGCCCCCTAGGCCGATATGCGATACTCATAGACGAACGGACCGGACTGTATATACATTTTCACTGTTAGGCTCAGTAGGGTTTCCGGATGAGTTCGCTCATCGGTGTACCTTGAGGTCAATACATAGGCAGCCGTTACGCACAGCTAGTGCTGCTGACGGCTTGTGGTTAAACCCACTGCCAGGGTACTGACGAGTTATTAGAGTTCCCCACAGATAGTTTCCCAAGTTCGGGCGAAATGTTGTAGAGGCCGTATGGTTTTATGGCAAGTTTCGGAAAATGCACGTGCGTTTACGCACGTGTCATATTTCGGGCAGATAATACTGGTGGGCTTTGGTTTAAGCCGGATCCGAGTATTATACTGTGTAGATATAATATCTTTGTCTCAGTTGCATTTGTATTCGGTCGTAATACAAATGCGGGTATATTTATACTGTTACGGGGTTATCCTGAAATTCGTTTCGGGATAGCTTTTTGGAAGTTGCCAGTTTCCAGTTTCCAGTTTTCTATCACCCGTATTTAACATTCGGTTAAATGCGGATTTATCTTTTCTTGGGTGAGTCATGGTTCTAGAAGTTTCTAGATGATGACTAGGATGATGAGGTGGCTTGTGACTCATCTTGGCATTAATTAGTTGATGACTAGTTAAGGTGACTCATTGTTTCATTAATGTTATTATGCTAGGTCTTATCTAACTCATGCTTTGTTTGATTGTTATGATAAGCTTAGGTTTATGGTCACATTCCTTTACTCTCCTACACTCACCCCCCACCATATATGGCCGGCCCCCTCTTTGGAAAAATATGGTTGTTGTTCATTTGAAAAGATTATGATAGTTTTGGATTCATGGAAATTAGATAGCCTCATTTCTCATTTCACCCGATTCAAATGGCAACTTCATTAACCGTTCGTCCATGGCTTTGGACGAAGTGAGACAAAGTGTTCTACTCATTCTCTACACCAATCTTGGTCATCTCTTTTAGCAAACTTGATGACCGAGTTGCCTCGAGTCAGAGGCGGGAGCCTGTTTAAAGATCCGTTGACGTGGTGCCACCTGGACGAGGAGATCGGAGATCGACGAGATCGGAGCAGTCGCAACAAATCGTGGGATAATGGTTAAAGAACGAAGGACTCGAATCGTTCGGTATAACCTTTCTACCCTCTTTGTAGTTTGTTAGTTTAGCAATAATGGCAGATCCGGGTTATAGTATACGATAGCGCCAGTTAAAAAGTTTTTGTTCCGCATTTGACGTCTGTTAGACGGCCGGGGCGCTATCGTAGACTTACACTTGTGCTCCCCTTCTTGGGTCTATCCTAATGTGGAAAAATAAATAATATACAATGGTGACATCATCCTCAACCCGGAAGCGCCCCAATAAAAGAATATTACATACAATGATTTTACATGAATGAAAATGAAAAACTCTCATCTCATATAAAACCCTCGGCTATTCAAACACGACGATCCAATATAACATATCCTAGCAACACATAACATAACATGTCATCAACGTAAGTAAATATGCGTATCCCAATTGTCGTTGACATATAGCAACGAAACCGGTGATACTCCACATATTATACTTACGGTCGCAGAAAAGAAAGTGAAAAACTATAATAGTTGGAATCCGCAACCACCTTAGACATCGCATGCCTAACCAAATGAATTCCTTAGATATCGCATGCCTAACAATTATAAACCCCGCATTTTAGTTTCGATACCGAAAACACTTTTCAATAACATGTCGGGTAATTCAACAAGATTCCCGACATCCTGATCGAATGCTCGTCAGAAACTTTAGTAGACGGCCGCACCCTCCAATGCCGTTGACGAAGTGCACTAAGGCGGAACACCACTTCCGCGAGCAACCGAACGGATGCTTTAGGCGACGGGGTTCTCCTACAGTCACTTGGTCGAGGCTATGGGACGTGGCTATCTATTAAGTTTACCCGGCGAATATCCGCGTACGCTACGTGATTGCGACGGACTTTTGATCACATCAAAATCCCATGGCAACCGATCATCAGAGACTAAACTGCTAGATTTATAACATTCAAACTAGTTATCTCATAACTACTTGTGGATTCTAAATATTGTATCCCATCACATAATATCCGGACGACGTTAAACTCTTCGATCGATTCATCAAAGTCCCACAATTTCCCGACAGCTCAACACTTGAGCACAATATTAATAATACCCAGAAGATACCACAGTACTTATGAACCAGCCGTAGAAGGGTCAAACCAATGCCTCACATGTGACAACGCTAAACTACCACAAACCCTAGGGTTCAAGTGGCGGTTTTGATGGCCACATAATCGAGTTAAGGTTTACGTTCTTCTAGAGGGTCCACAGAATCACTTGCATGTTTTTCTGAATACGTTAAACTTGGAAAAATAGGTTTTTGACATTCGATCGAACTTTTTAACATCGCCTAGACAACATGCGAACAACCCGAAACAATGTTAAAACTACGACTACGAAACACTCCGACTTGCTTATAGTGTAAGATTACATCACATGCAAAATTAGCAAAAACAAACAACACCTGAAACTATCAAAACTAAATGCCCTGAAATTTTGTGTGTGTTCATGATATATCCCATACATCACTCTGTACTTGTTTGAAAATTTTTTTGACAACTTTTAAAAATTGACAGCAAGCAGGTTTTGACGATGCAGATTTCGGAGTATTTCGGTTTCGTAATTCTAACAAAATCCGTATAAATTTCTAGCATGGTTCTGATACCACTGAAGGGTTACCTACGATGGCAGCAAGGTTTCAGGAGGCATCGTCCATGCCAAATTAAAATTTTGCCGTTTTAGCTAACCCTAACTTGAATCGTAAACTAGAAATATACGAAATCGATATGCAAACACTTTGCAACAAGTAGTGAGCAAGGAATACAACCTTTGTAGTCCGTTCCTTCACTTCAATAGCTCCGTGTAGAAGTCCCTTTCGCTGCGATCGCAAACTCCGGACTCTAGAGAGGCTACATGAAGAAACGAGCGTGCTTGCTTCGATGACTTCGAGGCCGAAAATGATCTACGTCGAGGAGACACTAACTCAAGCTATTCCTTCACTAGGTCATGAACTTTGTGAAGAGAACACCCTATACTACATGGCAAGTAGTAGAGAATGATGAAGTAGGAAGTGGGCTCACTTTAGAATTGATTTTCTCACACTTTTTCTCATAACTCCGTTAGAGCTAGAAAGCTTTTGAGGAGGAAGAAGAAGAAGAAGATGAACTCAAGTGAATAATTCATCCAAATGAATTATGTAACCATGGGTGAGTTAAAGCTATCATGCTTAACTCATGTAGAGAATAAACAATACACTATGGTTAAGAGTTGGGTTCGATAATATCTTATGGAATGACAAAAGAGTTGACTTTGTCAAAGTTTCTACAAGCTTCATGAAAGCTTGACAACATTGACTGAGTCATTCTCTTTTGTTATTCTTAAGACATAAACAAAACCCTAATTTAACTTAATCACGGTATAAGTCGCATACACCCATCTTGTATGTATCATCAAGCATGATACAAACATGTACACTTGCATATATCACATATAAACAATGTGCACAATCTAGTGAGAAAATAAATAATAAGTAAGCTAATACTAGTTAATGTAATGTAATATATCAAATATATAATTATACATTAAATTATTAAATCAACTCTTGATTTAATAATCCGGCTATATCACATATAACCGACTAATATTATAATGTAATATCTTATCGAATCAACACTTGATCCGATAACCCGGTTATATCACATATAACCATCCATGTCACACATCGCGAGAATTTAGTGCGGTGTTACATATCGCATTAATCTCGGTCTTGCACATATCACATATGTGCTCCTACTCCGTTTCGCTTGAGCCAAGAAACCCCTGTGTAGGACTCTGAAGACTCGTCAATACGCCGGTAGTAGGTGATGATCATATCAAACATCCACAAGCCGCAAGTGGTTTGCTAAACGTAATGACCACCCGGTTATTGAGCGATCAGAAGATCAACATGCAAGCCTGCTCACACTCCTGTGAATCCAATCAGTAACACTACCATACAGTCTGGTCTCTTCGTCTGATATGTCGCATATCTCGTCTAGGCGTGGTAAACGTCAGACCCCAGTAACTCGATTAGTCGTGTCGATATGAGGCTCATAACGGGTCGAGAAACTACTGATAACACTTACCAGTATATCTCTGAAGCAGCCTTGGCCAAGGACTTCCTGTTATAGCCAATCGAGCACAGCGCAAGATCAACCCCCTATACCGGGAGATACGAAACCCCTCCTATCGCTCATTGCCTCCATGTGACTCGGGACTGTACCCAAAAGCCACCATTTTGCATATTCTCTTGAACTTGGGAAGGTGGAAATCAAAGCACACTGGGAATCATACAAGGCTCTATGACGATCTCGGGTCTACAGACTAACCTATACCAGTGTCACCACAGAACTGCCATACCATCTGGGAGTTCTCGGCGAGTCCGTCCAGTGTACCCAGTTTCCACTGAGCACCCATATACAGTCTCTGATGTCAAACACCAATAGATATGGGATCATCCATCGCTCATCTACATGAATCGAGAAGATATACGCTAGTCTACTCTGGTATATCGATGCCCTGTCTCGATACACCTACGACTAGGAACATTTGAAGGATGTACTTAGCGACTACTTGTCCCCACTAGTATGATCTGCATAATAATCCTGGTAGTCAAGTACTCATCCTAACGGTTTTATCAACATGTAAAATAGAGACAATCAGAGTACATGTTAAGATAAAGAGCAACCAGATAGCATACTATCATGTTGAGCAAGAAAGTCCTCCATATATATGTCCAAGCATCCACTACAATATACATCGTATGTACAGTAATGGCCTCTAGGACATACATATCACTAACAGGTTTAACCCTTCATTTAAGAACTTTGTTCTCCCTTGTGGTAAAAGATCTGCAGAAGCAGATCTCTTCACAAGTTGAGAATTTAATTCTCATCGCGGAGACTCTGCCATGCAGATCCAAAACCTAAGGGAAGAACTAAGTCCAAGGAATTAAATCCTTAAAAAAAAAAATATATATATATATATATATAATAAGGGATTTGAGATTTTTAAGACTCAGAGAAAGAATTCTATGCATATTGATGGTCACGTGTTCACACGTGACCACCTGTGATGAACTCAAAAGAAAGATTGAAATAGATCACGTGTTCACACGTGACCCCCCTCGCTGATAATGCTTGCCACTTTTTAAAAGAAAAGGGAATAAACCAAAGGAAACAACGTCTGACTCCGAGGCGCCCTCACGTGCTCACACGTGATGGCCACATGAATAAAGTGTTTAACACTTATATAAAGATGGGGAATAAAATCAAGCGAACAACACCATCTTTAAAAGCATCACGTGGGACATGTGAGCTCTCTCAAATTCCAGTGTTTAACACTGCCTCAGAGCATCACATTGGAGCACGTGAGCACTAAAGGTACATTAGTGTTTAACACTATAAGGAACCAACTCCAACTTCAAATCAGTTAAGTTCCTTCTGAGATTAAATCTCCAAACAAACTGAGCCTCTATGCTCAGAACTGATAACTCTTTGATTTGGAATCTGGTTCAAGGGTACATCTCTCCACACCTCTGATATATGTCGTTGTAATCTTTCAACGTCTTCAGAGAGGTGGAAGGTCCCAATAACCAATAACTCTTGGTGCACCCCCAAACCAATAAGCCAAAACTCTCCCAATGGACTGTAATGTCCTTAAACTAACCCAATGGACCGTAATGTCCTTAAACTAACCCTATGGACGGTAATGTCCTTAAACTAACCCAATGGTCCGTAATGTCCTTAAACTAACTCTATGGACCGTAATGTCCTTAAACTAACCCAATGGACCGCAACGTCCCTAAACTAAACTCTGCGGACTATGATGTCCTTAAACCCAATGGACCGCAACGTCCCTAAACTAAACTCTATGGACTATGATGTCTTTAAACCTATGGACCGCAACGTCCCTAAACTAAACTCCATGGATTATGATGTCCTTAAACCCAATGGACCGTAACGTCCCTAACCTAACGATAGAGTGTTCACACGTGACCACCTGTGATGAACTCAAAAGAAAGATTGAAATAGATCACGTGTTCACACGTGACCCCCCTCGCTGATAATGCTTGCCACTTTTTAAAAGAAAAGGGAATAAACCCAAGGAAACAATGTCTGACTTTGAGGCGCCCGCATGTGCTCACACGTGATGGCCACCTGAATAAAGTGTTTAACACTTATATAAAGATGGGGAATAAAATCTAGCGAACAACACCATCTTTAAAAGCATCACGTAGGACATGTGAGCTCTCTCAAATTCCACTGTTTAACACTGCCTCAGAGCATCACGTTGGAGCACGTGAGCACTAATGGTACATTAGTGTTTAACACTATAAGGAACCAACTCCAACCTCAAATCAGTTAAGTTCCTTCTGAGATTAAATCTCCAAACAAACTGAGCCTCTATGCTCAGAACTGATAACTCTTCGATTTGGAATCTGGTTCAAGGGTACATCTCTCCACACCTCTGATATATGTCGTTGTAATCTTTCAACGTCTTCAGAGAGGTGGAAGGTCCCAATAACCAATAACTCTTGGTGCACCCCCAAACCAATAAGCCAAAACTCTCTCAATGGACTGTAATGTCCTTAAACTAACCCAATGGACCGTAATGTCCTTAAACTAACCCTATAGACCGTAATGCCCTTAAACTAACCCAATGGTCCGTAATGTCCTTAAACTAACTTTATGGACCGTAATGTCCTTAAACTAACCCAATGGACCGTAAGTCCTTAAACTAACTCTATGGACCGTAATGTCCTTAAACTAACCCAATGGACCGCAACGTCCCTAAACTAAACTCTGCGGACTATGATGTCCATAAACCCAATGGACCGCAACGTCCCTAGACTAAACTCTATGGACTATGATGTCCTTAAACCTATGGACCGCAACATCCCTAAACTAAACTCCATGGATTATGATGTCCTTAAACCCAATGGACCGTAACGTCCTTAACCTAACGATAGAGCCCAAATGCTCTTTCATTAGATCTAAACGATCCTAAAACCTTGTTAAGTAGATCTTAGTCTAAAATTAGACTAACGTATCCTTAACAACCGTTTATGTTTGATCTTAATCTCAAACGAGATTAATGATCCTTAAATCAAACAAACCCAAATCTAAGAAAATACGGATTTGGACTAATCCCCGCCCTACGGGAGACAACATAAATTAGTTTTCGTATATAATCCATGGGCAACCAAAAAATAAAACAAACACATTCGACACGAAGTGAACATCTGGAGCAGGAGAAAGTGGTTATCGTTATGCGGTAACGTAATTAACTGCAGGGGCTTGCGCCTGCAGGGAAAAGCGTCCCCACAATAAAAAACTCTCGCAAACGAGGGGGAATCTGACGAAGTCTGCTACAACGGCCGCATCTGTCCAAACCTCCGATATATGGTGCGATAAATCAACTTGGTATTTTCGGAGAGGTGGACGGGTAAACCTAAATAGCATCTGCCCCCAAATTCAGGCAAGACGTTCGTCTTTTCCGGTTTTTGGTGGTAAACAGATTTTGGCACGCCCGGTGGGACCTTTTCCTCTTTCCACTCCACACTTTGTGTGTCGTGTTTTTCAGCGATCAAATAATCGTGGTATATATATTAATGGTTTCCCTTGGGTGATGGAATACTGAAGCCGGGGTTCCGTCTCTATGAAGAATGGCGTTTGCTCCCACCATAGCAACTCAGGCTTTGTCATATCCGGTGGAGTCAAGTATAGGCCACTTGCAGTCTCAAATCTCTGCAATCCGGCTCTTCAAGAAATCAACGGGCTTCTCTTTGGGTCGATACTCCTGTAGGGTTACTTAGCAAGGCATCAAGGTTTTGGGAGGTATCGTCCATGCCGTTTTCAAATTTTTGCCAAACTAAAGAACCCTAACCCTAGATTCTTTAACTAGAAATTTAAACGAACATGCAATGTAAACAACTTTACATACTAAGTGAATGCGGAATACAACCTTTGTAGACCTATCTTGCACTTCAAATGCTCCGTGTAGAAGTCCCTTCGCTACGACTAATGATCTCCTGAACTCTTGAGAGGATCCACAAGGTGAAAGATGCAAACTTGCTCGAAGTCTTCGAGGCCGAAGATGATCTACGTCGAGGAGACTCAAGCTCATGTTACCTCTTCACTAAATTACGGTTTAGTGAAGCAAACACCCTAAATTAAATGGCTAATAGTAGAGGATGATGAAGTAGGCAATGGGCTCACTTTAGATTTAATTTTCTCACAATATTTTCTCACCATTTCAAAAGCTAGAAAGCTTTCTCAATGAAGAAGAAGATGATCAAGTGAAGAATGAGAGAATGAACTCATATGAGGTGAAAATATAAACCATGGGTGAGTTAGTGTCATACACTAACCCATGTAGAGACTTAACTAAGGTTGAGAATAATGGTTAGGTTTATAAATATCTCGAGGAAAACAAAAGAGTGGACTTGGTCAATGGTTATCCACAAGCTTCTACAACCTTATAGCCATGCCAAATATTCACCATTTTGAATTACCTTGATAAATAAAAACCCTAGGATTAACCTAACTATAGTGTAAGTCTTATACACCCATGTTTCATGCATCATCAAGCATGACACAATAAATGTACATTAATATATATCACATATATACTATGTGCACACAAGTGAGAAAAAGAAATGTTTAGTGAGCAAATATTAGTTGATGTAAATTAATATATCAAATATATAATTATACATTAAATTATCAAATCAACACCTGATTTAATAATCCGGCTATATCACATACAACTGACTAATATCATATGAATCAACTTTTCGAATCAACACTTTATCCGATAATCCGGCTATATCACATATAACCGACCGGTTATCACATGTAGCGAGAATAGAATGCGGTATCATATATGCGCATTAATCTCGGTCCCGCACATATCACATATGTGCTCCTATTTCGTTTCGCATGAACCAGGAAACCTCTGTGTAGGACTCTAAACACTCGTCAATATGCCGGCAGTAGGTGATGATCATATCAAACACCCACAAGCCGCAAGCGGTCTGTTAAACGTAACGGCCACCTGGGTATTGAGCGATCAGAAGATCAACAAGCAAGCCTGCTCATACTCCTGCGAATCTAATCAGTAACACTACCGTACAGTCCGGTCTCTTCATCAGATATATCGCATATCACAGCCTGGGGGTGGTATAACGTCAGACCCCAATAGCCTGATAAGTTATGCCGATGCAAGGTCCATAACGGTTTGAGAAACTACTGATAACACTTACCAGTAGATCTCAGCAACCCTGGCCTGGGATTTCCTGTTATGGCAAATCGAGTATAGCGCAACATCAACTCCCAATACTGGGAGAGACGAATCCCCTCCTATCGCTCATTGTCTCCATGTGACTCGGGACTCTACCCAAAAACCACCTTTTTGCATGATCTCTTGACCATGGTATGGTGGAAATCAAAGCACAGTGGGAATCACACAAGAATTTATGATGATCTCGGGTCGACAGACTAACCTGTACCAGTGTCACTAGAGAACTGCTACCTGACGATGGGTATAATACCATCTAGGAGTTCTTAGCGAGTCCGTTCAGTGTACCCAGTCTCTACTGAGCACCCGAATACCTTCTCTGATGTCAAACACCAATAGATATGGGATCATCCATCGCCCATCACATGGGTCGAGAAGCATATAAGCTAGTCTACTCTGCAGTATCGATGCCTTGTCTCGATACTCCCATGACTAGGAACAATCTAAGGATGTACTTATCGACTACCTCTGCCCCACTAGTATGATCCACATCATAATCCTGGTAGTCAAGTAATTATCCTAAGGGTTTTATCAACATGTAATATAGAGACAATGAGTGTACATATTAAGATAAAGATCAACCAGATAGCATACTATCATGTCGAGCAAGAAAGTCCTCCCTATATATGTCCAAGCATCCACTACAATATATATCACATGTACAGTAATGGCCTCTAGGGCATACATATAACTAACAATCTCCTACTTGCACTAAGGCCATCTGTTGTAGTATCCAATACCCAACAATTTAGCAGTGGTTGTAGTATCCCATACTCAACCATCACAAAATCTCTCAAATAGTATTTGGGGAAGCATGCCTTGGTGAGTGGATCCGCCGTGTTAACCTCAATATCTACTCTCCTTACTTCGATCCTTTGGAGATCAACTATCTCCCTGATCAGGTGATACTTGCCTCAGAATATGTCTGGAACGCTGATGGGACCAGCGTTCCTAGGCCTAAACCACAACTCCATTGTTGTCACAATAACAGTTATTGGACGCTCAATGGTAGGAACCATGTTCATCTCATGAACAAGAAATGCCCAGACAGCCACTTTGGCAGTATCGTTGGTAGCAATGTATTCAGCCTTTATTGTATAGTATGTCACGGTATCTAGCTTGGATCTCTTCCAGCATACCATCCCTCAACTGAGGGTAAAGACAATGCCTGTGACTGACTTTCAGTCGTCTTTATCACCCTGGAAGCTTGAACCAAGAACTTTCTTTTAGCGCTTCTCAAGTACTTAAGAATGTCGTCAACAGCTTTCCAGTGATTCTCCCAAGATCCGATTGATTCATTATCATTACAACTAGTGAGTCATCTATATCTGGTCTGGTACATAATACTGCATACATGATAGAGCCTACTACCGAAGCTTAGGTTATCCCTTACACGCGAGCTCTCTCCAAATCAGTCTTGGGAGACATCTTTTTGGAGAGAGTGATTCCTGAGTAAGTGGACGAACCACCACGCTTAGAATCCTCCATACCAAACCTCTTTAGTATGGTGTTAATGTACCTGGATTTGGGACACTCCCAACATCTACTTAGATCTATCACCATAGATCATAATCCACGAGATGTAGTAGGTATCATCCAGATCTTCTATGGAGAATACTCATGATAAGAGAAGCTTGACCGAGTATAGCATAGGAAACTATTTCCTATCAAGAGTATGTCATCTACGTACAATACGTCTAAGACAACCTCACTCTCTACAACCTTCTTGTATATACAAGGTTCATCTACCTTTTTGATGAAGTCAAACTCTTTGACTGCTACATCAAAACAGATGTTCCAACTCCGTGATGCGCGCATTGATCCTGATGGACTTAAGCATAGCTTTGAAAGTCTTAACTTTTCCATTTACACCAAGAATCTTCTCAAGATCTATTTGCGCCTAATGGGTTTTACCCCTTCAGGTGCAACATGCAAAGTCATACTTTGTTGGTGTACATGGATTCCATCTTTGATCGCATAGCATCCAGCCTTTTCACAAAGTCGCCACTCGTGATGGCCTGCCTGAACCTAGTTGGGCCATCATCTAGCATGATGAAATCCTCGCTTCCACTGTCACTGAGAAGACCATAGTATCTCTTAAGTGGATGAGGAACCCTACCAGATTCGCGGAGAGGTTGAGTTCGTCGGAGACTATTGAATCCTTTGGTTTTACCAAATCATCAGCTGTTAGTTTGTCTAGCTGGAACTCCTTCCAGTTCTACCTCATGACCACTAATTTCTTCACAAGAAATTCCTTTTCTAAAAATTTGGCATGCTGAGAAACAAAACACTTTTTGCTCCTCAGAGTGGTAGAAGATATTCCCTCACAAATGTTTGGGATATCCTGGCAAACTTATACAAAACTGACCTTGTCTCGAACCTGTCAGGATTTTGTTTTTCAACATTTGCCGGATAACCCATATCTTAACTCGTTTAAGACATGGACTCTTCCTATTCTATATCTCATATGGAGTGGTAGGCACTGATTTGGATGGAACCCCATTCAATAGGTATGCAGCTTCTCAAGTGGATAACTCCTAAAAGAAAACAGGTAACTCAGCAGTACTCATCATTGAGCGCGCCATATCTCATAGGGTACGATACCTCTGTCCCGATACACCGTTGTTCTATAGTGTATACGAAGGAGTAATCTGAGAGAGAATCACATTCTTTTTTTAGAAAATCTAGGAACTCCATGCCTAAGTATTCGCCTCTTCGATCACATTGTAGGACTTTAATATTTCTACCTGTTTGGTTCTTAACTTCAAGCTTATATTTTTTGAATTTCTCAAAAGTTTCAGACTTATGTTTCAACAGGAACATATGTTCGAATTCTGAGAGAAGATCAGTGAATATAATGAAGTACAAAGAACCAACCCTGGCATTTGTAGATATTGGACCGTATACATCATCATGTATCCGTCCTAAGAGTTCAGTAACTCTTTCTCTGTTTCCAGTAAACGGAGTAATGGTCATTTTACCATTGAGACAAGACTGGCAAGTAGCATAAGATGAAAATTCGAACAGATATATAACTTAGCCAGTCGTGTCGCATTGATATGACCTAGTCTACAATGCCACAAAAATGATTCGTTCATTTCTGAACTATTCTTCTTGTGTGTGTTCTAGATATTTTGAACTGTAGTCTGATTTAGAACGTATATGCTATTATATAACGTGCCTGATCGAATCAACTCTTGATTCAGGAAAATGTTCACAACATTATCCTCCAATACAAAATTATATCCTTCTTTAACTGAATAAAGAAACTGATGTAATGTTGTATATCAGGTTCAGTATGTAATAACATTCAATCAGAATCAATGTATTAATACAAGGTGATATCTGCCAACTGACTTGGCTGCAACAATCACACCATTCTTTAACTCTTAGAGATATATCACCCATTCTCAGTTCTCTTCCTTTCTGTAACCCATGTAACATATTACATATACGGGATCCTGATGCGGTATCACATACTCAGGACGTAGAGGATACTGAGAAACAGTTCTCGGTAATGAACATACCCGAAGAAGATGCATCAACATGCACTTTCTTCGAGTGGGTGGTATAGGAATCCGGATATTCCCCTATTTCCTGCTCGAACTTATAACAATTATAAGATAGAGCGGAACCAACGTTCCCTAGCTCAGTATAATAAACAGGTTCGGTTAATGCATCCATATTATTATCTTGATTAAGGCGTGACATGGTCCTTACTAGGAGAGAGAGAGAAGAAAACACTCTGCGTGCGCTCTTGCAAGATTAGATTGGTAATTATTTTATCTAATCAGGATGGCTCCCACTGTATTTATCAAATCTTCCTTCAAACCCTAAAAGGTAAGACTAGCCAGGATTAATTATACCCTACAAGTTCGCCAATCTTTCGGCCAGGCCAGTGTCGGTACTTTGAGGGAGGTTCCCCGTGCTTTCGCATGGACCTAATTAAAATAAATATCATTTTCCCAGGGGCGTAACCCCGTTAACACCTTTGTAGACACCTACTTGATCGGCTAATTATAATGTGTAATAGTCTCCCAGGAGTAACTCTTACTCGCAGTGGGTATTGGGATCCAACTATTTCATAGAAGGTATGCAATCTCATTGCAAATTTCAACACTTGAAATTCCCGATAATAGTTTTTCCCCTAGCATCCCATGACCTTGACGAAAGCCAACAAACCATAGTCCGCTAGTCAAGTTCAACCCGTACATTTCATGATTGAATTAAACCCACCCGCACGACCCTTGACGAAAGCCAACAAAGTTGCATGACTACCCTAATCCAATCGCATCATATGCTTTAGCAGATAAGCACTAGTTAGCTACTGCAACATTACGCCTTGATGAAAGCCAACAAACGTAGCACGAATACTGAGTAGTACTTATCTGAAATGACGGAGGGCTATGATAGGTTTTTAATAAAATCATTTGCGTAATAAACTTGATCTCGTTGAAGAATCGAGTGATTTTGAAAAGAAGTGTTTTTTAGGCTTTTACTAGTTTTGCTAAAGAGGTCACTCCCGGTGAAGGGATCTCGGCTCTTTCCTTATCGAATAAGGTGCAGGATATTTCACAAATACCACCATGCAAAGCAAAATCTATAGAAGCAATCAAAGACAAACCGAGTGGGTTGTAGCATCTGCCAGTTTCGCTAAAGAGGTCACTCCCGGTGTGAAGGGTTACCTACGACGGCAGTAAAGTTTCGGGAGGCATCGTCTATGCCAAATTAAAATTTTGTCGATTTAGATAACCCTAACATAGATCGTCTACTAGAAATAATACGGAATCGATATGTGTTCATATCATAATTTTGCATTATTATATTCCCCATTCTTAGTCATTTTACAAATAAACAGGTGCTTTTGACCCATGTCTGCTACATAGTTGCAGGTTACAGGTTCTCGGAACAAAACAGTGAAAATGATGAAAAGACGATATAAAAGTAAGACTACGACTAACAAATGGAAGAATCTTGATCAAGCCTACAGTTTGGAGAATAAACGAAGATCAATGAACATGTTCACAAAGTACAAAGGCAGCGCAAGGTTCAAGACTTCGACACGAAGCAAAGGGTAAAAGTCCACGACTTTATTCACTGTGGAAATCTGGAAGAAATCTAGAAGACAATCTGAGAAACCAAGTGAAGAAACAAGTAGGAAAATGCAACAGGAAGATTACCAAAGAAGCAGAGCCAACAAGCCCCTTATATGGCCGCGGATCCACGACCAAACATGGGTTTTGGCCGTGGTTCCGCGGCCGTGCGTCGTGCGTGATGCCACATGTCACGCGTGTCGGTGCGTCGGTGCATTACTTAGGCTTTTCTTAAGGGTATACTTGTTATTGCAGATATGAGTCGATTGTAACCCTAGGGTTTCTATGTTCTATAAATAGAAACCCTAAAACCTTTTTTAGGTTATGCCTCTTCTTGTGGCTCATTTTATTTATCAAAATTTAGATCCTGTAAATGTTGGAAGAGAGCATCAAATAAAAATTAGAGTAAGTTTTCTTTTCATTGCCCTAGTTAATTTTACTATCTGCCCTAGTGTAACTTTTATTATCTGCCCTAGTATAGATTTCATTATCTGCCCTAGTTAATTAGTTTAGAACATGTTTTTCAATTTCCTAATGAGTGAGTAGTCTCCTCACTTGTTAGGGTTAGGAATAGGGAAGGTTTGAGAGATGAATATCTCTCACCCCTTTCTTGCCCATCACACGTTTTTATAAGACTCCATGCATACATACACACACCGCTCCCTACGGCACCCTATCCCACGAGGTAGCGGTGATACCGTAGTTTAAAAGACCGGTTGCGGATGTTTTCCATGGAGGTTAGGGTAAGAATTAAGAAAGGAAGGACAAGAACCTAGAGGAAGAAACATCGTTTCTTCCCGATGGTACTAATCCACTTTATTAATTATTACCATAACACCTCATAGATCTCAATTAGGGCATAGAAAGCGGTGAGGAATATTGACTTTCCAAATTTTACCTAAACCTAACCCTAGCAAGGTTTAGATCAACTTAGTTTTTAGATTTAATCAATCCGACAACAATCGGAATTAACTCGTTAGAACAATTAGAAAATACACAAAATCTCTGTGGACCGACCCGTACTCACCGGCTAGCTACCAAGCGACGCCGTTCTTGATTGCGGTTAACAAATATTTTTGATTCAACTTTTAAAAGCGCATACGCGAAACAATATCAATCAAATGGCGCCATTGCCGGAGATGGCGTTGTTATTTTCTTTTTGTAATTTCGGGTTAGTATAAAATTGAAAAAGCATAAAAACTGAAAAATTAAAAAATAAAAAAATTTATCAACTTGTTATTTTGTGAAGGGTATTTTCGTTTGAATTGTGCAGGATCGAAGAACAAATTCAGATCTGGAAAAATCCATAGATCAAAACAGAAAACCCTAGATCTGAACAACAGAGGAAAATCATAACAGAGGAACAGAAGAAATCTCAAGAACCGAACCGTCGAAACGACCGTGTTTCCGCCGCCGCAACCTACTTCTGGCCGCGGATCCGCTGCGCCGTGGTGACGTCAGCTGGTGGAATCTCCTCTGTAAGCTTTTCTCTCTCTTTCTCTGCAACCCCAATATCTCCTCTGTAAAATTTCCTGCAGGTTTTTTTGCGCCAAAATTTTCTCCCCCTTCCAATAATTGATCTTGTGCAGGATTCTTTGTGCCGCGCTAACAAAAATTTTTTTGCAAGTGATTGTGTTACCGCTTTGAATAATTAATTGACTTTAAGGGGCTTGAACACCAATCCAGATTGGGTGGGGATTTCACCACCCTTCCCAGGACCCCAAAAATCACATAAGGCATACTGCATTGACCATCAATTAATTAAAAAAAGATTAGACTCAGCCCTAAGGACTTCGCGCTCAATAGGACAAAGGAATAGTTGTAGGCATCGACCGTTGATCCTAACCTGACTTTGTGGTGCCTAGGCTAGACAGGTAGTGAAACGTAACTTTAAAAGGCCCGTCTCACGGTGATTCGTGAGCGGATCCCTCCTTTCTCTACTTGTGCTTACCTGGCCACAATTGGCAGTGAAGAGGCGGTTTGAGGTCCTACTTCTTGCCTTTTGGAACAGTTAGGAGCTGTCTAGCTGACCTAGGTGACCTTAGATCTAGGCTTGATTGTGCATTTGTGATTGGTTGAACGTGTGTCTAAGCCTTTTATTGAAAATCCTTTTGCAAAAAGCTCCACATAAAAAAAAACACAAAAAGAAAAAAAAGGAATTTTTTTTTACAAAAACTTGCAACTTGTCGCTAAGAAATCCGTGGACCCCACATTCTTTTTCTTCTCCTTCTTACATCATGGGTACTCCACCTCCCAAAACTCTTGCTGAACTTTGGTACCCTTATCCAAACATTGCTTCATACGCGAATTGTTTTGGTCGAATTACGGACGACCCCTCCATGCCCAAAATTTCTTTGAAAGATCGAATAGAAGCGTCTAGGAGAAACAGTTTGACTCCGCAATCCACTTTGTATCAACCATTTCAACCTTCACCACCTTCTTTCGTTGATACCCCTTTTTCGAGTCCTGTTGTAACTCCGAAACCCATGTCTATTGCTGAACATATTGAACAATCTCGTAACCGATCTTTCACTCCTTTCAACACTTCCAGTTCTTGGGATCAACAAGTCCATTCACCTTTTTATCCAAATGTTGATCCTACTCCTGTCCAACCATTCAATTCCTACCAGTCCTACCCGACTTTCACACATTCTCTAGACATTGCTTCTACACAGCCATTTGGGAGTTTCACGTATCCAAACAACTTTGAATCTTTTACTGAAACCCCTTCACAACCCATGTCTAGTCTGGAACAGTCGTTGGAAGTGTACATTGCAGCAACAAACCGACAGATGAGGAATTTGGATACGTCCATTGCCGCCCTTATGCAACCTAGTGACCCGGTAGTTAGTTTCCAACTAGCTTCAAATTTTCCAATGTATGATGAGGCGGTTGGACAGAGCGAGAATTTGAGTGGAGAGAGTGAGCTGTGCACCTGATCGCACGCTTTTTGGCGTGTCGGATGTTCAAAGAATTAAAGTATAACCGCGATCAGGACGGTGTCGCTATGCAGCTAGCCGGTTGAGCACGGGTCGGTCCACAGGGAGATGGTGGTACTTTACCTTCTTGTCTTAGACGAGTCAATAAGGAATCTGTATGAGTTTATTCTAACCTATGTGTATATCTGCAAGTATAAAGTTGTTAAGAAAAGATACGAAATTGTAAGCTAAGAAATCCGTACTCAAAACCTTTGAGCCGAGTCTTGACCAATTGAAGCTAAGCAATCGGCAACAACGTGGATTAGGGGATTAAGCGCGGTATTCGTGGAATCCGGCTTATTTACCCTTGTCCTTCCGTTCTTGTCTCTTGCTTTCGCCTCCGGCCAAACCGAACGCAACCGGTCGTGGTTAGGAATCACCGTTACCTTGTCAGGGTACGGTGCCTAACGGAGCGCTTGCGTATGGTTTGGGCGAAGTTCAAATGGAAAATAACGGGAAAAGGAATTGGCAAAGAAATGTGTTAACTTACAATACCGTATTTCTTCTTAACAATAATAATTACAACATTCACAAAATGAACAAAAGAGAACAAAAAGAAAAGAACAAAGAAAGGAAAAGATACAAGTATTAAAGTGCATGAATAAAATTGCAAGTAATAAAAAGACAAGTAATAAAAAGCGAGTAATAAAAAGAACAAGAAAAGAACACGGAAGTAGAACCCAAGCCAAGCATGTGCTCAATAGCCAACCCTTAAACTTGCAAGCTCAATGAAGAGGTTGCAAGATCAAGAGAAGGGTAGAAAACGCATGTGAAGTGAAGAACTAGTCCCGGGAGAAAATACGACCTTTGAGATCAATAACTAACCCTTACCCATTCAAGCTCAATAAAGAGGTTGAATGAGCAAGAGAAAGCAAGAATCTCAAGGGGAAGAAGAAACACAAAAGAATGATACAAAACCCTCATCTTTATTCATATCCACAAAAAGCTCTCACTACAATTCATGGAAGAGGAATGAAGAAGAAGAAGAAAAAGAACTAAAACTACAAAAGAAAGAGGAACAAAAGAATGCAAAGAATGACCATTGGCTTTGGCAAGTTCTGCTGTATTTATAGGCAGGGAAATGGAGTTCTAGGGCAACCAGCAGACCAGAGATGGAGTACCAAAAATAACCCTGAAATTCGTCAGAGAGTGGGCCCCACCTTGCCGCGCAAGCGCGGCCAATACCCCCTATTGGCCGCGCATGCGCGGCCGTACAGTTGAATTGGGCAGTGGGCTTTTTTGTAGGTTCCTGGTTCTCTGTCCCCTTTATTCTGGTATACATATTTTCTGAAAATACTTTTACATTTCTTCCAGAATTTCTGTTGAGGAAAGGTGGACTTTTGTGGATGCTTTTGTCATGATTGCCTCGAGCTCCGCGTAGATCTCTTGGATCTTGTGCTACCATTGAGCCTTGTGCCTGAAAACGACATTGATTTGACATTTTGTCTCTTAAACTGATATCTGGCAACACACGGATAGAGAGCGGAGACCGTGTTTTATCAGTGGTTGGCAGGAACCCGGATATTGTCGTGTTTTCCATGAATTTCACCGTTTTAGAACCGAGAACCTGTATTCTGCAAATATGTGATAAACACGGATAAAAAGCACCTACCTATAAACACACGAGCGTAAGAATGGGCGGTATAAAATGCAGTATTCTGTTATGAACAGCACCCTTCCAAATCAAACCTACCCATCACCAATTGAATCCCACAACTCCAGTTTTCAAATAAGTATCCCAAATGATTCACCAGTTGAAAATAAAACGTTTAATAAGTTGTGCGACTTTGTAGTGCTTGATTTGCTAGATTTTGAAGAGCCCTTTTCGAGTGAAACCAAACCTAATTCTTTCAAACTTTACACCTCCAATCTAGAACCTGAATTGATAAATATCCATGCTTTTGATGAGGTGTCTAAAAATATTGATTTTCACTTGATTGAGGATATTGACGCCGGGAATATTTTGGATGATGAACCCGTAGATTTGACTAAAATTTTATCTCCAATTCATCATCCCGAGTCATTAAATGTTTCTCCCGAACTTCATATGCGTCTTGATTTTGATGATAATTGTATGGATGAGAAAACCTTTGAGGAGAATTATGAGGATAGTATTGAGGAGAGTATTGAGAATAGTATTGAGGATGAACAGTTTTGTTTAATGTGTCGGATTTTCCAATTCATCCTCCTGAACCTTTAACTGTTATACTTCCTAAATCACACCCCTCATCCTTCCAATCATTCCGACCACGCAAAAGATCACACAGGAGGACTGTGAGTTTGAAAAATTTCTGTTCGATCTCAGCAGTTTGGACGCCACTAGTGCGTTCCTCTTTGAATCTGACACAGTTCTCACAGCTGATAACGATTACGAGTGTTTCATTTTTGCGGATGATTTTGAAGACTCACCGCCCGAGTTTGAGTCCTTTGAATTTTCAGATGAGTTAGTTGAACCATCAGACTCGGTTGCTTACAATCATTTCGAACTATTGATGGAATCCTTCGAGTTCGAGACAGATTACTTAGGTGAGAATAAGACTATCCCTAAATCACTCCCTTCGTCCTTTCCATCGTTTCGACCGCGCAAGAATCCATCGCGTTTCCGCTTCCAATGGATGGTTTACCAAGTTCAATGTACCCATGTTTTCTCGCGAATCTTGAGGGATTTGACCCCATTTCTCGACAAGTTGATAAATTAGCACAATCGCTTTTAACACATCGGTCATCACAATTTGCGCTAATTTATTCACTCGATTTACACCCTCAAGTTCGTACTACACTTCTTTCTCTTTTTCGCCATTCTTCTCCTCCACCGAGACCATATTCCACCCTTCTTCCCATACGGTCTCGTGTGTTTCTCAACGCCTTTCTCTACACTCCATTCTTTCACCAACCCTACCATTATCACGATAAATTTTTTGAATGGTTGGTGCTAACCTTTGGCCTGTGTAAGGCCTTGTATAGTTTGATTTTTCTTCTTCCTAACTCTGAACTTTAATGCGTAAAACAGTGGAAACACTGTCTCACTTAAGTTTGGGGGACCTTTTTGTATATATATTTTGTTTTTTCTTTTAACAATAAAAAAACTATAAAATAAACAGGTGAGTGCCGACAATTTTGACCCTCTTGGTGTAGCCTGCCAGTGAGGACACTGTCAAGTTTAAGTTTGGGGGTGTGCTCGGTAAGATTTCTTCCTTCGCATTCATGTGTATATTCTTGCATTTGCATACTTATTTTAAAACCCATAAAAAATTGAAAATTTGAAAAATTATAAAAATTGAAACATTCAATTTTGGCTATAATTGACTTAAGTTTGACAAGACGGTTAACTAGCTAGGAAAAACTATATCCAAAACTTAGTGAATTAAAAACCCTAAAAATAACCTTTCTTAAAATTTAACGGTAGAAAGTATATGTCTTTGTAGTTTATTTAGAAATAGGAAAATTTCGAGTTGACTTCTTGGGCTAAATTAAAACAAGGGAAAAGTATTGATATTTTTATTAAAGTATAAGTCTGAAAAATAATTTCTAAGCTTAAGTCCAAATTCTAAATATATATACCCTACAAATTGCACAAACACGAACCTTAAAACTTGGAATAGTAGAAGAGACCTTGAAATGCTCTTGTTTAAAGTCCTTAGTATGAAGAAAAATAAAAGAAAAATTACAAGTGTGAATAAAGAGATAATAAAAAAATGAACACTGGTTGTTGTTATTACTTAAGGCTGCATTAATAAAAAAAAAATATTTAGCGAGGGTGCTTCATCACCTAGTGCCTTAGACCAACTGGTTTGGGAGTCACTGCTATAAGCCTTAGGTATTACAAGACTAGGAATTACGCTTTAATGTGCAAGCACATTTTGTAATCGGTCATTGGTAGCTCAAGAAGTATTAACGGTCGCATGAAGAATGTGTGAGCGATTTCATATAAAAATTCACCAACTAAAAGTACTTTGGACGATGGACAAGAGTATAATAGCTTGATTTGAATTTCCAAGTATAGGGGTGATATACACACACACGTGGGGGGTATGTGATTAGGGTTTAGATGAGAGATATGAATGAAAAATAAGACTTGTATCTTTAGTGGAGATGATAAAAATTCCTAAGTTGAGATAGAACCCTAGAAGGAAAACTTAAAAGATGCCAAAAAACTAAGTAAATTTACAAAACATATACAATCTTAAGTTAAATGATAAGGAAGCGTGAAAAATATGGGTGGATAATTTATGAGTCGAAAATAATAGAATTCCTTGTTGGAAAACCTAATTGGAGAATAAAAGTTAATAGGCCGAATTGATAGGATTTTGTGGGTAGTATCCACTGAAAACTCTCAGGAGACAACACTCCTCCTACTAGGGACACCTAGAGGTTTAACGGCTTGTTGCACGAGCTCAGTGAAATCGCGTTTCCTTACAAAAGTGAGGCTAGGTCTTTTTCGAGAATAAAACTAGGTTTGCTCGAGGACGAGCAAAAGATAAGTTTGGGGGTATTTGTTCATATCATAATTTTGCATTATTATATTCCCCATTCTCAGCCATTTTACAAATAAATAGGTGCTTTTGACCCATGTCTGCTACATAGTTGCAGCTTACAGGTTCTCGGAACAAAACAGTGAAAATGATGAAAAGACGATATAAAAGTGAGACTACGACTAACAAATGGAAGAATCTTGATCAAGCCTACAGTTTGGAGAATAAACGAAGATCAATGAACAAGTTCACAAAGTACAAAGGCAGCGCAAGGTTCAAGACTTCGACATGAAGTAAAGGGTAAAAGTCCACGACTTTATTCACTGTGGAAATCTGGAAGAAATTTAGAAGACAATCTGAGAAACCAAGTGAAGAAACAAGTAGGAAAATGCAACATGAAGATTACTAAAGAAGCAGAGCCAACAAGCCCCCTATATGGCCGTGGATCCACGGCCAAACATGGGTTTTGGCCACGGTTCCGCGGCCGTGCGTTGTGCGTGATGCCACGTGTCGCGCGTGTCGGTGCGTCGGTGCATTACTTAGGCTTTTCTTAAGGGTATACTTGTAATTATAGATATGAGTCGATTGTAACCCTAGGGTTTCTATGTTCTATAAATAGAAACCTTAAAACCTTTTTTAGGTTATGCCTCTTCTTGTGCCACATTGTATTTATCAAAATTCAGATCCTGTAAATGTTGGAAGAGAGCATCAAATAAAAATTAGAGTAAGTTTTATTTTCATTTCCCTAGTTAATTTTATTATCTGCCGTAGTGTAACTTTTATTATCTGCCCTAGTATAGATTTCATTATCTGCCCTAGTTAATTAGTTTAGAACATGTTTTTCAATTCCCTAATGAGTGAGCAGTCTCCTCACTTGTTAGGGTTAGGAATAGGAAAGGTTTGAGAGATGAAGATCTCTCACCTCTTTCTTGCCCATCACACGTTTTTATAGGACTCCATGCATGCATACACACACCGCTCCCTACGGCACCCTATCCCACGAGGTAGCGGTGATACCGTAGTTTAAAAGACTGGTTGCGGATGTTTTCCATGGAGGTTAGGGTAAGAATTAAGAAAGGAAGGACAAGAACCTAGGGGAAGAAATATCGTTTCTTCCCGATGGTACTAATCCACTTTATTAATTATTACCACAACACCTCATAGATCTTAATTAGGGAATAGAAAGCGGTGAGGAATATTGACTTTCCAAATTTTACCTAAACCTAACCCTAGCAAGGTTTAGATCAACTTAGTTTTTAGATTTAATCAATCCGACAACAATCGGAATTAAGTCGTTAGAACAATTAGAAAATACACAAAATCCCTGTGGACCGACCCGTACTCACCGGCTAGCTACCAAGCGACGCCGTTCTTGATTGCGGTTAACAAATATTTTTGATTCATCTTTTAAAAGCGCAAACGCGAAACAATATCAATCAATATGCAAACACTTTGCAATACGTAAAGAGAGCAAGGAATACAACCTTTGTAGACCGGTCCTTCACTTTAAATAGCTCCGTGTAGTAGTCCCTTTCGCTGCGATCGCAAACTCCGGACTCTGGAGAGGATCCACGAAGAAACGAACGTGCTTGCTTTGATGACTTTGAGGCCGAAGATGATCTACTTCGGGGAGACACTAACTCAAGCTATTCCTTCACTAGGTCATGAACTTTGTGAAGAGAACACCCTATAATACATGGCAAGTAGTAGAGGATGATGAAGTAGGAAGTGGGCACACTTTAGAATTGATTTTCTCACACTTTATCTCAAACCACCATTGAAGCTAGCAAGCTTTTTAGGAGGAGGAAGAAGAAGAAGATGAACTCATCTCATGAGTTAATCCATCCAAATAATTCGTCCAAATGAATTAAGTAACCATGGGTGAGTTAAGTGTTAGATATAGTGCCCTCAAAGTCAATTATTGGATCGCAGGAACGTGATTGCAATGATTGAGGGAGGACATATGCCGGTAGGATAGTCTTACTCAAGATGATATTATGCTATCTGCTTTATCTTTATCAACATGTACAGCTTTAGGTGACCTTACATATCACTATTATACATTGATAGAGCCCTTAGGATTCTTGCTTGACTACCAGCAGTATGATGGCGATCATATACATGAGAGTTGGGTAGTCTATAAGCACATCCTTAAAGTGGTCCCTAGTCGTGGGAGTTTCGAGACTGGGTATCGATACTCCATTAGTAGAATAGTGTATACAGTCGAGACCCAGACGAGGAACGGTGGCCGGTCTCACAAGCCATTGGTGTCAGTTGGTTCACCAAAGATGTATACAGGTGCTCATTGGGTTATGAGTACACCGGACATGACTCGCCGGGAACATGCTAGTTAGTATTATACCTAACATCAGATAGCAGTCCCCTGGTGACATGTGTACAGGTTAGTCTATCGACCTGAGATCGTCATTTGTCTCGTGTGAGTTCCCACTGTGCTTTGATTACTACCCTACCACGGCTCAAAGGAGTCGTGCAAACAGGTTTTAGTTGGGTACAGTCCCGAGCCACATGGAGGCAGTGAGCGGATCGGCAGGGGGTTCATCTCTTCCGATATTGATATTGGGGGTGAGATCGCGCTGTGTCTAGGAGAGCCATTACACGAAGTCCTTGGCCAAGGTAGGAGATTTACTGGTAGGTATTCCAGTAGTATCTCAGGGTGTTCTGGGCTACACTCCAACACGACTTGTACCGCTTTTAGGGGTCTGACTTTTACTAACCCCTAGAACCGACATGCGATGCTCATAGACGAATGGACCGGACTGTACGGATATTGTCACTGACAGGCTCAATAGGGTGTCTGGATGAGTTCGCTTATCAGCCTCCCTTTTGGTCAATACCTGGTAGCCCGTTACGTACAGCTAGTACCACTGACGTGCTAGTAGTTAAATCCACAGCCAAAGTATTAACGAGTCTTTAGAGTCCCCCACAGACAGTTTCTCAAGTTTCGGGCGAAATATTGTAGAGGCCGTATGATATTATGGCAGGGTTCGATCATATACATGCAGTAGTGCATGGATCATGATCGGACGGATCATACTAGTGGGCTTTGGTTTAAGCCAGATCCTAGTATTGGATTTGTTGGATTACTTTAGTCTCATCACATTTGCATTCAGTCGGAATGCGGATGTAGGTATGTATATACAGGTGAGGGATATCCTTGTGATCCGTCACTAGTTTACTTTAGATGTTGCCATATCTTTTTTATTGTTGTAAACATTTGGATTAATGTTTACATGTGGAAATTGTGAGTGGAAATGATCATGAGGAGTATTTAATGTGACATGGAAATGGGTAGTGACTCATGGTCTCTTTATTTGTGCAAATGTCACATTATTGCTTGATTTATGTATTGAAAGGAGAGAGAGAAGGCAGCCATATGGCTTGGGGTTAGCTCTTGTATTATCTTTCATGCTCTCATTTTATCATTCCAACACAAAAAGAAAAAGAAAGTGTAACATTTCAAAAATATAAAATATTATTTTTGGGAATTTTCATAATTTAATATTAATTTTTGATGAATATTTTAATATTTCGGTATAATTAAATACCGATAAATGGGCAAAATTCTGGAAAAAATTTATGGAAATTCTAAAATAGGTTATTTTGTGGAAATATGCCATTTTAAAGTTTTTATGGTTAAGTATATGCTATTTTAGTGTTAATCGCGATTAAAAATCGCTAATTGGGTTTTTGGCTTTTTGTGCAAAAATGTACACATAACATTTTCCACACTTGTCACACTTGTTTCATGTTTTGGATTCATGGTAGCCTAGGGTTGAACCATGCTTAGATGATCATGGTGGTCTAACCCATTTGGTTAGGTTAATGAGCTTAATTAAGGGTGTGGCTTTGTTTAAAATTGGTTAAGGTTAGGGTTGACTTGTGTAGGAGAGAGGGAGAGCTATGATGGTTGTGCATTAATTTGGAGAGAGAGGGAGGTGGCTAGGGTGTGCCATGATCCACCTCATTTCATAGTCCCTTGTGTTCTTTCACTCCCCCCTCTCACTCATATCACTTCCACTCATATCAACTCTTTTGGCTCTCATCTCTCACATCTCTCCCTCTCACTCTCACACATCACACAACATCAAAAGCATCAGCATCAGCATCATCTGCTGCAACGGCAGCTGATGTAAAACATCAGCCCCCAATATCAACACTTCAGCCCCAATTTTGCATCAGCTGCAATAACATCATTCAAAACAACACCACCACACCACCACAACCATTCCCACAACACCGAAGCAACAACAACAACAGCCACTGCTGTAGCAACAGCTCCAACAACACAAAAACTGCAACAGTAACAAACTGCAACCAAAAACAACAGCTGCAACAGCAACATCTGGAGCAAAAGGAGCAGCTCCACAGCAGCAACAGCCCTTCCTCCTTCCTCCTCCTTCCCTTCTCCTACATCCTAGGACCCCCTTGAGGTATAATCTCATAACCCCACTCCTATCTTGCCAAGTTCTGGTTATATAGCTGAAAATTAGTGTTATTATGTGGTTTAGTGCTAGTTTAGGTAAATTTGAGTGAGATTTGGCCAAGGGATGGTTGTGATGGTTGGTATAGCCCTATTAGGTGTATTTGAAACCAGTTTAACCAAGATTACCCCAGATTCCCAGTTAGTTACCTGAAAGTTTCGACTTGGCATATTTTATCGATTTTGTCGACTTTGTGGCCTTTCTGGAAACTGCTATCAACCCGGACCTCCTAAAATAATTTTAACATGGCAGTAGGATGTGCAGGAAGATAGGAACCAACTCCCAAAGCCCTAGCCCCCAACTCCCATTTCAGGCCGCCATTTAATTCCCTCTGGCAGCTATTTGCGGCCAGACCAGGGTGAAACCCCCTCGTTTTTGGTGCATAGCTCTATACCCTGTAAACTTGACCCCTGGTATGTCTAGTTTTGTCTGGTTCTAACCAGGGTAGAATCTGGGTTGATTTTCTTGAGTTGGCGCATGATTTACGACTTGTTTCGTATGGATTTTGGTATTCGATGATTCGTTTTTGTCGGGTGGCGTTTGAACGCCAACGGCAGAGGGATATTGGCTGTGTTTGCACGCGAGGCCACAGGTTTTTACCTATGGGCGCAGCATGCACCATTTTGGTTTCCGATGTGATTTTCATGTGTTTTAACGTGTGATATCCTTGTAGGTACCCCATGTGGCGTCGAGGCGTTAGAGATGCAAATGGCGACGTCAGCATCGGCACACATAAAGCAAGGTGAGTAGATTTATATCTATGGGGAGAAGTCGGGTGGATGGCGTATAGCACCCCCGCAGTTCGTGGTGATGTATACGGATGCGTATACACACCAACAATTATTATATGTTATTTGGATTAATGATGATGTTTAGGATGGATAGTGGTGTGTTGGATTGATTTAGTATCGCGAAACCCTAGAGTAGTGGGTACACTACACATACACACAAACATACATACTTGCATACATCCTTATTTCATATGTGGTTATGGGATTCTCTATAGTTATGTGTTCACATGGGTATAGGACTATGTGTTCACATACGGATTTGAGGATGATACATGGGATTGAGATGAGTCGATGATATTTGGTCCAAGATTATGATATCGGTGATATGGTAAAATACATATTTGAGATACGTCTTGATGCTTTAGCGGATTTTGGATGATGATGCTATATGAATAGTGACATATATATAATGATCAACATGGGATTATGTTACGAAATATGATATGAAATGATATGATAAGATGTTTATGATAGGCCGCTTGGGCGATGTATACCTCTTCATGCTGATATGTGCTGATGATATCGATTTGCTAGAGGCTGTCGATCGAAAGTCGGATTATGATTATATTGACGATATATGATAATGATATCGATTTATATGAGACTGTCGATCAGTAGTCAGATCATGATTATAGTGATGATGTTAGCATTGTACTAGACATAGGTCAGTACCCAGATTATGATATTTGATAAAGAGAATACCAGATGAATGATATGACGAATGTGATATTGACCCGTACCCAGATTTAGGGATGCCGTACGACGGATTTATGTACGAGCTATATTTTGATGTTTGATCCGCCCTTTTGACTTGGGAATAACCGATTATAGAGATATGGTATCGGATGTGACATTATCGAGGCGGGATCACCGACTATATATATATATATATGTATCGACTCAGAGGTTAGGCGGTTTCCCTTACCTACTGTTAGCTTTAGCTCAGCCTTATAGTGGTGTAGCTATATGACTCTTATGACATTAGATGCAGTTTAGCGATCATGGTGTTTAGTATTCAGCTCCCGCATATTATTATTGTTGCTCCGCATCGCATACTGTTGTGATTCATATTCCATTATTGATATCATGCTGTTAGGACACCAGCACCATTACCGATGATGCGTATGTACCACGTACACTTATTTGCCGGCTCACACACATCTTCATCGGTAATTGCCATGTCACGTACACTTAGAGAATATTATTGCTTGATTTAGCTTGTTAGCTAGTAGTTGACATGATATTAGTGTACTTGCCTTATATGCCAGCTTGACATTGTAGTTATTACTCGTCACTTCATGCATACTGTTATTCATTGTTATGCCGCATTCATGGATTCTCATGCCTATATTCATAGTTTTGCATGGTATTGATGATTTGAGTTCGGATTTCCATGAGATTTTCTGGATTTGGAGGAAAACTGCAAAACATATATATAAACTGCTTTTCTCTTTTTTAAATAAAAAGTGCGGTTTTCCCATGATGTATGAGTCGTCCACCATGAGTTTTGCTGATGGATTTCGAGACCCGATTCGAAGAGGCGGATGAACCGTTTCGGGTACATGGTGGGCCCGGTGCGGTACCCCGGGGCAAGAAGATCGCAGGAGATGGCGTTGAGCCTGTGCAGGGGAGCACGACCGACCGATGATATTACCCGACGCGTCGGATATCCGGAGGATACCGTCGTGGTCATGAGATGGATGGTAGGGGCCGGTCTGGACTGACGGCGCCCTAGATATTGTGATTGAGACATTGAGATTTTGAGATATTGAGGTACAGAGATTGTGATACAGAGATATCGAGATATTGGGATTTATGTTCTGTGCCGATTCTAGGCACTGTTTTAGGATGATTTCATTATGATACCTCATTTTAAAAGTACAGAAATCTCACTAATTTATGAAAGCGGTTTTCTTCAGTACATGCATTCTGTTTCATGCATTCATACATCATCCATATGATACATTGCTACCTGATGCACTGACACGGGCATATGGGATTACACTTAGGTTAGATATTTACCCCAGCCATTGTATAGGCTGCTGGTTATATTTTGAGGTTTATATTTTATGATCGTATGACCTAGGATTGAGTCATACATGCGATCTTCTGTTCGTAGATGTTTTTCTATTCACGAGTTGGCAACTCACCCCCGTTGTGCCCCAGTTTCTTGCAAGTTTTGCCGTAAAGGTTTCATTGCGGCTTTGCGGGCACTGCTTCTTTCGGGGGACTTGCTAGTAGGTGGGTTTATTTGTATCGTACCCATCATTATACATTGTATATTATAATTCAGTTGTATCTAGAAGTTCCATCAACCAAACATGTACTTATTTAAGATAGAGACCAGTGATATTTATTCTTTCGACCTTAGAGTCGCGCGTTATATTTCTGTGGACTTCATGCTGTTGGATTTCCTTTTCTGTTGTGATCCTCGCCTTTAGGCGTTGTATACGATGTTGCAAACTGGTTGATTTAAAATGGTTTTTCCTACACTCTACTACTTTTCTTGGTTTGGATTTCTGGGTTCGGCTTACTCAGAGTATGTACGCCTCGAGACGTTCGTAGTCTAAGTGCCGGCCATGTTCCGTACTTTCGGGACGTGACAAAGTTGGTATCAGAGCGTTAGGTTTACCTTCGGAGCATAAGATGACCTTTGGTTGATGGAATAGGCGACTAAATTAGAGTGACGTACCGTGGGTATGTTCCGCGGCATATTTACGACACGCCACTCCACTTAAGAAGCCTTAGGATGTACATTTCTTTGCTCAGTATCATATTCCTTCCTATGATCTAGCCTCATCGGTACCAGTTATGGTTTTGCTGCCACGATTACGGGCAGGGAGAGCTACGGCTAGAGTTGCGGTCAGCATGAGCTCGTCACGAACGAGGATGGACCAGGGCGTGATTCTGGCGACACACGATTGTAGAGATGTGTCTTTTTACTGTGTTTTCGCGCCACGAGCATAGATGGATCGCTGTATGAGATTGCTCGGACGTGCGGATTGGCACCAGAGGATCAAGCCACTGATAGAGGCCTGCCAGATGTTGATGATCGTTGATGTATGGCTTATTCATGATGACTGAGGCACTATTCAGCGTGCAGACGAGTGAGCCAGTTATTGCTGCGAACGACAAGATATTGCCCCAGATGTTGGAGCTATTGCGGTACGAGTTGTACTAAGAGATGATAGAAGGTCGCTAGTCACCGAGGATGAATGACTAGGACGTGTGGTTCGTTCGCTACCCAATGCGAGGTCATCAAATAGATTGATTCCAGCTAGAGACGACTTCACGCGGAGACGTTGAGAGTCGACAGAGACGATCGAATGTCAGAAACCTATTATTCCAAGTTTAAAGTATTCGGAAAGACATGCAGGCAATTCTATGGTCCCTCTAGAAGAATGAAACCCTAACTCGACTTAATGACCGTGTGAAAGCCTTTGAACCTTAGGGTTTGCGGTAGTTCCGCAGCGCCATTAGTGAGGCTTGGGTTTGCCCTTCTACGGATGGACCACCGATGTTGTGGTATGTACTCGATACTATTATACTGTATCTAAGATGTTGAGCTCTTGGGGGAAATTATGAGGTTTTGACAAATTGATCGGATGGCTCGACTTAATTTGGATGCTAGGTGGTGAGATGCATTCTTGGGAGACTCCAGATACGAGGATAGCCGTTGGAGCTCAATCCATGCAGCCACGACGAGACGAGTTCGAAGCAGTCGACATTAGAGGAAAGTGGAGTAAGAGATTCATGGAAGATCTGGATAAGATGATGTTCCACTCCGCCGACATCAGAGATGCGATACGCATGCCGAGGCATAGTACATGGATATACCTTCCAGAAGGAGTCGCCATGAGTATGCAGCCGCTCCGGAACAAAAGCAGATATAGTAAAGGACGATGACTTCCGGACAATTAGGCAGAGACGAGACTTGGAAGAGACCGTGAGCAGGATTCCTTCCAGGACACTGCTGCAATGATATTTGCACCCAGGATCAGATGTGTCACGTACATTCAGAGAGCCAGAGGCCGACGCCAGTGACATGCTGCTTTACGAGTGGTCGTGAGGATTGACCGAGAGATGACCAGAGAAGTGCCAGAATGGAATCGTCCCCGTTAGCGCACCTGACAGGGCCGATGAGCCGATGGATCGTGAGATTGGTAATTCACAGAGAAGACCTGGACCCAGGAGTGGTCATTGTTACGCACACCAGCAGGCCAGAGTTCATGATCGTTGACGAGACACGCTATGAGCGACCGCGACAGTTGGCCAGAGATTCTTGGGGGTTGCGCTTGAGCGGGACTATTCCACCATACTTGTTTTCAGTATTGTTGGGCGATTTATTCGCATGATTTGATTTTGATGATTGAGTATTTATGATTTTTGCACAGTTGTTGCACTTGATATCGTTTTCGTGCCTTAGTTTCACATGTTTGTGATTTTATGGGTTTTAGACATTTGAGTTGATTTTGTGCGTACGCACGCACACGATTTGGTTTTTGCACTCTGTATAGTTTACATATGCTTGCAGTGCAGTGACATGTATTTTGTGCACTTGGATGCACTGGACTTCGATTTCGATGGTGATGCTCGATATTTGTTTTGTGCACTTTATGCACCTGATTGGATTTTACGTATGTTCGGCGCTTGATGTTGGATTTCATGATTTCGTGCATGATGGATGCACCGGATTTGGATTTTTAGCCAATGTTGGGCGCATATTATGAGATGCGATTTGGTGCACACCAGATGCACTAAATTGAGATTCTTTGTGCATGTCAGATGCACATGTTTTTGCTGTCAGGCACACACGTGGCCCGTGACAGATGCTTCGTGCACACCCGATGCACTTAGATGTTGTTTCTGTGCGCATGTATGGCACATTTATAAATCTTGATTTCCGTGCGCACCAGACGCACGTAGTTTTCATATGCACTTTTTGGGAATAATTTCTTATGGAGCAGTACATTTTTATGATATTGCGATTTATTTTCGTACTGAGCAGGACTAGTCAGAGGACAGTGCTTGGATATATTTTGCATGCATTGATAGATTTCAAAGGGATTTCCAAAAGCGAGCTATTGTCTCATTATTTACATACGTGTCCGATATGACACGAAACGTTTAAAATAGGGAACCCTTCTAAATTGTTTCAAAACAGCGGATCGTGCATACTAGACAAAAGATATATACGTATATGGCTATTTTCTTATAGAGACGTCCGCCGCTGTGCAGTGTTGTGCGCATTGTACATCGACTTTAAAGAATTTTGGCATGCATTTCCTTCATATATTTACATGTATAGTTCCGATTTCTAGCATATCGGTTTTGCCTTGGATTTGGCATTCGTGTTTTCACCTTGACTCCGATGATTGCGAGATACTTGACGGAGTTTTGTTTTTGAGTTATCTGCTCGTTACTCATGCGCATGTATTGCGCTACTATGCGTTTTATGTATTGATGATTTCGGAGCCCCGTTGACTTGGACATTTTATTGAAATGTTTTAAAATTTGGGGTTTTAAATTTAAATTCGGGGACCGAATTTATTTAAGGGGGGAAGATTGTAACATTTCAAAAAAATAAAATATTATTTTTAGGAATTTTCATAATTTAATATTAATTTCTGATGAATATTTTAATATTTCGGTATAATTAAATACCGATAAATGGGGAAAATTCTGGAAAAAATTTATGGAAATTCTAAAATAGGTTAGTTTATGGAAATATGCCATTTTAAAGTTTTTATTGTTAAGTATATGCTATTTTAGTGTTAATCGCGATTAAAAATCGCTAATTGGGTTTTTGGCTTTTTGTGCAAAAATGTGCACATAACATTTTCCACACTTGTCACACTTGTTTCATGTTTTGGATTCATGGTAGCCTAGGGTTGAACCATGCTTAGATGACCATGGTGGTCTAACCTATTTGGTTAGGTTAATGAGCTTAATTAAGGGTGTGGCTTTGTTTAAAATTGGTTAAGGTTAGGGTTGACTTGTGTAGGAGAGAGGGAGAGCCATGATGGTTGTGCATTAATTTGGAGAGAGAGGGAGGTGGCTAGGGTGTGCCATGATCCACCTCATTTCATAGTCTCTTGTGTTCTTTCACTCCCCCTTCTCACTCATATCACTTCCTCTCATATCAACTCTTTTAGCTCTCATCTCTCCCTCTCACTTTCATACATCACACGACATCAAAAGCTTCAGCAGCATCATCATCTGCTGCAACAGCAGCTGATGTAAAACATCAGCCCCCAATATCAACACTTCAGCCCCAATTTTGCATCAGCTGCAACAACATCATTCAAAACAACACCACCACACCACCACAACCATTCCCACAACACCAAAGCAACAACAACAGCAGCCACTGCTGTAGCAAGAGCTCCAGCAACACAAAAACTACAACAGCAACATAATGCAACCAAAAACAACAGCTGCAACAGCAACAGCAACATCTGGAGCAAAAGGAGCAGCTCCACAGCAGCAACAGCCCTTCCTCCTTCCTCCTCCTTCCCTTCTCCTACATCCTAGGACCCCCTTGAGGTATAATCTCACAACCCTACTCCTATCTTGCCAAGTTCTGGTTATATAGCTGAAAATTAGTGTTATTATGTGGTTTAGTGCTAATTTAGGTAAATTTGAGTGAGATTTGGCCAAGGGATGGTTGTGATGGTTGGTATAGCCCTATTAGGTGTATTTGAGACCAGTTTAACCAAGATTACCCCAGATTCCCAGTTAGTTACCTGAAAGTTTCGACTTGGCATATTTTATCGATTTTGTCGACTTTGTGGCCTTTCTGGAAACTGCTATCAACCCGGACCTCCTAAAATAATTTTGACTTGGCAGTAGGATGTGCAGGAAGATAGGAACCAACACCCAAAGCCCTAGCCCCCAACTCCCATTTCAGGCCGCCATTTAATTCCCTCTGGCCGCAATTTGCGGCCAGACCAGGGTGAAGCCCCCTAGTTTTTGGTGTATAGCTCTATACCCTGTAAACTTGACCCCTGGTATGTCTAGTTTTGTCTGGTTCTAACCACGGTAGAATCTGGGTTGATTTTCTTGAGTTAGCGCATGATTTACGATTTGTTTCATATGGATTTTGGTATTCAATGATTCGTTTTTGTCGGGTGGCGTTTGAACGCCAACGGCAGAGGGATATTGGCTGTGTTTGCACGCGAGGCCACAGGTTTTTACCTATGGGCGTAGCATGCACCATTTTGGTTTCCGATGTGATTTTCATGTGTTTTAGCGTGTGATATCCTTGTAGGTACCCCATATGACGTCGAGGCGTTAGAGATGCAAATGGCGACGTCGGCATCGGCACACATAAAGCAAGGTGAGTAGATTTATATCTATGGGGAGAAGTCGGGTGGATGGCGTATAGCACCCCCGCAGTTCGTGGTGATGTATACGGATGCGTATACACACCAACAATTATTATATGTTATTTGGATTAATGATGATGTTTAGGATGGATAGTGGTGTGTTGGATTGATTTAGTATCGCGAAACCCTAGAGTAGTGGGTGCACTACACATACACACACATACATACTTGCATACATCCTTATTTCATATGTGGTTATGGGATTCTTTATAGTTATGTATTCACATGGGTATGGGACTATGTGTTCACATACGGATTTGAGGATGATACATGGGATTGAGATGAGTCAATGGTATTTGGTCCGAGATTATGATATCGGTGATATGGTAAAATTCGTATTTGAGATACGTCTTGATGCTTTAGCGGATTTTGGATGATGATGCCATATGAATAGTGACATATATATAATGATCGACATGGGATTATGTTACGAAATATGATATGACATGATATGATAAGATGTTTATGATAGGCCGCTTGGGCGATGTATACCTCTTCATGCTGATATGTGCTGATGATATCGATTTTCTAGAGGCTGTCGATCGAAAGTCGGATTATGATTATATTGACGATATATGATGATGATATCGATTTATACGAGACTGTCGATCAGTAGTCAGATCATGATTATAGTGATGATGTTAGCATTGTACTAGACATAGGTCAGTACCCAGATTATGATATTTGATAAAGAGAATACCAGATGAATGATATGACGAATGTGATATTGACCCGTACCCAGATTTGGGGATGCCGTACGACGGATTTACGTATGAGCTATATTTTGATGTTTGATCCGCCCTCTTGACTTTGGAATAACCGATTATAGAGATATGGTATCGGATGTGACATTATCGAGGCGGGATCGCCGACTATATATATATATATATCGACTCAGAGGTTAGACGGTTTCCCTTACCTACTGTTAGCTTTAGCTCAGCCTTATAGTGGTGTAGCTATATGACTCTTATGACATTAGATGCAGTTTAGCGATCATGGTGTTTAGTATTCAGCTTCCGCATATTATTATTATTGCTCCGCATCGCATACTGTTGTGATTCATATTCCATTATTGATATCATGCTGTTAGGACACCAGCACCATTACCGATGATGCGTTTGTACCACGTACACTTATTTACCGGCTCACACACATCTTCATCGGTAATTTCCATGTCACGTACACTTAGAGAATATTATTGCTTGATTTAGCTTGTTAGCTAGTAGTTGACATGATATTAGTGTACTTGTCTTATATGCCAGCTTGACATTTTAGTTATTACTCGTCACTTCATGCATACTGTTATTCATTGTTATGCCGCATTCATGGATTCTCATGCCTATATTCATAGTTTTGCATGTTATTGATGATTTGAGTTCGGATTTCCATGAGATTTTCTGGATTTGGAGGAAAACCGCAAAACATATATATAAACTGCTTTTCTCTCTTTTAAATAAAGTGTGCGGTTTTCCCACGATGTATGAGTCGTCCACCATGAGTTTTGCTGATGGATTTCGAAACCCGATTTGAGGAGGCGGATGAACCGTTTCGGGTACATGGTGGGCCCGGTACGGTACCCCGGGGCAAGAAGATCGCAGGAGATGGCGTTGAGCCTGTGCAGGGGAGCACGACTGACCGGTGATATTACCTAACGCGTCGGATATCCGGAGGATACCATCGTGGTCATGAGATGGATGGTAGGGGCCGGTCTGGACTGACGGCGTCTTTGATATTGTGATTGAGACATTGAGATTTTGAGATATTGAGGTACAGAGATTGTGATACAGAGATATCGAGATATTGGGATTTATGTTCTGTGCCGATGCTAGGCACTGTTTAAGGCTGATTTCATTATGATACCTCATTTTAAAAGTACAGAAATCTCACTAATTTATGAAAGCAGTTTTCTTCAGTACATGCATTCTGTTTCATGCATTCATACATCATCCATATGATACATTGCTACCTGATGCACTGACACGGGCATATGGGATTACACTTGGGTTAGATATTTACCCTAGCCATTGTATAGGCTGCCGGTTATATTTTGAGGTTTATATTTTATGATCGTATGACCTAGGATTGCGTCATACATGCGATCTTCTGCTCGTAGATGTTTTTCTATTCACGAGTTGGCAACTCACCCCCGTTGTGCCCCAGTTTCTTGCAGGTTTTGCCGTACAGGTTTCATTACGGTTTTGCGGGCACTGCTTCTTTATGGTGACTTGCTAGCAGGTGGGTTTATTTGTATCGTACCCATCATTATACATTGTATATTATATTTCAGTTGTATCTAGAAGTTCCATCAACCAAACATGTACTTATTTGAGATAGAGACCAGTGATGTTTATTCTTTCGACCTTAGAGTCGCGCGTTATATTTCTGTGGACTTCATGCTGTTGGATTTCCGTTTCTGTTGTGATCCTCGCCTTTAAGCGTTGTATACGATGTTGCAAACTGGTTGATTTAAAATGGTTTTTCCTACACTCTACTACTTTTCTTGGTTTGGATTTCTGGGTTCGGCTTACTCAGAGTACGTACGCCTCGAGACATTCGTAGTCTAAGTGTTGGTCCTGTTCCGTACTTTCGGGACGTGACAGAAAGGCTCTTTTTCTTCTTCTTCCTCTTTCTTCTTGAGCTCACAACATCCACCATGGCATCATCTCCTACCTCCACTCTAACCATCTCATGTGTTGAGAATCCTAGAGTGTTAAGAGACAAAGTTATCACACACATTCTCTACTTCACCTTGGACACGTCGGCTAGCAAACTTCGTGTCCGAGTTGCTTCGGTTCGAAGTGGGAGCCCGTAAAAGGATTCATCGATGTGGTTCCCTATCCAACGAGGAGATTGGAGATCGAGCGAGATCGGAGATGCCGCAAAGAGCTAATGATGTTGGCTAAAGACCGAAGGACACGGATCGATCGGTATAGCTTTTCTAACCCTCTTTAGATTGCTAGTTTAATGTTAATGGTTCGATCCGGGTAAAAGTCTGCGTTGGCGCCAGTTTCAAGTTTATGAAAAGTTTTTGTTTCCGCATTTTGGTCTCGGATCGACGGCCGGGGCGCTACCGTAGACTTACATGGTATCGGAGACACGCCATTAACCTTAGCTAGCTCATTTTAGAAAATGTTAATTTATCGAAAACGAAACTGAACCCAAACACTACCACTGCTGTCCCCGTCTCTGTCGATTTTAAAAGTGTTCAGAAAAATTTTCGAACATGTGCAGAAGGCTACTGGAGGGAAACCAAGCCTGCACCCCAAAAACGAGCCCCACCCACCTGGGAAAAACCGGCCACCAAGGCAATATTTAGCCAGGCCGGCCCATTTAGGGTGTCTAGGGTTGTATTTTTGGGTGCAGGCAGTTCTCTGGGAAGTTGGTTCAGTGGTATTGTTTGTTTGGCCCAATTTGGATATGGTTTTATCAGTTTTTCTGGGCAATTTGGGGGGTTATTTCAGATTCGATATTTTATAATATTGTTTAAAGTTTACAGCGCATTACATTATATCTGTGACCGTGAATGTCATTCGATCGGTAAATCTTGTCTAATCGCTATAGTCCTTTTAGACGGATTTGTGAACGTGACATTCACATTGATGTTCTGTGTTGTGCTGTGATGTTGCGGATTTGTCGTGGTGGATAACCTGGATGCAATGGTAGTACAGTTTAGATATATTCGTACATTTGATATTGCGGGGCGAGCGTCCGACATGTGGACTGCCGTCACTGCCTGTTTGTATATTATTCTTTTAGGGCACGACCAGATTGAGGTCGATGTACACATTGTACATATTTTATTTTCTGTACCAGGATTACCCCGTGGTGGGGTGCATGGATAGCCGGGTTCTAGAGGGCAAAGAGCCCGCATCTCATGGCTTTGAGACGGAGGGGGCTTTACTCTAGAATTGGCGGGCTATTCGCCGCACTCGCAGGGGGTATAGGCTGACCCAAGGAGGGGTACTCAAGTTACCGGATTCCATGAAGTGCTGGGTGGTCCATTCACTTTGTTGAAGGGGGCTGCCTCGCTTCAGGTTTTGGCGGGTAACTTGCCGCACCCGTAGGGGTCTAGGTTTTCATTGCATAGGCTATCCACACGACCAGGGGCACGTCGGGTTTCAGTTGCGGCTCAAAGGAAACCCGGGGATCCCAGATTATCTGTATTGTTCTGTGATGCATATTACATTTCTGTGATGTTGCATTTATCACGCCTTGAGAGATTATTATATATTGATATATATACTAGTAGATGTTGTATATGTTTTACACCCGCGGTAGTCCAGCCCCGCTCTGTCGTTAGTTAAGTAACCTAACGGGTGATGACGGGACCCAGTGGCGATTGCGGATGGTATATACGTACATCATATTTTCGTTCTTTATTGGTATAATCAATTGATGGGACTGCATTGATTCGGATCAATGCAAGCTAAATAAACCTGTTTGATGTTGTTGGAAATTTTTTTCAAAAAGCTGTTATTACAAAGACGTTCTCTTTTGTTTTGCATCGTGGTATTCGGTTATGAATATCCAGCACCTCAGTCGACGAGGCAAGGGCAGAGATCCCTTCACCGGGAGTGACCCATTGGGCAGAAGTTTGCGTCAGGGTAATAACTTCACTATAGTCGATTACTTTTTGCTTTGCATCATGGTATTCAGTTGGAATATCCTACACCTCATTCTATAGGGAAAGAGCCGAGATCCCTTCACCGGGAGTGACCTTTTTAGCAAAGGTTTTCGCCACTATATTTTTATAAAAAGCTATCCGATTCCTTCAACGATATCAAGTTCATTACGGTAAAGGTTTTTCGCCAAAAACCATTCGTAGCCCTCCGTCATTTCATACGGATAGTACTTAGTATTCATGCTATGTTTGTTGACCTTCGTCAAGGCATAGTGTATGGTAGCTGCTTGTTACTTTTCTGTTGCATAGATAGATGGTTGGTTTGGGACAGTCGTACAGCCTTGTTGACCTTCGTCATGGGCTTGTACGGGTGGGTTCAAATTAACCTGGACAATGACGGGTAGAACTTGGCATGTGACTTATGATTTGTTGACCTTCATCAAGGTCATAAGAGAATGGGGTAAAAATCATATTGGGAGTTTCTAAAGAAATTGAAACTTGCCAGATATGCACATATCTTCTGGAGTATGATAACGTGAGTGGATTCCATCACGTTATCATGCGATGATAGTTGGATCCCGATTCCCACTGATGAGTTGGTTTACTCCTCGGGTGATCCCGACTAATTCTTCTTTCAGGTTTGGAGGAGAATTTGAGGTTACAGTGGGAGGTTTCCTGATTAGAAAGAGGACAAAGTAAATTGCGACTACTATTCACGACCAAACCAAGTATTTCATCGCCACTCCTACTTCACCTTTGTATTTCTCCAGAACACCCCGTATCACTACGAAGATCTACAGTTATTTGGATAATCCATCGTATGGTTATATACGAACTCGAAGGAACTTGTTCCAGTTTGGGGATGGATTCTGGTTCAGGAGAAATAGGAATAAGGTTTTTTCAGTTGTCTTTAATCTTTACCTTCTCTGAGGTTGCGAGTACTCCTAGGATTAGGACGGTACACCTATTATGCTTATTGGATAGTCTTCTTCCAAACCATAGGCTGGTGCCGAATGGTAGGGAAGAAAGAAAACCATTTGGCCTAAAGGTGGTGTACAGAAGGTAATGAGTAAAGACATATACAGGGATTTGGAGAGATGGCAAAGAAATATACGGTTACAGTTGTGAATCTGATAATGGAAGAGACATTACTAGGAATACCCGGATACCCCTTCGAAATATTTACATGTTTCAGTTTCACTGTGTATTGTTAAAAGAAAACTGATTTCCCAATTAGCCCTTACTCCAGGGTATGTATTTACCAGATTTGATTCTCACATCTGTATGGTTTTACAGATGATGAGTGGGAGTAAGTTATTGGGAATTAGGTGATTATCCTCATTATATCGGGATTCGTTGTAATTGGTGATATTTGAGGAAATCGCCTGGGTTATAGCCGGACGGCAAATATTTGGTTTTGAATATCCGTTGTTATGCACCAATTTCAAACTGATATATCTGAACGTTTATTTTTATAAAGTGAGATATAACCTTTTGAAATTATGTCCATGACATTTACCTATATCGGTTGATGGTTAGGTAAGGAGCATTTAACAGCGGTGTAATTCTTCATAACCATAATACAGTTTTCAACCTACGACGCACAGGATTTGAGTTATTCAACTCAGCAGACTTATACAAAGTATTGTATGTTGTCCAATGTCTATTAGGACAGAGGGGTTGGTCCTCGTACTATATTCTGTTTACTTGTGACTTCTCTAGTTTTAGAAAAGTGTTTCGTAGAAATACAAGGTCTAAGTTTTAAGAAGTTATAGGTATAAGAATAAAGTAGAGAACCACGTGTTGCAAGTATCAGGATTCTTCAAGTTAATCGAAGATGTAGATACTTGTGTATGGTATTCAGTTGATAGTAATGGTTTTGAGAAACTTGTTTTTCTTTCAGGTTACTCATATCTGGATCCATTCCTAAGTTGAGTAACGCTGATCGGCCTCCTTCCATTTAGTTGACATGCACTGGAGACAGCTGCATGATTTGAATCTGATTCCAATTAAATCATTGCATCTGTTTCTATATTGTATATAGAATGGATCATATCTTAACGATGTTAAGGTATATGGAGTTGTCCGACTTATACTTAAAACCAGACTATGGATAACTCAAGGCACGTTTCTGTAATGGCTGTTTGTGGGTTGACCCGGGCTATGACGAGGGTTGACTTTCTACCATCTGGAAGATCAATAGTGATATTGTTCTTGACTAGCCACAGTTTTGATAAAAATGGATTTTTTTTTCAAAAAATGGTAGTGGGAGTATGGTAGAACTGGAAGTGATTCCAGAACCACAAACGATTACTGGAAATTTGATAAGAACCTAAAGATTCAATCAGGTTTGACATTCCATTAGCCACTCCGCAGATATGGTGGGTAACCTCAGGCACTCGAGAGGTACTTCGGTATGCTCAGGGACGGTAACAGAGAGGTTCTTGTTTTCCTAGACTTGACACTACTGTTGTTCTTGGCTATGAGACCCGGCAGGAGGATGAGTATAGCGTCGTTCTAAACTAGCTTTAGAAGTGCACGTGTATATGACTCTGCCAGAGGGTTGTCTTAGTCAGTGGTAGCTTATGTCTATTTATGGACTAAAGCAGATATAGTGGAGATAGATCATCTATTTTTAATGTGACAGTCATGGACTTTGACTTCGTCAGAATAGGAGATGGATCTGTTAAGAAGGTAGTAGGGTGTGATGTCCTGGTATATGGATGACATACACATAGTAGGAAGTGAAATTCCTATACTACGATCGGTTATACTTTGGTCGTCACACAGTGGTTTCTCCACATAGGATATGAATATTATATCAGACATTCTGGTTACTAGATCTATGGTTTTAGATCTAGATTTGGGTAGTTTTCCAATCTGAGTACTTAGACAGTATTCTAAAGGTATTTTAGAAAGGAGGACTCCTGGCATGGTGGTGTACCTGCAGATGATGGAGTCACCCTCTCTAAATGTGTCTTACAGACTAAAGGGAAGAGGGATGTGCATGATTAACATATCACTTGCTTAGGCAATTGAGTCAATCACGAGATGTCAAGTACTATACCAGGTGTTGTTTTTGCACAAGCGGCAATAAGTTGATATTAATCCAATCCTGGAGAAACATTCGGAAGCAGTTTTAGAACATAAGTAGATGTCCTAGGAATATGATAACGACAGCCTCCTTCGGGAGACGGTTATCATTCCAGGCTTCCAAGGTGATCTGGATGACAGAGTGACTGTCAGAGTTATAGTTTTCCCTCTGACGAGGGGCGGTTGTTTGGACAGGAGGTCCAAGCGGATACTGAGGGAGGCATGGCGCAGGATACTGATTAATTTCAGTTGACGATACAGTCTAAGAAGTTTGGATTTGTAGTTCATTTATGAACTAGGCCCAATCAGATATCCAGACATATTCTAAGACAAGTATTTCTCATTTCTGGAGATGGCTTTCTCCGCGAACTTGAGATAAAGAGAGACATAGAAAGAAACATCAGGGCGGATTCACTCACTGAGGCTATTCCTCGAACGCAATAGTTTCGCAAACGGGCTTTGTGAGACTGATCAGTAGAGGAGTTGGGTGTTCGGTATCACACGGGCTGTGAGTATGCGACATCGCAATAATTAGCCTTGAGTGCAAGTTGGAGATTGCTGGATATAGTGCCCTCAAAGTCAATTATTGGATCGCAGGCACGTGATTGCAATGATTGAAGGAGGAGCCATGCCGGTAGGACAGTCTTACTCAAGATGATAGTATGCTATCTGGTTTATCTTAATCATCGTGTACAGCTTTAGGTGGCCTTACAGATCACTATTACACATTGATAGAGCCCTTAGGATTCTTGCTTGACTACCAGCAGTATGATAGCGATCATATACGTGAGAGTTGGGTAGTCTATAAGCACATCCTTAAAGTGGTCCCTAGTCGTGGGAGTTTCAAGACTGGGCATCGATACTCCATTAGTAGACTAGTGTATACAGTCGAGACCCCGACGAGGGGCAGTGGCCGGTCTCACAAGCCATTGGTGTCAGTTGGTTCACCTAAGATGTATACAGGTGCTCATTGGGTTATGAGTACACCGGACATGACTCGGCGGGAACATGCTAGTTGGTATTATACCTGACGTCAGATAGCAGTTCCCTAGTGACATGTGTACAGGTTAGTCTATCGACCTGAGATCGTCATTTGTCTCGTGTGAGTTCCTACTGTGCTTTGATTACTACCCTACCACGGCTCAAAGGAGTCATGCAAATAGGTTTTAGTTGGGTACAGTGCCGAGCCACATGGAGGCAGTGAGCAGATCGGCAGAGGTTTCGTCTCTCCCAGTATTGGGGGTGAGATCGCGCTGTATTTAGGAGAGCCATTACACGAAATCCTTGGCCAAGGCAGGAGATTTATTGGTAGGTATTCCAGTAGTATCTCAGGGTATTCTGGGCTACACTCTGACACGACTTGTACCGCTTTTGGGGGTCTGACTTTTACCAACCCCCTAAGCCCGACATGTGATGCTCATAGACGAACGGACCAGACTGTACGGATATTGTCACTGATAGGCTCAGTAGAGTGTCTGGATGAGTTCGCTTATCAGCCTCCCTTTTGGTCAATACCTGGTAGCCCATTACGTACAGCTAGTACTACTGACGTGTTAGTGGTTAAATCCACAGCCAAAATATTGACGAGTCTTTAGAGTCCCCTACAGACAGTTTCTCAAGTTTTGGGCGAAACGTTGTAGAGACCGTATGATATTATGGCAGGGTTCGATCATATACGTGCAGTAGTGCATGGATCATGATCGGACGGATCTTACTAGTGGGCTTTGGTTTAAACCGGATCCTAGTATTAGATTTGTTGGATTACTTTAGTCTCATCGCATTTGCATTCAGTTGGAATGCGGATGCAGATATCTATATACAGGTGAGGGTATCCTTATAATCTGTCATGAGTTTACTTTAGATGTTGCTATATCTTTTTTATTGTTGTAAACATTTGGATTAATGTTTACATGTGGAAATTGTGAGTGGAAATGATCATGAGGAGCATTTAATGTGACATGGACATGGGTAGTGACTCATGGTCTCTTTATTTGTGCATATGTCACATTATTGCTTGATTTATGTGTTGAAATGATAAGAGGAGAGAGAGAGGGCAGCCATATGGCTTGGGGTTAGCTCTTGTATTATCTTTCTTGCTCTCATTTTATCATTCCAACAAAAAAGAAAAAGAAAGGCTCTTCTTCTTCTTCCTCTTTCTTCTTGAGCTCACAACATCCACCATGGCATCATCTCCTACCTCCACTCTAACCATCTCATGTGTTGAGAATCCTAGAGTGTCAAGAGACAAAGTTATCACACACATTCTCTAGTTCACCTTGGACACATCGGCTAGCAAACTTTATGTCCGAGTTGCTTCGGTTCGAAGCGGGAGCACATAAAAGGATTCATCGACGTGGTGCCCTCTCCGACGAGGAGATTGGAGATCGAGCAAGATCGGAGATGCCGCAAGGAGCTAAAGATGGTGGCTAAAGACCGAAGGACACGGATCGATCGGTATAGCTTTTCTAACCCTCTTTAGATTGCTAGTTTAATGTTAATGGTTCGATCCGGGTAAAAGTCTGCGTTAGCGCCAGTTTCAAGTTTATGAAAAGTTTTTGTTTCCGCATTTTGGCCTCGGATCGACGGCCGGGGCGCTACCATAGACTTACATTAAGTAATCATGCTTAACTCATGTAGAGAATCAACCAAGGTATAAGATTAAGGGTTGGGCTAAAGAATATCAAAAGAAATGACAAAAGAGTGGAATTTGTCAAAGCTTCTACAAGCTTCTTCAAGCTTGATAACTTTGACTAAGTTTATCTTTTTTGTTAAATTCTTAAGATAAAAACAAAACCCTAATTTAACCTAATTATGGTATAAGTCTCATACACCCATTTTTCATGTATCATCAACCATGACACATTGCATGTACACAAACATACATATCACATAAGTACAATGTGCACACTAAGTAAGAAAAACAAATCATAAGTGAGCTAATACTAGTTAACGTAATATAATATATCAAATATATAATTATACATTAAATTATTAAATCAACTCTTGATTTAATAATCCGGCTATAACCGACTAATATCATGTGTAACAACTTATCGAATCAACACTTGATCCGATAACCCGGCTATATCGCATACAACCGATCAATGTCATGAATCACGAGAATAGAATATGGTATCTCATATCGTATCAATCTCGGTCCCGCACATATTATGTTAGTGTATATGCCCTAAGGGCCATTATTGTATCATACTAGTTTGTATATTACTTAATGGAAGCTTGGGATATTCACATGTATATAACAGTCTTGCTAAACATGGTAGTATGCTACTTGGTTTTTCTATCTTAATATGTGAGTATACGTATTGATAGAGCTCTTAGGATCTTGCTTGACTACCAGCGTTGTGATGGCAGTCACACTGTAAGTCCACGGTAGCGCCCCGGCCGTCTAACAGACGCCAAATGCGGAACAAAAACTTTTAACGAACTGGCGCTATCGTGTACCGTAACCCGGATCTGCCATTAAAGCTAAACTAACAAATTGCAAAGGGGTAGAAACGTTATACCGAATGATCCGAGTCCTTCGGTCTTCAACCATCATCCCACGCTTGTTGCGGCTACTCCGATCTCCTGAATCTCCGTTCTTCTCGTCTGGGTGGCACCACGTCGACGGATCTTCAAACGGGCTCCCGCCTCTGAACCGAGGCAACTCGATCGTCAAGTTTGCTAAAAGAGACGACCAAGATGAAGTAGAGAATGAGTATAATGCTTTGTCTCGTTACGTCCAAGACTATGGACGAACGGTTAATGAAGTTGCCGAGGAATCGGGTGATGGAATGAAATGGACTGTGAAATTTCATACACCGATAAAACCTATCATAATCTTTTCTAGCAAATGAAAAACTCAAGCAAGTGAGAGAGAGAGGAGGGGCCGGCCACTTATAGAAGTGGGGGGGGGGGTGATCGTAGGAGAGGGGAGAGTAACCTTAAGCAAAATATCATAATGTGAACACATGAAAATATCTTAAGGAAAACAAAACCTCATTGAAATCAAAGCATGAGTCATTAACCTTGTCATCAAATTCTAGAACCTTCTAGAACCTTCTAGAAGCATGACTCACTCTCATCCAAGAAAAGATAAATCCGTCTTTAACCAAATGTTAAAAGACGGCTGATAGAAAACTGGAAACTGGCAACTTCCAAAAGTGATCCTGAAACGAATTTCAGGATAACCCCGTATCAGTATAAATATACCCGCATTTATATTACGACCGAATACAAATGTAATTGAGACAAAGATATTATATCTACACAGTATAATACTGGGTTCCGGCTTAAACCAAAGCCTACCAGTATTATCTGCTCGAGAAACAACACGTGCGAAAACGCACGTGCTTTTTCCGAACCTTGCCATAACACCATACGCCCTCTACAACGTTTCGCCCGAACTTGGGAAAGTGTCTGTGGGGGACTCTAATGACTCATCAACACACTGGCACTGGGTATAACCCCTAGCACGTCAGAGGTACAAGCTGCACGTAACGTTTAGCCTATGTATTGATTGGAAGGGAAGCTGACGAGCGAACTCATCTCTAAACCCTACTGAGCCTGACAGTGACAATGTATATACAGTCCGGTCCATTCGTCTAAAGAGTATCGCATATCGAATCTAGGGGGGTGGATAAAGTCAGACCCCTAATAACGCGATAAATCGTGTCGGCATGAAGCCCATCACCACCTGAGAAACCACTGATCCAAATCAGTAATTCTCCACTACCTCGCCGAGGGTTTCTAGTGATGGCCACCCGTGCACTGCGCGACATCAACCCCCAATACCGGGAGAGACGAATCCCCGACGATCCGCTCACTTGCCTCCAATGTGGCTCGGGACTGTACCCAAAAAAGACCTGTTTGCACGACTCCTTTGAGCCGTGGTAGGGTAGAAATCAAAGCACAGTGGGAACTCACACGAGACAAATGACGACCTCAGGTCGATGAACTAACCTGTACACATGTCACCAGGGAATTTCTATCTGACGATATGTATAATACCAACTAGCAGATTCCCGGCGAGTCCTGTCCGGTGTACTCATAACTCAATGAGCACCTGTATACATCTTAGGTGATCCAACTGACACCAGTGGCTTGTGAGACCGGCCACCGCCCCTCGTCGGGGTCTCGACTGTATACACTAGTCTACTCTGGAGTATCGATGCCCTGTCTCGAAACTCCCACGACTAGGGACACTTTTAAGGATGTGCTTACAGACCCCAGCTCCCACGTATATGATCGCCATCATACTGCTGGTAGTCAAGCAAGAATCCTATGGGCTCTATCAATCATGCAATAGTGAACTAAAGCATATATACGATGATAAAGACAAACCAGATAGCATACTATCATCTCGAGTAAGACTGTCATATCGGTATAGGTCCTGCCTCAATCATTGTAATCACGTACCTGCGATCCAATAATTGACTTTAAGGGCACTATCTCCAACAATCTCCCACTTGCACTCAAGACTAATTATTGCGATGTCGCATACTCACAGCCCGTGTGATACCGAACATCCAACTCCTTTACTAATCAGTTTCACAAAGCTAGTTTGTAAAACTCTTGTGTTCGAGAAATAGCCTCAGTGAGTGGATCCGCCCTGATGTTTCTTTCTATGTCTCTCTAAATCTCAAATTCGCGGAGAAATCCATCTCCCGAATTGAGTAATACCTGTCTTAGAATATGTCTGGATATCTGATGGGACCTAGTTCATAAATGAACTGCAAATCCAAACTTCTTAGACTGTATCGATAACTGAACCTAATCAGTATCCAGCACCATACCTCCCACAGTATCCTCTTGGACCACCTATCCATAATGCTGTCCCTCGTCAGAGGGAAAACTATAACTCTGACAATCACTCTGTCATCCATGTCACCTCTGAAGCCTGGAATGATAACCGTCTCCTGAAGGAGGCTGTCGTCATCAAATCCGTAGAACATGCACTTATGTTCTAAAACTGCTTCATTATGTTTCTTCAGGATTGGATTAATATAAACTTATCGCATCTAGTGCAAAAACTACATCTGGTGTGGTACTTGACATCTCATGATTGACTCAATTGCCTAAGAAAGTGATCTTCCAATCATGCACTTCCCTCTCTTCTTTAGTCTCTAAGACACCTTTAGAGAGGGTGACTCCATCACCTGCAGGTACACCACCATGCCAGGAGTCATCTATTCTAAATACTATTAGAATACTGTCAAAGTACCCAAATTGGGAAACTACCCAAATCTAGATCTAAAACTGTAGATCTAGTAACCAGAATGTCTGATATTATATCCATGTCCTTTGTGAAGAAACAACTGTGTGATAACCACAGTACAACCGATCGTAGTATAGGAATTTTACTTCCTACTCTTTGTATGTCATCCAAATACCAGGACATCGCACCCTACTACCTTCTTAACAGATCCATCCCCTATTCTGATGAAGTCAAAGCCATGACTGTCTCATCAAAATTAGATGATCTAATCTCCGCTATATTTGCTCAAGCCTATAAATAGACATAAGCTACTTGCTCACTATGCTTCCGCTGCTCCCACTGACTACGACAACCCTCTGGCAGAATAATATACGCGTACACTTCTAAAGCTAGTTTAGAATGACGCTATACTTATCCTCTTTCCGGGTTTCATAGTCTGGAACAACAGTAGTGTCAAGTCTGGGTAAACAAGAACCTCCATGTCACCGTCCTTGAGGCTACCGGAGTACCTCTCGGGTGTCTGAGGTTACCCACAATGTCTGCGGAGTGGCTATTGGAATGTCTAACCTGATTGAATATATAGGTCCTATTAAATTTTCCGTAATCGTTTGCGGTTGTGGAATCACTTCCAGTTCTACCATACTCCCACTACTGTTTTCTGAAAAAATCCATTTTAATAAAACTGTGGCGAGTCAAGAACAATATCACTATTGATCTTCCAGATGGTAGAAATGTCAACCCTCGTCAAAGCCAGGGTCAACCCACAAACTGCCATTACAGAAACGTGCCTTGAGTTATCCAGTGTCTGGTTTTAAGCATAAGCTGGACAACTCCCCGTATCTTAACATTGTTAAGATATGAACCATTCTATATCTAATATAGAAATAGAGGCACTAATTTAATTGGAACCAGATTCAAACCATGCAGCTGTCTCCAGTGCATAACAACTTAATGAAAAAAGGCTAATCAGCATTACTCAACTTAGAAATCCATCCAATTATGAGTAACCTGAAAAAGAAACAAGTTTCTCAAAACCATTACTTTTAACTGAATACCAATTACAAGAATCTACATCTTCAATCTCTTTGAAGAATCCCGATACTTGTGATACCTGGTTTTCTGCTTTATTCTTATACCCACAACTTCTCAAAACTTAGACATTATATTTCTACGAAACACTTGTCTAAAAACTAGAGAAGTGATAAGTAAACAGAACATAGTATGAGGACCTACCCCTTTGTCCTGACGGACACTGGACAACATACAATACTCTGTATAAGTCCGTTGAGTTGAATAACTCAAAACCTATGCATCGTAGGTTGAAAACTGTACCCAGGCGATTTTCCTCAGATATCACCAATTACAACGAATTCCGATATAATGAGGATGATCACCCAATTCCCAATAACTTACTCCCACTCATCATCTGTAAAAACCGTACAGTTATGAGAATGAAACCTGGTAAATACATACCCTGGAGTAAGTATCTAATCGGGAAAACAGTTTTCTTTTAACAATGTGCAGTGAAACTGAAACATGAAAATGTTTCGTAGGGGTATCCTGGTATTCTTAGTAATGCCTCTTCCATAATCCAATTCATGACTATAACCATATATTTCTTTGCCATCTCTCCAAATCCCTTTATTTGTCTTTACTCGTTACCTTCTGTACACCATCGTTAGGCTAAATGGTTTTCTTCCTTCCCTACCGTTCGGCACCAGCCTATGGTTTGGAAGAAGACTATCCAGTAAGCATAATAGGTGTACTCTCCTAATCCTAGGAGTACTCGTAACTTGAGAGAAGGTGATGATAAAAGACAACTGAATAATACCTTATTCTATTTCTCCCTGAACCTGGATCCATCCTCGAAGAAGTCCCTTCGAGTTCGTATATAACCATACGATGGATCTATCCAATGGAAGTGGATGTCCGTAGTAATACGGGGTGTTCTGAGAAATACAAAGGGTAAAAGAAGGAGCGGCAATGACTTATGCAACTCAGACAATCCAAAGGCCAGTATTTTAAGAAGGTTCGGTCAACTTTGGTCACTGAGTCATAGTCTAGGGTCGGTCAAAGGTCGCTGCCAAAGAGAGAGAGAAAAGAAACACTCTGCGTGCACTCTAACCTAGATTAGAATGGTTATCACTTTATCTAATCAGGAATCCTCCCACTGTAATCTCAAATTCTCCTCCAAACCTAAAGAAGAATTAATCGGGATCACCCGAAGAGTAAACTAACTCATCAGTGGGAATCGGGATCCAACTATCATCGCATGATAACTTGATGGAAGCCACTCAAGTTATCACACTCCAGAAGGTATGCGCATATCTGGCAAGTTTTCTTTATGTTTGAAACTCCCGATGTAATTTTTACCTCATGCTCTTATGACCTTGACTTTAGTCAACAAATCTTAAGTCACATGTCAAGTTCTACTCGTCATTGTCCTGGTTGATTTGAACCCACCCGTACATACCCTTGACTTTAGTCAACAAGGTAATACGACTGTCCCAAACCAACACATCTATCAATGCAACATACGAATACCCAGCAACTACCAAACACTATGCCTTGACTTTAGTCAACAAACATAGCTTGAATACTACTGATCACCCATAAGAAATGACGGAGGGCTACGGCTGGTTTTTGGCGAAAAACCTTTAACGTAATGAACTTGATATCGCTGAAGGAACCTGATAGCTTTTTATAAAATATAGTGACGAAAAACGTTTTGCTAAAGAGGTCACTCCCGGTGAAGGGATCTCGGCTCTTTCCTCGTGGAATGAGGTGCAGGATATTCCATCTGAATACCGCGATGCAAAGCAACTTGTAATCGACTATATTAAAGTTACTACCCTAACGTAAACTTCTGCCCAAGGGGTTTTTCCCGGTGAAGGGATATCAGCCCTTGCCTCGTCGAATGAGGTGCGGGATATTCTAACTGAATATCACTATGCAAAACAAAAGGAAACATCTTTGTAATAACACCATTTTAAAATTTGTTCCAACAACATCAAATATAGGTTTGTTTTATCCTTGCATTGATAAGAATCAATGCAGTCCCATCAATCAATCACACCAGAAAAGAACGAAAATAAAATGTACGTATATGCCATGCGCATTCGCCACTGGGTCCCGTCATCACCCGTTAGGTTACTTAACTAACGACAGAGCGGGGGCTGGACTAGCGCGGGTGTAAAACATATACAACATCTAATAGTATATATCAATATACAATAATCGCTCCAGGCGTGATAATATACAACATTACAGAAAAGTAATAAGCATCACAGAACAATACAGATAATTTGGGATCCCCGGGTTTCACAGAGCCGCTGCTGAAACCCGACGTTCCCCTGGTCGTGTGGATAGCCTGTGCAATGAAACCTAGACCCCTACGGGTGCGGCAAGTTACCCGCCAAAACCTGAAGCGAGGTGGTCCCCATAGCATAATGAATGGAACACCCGGCACTTCATGGAATCCGGTAAATTGAGCACCCCTCCTTGTGTCAACCTGTACGCCCTACGAGTGCGGCGAATAGTCTGCCAATTCTAGAGTGAGGTCCCTCTGCCTCTCAAAGCCATGAGATACGGACCCGTTGCCCTCCAGAACCCGGCTATCCGTGCACTCCTTCGCGGGATAAACCTAGTACAGAAATAAAAATAGTACAACAGGTACATCGACCGCAACCTGGTCGTGCCCTAAAAGAATATTATACAAACAGGCAGTGACGGCAGTCCACATGTTGGACGCTCGCCCCGCAATATCAAATGTACAAATAAATCCAAACTGCACTATCATTGCACTTTGCTATCCACCACGACATATCCGCAACAATACAGCACAACACAGAACATCAACGCGAATGTCACGTTCGCAAACCCGTCAAAAAGAACTATAGCAATCAGACGCGGTTTACCGATCAAATGACATTCCCGGTCGGAGATATAATGTAAATACTGTAAACTAACAAATTTAAAATTTCGATCGACTAAATATCACAAAGTGGGCCCTACGCAAATCTGTAGAACAGTAATAAAACCTGGGCCCAAAAGATATATACCAAAAACCCAAAATTCCACCAGAGAAGACACTGAGAAAATTTGATGCAGTGATTCATTAGGATGGCCGCGGATCCGCGGCCAAACCATGGGTTTGGCCGCGCTTCCGCGGCTATATTGTGGAATCACTTGCTCAAATTTTGTCGTGTGCCTTAGAAAACCCTGCACAGATTTCTGAGATATGTGAAATATTTTTAGGACACCATTTAAAATCAACAGAAACTGTCAAATTGGAAAAATGTGATTTTTGATTTCCGGTTCGATCGATGTTTTAAATGCGTTAGCACAAGTTAGTATAGCTTAATGGTGAGGCTCTGATACAACTGTAAGTCCACGGTAGCGCCCCGGCCGTCTAACAGACGCCAAATGGGGAACAAAAACTTTTAACGAACTGGCGCTATCGTGTACCGTAACCCGGATCTGCCATTAAAGCTAAACTAACAAATTGCAAAGGGGTAGAAACGTTATACCGAATGATCCGAGTCCTTCGGTCTTCAACCATCATCCCACGCTTGTTGCGGCTACTCCGATCTCCTGAATCTCCGTTCTTCTCGTCTGGGTGGCACCACGTCGACGGATCTTCAAACGGGCTCCCGCCTCTGAACCGAGGCAACTCGATCGTCAAGTTTGCTAAAAGAGACGACCAAGATGAAGTAGAGAATGAGTATAATGCTTTGTCTCGTTACGTCCAAGACTATGGACGAACGGTTAATGAAGTTGCCGAGGAATCGGGTGATGGAATGAAATGGACTGTGAAATTCCATACACCGATAAAACCTATCATAATCTTTTCTAGCAAATGAAAAACTCAAGCAAGTGAGAGAGAGAGGAGGGGCCGGCCACTTATAGAAGTGGGGGGGGTGATCGTAGGAGAGGGGAGAGTAACCTTAAGCAAAATATCATAATGTGAACACATGAAAATATCTTAAGGAAAACAAAACTTCATTGAAATCAAAGCATGAGTCATTAACCTTGTCATCAAATTCTAGAACCTTCTAGAACCTTCTAGAAGCATGACTCACTCTCATCCAAGAAAAGATAAATCCGTCTTTAACCAAATGTTAAAAGACGGCTGATAGAAAACTGGAAACTGGCAACTTCCAAAAGTGATCCTGAAACGAATTTCAGGATAACCCCGTATCAGTATAAATATACCTGCATTTATATTACGACCGAATACAAATGTAATTGAGACAAAGATATTATATCTACACAGTATAATACTGGGTTCCGGCTTAAACCAAAGCCTACCAGTATTATCTGCCCGAAAAACAACACGTGCGAAAACGCACGTGCTTTTTCCGAACCTTGCCATAACACCATACGGCCTCTACAACGTTTCGCCCGAACTTGGGAAAGTGTCTGTGGGGGACTCTAATGACTCATCAACACACTGGCACTGGGTATAACCCCTAGCACGTCAGAGGTACAAGCTGCACGTAACGTTTAGCCTATGTATTGATTGGAAGGGAAGCTGACGAGCGAACTCATCTCTAAACCCTACTGAGCCTGACAGTGACAATGTATATACAGTCCGGTCCATTCGTCTAAAGAGTATCGCATATCGAATCTAGAGGGGTGGATAAAGTCAGACCCCTAATAACGCGATAAATCGTGTCGGCATGAAGCCCATCACCACCTGAGAAACCACTGATCCAAATCAGTAATTCTCCACTACCTCGGCCGAGGGTTTCTAGTGATGGCCACCCGTGCACTGCGCGACATCAACCCCCAATACCGGGAGAGACGAATCCCCGACGATCCGCTCACTTGCCTCCAATGTGGCTCGGGACTGTACCCAAAAAAGACCTGTTTGCACGACTCTTTTGAGCCGTGGTAGGGTAGAAATCAAAGCACAGTGGGAACTCACACGAGACAAATGACGACCTCAGGTCGATGAACTAACCTGTACACATGTCACCAGGGAATTGCTATCTGACGATATGTATAATACCAACTAGCAGATTCCCGGCGAGTCCTGTCCGGTGTACTCATAACTCAATGAGCACCTGTATACATCTTAGGTGATCCAACTGACACCAGTGGCTTGTGAGACCGGCCACCGCCCCTCGTCGGGGTCTCGACTGTATACACTAGTCTACTCTGGAGTATCGATGCCCTGTCTCGAAACTCCCACGACTAGGGACACTTTTAAGGATGTGCTTACAGACCCCAGCTCCCACGTATATGATCGCCATCATACTGCTGGTAGTCAAGCAAGAATCCTATGGGCTCTATCAATCATGCAATAGTGAACTAAAGCATATATACGATGATAAAGACAAACCAGATAGCATACTATCATCTCGAGTAAGACTGTCATATCGGTATAGGTCCTGCCTCAATCATTGAAATCACGTACCTGCGATCCAATAATTGACTTTGAGGGCACTATCTCCAACACACACTAGTGGGGGCTGGGTAGTCTACAAGCACATCCTTATTCAGGTCCCTAGTCGTTGGATTATCGAGACAGGGTATCGATACTCCGGAGTAGACTAGTGTGTACGCTTCTCATCCCAGTTAGGGAGATGGTCTGTCCCACAACCGTCAGTACGTCGTACTGGAAATAGTATGAAGATGCTCGTTAGGTTACGGGTACACCGGACAGGACTCACTGGGAACTGTTGGTTGGTTTTATACCAGTCGTCAGTGAACAGTTCCCAGGTGACATGAGTACAGCATAGTCCGCAGACTTGACACTGCTACTTCGCCTCGAGAGTTTCCCACTGTTCTTAGATTGCTACCCTACCACGGCTCAAAGGAGTCGTGCAAACAGGTAGCAGTTGGGTGCAGTCCTGAGCACTTGGAGGCAGTGGTGGTTAAACAGAATTCGTCTCTCCCGGTATTGGGGGTTGATATCGCGCTGTGTCAGAGAGCCATTACGCAAAGTCCCTGGCCAGGGCAAGCGAGATTTGCTGGTAGGTTCCAGTAGTTTCTCAGGGTGTAATGGGCTTCGCTCCGACACGACTTATACAGCTATTAGGGGACTGACGCCTGCCGCCCCCTAGGCCCGATATGCGATAGTCTTAGACGAACGGACCGGACTGTACGAAGATTGTCACATCAGACTCAGTAGGAGTTCGGATGGGTTTCCTCATCGGCCTTCTTATCGACATCTACCTGGGGACCGTTACGTACAGCTAGTGCCGCTTGCGGTCTGTGGTTAAACCCACTGCCAGCGTAGTAGTCGAGTCTCTAGAGTCCCACGCAGAGAGTTTCCCTACTCCAGGCGAAACGATATAGAGGTCGTATGGTTTTACGACAAGGGTTCGGACGCATACGTGTGTTTTCGTACGTACGACTTTCGGACAGTTTTTACTAGTCGGCTTTGGTTTAAGCCAGTTACTAGTATCCGGTTATTGGATTTATACAGTCTAAAGTTTTTCCGTGTTTTCACGGATAGGAGGGGCGTTCTCGTAATTGCGCGATAAGCTTCTAGAAGATGGTGACTAAGGAGGTTTAGGTGGCATATACATTGAATGAGATTAGTGAGTCATATGGATGATTCATCCATGTCATTAATGCTTCATAATTGCTTAATGACTCATGGAGATAAATCACCACAAGATATTTATCAAGCATGGTTGTAAATCATTTTCTTTTCTTTTCTTGATAAATAAAATTGCTTGATATATATTATGATAACTCATTTTCTCTTCTCATTATTATGTTCATCTTCTCTCTCCTCAAGCTCTCTCTCTTCAAACCCTAATCCTCCCCTCTCATGTGTTGAGTACAAGGATTAGTTAGACTACTTAATCCATAACCATACTCTATTTCATCTAGGTACTTTGATTAGCACTTAAAGATACCTAGTTGCCTCAAGTTTAGAGGCAAAGCTTGGAGTTAAGCTCTCGTGGTGGATCGTCTACTACTTGGAGAAGGCCGAGGAGGAGGTGGAGTTCGTAAAGACGAAGGACACGGTTCTTTAGGTATAATCCCTTTACATAGTAGTTGTTAACAACTATGTTTGATGTTAGTTATCGTTTAGCTTCGATTCATGCGGTTAGTCGATGTTTAGCATATAAACAAGATCGTTTTTCATATTTCCGCCTCCCCGCAAGTCGTGGGGTGTTGTACATCGACTTACAGTGGTATCAGAGCCTCGCTAAACAATAAATAACTCACTTGCAAAATTGTATGAATTTCGAACGGAAAAAACGAAACCGGAAAACCCCGATATCATGAGTTTCTGTCGATTTTTAAATGAAGTCCAAAACTTTTTCAGGGAGGTTCAGAAAGCTCTAAATGACAGTAGTAGAACACCCAAGAAAATTGGGCCCATGAATCGGCTAAAGCGCCGTGGAACCGCGGCGGATCTCACCGATCCGCCGCGCTTCCGCCGCCGAGTTGCCGATTCATGAACCCAATTTTCCTGTGTTGGTTCTCTGTGATATTTGGTATTTTCTGGAATTTTTTATTTTTGCTCAGGTTTCAGATTTACAGAGAAGTATTGGAGAAAAATTAAATGTGTTTAATCGATCGAAATTATACGGTATTTACTTGTTGGATTATATCTGTGTTTGTATAATGTGTTCGTAAACCTCCCCTAACTGCTAGTATGTCGGTTGGCAGGGGGTTGCACATTTCTGTAATGGATTTTTATCTGTTTGTGTATATGAACTGTGTTGGACTGTTGTGATGTATAGCCGGGGTTATGTGATGGGTTATTATTTAATTCATTTGATGTAAATGTAATTTGTTGTAATATTATTTTGCGGGCACATCCAGGTTGCGGTTGTAGCCACCATTGTATTATTTCATTTTACTGTTTTTGCTCCTAGGACAGACCCAAGGTGGGGTACACAAACTGCCGGGCGGGTAGTTTGCCGTACCCGTTAGGGTCTTGGGTGGGGTAATGGCTATTCATCACAACTGTGTAATCCGTCTTTTGTTGCAGGCTCAAAACAAACACGGATTGCTTGCAAATCCAATAAAGTTCATCTGTGATCTGGAATGCCTATTATTGCGTCTGACGAATGTACAATATCTATATATGGTAGCTATTTAGACGTCACTTATGTTTTACACCCGCGCTAGCCCAGTGTTCATACCAGAATATTGCATTTTATACCGCCCATTCTTACGCTCGTTTGTTTATAGGCAGGTGCTTTTTATCAGTGTTTGCTACATAATTGCAGGATACTAGTCTCAGCTCTAAACAGTGAATATCTTGGAAAAGTACGACAAATTCCGGATTACTGCCAACAACAGATAAAACACGGTCTCCGCTCTTTATCCGTGTGTTGCCACATACCAGTTAAGGGACAAAATGGAAAATCGATTGTCATGTCATGCACAAAGCTCAATGTCAATACAAGATCCAAGAAATCTACGCGGAGCTCGAGGAAATCATGGCAAAAGACCCACATCACATCACCTTTTGTTCTACTAAAATTCTGGAAGAATTGTGAAGAGTTTCTGAGAAAAGTCATATACCACACTGAAGAGAACCACAAACCAGGACAACCCAGAAAACCCGAGGAGCTAACTCCTCCATATAGCCGTGGATCCGCGGCCAATAGGGGGTCTAGGCCGCGGATCCGCGGCCGTACTGGCGCCGTAGTTGACGAAACTTCAGGGGTTGTTTGGTCTTTTTACATGGGTCTAGAATGTTGTCCTAGAATTTCTGTTGCCTGCCTATAAATATCCCAGAACTTGCCAAGCTTTTGGTGTTCATTCTTTGTTCCTCTTTTGTAGGTTTTAGTGTAGTTCTTCTTCTTCTTCTTCATTCTTCCTCCATGGAAATGTAGTGAGAGTATTGAGTGGATGTTAATGAAGATGATGGTTTTTGTATCATTCTCTTTTGTTTAACTTCCCCTTGAGATTTTTGCTTCCTCTTGATCTTTCAACCTCTTCATTGAGCTTGAAAGGTTAAGGGTTAGTTATTGATCTCAAGGGTCGTATTTTCTTATGGAATTAGCGCTTCATTTCACATGCGTTCTCTACCCTTCTGTTGATCTTGCAACCTCTTGATTGAGCTTGCAAGTTTAAGGGTTGGCTATTGATCCCATGCTCGTCTTGAGTTCTAGTTTCTAATTCTTTTTATTGCTTATTTATTACTTGCTTTTTATTATCTTGCTTTACTTATTTGCAATTTAAATTCATGCACTTACTTACTTGTAATCTTTTCTTTTCTTTGTTCTTTTCTTTTGCTCTCTTTGGTTCTTTTTGTGAATGGTTGTAATTATTGTTGTTGTTAAGAATCAATACGATATTGTAAGTTAATACTTCCTTGCTCATTTCCTTTTCCTGTTATTTTCCATTGATCTCCGCCCAAACCATGCGCAAGCGCTCCGTTAGGCACCCTACCCTAACAAGGTAACGGTGATCCCTAACCGCGACCGGTTGCGTTCGGTTTGGCCGGAGGAGAAAGCAAGAGACAAGAACGGAAGGACAAGGGTAAATAAGCCGGATTCTACGAATACCGCGCTTAAATCCCCTAATCCACGTTGTTGCCGATTGCTCTAGCTTCAATTGGTCAAGACTCGGCTCAAAGGATTTGAGTACGGATTTCTTTAGCTTACAATTTCGTATCTTTTTCTTAACAACTTTATACTTGCAAATAATACACATAGGTTAGATTGAACAAACTCATACAAATTCTTTATTGACTCGTCTAAAACAAAAAAGGACATACAACCATCTCCCTGTAGATCGACCCGTGCTCAACCGGCTAGCTGCATAGCGACACCGTCTTGATTGCGGTTAACTTTAATTCTTTCAATCACCCAGCCCCCGCTCTGTCGTTAGTTAAGTAACCTAACGGGTGATGACGGGACCCCGTGGCGAATGCGGATGGCATAAGAGGACGTTGTATTTTCGTTGTTTTCTGCAATGATAGGTTAATGATGGGACGCATTATTTATAATGCAAAGAAAATAAACCAAAAAGTTTAATCGTTGGAACAATTTAAAAGAAACCACTCGGTTAATTTTTAAAAACAGATATTTTTAAATGCGGAGCTTTAACTACTCCTTTTAAAAGCTATCAGGTTCCTTCGGTTATATCAAGTTCACTACGTTCACGGTTTCGCCAAAACCATTCGTAGTCCTCCGTCATTTCATCTAGGTATTCAGTAGTATTCAAGCTATGTATTTTGACCTAACGCCAAGGCATAGTGTTTGGTAGCTACTGGGTATTCATTTGTTGCATAGATAGATGTGTTAGTTTGGGACAATCGTATTATCATTTTGGCCGAACGTCAAGGATATATACGGATGGGTTCAAACTGACAAGATAATGATGGGTAGAACTTGACATGTGACTTATGACATTTTGACCTAATGCCAAGGTCATAAGAGCATGGGGCAAAAATATATATCGGGAATTTCTAAAGAAACTGAAATTTGCAAAGAGTTGCATACCATTTGGAGTTTGATGAATATTGGTAGGATTCCTTCAACATTATCATACAATGATATTTGGATCCCGATCCTACTGTGAGTATATGCTACTTATCAGGAGATTCGTCACTTAACGATCAATGCTATAAACCAAGTAGGTGTCAAGAAAGGTGTCAGCGGGGTTACGCCCCCAGAGAAAAGAGGTTATTTAATTAAGGAACTTCGCGAAAGCGTTGGAAAACCTCCCTCGAAGTATCGACACTAGCCTGGCTGAACGGTTAAGCAAGTATTGTACGGTGAGAATAGTCCTGGCTAATTCTTCTTTTATGGTTTGAGGAAGGATTCGAGAAACAGTGGGAGCCATCCAGTTTAGATAAACTAAAAACCACTCTAAACCTGCAAGAGCATCATGCTAAAGAGTTTTCTTCTCTCTCTCCTATTTGCAGCGACCCTAAAAATGACTGGACTTAAGTTACTTTTAGAGAAAAATATACTGACAGGGCCAAACTATAAAGATTGGCTGGGGAATGTCAAAATGGCTTTGACCTATGACAAATTGGGGTACGTCCTCACCGCTACGGCACCTGCTGTCCCTGGTCCCAAATCCAGTAATGCGGATAAGGAAATCCGCAAAACCTGGGATTTAGATTGCGCGAAAGCCAAGTGCATCGTGCTTGCCTCGATGAACAATGAACATCAGAGGAGGCACGAGGATATGGAACTAGATGGCATATTTCTCCATACAAAGGAACTTTATGGAGAGCAATCTCGTATAGCAAGATACGAGACCTCTAAGAACTTGTTTCGAGCGAGGTTGGCTGTCGGGTCATCGGTAGGAGAATATGTCCTAAAGATGATCGGCTATATTGAAGAGCTCGCAGACCTTGGGACGACTTTGGATAATGAGTTCTATACAGACCTTATTCTCCAGTCCCTTCCTTCCATCTACGCCCAGTTTATCCTGAACTTCAACATTCAAAGAAAAGAAGTTGAACTTCCGGAACTCCTGAACATGTTAAGGAGTGCAGAGGGCACCTTGCAGAAGACAAGGGAAGCACCCGCTATGTTTGTTGGCGGTGCATCTTCTTCCGGGTCCAAGGCTAGGTTCAAAGGAAGGAAGAAGAAGGCCGCCACCAAACCTAGAGGAGGTGTTAGTAAGGTGGGAGGGAAGGGAAAGAAAAAGTTTGCGGTACCGGTAGTTGGCCAGGATGAGTGCTTCCATTGTCACAGGAAAGGGCACTGGAAGAAGGATTGCAAGGCGTGGAACGCCAAGAACCAGGAACCGAAGCAAGCTGTGGCTTCGACTTCAGGTGTGTTTGTAATTGAGAATTGTCTGTCAATCAACTCTACTTCCTGGGTATTGGGTACCGGATCAAGATCTCATATTTGCAATTCATTGCAGGCACTGAGAAACCGTAGAATGCTGAAGGAAGGTGATATGACCCTAAAGGTTGCTAACGGAGCTAGTGTGGGAGCTGCGTCCGTCGGGGATTATCACCTAGGATTGACGAGTGGACACATTTTGGTTTTACATAACTGTTTTTTTGTACCAAGCTTAACGTGTAATATCATATCAGTTTCCTTGTTATCAAATAAAGGTTATGATTTCACGTTTGTAAGAGATGTTGTTAACATCCACCTTAATCATGGTTTGATTGGGTCCGGTACACTAAATAACGGTATATATGTTTTAAACCAACTCCAAATTTTCAATGTCCAGAACACACTAAAAAGAAAGTCTCCAGATTTAAATAAAGCTTTCTTATGGCATTGTAGACTGGGTCACATCAATGAGAGAAGGTTGACTAAGTTTCATAGAGAAGGATATTTGGACTCGTTCGAATATCAAACTTATGACACTTGTCAATCTTGTCTCAAAGGAAAGATGACAAAGACTCCATTTACTGGACATGGAGTAAGAGCGAGCGAGCTCTTAGGACTCATACACAGTGATGTATGTGGTCCAATGTCTACGCATGCAAGAGGTGGTTTTTCCTATTTCATTACTTTCACGGATGATTACTCAAGATACGGATTCATTTATCTGATGAAACATAAATCCGAGGCTTTTGAGAAATTCCAAGAGTATAAGAATGAAGTAGAAAACCAAACCGGCAAAAGTATTAAGACACTTAGATCTGATCGAGGTGGTGAATACTTAAGTGCCGAGTTCCTAGGTTACCTAAAAGAGAAAGGAATTTTCTCTCAGGTTACTCCTCCATACACTCCACAGCATAATGGTGTATCGGAGAGACGGAATCGAACCCTATTGGATATGGTACGATCCATGATGAGTAATGCTGAGTTACCGCGATCTTTCTGGGGTTATGCGCTAGAATCAGCGGCATATCTTTTGAACATGGTTCCTACCAAGACTGTGCCTACCACTCCATATCAGATGTGGAGCGGGAAGAAACCCCATCTACAGTATATAAAGATTTGGGGATGTCCAGCTTTTGTTAAAAAGCAGCATGTGGACAAGCTCGAGGCACAATCAGTAAAGTGTAAGTTTGTGGGATATCCAAAGAACTCCAGGGGATATCTATTCTATTACGCAGAGGAACAAAAGGTATTTGTTTCTCGTAATGCCCATTTTCTAGAACATCAGTTTTTAGAAAAGGAATCAAGTGGGAGCGAAATAGAACTGGAAGAAATTCCAGAACCACAAACTAATACTGAAAGTTTGGTAGAACCGGTAGTTCAAGAAGAACAGGACATTCCCGCACCCCTCCGCAGGAGTAGTAGGCCGTCTCATCCGCCTGAGAGATACTACGGTTTTCTCATAGATGGGGATAGAGAGGATTGCATCATAGATGATGATGAACCTACTGCCTTCCAGCAGGCCATCCAGAGCGGCGACTCGGTACGATGGCTAGATGCAATGTGGACCGAAATGGAGTCCATGTACACCAACAAAGTATGGACTTTAGACTTTGCTCTAGATGGGGTAAAACCCATAGAATGCAAATGGATCTTCAAGAAAAAGATTGGTGTAGATGGACAGGTGGAAACCTATAAGGCTAGACTTGTTGCAAAGGGTTTTCGTCAAAGACTTGGTTTGGACTATGACGAAACTTTTTCTCCAGTGGCTATGCTCAAATCCATTCGGGTCCTTCTTGCTATTGCTGCCTTCCATGATTATGAAATCTGGCAGATGGACGTAAAGACGGCTTTTCTAAATGGAAATTTAGAAGAGTGCGTCTATATGGATCAGCCAGAGGGTTTCAATCAGAGTGGGAGCAGCGGGAAAGTATGCAAGCTGCTTAAGTCCATTTATGGACTAAAGCAGGCATCGCGAAGTTGGAACATCTGTTTTGATGAGACAGTCAAAGAATATGACTTTATCAAAAATCCAGATGAACCGTGCATATATAGTAAAGTTGTAGCCAGAAGTATCGTATTCCTCGTCTTGTACGTGGATGACATTCTATTGATAGGAAATGACATTCCTATGCTACAATCTGTCAAAGGATTCTTGTCACACAGGTTCTTCATGAAAGACCTGGGTGATGCCTCTTACATTCTGGGGATCCGGATCTATCGTGATAGATCCAAGAAGATGTTGGGACTTTCGCAGTCCAGGTATATCGACACTGTACTGAAAAGATTCAGTATGGAAGATTCTAAGCGCGGTAATCTACCGGCTTGTCACGGAATCACCCTCTCCAAAGAGATGTCTTCCAAGACTGATTTGGAAAGGGAACACATGTCTATTATACCCTACGCTTCTGCGGTAGGCTCTATAATGTATGCGATGTTGTGCACCAGACCAGATGTAGCTTATGCACTGAGCGTGGTAAGCCGGTATCAGTCAGACCTAGGGGAGAAGCACTGGATATCAGTAAAGAACATTCTCAAGTACCTGAGAAAGACTAAGGAGATGTTCTTGATTTACGGCGGAAAAGACCTCAGGTTGGAGGCCTTTGCTGATTCTGGCTTCCAGAGTGATAAGGACGATTCCAAGTCCATGTCGGGTTATGTCTTTACCCTCAATGGAGGGGCGGTGTGCTGGAAGAGCTCCAAGCAGGACACCGTTGCTGACTCGACGATGGAAGCGGAGTATATAGCTGCTTGCGATGCCGCAAAAGAAGCAGTCTGGATGAAGAAGTTCCTAACAGAACTTCAGGTGGTTCCTACCATAGTTGATCCAATACCTCTGTATTGCGAAAACAACGGAGCTATAGCTTTAGCGAAGGAGCCAAGGTCCCATCAGAAGTCCAGAAACATCTTAAGGCGGTATCACCTGATCAGGGAGATCATTTATCGTCGGGAGATCGAGGTTCGGAGAGTTGCTTCTGAAGAGAACATTGCTGATCCATTCACAAAGGCCCTACCTCAGATTCAGTTCGAGAGGCTACTCGAGATCATCGGTCTTCGATATGCCAGTACATGGAACTAGTGCAAGTGGGAGATTGTTAGTGTATATGCCCTAAGGGCCATTATTGTATCATACTAGTTTGTATATTACTTAATGGAAGCTTGGGATATTCACATGTATATAACAGTCTTGCTAAACATGGTAGTATGCTACTTGGTTTTTCTATCTTAATATGTGAGTATACGTATTGATAGAGCTCTTAGGATCTTGCTTGACTACCAGCGTTGTGATGGCAGTCATACTAGTGGGGGCTGGGTAGTCTACAAGCACATCCTTATTCAGGTCCCTAGTCGTTGGATTATCGAGATAGGGCATCGATACTCCGGAGTAGACTAGTGTGTACGCTTCTCATCCCAGTTAGGGAGATGGTCTGTCCCACAGCCGTCAGTACGTCGTACTGGAAATAGTATGCAGATGCTCGTTAGGTTACGGGTATACCGGACAGGACTCACAGGGAACTGTTGGTTGGTTTTATACCAGTCGTCAGTGAACAGTTCCCAGGTGACATGAGTACAACATAGTCTGCAGACTTGACACTGCTACTTCGCCTCGAGTGTGTCCCACTGTTCTTAGATTGCTACCCTACCACGGCTCAAAGGAGTCGTGCAAACAGGTAGCAGTTGGGTGCAGTCCCGAGCACTTGGAGGCAGTGGCAGTTAGACAGGATTCGTCTCTCCCGGTATTGGGGGTTGATATCGCACTGTGTCAGAGAGCCATTACGCAAAGTCCCTGGCCAGGGCAAGCGCGATTTGCTGGTAGGTTCCAGTAGTTTCTCAGGGTGTAATGGGCTTCGCTCCGACACGACTTATACAGCTATTAGGGGACTGACGCCTGCCGCCCCCTAGGCCCGATATGCGATAGTCTTAGACGAACGGACCGGACTGTACGGAGATTGTCACATCAGACTCAGTAGGAGTTCGGATGGGTTTCCTCATCGGCCTTCTTATCGACATCTACCTGGGGACCGTTACGTACAGCTAGTGCCGCTTGCGGTCTGTGGTTAAACCCACTGCCAGCGTAGTAGTCGAGTCTCTAGAGTCCCACGCAGAGAGTTTCCCTACTCCAGGCGAAACGATATAGAGGTCGTATGGTTTTACGACAAGGGTTCGGACGCATACGTGTGTTTTCGTACGTACGACTTTCGGACAGTTTTTACTAGTCGGCTTTGGTTTAAGCCAGTTACTAGTATCCGGTTATTGGATTTATACAGTCTAAAGTTTTTCCGTGTTTTCACGGATAGGAGGGGCGTTCTCGTAATTGCGCGAGAAGCTTCTAGAAGATGGTGACTAAGGAGGTTTAGGTGGCATATACATTGAATGAGATTAGTGAGTCATATGGATGATTCATCCATGTCATTAATGCTTCATAATTGCTTAATGACTCATGGAGATGAATCACCACAAGATATTTATCAAGCATGGTTGTAAATCATTTTCTTTTCTTTTCTTGATAAATAAAATTGCTTGATATATATTATGATAACTCATTTTCTCTTCTCATTATTATGTTCATCTTCTCTCTCCTCAAGCTCTCTCTCTTCAAACCCTAATCCTCCCCTCTCATGTGTTGAGTACAAGGATTAGTTAGACTACTTAATCCATAACCATACTCTATTTCATCTAGGTACTTTGATTAGCACTTAAAGATACCTAGTTGCCTCAAGTTTAGAGGCAAAGCTTGGAGTTAAGCTCTCGTGGTGGATCGTCTACTACTTGGAGAAGGCCGAGGAGGAGGTGGAGTTCGTAAAGACGAAGGACACGGTTCTTTAGGTATAATCCCTTTACATAGTAGTTCTTAACAACTATGTTTGATGTTAGTTATCGTTTAGCTTCGATTCATGCGGTTAGTCGATGTTTAGCATATAAACAAGATCGTTTTTCATATTTCCGCCTCCCCGCAAGTCGTGGGGTGTTGTAAATCGACTTACATATTACATATGTGCCGCTACACCGTTTCGCTTGAGCCAGGAAACCCCTGTGTAGGACTCTGAAGACTCGTCAATACGCCGGTAGTAGGTGATGATCATACCAAACACCTACAAGCCGCAAGCGGTCTGCTAAACGTAACGACCGCCCGAGTATTGAGCGATCAGAAGATCAACAAGCAAGCCTGCTCGTACTCCTGCGAATCCAATCAGTAACACTACCGTACAGTCCGGTCTCTTCGTCTGATATGTCGCATATCTCGTCTAGGGGTGGTAAACGTCAGACCCCAGTAACTCGATAAGTCGTGTCGATATGAGGCTTATAACGGGTCGAGAAACTACTGATAGCACTTACCAGTATATCTCTGAAGCCGCCTTGGCCAAGAACTTCCTGTTATAGACAATCGAACACAGCGCAACATCAACTCCCTATACCGGGAGAGACGAAACCCCTCCTATCGCTCATTGCCTCTATGTGACTCGGGACTGTACCCAAAAGCCACCGTTTTGCACGCCCTCTTGGACGTGGTATGATGGAAATCAAAGCACAGTAGGAATCACATAAGACACTATGACGATCTCGGGTCTACAGACTAACCTGTACCGGTGTCACCAAAGAACTGCCATCTGACGATAGGTATAATAACATCTGGGAGTTCTCGGCGGGTCCGTACAGTGTACCCAGTCTCCACTAAGCACCCGTATACTGTCTCTGATGTCAAACACCAATGGATATGGGATCATCCATTGCCCATCTGCATGGGTCGAGAAGCATACGCTAGTCTACTCTGGTATATCGATACCCTGTCTCGATACACTTGCGACTAGAAACATTTGAAGGATGTACTTTGCGACTACACTGTCCCCACTAGTATAATCTGCATCATAGTCCTGGTAGTCAAGTACTCATCTTAAGGGCTTTATCAACATGTGACATAGAGACAATCAGTGTACACATTAAGATAAAGAGCAATCGGATAGCATAGTATCATGTCGAGCAAGAAAGTCCTCCCTGTATATGTCCAAGCATCCACTACAATATACATCGTATGTACAGTAATGGCCTCTAGGGCATATATATAACTAACGATCTCCCACTTGCACTAGGGCTATCTATTGTAGTATCTCATACCCAACAATCAGCAGTGGTTGACGTATCTCATACTCAGCCATCCCATAAAAGTCTCTACTGGGAAATAGGCCTTTGTGAGTGGATCCGTACTGTTGTCCTCTGTGTCTACTCTCCTAACCTCAATCTCCCTGGAGATCATCCATCTCCATGATCAGGTGATACTGCATAAGAATATGTCTGGATCTCTGATGGGATAGGGGTTCCTAGGCCAAAGCCACAACTCCATTGTCACACAATGGTAGGAACAAAGTTCATCTCATGAACTCATAAACATCTAGACTACCTCTTTGGTAGTATCATAGGTAGCAATGTATTAGCCTTTATCGTCTAGTATGCCTCGGTATCTAGCTTGGAACTCTTCCAACATATTGTCCCTCTACTGAGGGTAAAGACAATGCTTGTGACTGACATTCAGTCGACCTTACCACCCTGGATCTTATCCATTGATTCTCCCCAGGATCTATTGATACCATCTCACTACACCTAGTGAGAATCCTAACATCCACTTAGATCTATCTCATAGATCTAAAACCCTGGATTTAGGAGGTATCATCTTGATCCTATATGGAGAATCTTTGTGATAAGAGGAGATTGATCGAGCGTAGCATAGGAAACCCCTTCCCTATCAAGAGTATGTCATCCACATACAATACGAGGATCACCACCATACTCCCAACTACCTTTTTGTATATACTTGGTTCATCTACTCTTTTGATGAAGTCAAACGCTTTGACTACTACATCAAAACAGATGTTCTAACTCCGCGATGCCTGCTTTAATTCATAAAGCAACTTGCACACATTTCCGCTGCTCCCACTGTCTACGAAAATCTCTGGCTGTGTACTTATAGACGCTCTCTTCTAAATCATCATTTAGAAAAGCAGTCATGACACCCAACCGCCAGATATTGTAGTCATGGTATGTAGCAATGGCAAGTAGGATCCGGATGGACTTAAGCACATGCACTAGAAAAGGTTTCATCATTATCCACACCTGGTCAATGACGAGAGCCATTTATAACTAGTCTTAGCTTTGAAAGTCTCAACTTTTCCATGTACACCAAGTAATCTTCTCAAGATATACTTGCTCCTGATGAGGATTTAACTCTTCAGATAAAGCAACCAAAGTCCATACTTTGTTGGTGTATATGGATTCCATCTCAGATCGCTTAGCATCCAGCCTTTCTTACAGAGTCCGTACTCCTGATGGCCTGCTCGAAACTAGTTGGGTCATCATCCCATGATGCAATTCTCGCTTCCACTGTCATAGAGAAAACCGAAGTATCTCTCAGGTGGGTGAGGAACCTTATTAGATCGGCGGAGAGGCCGAGGTTCGTTGGGAACTATTGAATCATTCGGTTCTACCAAATCATCAGCTGCAGTTTGTATAGATGGAACTCCTTCCAGTTCTACCTCATAACCACTAATTTCTTCACATGAAATTCCCTTTCCCAAAGGTGGTATGCTGAGAAACAAAACATATTTTGTTCCTCAGTGTGGTAGAAGATATTCCCTTGCGAATGCTTGGGATATCCAACAAACTTCCACAGAACTGACCTTGCCTCGAGTTTGTCCGGATTTTTCCTTTAGACATAGGCCGGACAACCCCAAATCTTAACATCCTTATGATATGAGCTCTTCCCATACCATATCACATATGGAGTGGTAGGCTCCTGATTTGATTGGAACCTTATTCAATAGGTATGCAGTTTCTCAAGTGCATAACCCCTTAAAAGGAAATAGGTAACTTAGTAGTACTCATCATAGAGCATACTATATCATATAGGGTGCGATTGCTCCGCCCCGATATACCTACGTGCTGTGGTGTATTCGGAAGAGTAATACTGAGAGAGAATCTCATTCTCCTTTAGAATAGTCCAGGAATTCCGTGCTCAAGTATTCTCCTCCCTGATCTCATCATAGGACATAATACTTATACCTGTTTTGGTTCTCTACTTCTGACTTATATTCTATGAATTTCTCAAAAGTTTCAGACTTGTGTTTCAACAAAAACATATGTCCGAATCTTGAGAGATGATCAGTTAATGTAATGAAGTATAAAGAACCAGTCCTGGCATATGTAGACAGGGGACTTTCATACATCAGCATGTATCAATCCCAAGGGTTCACTAACTCTTTCTCTGTTTCCAATAAACGGAGCTATGGTCATCTTATCTTTGTGACATGACTGGCAAGTTTCAGTAGATGTAAATTCAAACAGATTTAAATATGCATCTAAATGTAACTTAGCTATTCGGGTCGCAATGATATGACCTAGTCTATAATGCCACAAGAAGGATTCATTCATTTTTGAACTCTTCCTCTTGTGTGTGTTCTGTACGTTAAGAACTGTGGTTTAATTTAGAACGTATATTCTTTTAGATAACGTGCCTGAACCAATCAACTCTTGATATAGAAAATGTTCAAAACATTATCCAACAATACAAAATTATATCCTTCTTTACTAATAAAGAGACTGATATGATGTTGTATGTCAGGTTCGGTATCTAATAACATTTGTTCAGAATCAATGTATTTGGTAATACAGGGTGATAACTGCCAACAAACTTGGCTGCAACACTTGCACCATTTCCAACTCTTGAAACTTATCACCCGTTCTCAGTTCTTTACCTATCTGTAGCCCATGTAACAGATTACATATACGGGATCCTGATCCGGTATCACATACCCAGGACGTAAAGGATACTGAGAAATAGTTCTCGGTAATGAACACACCCGAAGAAGATGCATCATCATGCACTTTCTTCGTTTGGGCGGCACGTGAATTATGGTAATCCCCTATTACCTGCTCGGTCTTATAACAATTATAAGTTGGAGCGGGACCAACGTTCCCCAGCACAGTATAACAAGCGGGTTCGGTCAATACATCCATATTATTATCTTAATTAAGGCGTGACATGGTCGTTACCTGGAGAGAGAGAGAAGAAAAACACTCAGCGTATGCTCTTGCAAGATCAGATTGGTTATATATTTATCTAATCAGGATGGATCCCACCGTTTTAATCAAATCTTCCTTCAAACCCTAAAAGGAAAGACTAGCCGGGATTAATTACACCCTACAAGTTCTCCAATATTTCAGCCAGGCCAGTGCGGGTACTTTGAGGGAGGTTTCCCGTGCTTTCGCACAGACCTAATTAAATAAACCTCGTTTTTCTAGGGGTGTAACCCAGTTGACACCTTTCTAGACACCTACTTGATCGGCTAATTGTAATGTGTAAAACTCTCTCAGGAGTAACTCTTACTCGCAGTGGGTATCGGGATCCAACTATCTTATAGGAGGTATGCAATCTCATTGCAAATTTCAATACTTGAAATTCCCGATAATATTTGACCCCTAGCATCCTATGACCTTGACGAAAGCCAACAAACCATAGGGTACTAGTCAAGTTCAACCCATCATTTCCCAATTGAATTAAACCCACTTACACGACCCTTGACAAAAGCGAACAAAGTCGCACGACTACCCTGTAAGTCGACGTTAGACACCCCATATGATGCGGGGAGGCGGAATAGGTAAAACAATCATTTTGTTTAAACTAACATCGACAAACTTTACGGATCTTTACCAAACCCTAACTAACAACAATATAGGAGGGATTAGCTACTATGAAAGAAGATTATACCTAATGAATCAAGTCCTTCTTGTTCTCGTTGACCACCTCCTCGTCGGCCTCCTCTTTGTGATAGAAGATCCACCCGAGAGCTACTTCTCCAAGCTTAACCTCACACTTGAGGTAACTAGGTAACTAAGAGTGCTAATCAAAGCAACCTAAAGGATATAGAAAGGATTAGGGATCTATGAGTCTTACTAACCCTAGGATCTCAACACATGAGAGGATTAGGGTTAGGGTTTGAAGAGAGAGAGCTTGAGGAGAGAGAAGGTGAGAGTGAGAATGATCTTGGAAAAATATCTCATTGTGAATATATGAACTATAAGATATTTATTAAATGAATAACAAATAAAAATATCATCATACTTCATTAACTCACTTTGTGTGATTCATCCCATGAGTCATTAAGCCATAAATGCATCATTAACTCCTATGGATGAATCACACCATCAGTCATTAAACCAATAAATGCAAATGCCACCTTAGTCTCCAACTCATCAATCTTCTAGAAGCTTCTTGACTAATTACGAGAATGCCCCTCCCATCCGTGAAAACACGGAAATACTTGAGACTGTATAAATCCAATAATCCAATACTAGAATCTGGCTTAAACCAAAGCCTGCTAGTATAAACTGTCCGAACATCGTACGTGCGTAAAAACACGTATGTGTCCGAACCCTGTCGTAAAACCATACGACCTCTATATCGTTTCACCCGAAGCAGGGAAACTCTCTGTGTGAGACTCTAAAGACTCGACTACTACGCTGGTAGTGGGTTTAACCACAGCTGCAAGCGGCACTAGCTGTACGTAACGGTCCCTAGGTAGATGTCGATAAGAAGGCCGATGAGGAAACCCATCCGAACTCCCACTGAGCCTGATGTGGCAATCTCCGTACAGTCCGGTCTGTTCGTCTAGGACTATCGCATATCGGGCCTAGGGGGCGGCAAGCGTCAGTCCCTTAATGTTAGTTATATGTATGCCCTAGAGGCCATTACTGTACATACGATGTATATTGTAATGGATGCTTGGACATATATAGGGATGACTTTCTTGCTCGACATGATAGTATGCTATCTGGTTGTACTTTATCTTAACATGTACTCTGATTGTCTTTATGTAACATGTTGATAAAGCCCTTATGATATGTACTCGACTACTGGGACTATGATGAGATCATACTAGTGGGGCTACGACAGTCGACGAGTACAACCTATAACTGTTCCTAGTCGAGGGTGTATCGAGACAGGGCATCGATACACCAGAGTAGACTAGCGTATACGCATCTTGACCCATATGATGGGCGATGGATGATCCCATATCCATCAATGTTTGATATCAAGGATGGTGTACGGGTGCTCAGTAGAGACTGGGTACACTGGACGGACATGCCGAGAACTCCCAGATGGTATTATACCTCACGTCAGATGGCAGTTCTCCGGTGACACTGGTATAGAGTACTCTGTTGACCCGAGATCGTCATACAGTCTTGTATGATTCCCACTGTGCTTTGATTTCCATCATACCACGTCTAAGAGGGCGTGCAAAAAGGTGGCTTTCGGGTACAGTACCGAATCACATGGAGGCAATGAGCGATAAGAGGGGATTCGTCTCTCCCAGTACAGGGAGTTGATGTTGTGCTGTGTTCGATTGGCTATAACTGGAAATCCCTGGCCAGGGTTGCTGAGATTTACAGGTAAGTGTTATCAGTAGTTTCTCGAACTATTATAGACCTCATATCGACACGACTTATTAAGCTACTGGGGTCTGACGTTTACCACCCCTAGGCGAGATATGCGACATATCAGACGACGAGACCGGACTGTACGGGAGTGTTACTGATTGGATTCACAGGAGAATGTACAGGCTTTCTTGTTGATCTTCTGAGCGCTCAATACCTGGGTGGCTGTTACGTTTAGCTGACCGCTTGCAGCTTGTGGGTGTTTGATATGATCATCACTACTGCCGGCGTATTGACGATTCTTTAGAGTCTTACACAGAGGTTTCTTGACTCAGGCAAAATGGAGTAGGAGCACATATGTGATATGTGCGGGACCGAGGATAATGCGGTATGTGATACCGTATTGTATTTTCGCGATATGAGATATCGGCCGGGTATATGTGATATAGCCGGGTCATCGTATTAGTCGGTTATATGCGATATAGCCGGATTGTCGGATCAAGTGTTGATTCGATAATTTAATGTATAATAATATATATATATATATATATATGATATATTAAATTACATTAACTAATATTAGCTCACTAAAAGATTCTTTTTCTCACTCGGGTAATACATTGATATATATGCGATATATGTTAAATGTATTATTTTATTTTGTTACAATTGTTAGTTATATGTATGCCCTAGAGGCCATTACTGTACATAGGATGTATATTGTAGTGGATGCTGGGACATATATAGGGAGGACTTTCTTGCTCGATATGATAGTATGCTATCTGGTTGAACTTTACCTTAACGTGTATACTGTTTGTCTCTCTGTTACATGTTGATAAAGCCCTTAGGATGTGTACTTGACTATCTGGACTATGATGCGGATCATACTAGTGGGGACATGGTAGTCCATAAGTACATCCTTCAAAGTCCCTAGTCGTGGGTGTATCAAGACGGGGCATCGATATACCAGAGTAGACTAGCGTATACCTTCTCGACCCATACAGATGGGCGATGGATGATCCCATATCCATTGGTGTTTGACATCAGAGATGATATACGGGTGCTCAGTGGAGACTGGGTACACTGGACGGACTCGCCGAGAACTCCCAGATGGTATTATACCTCACGTCAGATGGCAGTTCTCTGGTGACACTGGTACAGGTTAGTCTGTAGACCCGAGATCGTCATAGAGTCTTGTGTGGTTCCCACTGTGCTTTGATTTCCATCTTACCACGTCCAAGAAGGCGTGCAAAACGGTGGTTTTTGGGTACAGTCCCGAGTCACATGGAGGCAATGAGCGATAGGAGGGGATTCGTCTCTCCCGGTATAGGGAGTTGATGTTGCGCTGTGTGCGATTGGCTATAACAGGAAATCCCTGGCCAGGGTTGCTGAGATTTACTAGTAAGTGTTACCAGTAGTTTCTTGAATTGTTATAGACCTCATATCGACACGACTTATCAAGCTATTGTGGTCTGACGTTTACCACCCCTAGGCGAGATATGCGACATATCAGACGGACAGACCGGACTGTACGGTAAGTGTTACTGGTTGGATTCACAGGAGTGTGAGCGGGCTTGCTCGTCGATCTTCTGATCGCTCAATACCCGGGTGGCCGTTACGTTTAGCAGACCGCTTGCGGCTTGTGGGTGTTTGATATGATCATCACCTGCTGCCGGCGTATTGACGAGTCTTTAGAGTCCTACACAGAGGTTTCCTAGCTCAAGCGAAACGAAATAGGAGCGCATATGAGATATGTGCGGGACCGAGAATAATGCGTGTATGTGATACCGTATTCCATTCTCGCGATGAATGTATCGATTAGGTTATATGCGATATACCCTAGTTATCGAATCAAGGATTGATTCGATAAACCGATACATTGGATACTAGTCGGTTATATGTGATATGACCGGATCGTTAAATCAAGTGTTGATTTAATGATTTAATGAATAATTATATATTTGATATATTACTTTGCGTTAACTAGTATTGGTTCACTTTAAATAGATTTTCTCACTCGGGTGTGCGCATTGCATATGCGATATGATTTTGTGCACATGATTGTATCATGTTTGATGATACATGCTTTTTGGTTAAGTGTAAAGTATTAAACTATGGTTAAGTGGATGATTAGGGTTTTTACTTATTCATTTATTTGTTTATTTATTCATTTTTGGCAAAAGGAAAATGGTGGCTAATTTGGATATATGTTGAAGCTTCATGAAGCTTTGACTTAGTCACCATTTTTGTCTTCATACCTAACCTAACCATTCACTTAACTTGAGTTTAGTCTCTACACATAACCATGGTTGATTATGATAAGTATTCTTTTATTTTCTATTTTCTAAAATAACTTATCATAACAATATTCTTCTTCTTCTTCATTTCTTCATGTGAAGAAAGCTTGCCTCCATCAATGGCAAGTGATGATAAAGAGTGAGAAATCCAATTCTAAAGTGAACCCACTTCCTATTTCTTCATCCTCTACCTCTTGCCAAGTAGTAGAGTGTGTTTTCTTCACAAGTTTCATCACTTGGTGAAGTTAGAGCTTGATCTAGCGATGCCTCGACGTAGATCATCTTCGGCACGTCGTCGATGACCTAGCCCACTCTTTCTCCGATGAAGCCGACTCTAGAGCCCGGGACTTGATATGGACAGCGGAGAGGACTTCATCACGGAGCCGTGGAGGTGGAAGACCGGATCTACAAAGGTTGTATATCCGTTCTTTTAGTTTAGCTGTAAACTAGTTTCATTTTATCGCCTAAACATCTAGCCAACGATCTAGTCTAGGGTTTCTCGGCACCATTTAAATTAGAAATTGGCATGGTTGATGCCTTGTGAGACCTCTTGAGAGTGCCTAGAAACCCTAGAGTGGTATCAGAGCCAAGCTAGAGCCTTAGGCGAAGTCTACACGGAATTTGAAACCCGAACGAACCCGAAACCCATCTCAAAAAATGCTCTCTGTCCTTTTTTCAAAAACGTGGTTTTTTCAGAATTAAAAATTGCTAAAAAATTCAGCAAGAAAAAATAAGAATTACGATGCAAAAATTGTTCGATGAACAGTATTTATTGCGGCGGAACCGCGGCAGAAGCCTAGCTTCTGCTGCGGTTCCGCGGCTATATGGTGACGTCAGCCCTCAATCTTTGCACAGTAATTCCTGATAAATTATGCTGAGTTTTCTGGGAATTTTTAATATTTATTCAAGAGTTGAATTTTCTGGGATTGTTTTGGGGATTCGGTGTTTCGATCGGAGTATCAGATTTTGTCTAAGTGGCTTTCCGGATAAATATTAGAATATGTTAAAAAGTTCGACCGGATATAAATACTCAATTTTTCCCCTGTCGGGAAATTTCTAAGTGTTGGATTTTTCCATGGTTTAAAGACGTTCTAAGTAGTGCAAGTAACGCGATGGACCCTCTAGAAGACAACAAACCTTAACTCGATTATGTGACCGTCTTGAACTGCCCTTTGAACCTTCGGGTTTAGGGCAGTACGGCGTGCCACATGTGAGGCGTTGGCTTGACCCTTCTACGGCTGGACCGTTGGTACTGAGGCACGAACTGAATGTTGTTAGACTTATTTCATGTGTTGACCTGTTTCGGAAAAACTTGGGTGTTCGAATATTCAATCGGAAAGTTTAACATTTTCTGTTTATCCGGAATGGGATACAATAATTGGAATTCACAAGTAGTTATGAGATAACTGAATGAATGTTATAAACATAGCACTTTAGCCTCACTTGATCGGTTGCCACAGAATTTTGATGCGATCAAAAGTCCGTCGCAATCACGTAGCGTACGCGGATATTCACCGGACAAACTTAATAGACAGCTGCATCCCATAGCCCCGACCAAGTGACTGTAGGAGAACCCCGTCGCCGAAAGCATCCGTCCGGGTGCTCGCGGTAGCGGTGTTCCGCCTTGGTGCACTTCGTCGACGGTATCTGGGGTGCGACCGCCTACTGAAGTTTGCGACGAGTATTCGATCAGGATGTCGGGAATCTTGTTGAATTGCCCGACTTGATATTGAAAAGTGTTTTCGATTTTGAGACTAAAATGCGGGGTTTATAATTGTTAGGCATGCGATGTCTAAGTAATTCATTTGGTCAGGCATGCGATGTCTGAGGTGGTTGCGGATTCCAACTGTTGTAGTTTTACACTTTCTTTTCTGTGACCGTAAGTGTAATATGTGATATCGCCGGTTTCGTTGCTATAAGTCAACGACAATTGGGATGGACATATTTACTTACGTTGATGACATGTGATGTTATGTGTTGCTGGATATGTTATATTGGATCGTCGTGTTTGAATAGCCGGAGGTTTTTATGTGAGATGAGTGTTTTTCATTTTCATTCATGTAAAAACTTGTATGTAATATTCTTTTATTGGGGCACTTCCAGGTTGCGGAAGATGTCACCGTTTGTATATTATTTACTTTTTCGCACTAGGATAGACCCAAGGAGGGGAGCACAAGTAACCGGGTTCTGGAGTCCAGTGGGAGACCAACTCGAGGAGTCGAGTTCGGGTCTCCTAACTCTAGAATTGGTAGGGTTGCTTGCCGCTCTCGTAGGATCTAGGGGTGTGGGTTTGGCTATTCATCGCGACCGTGGAATCCGTGTTTTATACTGGATCGTATTGAAAACACGGACGTCCTAGTATATCCAATATTTAATATGATTCTTCTGCTGCGATATCTGTGATGTGATCATGTGATGTTCTGTGATAGATACAGTATATAGTATATATGATATATTATATAGGCGTTACTTATGTTTTACACCCGCGCTAGCCCTGCCCCGCTCTGCCGTTAGTTACCTAACCTAACGGTGCACGAGGGGACATCGAGGCGAATGTGGATGGCATAAGTGTACGTCGTATTTATCTGTGATGTTTAGGTACTTAAATGATGGGACTTCATTAATGTGATTAATGAAATAAAAGAAACCTAAGATGTTGTAGAATCGAATTTCAAAATAAAAACAGGTAGCTACAGTTCTTGCTTTGCACAGAGGTATATATGATATATCCTGCACCTTATTCGATGAGGAAAGGACCGAGATCCCTTCACCGGGAGTGACTCCTTTAGCAATAACTGGCTGATGCTACACACTCGGTTTGTATTTTGATTGCTTTTAAGAGTTTTTGCTTTGCACAGTGATATATATGATATATCCCGCACCTCATTCGACGAGGAAAGGACCGACGATCCCTTCACCGGGAGTGACTCCTTTAGCAAAACTAGAAAAGCCTCAAAAACACTCCATTTCAAAATTCATTCAATCCTACAACGATATCAAGTTCATTACGCAATGGGTTTTCAGAAAAACCTGTCGTAGCCCTCCGTCATTTCAGATAAGTAGTAGTTAGTATTCGTGCTGCGTTTGTTGGCCTTTGTCAAGGCGCAGTGTGCGGTAGCTAACTGGTGCTTATCTGCTTATGCATATGATGCAGATTGGATTAGGGTAGTCGTGCGACCTTGTTGGCCTTTGTCAAGGGCCGTGCGGGTGGGTTTATTTCGATCAAGAAATGACGGGTTGAACTTGACTAGCATCCTATGGTTTATTGGCCTTTGTCAAGGTCATAGGAGGTTAGGGGCAAAATATTATCGGGAATTTCAAGTGTTGAAATTTGCAATGAGATTGCATACCTTCTATGAGATAGTTGGATCCCGATACCCGCTGCGAGTAAGAGTTACTCCTGGGAGAGCTTTATACATTACAATTAGCCGATCAAGTAGGTGTCTAGAAAGGTGTCAACGGGGTTACGCCTCTAGGAAAACGAGGTTTACATTAATTAGGTTCGTGCGAAAGCACGGGGGACCTCCCTCAAAGTACCGACACTGGCCTGGCTGAAAGATTGGCGAACTTGTAGTGTGTAATTAATCCCGGCTAGTCTTTCCTTTTAGGGTTTGAAGGAAGATTTGATAAAAAGCAGTGGGAGCAATCCTGATTAGATAAAATAATAACCAATCTATTCTTGACAGAGCGCACGCTGAGTGTTTTCTTCTCTCTCTCTCCAGGTAGCGACCATATCACGGCTTAATCAAGATAATAATACGGAATATTGACTGAACCCGCTTGTTATACTGAGCTGGGGAACGTTGGTCCCGCTCCAAATTATAATTGTTATAAGACAGAGCAGGAAATTGGGGATTACCAGAATTCCCGTGTCGTCCAAACGAAGAGAGTACATGCTGATGCATCATCTTCGGGTGTGTTCGTTACAAAGAACTGTTTCTCTGTATCCTCTATGTCCTGGGTATGTGATACCAGATCAGGATCCCAGATATGTAATCTGTTACATAGGGCTACAGCTAGGTAGAGAACTGAGAACGGGTGATAAGTTTCATGAGGCAGAAAACGGGGCAAGTGTTGCAGCCAAGTCTGTTGGTCACTGTCACCCTGTATTACAAATACATTGATTCTGAACGAATGTTATTAGATACCGAACCTGATATACAAAATCATATCAGTCTCTTTATTAGTAAAGAAAGGATATAATTTTGTATTGTTGGATAATGTTTTGAACATTTCCTATATCAAAAGTTGATCGGTTCAGGCACGTTATCTAAAAGCATTAATGTTCTAAATCAAACTACAGTTCTTAGTATACGGAACACACACAAGAGGAAGAGTTCAGAAATGAACGAATCCTTCTTGAGGTATTGTAGACTAGGTCATATCAATGCGACCTGACTAGCTGAAGTTACATATAGATGCATACTTAAATCAGTTTGAATTTACATCTTATGAAACTTGCCAGTCATGTCACTGAGATAAGATGACCACAGCTCTGTTTATTGGTAACAGAGAAAGAGTTAGTAAACTCTTGGGATGATACATGTTGATGTATGTCAGATCCCCTGTCTACATATGCCAGGACTGGTTCTTTGTACTTCGTTATATTCTCTGATAAATCTCTCAAGATTCAGACATATGTTCCTGTTAAAACACGAGTCCGAACCTTTTGAGATATTCACAGAATATAAGTTAGAAGTAGAGAACCAAAATACGGGTATAAGTATTATGTCCTTTGATGTGATCAAGGAGGAGAATACTTGAGCATGGAAATCCTAGACTATTCTAAAGGAGAATGAGATTCTCTCTCAGCATTACTCCTCCGTATACACCATAGCACGATGGTATATCGGGGCGGAGCAATCACACCCTATATGATAAGGTGTGCTCTATGATGAGTACTACTGAGTTACCTATTTCCTTTTTAGGAGTTATGCGCTTGAGAAGCTGCATACCTATTGAATAGGGTTCGAATCAAATCAGTTGCCTACCACTTCATATGAGATATGGTATGGTAAGAGCCCATGTCTTAAGCTAGTTAAGATTTGGGGTTGACCGGCCTATGTCTGAAAGCATAATCCGGACAAGCTCGAGGCAAGGTCAGTTATGTACAACTGGAAAGGTTCCAGCTATACAAACTACAGCTGATGATTTGATAGAACCAAAGGATTCAGTAGATTCCAACGAACCTCAGCCTCTCCGCCGATCTAGTAGGGTTCCTCACCCACCTGAGAGATACTTCTGTTTCTCTATGACAGTGGGAGCGAGGATTGCATCATAAGATGATGACCCAACTAGCTTCGAGCTGGCTATCAGGAGTAAGACTCTGTAAGAATGGCTGGATGCTTAGTGATCTGAGATGGAATCCATGTACACCAACAAAGTATGGACTTTGGTTGCTATATCTAAAGGGTTAAATCCCCATCAGGAGCAAGTATATCTTGAGAAGATTACTTGGTGTACATGGAAAAGTTGAGACTTTCAAAGCTAGACTTGTTAAGGGTTTTCGTCATCGACCAGGCGTGGATAATGATGAAACCTTTTCCAGTGGCTATGCTTAAGTCCATTCAGATCCTACTTACCACGGCTACATACCATGACTACGATATCTGGTGGTTGGGTGTCATGACTGCTTTTCTAAATGATGATTTGGAAGAGAGCGTCTATAAGTACACAGCCAGAGGGCCTCGTAGACAGTGGGAGCAGCGGAAACGTGTGCAAGCTGCCTTATAGGATAAAGCAGGCATCGCGGAGTTGGAACGTCTGTTTTGATGAAGTAGTCAAAGAAGTTGACATCATCAAAATGGTAGATGAACCTTGTATAAACAAAAAGGGAGTAGGGAGTATGGTGACGATCCTCGTAGAGTACGTGGATGACATACTCTTGATAGGGAAGGAGTTTCCTATGCTACGCTCGATCAATCTCCGCTTATCACAATGATTCTCCATATAGGATCAAAATGATACCTCCTAAATCCTGAGTTTTAGATCTATGAGATAGATTTAATTGGATGTTAGGATTCTCACTAGTTGTAGTGAGATGATATCATTCGACCCTGGGGAGAATCACTGGAATGGTTCCAGGGTGATAAAGACGACTGAATGTCAGTCACAGGCATTGTCTTTACCCTCAGTAAAGGGACGGTATGTTGGAAGAGTTCCAAACAAGATACCGTGACACACTAGACGATAAAGGCTGGATACATCGCTACTCAAGATGCTACCAAGGAGGATGTTTGGGTGTATATTGGTTCATGAGATGAACTACGTTCCAACCATTGTGAGACAATGGAGTTGTGGCTTATGCCAAAGAATGCCGATCCCATCAGTGATCCAGACATATTCTAAGGCAGTGTCACCTGATCATGGAGATGGTTGATCTCCACGGTGATCGAGGTATGGAGAGTAGACTCAGAGGACAACACAGCGGATCCACTCACAAAGGCCTTTTCCCAGAAGAGAGACTTTTATGGGATGGTTGAGTATGAGATACTACAACCACTGCTACAGATGGCCCTAGTGCAAGTGGGAGATTGTTAGTTATATGTATGCCCTAGAGGCCATTACTGTACATAGGATGTATATTTTAGTGGATGCTGGGACATATATAGGGAGGACTTTCTTGCTCGACATGATAGTATGCTATCTGGTTGAACTTTACCTTAACGTGTATACTGTTTGTCTCTCTGTTACATGTTGGTAAAGCCCTTAGGATGTGTACTTGACTACCTGGACTATGATGCGGATCATACTAGTGGGGACATGGTAGTCCATAAGTACATCCTTCAAAGTCCCTAGTCGTGTGTGTATCGAGACGGGGCATCGATATACCAGAGTAGACTAGCGTATACCTTCTCGACCCATACAGATGGGCGATGGATGATCCTATATCGATTGGTGTTTGACATCAGAGATGATATACGGGTGCTCAGTGGAGACTGGGTACACTGGACGGACTCGCCGAGAACTCCCAGATGGTATTATACCTCACGTCAGATGGCAGTTCTCTGGTGACACTGGTACAGGTTAGTCTGTAGACCCGAGATCGTCATAGAGTCTTGTGAGGTTCCCACTGTGCTTTGATTTCCATCTTACCACGTCCAAGAGGGCATGCAAAACGGTGGTTTTTGGGTACAGTCCCGAGTCACATGGAGGCAATGAGCGATAGGAGGGGATTCGTCTCTCCCGGTATAGGGAGTTGATGTTGCGCTGTGTGCGATTGGCTATAACAGGAAATCCCTGGCCAGGGTTGCTGAGATTTACTGGTAAGTGTTACCAGTAGTTTCTCAAATTGTTATAGACCTCATATCGACACGACTTATCAAGCTATTGGGGTCTGACGTTTACCACCCCTAGGCGAGATATGCGACATATCAGACGGACAGACCGGACTGTACGGTAAGTGTTACTGGTTGGATTCACAGGAGTGTGAGTGGGCTTGCTCGTCGATCTTCTGATCGCTCAATACCCGGGTGGACGTTACGTTTAGCAGACCGCTTGCGGCTTGTGGGTGTTTGATATGATCATCACCTGCTGCCGGCGTATTGACGAGTCTTTAGAGTCCTACACAGAGGTTTCTTGGCTCAAGCGAAACGAAATAGGAGCGCATATGAGATATGTGCGGGACCGAGAATAATGCGTGTATGTGATACCGTATTCCATTCTCGCGATGAATGTATCGATTAGGTTATATGCGATATACCCTAGTTATCGAATCAAGGATTGATTCGATAAACCGATACATTGGATACTAGTCGGTTATATGTGATATGACCGGATCGTTAAATCAAGTGTTGATTTAATGATTTAATGCATAATTATATATTTGATATATTACTTTGCGTTAACTAGTATTGGTTCACTTTAAATGGATTTTCTCACTCGGGTGTGCGCATTGCATATGCGATATGATTTTGTGCACATGATTGTATCATTTTTGATGATACATGCTTTTTGGTTAAGTGTAAAGTATTAAACTATGGTTAAGTGGATGATTAGGGTTTTTACTTATTCATTTATTTGTTTATTTATTCATTTTTGGCAAAAGGAAAATGGTGGCTAATTTGGATATATGTTGAAGCTTCATGAAGCTTTGACTTAGTCACCATTTTTGTCTTCATACCTAACCTAACCATTCACTTAACTTGAGTTTAGTCTCTACACTTAACCATGGTTGATTATGATAAGTATTCTTTTATTTTCTATTTTCTAAAATAACTTATCATAACAATATTCTTCTTCTTCTTCTTCATTTCTTCATGTGAAGAAAGCTTGCCTCCATCAATGGCAAGTGATGATAAAGAGTGAGAAATCCAATTCTAAAGTGAACCCACTTCCTATTTCTTCATCCTCTACCTCTTGCCAAGTAGTAGAGTGTGTTTTCTTCACAAGTTTCATCACTTGGTGAAGTTAGAGCTTGATCTAGCGATGCCTCGACGTAGATCATCTTCGGCACGTCGTCGATGACCTAGCCCACTCTTTCTCCGATGAAGCCGACTCTAGAGCCCGGGACTTGATATGGACAGCGGAGAGGACTTCATCATGGAGCCGTGGAGGTGGAAGACCGGATCTACAAAGGTTGTATATCCGTTCTTTTAGTTTAGCTGTAAACTAGTTTCATTTTATCGCCTAAACATCTAGCTAACGATCTAGTCTAGGGTTTCTCGGCACCATTTAAATTAGAAATTGGCATGGTTGATGCCTTGTGAGACCTCTTGAGAGTGCCTAGGAACCCTAGAACAATAAATATTATATATGTGATATATAATATTGTAACATGATATGATTACTAATGCAACATGTTTAGTGGAGTTTAAACATGATTAGGGTTTGGATTAGGGTTAAGACTTCTAGTAGATTCTAGAAGCTTTTCTTTTGTCTTGAAAAAGATATTATGCTTGATATTTTGAAGTGACTCACTTTTAACCCAACCCAAACCCTAGCCTTGGTTAATTCTCTACATGGGTTTAGTTGACCATGGTTGCATTATTCATCATATTTATCTTTTCATTATTCATCACAAAAGGATTATTATTCTTCGTCTTCTTCTTCCTTCTACTTTTCATGGAAAAAGCTTACTAGCTTTTTTCCAAGTGATGAAAATGAGTGAGAATGAGAAAATAAAATAGAGCAAAAATCCTACTTCATCATCCTCATCTACCCTTAACATTTAGATGAGGGTGTTCACATCATTTTATGAGTGTCAGCTTGTGTTAATGAAACTTTAAGGTAGATCATCTATGTTATCGAAGATCGGAAGCAAGACTGCATCTTTCTCTTCGTGGAACCTCTCAAGTGTTCGGAACATGATGATCGCAGCGAAAGGATCTCAACACGGAGCTTATGAAGTGAAGGACCGGATCTACAAAGGTTGTAATCCCTCTCACTTAGTGTTAAAGTGTTTAACATGCTAGTTTTCGCATAAACTCTAGTTTAAAGATCCGGCTTGGGGTTGTTCGGCACGGCTAAAATTTTAATCGGGCATGGTTGATACCTCGTAGACCCTTGTGCGTGTGCCTAGCAACCCTAAAGTGGTATCAGAGCCAAGCTAGAGCTTTAGGCGAAGTCTAGACGAAGTTTAAAGTCCGATCGAATACCAAAACCCTAATTTGAACCCCTCTCTGGTTATTTTTCAAAAATGTGATTTTTTGTGAATTAAAAATGCTCAGAAAATTAAGCAGGAAAAACTAAGAATTACTGTGAAGTCCGGACCTGTAATGCGCTGTTTTGATCATGGAACCGCGGCCAAACCAAGAGTTTGGCGGCGGTTACGCGGCCAAAATTTTGAATTAGTCCCTGGAACTTCATATATTTATTCTTAGGTCCTTTCCTGTCATTTCTTTCTGGAAATTTTTTAATTCCACTCAAGTGTTGAGTTTTCTGGGTTGTATTGGGGACTCGTTGATTCGATCGGATAATTTAACTTCGTTTAGTTTATCCAGATAATTTTTAGAAACTGTTAAAAAGTTCGATCGGATTTCAATAACTCACTTTTTCCCGACCCGGAAAATTTCCAAGCGTTGGATTTTTCCGTAGTTTGAGAACGCTCTAAGTCGTGCAAGTAACGCGGTGGACCCTCTAGAAGATAACAAACCTTAACTCGATTATGTAAACGTCTTGAACTGCCTCTGAATCTTAGGGTTTGTTGTAGTACGGCGTGCCACATGTGAGGCGTTGGCATGACCCTTCTATGGCTGGACCATTGGTACTGATGCATGTGATGGATGTTTTTAAACTAATTTCAAGTGTTGAGAACTATTTGGCAAAATTTGGGTGTTTGATTATTCGATCGGAAAGTTTAAAATTGTCTATTTATCTGGAATTTGATACAATATTTGGAATCCACATATAGTTATGAGATAACTAATTTGAATATTATAAACACAGCAGTTTAGTCTCAGATGATCGATTGCCACGGGATTTTGATGTAATCAAAAGTCCGTCGCAATCACGTAGCATACGCGGATACTCGCCGGGTAAACTTAATAGACAACCACGCCCCATAGCCCTGACTAAGTGACTGTAGGAGAACACCGTCACTAAAAGCATCCGTTCGGGTGCTCGCGGCAGCGATGTTCGGCCTTAGTGCACTTCGTCGACGACATCCGGGGGTGCGGCCGTCTAGTAAAGTTTACGACGAGCATTCGATCAGGATGTCGGGAATCTTGTTGAATTGCCGACTTGATATTGAAAAGAGTTTTCGATAAAGAGACTAAAATGCGGGGTTTATAATTGTTAGGCATGCGATATCTAAGGAATTTATTTGGTTAGGCATGCGATGTCTAAGAAGGTTGTGGATTCCAACTGTTGTAGCTTTACACTTTCTTTTCTGTGATCGTAAGCGTAGTATGTGGTGTATCACCGGCTTCGTTGCTATACATCAACGACAATCGGGATACGCATACTTGCTTACGTTGATGATATGAGATATTATGTGTTGCTGTGATATGTTATATTGGATCGTCGTGTTCTGAATAGTCGGGGGTTTTATGTGAGATGAGAGTTTTTTTTTCATTCATGTAAAATTCATTTGTATGTAATATTCTTTTATTGGGGCACTTCCGGGCTGAGGATGATTTCACCATTGTATATTATTTACTTTTCCGTATTAGGTAGACCCAAGGCGGGGAGCACAAGTAACCGGGTTCTAGGGTCCAGTGGGAGACCATCTCGAGGAGTCGAGACCGGGTCTCCTAACCCTAGAATTGGCAGTGTTGCTTGCCGCTCTCGTAGGGGTCTAGGGATATGGGTTTGGCTATTCATCGCGACCGTGGAAACCGTGTTTTATACAGGCTCGTATTAAAACACGGACGTCCTAGTATATCCAATATTTCATAAATGTTCTTCTGCTGCAATGTTCTGTGATGAGATCATATTACTGCCTGAGACGAATGTTTATATTATATATATGAGATATATGTTATATTATAGATTTCGTTTCAAATGTGATGCTTGTGAAGCATAATAAAATGGGACTTTATTAATGAGATTAATGAAATAAAAGAAACCTAAGATGTTGTCGAAACTTTTCTCAAAAACTGGTAGCTCTAGTTCTTGCTTTGCATAGCGGTGTTCCTTGTAGAACATCCAGCACCTTATTCGATAAGGAAAGAGCCGAGATCCCTTCACCGGGAGTGACCTCTTTAGTGAAACTAGCAGATGCTACAAACTCGGTTTGTTTTTTAATTGCTTCTAAATTTTTTGCTTTGCATAGTGGTATATATGATATACCCTGCACCTTATTCGATGAGGAAAGGGCCGACGATCCCTTCACCGGGAGTGACCCCTTTAGCAAAACTAGAAAAGCCTCAAAAACACTCCATTTAAAATCACTAGATTCTACAACGATATAAAGTTCATTACGCAAAAGGTTTTCTTAAAAACCTGTCATAGCCCTCCGTCATTTCAGATAACTAATAGTTAGTATTCGTGTTGCGTTTGTTGACTCAGTGAAGGCGTAGTATGCGGTAGCTGATTAGTGCTTATCTGCAAAGCATATGATGCGATTGGATTAGGGTAGTCGTGCGGCCTTGTTGACTCAGTCAAGGGTCGTGCGGGTGGGTTTAATTCAATCGGGAAATGACGGGTTGAACTTTACTTGCGGTCTATGGTTTGTTGACTCAGTTAAGGTCATAGATTGCTTGGGGCAAAATATTATTGGGAATTTCAAGTGTTCAAATTTGCAATGAGATTGCATACCTTCTATGAGATAGTTGGATCCCGATACTCGCTGCGAGTAAGAGTTACTCCTGGGAGAGTTTTATACATTATAATTAGCCGATCAAGTAGGTGTCTAGAAAGGTGTCAACGAGGTTACGCCCCTGGAAAAACGAGATTTACTTTAATTAGGTCCGTGCGAAAGCACGGGGAACCTCCCTCAAAGTACCGGCACTGGCCTGGCTGAAAGATTGGAGAACTTGTAGCGTGTAATTAATCCCAGCTAGTCTTTCCTTTTAGGGTTTGAATGAAGATTTGACAAAAAACAGTGGGAGACATCCTGATTAGATATATTAGATAACCAATCTAATCTTGCAAGAGCATACGCTGAGTGTTTTTTTCTCTCTCTCTCCAGGCAGTGACCATATCACGCCTTAATCAAGATAATAATACGGATATATTGACCGAACCCGCTTGTTATACTGAGCTGGGGAACGTTAGTCCCGCTCCAACTTATAATTGTTATAAGACAGAGCAGAAAATAGGGGATTACCAGAATTCCCGTGCCGCCCAAACGAAGAAAGTGCATGCTGATGCATTATCTTCGGGTGTGTTCATTACAGAGAACTGTTTCTCAGTATCCTTTACGTCCTGGGTATGAGATACCAGATCAGGATCCTGCAAATGTAATTTGATTACATGGGCTACAGATAGGTAAAGAACTGAGAACGGGTGATAAGTTTCATGAGATAGAAAGCGGTGCAAGTGTTGCAACCAAGTCTGTTGGTCACTATCACCCTGTATTACCAGAATACATTGATTCTGAACGAATGTTATTAGATAGCCGAACCTGAAATACAACATCATATCAGTCTCTTTATTAGTAAAGAAAGGATATAATTTTGTATTGTTGGATAATGTTTTGAACATTTCCTATATCAAGAGTTGATCGGTTCAGGCACGTTATCTAAAAGCATTGACGTTCTAAATCAAACTACAGTTCTTAGTATACAGAACACACACAAGAGGAAGAGTTCAGAAATGAACAAATCCTTCTTGAGGTATTGTAGACTAGGTCATATCAATGCGACCCGACTAGCCAAGTTACATATAGATGCATATTTAAATTTGTTTGAATTTACATCTTGTGAAACTTGCCGGTCATGTCACAAAGATAAGATGACCACAACTCTGTTTATAGGAAACAGAGAAAGGGTTAGTGAACTCTTGGGATTGATACATGCTGATGTATGAAGGTCCCCTGTCTACACATGCCAAGACCGGTTCTTTGTACTTCATTACATTCTCTGATGATCTCTCAAGATTCAGACATATGTTCTTGTTGAAATACAAGTCTGAAACTTTTGAGACATTCACAGAATATAAGTTAGAAGTAGAGAACCAAAAACGGGTATAAATATTATATCCTTTGATGAGATCAGGGAGAAGAATACTTGAGCACGGAATTCCTAGACTATTCTAAACGAGAATGAGATTCTCTCTCAGCATTACTCCTCCGTATACACCATAGCAGATGGTATATCGGGGCGGAGCAATAGCACCCTATGTGATATGGTGTGCTTTATGATAAGTACTACTGAGTTTCCTATTTCCTTTTGGGAGTTATGCACTTGAGAAGCTGCATACCTATTGAATAGGGTTCCAATCAAATCAGTTGCCTACTACTTCATATGTGATATGGAATGGGAAGAGCCCATATCTTGAGTTTGTTAAGATTTGGGGTTGTCTAGCCTATGTCTAAAAGCATAATCCGGACAAGCTCGAGGCAAAGTCAGTTCTGTAGAACTGGAAAGAGTTCCAGCTATACAAACCACAGCTGATGATTTGGTAGAACCAAAGGATTTAGTAGTTTCTAACGAACCTCAGCCTCTCCGCCGATTTAGTAGGGTTCTTCACCCACCAGAGAGATACTTCATTTTCTCTATGACGGTGGGAGCGAGGATTGCATCATGAGATGATGACCCAACTAGTTTCGAGCTGGCCATCAGGAGTGGGACTCTGTAAGAATGGCTGGATGCTTAGCGATCTGAGATGGAATCCTTATACACCAACAAAGTATGGACTTTGGTTGCTTTATCTGAAGGGTTAAATCCCAATCAGGAGCGAGTATATCTTGAGAAGATTACTTGGTGTACATGGAAAAGTTGAGACTTTCATAGCTATGCTTAAGTCCATCCAGATCCTACTTGCCACGGCTACATACCATGACTACGATATCTGGTGGTTGGGTGTCATGACAGCTTTTCTAAATGATGTTTTAGAAGAGAGCGTCTATAAGTACACAGTCAGAGGGCTTCGTAGATAGTGGGAGCAACGGAAACATGTGCAAGATGCTTTATAGGATAAAGCAGGTATCGCGGAGTTGGAACATCTGTTTTGATGTGGAAGTCAAAGAGTTTGACTTTATCAAAATGGTAGATGAACCTTGTATATACAAAAAGGTAGTAGAGAGTATGGTGATGATCCTCGTAGAGTACGTGGATGACATACTCTTGATAGGGAAGGAGTTTCCTATGCTACGCTCGGTCAATCTCCGCTTATCACAAGGATTCTCCATATAGGATCAAGGTAATACCTCATAAATCCTGGGTTTTGGATCTATGAGATAGATCAAATTGGATGTTAGGATAGTCACTAGTTGTAGTGAGATGGTATCAATTGATCTTGAGGAGAATCACTGGAAAGGTTCCATGGTGATAAGGACGACTGAATGTCAGTCGCAGGCATTGTCTTTACCCTCAGTGGAGGGACGGTATGTTGGAAGAGTTCCAAGCTAGATACCGTGACTTACTAGACGATTAAAGGCAAGATACATCGTTACCAAGGATGCTACCAAAGAGGCAGTCTGGATAGATATAAGTTCATGAGATGAACTTCGTTCCTACCATTGTGAGACAATGGAGTTGTGGCTTTAGCCAAGGAATTACCGTCCCATCAGAAATCCAGATATAATTCTTAGGCAGTATCACCTGATCATGGAGATGGTTGATCTCCAGGGAGATCGAGGTTAGGAGAGTAGACACAGACGACAACAGCGCGGATCCACTCACAAAGGCCTTTTTCCCAGTAGAGACTTTTATGGGATGGTTGAGTATGAGATACTTTAACCATAGCAAATTGTTGGGTATGTGATACCACAACAGATGGCCCTAGTGCAAGTGGGAGATTGTTAGTTATATGTATGCCCTAGAGGCCATTACTGTACATACGATGTATATTGTAATGGATGCTTGGACATATATAGGGAGGACTTTCTTGCTCGACATGATAGTATGCTATCTGGTTGTACTTTATCTTAACATGTACTCTGATTGTCTCTATATTACATGTTGATAAAGCCCTTAGGATATGTACTAGACTACTGGGACTATGATGAGATCATACTAGTGGGGCCACGGTAGTCGACGAGTACATCCTATAACTGTTCCTAGTCGAGGGTGTATCGAGACAGGGCATCGATACACTAGAGTAGACTAGCGTATACGCATCTTGACCTATATGATGGGCGATGGATGATCCTATATACATCGGTGTTTGACATCAAGGATGGTGTACGGGTGCTCAGTAGAGACTGGGTACACTGGACGGACTCGCCGAGAACTCCCAGATGGTATTATACCTCACGTCAGATGGCAGTTCTCGGGTGACTCTGGTACAGAGTAGTCTGTTGACCCGAGATCGTCATACAGTCTTGTGTGATTCCCACTGTGCTTTGATTTCCATCATACCACGTCTAAAAGGGCGTGCAAAAAGGTGGCTTTTGGGTACAGTCCCGAATCACATGGAGGCAATGAGCGATAGGAGGGGATTCATCTCTCCTAGTATAGGGAGTTGATGTTGTGCTGTGTTCGATTGGCTATAACTGGAAATCCATGGCCAGGGTTGCTGAGATTTACTGGTAAGTGTTATCAGTAGTTTCTCGAACTGTTATAGACCTCATATCGACACGACTTATTAAGCTACTGGGGTCTGACGTTTACCACCCCTAGGCGAGATATGCGACATATCAGACGACGAGACCGGACTGTACGGGAGTGTTACTGATTGGATTCACAGGAGAATGTACAGGCTTGCTTGTTGATCTTCTGAGCGCTCAATACCTGGGTGGCTGTTACGTTTAGCTGACCGCTTGCAGCTTGTGGGTGTTTGATATGATCATCACTACTGCCGGCGTATTGACGATTCTTTAGAGTCCTACACAGAGGTTTCTTGACTCAGGAAAAACGGAGTAGGAGCACATATGTGATATGTGCGGGACCGAGGATAATGCGGTATATGATACCGTATTGTATTCTCGCGATATGAGATATCGGCCGGGTCTATGTGATATAGCCGGGTCATCGTATTAGTCGGTTATATGCGATATAGCCGGATTGTCGGATCAAGTGTTGATTCGATAATTTAATGTATAATATATATATATATATATATATATATATATATGATATATTAAATTACATTAACTAATATTAGCTCACTAAAAGATTCTTTTTCTCACTCGGGTAATACATTGATATATATGCGATATATGTTAAATGTATTATTTTATTTTGTTACAATAAATATTATATATGTGATATATAATATTGTAACATGATATGATTACTAATGCAACATGTTTAGTGGAGTTTAAACATGATTAGGGTTTGGATTAGGGTTAAGACTTCTAGTAGATTCTAGAAGCTTTTCTTTTGTCTTGAAAAAGATATTATGCTTGATATTTTCAAGTGACTCACTTTTAACGCCACCCAAACCCTAGTCCTAGTTAATTCTCTACATGGGTTTAGTTGACTATGGTTGCATTATTCATCATATTTATCTTTTCATTATTCATCACAAAAGGATTATTCTTCTTCTTCTTCTTCTTCTTTCTACTTTTCATGGAAAAAGCTTATTAGCTTTTTTCTAAGTGATGAAAATGAGTGAGAATGAGAAAATAAAAGAGAGCAAAAATCCTACTTCATCATCCTCATCTACCCTTGCCATTTAGATGAGGGTGTTCACATCATTTTATGAGTTTTAGCTTGTGTTAATGAAACTTCAAGGTAGATCATCTATGTTATCGAAGATCGGAAGCAAGACTGCATCTTTCTCTTCGTGCAACCTCTCGAGAGTCCGGAACATGATGATCGCAGCGAAGGGACCTCAACACGGAGCTTATGAAGTGAAGGACCGGATCTACAAAGGTTGTAATCCCTCTCACTTAGTGTTAAAGTGTTTAACATTCTAGTTTTCGCATAAACTCTAGTTTAAAGATCCGGCTTGGGGTTGTTCGGCACGGCTAAAATTTTAGTCCGGCATGGTTGATGCCTCATAGACTGTGCATGTGCCTAGCAACCCTACACTTAAAAGCGGTATAAGTCGTGTCGGAGTGAAGCCCATTACACCTTGAGAAGCTACTGGAAATCCTACCAGTAAATCTTGCTTGCCCTGTCCAGGGACTTTGCGTAATGGCTCTCTAAACACAGCGCGATATCAATTCCCAATACTGGGAGAGACGAATCTTATCTAACCGCCACTGCCTCCAAGTGCTTCGGGACTGCACCCAACTGCTACCTGCTTGCACGACTCCTTTGAGCCATGGTAGGGTAGCAATCTAAGAATAATGGGAGCACACTCGAGGCGAAGCAGCAGTGTCAAGTCTGCGGACTATGCTATACTCATGTCTCCTGGGAACAGTTAACTGACGACGGGTATAATACCAACCAACAGTTCCCTGCGAGTCCTGTCCGGTGTACTCGTAACCCAACGAGCACATGTATACTATCTCTATTACAACGTACTGATGGCTGTGGTATAGACCATCTCCCCAACTCGGATGAGAAGCGTACACACTAGTCTACTCCGGAGTATCGATGCCCTATCTCGATAATCCTGCGACTAGGGACCTGAAAAAAGGATGTGCTTGTAGACTACCCAGCCCCCACTAGTGTGGCTGCCATCACAACGCTGGTAGTCAAGCAAGTTCCTAAGGGCTCTATCAATACGTACACACATATTAAGATAGATATAAACCAAGTAGCATACTACCATGTTTAGCAAGACTGTTAATATAACTGTGAATATCCCAAGCTTCCATTAAGTAATATACAAGCTAGTATGATACAATAATGGCCCCTAGGGCATATACACTAACAATCTCCTACTTGCTCTAGGGCCATGTATTGGCGTATCGAAGACCGATCATCTCGAGTAGCCTCTCAAACTGAATCTGAGGTACGGCCTTTGTGAATGGATCAGCAGTGTTCTCTTCTGTAGCAACTCTCCGGACCTCGATCTCCCGGCGATCTATGATCTCCCTGATCAGGTGATACCGCCTCAAGATGTGTCTAGACTTCTGATGGGATCTGGGTTCCTTCACTAAAGCTATAGCTCCGTTGTTGTCGCAATACAGCGGTATTGGATCAACAATGGTAGGAACAACATGAAGTTCTGTGAGGAACTTCTTTATCCAGACAGCTTCTTTTGCGGCATCGCAAGCAGCGATATACCCCGCTTCCATCGTCGAGTCAGCAACGGTGTCCTTCTTGGAACTCTTCCAACACACCGCCCCTCCATTGAGGGTAAAGACATAACCTGATATGGACTTGGAGTCATCCTTGTCCCTCTGGAAGCTGGATTCGGCAAAGGCCTCGATCTGGAGGTCTTTTGCGCCGTAAACCACGAACATATCCTTAGTCCTTCTCAGGTACTTGAGAATGTTCTTTACTACTATCCAGTGCTTCTCCCCTGGGTCTGACTGATACCTGCTTACATCTGGTCTGGTGCACAACATCGCATACATTATAGAGCCTACCGTAGAAGCGTAGGGTATAATAGACATGCGATCCCTTTCCAAATCAGTCTTGGGAGACATCTTTTTGGAGAGGGTGATTCCGTGACAAGTCGGTAAACTACCGCGCTTAGAATCTTCCATACTGAATCTTTTCAGTATAGTGTTGATATACCTGGACTGCGAAAGTCCCAACATCCTCTTGGATCTATCACGATAGATCCGGATCTCCAGAATGTAAGAGGCATCACCCAGGTCTTTCATGGAGAACCTGTGTGACAAGAATCTTTTGACAGATTGTAGCATAGGAATGTCATTTCCTATCAATAGAATGTCATCCACGTACAGGACGAGGAATACGACAGTTCGTGCTACAATTTTACTATATATACATGGTTCATCTGGATTTTTGATAAAGTCATATTCATTGACCGTTTCATCAAAACAGATGTTCCAGCTCCGTGATGCCTGCTTCAGTCCATAAATGGACTTAAGCAACTTGAACACTTTCCCGCTGCTCCCACTGTGATTGAAACCTTCTGGCTGATCCATATAGACGCACTCTTCCAAATTACCATTTAGAAAAGCCGTCTTTACGTCCATCTACCAGATCTCATAATCATGGAAGGCAGCAATGGCAAGAAGGATCCGAATGGATTTGAGCATAGCCACTGGAGAAAAAGTTTCGTCATAGTCCAAACCAGGTCTTTGACGAAAACCCTTTGCAACAAGTCTAGCCTTATAGGTTTCCACCTGTCCATCTACACCAATCTTTTTCTTGAAAATCCAGTTGCATCCTATGGGTTTTACCCCATCTGGAGCAAAGTCCAAAGTCCATACTTTGTTGGTGTACATGGACTCCATCTCGGTTCGCGTTGCATCCAGCCATCGTACCGAGTCGCCGCTCTGGATGGCCTGCTGGAAGCTAGTAGGTTCATCATCATCAATGATGCAATCCTCTCTATCCCCATCTATGAGAAAACCGTAGTATCTCTTGTTAGATATGTATGTCCTAGAGGCCATTATTGTATAGTACTAGTTTGTATAATACATTTTGGAGGCTTGGGATATATATACGGGTTTACGACAGTCTTGCTCAATATAGTAGTATGCTACTTGGTTTGTTTCTATCTTAATATGTGTATATGTTTCTTTTAACATATAGCTAAAAACATATTGATGGAGCCCTTAGGATCTTTGCATGACTACCGGCGTTGTGATGGCGATCACATTAGTGGGGGCTGGGTAGTCTATAAGCACATCCTTATTTTGGTCCTTAGTCGTAGGATTATCGAGACAGGGCTTCGATGCTCCAGAGTAGATTGGTGCATACGCTTCTCGTCCCAGCAGGGGAGATGGTCTGTCCCACAGCCATCGGTACGTCGTACTGGAGATAATATGCAGGTGCTTGTTAGGTTACGAGTACACTGGACAGGACTCGTCGGGAACTGTTGGTTGGTATTATACCTATCGTCAGTTAACAGTTCTCAGGTGACATGAGTATAGCTTAGTCCGTTGACTTGACACTGTCACTTCGCCTCAAGTGTGTTCCCACTGTTCTTAGATTACTATCCTACCACGGCTCTATTAAGTCGTGTAAATAGGTAATAGTTGGGTGCAGTCCCAAAGCACTTGGAGGCAGTGACGGTTAGACAGGATTCGTCTCTCCCGGTATTGGTAATTGATATCACGCTGTGTCCAGGAGAGCCATTACACATAGTTGTCCCAGGTTAGGGCAAGCGAGAATTACTGGTAGTGTTTCCAGTAGTTTCTCAGGGTGTTCTGTGTAGGGTTCTTAGGCACGCTAATGAGGTCTCACAAGGCATCAACCATGCCAAATTCAAATTTTTTCTTGTGCCTACAAACCCTAATACAGATCGTTAACTAAAATTTAGGCGAAACTAAATGCTACTAAACTAGTTTAGTGCTAAGTGAACGGAAATACAACCTTTGTAGATCCGGTCCTCCACTTCTCTAGCTCCGTGTTGACGTCCCCTCACTGCGATCATTGGATCCCGGACTCTAGCGTCGGCTTCATCGGAGAAATGGGCGGGCTAGGTCGTCGACTTCGATGCCGAAGATGATCTACGTCGAGGCAACACAAGATCAAGCTCCAACTTCACCAAGTCATGAAACTTGTGAAGAAAACACCCTATACTACTTGGCAAGTGGTAGAGGATGAAGAAATAGGAAGTGGGTTCACTTTAGAATTGGATTTCTCACTCTTTTTCTCATTTCACCATTGAAGCTAGCAAGCTTCTTTCTTGAAGAAGAAGAAGAAGAAGATAATATGATAAGAATTAATCAATAATAGAAAATAAGTGATTCTTATCATATTAGCAACCATGGTTATGTGTAGAGAGTAAACTAAGGTTAGGTGAATGGTTAGGTTAGGCATGAAACAAAAATGGTAGACTTTTTCAAAGCTTCATGAAGCTTCAATGTAAAACAAAGCAAGCCACCAATTCTCTTTTTGCAAAAGAAAGAAAGAAATAAATGAATAAATAAATTAAAACCCTAACCATTTACTTAACCAAGGTTTAAATCAAACATACACCCAAGTTTGCATGAAACTAGTGCACAAAACTATATCATATATACAATGTGCACATCAAGTGAGAAAATCCATCTTAAGTGAACTAATACTAGTTAATGTAAAGTAATATATCAAATATATAATTATACATTAAATCATTAAATCAACACTTGATTTAATGATCCGGTCATATCGCATATAACTGACTAATATCAAGTGTATCAACGTATCGAATCAACACTTGATTCGGTAACCCGGCTATATCATATATAACCGTCCAATGATACAAATCGCGAGAATAGAATACAGTATCACATACCGGTATTATTCTCGGTCCTGCACATATCTCATATGCGCTCCTATTTCGTTTCGCTTGAGCCAGGAAACCTCTGTGTAGGACTCTAAAGACTCGTCAATACGCCGGCAGCAGGTGATGATCATATCAAACACCCACAAGCTGCAAGCGGTCTGCTAAACGTAACGGCCACCCGGGTATTGAGCGATCAGAAGATCGACGAGCAAGCCCGCTCACACTCCTGTGAATCCAACCAGTAACACTTACCGTACAGTCCGGTCTCGTCGTCTGATATGTCGCATATCTCGCCTAAGTTTGGTAAACGTCAGACCCCAATTGCTCGATAAGTCGTGTCGATATGAGGTCTATAACAGTTCGAGAAACTACAGGTAACACTTACCAGTAAATCTCAGCAACCCTGGCCAGGGATTTCCGGTTATAGCCAATCGAACACAGCGCAACATCAACTCCCTATACCGGGAGAGACGAATCCCCTCCTATCGCTCATTGCCTCCATGTGATTCGGGACTGTACCCAAAAACCACCGTTTTGCACGCCCTCTTAGACGTGGTAAGGTGGAAATCAAAGCACAGTGGGAACCGCACAAGACTCTATGACGATCTCGGGTCAACAGACTACTCTGTACCAGTGTCACCAGAGAACTGCCATCTGACGTAAGGTATAATACCATCTGGGAGTTCTCGGCGAGTCCGTCCAGTGTACCCAGTCTCCACTGAGCACCCGTATATCATCTCTGATGTCAAACACCAATGGATATGGGATCATCCATCGCCCATCTGTATGGGTCGAGAAGGTATACGCTAGTCTACTCTGGTATATCGATGCCCCGTCTCGATACACCCACGACTAGGGACCTTGAAGGATGTACTTATGGACTACCATGTCCCCACTAGTATGATCCGCATCATAGTCCAGGTAGTCAAGTATACATCCTAAGGGCTTTACCAACATGTAACAGAGAGACAATCAGTGTACACGTTAAGGTAAAGAGCAACCAGATAGCATACTATCATGTCGAGCAAGAAAGTCCTCCCTATATATGTCCAAGCATCCACTACATTATACATCCTATGTATAGTAATGGTCTCTAGGGCATACATATAACTAACAATCTCCCACTTGCACTAGGGCCATCTGATAGCAGTGGTTGTAGTATCTCATACTCAACCATCCCATAAAAGTCTCTCTCTGGGAAAAAGGCCTTTGTGAGTGGATCCGCCGTGTTGTTCTCTGAGTCTACTCTCCTAACCTCGATCACCATGGAGATCAACCATCTCCATGATCAGGTGATACTGCCTTAGAATATGTCTGGATCACTGATGGGACGGACGTTCCTTGGCATAAGCCACAACTCCATTGTCACACAATGGGAGGAACTAAGTACATCTCATGAACCAATATACACCCAGACTGCCTCTTTGGTAGCATCTTAAGTAGCGATGTATCTTGCCTTTAATCGTCTAGTATGCCACGGTATCTAGCTTGGAACTCTTCCAACATACCGTCCCTTTACTGAGGGTAAAAACAATGCCTGTGACTGACATTCAGTCGTCCTTATCACCCTGGAACCTTTCCAGTGATTCTCCCCAGGATCAACTGATACCATCTCACTACAACTAGTGAGTCTCCTAACATCCAATTAGATCTATCTCATAGATCCAAAATCCAGGATTTAGGAGGTATCACTTTGATCCTATATAGAGAATCATTGTGATAAGCGGAGATTGATCGAGCGTAGCATAGGAAACTCCTTTCTTATCAATAGTATGTCATCCACGTACTCTACGAGGATCTTCACCATACTCCCTACTACCCTTTTGTTTATACAAGGTTCATCTACCATTTTGATGATGTCAAACTCTTTGACTAACACATCAAAACAGACGTTCCAACTCCGCGATGCCTGCTTTATCACATAAAACATCTTGCACACGTTTCCGCTGCTCCCACTGTCTACGAAGCCCTCTGACTGTGTACTTATAGACGCACTCTTCTAAAACATCATTTAGAAAAGCAGTCATGGCACCCAACCGCCAGATATCGTAGTCATAGTATGTAGCCGTGGCAAGTAGGATCTGGATAGACTTAAGCATAGCCAATGGAAAAAGGTATCATCATTATCCACGCCTGGTCAATGACGAAAATCTTTAACAAGTATAGCTTTGAAAGTCTCAACTTTTCCATCTACACCAAGTAATCTTCTCAAGATATACTTGTTCCTGATGGGGATTTAACCCTTCAGATATAGCAACCAAAGTCCATACTTTGTTGGTGTATAAGGATTCCATCTCAGATCGCTAAGCATCCAGCCATTCTTACAGAGTCCCACTCCTGATGGTCAGCTCGAAACTAGTTGGGTCATCATCTCATGATGCAATCATCGCTCCCACTATCATAGAGAAACCGAAGTATCTCTCAGGCGGGTGAGGAACCCTACTAGATCAGCGGGGAGGCTGAGGTTCGTTGGTTACTATTGAATCCTTCGGTTCTACCAAATCATCTGCTGTAGTTTGTATAGCTGGAACCATTCCAGTTCTACATAACCGACCTTGCCTCGAGCTTGTCCAGATTTTGCTTTTAGACATAGGCCGGACAACCCCAAATCTTAACTAACTTAAGAAATGGGCTCTTCCCTTTCCATATCATATATGAAGTGGTAGGCACTGATTTGATTCGAACCTAATTCAATAGGTATGCAGCTTCTCAAGTGCATAACCCCCAAAAGGAAAAAGGTAACTCAGTAGTACTCATCATAGAGCGCACCTTATCATATAGGGTGTGATTGCTCCGCCCCGATATACCATCATGCTATGGTGTATACGGAGGAGTAATGCTGAGAGAGAATCTCATTCTCCTTTAGAATCATCCAAGAATTCCGTGCTTAAGTATTCTCCTCCTTGATCTCATCATAGGACATAATACTTATACCCGTACTTTGGTTCTCTACTTCTAACTTATATTCTGTGAATATCTCAAAAGGTTCGGACTTGTGTTTCAACAGGAACATATGTCTGAATCTTGAGAGATCATCAGAGAATTTAATGAAGTACAAAGAATCGGTGTTGGCATGTGTAGACAGGGGACCTTTATATATCAACATGTATCATCCCAAGAGTTTACCAACTCTTTCTCTGTTTCCAATAAACATAGCTGAGGTCATTATATCTTTGTGACATGACTGGCAAGTTTTCACAAGATGTAAATTCAAACAGATTTAAATATGCATCTATATGTAATTTCAGCTAGTCGGGTCCCATTGATATGACCTAGTCTACAATACCTCAAGAAGGATCCGTTCATTTCTGAACTCTTCCTCTTGTGTGTGTTCCATATACTGAAGAACTGTAGTTTTATTTAAAACATCAATGCTTTTAGATAACGTGCCTGAACTGATCAACTTTTGATATAGGAAATGTTCGAAACATTATCCAACAATACAAAATTTTATCGTTTCTTTACTAATAAAGAGACTGATATGATTTTGTATATCAGGTTCGGTATCTAATGTACTGATAATACAGGGTGACAGTGACCAACAGACTTGGCTGCAACACTTGCCCTGATTTCTGTCTCATGAAACTTATCACCCGTTCTCAGTTCTCTACCTTTCTGTAGCCCTATGTAACAGATTACATATGCGGGATCCTGATCCGGTATCTCATATCCAGGACGTAAAGAATACTGAGAAACCGTTCTGTATAATAAACACACCCGAAGATGATGCATCAGTACGCACTTTCTTCATTTGGGCGGCACTTGAATTCTGGTAATCCCCTATTTCCTGCTCTGTCTTATAACAATTATAAGTTGGAGCGGGACCAACGTTCCCCAGCTCAGTATAACAAGCGGGTTCGGTCAATATCCGTATTATTATCTTGATTAAGGCGTGATATGGTCGCTACCTGGAGAGAGAGAGAAGAAAACACTCAACGTGCGCTCTTGCAAGAATAGATTGGTTATTATTTTATCTAATCAGGATGGCTCCCACTGTTTTCTTTATCAAATCTTCCTTCAAACCCTAAAAGGAAAGACTAGCCGGGATTAATTACACGCTATAAGTTCGCCAATCTTTCAGCCAGGCCAGTGTCGGTACTTTGAGGGAGATCCCCCATGCTTTCGCACGAACCTAATTAATGTAAACCTCATTTTCCCAGAGGCGTAACCTCGTTAACACCTTTCTAGACACCTACTTGATCGGCTAATTGTAATGTGTAAAACTCTCCTAGGAGTAACTCTTACTCGCAGCGGGTATCCGGATCCAACTATCTCATAGAAGGTATGCAATCTCATTGCAAATTTCAACACTTGAAATTCCCGATAATTTTGCCCCTAACGTGCTATGACCTTGACGAAAGCCAACAAACCATAGCCCGCTAGTCAAGTTCAACCCGTACATTTCTGGATTGAATTAAACCCACCCGCACGACCCTTGACGAAAGCCAACAAAGCCGCACGACTACCCTAATCCAATCGCATCGTATGCAGCAGATAAGCAGCATATAGCTACCGCACACTGCATCTTGACGAAAGCCAACAAATGTAGCACGAATACTATATACAACTTATCTGAAATGACGGAGGGCTATGACAGGTTTTTCTGAAAACCTATTGCGTAATGAACTTGATATCGTTGTAGGATCGAATGAATTTTGAAATGGAGTGTTTTTGAGGCTTTTCTAGTTTTGCTAAAGGGGTCACTCCCGGTGAAGGGATCGTCGGCCCTTTCCTCGTCGAATGAGGTGCGGGATATATCATATATATCACTGTGCAGAGCAGAAACTATAGAAGCAATCAAAAGACAAACCGAGGGTTATAGCATCTGCCAGTTATTGCTAAAGGGGTCACTCCCGGTGAAGGGATCGTCGGCCCTTTCCTCATCGAATAAGGTGCAGGATATATCATATATATCGCTGTACAAAGCAAGAACTGTAGCTACCTGTTTTATTTTTGAAATTCGATTCTACAACATCTTTAGGTTTCTTTTATTTCATTAATCTCATTAATGAAGTCCCATCATTTTAGTACCTAAACATCACAGATAAATACGACGTACACTTATGCCATCCGCATTCGCCTCGATGTCCCCTCGTAGACCGTTAGGTTAGGTAACTAACGGAAGAGCAGGGCAGGGCTAGCGCGGGTGTAAAACATAAGTAACGCCTATATAATATATCATATATACTATATACAGTATTTATCACAGAACATATCACATGATCACATCACAGATAACGCAGCAGAAAAATCATATATGAAATATTGGATATACTAGGACGTCCGTGTTTTCAATACGAGCCAGTATAAAACATGGATTCCACGGTCGTGATGAATAGCCAAACCCACACCCCTAGACCCCTACGAGAGCGACAAGAAACCCTACCAATTCTAGAGTTAGGAGACCCGGACTCGACTCCTCGAGTTGGTCTCCCACTGGACCCTAGAACCCGGTCACTTGTGCTCCCCTCCTTAGGTCTATCCTAGTGCGGAAAAGTAAATAATATACAAAAGGTGACATCTTCCGCAATCTGGAAGTGCCCCAATAAAAGAATATTACATACAAGTTTTTACATGAATGAAAATGAAAAACACTCATCTCACATAAAACCCCCCCGGCTATTCAAACACGACGATCCAATATAATATATCCAGCAACACATAACATCGCATGTCATCAACGTAAGTAAATATGCCCATCCCAATTGTCGTTGACATATAGCAACGAAACCGGCGATATCACATATTACACTTACGGTCGCAAAAAAGAAAATGTAAAACTACAACAGTTGGAATCCGCAAACTCTTTAGACATCGCATGCCTAATCAAATGAATTCCTTAGACATCGCATGCCTAACAATTATAAACCCCGCATTTTAGTCTCATTATCGAAAACTCTTTTTAATATCAAGTCGGGCGATTCAACAAGATTCCCGACATCCTGATCGAATGCTCGTCGCAAACTTTAGTAGGCGGCCGCACCCCCGATACCGTCGACGAAGTGCACCAAGGCGGAACACCGCTGCCACGAGCACCCGAACGGATGCTTTCAGCGACGGGGTTCTCCTACAGTCACTTGGTCGGGGCTAGGGGTGAGGCTGTCTATTAAGTTTACCCGGCGAGTATCCGCGTACGCTACGTGATTGCGACGGACTTTTGATCACATCAAAATTCCGTGGCAGCCGATCAAGTGAGACTAAACTGCTATGTTTATAACATTCAAATCAGTTATCTCATAACTACATATGGATTCCAAATATTGTATCACATTCCGGATAAATAGAAAATGTTAAACTTTCCGATCGAACAATCGAACACCCAAGTTTTCCCGAAACAGCTCAACACATGAAACAAGTTTAAAAACATCCAGTTCATGCTTCAATACCAACGGTCCAGCCGTAGAAGGGTCAAGCCAACGCCTCACATGTGGCACGCCGTACTCCCCAAACCCTAAGGTTCAAAAGGCAGTTCAAGACGGTCACATAATCGAGTTAAGGTTTGTTGTCTTCTAGAGGGACTATCGCGTTACTTGCACTACTTAGAACGTTATTAAACCACGGAAAGATCTAACACTTGGAAATTTCCCGACAGGGGAAAAAGTGGGTATTTATATCCGGTCGAACTTTTTAACATATTCTAAAAATTATCCGGAAAAACACATAGACAAAGTTTGATAATCCGATCGAATCTTCGAGTCCCAATACAACCCCAGAACACCCAACTCTTGAGTCATAATAAAAATACCCAGAAAATATAGCATTCAAATATAGGAATTACTGTGGAAAATTCAATGAAAGAGGAGACCGTACGGCCGCGGAACCGCCGCACATGCCAGGCTCGTGCCGCGGTTCCGCGGTGGTTTAATTGAATTAGGCCCTCGTATTTCACAGTAATTCAAATAAGACCCTGCTTCTTTTTCTGCATATTTTTAATTCATAAAAATCCCCGATTTCAAAAAATGTACAGAGAGCAATTTTGCATTAGGGTTTCGGTTCAATCGGACTTCTAACTCCGTCTACGCATCGCCTAAGGCTCTAGCTAGGCTATGATACCACTGTAGGGTTCCTAGGCACGCTAATGAGGTCTCACAAGGCATCAACCATGCTAAATTCAAATTTTTTCTTGTGCCTACAAACCCTAATACGGATCGTTAACTAGAATTTAGGCAAAACTAAATGCTACTAAACTACTTTAGTGCTAAGTGAACGGAAATACAACCTTTGTGGATCCGGTCCTCCAATTCTCTAGCTCCGTGTTGACGTCCCCTCGCTGTGATCATCGGATCCTGGACTCTAGCGTCGGCTTCATCGGAGAAATGGGCGGGCTAGGTCGTCGACTTCGATGCCGAAGATGATCTACGTCGAGGCAACACAAGATCAAGATCCAACTTCACCAAGTCATGAAACTTGTGAAGAAAACACCCTATACTACTTGGCAAGTGGTAGAGGATGAAGAAATAGGAAGTGGGTTTACTTTAGAATTGGATTTCTCACTCTTTTTCTCATTTCACCATTGAAGCTAGCAAGCTTCTTTCTTGAACAAGAAGAAGATAATATGATAAGAATTAATCAATAATAGAAAATAAGTGATTCTTATCATATTAGCAACCATGGTTATGTGTAGAGAGTAAACTAAGCTTAGGTGAATGGTTAGGTTAGGCATGAAACAAAAATGGTAGACTTTTTCAAAACTTCATGAAGCTTCAATGTAAAACAAAGCAAGCCACCATTTCTCTTTTTGCCAAAAGAAAGAAAGAAATAAATGAATAAATAAATTAAAACCCTAACCATTTACTTAACCAAGGTTTAAATCAAACATACACCCAAGTTTGCATGTATCATCAAACATGATACAAACTAGTGCACAAAACTATATCATATATACAATGTGCACATCAAGTGAGAAAATCCATCTTAAGTGAACTAATACTAGTTAATGTAAAGTAATATATCAAATATATAATTATACATTAAATCATTAAATCAACACTTGATTTAATGATCCGGTCATATCGCATATAACTGACTAATATCAAGTGTATCAACGTATCGAATCAACACTTGATTCGGTATCCCGGCTATATCATATATAACCGTCCAATGATACAAATCGCGAGAATAGAATACAGTATCACATACCGGTATTATTCTCGGTCCTGCACATATCTCATATGCGCTCCTATTTCGTTTCGCTTGAGCCAGGAAACCTCTGTGTAGGACTCTAAAGACTCGTCAATACGCCGGCAGCAGGTGATGATCATATCAAACACCCACAAGCCGCAAGCGGTCTGCTAAACGTAACGGCCACCCGGTTATTGAGTGATCAGAAGATCGACGAGCAACCCCGCTCACACTCCTGTGAATCCAACCAGTAACACTTACCGTACAGTCCGGTCTCGTCGTCTGATATGTCGCATATCTCGCCTAGGGGTGGTAAACGTTAGACCCCAATAGCTCGATAAGTCGTGTCGATATGAGTTCTATAATAGTTCGAGAAACTACAGGTAACACTTACCAGTAAATCTCAGCAACCCTGGCCAGGGATTTCTGGTTATAGCCAATCGAACACAGCGCAACATCAACTCCCTATACCGAGAGAGACGAATCCTCTCCTATCGCTCATTACCTCCATGTGATTCGGGACTGTACCAAAAAACCACCGTTTTGCACGCCCTCTTGGACGTGGTAAGGTGGAAATCAAAGCACAGTGGGAACCACACAAGACTCTATGACGATCTCGGGTCAACAGACTACTCTGTACCAGTGTCACCAGAGAACTGCCTTCTGACGTAAGGTATAATACCATCTGGGAGTTCTCGGCGAGTCCGTCCAGTGTACCCAGTCTCCACTGAGCACCCGTATATCATCTCTGATGTCAAACACCAATGGATATGGGATCATCCATCGCCCATCTGTATGGGTCGAGAAGATATACGCTAGTCTACTCTGGTATATCGATGCCCCGTCTCGATACACCCACGACTAGGGACCTTGAAGGATGTACTTATGGACTACCATGTCCCCACTAGTATGATCTGCATCATAGTCCAGGTAGTCAAGTATACATCCTAAGGGCTTTACCAACATGTAACAGAGAGACAATCAGTGTACACGTTAAGGTAAAGAGCAACCAGATAGCATACTATCATGTCGAGCAAGAAAGTCCTCCCTATATATGTCCAAGCATCCACTACATTATACATCCTATGTATAGTAATGGCCTCTAGGGCATACATATAACTAACATTCTAGGCTACACTCCGACACGACTTGTACCGCTATTAGGGGACTGACGTTTACCGCCCCCTAGGCCCGCCATGCGATAATCTCAGATGAACAGACCTGACTGTACGGAGATTTTCACGTTCAGGTTCAGTAGGAGTTTGGATGGGTTCACCTCGTCGGTCTTCTTATCGGCATATACCTGGGGACCGTTACGTACAGCTAGTACCGCTTGCGGCCTGTGGTAAAACCACTGCTAGCGTAGTGTCGAGCCTTTAGAGTCCCACACAGAGGGTTATTCGCCTTTGGGCAAAACAGAGTAGAGGTCGCATGGTTTTACGACGAGGTTCGTTCACATTCGCGCACTTGTGCACGTTTGTTGTCCGGGCAGTTATTACTAGCGGGCTTTGGATTGAGCCAGATCCTAGTATTTATTTTGGAATTGGTTTTGTCTCATTGTATTCGTGTTCCTCGGAACATGGATGCGGGTGTGTATGCACGGTTGACGGAGGCAGAGGAATCTCATTAGGGTTTTTGACAGTTGACTTTTTCCAAACTCTAATGAGAATGGGAGATATGATTAATGATATTAATTAAGGATAATTGTGCCATAGTTAGGTTGACCATTTGACTTTTGTTGACCTTTTGACTTTGGTTGACTGGTTGACTATTGTTGACATTTTGACCATCATCATTTCACATGAAAGATGCTTCTTGATTCTTGCAAATTTCATTTAATGTGAAATGATAATGGTCATTTCAAAACTAACCATCATATTTTCCCTTAATTATTATTATTATTATTATTTCTCTCATATGAGAGATGGTTGTATTATTCTTCTCATTCTATCATGTTCTTTCTCTCTCTTGAAAAAGCTCTCCCTCATCCTCCCTCAAAGCTTTAATCTTTCATGTGTTGAAAATCAAAAGCTTTTGAGACAAAAACATCAAAACATCTCTCTACTCTTTCTAGGGTTCTTTTTCTAGCAAACAAAGCACTCTAGTTACCTCTTGGTTGAGGTAGGAGCTCAAGGTAGAGGCCCTCGGGTGGATCTATCTTCGGCAAAGAGAAGATAACGAGGAGGAGCCGTCTACGCAACTACAAGGAGAAAGCAAGAAGGAGAACCACAACAAGAAGAGAAGGAGTTCAAGACCTAGGTATAACCATTCTACATAGTAGCTAGAACTTATAGTTAGTATGTTAGTTTTTGTTTAGCAAAGATCCTTCTTGGATGGTCCATGTTACCTTGTGAGAAAATTTTGATTTTTACCTATTCCGCCTCCCCGAAAGAACCGGGGTGGGTAACGTGGACCTAACAGTGGTATCAGAGCCTAGCTAAGCAACAGCTAACTGTTAGCAAAGTGTTTAGAACTTCGATCTGGAAACAATCCCGAAAACACACCAAAATATTGTATTTTCTGTTGAATTTCAAAACTGGCCTAAAAATATTTCCACAGACATGAAAAATACAAGCAGGGTTTTTTAAGAAATCTGTAGAATTTTAGGCACCTGAACCGTTCATTGGACCGCGGATCCGCGGACGATCCAAGCGATCCACCGCGGTTCCGCGGCCGAGTTAACTCGGCGGCGCGCCAAAATTCTTCTGGGGTTCTCTATGTTGTTTTTGTGTATTCTGGATATTTTTGTTTCTGCCCAGATCTGTCTGAGTACTAGATTTTACTTGGGGTAGATTCAAATACAGTTATTGATCGAAATTCTATAAACTTTAGTTAAATGGTTATATCTGTAATGTGATATATGCACTGAACGTCGACTAATCGCTATACGTCGATTAGTGGGGGTTGTGCGTATCTGTGATCTATAATGTTGGATTGTGTATATGAACTTGTTGGATTGTCATAGATGAATAGCCAGGGTTGTGAGATGAGAGTTTCTTTATCTTTCATTTGATGTAAATTGTAAATTGATGTAATATTATTTTTATGGCCACACATCCGGGATGAGGTTGTAGCCGCCATTGTATATTATTTCTTTTACTGTTTTTGCTCCTAAGATAGACCCAAGGAGGGGTGCACAAACTACCGGGTACTTTGAAGTGCCGAGTGGCCTACTCACGTTGTTGAGGGAGGTTGCTTCACTTCGGGTACTTCGCGGGTAGTTTGCCGTACCCGTAGGGGTCTAGGGTGGGATTTGGCTATTCATCACGACCGTGTAATCCGTCTTTCGTTGCAGGCTTGAATGAAACGCGGATTCCTAGCATATCCAATGTGTTCATCTGTGATCTGGAATGGCTATCATTGCATCTGACGAATGCATATATCTATATATGATATCTAGTAGGCGTTGCTTATGTTTTGCATCCGCGCTAGTCCAGCCCCCCGCTCTGTCGTTAGTTAAGTAACCTAACGGGTGATGACGGGGCCCCGTGGCGAATGCGGATGGTATAAGCGTACGTCATATTTTCGTTGTTGTCTGCAATGGTGGGATTAATTGATGGGACGCATTATATAAATGCAAAGAAAATAAACCAAAAAGATGTTGTTGGAACAATTTTCAAAAAGCTGTTATTGCAAGGATGTTCTCTTTATTTTGCACAGAGCTATTCGGTTATGAATGCCCAGCACCTCATTCGACGAGGCAAGGGCCGAGATCCCTTCATCGGGAGTGACACCTTGGACAAAAATTTTGTGTCAGGGTAATAACTTCACTATAGTCGATTATTTTTACTTTGCATCGAGGTATTCAGTTTGGAATATCCTGCACCTCATTCGACAGGGAAAGAGCCGAGATCCCTTCACAGGGAGTGACCTCTTTAGCAAAAGTTTTCGCCACTATATTTTAAAAAAAAAGGCTATCATGTTCCTTCAACTATATCAAGTTCATTACGTTAACGGGTTTTTCGCCAAAAACCCAGCCGTAGCCCTCCGTCGTTTCAGATAATTAATACTTAGTATTCGTGTTGCGTTTGTTGATTATTCGTCAAGGCACGGTGAACGGTAGCTAAGTAATAATTCTCTGTTGCACTGATAGATGCGATTGGTTAGGACGGTCGCATGATTTTGTTGATTATTCGTCAAGGATCATGCGGGTGGGTCTAATGCAATCCTGGATAACGATGGGTTGAACTTGACTAGGACCTTTTGATTTGTTGATTATTCGTTAAGGTCACTTGGGTCTCAGGGGCAAAATCCACATCGGGAGTTTCAAACATACATGAAACTTGCAGATTCAGCATACTTTCTGGAGTGTGGTGACTAGAGTGGATTCTATCTAGGTCATCACATAATGATAGTTGGATCCCGATCCCACTGATGAGTTGGATTACTCTCGGGTGATTATTTCACTTAACAATCAATGCTATAAACCAAGTAGGTGTCTAGAAAGGTGTTAGCGGGGCTACGCCTCCAGGGAAAAGAGGTTATATAATTAAGGAACTTCACGAAAGCGTTGGAAAATCTCCCTCGAAGTACCAACACTAGCCTGGCTGAAAGGTTAAGCAAGTATTGTGACGTGCGATTAATCCTGGCTAGTTCTTCTTTTAGGGTTTGAAGAAGAATTTGAGGAAACAGTGGGAGCCATCCTGATTAGATAAATTAATAAGACAATCTAATCTTGCAAGAGCGCACGCTGAGTATTTCTTTTCTCTCTCTCCAGGTAGCAACCATTTCACGCCCTAATCAAGATAATAAAATGTATCGCTTGACCGATCCGAATTCTTATTCGGGGCTGGGGAACGTCAGTTCGGCTCTAATTTATGACAACAGTCATAAATATGAGCAAGGGAAAGAGGATTTTATGGATTCCAAGGATACCAAGTTGAAGAAGAAGTATAATTTTGCATCTACTTCAGGTGTTCCTGTAATTGAAAACTGCTTTACGGTCAGCCCTGCCTCCTGGGTACTTGATACCGGATCAGGATCTCATTTCTGTAATTTATTGCAGGGACTGAGAAAAAGTAAGAAAGTTGTACCTGGTGATATGTCGCTCAGGGTAGCGAACGGAGCACAAGTTAATGCTGCAGCTGTCGGTGAATATCACCCAGTGTTGCCAAATGGCAATACTATGATTTTGAACGATTGCTACAATGTACCTTCCATGGTTTGCAAAATCATATCCGTTTCTTTACTCAATAAAGATGGATATAACTTTGTTCTTGATAGAAATATCATGAACATTTACCTTCATAAGGTACTAGTTACAGAAGGTACACTGTGTAATGGTATCTACGTTCTAAATCAGAATACAGTTCTCAATATTCAAAACACACGCAAGAGGAAGAATTCAGATACGAATGAATCTTACTTGTGGCATTGTAGACTTGGTCATATCGGAGAGAAAAGACTAAGTAAGTTGCATAAAGATGGACTCTTGAATACGTTCGAGTTTTCATCTTATGAAACTTGTCAGTCTTGTCTCAAAGGAAAGATGACCAAATTTCCGTTCACCGGACATGGAGAAAGAGCAACAGAGCTCTTAGGACTCATACACAGTGATATATGTGGTCCAATGTCTATACATGCAAGGGGTGGGTTCTCGTACTTCATCACATTCACTAACGATCTCTCTAGGTTCGGATATGTGTATCTGATGAAACACAAATCTGAAGCTTTTGAGAAATTCAGAGAATTCAGAAACGAAGTGGAGAACCAGATAGGCAAAAGTATCAAGATCCTCCGGTCTGATAGAGGAGGGGAGTACTTAAGCACGGAATTCCTAAATTACTTAAAAGAGAATGGTATTCTCTCTCAGCTTACTCCCCCTTATACACCACAGCACAACGGTGTATCGGAGCGGAGGAGTCGTACCCTATTGGATATGGTTCGCTCCATGATGAGTAGTGCTGAGTTGCCTCTTTCATTCTGAGGACATGCGCTTCAGACAGCGGCATACCTTTTGAATCAAGTTCCGTCCAAATCAGTGCCTAAAACTCCGTATGAAATATGGAGCAGTAAGAAACTATGTCTTAAATTTATTAAGATATGGGGTTGTCCGGCCTATGTGAAAACACAGAAACCGGACAAGCTAGAGGCACGGTCAGTTCTATGTAAATTTGTGGGATATCCTAAAGATTCACTAGGATATCTGTTCTACCACACTGAGGAACAGAAAGTGTTTGTATCTCGCCATGCTACCATTTTAGAAAGGGAGTTTCTTGCAAAAGAAACTAGTGGGAGTTCGGTAGAACTGGGAGAAATCCATGAACCACAAAATGTAACTGAAAATTTGGAAGAACTACTGGATTTAATAACCCCAGACGAACCTCAGCCACTCCGCAGATCTGGTAGGATTTCTCATCCGCTCGAGAGATACTACGGTTTTCTCATAGACGGGGATCGAGAGGATTGCATCTTGGAAGAAGATGACCCTACCAGTTTCAGGCAAGCCATTATCAGTAGGGACTCTGATAAGTGGCTGGATGCTATGCAATCCGAAATGGAGTCCATGTACACCAATAAAGTGTGGACCTTGGATATTGCTCTACCTGGGGTAAAACCCGTTGGATGCAAATGGATCTACAAAAGGAAACTTGGTGTAGATGGGCAGGTGGAAACCTATAAGGCTAGACTCTGTTAGTTGTATGTATGCCCTAGAGGCCAGTATTGTACAGATGATGTATATTATATTGGATGCTTGGACATATATAGAGAAGGCTTTCTTGCTCGATATGATAGTATGCTATCTGGTTACTCTTTATCTTAACATGTACACTAGTCTCTTTATACTGTCTTATAGTTACATGTTGGTAAAGCCCTTAGGATATGTACTTGACTACCTGGACTGTGATGCAGATCATACTAGTGGGGACATGGTAGTCCATAAGTACATCCTTCAAGGTCCCTAGTCGTGGGTGTATCGAGACGGGGCATCGATATACCAGTGTAGACTAGCGTATACGCTTCTCGACCTATGAGATGGGCGATGGATGATCCCATATCCCTTGGTGTTTGACATCAGAGATGGGGTACGGGTGCTCAGTGGAGACTGGGTACACTGGACGAACTCGCCGAGAACTCCCAGATGGTATTATACCTCACGTCAGATGGCAGTTCTCAGGTGACACTTGTACAGGTTAGTCTGTAGACCCGAGATCGTCATAGAGTCTTGTGTGATTCCCACTGTGCTTTGATCTCCACCTTACCACGTCCATGAGGGCGTGCAAAACGGTGGTCTTTGGGTACAGTCCCGAGTCACATGGAGGCAATGAGCGATAGGAGGGGTTTCGTCTCTCCCGGTATTGGGGGTTGATGTTGCGCTGTGCTCGATTGGCCGTAACAGGGAAGTCCCTGGCCAGGGCTGATCAGAGATTTGCTGGTAAGTGTTACCAGTAGTTTCTCGACCCGTTATGAGCCTCACATCGGCACGACTTATCGGTTATTGGGGTCTGACGTATACCACCCCTAGACTTGATATGCGACATATCAGACGAACAGACCGGACTGTACGGTAAGTGTTACTGGTTGTATTCACAGGAGTGTGAGCGGGCTAGCTCGTCGATCTTCTGATCGCTCAATACCCGGATGGCCGTTACGTTTAGCAGACCACTTGCGGCTTGTGGGTGCTTGATATGATCATCATCTGCTACCGGCGTATTGACGAGTCTTTAGAGTCCTACACAGAGGTTTCCTGGTTCAAGCGAAACGAAATAGGAGCGCATATGAGATATGTGCAGGACCGAGAATAATGCGTGTATGTGATACCGCATTTCATTCTCGCGATATATGTTTCGATTGGTTATATTCGATATGACCTAGTTATCGAATCATTGATTCGATAAATCGATACATTGAATACTAGTCGGTTATGTGCGACATGACCGGATCATTGAATCAAATGTTGATTTAATGATTTAATGTGTAATTATATATTTGATATATTACTTTGCATTAGCTAGTATAGGTTCACTTTAAATGGATTTTCTCACTTGATGTGCAAGTTGTATATGTGATATACTTTTGTACACATGTTTGTATCATGTTTGATGATACATGCTTTCATGGTTAAGTGTAAAGAATTAAACCATGGTTAAGTGTTGATTAGGGTTTGCAAATTCATTTATCTATTTATTTATTTATTTGAAATGGATTAAGATAAGAATGGTGGCTTTATTTGTTTTATGTTGAAGCTTCATGAAGCTTTGACCTTAGTGACCATTCTTGTCTTCATGCTTAACCCTAACTCATCCAAGTAACCATGGTCCATTCTCTACACTCAACTAAGGTTAGATTATGATAAGTATTGATTTCTTTTTTAATTTATCATAACACTTATCTTAAACTAGCTTCATCTTCTCCTTCTTCTTCAAGAGAGAAAACTATATGCCATCAATGGCAACTTGAGAAAAAGTGAGTGAAATCCAATTCTAAAGTGAACCCACCTCCTATTTCTTCACCCTCTACCTCTTGCCAAGTTGTTTTGGGTGTTTTCTTCACAAGTTTCATAACTTGGTGAAGTTGGAGCTTGAACTTGCGCAACCTCGACGTAGATCGTCTTTGACATGAAGCCGACGACCTATTCCGCTCGTTTTCCCGATGAAGCCGATGAATGAGTCTAGGATTCGAAAAGGACAGCGAGAGGATGACTACGTGGAGCTAAGGAAGTGGATATCTGGATCTACAAAGGTTGTAGCATCTAACTTTTAGTTAAAGTGTTAACTAGATTCTCATTTCGCCTAGAAATCTAGCCGACGATCCGTGTTAGGGTTTCTCGGCACCCATAAAATTTGAAATTGGCATGTTCGATGCCTTGTGAGACTTCATTAGGATGCCTAGGAACCCTACAGTGGTATCAGAGCCTAGCTAGAGCCTTAGGCGAAGTCTAGACGCAATTTGAAGCCCGAACGAAGCCGAAACCCTAAACCATATGAGCTCTCTGGACTTTTTCCAAAAATGGGGTTTTTTCAATATTAAAAATATGCAGAGAAATCAGCAGGAGAATGTAAGATTTACTGTGAAATTCGATGGGATAATTCAATTAAACTGCCGCGGTTCCGCGGCACGAGTATGGCTCGTGCGAAGGTTCCGCGGCCGTACGGACCCACTGTTCAAAAATATTCACACAGTAATTCTTACCTTGCAGTGCTGGATTTTCTGGGAATTTTTAATAATTATTCCAGAGTTGGATTTTCTGGGGTGTTTTAGAGCTTCGGTGTTTCGATCGGGGTATCAAATTTCGTCTTTGTGTTTTTCCGGATAATTTATAGAAAAAGTTCGACCGGATATAAATACCCAACTTTTCCCCTGTCGGGAAATTTCCAAGTGTTGGATTTTTCCGTAGATTAACGACGTTCTAAGTAGTGCAAGTAACGCGATGGACCCTCTAGAAGACAACAAACCTTAACTCGATTATGTGACCGTCTTGAACTGCCCTTTGAACCTTCGGGTTTGGGGCAGTACGGCGTGCCACATGTGAGGCGTTGGCTTGACCCTTCTACGGCTGGACCGTTGGTACTGAGGCACGAACTGAATGTTGTTAGACTTATTTCATGTGTTGAGCTGTATCGGGAAAACTTGGGTATTCGACTGTTCGATCGGAAAGTTTAACATTTTCTGTTTATCTGGAATGTGATACAATAATTGGAATTCACAAACAGTTATGAGATAACTGGATGAATATTATAAATCTAGCAGTTTAGTCCCATATGATATTGAAAAGAGTTTTCGATAATGAGACTAAAATGCGGGGTTTGTAACTGTTAGGCATGTGATGTCTAAAGAGGTTGCGGATTCCAACTGTTGTAGTTTTACACTTTCTTTTCTGTGACCGTAAGTGTAGTATGTTCATATTGCCGGTTTCGTTGCTATATGTCAACGACAATTGGGGTATGCATACTTACTTACGTTGATGACATGTGATGTTATGTGTTGCTGGATATGTTATATTGGATCGTCGTGTTCGAATAGCCGGGGTTTTTTATGTGAGATGAGTGTTTTTCATTTTCATTCATGTAAAAACTTGTATGTAATATTCTTTTATTTGGGGCACTTCCAGGTAGCGGAAGTTGTCACCTTTTGTATATTATTTACTTTTCCGCATTAGGATAGACCCAAGGAGGGGAGCACAAGTAACCGGGTTCTGGGGTCCAGTGGGAGACCAACTCGAGGAGTCGAGTCCGGGTCTCCTAACCCTAGAATTGGCAGGGTTGCTTGCCGCTCTCGTAGGGGTCTCGGGGTGTGGGATTGGCTATTCATCACAACCGTGGAATCCGTGTTTTATACTGGCTCGTATTGAAAACACGGACGTCCTAGTATATCCAATGTTTCATATGTTTCTTCTGCTGCGATATCTGTGATGTGATCATGAGATGTTCTGTGATGGATATAGTATATAGTATATATGATATATTATATAGACGTTACTTATGTTTTACACCCGCGCTAGCCCTGCCCTGCTCTGTCGTTAGTTACCTAACCTAACGGTGCACGAGGGGACATCGAGGCGAATGCGGATGGCATAAGTGTACGTCATATCTATCTGTGATGTTTAGGTATTTAAATGATGGGACTTCATTAATGTGATTAATGAAAGAAAAGAAACCTAAGATGTTGTGGAATCAGATTTTAAACAAAACAGGTAGCTACAGTTCTTGCTTTGCATAGCGGTATATATGATATACCCTGCACCTTATTCGATGAGGAAAGGACCGAGATCCCTTCACCGGGAGTGACTCCTTTAGCAATAACTGGCAGATGCTACACACTCGGTTTGGCTTTGATTGCTTTTAAGAGTTTTTGCTTTGCACAGTGATATATATGATATATCCCGCACCTCATTCGACGAGGAAAGGGCCGACGATCCCTTCACCGGGAGTGACCCCTTTAGCAAAACTAGAAAAGCCTCAAAATCATTCCATTTTAAAACTTCATTTGATTCTACAACGATATCAAGTTCATTACGCAATAGGTTTTCAGAAAACCTGTCGTAGCCCTCCGTCATTTCAGATAAATTACATATAGTATTCGTGCTACATTTGTTGGCTTTCGTCAAGGTGTAGTGTGCGGTAGCTATGTGCTGTTTATCTGCTGCATATGATGCGACTGGATTAGGGTAGTCGTACGGCTTTGTTGGCTTTCGTCAAGGGTCGTGCGGGTGGGTTTAATTCAGTCAAGAAATGTACGGGTTGAACTTGACTAGCGGGCCGTGGTTTGTTGGCTTTCGTCAAGGTCATAGCACGCTAGGGGCAAAAGCATTATCGGGAATTTCAAGTGTTGAAATTTGCAATGAGATTGCATACCTTCTATGAGATAGTTGGATCCCGATACCCACTGCGAGTAAGAGTTACTCCTGGGAGAGTTTTACACATTACAATTAGCCGATCAAGTAGGTGTCTAGAAAGGTGTTAACGAGGTTACGCCTCTGGGAAAACGAGGTTTACATTAATTAGGTTCGTGCGAAAGCACGGGGGACCTCCCTCAAAGTACCGACACTGGCCTGGCTGAAAGATTGGCGAACTTGTAGTGTGTAATTAATCCCGGCTAGTCTTTCCTTTTAGGGTTTGAAGGAAGATTTGATAAAAAGCAGTGGGAGCCATCCTGATTAGATAAGATAATAACCAATCTGATCTTGCACGAGCATACGCTAAAGTGTTTTCTTCTCTCTCTCTCCAGGTAGCGACCATTTCATGCCCTAATAAAGATAATAATATGGATGTATTGACCGAACCCGCATGTTATACTGTGCTGGGGAACGTTGGTTCCGTTCTTTCCTATAAGAGTTATAGGACTGAACAGGATATAGGGGAATACCAGGATTCCCATGCCACCCGAATGAAGAAAGTACATGATGATGCATTTTCTTCGGGTGTGTTCGTTACAGAGAACTGTTTCTCCATTTGCCCTACGTCCTGGGTATTAGATACCGGGTCAGGATCCCATATATGTAATCAGTTACATGGGCTTAGGAAAGGTAGAGAACTTGGAGAAGGTGATAAAGACATTAGAGTTGGAAATGGTGCAATTGTTGCAGCTAAGACTGTCGGGGAATATCACCTTGTATTACCAACAGGTAATACATTGGTTCTGAACGAATGCTATTACATGCCGAACCTGATATGCAACATTATATCGGTTTCTTTGTTGAGTAAAGAGGGATATAATTTTGTATTACAGGACAATGTTATGAACATTTTCCGTAACCAAAAGTTGGTTGGATCAGGCACGTTGTGCAATGGAATTTATGTTCTAAACCAATCAACAGTTCTGAGCATAACAAACACACACAAGAGGAAGAGTTCTGAACTGAACGAATCCTTCTTGTGGCATTGTAGACTGGGTCACATCAATGCGACACGACTGGCTAAGTTGCATAAGGATGGGTATTTGAAACCATTCGAATTTTCATCTTATGACACTTGCCAGTCATGTCTCAAAGGCAAGATGACCAAAACTCCGTTTACGGGACACGGAGAAAGAGTTACCGAACTCTTGGGACTTATACATAGTGATGTATGCGGTCCCATTTCTACACATGCCAGGGATGGTTCTTCATACTTCATTACATTCACTGACGATCTCTCTAGATTCGGATATGTGTTCCTGATGAAATACAAATCAGAAGCTTTTGAGAAATTTAGGGAATATAAACAAGAAGTTGAGAACCAAACCGGAAAAAGTATTAAAATCCTACGATCTGATCGAGGAGGAGAATACTTAAGCAATGAATTCCTGGACTTCCTAAAAGAGAATGGGATTCTCTCTCAGCTGACTCCTCCATATACACCACAGCACAACGGTGTATCAGAACGGAGGAACCGCACCTTATTAGATATGGTGCGCTCTATGATGAGCACAGCTGAGTTACCTATTTCCTTCTTGGGGTATGCGCTTGAGATAGCCATACATCTATTGAATATGGTCCCCACCAAATCTGTGCCTACCACTCCATATGAGATATGGAAAGGGAAGAGACCATGTCTTAACTATGTTAAGATATGGGGTTGTCCAGCCTATGTCAAACGATAAAATCCGGACAAACTCGAGGCACGGTCTGTTCTATGCAAATTTGTAGGATATCCCAAGAATTCTCAAGGGTATATCTTCTACCACCCTGAGGAACAAAGAGTATTTGTTTCTCGGCATGCCACCTTTTTAGAAAAGGAATTTCTTGAAAAAGAGATTAGTGGTCATGAGGTAGAACTGGAAGAGGTTCCAGCTGCAGAAGCTACAACAGAAGATCTGGTGGAACCAGAGGATTCCGCAGTTCCCGATGAACCCCAGCCACTCCACCGATCTAGTAGGGTTCCTCGCCAACCTGAGAGATACTACGGTTTTCTCATGGACGGTGGGAGCGAGGATTGCATCATAGAGGATGATGACCCAACTAGCTTCGAGCAGGCCATCACGAGTAGGGACTCAGTGAAATGGCTGGATGCTATGCGGTCCGAGATGGAATCCATGTACACCAACAAAGTATGGACTTTGGAAGTTGCTCCTGAAGGGGTAAAACCCATTGGGAGCAAGTGGATCTTCAAGAAGAAATTTGGTGTAGATGGGAAAGTGGAAACTTTCAAAGCTAGACTTGTAGCAAAGGGTTTTCGTCAAAGACCAGGTGTGGACTATGACGAAACCTTTTCTCCAGTGGCTATGCTTAAATCCATCCGAATCATGCTTGCCATTGCTGCCTTTCATGACTACGAAATCTGGCAAATGGATGTTAAGACCGCCTTTCTAAATGGTGATTTAGAAGAGTGCGTGTACATGACTCAGCCAGAGGGCTTCGTAGACAGTGGGAGCAGCGGGAAGGTGTGCAAGCTGCTTAAATCCATTTATGGATTAAAGCAAGCATCGCGGAGTTGGAACATCTGCTTTGACGTCGTTATCAAAGAGTTTGATTTCGTCAAAAATCCAGATGAACCTTGTATCTACAAGAAGGTGGCAGAGAGTAAGGTTGTCTTCCTCGTATTGTACGTGGACGACATACTCTTGATAGGAAATGATATTCCTATGCTGCAATCGGTCAAGCTCTTCTTATCACAAAGATTCTCGATGAAAGATCTTGGTGATGCCTCCTGCATATTGGGAATTAGGATCTATAGAGATAGATCCAAACGGATTTTGGGATTGTCCCAATCCAGGTACATTGACACCATACTAAAGAGGTTTAGTATGGAAGAGTCCAAGCGTGGGAATTTGCCCACGATCTCTGGAGTCACTCTCTCCAAAGAGATGTCTCCCAAGACTGATTTGGAGAGAGCTCGCATGCAAGGGATACCCTATGCTTCGGCAGTAGGCTCTATCATGTATGCGATGCTATGTACCAGACCCGATGTAGCATACTCACTAAGTGTAGTGAGCAGGTATCAAGCTGATCCTGGAGAGAGTCAGTGGACAGCTGTGAAGAGCATTCTCAAGCACTTGCGAAGGACTAGAGATATGTTCTTGGTGTATGGTAACGGAGAGCTCCAAGTGGAGTCCTTTACCGATTCGAGCTTCCAGAGTGATAAGGACGACTCTAAGTCGCAGTCAGGCTTTGTCTTTACCCTTTACGGAGGGGCGGTTAGCTGGAAGAGTTCCAAGCAGGAAACCGTGGCAGACTCGACGATGGAGGCTGAATACATCGCTGCCAACGATGCTGCTAAAGAAGCTGTTTGGATCAAGAAGTTCATTACTGAACTTGGTGTGGTTCCATCCATTGAGCATCCAATACCTTTGTATTGCGATAACAATGGAGCGGTGGCTTTGGCCAAGGAACCCGGGTCCCATCAGCGATCCAGTCATATTCTGAGGCGGTATCACCTGATCCGGGAGATAGTTGATCGCCGGGAGATCGAAGTCAGGAGGGTTGACACGAAGAACAACACCGCGGATCCACTCACGAAGGCCATTCCCCAGATACAGTTTGAGAGACTCTTCGGGATGCTCGGTATGCGATACTACAGCAGCTGGCCCTAGTGCAAGTGGGAGATTGTTAGTTGTATGTATGCCTTAGAGGCCAGTATTGTACAGATGATGTATATTATAATGGATGCTTGGACATATATAGAGATGACTTTCTTGCTCGATATGATAGTATGCTATCTAGTTACTCTTTATCTTAACATGTACACTAGTCTCTTTATACTGTCTTATAGTTACATGTTGGTAAAGCCCTTAGGATATGTACTTGACTACCTGGACTGTGATGCAGATCATACTAGTGGGGACATGGTAGTCCATAAGTACATCCTTCAAGGTCCCTAGTCGTGGGTGTATCGAGACGGAGCATCGATATACCGGTGTAGACTAGCGTATACGCTTCTCGACCCATGAGATGGGCGATGGATGATCCCATATCCATTGGTGTTTGACATCAGAGATGGTGTACGGGTGCTCAGTGGAGACTGGGTACACTGGACGGACTCGCCGAGAACTCCCAGATGGTATTATACCTCACGTCAGATGGCAGTTCTCAGGTGACACTTGTACAGGTTAGTCTGTAGACCCGAGATCATCATAGAGTCTTGTGTGATTCCCACTGTGCTTTGATCTCCACCTTACCATGTCCATGAGGGCGTGCAAAATGGTAGTCTTTGGGTACAGTCCCGAGTCACATGGAGGCAATGAGCGATAGGAGGGGTTTCGTCTCTCCCGGTATTGGGGGTTGATGTTGCGCTGTGCTCGATTGGCCGTAACAGGGAAGTCCCTGGCCAGGGCTGATCAGAGATTTGCTGGTAAGTGTTACCAGTAGTTTCTCGACCCGTTATGAGCCTCACATCGGCACGACTTATCGGTTATTGGGGTCTGACGTATACCACCCCTAGACTTGATATGCGACATATCAGACGAACAGACCGGACTGTACGATAAGTGTTACTGGTTGGATTCACAGGAGTGTGAGCGGGCTAGCTCGTCGATCTTCTGATCGCTCAATACCCGGATGGCCGTTACGTTTAGCAGACCGCTTGCGGCTTGTGGGTGCTTGATATGATCATCATCTGCTACCGGCGTATTGATGAGTCTTTAGAGTCCTACACAGAGGTTTCCTGGTTCAAGCGAAACGAAATAGGAGCGTATATGAGATATGTGCAGGACCGAGAATAATGCGTGTATGTGATACCGCATTTCATTCTCGCGATATATGTTTCGATTGGTTATATTCGATATGACCTAGTTATCGAATCATTTATTCGATAAATCGATACATTGAATACTAGTCGGTTATGTGCGACATGACCGGATCATTGAATCAAATGTTGATTTAATGATTTAATGTGTAATTATATATTTGATATATTACTTTGCATTAGCTAGTATAGGTTCACTTTAAATGGATTTTCTCACTTGATGTGCAAGTTGTATATGTGATATACTTTTGTACACATGTTTGTATCATGTTTGATGATACTTGCTTTCATGGTTAAGTGTAAAGAATTAAACCATGGTTAAGTGTTGATTAGGGTTTGCAAATTCATTTATCTATTTATTTATTTATTTGAAATGGATTAAGATAAGAATGGTGGCTTTATTTGTTTTATGTTGAAGCTTCATGAAGCTTTGACCTTAGTGACCATTCTTATCTTCATGCTTAACCCTAACTCATCCAAGTAACCATGGTCCTTTCTCTACACTCAACTAAGGTTAGATTATGATAAGTATTGATTTCTTTTTTAATTTATCATAACACTTATCATAAACTAGCTTCATCTTCTCCTTCTTCTTCAAGAGAGAAAACTAGATGCCATCAATGGCAACTTGAGAAAAAGTGAGTGAAATCCAATTCTAAAGTGAACCCACCTCCTATTTCTTCACCCTCTACCTCTTGCCAAGTTGTTTTGGGTGTTTTCTTCACAAGTTTCACAACTTGGTGAAGTTGGAGCTTGAACTTGCGCAACCTCGACGTATATCGTCTTTGACACGAAGCCGACGACCTATTCCGCTCGTTTTCCCGATGAAGCCGACGAATGAGTCTAGGATTCGAAAAGGACAGCGAGAGGATGACTACGTGGAGCTAAGGAAGTGGATATCCGGATCTACAAAGGTTGTAGCATCTAACTTTTAGTTAAAGTGTTAACTAGATTCTCATTTCGCCTAGAAATCTAGCCGACGATCCGTGTTAGGGTTTCTCGGCACCCATAAAATTTGAAATTGGCATGTTCGATGCCTTGTGAGACTTCATTAGGATGCCTAGGAACCCTACAGACTCGTTGCAAAAGGTTTTCGTCAAAGACCTGGTGTGGACTATGACGAAACTTTTTCTCCAGTGGCTATGCTCAAATCCATTCGGATCCTACATGCCATTGCTGCCTTCCATGACTATGAAATCTAGCAGATGGACGTAAAAACGGCTTTTCTAAACGGCTGTTTGGAAGAGTGCGTTTACATGGATTAGCCAGAAGGTTTCGTAGACAGTGGGAGCAGTGGAAAGGTGTGCAAGTTGCTTAAATCCATTTATGGATTAAAGCAGGCATCGCGGAGCTGGAACATCTGTTTTGATAAGGCAATCAAGGAATTTGATTTCATCAAGAACGAAGATGAACCTTGTGTTTATAAGAAAATTGTAGGACGAACTGTCGTGTTCGTAGTCTTGTACGTGAACGACATTTTTTTGATAGGAAATGACATTCCTATGCTATAATCGGTCAAGCTATTCTTGTCACAACGGTTCTCCATGAAGGACCTGGGTGATGCCTCGTACATTCTGGGGATCAAGATCTACAGAGATAGATCCAAGAGACTACTGGGACTTTCGCAGTCCAGGTACATAGAGACCGTACTAAAGAGATTTAGTATGGAAGATTCCAAGCGCGGTAATATACTCGCATTGCACGGAATCACCCTTTCTAAGAAGATGTCTCCTAAGACTGACGAGGAGAGGGTTCGCATGAGCACTATACCCTACGCTTCGGCGGTAGGATCTATAATGTATGCGATGCTATATACAAGACCAGATGTAGCTTACGCGCTGAGCGTGGTGAGCCGGTATCAGTCAGACCCAGGTGAGAACCACTGGACGGCAGTGAAGAACATTCTCAAGTACCTGAGAAGGACTACGGAGATGTTCCTGGTTTACGGTAATGGAGACCTCATGGTCGAGTCCTTTACCGATTCAAGCTTCCAGAGTGACAAAGATGACAGCAAGTCTGTCTCGGGTTTTGTGTTTACCCTTAACGGAGGGGCGGTGTGTTGGAGGAGTTCCAAACAGGATACCATCGCAGACTCGACGATGGAGGCTGAATACATTGCTGCAAGCGAAGCCACAAAAGAGGCGGTCTGGATGAAGAAGTTCATTAGTGAATTTCAGGTGGTTCCGTCCATTGTTGACCCAGTACCTTTGTATTACGATAACAATGGGGCTATAGCTTTAGCGAAGGAACCAAGGTCCCATCAGAAATCCAGACACATCTTAAGGCGGTATTACCTAATCAGGGAGATCATTGATCGCCAGGAGATCGAGGTACGAAGAGTGGACACAAAAGACAACACGGCGGATCCATTCACAAAGGCCCTCCCTCAAACACGGTTCGAGCGACTTTTTGAGCTATTGGGTATGCGGTACGCCAGCAGCTAGCTTTAGTGCAGACGTTGGGTATGCAGTACACCAATTACTGGCTTTTAGTGCAAGTGGGAAATTGTTGGATATGTATGCCCTAGAGGCCATTATTGTATAGTACTAGTTTGTATAATACATTTTGGAGGCTTAGGATATATATACAGGTTTACGACAGTCTTTCTCGATATAGTAGTATGCTACTTGGTTTGTTTCTATCTTATTATGTGTATATGTTTCTTTTAACATATTGCTAAAAACATATTGATGGAGCCCTTAGGAGCTTTGCTTGACTACCGGTGTTGTGATGACGATCACACTAGTGGGGGCTGGGTAGTCTATAAGCACATCCTTATTTTGGTCCCTAGTCGTAGGATTATTGAGACAGGGCATCGATACTCCAGAGTAGACTGGTGCATACGCTTCTCGTCCCAGCAGGGGAGATGGTCTATCCCACAGCCATCAGTACGTCGTACTGGAGATAGTATGCAGGTGCTCGTTAGGTTACGAGTACACTGGACAGGACTCGTCGGGAACTGTTGGTTGGTATTATACCTATCGTCAGTTAACAGTTCCCAAATGACATGAGTACAGCTTAGTCCGTTGACTTGACACTGTCACTTCGCCTCAAGTGTGTTCCCACTATTCTTAGATTACTACCCTACCATGGCTTTATTGAGTCGTGCAAACAGGTAGTAGTTGGGTGCAGTCCCGAAGCACTTAGAGGCAGTGAAGGTTAGACAGGATTCGTCTCTCCCGGTATTGGGAGTTGATATCGCGATGTGTCTAGGAGAGCCATTACACATAGTCGTCCCTGGCCAGGGCAAGCGAGAATTACCGGTAGTGTTTCCAGTAATTTCTCAGGGTGTTCTGTGCTACACTCCGACACGACTTGTACCACTATTAGGGGTCTGACGTTTACCGCCCCCTAGGCCCGCTATGCGATACTCTCAGACGAACAGACCGGACTGTACGGAGATTGTTACGTTCAGGCTCAGTAGGAGTTCGGATGGGTTCACCTCGTCGGTCTTCTTATCGGCATCTACCTGGGGACCGTTACGTACAGCTAGTACCGCTTGCGGCTTGTGGTTAAACCCACTGCCAGCGTAGTGTCGAGCCTTTAGAGTCCCACACAGAGGGTTATTCACTTTTGGGCAAAACAGAGTAGAGGTCGCATGGTTTTGCGACGGGGTTCGTTCACATTCGCGCACTTATGCACGTTTGGTATTCGGGCAGTTATTACTAGCGGGCTTTGGTTTAAGCCAGATCTTAGTATTTGTTTTGGGATTGGTTTTGTCTCATTGTATTCGTGTTCCTCGGAACACGGATGCGGGTGTGTATGCACGGTTGACGGAGGCAGAGGAATCTCATTAGGGTTTTTGACAGTTGACTTTTTCCAAACCCTAATGAGAATGAGAGATATAATTAATGATATTAATTAAGGATAATTATGCCATGGTTAGGTTGACCATTTGACTTTTTTTGACCTTTTGACTTTGGTTGACCGGTTGACTATCGTTGACATTTTGACCATCATCATTTCACAAGAAAGATGCTTCTTGATTCTTGCAAATTTCATTTAATGTGAAATGATAATGGTCATTTCAAAACTAACCATCACATTTTCCCTTAATTATTATTATTATTATTATTTCTCTCATATGAGAGATGGTTGTATTATTCTTCTCATTCTATCACGCTCTTTCCTTCTCTTAAAAAATCTCTCCCTCTTCCTCCCTCAAAGCTTTAATCTTTCATGTGTTGAAAATCAAAAGCTTTTGAGACAAAAACATCAAAACATCTCTCTACTCTTTCTAGGGTTCTTTGTCTAGCAAACCAAGCACTCTAGTTATCTCTTGGTTGAGGTAGGAGCTCAAGGTAGAGGCCCTCAGGTGGATCTATCTTCGGCAAAGAGAAGACGACGAGGAGGAGCCGTCTACGCAACTATAAGGAGCAAGCAAGAAGGAGAACCACAACAAGAAGAGAAGGAGTTCAAGACCTAGGTATAACCATTCTACATAGTAGCTAGAACTTGTAGTTAGTATGTTAGTTTTTGTTTAGCAAAGATCCTTCATAGATGGTCCATGTTACCTTGTGAGAAAATTTTGATTTTTACCTATTCCGCCTCTCCGAAAGAACCGGGGTGGGTAACGTGAACCTAACATCTCTCAGGCGGATGAGACAGCCTACTACTCCTGCGGAGGGGTGCGGGAATATCCTGGTCTTCTTGAACTACTGTTTCTACCAAACTTTCAGTAGTAGTTTGTGGTTCTGGAATTTCTTCCAGTTCTACTGCGCTCCCACTTGTTTCCTTTTCTAAAATCTGATGTTCTAGAAAATGGGATTACGAGAAACAAAAACCTTTTGTTCCTCTGCGTAATAGAAGAAATACCCCTTGGAGTTCTTTTGATATCCCACAAACTTACACTGTACTGATCGTGCCTCGAGTTTGTCCGCATGCTGCCTTTTAACAAAAGCTGGACATCCCCATATCTTCAAATACTGAAGATAAGGTTTCTTCTCACTCCACATCTGATATGGCGTGGTAGGCACAGTCTTGGTAGGAGCCCTGTTCAAAAGATATGCTGCTGATTCTAGCGCATAACCCCAGAAAGATCACGGTAACTCAGCATTACTCATCATGGAATGTACATATCTAATAGGGTTCGATTCCGTCTCTTCGATACACCGTTGTGCTGTGGAGTGTATGGAAGAGTAAGCTGAGAGAGAATTCCTTTCTCTTTTAGGTAACCTAAGAACTCGGCACTTAAGTATTCACCACCTCGATCAGATCTCAGTGTCTTGATACTTTTGCCGGTTTGGTTTTCTACTTCATTCTTATATTCTTGAAATTTCTCAAAGGCCTCGTATTTATGTTTCATCAAGAAAATGAATCCGTACCGAGAGTAATCATCTGTAAAAGTAATGAAATATGAGAAACAACCTCTTACATGTGTAGACATTGGACCACATACATCGCTGTGTATGAGTCCTAAGAGCTCGCTCGCTCTTACTCCATGTCCAGTGAATGGAGTCTTTGTCATCTTTCCTTTGAGACATGATTGAAAAGTGGCATAAGATTAATATTCGAACGGATCCAAATATCCTTCTCTATGTAACTTAGTTAACCTTGTCTCATTGATGTGACCCAGTCTACAATACCATAAGAAAGCCTTATTTATATCTGGAGACTTTCTTTTTAGTGTGTTCTGGACATTGAAAATCTGTAATTGGTTTAACACATATATACCGTTATCTAGTGTACCGGACCCAATCAAACCATGATTAAGGTGGATGTTAACAACATCGCTTACAAACGTGAAATCATAACCTTCTTTTGATAACAACGAAACTGATATGATATTACACGTTAAACTGGATACACAAAAACAGTTATGCAAAATCAAAATATGTCCACTCGTCAATCCAAGGTGATAATCCCTTACGGACACAGCACCCACGCTAGCTCCATTAGCAACCTGGAGGGTCATATCACCAACCTTTAGCACTCTACGGTTTCTCAGTGCCTGCAATGAATTGCATATATAAGATCCTGATCCGGTATCCAATACCCAGGAAGTAGAGTTGATTGACAGACAATTTTCAATTACAAACACACCTGAAGTCGAAGCCACAGCTTGCTTCGGTTCCTGGTTCTTGGCAATCCAAGCTTTGCAATCTTTCTTCTAATGGCCTTTCCTACGACAGTGGAAGCACTCGTCCTTTGCCACTACTGGCACTGCAACCTTTGCCTTTCCCTTAACTCCCACCTTACCAACACCACCTCTCGGTTTGGTAGCGGCCTTCATCTTCCTTCCTTTGGCCCTTGCCTTGGACCTGGAAGAGGAAGCACCGCGAACAAACATAGTGGGTGTTTCCCTTGCTTTCTGCAAGGTGCCCTCTGCACTCCTCAACTAGTTAAAGAATTCTGGAAGTTCAACTTCTTTTCCTTGAATGTTGAAATTCAGAATAAACTGGGCGTAGGTGGAAGGAAGGGACTGAAGAATCAAGTCTGTATAGAACTCGTTCTCCAAAGTCGTCCCGAGTTCCGCGAGCTCTTCTATATAGCCAATCATCATAAGGACATGTTCTCCTACAGATGATTCGACGGCCAGCCTCGACTAAAACAAGTTCTTCGAGGTCTCGTATCTAGCTATACGAGATTGCTCTCCATACAGATCCTTTGTGTAGAGAAATATGGATTCAAGATCCATATCCTCGTGTCTCCTCTAATGTTCATTATTCATAGAGGCAATCATGATGCATTTGGCCTTCGCGCAATCTAACTCCCAGGTCTTGTGAATTTCCTTATCCGCAATACTGGATTTTGGACCAGGGACAACAGGTGCCTTAGTAGTAAGGACATACCCCAATTTGTCATAAGTCAAATCCATCTTGACATTCCGCAACCAATCTTTATAGTTTGGCCCTGTCAATATATTTTTTTCTAATAGTAACTTAAGGCCTGTCATGTTCTGGGTCGCTGCAATTAGGAGAGAGGGAACACTTTAGCATGATGCTCTTGCAAGTTTAGAGTGGTTTTTAGTTTATCTAAACTGGATGGCTCCTACTGTTTCTCGAATCCCTCCTCAAACCAAAAAGGAAGAACTAGCCAGGACTATTCTCACCGTACAATACTTGCGTAACCGTTCAGCCAGGCCGGGTGTCGGTACTTCGAGGGAGGTTTTCCGACACTTTCACGAAATTCCTTAATTAAATAACCTCTTTTCTCTGGGGGCGTAGCCCCGCTGACACCTTTCTCAACACCTACTTGGTTTATAGCATTGATCGTTAAGTGACGAATCTCCTGATGAGTAGCGGATACTCACAGTAGGATCGGGATTCAAATATCATTGTGTGATAAAGCTGAAGGAATTCTACCAAAATTATCACACTCCAAATGGTATGCATCTCTTTGCAAATTTCAGTTTCTTTAGAAATTCCTGATATAAATTTCTGCCCCATGCTCTTATGACCTTGGCGTTGGTCAAAATGTCATAAGTCACATGTCAAGTTCTACCCATCATTATCTTGTTAATTTGAACCCATCCGTACATACCCCTGATGTTGGCCAAATAATAATATGACTGTCCCAAACTAACTCATCTATCTATGCGACAAATGAATACTCTGCAGCTACCAAACACTATGCCTTGGCGTTGGTCAAAATACATAGCTTGAATACTATTGAATACCCAAATGAAATGACGGAGGGCTACGAATGGTTTTGGCGAAACCGTGAACGTAGTGAACTTGATATGATCGAAGAAACCTGATAGCTTTTAAAAGAAGTGGTTAAAGCTCCGCAATTTAAAAATTATCCTCTGTTTTAAAATAACCAAGTGGTTTCTTTTAAACTGTTCCAACGATTCAAATTTGGTTTATTTTCTTTGCATTAATATAATGCGTCCCATCAATTAACCTATCATTACAGAAAACAACGAAAATACAATGTCTTCTTATGCCATCCGCATTCGCCACTGGGTCTCGTCATTCACCCGTTAGGTTACTTAACTAACGACAGAGCAGGGGCTGGGCTAGCGCGGGTGTAAAACATAAGTGATGTCAAATAGCTATCATATATAGATATTGTACATTCGTCAGACGTAATAATAGGCATTCCAGATCACAGATGAACATATTGGATTTTCTACGAATCCGCATTCCATTTGAGCCTGCAAAGAAAGACGGATTACACAGTCGCGATGAATAGCTAAAACCCCACCCTAGACCCCTACGGGTACGACAAACTACCCGCCAAGTACCCGAAGTGAAGCGGTCTCCCTCAACAACGTGAGTAGGCCACTAAACACTTCAAAGTACCCGGTAGTTTGTGCACCCCACCTTGGGTCTATCCTAGGAGCAAAAATCAGTAAATAAAATAATACAACGGTGGCTACAACCTCAGCTCGGATGTGCCCCGCAAAAGAATATTACAACAATTTACAAATTACAATTGAATGAAAGAAACACTCGTCTCACATCCCCGGCTATCCATTCACGACAATCCAATAAGTCCACAAACACAAACAGTAAAAACCATTACAGAAATATGCAACCCCCTGCTAACCGACATACTAGCAGTTAGGGGAGGTTTATGAACACATTAAACAAACCACAGTTATAATCAAATTAGCCAAACATCATAGAATTTCGATCAAGCAAACACAAATGATTCTACTCCAAATACTTCACTGTGCACCTGAAACCTGAGCAGAAACAGAACATCTCAGAAAATACAAAATCAACACAGAAGAGTTACTGGGGAATTTTGGGCTGACTCGGTTCCAACTCGGCCGCGGATCCGCGGCGGATCACTTTGGATCGGCCGTGGTTCCGCGACGGTTTGGCCGAGTTAGGAACCCAAATTTCTCCAGTAATCTTATAGTTCCCTGCTTGTATTTTTAAGGGTCCCTGAAAAATGTTTAGACCCCGTTTTAAAAACGACAGAAACTATGTGAAAATGATGTTTTTTCTGGTTCGTTTCGCGATCGAATTTCTAACGACTTTGTTAACAAGTTAGTTATGGTTTAACGAGGCTCTGATACCACTGTAAGTCGACGTTAGACACCCCATATGATGCGGGGAGGCGGAATAGGTAAAACAATCATTTTGTTTAAACTAACATCGACTAACTTTACGGATCTATGCTAAACCCTAACTAACAACAACATAGGAGGGATTAGCTACTATGAAAGAAGATTATACCTAATGATTCAAGTCCTTCTTGTTCTCATTGACCACCTCCTCGTCAGCCTCCTCTTTGTGATAGAAGATCCACCCGAGAGCTACTTCTCCAAGCTTAACCTCACACTTGAGGTAACTAGGTAACTAAGAGTGCTAATCAAAGCAACCTAGAGGATATAGAAAGGATTAGGGATCTATGAGTGTTACTAACCCAAGGATCTCAACACATGAGAGGATTAGGGTTAGGGTTTGAAGAGAGAGAGCTTGAGGAGAGAGAAGGTGAGAGTGAGAATGATCTTGGAAAAATATCTCATTGTGAATATATGAAGCATAAGATATTTATTAAATGAATAACAAATAAAAATATCATCATGCTTCATTAACTCTCTTTGTGTGATTCATCCCATGAGTCATTAAGCCATAAATGCATCATTAGCTCCTATGGATGAATCACACCATGAGTTATTAAACCAATAAATGCAAATGCCACCTTAGCCTCCAACTCATCAATCTTCTAGAAGCTTCTCGACTAATTACGAGAATGCCCCTCCCATCCGTGAAAACACGGAAATACTTGAGACTGTATAAATCCAATAATCCAATACTAGAATCTGGATTAAACCAAAACCTGCTAGTATAAACTGTCCGAACATCGTACGTGCGTAAAAACACGTATGTGTCCGAACCCTATCATAAAACCATACGACCTCTATATCGTTTCGCCCGAAGCAGGGAAACTCTCTGTGTGGGACTCTAAAGACTCGACTACTACGCTGGCAGTGGGTTTAACCACAAACCGCAAGCAGCACTAGCTGTACGTAACGGTCCCTAGGTAGATGTCGATAAGAAGGCCGATGAGGAAACCCATCCGAACTCCTACTGAGCCTGATGTGACAATCACCATACAGTCCGGTCTGTTCGTCTAGGACTATCGCATATCGGGCCTATGGGGCGGCAAGCGTCAGTCCTCTAAAAGCGGTATAAGTCGTGTCGGAGTGAAGCCCATTACACCTTGAGAAGCTACTAGAAAACCTACAAGTAAATCTCGCTTGCCCTGGCCAGGGACTTTGCGTAATGGCTCTCCAAACACAGCGCGATATCAACTCCCAATACCGGGAGAGACGAATCCTATCTAACCTCCACTGCCTCCAAGTTCTTCGGGACTGCACCCAACTGCTACCTGTTTGCATGACTCGTTTGAGCCGTGGTAGGATAGCAATCTAAGAACAGTGGGAACACACTCGAGGCGAAGCAGCAGTGTCAAGTCTGCGGACTATGCTGTATTCATGTCACCTAGGAACTGTTAACTGACGACGGGTATAATATCAACCAACAGTTCCCTGCGAGTCCTATCCGGTGTACCCGTAACCCAACGAGCACCAGTATACTATCTCCAGTACAACGTACTGATGGCTGTGGGATAGACCATCTCCCCAACTGGAATGAGAAGCGTACACACTAGTCTACTCCAGAGTATCGATGCCCTGTCTCAATAATCCTATGACTAGGGACTTAAAAAAGGATGTTCTTGTAGACTACCCAGCCTCTACTAGTGTGACTGCCATCACAATGCTGGTAGTCAAGCAAGATCTTAAGGGCTCTAAGCAGGGAATCAAATGATTTAAAATGGATTGTTTTTGAGGCTTTTACTAGTTTTGCTAAAGAGGTCACTCCCGGTGAACGGATCGTCGGCTCTTTCCTTATCGAATAAGGTGCAGGATATTTCATAAATACCACTATGCAAAGCAAAAACTATAAAAACAATCAAAAAACAAACCGAGGGTTGTAGCATCTGCTAGTTTCGCTAAAGAGGTCTTTCCCGGTGAAGGGATCTCGGCTCTTTCCTTATCGAATAAGGTGCTGGATGTTCTACAAGGAACACCGCTATGCAAAACAACAACTAGAGCTACCTGTTTTTGAAAATACGATTCCACAACATCTTTAGGTTTCTTTTATTTCATTAATCTCGTTAATGAAGTCCCATTTTTATTATGCTTCCCAAGCATCAGATATGAAACAAAATCAACAATATATAATATATATCATACATATATAATATAAGCATTCGTCTCAGGCAGTAATATGATCTCATCACAGAACATTGCAGCAGAAGAACATATATGAAATATTGGATATACTAAGATTTCCGTGTTTTATATCATGCCAGTAACGCGGATTCCACGGTCGCGATGAATAGCCAAACCCACATCCCTAGACCTCTACGAGAGCAGCAAATAACCCTGCCAATTCTAGAGTTAGGAGACCCGGTCTCGACTCCTTGAGATAATCTCCCACTGGACCCTAGAACCCGGTTACTTGTGCTCCCCGTCCTTGGTCTATCCTAATGCGGAAACGTAAATAATATACAATGGTGACATCATCCTCAACCCGGAAGTGCCCCAATAAAAGAATATTACATACAATGAATTTTACATTAATGAAAATGAAAAACTCTCATCTCACATAAAACCCCCGGCTATTCAATCACGATGATCCAATATAACATATCACAGCAACATATAACATCACATGTCATCAACGTAAGTAAATATGCGTATCCCAATTGTCGTTGACATATAGCACTAAAACCGGTGATACACCACATATTACACTTACGGTCGCAGAAAAGAAAGTGAAAACTACAACAGTTGGAATCCGCAACCACCTTAGATATCATAAACCCAACGTATCACATACTTTGGATTTCATGCCTAACTAGATGAATTTCTTAGACATCGCATGCCTAACAATTATAAACCCCGCATTTTAGTCTCAGTCTCGAAAACACTTTTCAATATCTAGTCGGGCAATTAAACAAGATTCCCGACATCCTGATCGAATGCTTGTCGGAAACTTTAGTAGACGGCCGCACCCCTGATACCGTCGACGAAGTGCACTAAGGCGGAACACCGCTGCCGCGAGCACCTGAATGGATGCTTTTGGTGATGGGGTTCTCCTACAGTCACTTGGTAGGGGCTATGGGGCATGGCTATCTATTAAGTTTACCCGGCGAGTATCCGTGTACGCTACGTGATTGCGACGGATTTTTGATGACATCAAAATCCCGTGGCAACCGATCAAATGAAACTAAACCGCTGGATTTATAACATTCAAATTAGTTATCTCATAACTACATGTGGATTCTAAATGTTGTATCCCATCATATAATATCCGGACGAGGTTAAACTCTTCGATTGATTCATCAAATTCCCATAATTTGCCGACAGCTCAACACTTGAGCACAGTTTTAGTAATACCCAGAAGATGCCACAGTACCTATGAACCAACCGTAGAAGGGTCATACCAACTCTTCACATGTGAAATGCTAAACCACCACAAACCCTAGGGTTCGAATGGCGGTTTTGATGGCCACATAATCGAGTTAAGGTTTACGTTCTTCTAGAGGGTCCAAAGAATCACTTGCATGTATTTCCGAGTACGTTAAACTTGGAAAAATGGGTTTTTAACATTCGATCGAACTTTTTAACATTGTCTAGACGGTATGTGAAACACCTGAAACAATGTTAAAACTACGAATACGAAACATTCCGAATTGCTTATAGTGTAAGATTACATCACATGCAAACTTAGTAAAAATAAATAACACCTGAAACACCAAACCCCAGAACCCAAAACATAGGAAAAATTTGGAACCATTTCACCCATGCAGGGACGACCTCCTCGGTTTTGGTGGCCATGTTCTCCGCCAAAATCCGAGCACATAGTCCCAAATTTTCCCCATGTTCATCTATCTGGCCAAATGTGATTCTGCACTTGATTGAAAATTTTTTGGAGCTGATTTGAAAATTGACAGAAACATCGATTTAGCGTTTCAAGTTATGGAGTTATTTCGGTTTCGTGATCTTAACAAAATCCGTATTTATTCCTAGCATGGCTCTGATACTACTGAAGGATTACCTACGACGGCAGCAAGGTTTCGGGAGGCATCGTCCATGCCAAATTAAAATTTTGCCGATTTAGATAACCCTAACATAGATCGTCTACTAGAAATAATACAGAATCGATATGCAAACACTTTGCAATAAGTAAAGAGAGCAAGGAATACAATCTTTGTAGACTGGTCCTTCACTTCAAATAGCTGCGTGCAGTAGTCCCCTCCGCTGCGATCGCAAACTTCGGACTCTGGAGAGGCTCCACGAAGAAACGAACATGCTTGCTTCGATGACTTCGAGGCCGAAGATGATCTATGTCGGGGAGACACTAACTCAAGCTATTCCTTCACTAGGTCATGAACTTTGTGAAGAGAACACCCTATACTACATGGCAAGTAGTAAAGGATGATGAAGTAGGAAGTGGGCTCACTTTAGAATTGATTTTCTCACACTTTATCTCAAATCACCATTGAAGCTAGCAAGCTTTTTAGGAGGAAGAAGAAGAAGAAGATGAACTCATCTCATGAGTTAATCCATCCAAATAATTCATCCAAATGAATTAAGTAACCATGGGTGAGTTAAGTCATCATGCTTAACTCATGTAGAGAATTAACCAAGGTATCAGGTTAAGGGTTGGGTTAAAGAATATCAAAAGAAATGACAAACGAGTGGACTTTGTCAAAATTTCTACAAGCTTCTTCAAGCTTGATAACTTTGACTAAGTTTATCTCTTTTGTTAAATTCTTAAGATAAAAACAAAACCCTAATTTAACCTAATTATGGTATAAGTCTCATACACCCATTTTTTATGTATCATCAACCATGATACATTGCATGTACACAAACATACATATCACATATATACAATGTGCACACTAAGTGAGAAAAACAAATCATAAGTGAGCTAATACTAGTTAATGTAATGTAATATATCAAATATATAATTATATATTAAATTATTAAGTCAACTCTTGATTTAATAATCCGGCTATAACCGACTAATATCATGTGTAACAACTTATCGAATCAATACTTGATCGGATAACTCGACTATATCGCATACAACCGATCAATGTCACGAATCGCGAGAATAGAATATGGTATCTCATATCGTATCAATCTCCATCTCGCACATATCACATATGTGCTCCTACTCCGTTTCGCTTGAGCCAGGAAACCCCTGTGTAGGACTCTAAAGACTCGTCAATACGTCGGTAATAGGTGATGATCATATCAAACACCCACAAGCCGCAAGCAGTCTGCTAAACGTAACGGCCACCTGGGTATTGAGCGATTAGAAGATCAACAAGCAAGACTGCTCGTACTCCTGCGAATCATATCAATAACATTACCTCACAGTCCGGTCTCTTCGTCTGATATGTCGCATATCTCGTCTAGGGGTGGTAAACGTCAGACCCCAGTAACTCGATAAGTCGTGTCGATATGAGGCTCATAACGGGTCGAGAAACTACTGATAACACTTACCAGTATATCTCTGAAGCTGCCTTGGCCAAGGACTTCCTGTTATAGCCAATCGAACACAGCGCAACATCAACTCCCTATACCGGGAGAGACGAAATCCCTCCTATCGCTCATTGCCTCTATGTGACTCAGGATTGTACCCAAAAGCCACCATTTTGCACGCCTTCTTAGACGTGGTATGATAGAAATCAAAGCACAGTGGGAATCACACAAGACTCTATGACGATCTCGGGTCTACAGACTAACCTGTACCAGTGTCACCAAAGAGCTGCCATCTGACGATAGGTATAATACCATCTGGGAGTTCTCGGCGAGCCCGTCTAGTGTACCCAGTCTCCACTGAGCACCCGTATACTATCTCTGATGTCAAACACCAATGGATATGGGATCAGCCATCGCCCATCTGCATGGGTCAAGAAGCATACGCTAGTCTTGTAAGTCTACGGTAGCGCCCCGGCCGTCTGTCCGAGACCAAAATGCTGAAACGAAAACTTTTTCAAAACTTGAAAACGGCGCTATCGCAGACTTTAATCCCGGATCAAACCATTAACTTATAACTAGCAACAAGTGAAGGGTTAGAAAAGCTATACCGATCGATCCGTGTCCTTCGGTCTTTGGCCACCGACCCAAGCTCCTCGCGGCATCTCCGATCTCCGATCTCCTCGTCGGAAAAGGCACCACATCTTCGAGTCCTTTTATGGGCTCCCACCTCAGAACCGAGGTAACTCGGACACGAAGTTTGCTAGCGGACATGTCCAAGATTGCTATAGAATATACGTAGAACACTTTGTCTCAAGGGTTAATTGAAGTTGCCTCAAAGGGAGATGAAATGAAAATGAGCTTAAGGATTTTTCTTTGCAAATGAATCAATTTCCTCTTTACAAAATGATGGGGGCGGCCCCTTTTGTGCTCTCGGCCATGGAACAAAAGGGAGGGAAGGGGTGAGAAAAAAGGCAAGAAAGAATGGTTGAACACAAGAAAAATAAGTCACACCAATATCTAATCCAATCCTTTCACAATTAATGCACAAAAATGTCAAGCTCAATCAAGAAGCTTCAAGAGTGTGCAGGAAATCCCTGGAGCCCCGGACACCACAAAAAAAACCCTGCCTTCACTAAATTCCACTTTTGCAAGAAACCCCTTTTCAAAGCAAAATTCAGCCATGAAGGAATAGAAGAAAAAATGGCCGAAACGGAATGCAAACTGGCATCTTCAAAAAGCGATCCCGTAATAAAATTACAGGGTAACTCCGCAACTGTATATACATACCCGCATTTGTATTCTAACCGAATATGAATGCAATGAGACAAAATCCACACAGTATAATACTAGGATCCGGCTTAAACTAAAGCCCGTTAGTATTATCCGTCCGAACCATGACACGTGCATAAGTACACGCGTATGTTCGAACCCTGCCATAAATCCATACGGCCTCTACAACGTTTCTCCCGAAACTTGAGAAACTTTCTGTGGGGGACTCTAAAGACTCGTCAATACTTTGGCTGTGGATTTAACCACTAGCACGTCAGTGGTACTAGCTGTACGTAACGGGCTACCAGGTATTGACCAAAAGGGAGGTCAATGAGCGAACTCATCCTGACACCTTACTGAGCCTGTCAGTGACAATATCCGTACAATCCGGTCCGTTCGTCTATGAGCATCGCATGTCGGGCCTAGGGGTTGGTAAAAGTCAGACCCCCAAAAGCGGTACAAGTCGTGTTGGAGTGTAGCCCAGAACACCCTGAGATACTACTGGAATACCTACCAGTAAATCTCCTGCCTTGGCCAAGGATTTCATGTAATGGATCTCCTAGACACAGCGCGATCTCACTCCCAATACCGGGAGAGACGAAACCCCTGCCGATCCGCTCACTGCCTCCATGTGGCTCGGGACTGTACCCAACTAAAACCTGTTTGCACGACTCCTTTGAGCCGTGGTAGGGTAGTAATCAAAGCACAGTGGGAACTCACACAAGACAAATGACGATCTCAAGTCGATGAACTAACCTGTACACATGTCACCAGGGAACTGCTATCTGACGTCAGGTATAATACCAACTAGCATGTTCCCGGCGAGTCCTGTCCGGTGTACTCATAACCCAATGAGCACTTGTATACATCTTAGGTGATCCAACTGAAACCAATGGCTTGTGAGACCAGCCACCGCCCCTCGTCGGGGTCTCGACTGTATACACTAGTCTATAAATGGAGTATCGATGCCCAGTCTCGAAACTCCCATGACTAGGAACCACTTCAAGGATGTGCTTATAGACTACCCAACTCTCACGTATATGATCGCCATCATACTGCTGGTAGTCAAGCAAGAATCCTAAGGGCTCTATCAATGTGTAATAGTGACCTGTAATGTCACCTAAAACTGTACACGATGATAAAGATAAACTAGATAGCTTACTATCATCTCGAGTAAGACTGTCCTACCGGTATAGGTCCTCCGTCAATCATTGCAATCACGTGCCTGTGATCCAATAATTGACTCTGAGGGCACTATATCCAACAATCTCCCACTTGCACTCAAGGCTAATTATTGCGATATCGCATACTCACAGACCGTGTGATACCGAATACCCAACTCCTCTACTAATCGGTTTCATAAAGCCCATTTGCGAAACTATTGCGTTCGAGGAATAGCCTCAGTGAGTGGATCCGCCCTAATGTTTCTTTCTTTGTCTCTCTTTATCTTAAGTTCACGGAGTAAGCCATCTCTCGAAATGAGCAATACCCGTCTTAGAATATATTTGGATATTTGATGGGACCTAGTTCATAAATGAACTCCAAATCCAAACTTCTTAGACTGTATCGTCAATTGAACTTAATCAGTATTCTGCGCCATGCCTCCCTCAGTATCCACTTGGACCACCTTTCTAAAATACTACCCCTCATCAGAGGGAAAACTATAACTCTAACAGTCACTCTGTCACCCAGGTCACTTTGGAAGCCTGGAATGATAACCGTCTAATAAAAGAGGCTATTGTTATCATATCCCTAGAACATCCACTTATGTTCTAAAACTGCTTCCGAATGTTTCTCCAGGATAGGATCAATATTAACTTATTGCATCTAGTGCAAAAACAACATCTGGTGTGGTACTTGACATCTCATGATCGATTCAATTGCCTAAGCAAGTGATCTGCCAATCATGCACATCCCTCTCCCCTTTAGTCTGTAAGACACCTTTAAAGAGGGTGACTCCATCACCTGCAGATACACTACCGTGCCAGGAGTCGTCCATTCTAAATACCTTTAGAATGCTGTCTAAGTACCCTGATTGGGACACTTCCCAAATCTAGATCTAAAACCATAGATCTAGTAACCATAATGTCTGATATAATATCCAAATCCTTTGTGGAGAAACCACCGTGTGACAACCAAAGTATAACCGATCGTAGTATAGGAATTTCACTTCCTACTATGTGTATGTCATCCAAATACCAGGACATCACACCCTACTACCTTCTTAACAGATCCATCCCCAATTCTGATGAAATCAAACCTATGACTGTCACATCAGAAATAGATGATCTATCTCCGCTATATCTGCTTTAGTCTATAAATAGACATAAGCTACTTGTCCACTATGCTTCCGCTGCTCCTACTGACTACGACAACCCTTTGGCAGAATAATATACACGTGCACTTCTAAAGCCAGTTCAGAACGACGCTATACTCATCCTCCTGCCGGGTCTCACAGTCTGGAACAACAACAATGGCAAGTCTAGGTAAACAAGAACCTCCCTGTCACCGTTCTTGAGGCTACCGGAGTACCTCTCGGGTGCCTGAGGTTACCCACCATATCTGCGGAGTGGCTAATGGAATGTAAAACCAGATTGAATCTTTAGGTCCTATTAAATTTTTAGTAATCGTTTGCGGTTCTGGAATCACTTCCAGTTCTACCATACTCCCACTATTGTTTTCTGAAAAAATCCATTTTTATTAAAACTGTGGCGAGTCAAGAACAATATCACTATTGATCTTCCAGATGGTAGAAAGTCAACCCTCGTCATAGCCCGGGTCAACCCATAAACAGCCATTACAGAAACGTGCCTTGAGTTATCCAAAGTCTGGTTTTAAGTATAAGCCGGACAACTCCCCGTACCTTAACATTGTTAAGATATGAACTATTCTATATCCAATATAGAAACAGAGGCACTGATTTAATTGGAATAAGATTCAAATCATGCAGCTGTCTCCAGTGCATGTCAACTAAATGGAGAGAGGCCGATCAGTATTACTCAACTTAGGAGTGCTTCCAATTATGAGTAACCTGAAAGAGAAGCAAGTTCTCTTAATCATTACTATTAACTGAATACCATACACAAGTATCTACATCTTCGATCACCTTGAAGAATCCTGATACTTGCAACGCCCGGTTCTCTACTTTATTCTTATACCTATCACTTCTCAAAACTTAGACCTTGCATTTCTACGAAACACATGTCTAAGATCTAGAGAAGTCATAAGTAAACAGAATATAGTACGAGTACCAACCCCTCTGTCCTCATGGACACTGGACAACATGCAATACTCTGTATAAGTCCCCTGAGTCTAATAACTCAATCCCTGTGTGTCGTAGGTTGAAAACTGTACTTATGGTTAAGAAGAATTACACCGTTGTTTAATGCTCCTTACCTAACCATCCACTGATATAGGTAAATGTCATAGACATAATTTCAAAAAGTTATATCCCACTTTATAAAAATAAATGTACAGATATATCAATTTGAAATTGGTGCATAACAACGGATATTCAAAACCAAATATTTGCCATCCGCCAAACAACCCAGGCGATTTCCTCAAATATCACCAATTACAACGAATCCTAATATAATGAGGATGATCACCCAATTCCCAATAACTTACTCCCACTCATCATCTGTAAAACCATACAGATGTAAGAATCAAACCCGGTAAATACATACCCTGGAGCAAGGGTTAATTGGGAAATCAGTTTTCTTTTAACAATACACAGTGAAACTGAAACATGTAAATGTTTCGAAGGGGTATTCGGGTATTCCTAGTAATGCCTCTTCTATTATCAGATTCACAACTGTAACCGTATATTTCTTTGCCATCTCTTCAAATCCCTTTATATGTCTTTACTCATTACCTTCTGTACACCCCTTTAGGCTAAATGGTTTTCTTCCTTTCCTACCCTTTAGGCTAAATGGAAGAAGACTATCCAATAAGCATAATGGGTGTACTCCCCTAATCCTAGGAGCACCCGCAATGCGAGAGAAGGCAAAGATAAAAGACAACTAAATAAACCTTAATCCTATTTCTTCTGAACCAGAATCCATCCCCGAACTGGAACAAGTCCCTTCGAGTTCGTATATAACCATACGATGGAGTATCCAATAAACTGTGGATCTTCGTAGTGATACGGAGTGTTCTGGAGAAATACAAAGGTGATGTAGGATTGGCGAAGAAATACTTGGTTTGGTCGTGAATAGCAGTCGCAATTTACTTTGCCCTCTTACTAATCCCTTTATTTGTCTATACTTAATACCTTTTGTACACCTTTTATGCTAAATGGTTTTCTTCATTCCCTACCTTTCGGCACCTGCCTATGGTTTGGATGAAGACTATCCAATTAACGTAATAGGGGTACCATCCTAATCTAAGGAGCACTCGCAACCTGACAGAAGGTAAAAGGAAAAGACAACTGAATAGTCCTATTCATTTTCTCCAGAACCGGAAACCATCCTCGAATCTGGAACAAGTTCCATCGAGTTCGTATATAACCATATGATGGCTTTATCCAATTGAAGTGGATGTTCGTAGTAATACAGGGTGTTCTGGAGAAAAGGGTAAAAGTAGGAGTGGCAATGAGGTATGCAACTCAGACAATCCAAAAGACAGTGTTTTAAGAAGGTTCGGTTAACTTGGTCACTAAGTCATAGTCAAGGGTCGGGCCATGGTCACTGCCAAAGAGAGAGAGAGAAAAGAAACACTCAGTGTGCACTCTAACCTAAATCAGAATGGTTATCAATTTATGTAATCAGGAAACCTCCCACTGTATCGTCAAATTCTCCTCCAAACCTGAAAGAAGAATTAGTCGGGATCACCCGAGGAGTAAACCAACTCATCAGTGGGTATCGGGATCCAACTATCATCTCATGATAACGTGATGGAATCCACTCACGTTATCACACTTCAGAAGGTATGCGCATATCTGGCAAGTTTCAGCTTCTTTAGAAACTCCCGATGTGATTTTTACCCCATGCTCTTATGACCTTGATGAAGGCCAACATATCATAAGTCACATGTCAAGTTCTACCAGTCATTATCCAGGTTAATTTGAACCCACCCGTACATACCCTTGATGAAGGCCAAAATAGTAGTACGACTGTCCTAAACCAACGCATCTATCTATGCAGCAGAAAATTAACAAATAGCTACCATACACTGTGCCATGACGAAAGCCAACAAACATAGCATGAATACTAAGTGCTACCAGTCTGAAATGACGGAGGGCTACGAAGGGTTTTTGGCGAAAAACCTTTAACGTAATGAACTTGATATCGTTGAAGGAACCGGATAGCTTTTTATAAAAATATAGTGGCGAAAAACCTTTGCTAAAGAGGTCACTCCCGGTGAAGGGATCTCGGCTCTTTCCCCGTAGAATGAGGTGCAGAATATTCCAACTGAATACCACGATGCAAAGCAAAAAGGCAATCGGCTATAGTGAAGTTATTACCCTAACGCAAACTTCTTTCCAAGGGGTCACTCCCGGTGAAAGGATCTCAGCCCTTGCCTCGTCGACTGAGGTGCTGGATATTCATAACCGAATACCACTTTGTAAAACAAAAGAGAACGTCCTTGCAATAATAGCTTTTTGAAAAATGTTCCAACAACATCAGAATAGGTTTGTTTAGCTTGCATTGATCCGAATCAATGTAGTCCATCGATTAATCACACCACAAAAGAACGAAAATATGATGTACGTATATGCCATCCGCATTCGCCACTGGGTCCCGTCATCACCTGTTAGGTTACTTAACTAACGACAGAGCGGGGAATAGACTAGCGCGGGTGTAAAACATATACAACATCTACTAGTATATATATCAATATATAATATTCGCTCATGGCGTGATAAAATGCAACATCACAGAGAGTAATAAGCATCACAGAACAATACAGATAATCTGGGATCCCCGGGTTTCATAGAGCCGCTACTGAAACCCGACTTCCCCTGGTCGTGTGGATAGCCTGTGCAATGAAATCTTAGACCCCTATAGGCACGGCAAGTTACCCGCCAAAACCTGAACCGAGGCAGCCCCCTTCAACAAAGTGAATGGACCACGCAGCACTTCACGGAATCCAGTAACTTGAGCACCACTCCTTAGGTCAACCTGTACCCCCTACGAGTGCGGCGAATAGCCTGCCAATTCTAGAGTGAAGCCCCCTCCGTCTCAAAGCCATGAGATGCGGGCTCGTTGCCTTCTAGAACCCGGCTATCCATGCACCCTGCCGTGGGGTAATCATAGTACAGAAAGTAAAACTATATATACAACGGGTACATCGACCTCAGCCCGGTCGTGCCCCAAAAGAATAATATACAAACAGGCAATGACGGTAGTCCACATGTCGGACGCTCGCCCTACAATATCAAATGTACAAATATAACCAAACTGTACTACCATTGCATCCAGGCTATCCATCACGACAAATCCACAACATCACAGCACAACACAGAACATCAACGTGAATGTCACGTCCGCAAATCCGTCTAAAAGGGCTATAGCAATTAGACAAGATTTTACCGATCAAATGAAATTCACGGTCACAGATATAAAGTAAGTACTGTAAACTAACATATTTAAAATTTTCGATCGACAAAATTTCCCGAAGTGGGCCCCAAGCACAAATCCAGCACTCAAAATAATTTGGGCCAAAACCAAAAATACCAGAAACCCCAATTCCAATTCAGAGACCACTGTAGAAAATTTGGTGGAGTTACGCTATGGTACTGCGGCGGAACCGCGGCCAAAACGTGGGTACGGCTGCGGTTCCGCGACGCTACAGTGATATCTCCCTACAAAATTTCTGCAGTGTTCTTAGAAAAGCCTGCCTGATTTTCTAACATACTCAAAATAATTTTTCGACCACAAAAAAATTTTGACAGAAACTTCATTTTTGAAATTGCGGTTTCAGAAATTTTGTTCGATCAATGTTTTAAATACGTTAGAACAAGCTAGTAAAGGTTAATGGCGTGGCTCTGATACCATGTAAGTCTACGGTAGCGTCACGGCCGTCTGTCCGAGGCCAAAATGCGGAAACGAAAACTTTTTCAAAACTTGAAACCGGCGCTATCGCAGACTTTAATCCCGGATCGAACGATTAACCTATAACTAGCAACTAGAGAAGGGTTAGAAAAGCTATACCGATCGATCCGTGTCCTTCGGTCTTTGGCCACCAACCCAAGCTCCTCGCGGCATCTCCGATCTCCGATTTCCTTGTCGGAAAGGGCACCACATCTTCGAGTCCTTTTACGGGCTCCCACTTCAGAACCGAGGCAACTCGGACACGAAGTTTACTAGCCGACGTGTCCAAGATTGCTGTAGAATATACGTAGAACACTTTGTCTCAAGGGTTAATTGACGTTGCCTCAAAGGGAGATGAAATGAAAATGAGCTCAAGGATTTTTCTTTGCAAATGAATCAATTTCCTCTTTACAAAATGATGGGGGCAGCCCCTTTTATGCTCTCGACCATGGAACAAAAGGGAGGGGAGGGGGTGAGCAAAAAGGCAAGAAAGAATGGTCGATCACAAGAAAAATAAGTCACACCAATATCTAATCCAATCTTTTCACAATTAATGCACAAAAATGTCAAGCTCAATCAAGAAGCTTCAAGAGTGTGCAGGAAATCCCTGGAGACCCAGGCACCATAAAAAAAACCCTGCCTTCACTAAATTCCACTTTTGCAAGAAACCCCTTTTCAAATCAAAATTCAGCCATGAAGGAATAGAAGAAAAAATGGCCGAAACGGAGTGCAAACTGGCAACATCAAAAAGAGATCCCGTAATAAAATTACAGGGTAGCTCCGCAACTGTATATACATACCCGCATTTGTATTCCAACCGAATACAAATGCAATGAGAAAAAATCCACACAGTATAATACTAGGATCCGGCTTAAACCAAAACCCGCTAGTATTATCCGTCCGAACCATGACATGTGCACAAGTGCATGCGCATGTTCGAACCCTGCCATAAATCCATACGGCCTCTACAACGTTTCGCTCAAAACTTGAGAAACTTTCTGTGGGGGACTCTAAAGACTCGTCAATAGTTTGGCTGTGGATTTAACCACTAGCACGCCAGTGGTACTAGCTGTACGTAACGGGCTACCAGGTATTGACCAAAAGAGAGGTCGATGAGCGAACTCATCCTGACACCCTACTGAGCCTGTCAGTGACAATATCCATACAGTCCGGTCTGTTCGTCTATGAGCATCGCATGTCGGGCCTAGGGGGTTGGTAAAAGTCAGACCCCCAAAAGCGGTACAAGTCGTGTCGGAGTGTAGCCTAGAACACCCTGAGATACTACTGGAATACCTACCAGTAAATCTCCTGCCTTGGCCAAGGACTTCGTGTAATGGCTCTCCTAGACACAGCGTGATCTCACCCCCAATACCGGGAGGGACGAAACCCCTGCCGATCCGCTCACTGCCTCCATGTGGCTCGGGACTGTACCCAACTAAAACCTGTTTGCATGACTCCTTTAAGCCGTGGTAGGGTAGTAATCAAAGCACAGTGGGAACTCAAAAACAAATGACGATCTCAGGTCGATGAACTAATCTGTACACATGTCACCAGGGAACTGCTATCTGACGTCAGGTATAATACCAACTAGCATATTCCCGGCGAGTCCTGTCCGTTGTACTCATAACCCAATGAGCACCTGTATACATCTTAGGTGATCCAACTGACACCAATGGCTTGTGAGACCAGCCACCGCCCCTCGTCGGGGTCTCGACTGTATACACTAGTCTACTAATGGAGTATCGATGCCCAGTCTCGAAACTCCCACGACTAGGGACCACTTCAAGGATGTGCTTATAGACTACCCAACTCTCACGTATATGATCGCCATCATACTGCTGGTAGTCAAGAAAGAATCCTAAGGGCTCTATCAATATGTAATAGTGACCTGTAATGTCACCTAAAGCTGTACACGATGATGAAGATAAACCAGATAGCATACTATCATCTCGAGTAAGACTGTCCTACCGGTATAGGTCCTCCCTCAATCATTGCAATCACGTGCCTATGATCCAATAATTGACTCTGAGGGCACTATATCCAACAAGTCTACTCTAGTATATCGATGCTCTGTCTCGATACACCTGCGACTAGGAACATTTGGAAGATGTACTTTGCGACTACACTGTCCCTACTAGTATGATCTGCATCATAGTCCTGGTAGTCAAGTACTCATCCTAAGGGCTTTATCAACATGTAACATAGAGACAATCAGTGTACACGTTAAGATAAAGAGCAACCAGATAGCATACTATCATGTCGAGCAAGAAAGTCCTCCCTATATATGTCCAAGCATCCACTACAATATACATCGTATGTACAGTAATGGCCTCTAGGGCATACATATAACTAACACGGTGAAGGGATTTCGGCTCTTTCCTTATCGAATAAGGTGTTGGATATTCTACAAGGAATACCGCTATGCAAAGTAAGAACTAGAGCTACCAGTTTTTAAAACAAGTTTCTACAACATCTTTAGGTTTCTTTTTATTTCTTTCATTAATCTCATTAATGAAGTCCCATCATTTTATGCTTCTTAAGCATCACATAAGAAACGATAGCAGCAATATTTATTATATATCATATATATAAAATATAAGCATTCGTCTCAGAATATCTAGTGATCACATCACATAATATCAGCAGTAGAAGAACACATATGAAATATTGGATATATTAGGAATTCCGTGTTTTATTTAAGCTAGTAAAAAACGCGGGTTCCACGGTCATGATGAATAGCCAAACCTATATCCCTAGACCCCTACGAGAGCGGCAAGCAACCCTACCAATTCTAGAGTTAGGAGACCCGGTCTCAACTTCTCAAGATGGTCTCCCATTGGACCCTAGAACCTGGTTACTTGTGCTCTCCTCCTTGGGTCTATCCTAATGTGGAAAAGTAAATAATATACATCAATGGTGACTTCATCCTCAACTCGGTAGTGCCCCAATAAAAGAATATTACATATAAGCTTTTACATGAATGAAAATTAAAAACTTTCATCTCACATACAAACCCCCGGCTATTCAAAACACGACAATCCAATATAACATATCACAGCAACACATAACATCACATGTCATCAACGTAAGTAAATATGCGTATCCAAATTGTCGTTGACATATAGCAACGAAACCGGCGATACACCACATATTACACTTACGGTCGCAGAAAAGAAAGTGAAAAACTATAACAATTAGAATCCGCAACCACCTTAGATATCATAAACCCAATGTATCACATACTTTGGATTTCATGCCCAACAAAATGAATTCCTTAGACATCACATGCCTAACAATTATAAACCCCACATTTTAGTCTCGATATTGAAAACACTTTCCAATAACAGTCAGGTAATTCAACAAGATTCCCGATAACCTGATCGAATGCTCGTCGGAAACTTTAGTAGACGGCCGCACCCCGGATGTCGTCGACGAAGTGCACTAAGAAGGAACACCGCTGCCGCGAGCACCCGAACAGATGCTTTTGGCGACGGGGTTCTCCTACAGTCACTTGGTCGGCAATATGGGGCGTGGCTATCTAGTAAGGTTACCGGCGAGTATCCGCGCACACTACGTAATTGCGACGGACTTTTGATCCACATCAAAATTCCGTGGCAACCGATCAAATGAGGCTAAACTGCTAGATTTATAAAATTCAAGCTAGTTATCTCATAACTACTTATGTGGATTCCAAATATTGTATCACAATCATAGATAGCTCGATGAAGTTAAACTTTTCGATCGAATAAGCAAACACCCAAAGTTTCCTGAAAAGCTCAACACTTGAGCGGAGTTCAAAAAGTGCCCAGAATATGCCACGGCTCCTATGAACCATCCGTAGAAGGGCCAACCCATGCCTCACTCCTGTCGCCACGGAACTGCAGCAAACCCTAGGGTATGACCGCGGTTCCGTGATCCAAAATGTTGAGTTTGGGTATCATTCTTCTAAAGGGTCCATGTTATGGCCCGAAGGTACGGAACGTGACTGGCACTTAGATTACGAGACGTCTAAAGGCGTAACGTAAACTAAGTCAACCAAAGCCCAGAAAATCTAAACCAAAATCAACAAGAGTGAAGGAAAACCTTTTATGAAAATGCTTTAAAACCATTTAAGTTGTATTAATCCCTATTTTAAAAACCTTTAAATTTTCTGAAAATTTCGGCAGAGTCTCCTTTGTAAATATTAGCCCCCAAAATGGGTACAACAAGATATATAAACCTGTAATAACAAAATGGCATCCCTAAGCGGGAGCTAGCTCTTCGCCCAAGGCGGATCACAACCACACGCAATATATATGCAATATCAAGCAAATAAGCATAAAGAAGCACAAAAATAAAGAAAATACAACGTCGGCTCAAGTGAGCTCGACCCCAGAGAAACCACATATACACAAATCTCTCAGTCTCAACACTAGGTCGCATATACAAATAAGAAGTGGTAGATAGAGAATACAAGATACAAAGAGAGTACAAAAAGATAAAAGTGTCCTCGCAACCCACCTAAGAGCAATGTCACGAGTCTGAACAAAAGAAGCCAATGATAAGATAAGCCCGCCGCTACAAGGCTAACGGGTCCGACCTGCAAGACACTGTGGCACAACGAGGGTGAGTTGCCAGCTCGTGGGTAGAATATAATATCTAATAAGGATATCGTAAGAATGAATACAAATGCGTCACAACATGTATGTCTAGATGTGATGTAATGCCACTAGTAGGTATGCACATGTATGCAACATCAATACGAAATCTTTAAGTGTTTAAAATACTATAAGCTCTGCATTCTTAACTTAGAAAAAGAATATCTGTGCAATAGCTAAAGTACCATCAATGAAATCATCTGAAAACCGTGTCAAGTATCGACACCAAATATGGAAATATATCTGTCTCAATGTTTCACTATATCAATGTCTCAATACATCGGGCTCTGTCAGTCCGGATCGGCCCATATCATCAAATCTCACGACAACGGTCGGTATCCTTCGGATATCCGCCGTGCCAGACATCACCGGTAGGTAGTCTTCCCCTGCCAGGCTCATTGTCTACAACTCGATCTTCTTACCCCGGGGTACCATACCGGGTCCACCATGTACCCAAGACGGTTCATCCACTCCTCGAATCGGGTCTCGAAATCCAACAAAAAACATGAAAACTCATGGTGGAAGACACATACATCACGAGAAAACCGTAACTTTATTTTAAAAATGATAATAATAAGCTTTTGTTAACTTCTTGCGGTTTTCCCTGAAATCCAGAAATAATACTGAAATCCTCAAGAAAATTATAATACCCAACATGTTGTATATGATAAATGTTTATGATATCAAAGGTATGCAATTGATTTGTGACTAGGAATCTATATAAGCATGATGATGATGTAAGATATATACATGCTATGCAATTCAATGTCTCATGTATGATGCAAGTGGTGATACTAAACTAAGAAGGTTCTAAAGTGCTCGTGACATGTCAATTACCAAGGTGTGTGTGTTCACATGAATAGTGCACGTGCGACATGAGCCAATGGTAATGATGTAAGTGTCCTAAAGAGTGATATCACACATAGGTATTTAGATGTCCATGCAATGCCAGCAGACGAATAACTAGACGGGTATGTATATGAATGAGATGGTTAACTAACTAACTATGCATATATTTTGCAAGTAATAAAGTGATCCTAACTATGGGGCACCTCCAGCCATCCAGACGATTTCCCTATAGATGTATACATCTACTCACCCGGACGCCTCGCTAATCTGATCCAACCACCGCTTTTCCTTTACGCGCCGCGTTCGATGTTTCCGCAACCAATCCTAAAATTGCATAACACACAACATAAGATTAAACATCATGAAATGATACAAGTCACAATATGAAAAGATCAACGCTCACAAGTTAGGCACAACGTGCACTAAACGCGCGGAACACGCAGGAAAACCACTAAAAGCTTAACTAAAATCGTCGTTTCGGGGCAACCGTCAAAACTAAAACCCGACTAAACCAATCTCCGCATTCGCACACCCTACAAGTTGTAGTAGATGCTAATAGTATCGACAATATATCGCAATTAATTCACCTCCTAAGAATTTAGAAAACCTAGTAAGTATTGACATAGCAATTTCGATGCGAACATCGCGATTTAACGATAAAGCGATCGCAACATCGCACAAACATCCAATTCAAGCTACTAAATGGCCACAACAAAATTTACAACCCACTTACAAAACTTCAAACCCTAATTAAAATTCCAAACCTTTACTAGAATTTCAAAAACAAACCATTGCAACGAAATTAACACATTAAAATTCTAAATTAGCTTATTTAAACTACAATTAAACAACTTGATTAGAAATTATACCTCCCAAGTGTTGATCCCCTTGCACTTAGCCTCTAAAGATGCATCTTTTCTCCTTGTTTTAAACCAATTAGGGTTTGGGAAGAGATAGAATAGGGTTTAGGTTTGAATTAGTGAAGAAAATTGTGTATTTTTGTGGATTTTAACATGAATTTTGAAGCAAGAAATGGGGAAAAATGAGGGGTTTCCTGCAGGTGAGCTCGGCCTGAGGTGGGAAAGGATGAGTGTGAGTGAATTGTGCAGAAAATTCTACACAAAATGTATCTTTTAAACTCATTTAATGCATATCACATCAATTTTTACAAAAAAAAACCATTTTAATTAATTTTTGCTTTAATTTTTAAACCATAGAACTAAAATCTTGAAAAGTCTTGATAAAATTTTATTAACACTAGATTTTAGTTTATAATGTTTCCTAAGTGTGTAATTTACCCATTTAAATTTGTATTTATCAATAATTTAATGTATTTTTAAAAGCTTAAAATAATATTAAAAAAATAATTAATTATGGAAATTTTTTTAAATGACTAGAAATTTTTAAGTGACAATTTAGTGACAAAATTCTAGCAATATCTTATCTAAATTTTGTATAATTAGGCCTATATTGAAAAATACTTATTTTGACTTTTTATGGAAAAGACTGATTATTTTGCCGATTATCGAAACCTGCCTAAACGATTTTCGAAGCGTTACAATCTTCCCCCTTAAAAAATTCGGTCCCCGAATATAGAATTTAACTACGCGTACCTTCAAAAAGATGGGGATATTTCTTCCTCATCTCGTCTTCAGTCTCCCAGGTGACCTCCTCGCTGTTCGGACCACGCCAAAGAACCTTGACGGATGGTATAACCTTCGACCTCAATTTCATCACCTGCCGATCCAAAATGACCACCGGCTGCTCGGTGAATGAAAGATCGCGCTCCAGCTGGATCGTCTGGTGCTGAATCACATGGGAAGGGTTATGAAGGTACTTGCGGAGCATCGAAACATGGAACACAGGATGGACATCAGGGAAGCTGGGCGGAAGAGCTAACCGATAAGCCACTAAACCGACACGCTCTAGGATCTCGAAGGGACCAACATATCTAGGTCTAAGCTTCCCTTTCCACCCAAATCTCATCATGCCCTTCATCGGAGAGACCCTCAGGAAAACATGATCGCCAACAGTGAACTCGAGTCGGTGACGGCGCCTGTCAGCATATGATTTCTGCCTACTCTGGGCCGCTCTCATCCTGTCCCGAATCAGCTGTATCTTTTCAGTCGTCTCCTGTACGATCTGCAGCCTCAAAATACTACTCTCCCTGAGCTCTGTCCAACATACAGGCTATCGACATCTCTTCCCATATAAAGCCTCGAAGGGTGCCATCTGAATCGTCTCCTGGAAGCTATTATTGTAGGAGAACTCGATCAAGGGCAAATGATGATCCCAGCTACCACCGAAATCTAAAACATAAGCTTTGAGCATGTCCTCAAGAGTCTGAATATTACGCTCTGAATGACCGTCAGTCTGCGGATGAAAAGCTGTGCTAAAACTCAATTGGGTGCCGAAAGCCTCCTGAAGTTTCTGCCATAATTGGCTGGTAAACTGGGTGCCCCGGTCGGACACGATGCAAGTCGGGACGCCATGCAGTCGCACGATCTCATCAATATAAACCTGGTCGTACTGAGCAAATCCAAAAGTGGTCTTCACTGGCAGGACGTGAGCCGCTTTCGTCAGTCGATCCACAATCACCCAAATAGAGTTATATCCTCTACTGGTCCTGGGTAGACCCACAACGAAGTCTATGGAGACCTGTTCCCACTTCCACTCAGGGATGTGCAATGGCTGTAACTCGCCAGATGGCCTCTGGTGCTCAGCCTTGACTTGCTGACAAGTCAGGCATCTCGATACGAAGTCTGTAACATCCTTCTTCATCCCGTCCCAACAGTAAACCTCTCTCAAATCACGGTACATCTTGGTGGAACCTGGATGCACACTGTACACTGATCTATATGCCTCCTCAAGGATATCACGCCTCAGTCCTTCAGAATCTGGTACGCACAGTCGAGTCCCAAATCGATGTATCCCCTGATCATCAATCACGAACTCGAAAACTCTACCCTGCCGAATCTGCTCGATAATCTTTAAAATACGGGCATCACCAGACTGTGACTCGCGGATATGGTCAAGTAACTGTGGGCGTGCTCTGATATGGGCCAGCTGTCCCCCTATAGGAGTAAACTCGAACTGCACTCTGCTGTCACATAAAACCTGCCAATCCGCCGTCGACTGCATCTGTACTGTGCTAAAACAAGATAAGCTACCTCTGGGCCTCCTACTCAAAGCATCTGCTACTACATTCGCCTTACCCGGATGGTATAGAATCTCGCAGTCATAATCTTCAACCAACTCCATTCAACGGCGCAGTCTCAGATTTAGATCTCGCTGCTGAAAGATATACTTCAAGCTCTTGTGGTCAGTGAATATCTGGCACGACTCGCCGTATAGGTAATGTCTCCAGATCTTGAGTGCAAACACCACTGCAGCCATCTCTAAATCATAAGTGGGGTAGTTCTGCTCATGTTTCCGCAACTGCCGAGAAGCATACGCGATAACTCTATCGTGCTGCATCAGTACACAGCCCACACCACTCTAGAAGCATCACAATAAACCACTAAACCACCTGATCCTGAAGGCAAAGATAACACTGGTGCAGTAGTCAGACGAGTCTTCGACCGCTGGTAGCTATCCTCACATGCCTCGGTCTAATCAAAGGGAACCCCCTTCCGGGTCAACCCGGTCAACGGTGTAGCAATACAGGAGAAATCCTGGACAAAACGTCGATAATAGCCGGCCAGACCTAGAAAGCTGCGAACCTCTGTAACTGATACTGGTCTGGGCAAACGCTGCACTGCCTCGATCTTCTTCGGGTCCACATAAATACCATCTCTCATCACCACATGACCCAAGAAGTCGACACTGTCTAGCCAGAATGCGCACTTGGAAAATTTGGCGAACAACTGATGCTCCCTCAAAGTCTGCAATGTGATACGCAAGTGCTGCTCATGCTCCTCCCGGCTCCGAGAATAAACCAAGATATCGTCAATGAACACAATGATGAACTGATCAAGATATGGCCTGAATACACGGTTCATCAAGTCCATAAATGCTGCTGGGGAATTGGTGAGCCCGAACGACATCACCAAGAACTCATAATGACCATAACGTGTACGGAAAGCGGTCTTCGGAATATCCTTCTTCCGAACCCGCAACTGGTGATAACCTGACCGTAAATCAACCTTCGAGAAATACCCTGCACCCTGGAGCTGATCGAATAAGTCATCAATGCGGGGTAGGGGATATCTGTTCCGCACAGTAACTCGGTTCAACTGACGATAATCAATGCATAAGCACATACTGCCGTCCTTCTTCTTAACAAACAGGACGGGAGCACCCCAAGGTGACACACTCGGTCGGATAAGCCCCTTATCCAGCAAGTCCTATAACTGATCCTTCAGCTCTCTAAGCTCCGCCGGGGCCATTCGATAAGGCGGTATAGAGATAGGCCCCGTGTCGGGGATCAAGTCGATGCAGAACTCAATCTCGCGCTCTGTTGGAAGACCAGGCAGCTCGTCAGGGAATACATCAGGAAACTCTCTCACAACAGGGACCTGGTCCAACGGAACCTCTGTGGCGCTAGTATCACAAACATAGGCTAGGAATCCCTGACACCCTTTCCGCAAGAGCTGACCAGTGCGAAGAGAAGAAATCAAGCTGGGAAGGGTAGCACTACGATCTCCCTGAATAATAAGAACCGGCTCACCAGGAAAACTGAATCTGACCGCCTTCTCATGGCAGTCCATAGATGCATAACAGGTGGCTAGCCAGTCCATACCAAGAAGAACGTTGAAGTCTAGCATATTGAGGAGAATCAAATCAACTGAAGAATCTCTCTCCACGATACGAACAGGACACGATCGGTACACAAAACGGGCAACAAACGACTCGCTTACCGGAGTAATAATGACAAGCGGCTGATCTAACAAAGAAGACTCTTGGCCCAACCTTGGTGCAATGTTTGTGGATACATAGGAATGTGTGGAGCCTGGATCAAATAATACCCGTGCATCAAAAGAACATACTGGAAGAGTACCTGTCACGACGACATTGGATGCCTGTGCATCCTGAGGAGTCAACGCGAACACTCAGGCCTGTCTACTACTAATAGCTGGCTGTCCTCTGCCTCTACCTCTGCCTCTGCCTCTTTCGCCTCGTCCCCTTTGAACTGGACCGCCACGCCCACGACCTCTAGGAGCATCTGCCTGGCATGTAGCCTCATCAGGGGTAGGAAGTAGAGCTCTCTGAGGAGGTGGTGAAGGTGGTAAGGTAACATGTGGCACTGTCGCCGCGCCCTGGCGCCCCATGATACAGTCTCTAGCACGATGGTATTGACTCCCGCACCGAAAATATCCTGGCGAAAACTGCTGGGTCTGCGGATATGAACCAAATAACTGACCTCGTCTCAATCCTCTACCGCCACCATCTCCCGGAAAGAATCTATCACGGTGTCTACCCATCTGTCGTTGGGCCGGCGTATTAGTACGGATCCTCTTCGGCCCAGAAACGACCGGAGTCTCAGAAATGCGCTCCTCCAAAAGTAAGGATGCATCCATCGCGGCTGTGTATGTGTCAAAGTGCTGGGTGCCGAGTGGTAAGGAATAGCTGTGTGTCAAGCCTGCGCACAAACCACTTTATCCTCTTCTCTTCCGTGTCTTCCAGGTACGGAGTATATCGGGACAACTGGGTAAACTGTATATCATACTCCAACACTGTCATCCCAAGAGTCTTGCGCAAAGACTCAAAACTACGGGCTCGAGCATCTCGGACACTCTCCAGAAGGAAACGGGCAAGAAATGCAGCTGTAAACTCGTCCCAGGTCATAGGAGGTAGACCTGCAGCTCGACCTCTCTCTACTGAATTGTACCACGTCTGGGCAAGGCCCTCCAGACGAAAACTCACGAACTCCACCCATCTATCATCAGAACACCTCAACGAACGACAAATCCTAGCCATCCTATCAAGAAATGCCTGTGGGTCCTCTGTCGCACCTGTACCGGTAAAAGCTGGAGGTCTCAACCTCATAAATTCCTGTAGTGAAACGGGGATAGTCGCAGTAGTAGCAGGAGCAACCATCTGGGAAGCAGGTACAGTCATGGTCTGTGCGGTGGAAGGAACGTCCTCGGATCTCTGTGCCCGACTAGACTCAACTAACGATCCCATCATCTGTCGCAACTCCTGCATACCGGCCTCTAATCTTGCAATACGGTCTGGAGATGGCGGATCAATCTGACCCTGAGGTGTAGGCGTATCATCCCGCTCGATCCTCGCCTCAGACGAGCCCGCTCGAAGCTCATCCCTAGCGGCAGCCCGCTGAGCTCTCGTAGTCTTTGGCGGCATCGAAGCTGGAATGAGAAAAAGGAGCGATGAGAACACTACAATTGAATCAAGGAATGCATAGAATCAAGGAGGAAATACAAGCAATTATGTCCTAAGGTCACTTAGGCGGAGTACCGTATCGTAAGTATGCCGCGGAACATACCCACGCTACGCCACTCTGCTTAAGTCACCAACTCCATCTACCAAGGGTCGTCCTACAAGCAGAAAGGTAAAACCTACGCTCTGATACCAACTTTGTCATGGCCAGAAGGTACGGAACGTGACTGGCACTTAGATTACGAGACGTCTAAAGGCGTAACGTAAACTAAGTCAGCCAAAGCCAAGAAAATCTAAACCAAAATCAACAAGAGTGAAGGAAAACCTTTTATGAAAATGCTTTAAAACCATTTAAGTTGTATTAATCCCTATTTTAAAAACCTCAAAATTTTCCGAAAATTTCGGCAGAGTCTCCTTTGTAAATACTAGCCCCCAAAATGGGTACAACAAGATATATAAACCTGTAATAACAAAATGGCATCCCCAAGCAGGAGCTAGCTCTTCGCCCAAGGCGGATCACAACCACACGCAATATATATGCAATATCAAGAAAATAAGTATAAAGAAGCACAAAAATAAAGAAAACACAACGTCAGCTCAAGTGAGCTCGACCCCAGAGAAACCACATATACACAAATCTCTCAGTCTCAACATATACAAATAAGAAGTTGTAGATGGAGAATACTAGATACAAAGATAGTACAAAAAGATAAAAGTGTCCTCGCAACCCACCTAAGAGCAATGTCACGAGTCTGAGCAAAAGAAGCCAATGATAAGATAAGCCCGCCGCTACAAGGCTGACGGGTCCGACCTGCAAGACACCGTGGCACAACGGGGGTGAGTTGCCAGCTCGTGAGTAGAATATAACATATAATAAGGCTATTGTAAGAATGCACGCAAATGTGTCAGAACATGCATGCCTAGATGTGATGTAATGCCACTAGTATGTATGCAACATCAATACGAAATCTTTAAGTGTTTAAAATACTATAAGCTCTGCATTCTTAATTTAGAAAAAGAATATTTGTGCAATAGCTAAAGTACCATCAATGAAATCATCTGAAAACCGTGTCAAGTATCGACACCAAATATGGAAATATATCTGTCTCAATGTCTCACTATATCAATGTCTTAATACATCGGGCTCCGTCAGTCCGGATCGGCCCATATCATCAAATCTCACGACAACGGTCGGTATCCTCCGGATATCCGCCGCGCCAGACATCACCGGTAAGTAGTCTTCTCCTGCCAGGCTCATCGTCTACAACTCGATCTTCTTGCCCCGGGGTACTATACCGGGCCCACCATGTACCCGAGACGGTTTATCCACTCCTCGAATCGGGTCTCGAAATTCAACAGAAAACATGAAAACTCATGGTGGACGACACATATATTACGAGAAAACCGCAACTTTATTTTAAAAATGATAATAATAAGATTTTGTTAAATTCTTGCGGTGTTCCCCAAAATCCAGAAATCTCATCAATACTGAAATCCTCAAGAAAATCATAATACCCAACATGTTGTATATGATAAATGTTTATGATATCAAAGGTATGCAATTGATTTGTGACTAGGAATCTATATAAGCATGATGATGATGTAAGATATATAAATGCTATGCAATTCAATATCTCATGTATGATGCAAGTGGTGATACTAAACTAAGCAGGTTCTAAAGTGCTCGTAACATGTCAATTACCAAGGCATATGTGTTCACATGAATAGTGCGCGTGCGACATGAGCCAATGGTAATGGTGTAAGTGTCCTAAAGGGTGATATCACACATACATATATAGATGTCCATGCAATGCCAGCAGACGAATAACTAGACGAGTATGTATATGAATGAGATGGTTAACTAACTAACTATGCATATATTTTGCAAGTAATAAAGTGATCCTAACTATGGGGCGTCTCGCGCCATTCAGATGATTTCCCCATAGATGTATATATCTACTCACCCGGACGCCTCGCTAATCTGATCCAACCACCGCTTTGCCTTTACGCGCCGCGTCCGATATTTTCGCAACCGATCCTAAAATTGCATAACACACAACATAAGATTAAACATCATGAAACGATGCAAGTCACAATATGAAAAGATCAACGCTCACAAGTTAGACACAACGTGCACTAAACGCACGGAACACGCACGAAAACCACTAAAAGCTTAACTAAAATCGTTGTTTCGGGGCAACCGTCAAAACTAAAACCCGACTAAACCAAACTCCGCATTCGCACACCCTACAAGTCGTAGTAGATGCTAATATTATCGACAATATATCGCAATTAATTCACCTCCTAAGAAATTAGAAAACCTAGTAAGCATTGACATAGCAATTTCGATGCAAACATCGCGATTTAACGATATAGCGATCGCAACATCACACAAACATCCAATTCAAGCTACTAAATGGCCACAACACAATTTACAACCCACTTACAAAACTTCAAACCCTAATTAAAATTCCAAACCTTTACTAAAATTTTCAAAAACAACCCATTACAATGAAATTAACACATTAAAATTCTAAATTAGCTTATTTAAACTACAATTAAACAACTTGATTAGAAATTATACCTCCCAAGTGTTGATCCCCTTGCACGTAGCCTCTAAAGATGCCTCTTTTCTCCTTGTTTTAAACTAATTAGGGTTTGGGAAGAGGTAGAATAGGGTTTAGGTTTGAATTAGTGAAGAAAATTGTGTATTTTTGTGGATTTTAACATGAATTTTGAAGCAAGAAATGGGGAAAAATGAGGGGTTTCCTGCAGGTGAGCTCGGCCTGAGGTGGGGAAGGGGTAGTGTGAGTGAATTGTGTAGAAAATTCTACACAAAAATTATCTTTTAAACTCATTTAATGCATATCACATCAATTTTTACAAAAAAAAAACCCATTTTAATTAATTTTTGCTTTAATTTTTAAACCATAGAACTAAAATCTTGAAAGGTCTTGATAAAATTTTATTAACACTAGATTTTAGTTTATAATGTTTCCTAAGTGTGTAATTTACCCATTTAAATTTGTATTTGTCACTAATTTAATGTATTTTTAAAAGCTTAAAATAATATTTAAAAAATAATTAATTATGGAAAAATTTTGAATGACTAGAAATTTTTAAGTGACAATTTAGTGACCAAATTCTAGCAATATCTTATCTAAATTTTGTATAATTAGATCTATATTGAAAAATACTTATTTTGAATTTTTACGGAAAACACTGATTATTTTTCCGATTATCGAAAAACTGCCTAAAGATTTTCGAAGCGTTACAGTCCACAGAATCGCTTGCATGATTTTCTGAATATTTTAAATATTGAAAAAATCCAACACTTGGAAAATTTCCAGTGCGGAAAAATTGGGTTATTGATATCCGTTCAAACTTTTTAATATCGTCTAAATAACCCGAATACATGTTAGAATTACGACTGCGAAACACTCCAAGTTGTCTTTGCAGAAAGTTAATATCAAATGCAAATTTAGCAAAAACAAACAACACATGAAACACCAAAACCCAGAGACTGGAACACCATGAAAATTTGAAGTCAAAACTCCAAAATTGGGCCGAGGAGCTCGGAAATTTTGGCTATGTGGCCGGCCACTTTTCCACAAAACCCCCTCAAATTTTCTTGGTGCTCATGTCATATTTCAAACAAAATTCTGCAGTTGCTAAAAATTTTTTTTAGAGCCCTTTAAAAATTTAACATAAACTGGAATCTAGGGTTTCATGTTTCGGTTTCGTAATCTAACAAACACCGTTTAAATCTCTAGCTTGGCTCTGATACCACTTTAGGGTTACTTAGCAAGGCAGCAAGGTTTCGGGAGGCAGCGTCCATGCCGTTTTCAAATTTTTGCCGAACTAAAGAACCCTAACCCTAGAATCTTTAACTAGAAATTGAAACGAACATGCAATGTAAACAACTTTACATACTAAGTGAATGCGGAATACAAACTTTGTAGACCTTCACTTCAAATGCTCCGTGTAGAAGTCCCTTCACTGCGAGTAATGATCTCCCGAACTCTTGAGAGGATCCACAAGGTGAAAGATGCAAATTTGCTCGAAGTCTTCGAAGCCGAAGATGATCTATGTCGAGGAGACTCAAGCTCATGCTAACTCTTCACTAAATTAGGGTTTAGTGAAACAAACAACCTAAACTAAATTTCTAATAGTAGAGGATGATGAAGTAGGATATGGGCTCATTTTAGATTTAATTTTCTCACAATATTTTCTCAACATTTCAAAAGCTAGAAAGCTTTCTCAATGAAGAAGAAGATGATCAAGCGAAGAATGAGAGAATGAACTCATATGAGGTGAGAATATAAACCATGGGTGAGTTAGTGTCATACACTAATCCATGTAGAGACTTAACTAGGTGTAACACCTTAGGATGTGTTTAGTGGCTAATTATATTTCAATATATGGTTTTTAATAAAAAGTTTACCAAATTGATTTTCAAATATTTTATCAAATTTAATGAAAATTTTGTTAAAATTTTTCTAGGCTTGCACACACATGAGCATGTAAACTAGGGTTAAAATGGGGTTAAACCATGGTTAGCAACCATGGTGGGTTAAACCATTTTCCTTTGGTGTATTTAAAATTCTTATTAAGTGTTTTGGGGGAAATTGTTTTTTTTTTTAAAAATGGCAATGAATTATTGCTTTGGGTTTGACTTGGTGAGAGAGAGAGAGTGCATGATGGGCATCATGGCATGAGCCCATGCTTGCATTAAATGAGAGAGAGAGAGGGGTTGACTTGCATGACTCTCATTCTTTTCTCTTGTTAACTCTCATTTTCTCAGAACTTCTCTCACTCTCTCACTCACTCACACACACACTCAAGCAGCTGCAGCAGCAACTGCAGAAGCTTCAGCACCAGCAGCAGCCACAGCATCAGCCACAGCAACAACAGCTTCAGCAACAGCAACATCAACAGTAGCTCCAGTAGCAGCACCAACACCTCACCTTCTTACTCTCCTCCTTCCCCTGCTTCCTAGGGTCTATTAGGGTATAATTCTTAAACTCATTTCCCTTTTGTTAAACTTATGTGTAGAATTAGCTTCGGTTAGTGATAAAAGTGAGTTTTTGTGCTTGAAATGGTGAATTGTGTGGACTTTTGGTTAGGAGATGATTTTGATGGTTAACCTAACTTAACTAAGTGTTATTAGGGCCACGTAAACATAGATAAACCCCAGATTTCACCAAAATACCATAGGTTTCCTTTTTGTGCAAAATATAACGTTTTTAAGACAAAGTTAGCCTTTCTGTGATCTGCTTGTGACCCGGCTCCTTCAGAGAAAATCTGAGCAAACTGGAGTATACTTGGTAGACCTTGATCACACCACCAGAGGACGAGACCACCTACCCTTGTTCAGGCCGCCGTTTTAATCGTTCTGGCCGTAATTTACGGCCAAATATGGGTTCTGGGTGCTGGGAATTTGGGTAGGGTAGTCTGCTATATTTTTAGGGCTAGTGGTATGTGCAATTTTGTAAGTTTTCACCTGTATAAAAATCTGGGACCATATATCGTTTTCTAGTACGTTTTGTTTGCACGATACGCGTGACACGTGAGTGGGTTCTGTGATCCAGCGTGTCGCGGCGTGTCGGGATAGTTTTAGACGCGTATACACACGATCTAGCGTATCGGACACACACGCATTTAGTTCGCGACGCGAGTTTCTCGTTTGATTTCGATATCGCGTTTGGTAGGATTTTGCTAATGTGGATTTTCCTTGTGTGAATTCTAGGTTCGCAGGCGGGTACGTCGGACGCCGTAAAGAAGGGGAAGCAGGTGATCGGCTACGTGTAGCACGCGACCAGGTGAGTAAATTTAACATCTATGGGGAAATCGCCCGTATGGCGTTAATCATCAGGGCTTGATAGGATATTTAGTCGTAGATGTTTATGTGTATTATTGTGGCACACCTCCCTTGTTGCATATAGAAATGGTAGATATAGAACACTGCACTGTCACTAACGGATAAAGCTGCACGAGCACTATTTGTATGCTATACTCACACCGTTAGTGATTGCCATGACACTTGCACTATAGGATCGCTACGAATTATATATCGTCTTGATTTCCGCATCATTGATGATTGCCATGACTTGTCGCATATACACATATATTGATATCTTCATACCTGCGCATACGCATACTGTATATTCATACCAGTGCACACATATATTGATATATCACTACTTGCGCACATGTACACTGTATATTCACATTAGTGCACACATATATTGATATATCACTACTTGCGCACATGTACACCGTATATTCACATTAGTGCATACCTTCATTGATATATCACTACTTGCGCACATGTACACCGTATATTCATATTAGTGCATACCTTCATTGATATATCACTACTTGCGCACATGTACACCGTATATTCACATTAGTGCATACCCTCATTGATATATCACTACTTGCGCACATGCACCCTTTATATTCACATTAGTGCATACGTACCTTGATATATCTATACTTGTGCACATATACACCGTATATCCATATTAGTGCACATGTATATTGTTACACTCACATTGCCTATATATCTATTTGCACATCCATACATATATACATACATATGTTACATACATGGGTGATATTGACATGATTTAAAAACTAAGGGACCGCACGAGACATTTTCAAAACTGGATCCTTTTTAAAAGAGCGGTTTTCTCTTTCTTTTACTCTTAGTGTCATATGACACATTACATGGATTTACGCATTGAGTTTGGATTTACGTGATTTCTAGATTTGGGAACCGGGGTATTATTTTAAGAAAATACGCACTGTTTTAAAAACCTAGTTTCCCTTGATATGATATTTCAGTGCGTCCACCATGCGTTTTCTCGATTCTGAGACATGTGACATGTGAACCCGAATCGAGGAGCTAGACGAGGCCGATTGCGGGTACATGGTGGACCCGGTATGGTATCCCGGGGCGAGAACGGATCGCTGTGTAGTAGACGGTGAGCCTGGCATAGGGACCACTACCTACCGGTGATTGGTTAGATCTGGCGGTTATCCGGAGGATACTGACCAGAGTTGAGAGATGGATACGGGGCGACACGTACTATCGGGGCCGAAGGCCGATTCCGCAGACGGAGCCCGATACTTGAGGATTTGCGTGTCGATGCTTGACACGATGATTTGTTATATTTTCGAGTACCGATGCTAGGCATTCATGATTCCATGAGTTGTACAGGATTTGAGGGCCGATCAGAGTGATGGCGCCTGAGTTTTTTTGGGATTTGGGTGCATTGATAGACACCGGTTATTCTTCCACGTTGACATTCCGTGTAGATGATATTTATTCCCATGCCAGCATTCATTATTTTGCATCTCATCCTGTAGCTATAGTACCTGATAGAGTACTTTTGCATGATTATTGCATACCCTGCTTATCATATAGAGATGTTATTAGATTGCATTTGCTATGCACGATTATTGCATACCCTGCTTATCATATAGAGATGTTATTAGATTGCATTTGCTATGCACGTTTATTGCATGCCCTGCTTATCATATAGAGATGTTATTAGATTGCATTTGTTATGCACGATTATTGCATACCCTGCTTATCATATAGAGATGTTATTAGACCACACTTGTTCCATGATTATTGCTCATATAGCTTATCATTTAGATGTTATCTGTTGGCATAGGTTAGAGTATCGCAGCACGTGCATACTCGCGATTACTTTTATATGTTATCTACTATTCACGAGTTGGCAACTCACCCCCGTTGTGCCACAGTGTTTGCAGGTCACCCCTCAGAGTAGTCGCGACAGACTGTTTTATAGCATCTTTTGATACAGATACCACTACAGTTGGCGTGCTAGCCCTTTTGCTGATAGGTGTGTTTTTGTGCGGTATCTGTTTATTTTCCAGTTGTATGCATTGTTGTATCTAGTACTCTCCATCTACCTTCATGAATTGACTTAGAGACCAGTTGTGAGGACGATGTATATAATTGTGTATTCTGCTGTCGAGCTCGTTGTGAGCCGACTTTATTTATGCAGTTTTATATTTCATGTTTTCTTCACTTATTTTTGTTTATTCTTCGCTACGGCATCGTATCTTTCTTATCGTGGTGATTGTTTCCGCCGTTGGGCGTGATTCTCCCGTTTAGGATGCTTCACTCTTATTGTATATCATTTTATTCATATATTGCCTTGTACCCGATTTCGGGGCTAGTTTTTACAAAGGAAATGCTGCCAAAATTTTTAATATAATAACTGGAACTTTAAAGAATTTTTTCTAAATTACTTAAGGTTTTCCAAACGTTTTAACAAATGTTTCTATTAAATGTTTTAACACTCAATACTTTAATGGTTTTGATTTCTGGGTTTCGGCTTATTTAGTCGCGTTACGCCTGTAGACGTTACGTGGTTAAGTGCCGGTCACGGGCTAAACTTTGGGCCGTGACAAAGTTGGTATCAGAGCGTAGGTTTTACCTTCGGAGTGTAGGATGACCCTGGTATGATGGATTAGGTAGCTGAAGCAGAGTGGCATAGCGTGTGTATGTTCCGCGGCATACTCAGGACACGGTATTCCGCCTAAGGGACCTTAAAACTTATTGATTGAAATTCCTTCATGATTGCATACATCCTTGTGATTCGATTTTCGTATCCTCATTGAATCCTACTTTCTTTCCAGCCATTATGCCGCCAAAGACTACGAGTGCGCAGAGAACGGCCGCGAGAGCCGAGATTAGAGTTTATTCATCAGAGACGAGGCATACCCGGGTAGTACACCCGTTGCACCAGAGCAGACTGTTCCACCTCCGACAGAACAGATCGCTAGACTAGTGGCAGAGATGCAGGACTTGCGCCAGACGATGAGCTCATTGGTTGAGGCCGTTCGAGCGCAGCGACATGAGGTTGTCACCCCTGTTATCCAGTTGTTCCTTGTGATCAGTATGCAGCATTCCGTCACCTACACAGCACCAGTAGATGCAGCCCCAGTTTACGAGACACGTCTTCCAGAGACTTTTAGAGTTCCGGAACAGTGGAGAAATCGTACTGGTGTACCAACCCAGAGACAGAGGCTTAGTCGTCGAGAAAGATTTTGTGACCATCGCGGGAGTAGCAGAGACTTAGGATGAGGGCAGTCGTTCGGCTCTCATCCCCAAGAGGGTCAGCAGTCAGCGCGTGGATGTTTTCGATGCGAAAGCCTTCAACACTTCGTCAGACATTGTTCCTTAGCACCACGTCAGGGTCATATTCTGAGACGTCATGGACGCGGAGGTTTCGCTCAAAGGGGTCAGTCTAGCAGAGGAAGAGTTCGGCCTGTTGCGGGTAGAGGGCAGACACGAAAGTTTGCTTCTACTCATCGGGACGCGAGGGCGTCCAATACAAAGTTTTCAGGTATCCTTAATTCGTATGTTCTTTTGATGTATTGTTTGTTTTTCACACTTGTGCCGTGGTTGGGACGAGAGTCGTGTTAGGTAGATCAGTTGTTTGTTGTGTTAACTTCTGTCAGCGATTCTTTTGTTGTGCGACACGTAATTCGGTCGTGTGCCAATCGGATAAGAGATAGAGATTCGTCTATCGTTTTGATCCTTCTAGAGATGTTGGATTTGGCGTTCTCCTGGGAACGGACTGGTTAGCTACGTGCTAGGCATTTGTGGACTACCGTGAGGAAACAGTCAGGTTTTGTTTTCCCCGGTGAGTCAGTTCTTGTTGTGCAGGTGGATAGTTATGTCGCCTCTCACAGCTTGAATTCAGGCTTTTTCGCTAGTCGGCTTTTGAGGAGATGTCGTGGATTCCTGGCGTTCATTCATGATACCGTAGCCACAGTTGGTTTGTTGGACCGGTTTTCTTTCGTGCGAAAGTTTTCCGACGTTGTTCCAGATGAGCCGGCGAAGTTTAAGGAGCTTAAGGATCTGCTGCAAAGTTGTTTGTTGGGGGAGTTTCGTGCGTCTGAGTGTTTCGCATTAAGAAGCTCCTATTTCTGTTCGTCAAGGAGAAAGATGACAGATTGAGGTTGTGTATTGATGGATCGTCAATTGAACCGGCTTACGGTGCGGATAGGTATCCTTTACCTCGCATTGACGATTTCTTCGATCCGCTCCAGAGTGCGAGACATTTTCTAAGTTTGTTTAGAATCAGGTCATCATTGTTGCGGGTTCGGAGCGATGACATTCCGAGGACTTCCTTGTGCGTGCCACGGGCTTTGTGTGTATTGGTGTGTCATTGGATTCACCAATGCCCTTGCAGCATTCGTAGATATGATGAACCGGATTTCTTCAGGCCGTTCCTCGACCAGTTATTGTTGTGTTATTTACGACATTCTGGTCTATTTAAGGTGTCTTGAGGGACAGGAGTAGCACTTGAGGATTGGTTTTGCAGATACTGGGAGAGCCCCAGCGGTTTGCTAGATTCTCAGAGTGTTCCTTCAGGCTTGTTTGTGTTGACTCGTAGGTCTTGTAGTTACGGGAGACGGTTTTGTATGGTTTCGAGGAAGATCGTGGCCATACAGCTTAGGCCCAGACTTTTGAGCAGGATGGAGGTCTACAGATTTTTGGGCTTAGCAGGTTTTTACCGCCGTTTCGTGCAGGATTGCTAGTATAGTGCTGCACCGTTGACTGAATTGACCGGAATGGAGGTTTCTTTTCTTTAGACTGAGGCATGTGTGCGGAGTTTCGGCAGTTGAAGATTTGGTTAACAACTGCATTAGTTCTTTCTTTTCTTTTTGGTTCGGGCGACTTTGTGGTTTAACTGTGATGTTTTGTGTGTGGGGCTCGAGTGTGTACTGAGGTGACACTATGGAGTTATCGCTTTTGCTTCCCTACATTTGGAGGAAGTATGGGAAGGATATCCCACTCATGATCTGGAGATGGCCGTGGTGGTTTTGCGTTGGAGATTTGGAGACACTACTTGTTCGAGAGTCGTGTCAGATTTTCACGGACCACCAGAGCTTAATGTACATCTTCCTGCAGCGGATCTTGATTGTTGTGATAGTCCTCTGCAGATTTACAGTTCTTATGCGATTGTTAACTACAGCTTAAGTTCGTCTCTACTGAGGGGACAGCTTGCTCATGTCCGCGCCCGACCACTTTTCTTTAATCGGTTTCGCGAGACACTGCTCGCCGACGCTCGTTCGTCAAAGATACTTGAACCTATTCGGCTGGGTAATGATTCGGAGTCCTTGATTTGTAACAAGGGTGTGCTAAGTTTAGGGACGCGTTTGTGTACCTGATATTATTGGGTAGAGACGTGAAATCCTAGAGCAGGCACATCGATCAACTCTCTGTACTCATTCAAGTTCCACCAACATTTAACGTGACTTGTGAGATAGTTACGGGTGGGCAGGGATGTAAAAAGAAGTCTCGGGTTTCGTTCCAAGGTGTCTGTCTTGTTGTGTGCTTGGGTTGAGCAACTGAGACCGGCTGGAGAGTTGCAACCTTTAACCGTTCTGAAGTGGGAATGGGAGCAGGTCTCCACGAATTTCATTATGGTGCCTACCCAGGTTTAGTCAGGGTGTGACTCCATTCGGATGCTTGTCGTCCGGTTATACTCAGTTTGCTCAGTTGTTCTTTGTTAAGTTTGTGCGTACGTATTAATTATTGTTGGCAGTTGGGGATCGTCACTCGCCATTGTTAGGGTTCTCCTTCGATAGCTGTTATCAGGAGAAACTCCAATTGGCAACCTTTAGGTTTAGGGGTTAGGTCGTGTCGATCACCAGTCTGTTTTTCTGACTCTGCGTTGTAGGATTTTCGGACCCCAGCTAGTCTAAAGACTTCGGAGATGATCCAGTTGTTTTAGGTCAGGATGAGAATTGCCTATTTCGGAAAGAGGTCATATGCCGACCAAGATGGTCGCAGATTTGAGTTCGCAGTGGCAGATCATGTATTCCTACGGACTTTTCCGATAAATGACGTGTTGAGTTTTGGGAAGCTTATCCCAGTATTGTAGGTCCTTTTATGAACCTTAAAGCGAGTTAGTTTCGTTGCCTTTGATTTAGCACTTTCGCCCAGATTATTGAGTATTCACCCCGTATTTTTTTTTGTGTCGATACTTTGCAATTACCTTCATGACCCTTCGCACATAATTCAGCACCAGACCATTTAGCTCGAGCGCGATCTTTCGTTCACCGAGCAGCCAGTCATGATATTGGACCAGCAGGTGAAGAAACTTAGATCGAGAATCTTACCATCAGTGAAGGTGCTTTGGCGCAGCCCAAATGGTGAAGAGATTAATTGGGAGGCCGAGGGCGAGATGCGGAAGAAATTCCATCATCTCTTTGAAGGTATGCGTAGCTTTATATTTTTAAATTCGGGGACGAATTTCTTTAAGGGGGGAAGATTGTAACACCTTGGGATGTGTTTAGTGGCTAATTATATTTTAATATATGCTTTTAATAAAAAGTTTACCAAATTGATTTTCAAATATTTTATCAAATTTAATGAAAATTTTGTTAGAATTTTTCTAGGCTTGCACACACATGTATATGTAAACTAGGGTTAAAATGGGGTTAAACCATTTTCCTTAGGTGTATTTAAAATTCTTATTAAGTGTTTTGGGGGAAATTGTTTTTTTTTTTAAATGGAAATGAATTATTGCTTTGGGTTTGACTTGGTGAGAGAGAGAGAGTGCATGATGGGCATCATGGCATGAGCCCATACTTGCATTAAATAAGAGAGAGGGGGGTTGACTTGAATGACTCTCATTCTTTTCACTTGTTAACTCTCATTATCTCACAACTTCTCTCACTCTCTCACTCACACACACACACACACACACACTCAAGCAGCTGCAGCAGCACCTGCAGAAGCTTCAGCAACAGCAGCAGCCACAGCAGCAGCCACAGCATCAGCCACAGCAGCAATAGCTTCAGCAACAGCAACAGCATCAGCTCCAGCAACATCAGCAGCAGCTCCAGCAGCAGCAACAACACCTCATCTTCTTACTCTCCTCCTTCTCCTGCTTCCTAGGGTCTATTAGGGTATAATTCTTAAACTCATTTCCCTTTTGTTAAACTTATGCGTAGAATTAGCTTCGATTAGTGATAAAAGTGAGTTTTTGTGCTTGAAATGGTGAATTGTGTGGACTTTTGGTTAGGAAATGATTTTGATGGTTAACCTAGCTTAACTAAGTGTTATTAGGGCCACGTAAACATAGATAAACCCCAGATTTCACCAAAATACCCTAGGTTTCCTTTTTGTGCAAAATATAACGTTTTTAAGACAAAGTTAGCCTTTCTGTGATCTGCTTGTGACCCGGCTCCTTCAGAGAAAATCTGAGCAAACTGGTGTATACTTGGTAGACCTTGATCACACCACCAGAGGACGAGACCACCTACCCTTGTTTAGGCCGCCGTTTTAATCGTTCTGGCCGCAATTTACGGCCAAATAGGGGTTCTAGGTGCTGGGAATTTGGGTAGGGTAGTCTGCTATATTTTTAGGGCTAGTGGTATGTGCAATTTTGTATGTTTTCACCTGTATAAAAATCTGGGACCATATATCGTTTTCTAGTACGTTTTGTTTGCGCGATACGTGAGTTGGTTCTGTGATCCAGCGTGTCGCGGCGTGTCGGGGTAGTTTTAGGCGCGTATACACACGATCTAGCGTATCGGACACACGCGTGTTTAGTTCACGACGCGAGTTTCTCGTTTGATTTCGATATCGCGTTTGGTAGGATTTTGCTAATGTGGATTTTCCTTGTGTGAATTCTAGGTTCGCAGGCGGGTACGTCGGACGCCGCAAAGAAGGGGAAGCAGGTGGTCGGCTACGTGTAGCACGCGACCAGGTGAGTAGATTTAACATCTACGGGGAAATCGCCCGTATGGCGTTAAGCGTCAGGGCGTGATAGGATATATAGTCGTATATGTTTATGTGTATTATTGTAGCACACCTCCCTTGTTGCATATAGAAATGGTAGATATAGAACACTGCACTGTCTCTAACGGATAAAGCTGCACGAGCACTATTTGTATGTTATACTCACACCAATAGTGATTGCCATGACACTTGCACTATAGGATCGCTACGAATTATATATCGTCTTGATTTCCGCATCATTGATGATTTCCATGACTTGTTGCATATGCACATATATTGATATCTTCATACCTGCACATACGCACACTGTATATTCATACCAGTGTACACATATATTGGTAAATCACTACTTGCGCACATGTATACTGTATATTCACATTAGTGCACACATATATTGATATATCACTACTTGCGCACATGTACACCGTATATTCACATTAGTGCATACCTTCATTGATATATAACTACTTGCGCACATGTACACCGTATATTCACATTAGTGCATACCTTCATTGATATATCACTACTTGCGCACATGTACACCGTATATTCACATTAGTGCATACCTTCATCGATATATCACTACTTGCGCATATGTACACCGTATATTCATATTAGTGCATACCTTCATTGATATATCACTACTTGCGCACATGCACCCTTTATATTCACATTAGTGCATACGTACCTTGATATATCTATACTTATGCACATATACATCATATATCCATATTAGTGCACATGTATATTGTTACACTCACATTGCGTATATATCCATTTACACATCCATACCTATATACATACAAATGTTACATACATGGGTGATATTGACATGATTTAAAAACTAAGGGACCGCACGAGACATTTTCAAAACTGGATCCTTTTTAAAGGAGCGATTTTCCCTTTCTTTTACTCTTAGTGTCATATGACACATTGCATGGATTTACGCATTGAGTTTGGATTTACGTGATTTCTTGATTTGGGAACCGGGGTATTATTTTAAGAAAATACGCACTGTTTTAAAAACCCGGTTTCCCTTGATATTATATTACAGTGCGTCCACCATGCGTTTTCTCGGTTCTAAGATGTGTGACATGTGAACCCGAATCGAGGAGCTGGACGAGGCCGATTGCGGGTACATGGTGGACCCGATATGGTATCCCGGGACGAGAACGGATCGCTGTGCAGTAGACGGTGAGCCTGGCAGAAGGACCACTACCTACCGGTGATTAGTTAGATCTGGCAGTTATCCGGAGGATACTGACCAGAGTTGAGACATGGATACGGGGCGACACGTACTGCCGGGGCCGAGGGCCGATTCCGCAGACGGAACCCGATACTTGAGGATTTGCGTGTCGATGCTTGACACGATGAATTATGATATTTTCGAGTGCCGATGCTAGGCATTCATGATTCCATGAGCTGTACAGGATTTGAGGGCCGATCAGAGTGACGGCGCCTGAGTTTTATTAGGATTTGGGTGCATTGATAGCCATCGGTTATTCTTCCACGTTGACATTCCGTGTATATGATATTTATTCCCATGCCAGCATTCATTATTTTGTATCTCATCCTGTAGCTATAGTACCTGATAGAGTACTTTTGCACGATTATTGCATACCCTACTTATCATATAAAGATGTTATTAGATTGCATTTGTTATGCACGATTATTGCATACCCTGCTTATCATATAGAGATGTTATTAGATTGCATTTGTTATGCACGATTATTGCATACCCTGCTTATCATATAGAGATGTTATTAGACCGCACTTGTTGCATGATTATTGCTCATATAGCTCATCATTTAGATGTTATCTGTTGGCATAGGTTAGAGTATCGCAGCACGTGCATACTCGCGATTACCTTTATATGTTATCTACTATTCACGAGTTGGCAATTCACCCCAGTTGTGCCACAGTGTTTGCAGGTCGCCCCTCAGAGTAGTCGCGGCAGACTGTTTTCTAGCATCTTTTGATACAAATACCACTACAGTTGGTGTGCTAGCCCTTTTGCTGATAGGTGTGTTTTTGTGCGGTATCTGTTTATTTTCCAGTTGTATACATTGTTGTATCTAGTACTCTCCATCTACCTTCATGATTTGACTTAGAGACCAGTTGTGAGGACGATGTATATTATTTTGTACTCTGGTGTCGAGCTCGTTGTGAGCCGACTTTATTTATGTAGTTTTATATTTTATGTTGTCTTCACTTATTTTTGTTCATTCTTCGCTACGGCGTCGTATCTTTCTTATCGTGGTGATTGTTTCCGCCGTTGGGCGTGATTGCTCCCGTTTGGGATGCTTCACTCTTATTGTATATCATTTTATTCATATATTGCCTTGTACCCGATTTCGGGGCTAGTTTTTACAAAGGAAATGCTGCCAAATTTTTTAAGATAATAACTGGAACTTTAAAAAAAAAATTCTAAATTACTTAAGGTTTTTTAAACGTTTTAACAAATGTTTCTATTAAATGTTTTAACACTCAATACTTTAATGGTTTTGATTTCTGGGTTTCGGCTTACTTAGTCGCGTTACGCCTGTAAACGTTACGTGGTTAAGTGCCGATCACGTGCCAAACTTTGGGTCGTGACACTAGGGTTGAGCATAATGGTTAGGTTTATATATATCTTAAGGAAAATAAAAGAGTAGACTTGGTCAATGGTTATCCACAAACTTTTACAAGCTTGTAGCCATGTCAAATATTCACCATTTTGAATTACCTTGATAAATAAAAACCCTAGAATTATCCTAACTATAGTGTAAGTCTCATACACCCATATTTCATCAAGCATGACACAATAAAATGTACATTAATATATATCACATATATATACTATATGCACACAAGTGAGAAAAAGAAATGTTTAGTAAGCAAATATTAGTTATTATAAATTAATATATCAAATATATAATTATACATTAAATTATCAAATCAACACATGATTTAATAATCTGGCTATATCACATACAACCGACTAATATCATATGAATCAACTTATCGAATCAACACTTGATCCGATAATCCGGCTATATCACATATAACCGACCGATTATTACATGTCGCTAGAATAGAATGCGGTATTACATACGTGCATTAATCTCGGTCCCGCACATATCATATATGTTCTCCTACTTCGTTTCGCATGAACCAGGAAACCTCTGTATAGGACTCTAAAGACCCCTCAATACGCCAGCAGTAGGTGATGATCATATCAAACATCCACAAGCCGCAAGCGGTCTGCTAAACGTAACGGCCACCCGGGTATTGAGCGATCAAAAGATCAACAAGCAAGCCTGCTCATACTCCTATGAATCCAATCAGTAACACTACCGTACAGTCCGGTCTCTACGTCAGATATGTCGCATATCACAGTCTGGCGGTGGTATAACATCAAACCCCAATTGCCTAATAAGTCATGCCGATGCAAGGTCCATAACGGTTCGAGAAACTACTGATAACACTTACCGGTAGATCTCAGCAACCCTGGCCAGGGATTTCCTGTTATGGCCAATCGAGTATAGCGCAACATCAACTCCCAATACCGGGAGAGACGAATCCCCTCCTATCGATCACTGCCTCCATGTGACTCGGGACTGTACCCAAAAATCACCTTTTTGCACGATCTCTTGACCGTGGTATGGTGGAAATCAAAGCACAGTGGGAATCACACAAGATTCTATAACGATCTTGGGTCGACAGACTAACCTGTACCAGTGTCACTAGAGAACTGCTACCTGACAATAGGTATAATACCATCTAAAAGTTCTTGGCGAGTCCGTTCAGTCTACCCAGTCTCCACTGAGCACCCGTATACCTTCTCTAATGTCAAACACCAATGGATATGGGATCATCCATCGCCCATCACATGGGTCGAGAAGCGTATACGCTAGTCTACTCTGGAGTATCGATGCCCTGTCTCAATACTCCCACGACTAGGAACAATCTAAGGATGTACTTACCGACTACTTCCGCCCCACTAGTATGATCCGCATCATAATCCTGGTAGTTAAGTAATTATCTTAAGGGCTTTATCAATATGTAATAGAGAGACAATGAGTGTACATGTTATGATAAAGATCAACCAGATAGCATACTATCATGTCGAGCAAGAAAGTCCTCCCTATATATGTCTAAGCATCCACTACAATATACATCACATGTACAGTAATGGCCTCTAGGGCATACATATAACTAACAACTCCCACCTCCCACCCTCGGTGCCGCAACGCCGATGGAGGAAGCCCAGAGGAAGTCTGTCTTCCACAGACTGGCTTCCTAAGAAGCAGCTTTGCTGACAGAATTAGTCCTCAAACAACTGGCACATGCCAAGGACCAAGGTCGACGCAAGGGGCAGAATATTCAAGCTCTCAAAAAAAAACAGGGGGCAGGCTCGGCAAAATCCTGAAGCTAATCAAATCCCGGCCGTAAGAAACGGTCGAGGTCGATATCGACATCATACAAAATGAGTTGGGGGAAATTATCCGTATGGTCCTATTTCAACCCCAGTGGTGAATGTTGTTGTTCCAACTGGGAATAGCTTCAAACTGTTGTGAAGGGTCAGACAAAATTCTCCTACCGCAATATTGAAGAAGTCTCCGCAGCCCATGGAGATCTCACGAGAAAAGAAACCAGTCCGCTCCCTGAGACAGCTTTCCTCATCTATATATAAGGTGTGGAAGCAGGTGAAGGGGACTCATCCCAAGATGGATCCTGATACAGGGGTTCCTCCCAAAACCAAAGCGGCTTTTCACAAAAAAGAGAAGCCCAATAAAGCTCAAGTGCCCGAAGCAAACTCCAAAGGCCAAAACTCCAAACACCCCAAGCCTGGGGGCATGGTAGTTCACATAGTCTATATGGTGAATTCCAAAGATGAAGTTCGAGCTTCTACTAGTCACTGACCTCAAACTCGGTCCCTGAAAAAAGTTGAACTGCAACGTGAAAAGCTGCAGGAAATGCTTGCTCAGGCGGTAGCAAACGCTAATTCATTATCTAAGGAAAATCCCGAGGACACACCCGAAGAAAGAGTAGAGAAGGAGTCGGTTATTGATTTCCTAAAGCGCTCTCTGAAAAAGAGAGATGAAGAAGCGGCAGAAATGTCCACTAAAATGAACCAAATGGCCCTTCTAATTCATAATATGGCTAGAATGATGGTTCAATCAGAACCATTGGCAGATGAACCGCCGGTAGTCGGTCTTAAAGATAAATATCATATTTCAAATCCTATGCAAACCTCATCAACGGATGAGGAGGAAATGATTCATAAAAGAAAAGATGGACACATATATCACTCAGCAAGTCAAAACTCACTATGCCAGTGAAGCAACAAATAGGCCAATCAAGACTGGTCGACCGTATCCAGCGTGCTACGATCAAATACAGTACCTGCCAGAATACATACTTCCGACTCCACGTGTACAAAGAAACTGGGAATCCTCGCCAGCATATTACATGATTTAAATCCATATGCGGAAATACTGGAGGAAATGACATACTACTCCTCTGACAGTTCGTCAGCGGTCTGGCGGGCATCACCTTCGTATGGTATGCGGAACTTCCAAATGATTTCGTGAATACCATCGACGAAATGGAGATGCCCTCCTATCAGAGATTCGCTAGTGTGAATAAACGCACTACCGTGACGGCACTGGTCAATAAAAAAAGGGTTAGACCGAAGAGACCCGGGTTCAATATGTTACCCAATGGTGAAATCTCTGGTCAAAATGCGGCAACGCATCAACGAAACTGCAGCTGTGGGAATGTTCATAGCACCCTTGACCCAAATTCAAGAGGTGTTCCCATGTACGCCCTCATCAAGCCGACAACCTTCCAAGAGCTCATGGATAAAATGACTCGATTAGATTAGCTGAGTCAAGACCCTTCATCATCTGATGAAGTTATATGAAAAGCGGAGGTAAGGTGGTATTTGTCGCCAACGCTCAACAAAAAATGAGCGACTTTGAAGCAAGCTGTCGCCAAAATAGCGACGGTGTGGGTAGTCGCTCCTCCCGAGGTACACACAGGGGGTATATTTCACACCGCATGAAGAATCTCTACGTAGGATGGTCCTTTCTTCTCAAAGAACAGAAAGGATATCAAGGGGCTTACAAGCGGGTCCTGCAACCAAGTGGAATATCCCACTTGAACCCAAAAAAAACACTATGTCCATAAGCAAAATGGGCACGGATGAAAACCCGAAAGGGTTCCGTGAGTAAAAACATCAGGGCTACCGGCGAGTTTGTGAAAACCCGAGAGGGCACAATCTCGTTAGAAAAAAGAGAAAAAGGCTTATATATACTCGCAAGGTCCTCTCGACTTTGTGAGGAGAAAATACCTGCGTGAGATCCTTACGACTCACAAAGGAGCAACACACTTAGGAGTCTTCATGACTTCTAAGGAGAAAATACACCTACGAGATCCACACGACTCGTTGGAAGAAAACCCTTTATGTGACCCTTACGGCTCGTAAAGTCGAAAGTCTTAGCCGATAGGATCCTAACCCTGTTTACTAAGCTTTCTTTGTCCAAATCGACATGGGTAAATGATGATTCGCTCCTGGCAATATCCCAGTTGTGGCGATACTGATGCATAAACGGTTATCAAACTCCAAGTTAATCTCTCCGGCAAATGCTGTGAAGGGTCCCGGCAGCGCCCCGGCCGTCGAAACGTGGCCAAAAGGCGGAACAAAAATTTCTAAAACCGGCGCTACCGCTACCTGAATCCCGTATCGACCTTAAACCCTATTCTAGCGAGCTAACTAAGTTAGAAAGGTTATACCAAGATGATCTGAGTCCTTCGGTCTTCATTCCAAGCTCCTAGCGATCCTTTGATGATGTTTGATTGCCGGTCTTGCTCCATCTTCGATACCGAGATGCTTTTGGAGTTTCGCTTTGCACAGTGATATATATGATATATCCTGCACCTTATTCGATGAGGAAAGAGCCGAGATCCCTTCACCGGAAGTGACCTCTTTAGCAAAACTAATAAAAGCCTCAAAATCACTCCATTTCAAAACTTCATTTGATTCTACAACGATATCAAGTTCATTACGCTCATGGTTTTTCTGAAAAAACCTGCGTAGCCCTCCGTCATTTCAGATAAGTACTACTTAGTATTCATGCTGCGGTAGTTTGGCCTCCGTCAAGGCGTAGTGTATGGTAGCTAACTAGTGCTTATCTGCTAGCATATGATACGATTGGATTAGGGTATTCGTACGGCATAGTTTGGCCTCCGTCAAGGGTCGTACGGGTGGGTTTAATTCAATCAAGAAATGACAGGTTGAACTTGACTAGCGCCCTATGGGTAGTTTGGCCTCCGTCAAGGTCATGGGACGCTAGGGGCAAAAGCATTATCGGGAGTTTCAAGTGTTGAAATTTGCAATGAGATTGCATATCTTCTATGAGATAGTTGGATCCCGATACCCACTGCGAGTAATTGTTACTCCTGGGAGAGTTTTACACAGGACAATTAGCCGATCAAGTAGGTGTCTAGAAAGGTGTCAACACGGTTACGCTTCTGGGAAAACGAGGTTTACTTTAATTAGGTCCGTGCGAAAGCACGGGGAACCTCCCTCAAAGTACCGACACTGGCCTGGCTGAAAGATTGGCGAAGGTGTAGGGTGTAATTAATCCCGGCTAGTCTTTCCTTTTAGGGTTTGAAGGAAGATTTGATAAAAACAGTGGGAGCCATCCTGATTAGATAAGATAATAACCAATCTGATCTTGCAAGAGCATACGCTAAAGTGTTTTCTTCTCTCTCTCTCTCTCCAGGTAGCGACCATGTCATGCCTTAATCAAGATAATAATATGGATGTATTGACCGAACCCGCATGTTATACTGTGCAGGGGAACGCTGAACCCGTTCTATCTTATAAGTGTTATAAGACTGAACAGGAAACAGGAGAATATCTGGATTCTCACGCCGCCCAAACGGAGAACATGCATGTTGATGCACCTTCTTCGGGTGTGTTTGTCATTGAGAACTGTTTTTCAGTTCACCCTACGTCCTGGGTATTAGATACCGGATCAGGATCCCATATATGTAAACAGTTACATGGGCTACGGAAAGGTAGAGAACTGGGAAAAGGTGATCATTCCGTTCAAGTAGGGAATGGTGCAAGTATTGCAGCCAAAGCAGTTGGCGAATATCACCTAGTATTACCAAGTGGTGATACAATGATTCTAAATGAGTGCTATTATATACCGAACATGATGTGCAACATTATATCAGTTTCTTTATTAAGTAAAGAAGGATATAATTTTGTAGTAAAGGATAATGTTATGAACAAATTCTTAAATCAGAAGTTGATTGCATCAGGCTCGTTACATAATGGCATATTCGTTCTAAATCAAAATACAGTTCTCAATATACAAGATACAAACAAGAGAAAAAGTTCAGAAATGAACGAATCCTTCTTGTGGCATTGTAGACTTGGTCATATCAATGCGACACGACTGGCTAAGTTACATAAAGATGGATATTTGAATTCGTTCAAATTATCATCTAATGATACTTGCCATTCATGTCTCAAAGGCAAGATGACCAAAACTCCGTTTACGGGACACGGAGAAAGAGTTACGGAACTCTTGGGACTGGTGCATAGCGATGTATGTGGTTCTATGTCTGCACATGCCAGGGATGGTTCTTCCTACTTCATTACATTCACTAACGATCTCTCAAGATTCGGATATGTGTTCCTAATGAAACACAAGTCTGAAGCTTTTGAGAAATTCAGAGAAAATAAAAACGAAGTAGAGAACCAAACGGGCAAAAGTATTAAGATCCTTCGATCTGATCGAGGAGGAGAATACATAAGCAATGAATTCAGAGATTATCTAAAAGAGAATGGGATTCTCTGTCAGCATACTCCTCCTTATACACCACAGCACAACGGTGTATCAGAGCGGAGAAATCGCACCCTATTAGATATGGTGCGCTCTATGATGAGTACAGCTGAGTTACCTATTTCCTTCTGGGGATATGCACTGGAGACAGCTGCATACCTATTGAATAGTGTTCCAACCAAATCAGTGCCTACCACTCCATATGAGATATGGAATGGTAAGAGACCATGTCTTAATTTTATTCAGATATGGGGTTGTCCGGCCTATGTTAAAACACAAAATCCGGACAAGCTCGAGGCAAGGTCTGTTCTATTAAAGTTTGTTGGATATCCCAAACATTCGCGAGGGTATATCTTCTACCACTCCGAGGAACAAAAAGTGTTTGTTTCTCGACATGCCACTTTCTTAGAAAAAGGTTTTCTTATGAAGCAGACAAGTGGCATTGAGGTAGAACTGGAAGAGGTTCCAGCGACACAAACTATAACAGAAGACTTGATAGAACCAGAGGATTCAGTAGTACCTCACGAACCCCAGCCGCTCCGCCGATCTAGCAGGGTTTCTCATCCGCCTCAGAGATACTGCGGTTTTCTCATTGATGGTGGAAGCGAGGATTACATCATGGAAGATGATGACCCAACTAGCTTCGAGCAGGCCATCACGATTAGGGACTCAGTGAAATGGCTGGATGCAATACGGTCTGAGATGGAATCCATGTACACCAACAAAGTATGGACTTTGGAAGATGCTCCTGAAGGGGTAAAACCCATTGGGAGCAAGTGGATCTTCAAGAAAAAACTTGGTGTAGATGGGAAAGTGGAGACTTTCAAAGCTAGACTTGTTGCAAAGGGGTTTCCGTCAAAGACCAGGTGTGGACTATGACGAGACCTTTTCTCCAGTAGCTATGCTTAAATCCATCCGGATCATGCTTGCCATCGCTGCATATCTTGATTACGAAATCTGGCAAATGGATGTTAAGACCGCCTTTCTAAACGGTGATTTAGAAGAGTGCGTGTACATGATTCAGCCAGAGGGCTTCGTAGACAGTGGGAGCAGCGGGAAGGTGTGCAAGCTGCTTAAATCCATTTATGGATTGAAGCAAGCATCGCGTAGTTGGAACATCTGCTTTGACATCGTTATCAAAGAGTTTGATTTCGTCAAAAACGTAGATGAACCTTGTATCTACAAGAAAGTGGCAGAGAGTAAGGTTGTCTTCCTCGTACTGTACGTGGACGACATACTCTTGATAGGAAATGACATTCCTATGCCGCAATCGGTCAAGCTCTTCTTATCACAAAGATTCTCGATGAAAGATCTTGGTGATGCCTCCTGCATATTGGGAATTAGGATCTATAGAGATAGATCCAAACGGATATTGGGATTGTCCCAATCCAGGTACATTGACACCATACTAAAGAGGTTTAGTATGGAAGAATCCAAGCGTGGGAACTTACCCACGATCTCTAGAGTCACTCTCTCCAAAGAGATGTCTCCCAAGACTAATTTGGAAGGAGCTCGCATGCAAGGGATACCCTATGCTTCAGCTGTAGGCTCTATCATGTATGCGATGCTATGTACCAGACCCGATGTAGCATACTCACTAAGTGTAGTGAGTAGGTATCAAGCAGATCCTGGAGAGAGTCACTGGACAGCTGTGAAGAGCATTCTCAAGTACTTACGAAGGACTAAAGAGATGCTCTTGGTGTATGGTAACGGAGAACTCCAAGTGGAGTCCTTTACCGATTCGAGCTTCCAGAGTGATAAGGACGACTCTAAGTCGCAGTCGGGATTTGTCTTTACCCTTTACGGAGGGCGGTTAGCTGGAAGAGTTCCAAGCAGGAAACCGTGGCAGACTCGACGATGGAGGCTGAATACATCGCTGTCAACGATGCTGCCAAAGAGGCTGTCTGGATCAAGAAGTTCATTACTGAACTTGGAGTGGTTCCATCCATTGAGCATCCAATACCTTTGTATTGCGAGGTGGTTTTGGCCAAGGAACCCAGGTCCCATCAGCGATCCAGGCATATTCTGAGGTGGTATCACCTGATCCGGGAGATAGTTGATCGCCGGGAGATCGAGGTCAGGAGGGTTGACACGAAGAATAACACAGTGGATCCACTCACGAAGGCCATTCCCCAGACACAGTTTGAGAGACTCTTTGGGATGCTCGGTATGCGATACTACAGCAGCTGGCCCTAGTGCAAGTGGGAGATTGTTAGTTGTATGTATGCCCTAGAGGCCAGTATTGTACAGATGATGTATATTATATTGGATGCTTGGATATATATAGAGATGAATTTCATGCTCGATATGATAGTATGCTATCTGGTTGCTCTTTATCTTAACATGTATACTTGTCTCTTTATACTGTCTTAGAGTTACATGTTGGTAAAGCCCTTAGGATGTGTACTTGACTACCTGGACTATGATGCGGATCATACTAGTGGGGACATGGTAGTCCATAAGTACATCTTTCAAGGTCCCTAGTCGTAGGTGTATCGAGACGGGGCATCGATATACCAGTGTAGACTAGCGTATACGCCTCTCGACCCATGAGATGGGCGATGGATGATCCCATATCCATTGGTGTTTGACATCAGAGATGGTATACGGGTGCTCAGTGGAGACTGGGTACCCTGGACGGACTCGCCGAGAACTACCGGATGGTATTATACCTCACGTCAGATGGCAGTTCTCAGGTGACACTTGTGCAGGTTAGTCTGTAGACCCGAGATCGTCGTAGAGTTTTGTGTGATTCCCACTGTGCTTTGATTTCCACCTTACCACGTCCATGAGGGCGTGCAAAACGGTGGTTTTTGGGTACAGTCCCGAGTCACATGGAGGCAATGAGCGATAGGAGGGGTTTCGTCTCTCCCGGTATTGGGGGTTGATGTTGCGCTGTGCTCGATTGGCCGTAACAGGGAAGTCCCTGGCCAGGGCTGATTCAGAGATTTGCTGGTAAGTGTTACCAGTAGTTTCTCGACCCGTTATGAGCCTCACATCGGCACGACTTATCAGTTATTGGGGTCTGACGTTTACCACCCCTAGACTTGATATGCGACATATCAGACGAGGAGACCGGACTGTACGGGAAGTGTTGCCGATTGGCTCGATGGGAGTTGTCACAGGTTCGCTTGTTTTCTTCTGATCGCTCAATACCCGGGTGGCCATTACGTTTAGCTGACCGCTTGCGGCTTGGGGGTGCTTGATATGATCATCACCCACTGCCGGCGTATTGACGAGTCTTAGAGTCCCACAAAGGAGTTACCTAGTCCAGGCGAAACGTCGTGGTGCGCGTATGCGATATGCGCATTGACCCGGTTAAAATGCGCGTATAGGATACCGTATATTGATCGGGCGGCTTGTTATTGGTGGGGTCGTATGTGATATGACCGGATTGATAAATCAAGTATTGATTTATCATTTAACCATTAGCTTCTCACTTGAAATCCTTTCTTGAGTTTGATGGATGTATGCATGCATGTATGCTTTCTTTATAGATTCATGCACATATGGATGTACATATACACATACATACATACATACATCCTTCATGGTTGTACATACATGAAAATGGTGGCAATGTAAGACTCACACCATGGTTTGATTTATATATAAATTATTATTGCATTTGATTTAAAAACAAAAGAAAAGAAAAGGATAATTCATGGATGCTTTCTACACTCTTCTTGACCTAACCATGCTCACCCACCAATTAACCATGGATTACTTTTCCTTTTGGGTTTTTAACTCAAGTTCAATAATTGTTCAACCATGGTTTGAGATGAGAGATAAAAAATATATATAGATATATTTTCCTTTTTCTATGAGAGTTTTTTTCTCATCTCTTATTCTATAAGGCCACCATCTTCTTCCTCCTTCATGCTTTGCTCTCTATATTTATCTAGTGAGCAAATTATTCATCTAGATAGGATTTTGAAGTGAGAAAAGCCACCACAACATCATTCTACACAAGTCTTGCCCACTTGTTTAGACTGTTAGCTTCGATTTTCATTCTTGATCTTGCGAAGTTGCTAGCTTGGACAAAGCGGACTCCGGGTGGATCATCGGTGACCTAGAGGAGTTCAAGCGGAGCTTTTTCAAACCCCAAGTAGCCAAGGAGTCTAGCATAGGGAGCTACAAAGGTTGTACTCTCAAAACCCTAGCTTTTCTTTCATGAGATGATATGCAAATTTTGAAACCCTAATTTTTCTAGGAACGATTCTTTGTTTGTTAACTTAGCACCCTAAAAATTCAATCTTTGGTACATGTGATGCTTCCAATCCCTTCGTGAGGTGCTAGGTTAACCCAACATTGGTATCAGAGCAGACCTAGAACATTAGGCAACACTTTTACGAAGTAAAAACTCCGATCGAACCAAAATACGACTTTTTAGAATCCTCTCTGGACAATTTTCCGAACCTGGTTATTTTCAGAATTAAAAATATGTAAAAAATAGAGTAAGGAATTCTAAGAAATACTGTGAAAAATGAAACCCTAATTCGCCAATTCCACCGCGGAACCGCGGCCATAGCTTGCTTAGGCCGCGGCTCCGCGGCCGTACAGAGCCTTTATGGTTTCATTTTTGTACAGTGTGTTCTTGTCTGCTTGTAGATGGTTTTGGGTATTTTTAATCTGAATTTTGTACTGTATATTCTGGAGATGGTTTTGGACTCGTCGATTCGATCGGAATTTTCATTTCGTGACTTTTCCGGATAAATTAGAAAGTATTGAAGTGTTTGAACGATTATCATTTGCTCACTTTTCACGGGGTTTAAATATTTTGGAGATACGTGCAAGTTTTGTGGTGGAACCTCTAGAAGACAACAAACCTTAACTCGATTATGTGACCATCTTGAACTGCCCTTTGAACCTTAGGGTTTGGGGCAGTACGGCGTGCCACATGTGAGGCGTTGGCTTGACCCTTCTACGGCTGGACCGCTACTACTGTGTCACACTCCGGGTTTTTGAACTCCGCTCAAGTGTTGAGCTTTAGGGAATCTTGGGTAATTGATCATTCGTTCGAATACTTTAATACTGTCTATTTATCTGGAATGTGATGCAATCTGTGGAATTCATATTACTAGACATGAAATACGAAGTATGTGATATTTCGCATTTATGATGTCTAAAGAGAATGTGGATTCCAGATATTGCAGTTTTACACTTTCTTTTCTGTGACCGTAAGTGTAGTATGTAGTGGTATTGCCGATTGTCGTTGCTATACATCGACGACAATCGTTGTATGCATACTTACTTACGTTGATGATATGAGATATTATGTGTTCTGAGATATGATGTGCATGATTGTCGTGATTGAATAGCCGGGGGGTTTTATGTGAGATAAGAGTTTTATATTTTCATTCATGTAAATTCAAATGCAATGTAATATTCTTTATTTGGGGCACTTCCGGGTTGAGGTTGATGCCACCAGTGTTGTATATTATTTACTTTTCCGCATTAGGATGGACCCAAGGAGGGGAGCACAGGTGACCGGGTTCTGGGGTTCAGTGGGAGGCCATCTCGAGGAGTCGAGACCGGGTCTCCTAAACTCCAGAATTGGTAGGGTCGCTTGCCGCTATCGTAGGGGTCCAGGGTGTGGGCTTGGCTATTCATCGCGACTGTGGAATCTGTATTTTCTATTGTTGGCTAAATACTAAATACGGACGTCCTAGTATATCCCACATTATATCTATGTTTCTGCTGCGATATCTGTGATGTGATCATTTGATATGTTGTGATGGATACATTATATAGTATATATGATATATTATATAGATGTTACTTATATTTTACACCCGCACTAGCCCTGCCCTGCTCTGTCGTTAGTTACCTAACCTAACGGTGCACGAGGGGACATCGAGGAGAATGCGGATGGCATAAGTGTACGTCGTATTTATCTTGATGTTTAGGTGACTTAAATGATGGGACTTCGTTAATGTAATTAATGAAAGAAAAGAAACCTAAAAGATATTGTAGAATCAAATTTTTAAATAAAAGGGTAGCTACAGTTTTGCTTTGCATAGCGGTATATATGATATACCCTGCACCTTATTCGATGGGGAAAGAGCCGAGATCCCTTCACCGGGAGTGACCTCTTTAGCAAAACTGGCAGATGCTACAACACTCGGTTTGACTTTTGACTGCTTTTGGAGTTTCGCTTTGCACAGTGATATATATGATATATCCTGCACCTTATTCGATGAGGAAAGAGCCGAGATCCCTTCACCGGGAGTGACCTCTTTAGCAAAACTAATAAAAGCCTCAAAATCACTCCATTTCAAAACTTCATTTGATTCTACAACGATATCAAGTTCATTACGCTCATGGTTTTTCTGAAAAAACCTGCGTAGCCCTCCGTCATTTCAGATAAGTACTACTTAGTATTCATGCTGCGGTAGTTTGGCCTCCGTCAAGGCGTAGTGTATGGTAGCTAACTGTGCTTATCTGCTAGCATATGATGCGATTGGATTAGGGTATTCGTACGGCGTAGTTTGGCCTCCGTCAAGGGTCGTACAGGTGGGTTTAATTCAATCAAGAAATGACGGGTTGAACTTGACTAGCGCCCTATGGTTAGTTTGGCCTCCGTCAAGGTCATGGGACGCTAGGGGCAAAAGCATTATCGGGAATTTCAAGTGTTGAAATTTGCAATGAGATTGCATACCTTCTATGAGATAGTTGGATCCCGATACCCACTGCGAGTAATTGTTACTCCTGGAAGAGTTTTACACAGGACAATTAGCCGATCAAGTAGGTGTCTAGAAAGGTGTCAACGGGGTCACGCCTCTGGGAAAACGAGGTTTACTTTAATTAGGTCCGTGCGAAAGCACGGGGAACCTCCCTCAAAGTACCGACACTGGCCTGGCTGAAAGATTGGCGAAGTTGTAGGGTGTAATTAATCCCGGTTAGTCTTTCCTTTTATGGTTTGAAGGAAGATTTGATAAAAACAGTAGGAGCCATCCTGATTAGATAAGATAATAACAAATCTGATCTTGCAAGAGCATACGCTAAAGTGTTTTCTTCTCTCTCTCTCTAGGTAGCGACCATGTCATCCGTTAATCAAGATAATAATATTGATGTATTGACCGAACCCGCATGTTATACTGTGCAGGGGAACGTTGAACCCGTTCTATCTTATAAGTGTTATAAGACTGAATAGGAAATAGGAGAATATCTGGATTCTCACGCCGCCCAAATGGAGAACATGCATGTTGATGCACCTTCTTCGGGTGTGTTTGTCATTGAGAACTGTTTTTCAGTTCACCCTACGTCCTGGGTATTAGATACCGGATCAGGATCCCATATATATAAACAGTTACATGGGCTACGGAAAGATAGAGAACTGGGAAAAGGTGATCATTCCGTTCAAGTAGGGAATGGTGCAAGTATTGCAGCCAAAGCTGTTGGCGAATATCACCTAGTATTACCAAGTGGTGATACAATGATTCTAAATGAGTGCTATTATATACCGAACATGATGTGCAACATTATATCAGTTTCTTTATTAAGTAAAGAAAGATATAATTTTGTAGTAAAGGATAATGTTATGAACATATTCCTAGATCAGAAGTTGATTGCATCAGGCTCGTTACATAATGGCATATTCATTCTAAATCAAAATACAGTCCTCAATATACAAAACACAAACAAGAGGAAAAGTTCAGAAATGAACGAATCCTTCTTGTGGCATTGTAGACTTGGTCATATCAATGCGACACGACTGGCTAAGTTACATAAAGATGGATATTTGAATTCGTTCAAATTATCATCTAATGATACTTGCCATTCATATCTCAAAGGCAAGATGATCAAAACTCCGTTTATGGGACACGGAGAAAGAGTTACGGAACTCTTGGGACTGGTGCATAGCGATGTATGCGGTCCCATGTCTGCACATGACAGGGATGGTTCTTCCTACATCATTACATTCACTGACGATCTCTCAAGATTCGGATATGTGTTCCTAATGAAACACAAGTCTGAAGCTTTTGAGAAATTCAGAGAATATAAAAACGAAGTAGAGAACCAAACGGGCAAAAGTATTAAGATCCTTCGATCTGATCGAGGAGGAGAATACTTAAGCAATGAATTCAGAGATTATCTAAAAGAGAATGGGATTCTCTGTCAGCATACTCTTCCTTATACACCACAGCACAACGGTGTATCAGAGCGGAGAAATCGCACCCTATTAGATATGGTGCGCTCTATGATGAGTACAGCTGAGTTACCTATTTCCTTCTGGGGATATGCACTGGAGACAGCTGCATACCTATTGAATAGTGTTCCAACCAAATCAGTGCCTACCACTCCATATGAGATATGGAATGGTAAGAGACCATGTCTTAATTTTATTCAGATATGGGGTTGTCCGACCTATGTTAAAACACAAAATCCGGACAAGCTCGAGGCAAGGTCTGTTCTATGTAAGTTTGTTGGATATCCCAAACATTCGCGAGGGTATATCTTCTACCACTCCGAGGAACAAAAAGTGTTTGTTTCTCGACATGCCACTTTCTTAGAAAAAGGTTTTCTTATGAAACAGACAAGTGGCATTGAGGTAGAACTGGAAGAGGTTCCAGCGACACAAACTATAACAGAAGACTTGGTAGAACCAGAGGATTCAGTAGTACCTCACGAACCCCAGCCGCTCCGCCGATCTAGCAGGGTTTCTCATCCGCCTCAGAGATACTACGGTTTTCTCATTGATGGTGGAAGCGAGGATTGCATCATGGAAGATGATGACCCAACTAGCTTCGAGCAGGCCATCACGAGTAGGGACTCAGTGAAATGGCTGGATGCAATGCGGTCTGAGATGGAATCTATGTACACCAACAAAGTATGGACTTTGGAAGATGCTTCTGAAGGGGTAAAACCCATTGGGAGCAAGTGGATCTTCAAGAAAAAACTTGGTGTAGATGGGAAAGTGGAGACTTTTAAAGCTAGACTTGTTGCTAAGGGTTTTCGTCAAAGGCCAGGTGTGGACAATGACGAGACCTTTTCTCCAGTAGCTATGCTTAAATCCATCCGAATTATGCTTGCCATCACTGCATATCATGATTACGAAATCTGGCAAATGGATGTTAAGACCGCCTTTCTAAACAGTGATTTAGAAGAGTGCGTGTACATGACTCAGCCAGAGGGCTTCATAGACAGTGGGAGCAGCGGGAAGGTGTGCAAGCTGCTTAAATCCATTTATGGATTGAAGCAAGCATCGTGGAGTTGGAACATCTGCTTTGACGTCGTTATCAAAGAGTTTGATTTCGTCAAAAACGTAGATGAACTTTGTATCTATAAGAAAGTGGCAGAGAGTAAGGTTGTCTTCCTCGTATTGTACGTGGACGACATACACTTGATAGGAAATGACATTCCTATGCTGCAATCGGTCAAGCTCTTCTTATCACAAAGATTCTCGATGAAAGATCTTAGTGATGCCTCCTGCATATTGGGAATTAGGATCTATAGAGATAGATCCAAATGGATATTGGGATTGTCCCAATCCAGGTACATTGACACCATACTAAAAAGGTTTAGTATGGAAGAATCCAAGCGTGGGAACTTACCCACGATCTCTGGAGTCACTCTCTCCAAAGAGATGTCTCCCAAGACTGATTTGGAGAGAGCTCGCTGTAGGGTTCCTAGGCACACTAATGAGGTCTCACAAGGCATCAACCATGCCAATTTTAAATTTTACGGGTGCCGAGAAACCCTAACAAGATCATTGGCTAGATTTTTAGGCGACAAAGCAACTAGTTAACAAATTAACTACAAGAACGGAAATACAACCTTTGTAGATCCGGTCCTCCACCTCCACGGCTCCGTGATGAAGTCCTCTCCGCTGTCCAAATCGAACCATGACTCTTGCATCGGCTTCATCGGAGAAAAAGCGGGCTAGGTCATCGACGACGATGCCGAAGATGATCTACGTCGAGGCATCACTAGATCAAGCTCCACCTTCACCAAGCCTTGAAAACTTGTGATGGAAACACCCTATACTACTTGGCAAGAGGTAGAGGATGAAGAAATAGGAAGTGGGTTCACTTTAGAATTGGATTTCTCACTCTTTTTCTCAAGTTGCCATTGATGGAGGCAAGCTTGCTTCATTGTTGAAGATGAAGAAGAAGAAGAAAGTATATCATAAGTATTATCCAAAATGAATAATAAAATGAATACTTATCATATCCTAACCTTGGTTAGGTGTAGAGAATAGACTAGGGTTAAATGGAGTGGTTAGGGTTAAGCATGAGACAAAATGGTCACTTTGGTCAAATGTTCAAGAAGCTTCAACTAGAAAACAAATTAAGCCACCATTTTCCCTTTATGCTTATCATTTTCAAAATGAATAACTAAATAAGATAAATCAAAAAGAAAACAAAACCCTAACCATTCATATAACCATGGTTTAGTCTTTACACAAACCCAAGTTAGCATGCATCATCAAACATGATACAAACTTGTGTACAAAAGTATATCACATATACAATGTGCACAAACCAAGTGAGAAAATCCATTTAAAGTGAACCAATACTAGTTAGTGCAAAGTAATATATAAAATATATAATTATGCATTAAATCATTAAATCAACACTTGATTCAATGATCCGGTCATGTCGCACACAACCGACTAGTATTCAATGTATCGGCTTATCGAATCAATACTTGATTCGATAACTAGGTTATATCGCATACAACCAATCGATACATTCATCGCGAGAATAGAATACGGTATCACATACTGGTATTATTCTCGGTCCCGCACATATCTTATATGCGCTCCTATTTCGTTTCGCTTGAGCCAGGAAACCTCTGTGTAGAACTCTAAAGACTCATCAATACGCCGGCAGCAGGTGATGATCATATCAAACACCCACAAGCTGCAAGCGGTCTGCTAAACGTAACGGCCACCCGGGTATTGAGCGATCAGAAGATCTACGAGCAAGCCCGCTCACACTCCAGTGAATCCAACCAGTAACACTACCGTACAGTCCGGTCTGATCGTCTGATATGTCGCATATCTCACCTAAGGGTGGTAAACGTCAGACCCCAATAGCTCGATAAGTCGTGTCGATATGAGGTCTCTAACATTTCGAGAAACTACTGGTAGTACTTACCAGTAAATCTCAGCAACCCTGGCCTGGGATTTCCTGTTATAGCCAATCGAACACAGCGCAACATCAACTCCCTATACCGGGAGAGACGAATCCCCTCCTATCGCTCATTGCCTCCATGTGATTCGAGACTGTACCCAAAAACCACCGTTTTGCACGCCCTCTTGGACGTGGTAAGATAGAAATCAAAGCACAGTGGGAACCACACAAGACTCTATGACGATCTCGGGTCAACAGACTACTCTGTACCAGTGTCACCAGAGAACTGCCATCTGACGTAAGGTATAATACAATCTGGGAGTTCTCGGCGAGTCCGTCCAGTGTACCCAGTCTCCACTGAGCACCCGTATATCATCTCTGATGTCAAATACCAATGGACATGGGATCATCCATCGCCCATCTGTACCGGTCGAGAAGGTATACGCTAGTCTACTCTGGTATATCGATGCCCCGTCTCGATACACCCACGACTAGGGACTTTGAAGGATGTACTTATAGACTATCTGTCCCCACTAGTATGATCTGCATCATAGTCCAGGTAGTCAAGTACACATCCTAAGGGCTTTACCAACATGTAACAGAGAGACAATCAGTATACACGTTAAGGTAAAGGGCAACCAGATAGCATACTATCATGTCGAGCAAGAAAGTCCTCCCTATATACGTCCTAGCATCCACTACAATATACATCATATGTACAGTAATGGCCTCTAGGGCATACATACAACTAACAATCTCCCACTTGCACTAGGGCCATCTGTAGCAGTGGTTGTAGTATCTCATACTCAACCATCCTATAAAAGTCTCTCTCTGGGAAAAGGCCTTTGTGAGTGGATCCGCCGTGTTGTCCTCTGAGTCTACTCTCCTGTCCTCGATCCCCTGGAGATCAACCATCTCCATGATCAGGTGATGCTGCCTCAGAATATGTCTGGATCATTGATGGGACGGGCGTTCCTTGGCATAAGCCACAGCTCCATTGTCTCACAATGGTAGGAACGAAGTTCATCTCATGAACTATTATCCACCCAAACAGCCTCTTTGGTAGCATCTTAAGTAGCGATGTATCGAGCCTTTATCATCTAGTATGCCACGGTATCTAGCTTGGAACTCTTCCAACATACTGTCCCTTTACTGAGGGTAAAGAAAATGCCTGTGACTGACTTTCAGTCGTCCTTATCACTCTGGAACCCTTCCAGTGATTCTCCCCAGGATCGATTGATACCATCTCACTACAACTAGTGAGAATCCTAACATCCAATTAGATCTATCTCATAGATCCAAAACCCAGGATTTAGGAGGTATCATTTTTATCCTATATGGAGAATCATTGTGATAAACGGAGATTGACCGAGCGTAGCATAAGAAACTCCTTCCCTATCAAGAGCATGTCATCCATGTACTCTACGAGGATCATCACTATACTCCCTACTACCTTTTTGTGTATACAAGGTTCATCTACCATTTTGATGATGTCAAACTCTTTGACTAACACATCAAAACAGATGTTCCAACTCTGCGATGCCTGCTTTATCCTATAAAGCATCTTATACACGTTTCCGCTGCTCCCACTGTCTACGAAGCCCTCTGGCTGTGTACTTATAGACGTTCTCTTCTAAAACATGATTTAGAAAAGCAGTCATGGTACCCAACCGCCAGATATCGTAGTCATGGTGTGTAGCCGTGGCAAGTAGGATCTGGATGGACTTAAGCATAGCCACTTGAAAAGGTTTCATCATTATCCACGCCTGGTCGATGACGAAAAGCTTTAACAAGTCTAGCTTTGAAAGTCTCAACTTTTCCATTTACACCAAGTAATCTTCTCAAGATATACTTGCTCTTGATGGGGATTTAACCCTTCAGATATCGCAACCAAAGTCCATACTTTGTTGGTGTATAAGGATTCCATCTCAGATCGCTAAGCATCCAGCCATTCTTACAGAGTCCCACTCCTGATGGCCAGCTCGAAACTAGTTAGGTCACCATCTCATGATGCAATCCTCGCTCCCACTGTCATAGAGGAACCGAAGTATCTCTCAGGTGGGTGAAGAACCCTACTAGATCGGCGGAGAGGCTGAGGTTCGTTGGAATCTACTGAATCCTTTGGTTCTACCAAATCATCTGCTGTAGTTCGTATAGCTGGAACATTTCCAGTTCTACATCACAGACCTTGCCTCGAGCTTGTCCGGATTTTTCTTTTAGACATAGGCCAGACAACCCCAAATCTTAACCAACTTAAGATATGGGCTCTTCCCTTATCATATCACATATGAAATGGTAGGCAACTGATTTGATTTGAACCCTATTCAATAGGTAAGCATCTTCTCAAGTGCATAACTTCCAAAAGGAAATAGGTAACTCAGTATTACTCATCATAGAGCACACCTTATCATACAGGGTGTGATTGCTCCACCCCGATATACCATCGTGCTATGGTGTATACGGAGGAGTAATGCTGAGAGAGAATCTCATTCTCCTTAAGAATATTCCTGGAATTCCGTGCTCAAGTATTCTCCTCCCTGATCTCATCATAGGACATAATACTTATACCCGTTTTGGCTCTCTACTTCTTACTTATATTCTGTGAATATCTCAAAAGGTTCGGACTTGTGTTTCAACAGGAACATATGTCTGAATCTTGAGAGATTATCATCAGAGAATGTAATGAAGTATAAAGAACTGGTCCTGGCATATGTAGACAGGGGACCTACATACATCAACATGTATCAATCCTAAGAGTTTACTAACTCTTTCTCTGTTTCCAATAAGCAGAGCTGGTGTCATTATATCTTTGTGACATGACTGGCAAGTTTCATAAGATGCAAATTCAAACTGATTTAAATATGCATCTAAAATGTAACTTAAGCCAATCGGGTCGCATTGATATGACCTAGTCTATAATGCCTCAAGAAGGATTCGTTCATTTCTGAACTCTTCCTCTTGTGTGTGTTCCGTATTCTAAAGAACTGTAGTTTGATTTAGAACATCAATGCTTTTAGATAACGTGCCTGAACCGATCAACTTTTGATATAGGAAATGTTCAAAACATTATCCAACTATACAAAATTTTATCATTTCTTTACTAATAAAGAGACTGATATGATTTTGTATATCAGGTTCGGTATCTAATAACATTCATTCAGAATCAATGTATTGGTAATACAGGGTGACAGTGACCAACAGACTTGGCTGCAACACTTGCCCCGTTTTCTGTCTCATGAAACTTATCACCCGTTCTCAGTTTTTCTATCCAGTTGTAGCCCTATGTAACAGATTACATATCTGGGATCCTGATCCGGTATCATATACCCAGGATGTAGAGGATACAGAGAAACAGTTCTTCGTAATGAACACACCCGAAGATGATGCATCAGCATGCACTCTCTTCGTTTGGGCGGCACGGGAAATCTGGTATTCCCCAATTTCCTGCTCTGTCTTATAACAATTATAAGTTGGAGCGGGACCAACGTTCCCCAGCCAGTATAACAAGCGGGTTCGGTCTATAATCCGTATTATTATCTTGATTAAGGCGTGATTTGGTCGCTACCTGGAGAGAGAGAGAAGAAAACACTCAGCGTGCGCTCTTGCAAGAATAGATTGGTTTTTATTTTATCTAATCAGGATGGCCCCCACTACTTTTTATCAAATCTTCCTCCAAACCCTAAGAGGAAAGACTAGCCGGGATTAATTACACACTGCAAGTTCGCCAATCTTTCAGCCAGGCCAGTGTCGGTACTTTGAGGGAGGCCCCCCGTGCTTTCGCACGAACCTAATTAATGTAAACCTCGTTTTCCCAGAGGCGTAACCCCGTTGACACCTTTCTAGACACCTACTTGATCGGCTAATTGTAATATGTAAAACTCTCCCAGGAGTAACAATTACTCGCAGCGGGTATCGGGATCCAACTATCTCATAGAAGGTATGCAATCTCATTGCAAATTTCAACACTTGAAATTCCCGATAATTTTGCCCCTAGCGTCCTATGACCTTGACGCAGGCCAACAAACCATAGTGCGCTAGTCAAGTTCAACCCGTCATTTCCTGATTGAATTAAACCCACCCGCACGACCCTTGACGCAGGCCAACAAAGTCGCACGACTACCCTAATCCAATCTGCATCATATGCATAAGCAGATAAATAATAGTTAGCTACCGCACACTACGCCTTGACGCAGGCCAACAAACGTAGCACGAATACTAACTACTACTTATCTGAAATGACGGAGGGCTACGACGGGTTTTTCTGAAAACCTATTGCGTAATGAACTTGATATCGTTATAGAATCAAATGATTTTAAAATGGAGTGTTTTTGAGGCTTTTCTAGTTTTGCTAAAGGAGTCACTCCCGGTGAAGGGATCGTCGGTCCTTTCCTCGTCGAATGAGGTGCGGGATATATCATATATATCACTGTGCAAAACAAAAACTCTTAAAAGCAATCAAAAGACAAACCGAGTGTGTAGCATCTGCCAGTTATTGCTAAAGGAGTCACTCCCGGTGAAGGGATCTCGGTCCTTTCCTCATCGAATAAGGTGCAGGATATATCACATATACCTCTGTGCAAAACAAGAACTGTAGCTACCTGTTTTATTTTTGAAATTCGATTCTACAACATCTTAGGTTTCTTTTATTTCATTAATCACATTAATGAAGTCCCATCATTTAATTACCTAAACATCACAGATAAATACAACGTACACTTATGCCATCCGCATTCGCCTCGATGTCCCCTCGTGCACCGTTAGGTTAGATAACTAACGGCAGAGCTGGGCAGGGCTAGCGCGGGTGTAAAACATAAGTAACGTCTATATAATATATCATATATACTATATAAAGTATCCATCACAGAACATCACATGATCACATCACAGATATCGCAGCAGAAGAATCATATGAAATATTGGATATACTAGGACGTCCGTGTTTTCAATACGAGCCAGTATAAAACACGGATTCCACGGTCGCGATGAATAGCCAAACCCACACCCCAAGACCCCTATGAGAGCGGCAAGCCACCCTACCAATTCTAGAGTTAGGAGACCCGGACTCGACTCCTCGAGTTGGTCTCCCACTGGACTCCAGAACCCGGTTACTTGTGCCCTCCTCCTTAGGTCTATCCTAGTGCGGAAAAGTAAATAATATACAAAGGGTGACATCTTCCGCAACCTGGAAGTGCCCCAATAAAAGAATATTACATACAAGTTTTTACATGAATGAAAATGAAAAACACTCATCTCACATAAAAAACCCCGGCTATTCAAACACGACGATCCAATATAACATATCCAGCAACACATAACATCACATGTCATCAACGTAAGTAAATATGCGCATCCCAATTGTCGTTGACATATAGCAACGAAACCGGCGATATCACATATTACACTTACGGTCACAGAAAAGAAAGTGTAAAACTACAACAGTTGGAATCCGCAATCTGCATAGACATCGCATGCCTAATCAAATGAATACCTTAGACATCACATGCCTAACAATTATAAACCCCGCATTTTAGTCTCATTATCGAAAACACTTTTCAATATTAAGTCGGGCAATTCAACAAGATTCCCGACATCCTGATCGAATGCTCGTCGCAAACTTCAGTAGGCGGCCGCACCCCCGATACCGTCGACGAATTGCACCAAGGCGGAGCACCGCTGCCGCAAGCACCCGAACGGACGCTTTCGGCGACGGGGTTCTCCTACAGTCACTTGGTCGGGGCTATGGAGTGAGGCTGTCTATTAAGTTTACCCGGCGAGTATCCGCGTACGCTACGTGATTGCGACGGACTTTTGATCGCATCAAAATTCCGTGGCAACCGATCAAGTGAGACTAAACTGCTATGTTTATAACATTCATTCAGTTATCTCATAACTACTTATGAATTCCAATTATTGTATCCCTTTCCAGATAAATAGAAAATGTTAAACTTTCCGATCGAACATTCGAACACCCAAGTTTTCCCGAAACCGCTCAACACTTGAAACAAGTTCAAAGACATTCACTTCATGCCTCAGTACCAACGGTCCAGCCGTAGAAGGGTCAAGCCAACGCCTCACATGTGGCACGCCGTACTGCCCAAAACCCGATGGTTCAAAGGGCAGTTCAAGACGGTCACATAATCGAGTTAAGGTTTATTGTCTTCTAGAGGGACCATCGCGTTACTTGCACTACTTAGAACGTCTTTAAACCACAGGAAAATCCAACACTTGGAAATTTTCCGGTAGGGGAAAAGGTGGGTATTTATATCCGGTCGAACTCTTTTAACATATTTTAAAATTGTCCGGAAAAACACATAGACAAAGTTTGACAATCTGATCGAATGTACGAACTCCCAATACAACCCAAAATACTCAACTCTTGATTTCAGATTAAAAATTCCCAGGAAAACCAGCACTGCCAAATAGGAATTACTGTGCAAAATTTAATGGGAGAAGAGACAAAAGGGCCGCGGAACCGCCGCATTAGCATGCTAATGCCGCGGTTCCGCCGCACTTTTATGGAATTAGGAGCTAAATTTTGCGCCGTAATTCTTATATTTCCCTGCTGATTTTTCTGCATATTTTTAATTTGCAAAAATCCACAAATTTGAAAAATGTACAGAGAGCAATATTAGGGTTAGGGTTTCGGTTCGATCGGATTTCTAACTACGTCTACGCATCGCCTAAGGCTCTAGCTAGGCTCTGATACCACTGTAGGGTTCCTTGGCACACTAATGAGGTCTCACAAGGCATCAACCATGCCAATTTCAAATTTTACGGGTGCCGAGAAACCCTAACAAGATCGTTGGCTAGATTTTTAGGCGACAAAGCAACTAGTTAACAAATTAACTACAAGAACGGAAATACAACCTTTGTAGATCCGGTCCTCCACCTCCATGGCTCCGTGATGAAGTCCTCTCCGCTGTCCAAATCGAACCATGACTCTTGCATCGGCTTCATCGGAGAAAAAGCGGGCTAGGTCATCGACGACGATGCCGAAGATGATCTACGTCGAGGCATCACTAGATCAAGCTCCACCTTCACCAAGCCTTGAAAACTTGTGAAGGAAACACCCTATACTACTTAGCAAGAGGTAGAGGATGAAGAAATAGGAAGTGGGCTCACTTTAGAATTGGATTTCTCACTCTTTTTCTTAAGTTGCCATTGATGGAGGCAAGCTTGCTTCAATGTTGAAGATGAAGAAGAAGAAGAAAGAATATCATAAGTATTATCCAAAATGAATAATAAAATGAATACTTATCATATCCTAACCTTGGTTAGGTGTAGAGAATAGACTAGGGTTAAATGGAGTGGTTAGGGTTAAGCATGAGACAAAATGGTCACTTTGGTCAAATGTTCAAGAAGCTTCAACTAGAAAACAAATTAAGCCACCATTTTCCCTTTATGCTTATCATTTTCAAAACGAATAACTAAATGAGATAAATCAAAAAGAAAACAAAACCCTAACCATTTATATAACCATGGTTTAGTCTTTACACAAACCCAAGTTAGCATGCATCATCAAACATGATACAAACTTGTGTACAAAAGTATATCACATATACAATGTGCACAAACCAAGTGAGAAAATCCATTTAAAGTGAACCAATACTAGTTAGTGCAAAGTAATATATAAAATATATAATTATGCATTAAATCATTAAATCAACACTTGATTCAATGATCCGGTCATGTCGCACACAACCGACTAGTATTCAATATATCGGCTTATCGAATCAATACTTGATTCGATAACTAGGTTATATCGCATACAACCAATCGATACATTCATCGCGAGAATAGAATACGGTATCACATACTGGTATTATTCTCGGTCCCGCACATATCTCATATGCGCTCCTATTTCGTTTCGCTTGAGCCAGGAAACCTCTGTGTAGGACTCTAAAGACTCGTCAATACGCCGGCAGCAGGTGATGATCATATCAAACACCTACAAGCCGCAAGCTGTCTGCTAAACGTAACGGCCACCCGGGTATTGAGCGATCAGAAGATCGACGAGCAAGCCCGCTCACACTCCAGTGAATCCAACCAGTAACACTACCGTACAGTCCGGTCTGATCGTCTGATATGTCGCATATCTCACCTAGGGGTGGTAAACGTCAGAACCCAATAGCTCGATAAGTCGTGTCGATATGAGGTCTATAACATTTCGAGAAACTGCTGGTAACACTTACCAGTAAATCTCAGCAACCCTGGCAAGGGATTTCCTGTTATAGCCAATCGAACACAGCGCAACATCAACTCCCTATACCGGGAGAGACGAATCCCCTCCTATCGCTCATTGCCTCCATGTGATTCGGGATTGTACCCAAAAACCACCGTTTTGCATGCCCTCTTGGACGTGGTAAGATGGAAATCAAAGCACAGTGGGAACCACACAAGACTCTATGACGATCTCGGGTCAACAGACTACTCTGTACCAGTGTCACCAGAGAACTGCCATCTGACGTAAGGTATAATACCATCTGGGAGTTCTCGGCGAGTCCGTCCAGTGTACCCAGTCTCCACTGAGCACCCGTATATCATCTCTGATGTCAAATACCAATGGATATGGGATCATCCATCGCCCATCTGTATGGGTCGAGAAGGTATACGCTAGTCTACTCTGGTATATCGATGCCCCGTCTCGATACACCCACGACTAGGGACTTTGTAGGATGTACTTATAGACTATCTGTCCCCACTAGTATGATCTGCATCATAGTCCAGGTAGTCAAGTACACATCCTAAGGGCTTTACTAACATGTGACAGAGAGACAATCAGTATACACGTTAAGGTAAAGGGCAACCAGATAGCATACTATCATGTCGAGCAAGAAAGCCCTCCCTATATACGTCCTAGCTTCCACTACAATATACATCATATGTACAGTAATGGCCTCTAGGGCATATATACAACTAACACTCGCATGCAAGGGATACCATATGCTTCAGCTGTAGGCTCTATCATGTATGCGATGCTATGTACCAGACCCGATGTAGCATACTCACTAAGTGTAGTGAGTAGGTATCAAGCTGATCCTGGAGAGAGTCACTGGACAGCTGTGAAGAGCATTCTCAAGTACTTACGAAAGACTAAAGAGATGCTCTTGGTGTATGGTAAAGGAGAACTCCAAGTGGAGTCCTTTACCGATTCGAGCTTCCAGAGTGATAAGGACGACTCTAAGTCGCAGTCGGGATTTGTCTTTACCCTTTACGGAGGGGCGAATACATCGCTGCCAACGATGCTGCCAAAGATGCTGTCTGGATCAAGAAGTTCATTACTGAACTTGGAGTGGTTCCATCCATTGAGCATCCAATACCTTTGTATTGCGATAACAATGGAGCGGTGGCTTTAGCCAAGGAACCCAGGTCCCATCAGCGATCCAGGCATATTCTGAGGTGATCACCTGATCCGGGAGATAGTTGATCGCCGGGAGATTGAGGTCAGGAGGGTTGACACGAAGAATAACACAGCGGATCCACTCACGAAGGCCATTCCCCAGACACAGTTTGAGAGACTCTTCGGGATGCTCGGTATGCGATACTACAGCAGCTGGCCCTAGTGCAAATGGGAGATTGTTAGTTGTATGTATGCCCTAAAGGCCAGTATTGTACAGATGATGTATATTATATTGGATGCTTGGACATATATAGAGATGACTTTCTTGCTCGATATGATAGTATGCTATCTGGTTGCTCTTTATCTTAACATGTATACTTTTCTCTTTATACTGTCTTAGAGTTACATGTTGGTAAAGCCCTTAGGATGTGTACTTGACTACCTGGACTATGATGCGGATCATACTAGTGGGGACATGGTAGTCCATAAGTACATCCTTCAAGGTCCCTAGTCATGGGTGTATCGAGACGGGGCATCGATATACCAGTGTAGACTAGCGTATACGCCTCTCGACCCATGAGATGGGCGATGGATGATCCCATATCCATTGGTGTTTGACATCAGAGATGGTATACGGGTGCTCAGTGGAGACTGGGTACCCTGGACGGACTCGCCGAGAACTCCCAGATGGTATTATACCTCACGTCAGATGGCAGTTCTCAGGTGACACTTGTGCAGGTTAGTCTGTAGACCCGAGATCGTCATAGAGTCTTGTGTGATTCCCACTGTGCTTTGATTTCCACCTTACCACGTCCATGAGGGCGTGCGAAACGGTGGTTTTTGGGTACAGTCCCGAGTCACATGGAGGCAATGAGCGATAGGAGGGGTTTCGTCTCTCCCGGTATTGGGGGTTGATGTTGCGCTGTGCTCGATTGGCCGTAACAGGGATGTCCCTGGTCAGGGCTGATTCAGAGATTTGCTGGTAAGTGTTACCAGTAGTTTCTCGACCCGTTATGAGCCTCACATCGGCACGACTTATCAGTTATTTAGGTCTGACGTTTACCACCCCTAGACTTGATATGCGACATATCAGACGAGGAGACCGGACTGTATGGGAAGTGTTGCCGATTGGCTTGATGGGAGTTGTAGCAGGTTCGCTTGTTTTCTTCTGATCGCTCAATACCCGGATGGCCGTTACGTTTAGCTGACCGCTTGCGGCTTGGGGGTGCTTGATATGATCATCACCCACTGCCGGCGTATTGACGAGTTTTAGAGTCCCACAAAGGAGTTACCTAGTCCAGGCGAAACGTCGTGGTGCGCGTATGCGATATGCGCGTGGACCCGGTTAAAATGCGCGTATAGGATACCGTATATTGATCGGGCGGCTTGTTATTGGTGGGGTCGTATGTGATATGACCGGATTGCTAAATCAAGTATTGATTTATCATTTAACCATTAGCTTCTCACTTGAAATCCTTTCTTGAGTTTGATGGATGTATGCATGCATGTATGCTTTCTTTATAGATTCATGCATATATGGATGTACATATACACATACATACATACATCCTTCATGGTTGTACATACATGAAAATGGTGGCTATGTAAGACTCACACCATGGTTTGATTTATATATAAATTATTATTGTATTTGATTTAAAAACAAAAGAAAAGAAAATGATAATTCATGGATGCTTTCTACACTCTTCTTGACCTAACCATGCTCACCCACCATTTAACCATGGATTACTTTTCCTTTTGGGTTTTTAACTCAAGTTCAATAATTGTTCAACCATGGTTTGAGATGAGAGATATAAAATATATATAGATATATTTTCCTTTTTCTATGAGAGTTTTTTTCTCATCTCTTATTCTATAAGGCCACCATCTTCTTCCTCCTTCATGCTTTGCTCTCTAGATTTATCTAGTGAGCAAATTATTCATCAAGATAGGATTTTGAAGTGAGAAAAGCCACCACAACATCATTCTACACAAGTCTTGCCCACTTGTTTAGAGTGTTAGCTTCGATTTTCATTCTTGATCTTGCGAAGTTGCTAGCTTGGACAAAGCGGACTCCGGGTGGATCATCGGTGACCTAGAGGAGTTCAAGCAGAGATTTTTCAAACCCCAAGTAGTCAAGGAGTCTAGCGTAGGGAGCTACAAAGGTTGTACTCTCAAAACCCTAGCTTTTCTTTCATGAGATGATATGCAAATTTTGAAACCCTAATTTTTCTAGGAACGATTATTTGTTTGTTAACTTAGCACCCTAAAAATTCAATCTTTGGTACATGTGATGCTTCCAATCCCTTCATGAGGTGCTAGGTTAACCCAACAATTAACCCCTCACCTATAGTGGCCGGCCTCTTTCTCCTCCACACAAAATAAAAACATTTTCTTTTGTCAAATTAAACAAATCCAAACCATACCATGCACCATGCTTTGACTCATGCCCATGCCTTTTCCTAGTCACCTTTTCCACCTCATTTCCTAATTGATTTGTTAATAGAAAATCAATAATGAGGCGGCATCTTCTAGAAGCTATTCCGTATAAAATACGGAATACTTCCCGGTACATGTATCAAAAATACATATACGCGTATTCGTACAAAAATACGAATAGCCAAGAGAGAAAATAAATAGCGAACAATAATACTAGAATACATATATATAAATACATATGTAAATTATTAAATCAAAACCTGATTTAATAATCTGGCTTAATTCTAAGCCGCTAATATTATCAACCGCCCGATTAAAGTCAGCGCAGCATGCACATATTTAATCGGACACCTGTATGTACCAACATACGCCATGTACACCATATCGCCTGAACCGTGAAAACCCTCTGTGTGGGACTCTAAAGACTCGTCAATATGCTGGCAGTGGGTTTAATCACAAGCACGTCAGCGGCACTAGCTGTACGTAACGGCTACCTAGGTATTGAGCGAAAGGGAGGCCGACGAGCAAACTCATCCTAAACCCCTACTGAACCTGACAATGACAATATCCGTACAGTCCGATCTGTTCGTCTAAGAGTATCGCATATCGAGTATAATGGGGTGGATAAAGTCAGACCCCCAACAACGCGATATTCAGTGTCGGTATGAAACCCATCACCACCTGAGAAACTATCGATCCTGGATCGATAATTCTCGTCCACCGTGGCCACGGATTTATGGTGATGGTCATCCATACACAACGCGACATCAACGCCCAATACCGGGAGAGACGAATCCCCGATGATCCGATCACTGCCTCCATGTGGCTCGGGACTGTACCCAACTAAAACATGTTTGCACGACTCCTTTGAGCCGTGGTAGAGTAGTAATCAAAGCACAGTGGGAACTCACACGAGATAAATGACGATCTCTGGTCGACAGACTAACCTGTACACATGTCACTGGCAACTGCTATCTGACAATAGGTATAATACCAACTAGCAGGTTCCCAGCGAGTCTGTCCAGTGTACTCATAACCCAATGAGCACCTGTATACTATCTTAGGTGAACAAACTAACACCAATGGCTTATGAGACCTGGCCACTGCCCCTCGTCGGGGTCTCGATCAGTATACACTAGTCTACACTGAAGTATCGATGCCCGGTCTCGATACTCCCACGACTAGGGACATTTGAGGATGTGCTTATAGACCCCCAGCTCCCACGTATGTGATCGCCATCACAATGCTGGCAGTCAAGCAAGAATCCTACGGGCTCTATCAAGATATATATGATGATAAAGATAAACCAGATAGTATACTATCATCTTGAGTAAGACTGCTTTATCGGTATAGGTCCTCACTCAATCATCATAATCACAAGGCCGTGACTATGATAATTGCCTTGAGGGCACTATAGACAACAATTTCCCACTTGCACTTAAGGCCAATTATTGCGATGTTGCATACTCATAGCCCGTGTGATACCGAACACCCAACTTCTCTACTAATCAGTTTCGCAAAGCCCGTTTGCGAAAAATGATTGCGTTCGGGAAATAGCCTCAGTGAGTGGATCCGCTCCAATGTTTCTTTCTGTATCTCTCTTAATCTCAACTTCGCGGAGAAAACTATCTCCCGAAATGAGCAATACTTGTCTTAGAATATGTCTGGATATCTGATAGGACCCAGTTCACAAATGAACTCCAAATCCAGTAAACTACTTAGACTGTATCGTCCACTGAATTTAATCAGTATCCTGCGGCTTGCCTTTCCTCAGTATCCGCTTGGATTACCTGTCCAACATACTGTTCCTCAAAAGAGGGAAAACTATAACTCTGATAGTCACTCTGTCATCCAGGTCACCTTAGAAGCCTGAAATGATAACCGTCTCCCGAAGGAGGCTGCCGTAATCATTTCCCAAGAACATTCACTTATGCTCAATAACTGCTTCCCAATGTTTCTCCAGGATTGGATTAATATATCTACTTATTGCATCTAGTGCAAAAGCAATATCCGGTGTGGTACTTGACATTTCACGATTAACTCAATTGTCTAAGCAAGTGATATGCTAATCATATAGAACCCTCTCCCCTTTAGTCGTTAAGACACCTTTAAAGAGGTTGACTCCATCACCTGCAGGTAGACCACCATGCCAGGAGTCATCCATTTAATGTCAAAATACCCAGATTAGGATACTTCCCAAATCTAGACCCAAAACCATAGATCTAGTAACCAGAAAACCTGATATTACATCCATATCCTATGTGGAGAAAGCAACTGTGTGACAACCAAAGTATAACCGATCGTAGTATAGGAATATCTCTTCCTATCAAGTGCATGTCATCCCAAATATCTGGACATCACTCTCTACTACCTTCTTACCAGATCCATCTCCTATTCTGATGAGGTCAAAGCCTATGACTATCACATCAAAATTAGATGATCTATTTCTGCTATACCTGCTTTAGTCTATAAATAGACATAAGCTACTTGCCTACTATGCTCCTGCTGCTCCCACTGACTACAACAAGCCTCTCGCAGAGTCATATACACGTGCACTTCTAAAGCTAGTTTAGAATGACGGTATACTCATCCTCCTGCCGGTCTTATAGTCTAGAACAGCAGCAATGGCAAGTCTGGGTAAACAAGAACCTCCCTGTCACCGTCTCTGAAAAGACCGAAGTACCTCTCGGGTGCCTGAGGTTACCCACCAAATCTGCGGAGTGGCTAATAGAACATCAAATCCAATTGAATCCTTAGGTTTTATTAAATTTTCAGTAATCGTTTGTGGTTCTGGAATAACTTCCAGTTCTACCATACTCCCACTTCTGTTTTCTGAAAAAATCCATTTTATTAAAACCGTGGCAAGTCAAGAACAATATAAATATTGATCTTCCTGATGGTAGAAAGTTAACCCTCGTCAAAGCCCGGGATAACCCACAAACGGCCATTACTGAAACGTGCCTTGAGTTTATCCAGATTCTGGTTTTAAGCATCAGCCGGACAACTCCCTATACCTTAACACCGTTAAGATATAAATTGATTCTATATATATCTAATATAGAAACAAAAGCACTAATTTAATTGGAACCAGATTCAAAATCATGCAGCTGTCTCTAGTGCATATCAATCAAATGGAAAGAGGACAATCAGCATTACTCATGTAGAAGTGCATCCATATATGAGTGACCCGAAAGAGAAGCAAGTTCTCAAAACCATTACTATTAATGGAATACCAAACATAAGTATCTACATCTTTGACTTCCTCGAAGAATCCTGATACTTCTAACAAATGGTTCTCTACTTTATTCTTCTACCTATAACTTCTCAATATCTGGACTTTGCAATTCAACGAAATACTTGTCCAGAACTAGAGAAGTCACAAGTAAACAGAATATAGTACGAGTACCAACCCCATTGTCCGAACAGACACTGGACAACATACAATACTTTGTATAACTCTCCTGAGTTCAATAACTCAAACTCTGTACGTCGTAGGTTGAAAAACTGTACTATGGTTAAGAAGAATTACACCGCTGTTGAATGCACCTTACCTAATCACCAAATGATATAGGAAAATGTCACAGACATAATATAAAAAAGTTATATCTCACTTTATAAAATAAATGTACAGATATATCAGTTTGAAATTGGTGCATAACAACGGATATTCAAAACCAAATATTTACCATCCGGCAAAAACCACATGATTTCCTCAAATATCACCAATCACAATGAATTCCGATATAATGAGGATCTAATCACCCAATTCCCAATATCTTACTCCCATTCACCATCCGTAATAACATACAGATGTGAGAAACTGATCTGGTAAATACATACCCTGGAGTTAGATTCCAATTGGGAAAATAATTATCAATTAACATCGCACAGTAAAACTGAAACATGAAAATGTTTCAAAAGGGTTAACTGGTATTCCTAGTAACGCCTCTTCCATTACCCTGATTCACGAAAGTAACCATATACTTTACCTGCCCTCACTCCAATCCCTTTATTATACCTTTACTTATTACCTTCTGTATACCTTCTTTAGGCTAATTGGTTTTCTTCTTTCCCTACCCTTCGGAACCAACCTAAGGTATGGAAGAAGACTATCCAATAAGCGTAATAGGTGTACTCTCCTAATCCTAGAATCCCTCGCAACCTGAGGGAAGGTAAAGAGAAAAGACATCTGAATAATCCTATCCAATTTCTCTTGAACCAGAATCCATCCTCGAGAAAGTTCCTTCGAGTTCGTATGTAACTATACGATGGATTTATCTAATGGAAGTGGATATCCGTAGTGATACGGAGTGTTCTAGAGAAAAGTAAAGTGGATGTAGGAGTGGCAGGGGTATACACGGTCTTTGTCGTGAATGATGGCGATCGCAATTTCCTTTGCCATTATTCTAATCCCTTTATATGTCTTCACTTATTACCTTCTGTACACCACAGTTAAGCTTGTTGGTTTTCTTCCTTCTCTACCGTTCAGCACCTGCCTATGGTCTGGAGGAAGACTATCCAATAAGCTCAATAGGTGTACTTTCTCCTAATCCTAGGACCACTCACATCTTGAGAGAAGGTCAAAAGAAAAGACAACCGAATAATCCTATTCAATCTCTCCAGAACCAGAATCCATCCTCGAAAAAGTTCCTTCGAGTTCGTATGTAACTATACGATGGATTTATCCAATGGAAGTGGATGTTCGTAGTGATACGGGGTGTTCTGGAGAAAAGCAAAGGTGATATAGAAGTGGTAATGATATATGCGACACCGTGACATTCCAAAAGTCAAAGTGTTTTAAGAAGGTTCGGTTAACTTGGTTTCATGAGTTTTAGTCAAAGGTCGGGTCATAGTCGCAGCCAGAAAGAGAGAGAGAGAAGAAACACTCAGCGTGCACTCTAACCTAGATCAGAGTGGTTAATCATTTTATCTAATCTGGATGGCTCCCACTGTTTCCTCGAATTCTCCTCCAAACCCAAAAGGAGAATTAGTCGGAATCACCCGAGGAGTAATCCTACTCATCAGTGGGAATCGGGATCCAACTATCATTGCATGATAACTTGATGGAAGCCACTCAAGTCATCACACTCCAAAAGGTATGCGCATGCCTGGCAAGTTTCCTGTATGTTTGAAACTCCCGATGTGTGTTTTTACCCCTAGGACCCAAGTGACCTTGACAATGCCAACATATCAAAGAGTCCTAGTCAAGTTCAACCCGACATTATCTTAATTGCGTTAAACCCACCCATACGAGTCCTTGACAATGCCAACATAACCGTACGACTATCCTAACCAATCCATATGTCCATGCGACAGAAAAGCATTACAGAGCTACCGAACACTACGCCTCGGCAATGCACGACATACGTAGCACGAATACTAAGCAATACTAATCTGAAATGACGAAGGGTTACAGCTGGTTTTTGGCAAAAAACCTTTAACATAATGAACTTGATATCGTTGAAGGAATCCAAGTGGTTTTATAAATTTATAGTGGTGAAAACTTTTGCTAAAGAGGTCACTCTCGATGAAGGGATCTCGGCTCTTTCCCCGTCAAATGGGGTGCAGGATATCCCAAACTGAATACCACGATGCAAAGCAAAAATAATCGACTATAGTAAAGTTATTACGTTGATGCAAAATTTTACCCAAGGGGTCACTCCCGATGAAGGGATCTCGGCCCTTGCCTTGTCGAATGAGGTGCAGGATACTACAAAATGAATACCACGATGCAAAGCAAAAGTGTACGCCTGTAATGTCAGTTTTTAAAAACTTGGTTCCAACAACATCATATATAGGTTTGTTTTATCTTTGCATTGATAAGAATCTATGCAGTCCCATTAATTAATCACACCAGAAAAGAACGAAAATAAAATGTACGTATATGCCATCTGCATTCGCCAATGGGTCCCGTCATCACCCGTTAGGTTACTTAACTAACGACAGAGCGGGGACTGGACTAGCACGGATGCAAAACATATACAACATCTACTAGTGTGTGTGTATATATATATATATATATAACATTCGTCCCAGGCATGATATAAAGCAACATCATAGAAACATCACAGAAACAACACAGAATGGTGGATAATCTGGAGCCCTGGGTTTCACTTGAGCCACAAGTGAGACCCGACGTTCCCTGTCATGTGGATAGCATGTGCAATGAAACCTATACCCCCTACGAGTGCGGCGAATAGCCCGCCAATTCCAGAGTAAGGTCCCCTCCGTCCCAACGCCATGAGATGCGGACCTGTTGCCCTCTAGAATCCGGCTATTCGTGCACCCCACCGTGGGGTAATCCTAGTATAGAAAATAAAATAATATACAAGGGTGACATCGACCTCATCCCGGTCGTGCCCCAAAAGAATAATATACAAACTGGCAGTGACGGCAGTCCACACGTCGGACGCTCGCCCCGCAATATCAAATGTACAAATGAAATAAACTGTACTAACATTGCACCACAGCTATCTACCACGACGATCCAACCAACATCACAGCACAACACAGAACATCAACGCGAATGTCACGTTCGCAAACCCGTCTAAAAGAACATATAGCAGTTAGACGGGTTTACCGATCAAATGACATTCACGGTCGCAGATAGAAATGTATATACTGTTAAACGCACACTTAAAATATCGATCGACTAAGTTCCAAATTGGCCCCAATAGCAAAACCAACACTGCACCGAAACCTGGGCCAAAACAGAATATGTCAAAAATCACAATTCCAAGTCAGAGGGCTACAGTGAAAATTTGAAGGCCCGTCGCCAATAAATGGCTGCGGATCCGCCGCCAATGGGGGGTAAGTGCGGCGGTTCCGTGGCACTTTGGAGGCATTAGGAACCCAAATTGTTTGTGTACCCTTAGAATTGCCTACATGGATTTTTAGGATGCCTGAAATAATTTTTTGACCACTTTTGAAAATCGGCAGAGAACAGATAATTGGAATCGTGTTTTTGGAAGTTTCCGTCGATCGATCTTTCAAGCACGTTTAACCAAGCTAGTAAGGGGTTTAAAGGGTGGCTCTGATACTATGAAGGGTCCCCGGCAGCGCCCCGTCCGTCGAAACACGGCCAAAATGCGGAACAAAAATTTCTAAAACCGGCGCTACCGCTACCCGAATCCCAGATTGACCTTAAACCCTATTCTAGCGAGCTAACTAAGAGTTAGAAAGGTTATACCGAGATGATCCGAGTCTTTCGGTCTTCATTCCAAGCTCCTAGCGATGCTTTGATGATGTTTGATTGCCGGTCTTCCTCCATCTTCGATGATCCACCCGAGGGAAACGACGCAAGCTCCAATCTCGTCGAACGAGGTAACCGACGCTCCAACGTCGCTAGCGATGGAGAGTGGGGTGTATGAATATGTCACTACAATTTTCTCTCTACCATGTGCTCATGGGAGCAACCAAAGAAGAAGATGAAGGAGGTGATGAAGCTTTGGCATGAGGGAAAAAATGGCAAAGTGTTTTCTTTTGTGAACTTGAGAGAGTGAGAGAGTGGGCTAGCTAGTGTTGTAAAATTGTCATAAGCCAAATGAAATTAACCCCTCTCCTGTAGTGGCCAGCCCCTCTCTCCTCCACACAAAATAAAAACATTTTCTTTTGTCAAATTAAACAAATCCAAACTATACCATGCACCATGTTTTGACTCATGCCCATGCCTTTTCCTAGTCACCTTTTCCACCTCATTTCCTAATTGATTTTATAATAGAAAATCAATAATGAGGTGGCATCTTCTAGAAGCTATTCCGTATAAAATACGGAATACTTTCCTGTACACGTATCGAAAATACATATACGCGTATTCGTACAAAAATACGAATAGCCAAGAGAGAAAATAAATAGCGAACAATAATACTAGAATACATATATATAAATACATATGTAAATTATTAAATCAAAACCTATTTTAATAATCTGGCTTAATCCTAAGCCGCTAGTAGTATCAACCGTCCGATTAAAGTCTGCGCAGCACGCACATATTTAATCGGACACCTGTATGTACCAACATACGCCATGTACACCATATCGCCTGAACCGTGAAAACCCTCTGTGTGGGACTCTAAAGAATCGTCAATACGCTGGCAGTGGGTTTAACCAAAAGCACGTCAGAGGCACTAGCTGTACGTAACGGCTACCCAGGTATTGAGCGAAAGGGAGGCCGACGAGCAAACTCATCCTGAACCCCTACTGAGCCTGACAGTGACAATATCCGTACAGTCCGGTCTGTTCGTCTAAGAGTATCGCATATCGAGTATAGAGGGTGGATAAAGTCAGACCTCCAACAACGCGATATTCAGTGTCGGTATGAAACCCATCACCACCTGAGAAACTATCGATCCTGGATCGATAATTTTCGTCCACCGTGGCCACAGATTTATGGTGATGGTCATCCGTACACAACGCGACATCAACCCCAATACTGGGAGAGACGAATCCCCGACGATCTGATCACTGCCTCCATGTGGCTCGGGACTGTACCCAACTAAAACCTGTTTGCACGACTCCTTTGAGCCGTGGTAGGGTAGTAATCAAAGCACAGTGGGAACTCACACGAGACAAATGACGATCTCAGGTCGACAGACTAACCTGTACACATGTCACCTGGGAACTACTATCTGACAATAGGTATAATACCAACTAGCAGGTTCCCGGCAAGTCCGTCCGGTGTACTCATAACCCAATAAGCACTTGTATACTATCTTAGGTGAACAAACTAACACCAATGGCTTGTGAGACCTGGCCACCGCCCCTTGTCGGGGTCTCGATCAGCATACACTAGTCTACACTGGAGTATCGATGCCCGGTCTCGATACTCCCACGACTAGGGACATTTGAGGACGTGCTTATAGACCCCCTGCTCCCACGTATGTGATCACCATCACAATGCTGGCAGTCAAGCAAGAATCCTACGGGCTCTATCAACATGTATATAAAGATAAAGACAAACCAGATAGCATACTATCATCTTGAGTAAGACTGCTTTATTGGTATAGGTCCTCACTCAGTCATCATAATCTCAAGTCTGCGACTATGATAATTGCCTTGAAGGCACTATAGCGAACATGCTGTCCCTACAACCATCTAATGAAGAAGGGGACCCCGTTCGTCTGGACTCAGAAATGCCAAAGTGCTCGTGATGAAATCAATCAATACCTGCAGAACCCACCGGTACTGACCGCTCCAGTCAAGGGAAAGCCTCTCATCTTATACATAATAGCCCTTGAAGGTTCTATAGGCGCGCTATGGGCACAGAAGAGTTGGATATAGTGCCCTCAAAGTCAATTATTGGATCGCAGGTCATGATTGCATTGATTGAGGGAGGACCTATACCGGTAGGACAGTCTTACTCGAGAGGTTTGTATACTATCTGGTTTGTCTTTATTATCGTGTACATGCTTTAGGTGACATTGTAGTTCACTATTACACGTTGATAGAGAATAGTATGCTAGCATGGTTTGTCTTTATCATCGTGTACAGTTTTAGATGACCTTACAGGTCGCTATTACACGTTGATAGAGCCTTTAGGATTCTTGCTTGACTGCCAGCAGTATGATGGCGATCATATACGTGGGAGCTGGGGTCTATAAGCGCATCCTTAAAAGGTCCCTAGTCATGGGAGTTTTCGAGACAGGGCATCGATACTCCAGAGTAGACTAGTGTATACAGTCGAGACCCCGACGAGAGGCGGTGGCCGGTCTCACAAGACATTGGTGTCAGTTGTATCACCTAAGATGTATACAGGTGCTCATTGGGTTATGAGTACACCGGACAGGACTCGCCGGGAACATTCTAGTTGGTATTGTACCTGACGTCAGATAGCAGTTCCCTGGTGACATGTGTACAGGTTAGTTCATCGACCTGACATCGTCATTTGTCTCGTGTGAGTTCCCACTGTGCTTTGATTACTACCCTACCACGGCTCAAAGGAGTCGTGCAAACAGGTTTTAGTTGGGTACAGTCCCGAGCCACATGGAGGCAGTGAGCGGATCGGCAGGGGTTTCGTCTCTCCCGGTATTGGGGGTGAGATCGCGCTGTATCTAGAAGAGCCATTACACGAAGTCCTTGGCCAAGGCAGGAGATTTACTGGTAGGTATTCAAGTAGTATCTCAGGGTGTTCTGGGCTACACTCCGACACGACTTGTACCGCTTTTGGGGGTCTGACTTTTACCAACCCCCTAGGCCTGCCATGCGATGCTCATAGACAAACGGACCGGACTGTACGGATATTCTCACTGATAGGCTCAGTAGGGTGTCAGGATGAGTTCGCTCATTATCCTCCCTTTTGGTCAATACCTGGTTGCTCGTTACGTACAGCTAGTACCACTGACGTGCTAGTGGTTAAATCCATAGCCAAAGTATTGACGAGTCTTTAGAGTCCCCCACAGACAGTTTCTCAAGTTTTGAGAGAAACGTTGTAGAGGCCGTATGATACATAGCAGGGTCCGATCATATACATGCAGTAGTGCATGGATCTTGATCGGGCGGATAGTGGGCTTTGGTTTAAGCCAGATCCTAGTATTAGATTTGTTGGATTACTTTAGTCTCATCACATTCGCATTCGGTTGGAATGCGGATGCAGGTATGTATATACAGGTGAGGGGTATTCTTGTGATCCGTCACGAGTTTACTTTAGATATTGCCGGATCTTTTTTTGATGAACCAAACATTTGGATTAATGTTTGGATGGTGGAAATTATGAGCTAGAATTCATCATGAGATGCATTAAATGTGACATGGACATATATAGTGACTCGTGGTCTCCTTTTTTGTGTAAAATGTCACATTAGTGTTTGATTTGTGTGCTGAATTGATAAGAGGAGAGAGAGGGGCAGCCATGATATGGTGGTTAGCTCTCATATTATTGTTACAACTTACTCTCATTTTATCATTCCATCATAAAATAAAAGAAAGAGAAAAACTTCTTCTTCTTCCTCTTTCTTCTCTAGGTCATAATCTCCATCAATGGCAACACCTTCAACCTCCATCCATCTCATGGATGCAAGAGACAAAGTGATCACAAACATTCTCTACTTCGCCTTGGACACGTCGGCTAGCGAACTTCGTGCCCGAGTTGCTTCGGATGAAGCGGGAGCCCGTAAAAAGACTCGAAGATGTGGTGCCCTTTCCGACGAGGAGATCAAGACCGGAGATGCGCGAGGAGCTTGGGATGGTGGCCAAAGACCGAAGGACACGGATCGATCGGTATAGCTTTCCAACCCTTTCTCTAGTTGCTAGTTGTAGGTTAATGGTTCGATCCGGGTTTTAAGCATACGATAGCGCCGGTTTCTACTTTGAAAAAAGTTTTCGTTTCCGCATTTTGGCCTCGGACAGACAGCCGCGGCGCTACCGTAGACTTACATGGTATCAGAGCCATGCCATTAACCTTTACTAGCTTGCTCTAACGTGTTTAGAACTTCGATCGGACGAAATTTCCAAAAACTGCATTTCCAATCATGAAGTTTCTGTCGAATTTTTTTTATCGTCAAAAAATTATTTTGAGCATTGCAGAAATTCAGGCAGGGTTTTCTAAGAACACTGCCGAAAATTGTGTAGGGTTGCTAGGCACTCTAACAAGGGTCTACGAGGCATCAACCATGCCCAATTTAAAATTTAGCCGTGCTGAACAACCCAAAGTCGGATCTTTAAACTAGAGATTAGGCGAAAACAAGCATGTTAAACACTTTAACACTAAGTGATAGGGATTACAACTTTTGTAGATCCGGTCCTTCACTTCTAAAGCTCTGTGTTGAGGTCCCTTCGCTGTGATCATCGTGTCCCAGACTCTCGAGAGGCTCCACGAAGAGAAAGATGCAAGCTTGCTTCCGATCTTCGATAAAAAAAGATGATCTACCTTGAAGTTTCATTAACACAAGCTCTCACTCACTAAATGAAGTGAACACTCTCATCTAAAGGGTAAGGGTAGATAAGGATGATGAAGTAGAATTTTTGCTCTCATTTGTTTTCTTATTCTCACTCAAAATCATCACTTGGATCAAAGCTAGAAAGCTTTTCTAAGCAAAAGGAAGAAAAAGAAGAATGGTGATCCATTTGTGATGAATAATGAAAAGATAATAATAATGATGAATAATGCAACCATGGTTAAACAAACCTTTGTAGAGACTTAACCAAGGGTAAGGGTTTGGGTTGGGTTAAGAATTAGTCACTTGAAAATATCTTTGCAAAAACAAAAAGAAACCTTCTAGAAGGTTCATGAATAAACTAACCCAATTCAAACCCTAATCTTGTTTAATCTCCACTAATCAGGTTGCATTAGTAATCATATCATGTTACAATATTATATATCATATATATAATATTTATTGTAACAAAATAAAATAATACAATTAACATATATCGCATATATATCAATGTATTAACCGAGTGAGAAAAAGAATCTTTTAGTGAGCTAATATTAGTTAATGTAGTTTAATATATCATATATATTATTATACATTAAATTATCGAATCAACACTTGATCCGACAATCCGGCTATATCGCATATAACCGATTAATATTTCATTTACCGATTCATCGAATCAACACTTGATCCGATGACGCGGCTAATATCAAATATCGCAAGAATATAATACGGTATCTCATATCGCATTATCCTCGGTCCCGCACATATCACATATGTGCTCCTACTCCGTTTTGCCTAAGCCAAGAAACCTCTGTATAGGACTCTAAAGAATCGTCAATACGCCGGCAGTAGGTGATGATCATATCAAACACCCACAAGCTGCAAGCAGTCAGCTAAACGTAACATCCACCCAGGTATTGAGCGCTCAGAAGATCAACAAGCAAGAATGTACATTCTCCTGTGAATCCAATCAGTAACAGTCCCGTACAGTCCGATCTCGTCGTCTGATATGTCGCATATCTCGCCTAGGGGTGGTAAACGTCAGACCCTAGTAGCTTGATAAGTCGTGTCGATATAAGGTCTATAACAGTTCGAGAAACTACTGATAACGCTTACCAGTAAATCTCAGCAACCCTGACCAGGGATTTCCAGTTATAGCCAATCGAACACAGCACAACATCAACTCCCTATACTGGGAAAGACGAATCCCCTCCTATCGCTCATTGCCTCTATGAGATTCGGGACTGTACCCAAAAGCCACCTTTTTGCACGCCCTCTTGGACGTGGTATGATGGAAATCAAAGCACAGTGGGAATCACACAAGACTCTATGACGATCTCGGGTCAACAGACTACTCTGTACCAGTGTCACCGGAGAACTGCCATCTGACGTGAGGTATAATACCATATGGGAGTTCTCGGCGAGTCCGTCCAGTGTACCCAGTCTCTACTGAGCACCCGTACACCATCCTTGATGTCAAACACCGATGGATATGGGATCATCCATCGCCCATCATATGGGTCAAGATGCGTATACGCTAGTCTACTCTGGTGTATCGATGCCCTGTCTCGATACACCCTCGACTAGGAACAGTTATAGGATGTACTCGTCAACTACCGTGGACCCACTAGTATGATATCATCATAGTCCCAGTAGTCGAGTACATATCCTAAGGGCTTTATCAATATGTAACATAGAGACAATCAGAGTACATGTTAAGATAAAGAGCAACCAGATAGCGTACTATCATGTCGAGCAAGAAAGTCCTCCCTATATATGTCCAACCATCCATTACAATATACATCATATATACAGTAATGGCCTCTAGGGCATATATATAACTAACAAATTGGTTGTAAGTCGATGTACAACACCCCACGAGTTGCGGGGAGGCGGAAATAGGAAAAATGATCTTGTTCTTTGAGTTAACATCGACTAACCAAAGAATCATTGCTAAACTATAACTAACACAAGCATAGGAGTTCTTAACTACTATGAAAAGAGATTATACCTAGCGAACCTAGTCCTTCTTCTTTACGTTATCCACCTCCTCTTCGGCCTCCTCTATGTAATAGACGATCCACCCGAGAGCTTCTAATCCAAGCTTCACCTCTAAACTTGAGGTAACTAGGTTTCTTTAGTTGCTAATCAAAGGCACCTAGGTGATATAGAGTAAGGTTATGGATTAATTAGTCTATATAATCCTTGATCTCAACACATGAGAGGGGAGGATTAGGGTTTGAAGAGAGAGAGCTTGAGGAGAGAGAATGTGAGCATGAGAATGAGAAGAGATAATGATCTCATTTGAATATATATGAAGCATTTTGTTTTATCAAATAAATAAATAAATGATTTAACAACCATGCTTCATTTAATTCAAATGAGAGATTCATCAATATGAATCATTAACCATTTATGATGCAATAATGACATAGATGAATCACACAAATGAGTCACTAATCTCATTTAATGCTTATGCCATCTAAACCCCCAAGTCACCATCCTTCTAGAAGCTTCTCGTGAAATTACGAGAACGCCCCTCCTATCCGTGAAAACACGGAAAAACTTTAGACTGTATAAATCCAATAACCCGATACTAGAATCTGGCTTAAACTAAAGCCGGCTAGTAAAAATTGTCCGAATGTCGTACGTGCGTAAACACACGTATGCATCCGAACCTTTGTCGTAAAACCATACGACCTCTATATCGTTTCGCCTGGACCAGGGAAACTCTCTGTGTGGGACTTTAAAGACTCGACTACTACGCTGGCAGTGGGTTTAACCACAGACCGCAAGCGGCACTAGCTGTACGTAACGGTCCCCAGGTAGATGTCGATAAGAAGGCCGATGAGGAAACCCATCCGAACTCCTACTGAGCCTGATGTGACAATCTCTGTACAGTCCGGTCTGTTCGTCTAAGACTATCGCATATCGGGCCTAAGGGGCGGCAAGCGTCAGTCCCCTAATAGCGGTATAAGTCGTGTCGGAGCGTAGCCCATTACACCCTGAGAAACAACTGGAACCTACCAGTAAATCTCGCTTGCCCTGGCCAAGGACTTTGCATAATGGCTCTCTGACACAGCGCGATATCAACTCCCAATACCGGGAGAGACGAATCCTGTCTAACCGCCACTGCCTCCATGTGCTCGGGACTGCACCCAACTGCTACCTGTTTGCACGACTCCTTTGAGCCGTGGTAGGGTAGCAATCTAAGAACAGTGGGACACACTCGAGGCGAAGTCGCAGTGTCAAGTCTGCAGACTATGCTGTACTCATGTCACCTGGGAACTGTTAACTGACGACGGGTATAATACCAACCAACAGTTCCCTGTGAGTCCTGTCCGGTGTACCCGTAACCTAACGAGCACCTGTATACTATCTCCAGTATGACGTACTGATGGCTGTGGGACAGACCATCTCCCCAACTGGGATGAGAAGCGTACACACTAGTCTACTCCGGAGTATCGATGCCCTGTCTCGATAATCCTACGACTAGGGACCTGGAAAAGGATGTGCTTGTAAACTACCCAGCCCCCACTAGTGTGACTGCCATCATAACGCTGGTAGTCAAGCAAGATCCTAATGGCTCTATCAATACGAACATACATATTAAGATAGATAAAACCAAGTAGCATACTACCATGTTTAGCAAGACTGTTATATAACTGTGAATATCCCAAGCTTTTATTAAGTAATATACAAACTAGTATGATACAATAATGGCCCCTAGGGCATATACACTAACAATCTCCCACTTGCACTAAGGCCATATACTGGCATATCGAAGACCGATGATCTCGAGTAGCCTCTCGAACTGAATCTGAGGTAGGGCCTTTGTGAATGGATCAGCAATGTTCCCTTCAGTAGCAACTCTCCGGACCTCGATCTCCCGGCGATCTATGATCTCCCTGATCAGGTGATACCGCCTTAAGATGTGTCTGGACTTCTGATGAGACCTTGGTTCCTTCGCTAAAGCTATAGCTCCGTTGTTGTCACAATACAGAGGTATTGGATCAACTATGGTAGGAACCACCTGAAGTTCTGTTAGGAACTTCTTCATCCAGACCGCTTCTTTTGCGGCATCTCAAGCAGCAATATACCCCGCTTCCATAGTCGAGTCAGCAACGGTGTCCTGCTTGGAACTCTTCAAGCACACCGCCCCTCCATTGAGGGTAAAGACATAACCAGACATGGACTTGGAATCGTCCTTATCACTCTGGAAGCCGGAATCAGCAAAGGCCTCCATCTTGAGGTCTTTTCCGCCGTAAACCAATAACATCTCCTTAATCCTTCTCAGGTACTTGAGAATGTTCTTTTCCGCTGTCCAGTGATTCTCCCCTGGGTCTGACTGATACCGGCTTACCACGTTGAGTGCGTAAGCTACATCTGGTCTGGTGCACAACATCGCATAAATTATAGAGCCTACCGCAGAAGCGTTGGGTATAATAGACATGCGTTCCCTTTCCAAATCAGTCTTGGGAGACATCTCTTTGGATAGGGTGATTCCGTGACAAGCCGGTAGATTACCGCGCTTAGAATCTTCCATACTGAATCTTTTCAGTATAGTGTTGATATACCTGGACTGCGAAAGTCGCAACATCCTCTTGGATTTATCACGATAGATCCGGATCCCCAGAATGTAAGAGGCATCACTCAGGTCTTTCATGGAGAACCTGTGTGACAAGAATCCTTTGACAGATTGTAGCATAGGAATGTCATTTCCTATCAATAGAATGTCATCCACGTACAAGACGAGGAATACGACAGTTCGTGCTATAACTTTACTATATATATATGGCTCATCTGGTTTTTTGATAAAGTCATATTCTTTGACTGTTTCATTAAAACAGATGTTCCAACTCCGCGATGCCTGCTTTAGTCCATAAATGGACTTAAGCAACTTGCATACTTTCCCGCTGCTCCTACTCTGATTGAAACCTTCTGGCTGATCCATATAGACGCACTCTTCTAAATTACCATTTAGAAAAGCCGTCTTTACGTCCATCTGCCAGATTTCATAATCATGGAAGGCAGCAATAGTAAGAAGGACCCGAATGGATTTGATCATAGCCACTGGAGAAAAAGTTTCGTCATAGTCCAAACCAGGTCTTTGACGAAAACCCTTTGCAACAAGTCTAGCCTTATAGGTTTCCACCTGTCCATCTACACCAATCTTTTTCTTGAAGATCCATTTGCATCCTATGGGTTTTACCCCATCTGGAGCAAAGTCCAAAGTCCATACTTTGTTGGTGTACATGGACTCCATCTCGGTCCGCATTGCATCTAGCCATTGTACCGAGTCGCCGCTCTGGATGGCCTGCTGGAAGCTAGTATGTTCATCATCATCTATGACGCAATCCTCTCTATCCCTATCTATGAGAAAACCGTAGAATCTCTCAGGCGGATGAGACGGCCTACTACTCCTGCGGAGGGGTGCGGGAATGTCCTGTTCTTCTTGAACTACTGGTTCTACCAAACTTTTAGTAGTAGTTTGTGGTTCTGGAATTTCTTCCAGTTGTATTTCGCTCCCGCTTGTTTCCTTTTCTAAAAACTGATGTTCTAGAAAATGGGCATTACGAGAAACAAATACCTTTTGTTCCTCTACGTAATAGAATAGATACCCCCTGGAGTTCTTTGGATATCCCACAAACTTACACTTTACTTATCGTGCCTCGAGCTTGTCCACATGCTGCTTTTTAACAAAAGCTGGACATCCCCATATCTTCAGATACTGAAGATAGGGTTTCTTCCCACTCCACATCTGATATGGTGTGGTAGGCACAGTCTTGGTAGGAACTATGTTCAAAAGATATGCCGCTGATTCTAGTGCATAACCCCAGAAAGATCGCGGTAACTCAGCATTACTCATCATGGAACGTACCATATCCAATAGGGTTCGATTCCGTCTCTCCGATACACCGTTATACTGTCGAGTGTATGGAGGAGTAAGCTGAGAGAGAATTCCTTTCTCTTTTAGGTAACCTAGGAACTCGGCACTTAAGTATTCACCACCTCGATCAGATCTCAATGTCTTGATACTTTTGCCGGTTTAGTTTTCTACTTCATCCTTATACTCTTGGAATTTCTCAAAAGCCTCGGATTTATGTTTTATCAGATAAATGAATCCGTACCATGAGTAATCATCCGTAAAAGTAATGAAATAGGAAAAACCACCTCTTGAATGTGTAGATATTGGACCACATACATCGCTGTGTATAAGTCCTAAGAGCTCGCTTGCTCTTACTCTATGTCCAGTGAATGGAGTCTTTGTCATCTTTCCTTTGAGACATGATTGGCAAGTGGCATAAGTTTGATATTCGAACGAGTTCAAATATTCTTCTCTATGTAACTTAGTTAACCTTGTCTCATTGATGTGACCTAGTCTACAATGCCATAAGAAAGCCTTATTTAAATCTGGAGACTTTCTTTTTAGTGTGTTCTGGACATTGAAAATCTAGAGTTGGTTTAAGACATATATACCGTTATCCAGTGTACCAGACCCAATCAAACTATGATTAAGGTGGATGTTAACAACATCGCTTACAAACGTGAAATCATAACCTTTATTTGATAACAAGGAAACTGATATGATATTACACGTTAAACTAGGTACGCAAAAACAGTTATGTAAAACAAAAATATGTCCACTCGTCAATCCCAGGTGATAATCCCCTACGGACACAGCTCCCACGCTAGCTCCGTTAGCAACCATCAGGCTCATATCACCATCCTTCAGCACTCTACGGTTTCTCAGTGCCTGCAATGAATTGCATATATGAGATCCTGATCCGGTATCCAATACCCAGGAAGTAGAGTTGATTGACAGACAATTCTCAATTACAAACACACCTGAAGTCGAAGCCACAGCTTACTTCGGTCCCTGGTTCTTGGCGTTCCATGCCTTGTAATCTTTCTTCCAGTGCCCTTTTCCTATGACAATGGAAGCACTCATCCTGGGTCACTACTGGTACCGCAAACTTTTTCTTTCCCTTCGCTCCCGCCTTACTAACACCTCCTCTAGGTTTGGTGGCGGCCTTCTTCTTCCTTCCTTTGGCCCTAGCCTTGGACCCGGAAGAAGAAGCTCCGCTAACAAACATAGTGGGTGTTTCCCTTGCCTTCTGCAAGGTGCCCTCTGCACTCCTCAACATGTTAAGGAGTTCTAGAAGTTCAACTTCTTTTCTTTGAATGTTGAAATTCAGAATAAACTGGGCGTAGGTGGAAGGAAGGGACTGGAGAATCAGGTCTGTATAGAGCTCATTATCCAAAGTCGTCCCAAGGTCTGCGAGCTCTTCAATATAGCCAATCATCTTTAGGACATATTCTCCTACCGATGATCCGACGGCCAACCTCGCTTGAAACAAGTTCTTTAAGCTCTTGTATCTTGCTATACGAGATTGCACTCCATAAAGTTCTTTTGTATGGAGAAATATGGCATCTAGTTCCATATCCTCGTGCCTCCTCTGATGTTCATTGTTCATCGAGGCAAGCACGATACACTTGGCCTTCGCGCAATCATACTCCCAGGTTTTGCGGATTTCCTTATCCGCATTACTGGATTTGGGACCTGGGATTGCAGGTGCCTTAGTGGTGAGGACATACCCCAATTTGTCATAGGTCAAAACCATTTTGACATTCCGCAGCCAATCTTTATAGTTTGGCCCTGTCAGTATATTTTTCTCTAAAAGTAACTTAAGTCCAGTCATTTTCAGGGTCACTGCAAGTAGGAGAGAGAGAAGAAACACTTTAGCATGATGCTGTTGCAAGTTTAGAGTGGTTTTTAATTTATCTAAACTGGATGGCTCCCACTGTTTTTCGAATCCCTCCTCAAACCAAAAAGGAAGAACTAGCCAGGACTATTCTCACCGTACAATACTTGCTTAACCGTTCGGCCAGGCCGGTGTCGGTATTTCGAGGGAGGTTTCCAACGCTTTCGCGGAGTTTCTTAATTAAATAACCTCTTTTCTCTGGGGGCGTAGCCCCGCTGACACCTTTCTCGACACCTACTTGGTTTATAGCATTGATCGTTAAGTGACGAATCTCCTGATGAGTAGCATATACTCACAGTAGGATCGGGATCCAAATATCATCGTATGATAATGTTGAAGGAATCCTACCAACATTCATCAAACTCCAAATGGTATGCATCTCTTTGCAAATTTCAGTTTCTTTAGAAATTCCTGATATAATTTTTTTCCCCATACTCTTATGACCTTGGCGTTAGGTCAAAATGTCATAAGTCACATGTCAAGTTCTACCCATCATTATCTTGTTAATTTGAACCCATCCGTACATATCCTTGACGTTCGGCCAAAATAATAATACGACTGTCCCAAACTAACTCATCTATCTATGCAACAAATGAATACTCGGCAGCTACCAAACACTATGCCTTGGCGTTAGGTCAAAATACATAGCATGAATACTGCTGAATACCCAAATGAAATGACGGAGGGCTACGAATAGTTTTGGCGAAACTGTGAACGTAGTGAACTTGATATGATCGAAGGAACCTGATAGCTTTTAAAAGGAGTGGTTAAAGCTCCGCAATTAAAAATATCTTCTGTTTTAAAAATAACCGAGTGGTTTCTTTTAAACTGTTCCAACGATTCAACTTTGGTTTATTTTCTTTGCATTAATAATAATGCATCCCATCATTAACCTATCATTATAGAAAACAACGAAAATACAACGTCCTCTTATGCCATCCGCATTCGCCACTGGGTCCCGTCATCACCCGTTAGGTTATTTAACTAACGGTAGAGCGGGGGCTGGGCTAGCGCGGGTGTAAAACATAAGTGACGTCTAAATAGCTATCATATATAGATATTGTACATTTGTCAGACGCAATAATAGGCATTCCAGATCACAGATGAACATTATTGGATATGCAAGCAATCCGCGTTTCTTTTGAGCCTGCAACGAAAGACGGATTACACAGTTGTGATGAATAGCCATTACCCCACCCTAGACCCCTACGGGTACGGCAAACTACCCGCCAAGTACCCGAAGTGAAGCGGTCTCCCTCAACAACGTGAGTAAGCCATTAAACACTTCAAAGTACCCGGTAGTTTGTGCACCCCACCTTGGGTCTGTCCTAGGAGCAAAAACAATAAAATGAAATAATACAACGGTGGCTACAACCGCAACCTGGATGCGCCCCGCAAAATAATATTACAACATATTACAAGTACATTGAATGAATAATAACCCATCACAAAACCCCGGCTAATCATCACAACAATCCAATACAGTTCATAATCACAAACAGTTAAAATCCATTACAGAAATGTGCAACCCCCTGCCAACCGACATACTAGTAGTTAGGGGAGGTTTACGAACACATTATACAATCACAAATATAATCAAATTAGCAAACATCGTATAATTTCGATCGAGCAAACATATCAGATTCTACTCCAAAACTTCTCTGTGCACCTGAGACTTGAGCAGAAAATAAACATTCCAGAAAACAAAAAAATATCACAGAAGAGCCACTAGAAAAACTTGGGCTGAATCGGCTCCAACTCGGCCGCGGATCCGCGGCGGATCGGTGGGATCGGCCGCGGTTCCACGGCTCTTTGGCCGATTCATGAACCCAATTTTTTTCAGTGTTCTTATCTTTCTCTGTAGGTTATACTGCAGATGCCTGAAAAAATTTTAGACCTCATTTTAAAATCGACAGAAACTTAGTGATATCGATGTTTTTTCCGGTTCGATTTGCGTTCGAAATTCATACGACTTTGGTAATGAGTTAATTATTGTTTAGCGAGTCTCTGATACCACTGTAAGTCGATATACAATACCCCACGAGTTGCGGGGAGGCGGAAATATGAAAAACGATCTTGTTCTTTGAGTTAACATCAACTAACCGAAGAATCTTTGCTAAACTATAACTAACACAAGCATAGGAGTTCTTAACTACTTGAAAAGAGATTATACCTAGTGAACCTAGTCCTTCTTCTTTATGTTATCCACCTCCTCCTCGGCCTCCTCTATGTAATAGACGATCCACCCGAGAGCTTCAAATCCAAGCTTCACCTCTAAACTTGAGGTAACTAGGTTTCTTTAGTTGCTAATCAAAGGCACCTAGGTGATATAGAGTAAGGTTATGGATTAATTAGTCTATCTAATCCTTGATCTCAACACATGAGAGGGGAGGATTAGGGTTTGAAGAGAGAGAGAGCTTGAGGAGAGAGAAGGTGAGCATGAGAATGAGAAGAGATAAAGATCTCATTTGAATATATATGAAGCATTATGTTTTATCAAATAAATAAATAAATGATTTAACAACCATGCTTCATTTAATTCATATGAGTGATTCATCAATATGAGTCATTAACCATTTATGATGCATTAATGACATGGATGAATCACACAAATGAGTCACTAATCTCATTTAATGCTTATGCCACCTAAACCCCCAAGTCACCATCCTTCTAGAAGCTTCTCGCGAAATTACGAGAACGCCCCTCCTATCCGTGAAAACACGGAAAAACTTTAGACTGTATAAATCCAATAACCCGATACTAGAATCTGGCTTAAACCAAAGCCGGCTAGTAAAAACTGTCCGAATATCGTACGTGCGTAAACACACGTATGCGTCCGAACCCTTGTCGTAAAACCATACGACCTCTATATCGTTTCGCCTGGACCAGGGAAACTCTCTGTGTGGGACTCTAAAGACTCGACTACTATGCTGGCAGTGGGTTTAACCACAGACCGCAAGCGACACTAGCTGTACGTAACGGTCCCCAGGTTGATGTCGATAAGAAGGCCGATGAGGAAACCCATCCGAACTCCTACTGAGCCTGATGTGACAATCTCCGTACAGTCTGGTCTGTTCGTCTAAGACTATCGCATATCGGGCCTAAGGGGCGGCAAGCGTCAGTCCCCTAATAGCGGTATAAGTCGTGTCGGAGCATAGCCCATTACACCCTGAGAAACAACTGGAACCTACCAGTAAATCTCGCTTGCCCTGGCCAGGGACTCTGCGTAATGGCTCTCTGACACAGCGCGATATCAACTCCCAATACCGGGAGTGACGAATCCTGTCTAACCGCCACTGCCACTAAGTGCTCGAGACTGCACCCAACTGCTACCTGTTTGCACGACTCCTTTGAGCCGTGGTAGGGTAGCAATCTAAGAACAGTGGGACACACTCGAGGCGAAGTAGCAGTGTCAAGTCTGCGGACTATGCTGTACTCATGTCACCTGGGAACTGTTAACTGACGACGGGTATAATACCAACCAACAGTTCCCTGCGAGTCCTGTCCGGTGTGTTAGTTATATGTATGCCCTAGAGGCCATTACTGTACATAGGATGTATATTGTAGTGGATGCTGGGACATATATAGGGAGGACTTTCTTGCTCGACATGATAGTATGCTATCTGGTTACTCTTTACCTTAACGTGTATGCTGATTGTCTCTCTGTTACATGTTGGTAAAGCCCTTAGGATCTGTACTTGACTACCTGGACTGTGATGCGGATCATACTAGTGGGGACATGGTAGTCTATAAGTACATCCTTCAAAGTCCCTAGTCGAGGGTGTATCGAGACGGGGCATCGATATACCAGAGTAGACTAGCGTGTACCTTCTCGACCCATGTAGATGGGCGATGGATGATCCCATATCCATCGGTGTTTGACATCAGAGATCATATACGGGTGCTCAGTAGAGACTGGGTACACTGGACGGACTCGCCGAGAACTCCCAGATGGTATTATACCTCACGTCAGATGGCAGTTCTCTGGTGACACTGGTACAGAGTAGTCTGTTGACCCGAGATCGTCATAGAGTCTTGTGTGGTTCCCACTGTGCTTTGATTTCCATCTTACCACGTCCAAGAGGGCGTGCAAAACGGTGGTTTTTGGGTACAGTCCCGAGTCACATGGAGGCAATGAGCGATAGGAGGGGATTCGTCTCTCCCGGTATATGGGGGTTGATGTTGCGCTGTGTTCGATTGGCTATAACAGGAAATCCCTGGCCAGGGTTGCTGAGATTTACTGGTAAGTGTTACCAGTAGTTTCTCAAACAGTTATAGACCTCATATCGACACGACTTATTGAGCTATTGGGGTCTGACGTTTACCACCCCTAGGCGAGATATGCGACATATCAGACGATCAGACCGGACTGTACGGTAGTGTTACTGGTCGGATTCACTGGAGTGTGAGCGGGCTTGCTCGTCGATCTTCAGATCGCTCAATACCCGGGTGGCCGTTACGTTTGGCAGACCGCTTGCGGCTTGTGGATGTTTGATATGATCATCATCCGCTGCCGGCGTATTGACGAGTCTTTAGAGTCCTACACAGAGGTTTCCTGGGTCAAGCGAAACGAAATAGGAGCGCATATGAGATATGTGCGGGACCGAGAATAATGCGTGTATGTGATACCGTATTCTATTCTCGCGATAAACATATCGAAAGGTTGTATGCGATATAACCTAGTTATCGATTCAAGCGTTGATTCGATAAGCCGATATATTAGATAACAGTCGGTTATGTGCGCATGACCGGATCATTGAATCAAATGTTGATTTAATGATTTAATGCATATTTATATATTTGATATATTGCTTTGCATCAACTAGTATCGGTTTACTTAAGATGGATTTTCTCGCTCGGGTGTGCACATTACATATGCGATATGATTTTGTGCACTTGATTGTATCATGTTTGATGATACAAGTTTACTTGGTTAAGTGCAAAGAATAAACCATGGTTAAAAGAATGGTTAGGGTTTTATTTTCCATTACTTATTTATTCATTTATTTATTTGTTTATTCACTTTGGAAAATAAAAAGAAAAGAGAAAAGAATGGTTGCTAGATTTGGAGTTTAGTTGAAGCTTCATGAAGCTTTGATAAAGTCAACCATACTTATCTCATCCTTAACCCTAACCATTCATACTAACCATGATTCATTCTCTACACTTGACCATGGTTAGAATTATGATAAGAATTCATTTCTTTTCATTTTCTAATAACTTATCATATCATCTTTCTTCTTCTTCTTCATGCTTCAAGTGAAGAAGCTTGAAGTCCATCAATGGTGATTGTTGGAAATGAGTGAGAAATCCAATTCTAAAGTTTACCCACTTCCTATTTCTTCATCCTCTACCTCTTGCCAAGTAGTAGAGTGTGTTTCCTTCACAAGATTTTAGGGTTTGGTGAAGGTGGAGCTTGATTCATCGATGCCTCGACGTAGATCATCTTCGGCATGGACATCGACGACCTAGCTTGCCCATTCTCCGACGAAGCCGATCTTAGAGCCCGGATTTGATTTGGACAGCAGAGACGACCTCGTTGCGGAGCTATGGAGGTGGAGCACCGGATCTACAAAGGTTGTATTTCCGTATTTTATTTAGTTAACTGTTAACTAGTTCTTGTTCGCCTAGATATCTAGCAAACGATCCGTACTTTACGGTTTGTAGGCACCATAATTTTTGAAATTGCCATGGTTGATGGCTTGGGAGACCTCACTAGAGTGCCTAGGAACCCTGCAGTGGTATCAGAGCCTAGCTAGAGCCTTAGGCGAAGTCCAGACGGAAATTGAAGTCCGAACGAACCCGAAACCCCGATTCAAAGTTGCTCTCTGTACATTTTTTTAAAACAGGGAATTTTCAGTATTAAAAATATTGAGAGAAACATGCAGGAATATATAAGAGTTACTGTGAAGACGTAAGCCCTAATTCCCTTAAAGCGCCGCGCTTCCGCGGCACGAGCCTGGCTTGTGCCGCGCAAGCGCGGCGGTTTTGTCGTGTTGTGAGGTCTTGACAGCACAGTAACTCCTATTTAACATTTCTGGTATTCCTGGATATTTTTAATATATTTTCAAGAGTTGATTTTTCTGAGTTGATTTGGGGATTCGGAATTTCGATCGGGATATCAAATTTTGTCTGTGTGGCTTTCCGGATAAATTTTAGAATATGTTAAAAAGTTCGACCGGATATAAATACCCAACTTTTCCCCTGTCGGGAAATTTCCAAGTGTTGGATTTTTCCGTAGTTTAACGACGTTCTAAGTAGTGCAAGTAACGCGATGGTCCCTCTAGAAGACACAAACCTTAACTCGATTATGTGACCGTCTTGAACTGCCCTTTGAACCTTCGGGTTTGGGGCAGTACGGCGTGCCACATGTGAGGCGTTGGCTTGACCCTTCTACGGCTGGATCGTTGGTACTGAGGTATGAACGGAATGTTGTTAGACTTGTTTCATGTGTTGATCAGTTTCGGGAAAACTTGGGTGTTCGATTGTTCGATCGAAAAGTTTGACATTTTCTGTTTATCTGGAATGGGATACAATAATTGGAATTCACAATGAGTTATATGATAACTAAATGAATGTTATAAACGTAGCAATTTAGTCTCACTTGATCGGTTGCCACGGAATTTTGATGTGATCAAAAGTCCGTCGCAATCACGTAGCGTACGCGGATACTCGCCGGGTAAACTTAATAGACAGCCTCACTCCATAGCCCCGACCAAGTGACTATAGGAGAACCCCGTTGCCGAAAGCATCCGTTAGGGTGCTCCCGGTAACGGTGTTCCGCCTTGGTGCACTTCGTCGACGGTATCGGGGGTGCGGCCGCCTACTGAAGTTTGAGACGAGCATTCGATCAATGTGTCGGGAATCTTGTTGAATTACCCGACTTGGTATTGAAAAGTGTTTTCGATTTTGAGACTAAAATGCGGGGTTTATAATTGTTAGGCATATGATGTCTAAGGTATTCATTTGATTAGGCATGCGATGTCTATGCAGATTGCGGATTCCAACTGTTGTAGTTTTACACTTTCTTTTCTGTGACCGTAAGTGTAATATGTGATATCGCCGGTTTCGTTGCTATATGTCAACGACAATTGGGATGGACATATTTACTTACGTTGATGACATGTGATGTTATGTGTTGCTGGATATGTTATATTGGATCGTCGTGTTTGAATAGCCGGGGGTTTTTATGTGAGATGAGTGTTTTTCATTTTCATTCATGTAAAAACTTGTATGTAATATTCTTTTATTGGGGCGCTTCCAGGTTGCGGGAGTTGTCACCTGTTGTATATTATTTACTTTTCCGCACTAGGATAGACCCAAGGAGGAGGGCACAAGTAACCGGGTTCTGGAGTCCAGTGGGAGACCAACTCGAGGAGTCGAGTCCGGGTCTCCTAACTCTAGAATTGGTAGGGTTGCTTGCCGCTCTCGTAGGGGTCTAGGGGTGTGGGTTTGGCTATTCATCACGACCGTGGAATCCGTGTTTTATACTGGCTCGTATTGAAAACACGGACGTCCTAGTATATCCAATATTTCATATGTTTCTTCTGCTGCGATATCTGTGATGAGATCATGTGATGTTTCTGTGATGAATATAGTATATAGTATATATGATATATTATATAGACGTTACTTATGTTTTACACCCGCGCTAGCCCTGCCCCGCTCTGCCGTTAGTTACCTAACCTAACGGTGCACGAGGGGACATCGAGGCGAATGCGGATGGCATAAGTGTACGTCGTATCTATCTGTGATGTTTAGGTACTTAAATGATGGGACTTCATTAATGTGATTAATGAAATTAAAAGAAACCTAAGATGTTGTAGAATCGAATTTCAAAATAAAACAGGTAGCTACAGTTCTTGCTTTGCACAGAGGTATATGTGATATATCCTGCACCTCATCCGACGAGGAAAGGACCGAGATCCCTTCACCGGGAGTGACTCCTTTAGCAATAACTGGCAGATGCTACACCCACGGTTTGTCTTTTGATTGCTTTTAAGTGTTTTTGCTTTGCACAGTGATATATGTGATATATCCAGCACCTCATTCGACGAGGAAAGGACCGACGATCCCTTCACCGGGAGTGACTCCTTTAGCAAAACTAGAAAAGCTTCAAAAACACTCCATTTTTAAAATCATTCGATCCTACAACGATATCAAGTTCATTACGCAATAGGTTTTCAGAAAAACCTGTCGTAGCCCTCCGTCATTTCAGATAAGTTGTATATAGTATTCGTGCTGCATTTGTTGGCTTTCGTCAAGGTGCAGTGTGCGGTAGCTATATGCTGCTTATCTGCTAGCATACGATGCGATTGGATTAGGGTAGTCGTGCGGCTTTGTTGGCTTTCGTCAAGGGTCGTGCGGGTGGGTTTAATTCGATCAAGAAATGTACGGGTTGAACTTGACTAGCGGGCTATGGTTTGTTGGCTTTCGTCAAGGTCATAGCACGTTAGGGGCAAAATATTATCGGGAATTTCAAGTGTTGAAATTTGCAATGAGATTGCATACCTTCTATGAGATAGTTGGATCCCGATACCCGCTGCGAGTAAGTGTTACTCCTGGGAGAGTTTTATACATTACAATTAGCCGATCAAGTAGGTGTCTAGAAAGGTGTTAACGAGGTTACGCCTCTGGGAAAACGAGGTTTACATTAATTAGGTTCGTGCGAAAGCACGGGGGACCTCCCTCAAAGTACCGACACTGGCCTGGCTGAAAGATTGGCGAACTTGTAGTGTGTAATTAATCCCGGCTAGTCTTTCCTTTTAGGGTTTGAAGGAAGATTTGATAAAAAGCAGTGGGAGCCATCCTGATTAGATAAAATAATAACCAATCTATTCTTGACAGAGCGCACGCTGAGTGTTTTCTTCTCTCTCTCTCCAGGTAGCGACCATATCACGCCTTAATCAAGATAATAATACGGATTTTTGACCGAACCCGCTTGTTATACTGAGCTGGGGAACGTTGGTCCCGCTCCAACTTATAATTGTTATAAGACAGAGCAGGAAATTGGGGATTACCAGAATTCCCGTGCCGCCCAAACGAGGAGAGTGCATGATGATGCATCATCTTCGGGTGTGTTCATTATACAGAACTGTTTCTCAGTATCCTTTACGTCCTGGGTATGTGATACCAGATCAGGATCCCAGATATGTAATCTGTTACATAGGGCTACAGAAAGGTAGAGAACTGAAAACGGGTGATAAGTTTCATGAGGCAGAAAACGGGGCAAGTGTTGCAGCCAAGTCTGTCGGTCACTGTCACCCTGTATTACAATACATTGATTCTGAACGAATGTTGTTAGATACCGAACCTGATATACAAAATCATATCAGTCTCTTTATCTGAAAAGAAAGGATATAATTTTGTATTGTTGGATAATGTTTTGAACATTTCCTATATCAAAGGTTGATCGGTTCAGGCACGTTATCTAAAAGCATTAATGTTCTAAATCAAACTACAGTTCTTAATATACGGAACACACACGAGAGGAATAGTTCAGAAATGAACGAATTCTTCTTGAGGTATTGTAGACTAGGTCAGATCAATGCGACCCGACTGGCTAAAGTTACATATAGATGTATATTTAAATCAGTTTGAATTTACATCTTCTGAAACTCGCCAGTCATGTCACAAAGATAAGATGACCATAGCTCCGTTTACTGAAACAGAGAAAGAGTTAGTAAACTCTTGGGATGATACATGTTGATGTATGTAAGGTCCCCTGTCTACACCTGCCAAGACTGGTTCTTTATACTTCATTACGTTCTCTAATGATCTTTCGAGTTTCAGACCTATGTTCCTGTTGAAACACAAGTCCAAACTTTTTGAGATATTCACAGAATATAAGTTAGAAGTAGAGAACCAAAATACGGGTATAAGTATTATGTCCTTTGATGTGATCAAGGAGGAGAATACTTGAGCACGGAAATCCTGGACTATTTTAAAGGAGAATGAGATTCTCTCTCAGCATTACTCCTCTGTATACACCATAGCACGATGGTATATCAGGGCGGAGCAGATACACCCTATGTGATAAGGTGTGCTCTATGATGAGTAATACTGAGTTACCTTTTTCCTTTTGGGTGTTATGCACTTGAGAAGCTGCATACCTATTGAATAGGGTTCGAATCAAATTAGTTGCCTACCATTTCATATGTGATGTGGAAAGGGAAGAGCCTATGTCTTAAGTTAGTTAAGATTTAGGGTTGTCCGGCCTATGTCTAAAAGCAAAATCCGGACAAGCTCGAGGCAAGGTCTGTTTTGTAGAACTGGAAGTGTTCCAGCTATACGAACTACAGCAGATGATTTGATAGAACCAAGGGATTCAGTAGATACCAACGAACCTCAGCCTCTCCGCCGATCTAGTAGGGTTCCTCACCCACCTGAGAGATACTTCGGTTTCTCTATGACAGTGGGAGCGAGGATTGCATCATGAGATGATGACCCAACTAGTTTCGAGCTGGCCATCGAGAGTAAGACTCTGTAAGAATGGCTGGATGCTTAGCGATCTGAGATGGAATCCTTATACACCAACAAAGTATGGACTTTGGTTGCTATATCTGAAGGGTTAAATCCCCATCAGGAGCAAGTATATCTTGAGAAGATTACTTGGTGTAGATGGAAAAGTTGAGACTTTCAAAGCTAGACTTGTTAAAGCTTTTCGTCAATGACCAGGCGTTGATCATGATGAAACCTTTTCAAGTGGCTATGCTTAAGTCCATCCAGATCCTACTTGCCACGGCTACATACCATGACTACGATATCTGGTGGTTGGGTGTCTTGACTGCTTTTCTAAATGATGATTTAGAAGAGAGCGTCTATAAGTACATAGCCAGAGGGCCTCGTAGACAGTGGGAGCAGCGGAAACGTGTGCAAGATGCTTTTTAGGATAAAGCAGGCATCGCGGAGTTGGAACATCTGTTTTAATGAATTAGTCAAAGAGTTTGACATCATCAAAATGGTAGATGAACCTTGTATGTACAAAAAGGTAGTAGGGAGTATGGGGACGATCCTCGTAGAGTACGTGGATGACATACTCTTGATAAGAAAAGAGTTTCTTATACTACGCTCGGTCAATCTCCGCTTATCACTAAGATTCTCCATATAGAATCAAAATGATACCTACTAAATCCTGGATTTTGGATCTATGAGATAGATTTTAATGGATGTTAGGATTCTCACTAGTTGTAGTGAGACGGTATCAATCGATCCTGGGGAGAATCACTGGAATGGTTCCAGGGTGATAATGACGACTGAATGTCAGTCACAGGCATTGTCTTTACCCTCAGTAGAGGGACGGTATGTTGGAAGAGTTCCAAGCTAGATACCGTGACATACTAGACGATAAAGGCACGATACATCGCTACTTAAGATGCTACCAAAGAGGCTGTTTGGGTGTATATTGGTTCATGAGATGAACTATGTTCCTACCATTGTGAGACAATGGAGTTGTGGCTTATGCCAAGGAACGTCCGTCCCATCAGTGATCCAGACATATTCTAAGGCAGCATCGCCTGATCATGGAGATGATTGATCTCCAGGGTGATCGAGGTTTGGAGAGTAGACTCAGAGGACAACACAGCGGATCCACTCACAAAGGCCTGTTCCCAGAGAGAGACTTTCATGGGATGGTTGAGTATGAGATACTGCAACCACTGCTACAGATGGCCCTAGTGCAAGTGGGAGATTGTTAGTTATATGTATGCCCTAGAGGCCATTACTGTACATAGGATGTATATTGTAGTGGATGCTGGGACATATATAGGGAGGACTTTCTTGCTCGACATGATAGTATGCTATCTGGTTACTCTTTACCTTAACGTGTATGCTGATTGTCTCTCTGTTACATGTTGGTAAAGCCCTTAGGATCTGTACTTGACTACCTGGACTGTGATGCGGATCATACTAGTGGGGACATGGTAGTCTATAAGTACATCCTTCAAAGTCCCTAGTCGAGGGTGTATCGAGACGGGGCATCGATATACCAGAGTAGACTAGCGTGTACCTTCTCGACCCATGTAGATGGGCGATGGATGATCCCATATCCATCGGTGTTTGACATCAGAGATCATATACGGGTGCTCAGTAGAGACTGGGTACACTGGACGGACTCGCCGAGAACTCCCAGATGGTATTATACCTCACGTCAGATGGCAGTTCTCTGATGACACTGGTACAGAGTAGTCTGTTGACCCGAGATCGTCATAGAGTCTTGTGTGGTTCCCACTGTGCTTTGATTTCCATCTTACCACGTCCAAGAGGGCGTGCAAAACGGTGGTTTTTGGGTACAGTCCCGAGTCACATGGAGGCAATGAGCGATAGGAGGGGATTCGTCTCTCCCGGTATATGGGGGTTGATGTTGCGCTGTGTTCGATTGGCTATAACAGGAAATCCCTGGCCAGGGTTGCTGAGATTTACTGGTAAGTGTTACCAGTAGTTTCTCAAACAGTTATAGACCTCATATCGACACGACTTATTGAGCTATTGGGGTCTGACGTTTACCACCCCTAGGCGAGATATGCGACATATCAGACGATCAGACCGGACTGTACGGTAGTGTTACTGGTCGGATTCACTGGAGTGTGAGCGGGCTTGCTCGTCGATCTTCAGATCGCTCAATACCCGGGTGGCCGTTACGTTTGGCAGACCGCTTGCGGCTTGTGGATGTTTGATATGATCATCATCCGCTGCCGGCGTATTGACGAGTCTTTAGAGTCCTACACAGAGGTTTCCTGGGTCAAGCGAAACGAAATAGGAGCGCATATGAGATATGTGCGGGACCGAGAATAATGCGTGTATGTGATACCGTATTCTATTCTCGCGATAAATATATCGAAAGGTTGTATGCGATATAACCTAGTTATCGATTCAAGCGTTGATTCGATAAGCCGATATATTAGATACCAGTCGGTTATGTGCGCATGACCGGATCATTGAATCAAATGTTGATTTAATGATTTAATGCATATTTATATATTTGATATATTGCTTTGCATCAACTAGTATCGGTTTACTTAAGATGGATTTTCTCGCTCGGGTGTGCACATTACATATGCGATATGATTTTGTGCACTTGATTGTATCATGTTTGATGATACAAGTTTACTTGGTTAAGTGCAAAGAATAAACCATGGTTAAAAGAATGGTTAGGGTTTTATTTTCCATTACTTATTTATTCATTTATTTATTTGTTTATTCACTTTGGAAAATAAAAAGAAAAGAGAAAAGAATGGTTGCTAGATTTGGAGTTTAGTTGAAGCTTCATGAAGCTTTGATAAAGTCAACCATACTTATCTCATCCTTAACCCTAACCATTCATACTAACCATGATTCATTCTCTACACTTGACCATGGTTAGAATTATGATAAGAATTCATTTCTTTTCATTTTCTAATAACTTATCATATCATCTTTCTTCTTCTTCTTCATGCTTCAAGTGAAGAAGCTTGAAGTCCATCAATGGTGATTGTTGGAAATGAGTGAGAAATCCAATTCTAAAGTTTACCCACTTCCTATTTCTTCATCCTCTACCTCTTGCCAAGTAGTAGAGTGTGTTTCCTTCACAAGATTTTAGGGTTTGGTGAAGGTGGAGTTTGATTCATCGATGCCTCGACGTAGATCATCTTCGGCATGGACATCGACGACCTAGCTTGCCCATTCTCCGACGAAGCCGATCTTAGAGCCCGGATTTGATTTGGACAGCAGAGACGACCTCGTTGCGGAGCTATGGAGGTGGAGCACCGGATCTACAAAGGTTGTATTTCCGTATTTTATTTAGTTAACTGTTAACTAGTTCTTGTTCGCCTAGATATCTAGCAAACGATCCGTACTTTAGGGTTTGTAGGCACCATAATTTTTGAAATTGCCATGGTTGATGGCTTGGGAGACCTCACTAGAGTGCCTAGGAACCCTGCACGGTGTACCCTTAACCCAACGAGCACCTGTATACTATCTTCAGTACGACGTACTGATGGCTGTGGGACAGACCATCTCCCCAACTGGGATGAGAAGCGTAGACACTAGTCTACTCCGGAATATCGATGCCCTGTCTCGATAATCTTACGACTAGGGACCTGGAAAAGGATGTGCTTGTAGACTACCCAGCCCCCACTAGTGTGACTGCCATCACAACGCTGGTAGTCAAGCAAGATCCTAAGGGCTCTATTAATACGAACATACATATTAAGATAGATAAAACCAAATAGCATACTACCATGTTTAACAAGACTGTTATATAACTGTGAATATCCCAAGCTTCCATTAAGTAATATATAAACTAGTATGATACAATAATGGCCCCTAGGGCATATACACTAACATTGGTTGCATGATATCACTGTAGCGCGGCGGAACCGCAGCCGTAGCCACGTTTTGGCCGCGGATCCGCCCCAGTACTGTAGCCACAGTGCACGAAATTTTCTGAGGTGGTCTTTGACTTGGAAATGTGGTTTCTGGTATTTTTTGTTTGGGCCCAGATTTGTCTAAGCACTGGTTATTGTACTTGGGGCCCACTTCAGGAAATTTTGTCGATCGAAAATTTTAAACATGTTAGTTCACAGTATTTACATTATATCTGCGACCGTGAATGTCATTTGATCGGTAAATCTTGTATAATTGCTATAGTTCTTTTAGATGGATTTGCGAACGTGACATTCACGTTGATGTTCTGTGTTGTGCTGTGATGTTACGGATTTGTCGTGGTGGATAGCCTGGGTGCAATGGTAGTACAGTTTGGTTGTATTTGTACATTTGATATTGCGGGGCGAGCGTCCGACATGTGGACTGCTGTCACTGCCTGTTTGTATATTATTCTTTTGGGGCACGACCGGGCTGAGGTTGATGTACCAGTTGTATATATTTTACTTTCTGTACTAGGATTACCCTGCGGTGGGGTGCACGGATAGCCGGGTTCTAGTGGAAAATGAGCCCGCATCTCATGGCTTTGAGACGGAGGGGGTTTCACTCTAGAATTGGCGGGCTATTCACTGCTCTCGTAGGGGGTACAGGTTGACCCAAGGAGGGGTGCTCAAGTTACCGGATTCCGTGAAGTGCTGGGTGGTCCATTCACTTTGCTGAAGGGGCTGCCTCGCTTCAGGTTTTGGCGGGTAACTTGCCGTGTCCATAGGGGTCTAGGATTTCATTGCACAGGCTATCCACACGACCAGGGGAACGTCGGGTTTCAGTAGCGGCTCTATGAAACCCGGGGATCCCAGATTATCTGTATTGTTCTGTGATGCTTATTACATTTCTTTGATGTTGCATTTTATCACGCCTTGAGCGATTATTATATATTGATATATATACTAGTAGATGTTGTATATATTTTACACCCGCGCTAGTCCAATCCCCGCTCTGTCATTAGTTAAGTAACCTAACGGGTGATGACGAGACCCAGTGGCGAATGCGGATGGCATATACGTACATCGTATTTTCGTTCTTTATTGGTGTGATCAATTGATGGGACTGCATTGATTCGGATCAATGCAACCTATTCTGATGTTGTTGGAACATTTTTCAAAAAAAACCTGTTATTGCAAGGACGTTCTCTTTTGTTTTGCACAGTGGTATTCGGTTATGAATATCCAGCACCTCAGTCGACAAGGCAAGGGCCGAGATCCCTTTACCGGGAGTGACCCCTTGGACAGAAGTTTGCGTCAGGGTAATAACTTCACTATAGCCGATTACTTTTTTCTTTGCATAGTGGTATTCAGTTGGAATATCCTGCACCTCATTCTACGGGGAAAGAGCCGAGATCCCTTCACCGGGAGTGACCTCTTTAGAAAAGGTTTTCGCCACTATATTTTTATAAAAAGCTATCCGGTTCCTTCAACGATATCAAGTTCATTATGTTAAAGGTTTTTTGCCAAAAACCATTCGTAGCCCCCTGTCATTTCCTACAACTGGTACTTAGTATTCGTGCTTCGTTTGTTGACTTCGTCAAGACGTAGTGTACGATAGCTAAGTGGTGCTTGTTTGTAGCATGGATATGCGATTGGTTAGGACAGTCGTGCGGCCTTGCTGACTCCGTCAAGGGCACGTACGGGTGGGTTTAATGCAATCAAGATAATGACGGGTTGAACTTGACTAGGACTCTTTGATTTGTTGACTCCGTCAAGGTCACTTGGGTCCTAGGGGTAAAAACACACATCGGGAGTTTCTAAAGAAACTGAAACTTGCCAGGCAAGCGCATACCTTCTGGAGTGTGATAACGTGAGTGGATTCCATCACGTTATCATGCAATGATAGTTGGATCCCGATTCCTACTGATAAGTTGGTTTACTCCTCGGGTGATCCCGACTAATTCTTCTTTCAGGTTTGGAGGAGAATTTGAGGTTACAGTGGCAAGTTTCCTGATTAGATAAAGTGATAACCATTCTTATCTAGATTAGAGTGCACGCAGAGTGTTTCTTTTCTCTCTCTCTTTGGCAGCGACCATGACCCGACCCTTGACTATGACTCAGTGACCAAGTTAACCGAACCTTCTTAAAACACTGGCTTTTGGATTGTCAGAGTTGCATACTTCATTGCCACTCCTACTTTTACCCTTTTCTCCAGAACACCCCGTATTACTACGAACATCCACTTCCATTGGATAAAACCATTGTATGGTTATATACGAACTCGAAGGAACTTGTTTCAGATTCGAGGATGGTTTCCGGTTCTGGAGAAAATGAATAGGACTATTCAGTTGTCTTTTCCTTTTACCTCCTCTCAGGTTGCGAATGATCCTTGGATAATGACAGTACACCTATTACGCTAATTGGATAGTCTTGTTCCAAACCATAGGCTGGTGCCGAATGGTAGGGAATGAAGAAAACCAATTAGCCTAACGATGGTGTACAGAAGGTAATAAGTTAAGACAAATAAAGGATTAGAAAGATGGCAAAGTAAACTGTGACTACTATTCACGACCAAACCAAGTATTTCATCGCCACTCCTACTTCACCTTTGCATTTCTCCAGGACACTACGTATCACTATGAAGATCCACAGTTATTTGGATACTCCATCGTATAGTTGTATACGAACTCGAAGGAACTTGTTCCAGTTCGGGGATGGATTCTGGTTAAGGAGAAATAGGAATAAGATTTATTCAATTGTCTTTTATCTCTACCTTCTCTTGGGGTGCGAGTGCTCGTAGGATTAGGAGAGTACACCTATTATGCTTATTGGATAGTCTTCTTCCAAACCATAGGCTGGTGCCGAACGATAGGGAAGGAAGAAAACCATTTAGCCTAAAGGGGTGTACAGAAGGTAATGACTAAGGACATATAAAGGGATTTGGAGAGATGGCAAAGAAATATACGGTTACAGTTGTGAATCTGATAATGGAAGAGGTATTACTAAGAATACCCGGATACCCCTTCGAAACATTTGCATGTTTCAGTTTCACTGTGTATTGTTAAAAGAAAACTGATTTCCCAATTAGCCCTTGCTCCAGGGTATGTATTTACCAGGTTTGATTCTCACATCTGTATGGTTTTACAGATGATGAGTGGGAGTAAGTTATTGGGAATTGGGTGATCATCCTAATTATATCGGGATTCGTTGTAATTGGTGATATTTGAGGAAATCGCCTCGGTTGTTTGCCGGACGGCAAATATTTGGATTTGAATATCCGTTGTTATGCACCAATTTCAAATTGATATATCTGTACGTTTATTTTTATAAAGTGAGATATAACTTTTTGAAATTATGTCTATGACATTTACCTATATCAGTGGATGGTTAGGTAAGGAGCATTAAACAGCGATGTAATTCTTCTTAACCATAAGTACAGTTTTCAACCTACGACACACAGGGAATGAGTTATTAGACTCAGGGGACTTATACAGAGTATTGTATGTTGTCCAATGTCCATGAGGACAGAGGGGTTGGTACTCGTACTATATTCTGTTTACTCTTGACTTCTCTAGTTCTTAGACATGTGTTTCGTAGAAATGCAAGGTCTAAGTTTTGAGAAGTTATAGGTATAAGAATAAAGTAGAGAACCAAGAGTTGCAAGTATCAGGATTCTTCAAGGTGATCGAAGATGTAGATACTTGTCTATGGTATTCAGTTGATAGTAATGATTAAGAGAAATTGCTTCTCTTTCAGGCTACTCATAATTGGAAGCACTCCTAAGTTGAGTAATGCTGATCGGCCTCTCTCCATTTAGTTGACATATACTGGAGACAGCTGCATGATTTGAATCTGGTTCCAATTAAATCAGTGCCTCTGTTTCTATATTGGATATAGAATAGTTCATATCTTAACAATGTTAAGGTACGGAGAGTTGTCCGGCTTATGCTTAAAACCAGACTCTGGATAACTCAAGGAACGTTTCTATAATGGCTGTTTGTGGGTTGACCCGGGCTATGATGAGGGTTGACTTTCTACCATCTGGAAGATCAATAGTGATATTGTTCTTGACTCGCCACAGTTTTAGTAAATTGGATTTTTTCAGAAAACAGTAGTGGGAGTATGGTAGAACTGGAAGTGATTCCAGAACCAAAAACGATTACTGAAAATTTGATAAGAACCTAAAGATTCAATCTGGTTTGACATTACATTGGCCACTCCGCAGATATGGTGGGAAACCTTAGGCACTCGAGAGGTACTTCGGTAGCCTCAAGGACGGTGACATGGAGGTTCTTGTTTACCTAGATTTGGCACTACTGTTGTTCCAGGTTATAAGACCCGGCAGGAGGATGAGTATAGCGTCGTTCTAAACTAGCTTTAGAAGTGCACATGTATATGACTCTGCCAGAGGGTTGTCGTAGTCAGTAGGAGCAGCGGAAGCATAGTGGACAAGTAGCTTATGTCTATTTATGGACTAAAGCAGATATAACGGAGATAGATCACTATTTCTAATGTGACAGTCATAGGTTTGACTTCATCAGAATAGGGGATGGATCTGTTAAGAAGGTAGTAGGTGTGATGTCCTAGTATTTGGATGACATACACAGAGTAGGAAGTGAAATTCCTATACTACGATCGGCTATACTTTGGTTGTCACACAGTGGTTCCTCCACATAGGATATGGATATTATATCAGATATTCTGGTTACTAGATCTATGGTTTTAGATCTAGATTTCGATAGTTTCCTAATTTGGGTATTTTAACAGCATTCTAAAGGTATTTAGAACGGATGACTCCTAGCATGGTGGTGTACCTGCAGGTGATGGAGTCACCCTCTCTAAAGGCGTCTTATAGACTAAAAGGGAGAGGGATGTGCGTGATTAGCAGATCACTTGCTTAGGCAATTGAGTCAATCATGAGATGTCAAGTACCACATCAGATATTGTTTTTGCACTAGCTGCAATAAGTTGATATTAATCCTATCCTGGAGAAACGTTCGGAAGCAGTTTAAGAACATAAGTGAATGTTCTAGGGATACGATAACAACAGGCTCTTTTGGGAGACGGTTATCATTCCAGGCTTCCAAGGTGACCAGGATGACAGAGTGACTGTCAGTTATAGTTTTCCCTCTGACGAGGGGCAGTAATTTGGACAAGAGGTCCAAGCAGATTCTGAAGGAGGCATGGCGCAGGATACTGATTAAGTATAGTTTACGATACAGTCTAAGAAGTTTGGATTTGGAGTTCATTTATGAACCAGGTCCCATCAGATATCCAGACATATTCTAAGACAGGTATTGCTCATTTCGGGAGATGGCTTTCTCCGCGAACTTGAGATAAAGAGAGACATAGAAAGAAACATTTGGGCGGATCCACTCACTGAGGCTATTCCTCGAATGCAATAGTTTCGTAAACGGGCTTTGTGAAACTGATTAGTAGAGGAGTTGGGTGTTCGGTATCATACAGGCTGTGAGTATGCGACATCGCAATAATTAGCCTTGAGTGCAAGTGGGAGATTGTTGGATATAGTGCCCTCAAAGTCAATTATTGGATCGCAGACACGTGATTGCAATAATTGAGGGAGGACCTATACCGGTAGGACAGTCTTACTCGAGAGGTTTGTATACTATCTGGTTTGTCTTTATCATCGTGTACATGCTTTAGGTGACATTGTAGTTCACTATTACACGTTGATAGAGAATAGTATGCTAGCATGGTTTGTCTTTATCATCGTGTACAGCTTTAGGTGACCTTACAGGTCGTTATTACACGTTGATAGAGCCCTTAGGATTCTTGCTTGACTGCCAACAGTATGATGGCGATCATATACGTGGGATCTGGGGTCTATAAGCACATCCTTAAAAGGTCCCTAGCTGTGGAAGTTTTCGAGACAGGGCATCGATACTCCAGAGTAGACTAGTGTATACAGTCGAGACCCCGACGAGGGGCGGTGGCCGGTCTCACAAGCCACTGGTGTCAGTTGGTTCACCTAAGATGTATACAGGTGCTCATTGGGTTATGAGTACACCGGACAGGACTCGTCGGGAATATGCTAGTTGGTATTGTACCTGACGTCAGATAGCAGTTCCCTGGTGACATGTGTACAGGTTAGTTCATCGATCTGAGATCGTCACTTGTCTCGTGTGAGTTCCCACTGTGCTTTGATTACTACCCTACCACGGCTCAAAGGAGTCGTGCTAACAGGTTTTAGTTGGATACAGTCCCGAGCCACATGGAGGTAGTGAGTAGATCGGCAGGGGTTTTGTCTCTCCCGGTATTGGGGGTGAGATCGCTCTGTGTTTAGAAGAGCCATTATACGAAGTCCTTGGCCAAGGCAGGAGATTTACTGGTAGGTATTCCAGTAGTATCTCAGGGTGTTCTGGGCTACACTCCGACACGACTTGTACCGCTTTTGGGGGTCTGACTTTTACCAACCCCCTAGGCCCGCCATGCGATGCTCATAGACGAACGGACCGGACTGTATGTATATTGTCACTGACAGGCTCAGTAGGGTGTCAGGATGAGTTCACTCATCGACCTCCCTTTTGGTCAATACCCGGTTGCTCGTTACGTACAGCTAGTACCACTGACGTGCTGGTGGTTAAATCCACAGCCAAAGTATTGACGAGTCTTTAAAGTCCCCCACAGACAGTTTCTCAAGTTTCGGGCGAAATGTTGTAGAGGCCGTATGATATATGGCAGGATCCGATCATATATGTGCAGTGGTGCACGGATCATGATCGGGCGGATCATACTAGTGGGTTTTGGTTTAAACCAGATCCTAGTATTAGATTTGTTGGATTACTTTAGTCTCATCGCATTCGCATTCGGTCGGAATGCGGATGCAGATATATATACACAGGTGAGGGGTATCCTGTAATCCATCACGAGTTTACTTTAGATGTTGCCGGACCTTTTTTTGATGAACCAAACATTTGGATTAATGTTTGGATGGTGGAAATTATGAGCTAGAATTCATTATGAGATGCATTAAATGTGACATGGACATATATAGTGACTCATGGTCTCTTTTTTTGTGTAAAATGTCACATTAGTGTTTGATTTGTGTGTTGAATTGATAAGAGGAGAGAGAGGGGCAGCCATGATATGGTGGTTAGCTCTCATATTATTGTTACAACTTACTCTCATTTTATCATTCCATCACAAAAGAAAAGAAAGAGAAAAACTTCTTCTTCTTCCTCTTTCTTCTCTAGCTCATAATCTCCATCAATGGCAACACCTTCAACCTCCATCTATCTCATGGATGCAAGAGACAAAGTGATCACAAACATTCTCTACTTCGCCTTGGACACGTCGGCTAGCGAACTTCGTGCCCGAGTTGCTTCGGATGAAGCGGGAGCCCGTAAAAAGACTCGAAGATGTGGTGCCCTTTCCGATGAGGAGATCAAGACCGGAGATGCCGTGAGGAGCTTGGGATGGTGGCCAAAGACCGAAGGAACGGATCGATCGGTATAGCTTTCCAACCCTTTCTCTAGTTGCTAGTTGTAGGTTAATGGTTCGATCCGGGTTTTAATCATACGATAGCGCCGGTTTCTAGTTTGAAAAAAGTTTTCGTTTTCTTTTTCGTTTCCGTATTTTGGCCTTGGATACATATATGTAAATTATTAAATCAATACCTGATTTAATAATCCGACTCAAACCCGAGCCGGCTAGTATTATCAACTGTCCGATCGAAAGTCCGAGTACTATGCACATCAATCGATCGGAACCCTGCACGTATCCAATACGGCTACTACATCATTTCGCCAGAACCAGGGAAACCCTCTGTGTGGGACTCTAAAGACTCATCAATACGTTGGCAGTGGGTTTAACCACAAGCACGTCAGCGGCACTAGCTGTACGTAACGGCTACCAAGGTATTGAACAAAAGGAAGGCCGACGAGCAAACTCATCCAAATCCCTACTGAGCCTGTCAGTGACAATATTCGTACAGTCCGGTCTGTTCGTCTAAGGGTATCGCATATGAGTCTAGGGGGATGGATAAAGTCAGACCCCTAACAACGTGATAATTCGTATCGGTATGAAACACATCACTACCTGAGAAACTATCGATTCTGGATTGGTAATTCTTACATACCCCGGCCGAGGATTTCTAGTGATGGCCACCCGTGTACTGCGCGACATCAACCCCCAATACCGGGAGAGGCGAATCCCGACGATCCACTCACTGCCTCCATATGGCTCGGGACTGTACCCAACTAAAACCTGTTTGCACGACTCCTTTGAGCCGTGGTAGGGTAGTAATCAAAGCACAGTGGGAACTCACACGAGACAAATGACGATCTCAGGTCGACATACTAACCTGTACATATGTCATCAGGGAACTGCTATCTGACTATAGGTATAATATCAACTAGCATGTTCCCGGCGAGTCCGTCCAGTGTACTCATAACCCAATGAGCACCTGTATACTATCTTAGGTGAACAACTGACACCAATGGCTTGTGAGACCGGCCACCGCTCTTCGTCAGGGTCTAGATAACTATACACCAGTCTACACTGGAGTGTCGATGCCCAGTCTCGATACTCCCATGACTAGGGACATTTAAGGATGTGCTTATAGACCCCCGTCTCCTATGTATGTGATCGCCATCACAATGATGGCAGTCAAGCAAGAATCCTATGGGCTTTATCAATATATGATGATAAAGACAAACCAGATAGTATACTATCATCTCGAGTAAGACTGTTTTATCGGTATAGGTCCTCGCTCAATCATCATGATCACATACCTGTGACTATGATAATTGCCTTGAGGGCACTATAGCCAACAATATATGGATATAAAAATAGCCTAAATGTTTGGGCAACTCATAATAAAAAGCAGCGAATAAAAAGAAAAAATAGTCGAAATGATTGGGCACCGCAAAAACTAGCCGAAATGATTGGGCAATCGCAACTTTCGCGATATAAAAAGTTGAAATGATAGAGCATCGCGGAAGGAAATAAAAAAAATGAAAGAATGAAACTTTTGCCCTACAAGCGAGTCCATACCGACCTCTATATACAATCCATGGGCATAAACGAAAAGGAAACCATATTTCCCAACAGATTCCGTCAAAGAGAGAATCAGATCTCGATGGCAACATCTGCATCCCAGAAGATCAATGCGGCATTCCTTCTCGACACCGCAGAAAGCGGAGCAAGTCAGCCCCGGCACCGCAGAAAACGGAGCAAATCAACACCGACACCGCAGAAAGCGGAGCAAGTCAACCCTGACACCGCAGAAAGCGGAGCAATGCAACCCAGACACCGTAGAAAGCGGAAATGAGTCAACCAATGACCTCCCCACCGGAGCAACACCCCATCTCGGAAACAAGTCAGCCAGTGACTTCCTCGTCGGAACAATGCTTCGACCCAAACAAGTCAGCCAATGACCTCCTCGTTGGAACAATTCTTTGACCCGGAAACAAGCCAGCCAATGACCTCCCCGCAAGATCAACGCCCCGTCTCGGAAACAAGTCAACCAATGACCTCCCTGTCGGATCAACGCCCTGTCTCGGAAACAAGTCTGCCAATGACCTCCCCGTCGGATCAATGCTCCGTCTCGGAAACAAGTCAACCAATGACCTCCCCGCCAGATCAATGCTCCGTCTCGGAAACAAGTCAACTCATGAACCTCTCGACCTCAGGGAAATCAGTGTCCTTGGCGAGAACCACTCGATTCATTTCGACCCGCAAGGAAATCAGTGTCTTTGCAGGAATCTCTCGATTTGTATCAACCCTAAGGAAATCAGTGTCCTTGGCAAAACCACTCGATTCAAGGAAATCATCGTCCTTGGCGAGAACCTCTCGATTCACATCGACCCGCAGGGAAATCAGTGTATTTGCAGGAATCTCTCGATTCGTCTCGACCTGCAAGGAAATCAGTGTCCTTGGCAAAATCTCTCGATTCAAGGAAATCAGCATCCTTGGCGAGAACCTCTATATTCGCATCGGGGAAATCAGTGTCTTTGTAAGAATCTCTTGATTCGTCTCGATCCGCAGGGAAATTAGTGTCCTTGGCAAAACCTCTCGATTCAGGGAAATCGGCGTCCTTGGCGAGAACCTCTCGATTCGTTTCGGCCCGTAAGGAAATCAATGTCTTTGCGAGAATCTCTCGATTCATCTCGACTTGCGGGGAAACTAGTGTCCCTACGCATAAAGAAAATTCTCTTGTGGGATCCTTACGATTCTCGAGAGAAAACACACTTAGGAGTCCTCACGACCCCTAAGGAGAAATTACACCTACGATATCCTCTCGACTCGTAAGGAGAAAAGTCTTTATGAGACCCGCACGACTCATGAAGTTGAAAAGTCTTAGGCGACAGATCTGAACCTGTTTCCTAAGCCATCGCTGCCCTGCAAGGAGAGCAAGATAGACCATCTGCAAGACATATTTGCTAAATAGACACGATAGTACGACTGCGTATGTGTTTAAATGGAAATGGTGTCTAAAACGTGCTGATTTACGTACGACACTAGCGCTCGCACTTAAAAGAGAATTCCTAAAGGTAAAGTATGAAGCTCATATACAGAGATGGGATTCATGAACGAGTATATGATGAAAGGAAAACATTCAGCAGAAAACATTCAACTCTCAATAATAAGGGAAGTACATCAATATAAATATACTACTCTACAAGGAAAAGATCACCAAATATGGGATCAGAGATACAGGGGTTACCAAAACAAAACACAAGGTTTTCCAATTCCCTCTCTGCCCTCTCTACCATGTCGAAGCAACGGTCTTCGTGAGGGGTTGATCCCCACCGATTAGCGCCATGCTTATTAGCAAAAGCAGACATGATATCCCGCCGGGCTCTTATCTGACTCAGTAAATGAACCGAGCGATCCTTCAGAGCCTGGCTAATTAAGCGCGCATCATGGAAACGCCCAATTTTATCCTTCGCCATATCAAGAATTGTCGGGGTCATCTCTGCCGGATGAGGAGGAATATCGGCGAGCACGGATAGAAAGATCATCCGGAGCCAAATGGAGCCCATAGGAAGAGAAGAGCCCCTACGAGTCAAGAGCTCATACATCACCGCGTCACATTGTGCGTCGGTGAGAAGGGGATCTACTAGCCGCGTAGCAAGGCGAAGAATCATTTCCTTGACGGGCAGCTCCCATGGTTGCCAACAAGCGTGAGGGCGATTGCAGGCCATAGCTCTGGGTTTGTTTGAGTTCTGTTAATAAAAAGAAGGGTTTCCCTTTGAAGAGATGAATAAAGGTGTAGCCTAAGGTTATAAAGAGACGCATTCAAAGCTATGCGCAAAAAACATCGTGCATGGTGGATCTATTCCCAAGGCCGAAAAAAAGGGGGCATGGGAAAAGAAAAAGGGTGACTCATGGGAATCAGAGTAGGGAGGCGAAACGACCTCATCAGCAGAGCTCCACGTGCATAGCACGTGAGCACCAGCCTTGATCCCTTTTGAAAACTAAAACGGCACCGCGCGTGCATAACACATGAGCTCAGGCGCTAGTGCAGGATTAAAATCTCCAGCGGTGCCTCATACGCAAAACACATGAACACCAACAGCGGTATAACAATGCCTCATACAGAGCACATGTAAACATAAAAAGAAAGGAGGATAAACATGAAGTTTTGTCATTCATAGTCCAAGAACTTATACATGGTGTGAAAATGAAAAAAAATGTTTACAATGGTAAAACACTTGGTCCCGGACATGGATTATAGAATTCAGAAGCAAGGTCGAGTAAAGTGTTTCTGGCTTTTCTGACCATTCTCGTATGCATCTTCTCGCGAATACAAGTGTCATGATACTCGCTGATATCATCCGCCCTTTGATAGGCAGAGATTATCGTTGTCTATTTGAAAACTTGATGCAAGATATCAACAAGACTATCTCGCCGCCTTTTCGAGATTAGGCCCATCAGATATACTGAGTGCACCTTGTCCTTGGTGTCATCAAGCGCCTCAAGCGGCATGGCATCGTTAAATTCAGGAAGTGCCTCCCAAATTGCTCCCACGATGATCTTCAACAAAGCAGAACGTCGGGGGAGTATTCGACCGTTGTATCCATCGAGGCGACGCATAACCTCAGCGCATTGAGCGTCCGTAAACTCCTGGTTTTGACAACGGCCTTGGACGCGAATGTCTTCATAGGAGATAATTTCGTCAAGATCATACAAATAAACGGTCATAGTATCTGAAAAGAAAAATCAATGAGAATTAATAATCAAAGTGATTTAGACAGGGTTTATTATGAGGATCTAAAATGATTCTCATTTCAATGGACACGGGAGTTTAAATAACCCTTGACATCCTCATAGAGAGAGCAAGTTCTGTTAAAATACTCAACAAATTTTAATTTACGAAAATAAGAAAAAACCCTGTGAATTTTTTTTTCAAGAACACAGGGGAATTAAATTCCCGAAGGGCCCTCTTGATCTTTCAGGGCTAAGCTCTTCGGTGAGGAATTAAATTCCTTTTTATGCAATGGAATTAAATTCCAGAAACCCCATAAAAGGGGGAAATGAAAATCAAATGCCATGAATCCTTAAAGATTAGAGGAGGAATGCCCAAAGTATTGAGAGTTATTACTCAAAAATCACATCTTTGGATCTCTAAGAGATGGGTTTTAGAGGAGAGCAAAGCTCTCATGTTGGATTTAAAATCCAGAAGTTGTCTTAAAGAGAAGGGTTTCTCTAATGTTCGAAAGCTTTACCTGAAAAAGGGTTTCTTTTTCCAACAGAGTTTAACTCTGGAATTGCAATGGCATAGAACTAAGCTCTGAAGAGGAGAATTAAATTCTCAAAGAAAACAAAGAAGGAAGAAGATGAAAGAAACAGTGTCTGCCTAAAAGACCAAACCCTTACATTTATAAGACATGACAAGGGCGATTCACCTCCCCGTTCCCCTAGGCAATCCGACGACTGTAAAGGTGACAGCGTTGCACTCACGTGCAAGTCATGTAAGAACAATGCTGTGGGGGCATTTGTTCCCTTTGGAAAAATAAATAGTAAATGAAAAGGGAATGGGAAAATTCCCTAAAGAGAGCATCACGTGCCCACACATGATGTGCCTTGGAGCCAAAATTACAAGCATTACACTTAACAAATGGGACTAAAGTTGGGCCTCACGTGCTACACGTGAGCACCTATATACGAGATATATAGGCGTCTTTATAAAACAAATAGCAGACCAAAAGGCGTATCACGTGCCAACACATGATGCTCTTCTTTGGGACTGCTGCATATAGGCAAACCGGCCTAGTGCCATTGGGTCACGTGCTCCATGTGAGGATTCCTAAAATCTTCTGACCCGATAGAATTAAATTCTATATAAAAGGTATCAGAACCCTATTGAGGAAATACTCCTCAAATCTTTCAAAACAAGAAAGATTGTGCTCTGTAAATCAGAGCACTGTTGGATCAAAGATCCAATGGTGATTAAAAATCACTAAGATACAGAATTAAATTCTGACTGAGTAAATACTCCTCAAATCTTTCTAAATAAGAAAGAGTGTACTCAGTAAATCAGAGCACCGTTGGATCAAAGATCCAATGGTGATTAAAAATCACCAAGATATAGAATAAGTTCTGTATGGGAAAATATTTTCACAATCTTGTTAAAAACAAGAAAAATGTCTTCTGTAAAACAGAGGTCCTTAGATCAAAGATCCGATGGTGGATAAATTCCCCAAATCAATTAAGAGATCTCTCAATGAGATATTTCCTCAACAAATCAGCCTCCACTATATAAAAGCCCTAAAACTTCAAGTTCATATACAAAAAAACGGAGAGAAGAACCCCCCCTAAACTGCAAGTTCAAAAGAAAAGAAGAAACCCTAGGTAAGAAGGAACAAAACACAGAGAACATCTTACTTCCTCTTCGTCTCCATAAGAGTTTAACTCTTCCAAAGAACTTAGTTCTTTCTTCTGGTAAAAGATATGCAAAAGTAGATTTCCCCACAAGTTGAGAATTTAATTCTCATCGGGAAGATTCTGTCATGCAGATCTAAAACCTAGGAGAAGATCTAAGTTCGAGAATTTAATTCTCCCAGAAGGCATATAGGAATTTAATTCCTCTAATAAAACTAGGGTTTAACCCTTCATATAAGAACTTAGTACTCCCTTCTGGTAAAAGATCTGTAGAAGTAGATCTCTCTACAAATTAAGAATTTAATTCTTATCGGGGAGACTCTGCCATACAAATCCAAAACCTAGGGGAAGAACTAAGTCCAAGGAATTAAATCCTTATAATATATATATATATATATATATATATAATAAGGGATTTGAGATTTTTAAGACTCAGAGAAAGAATCCATGCATATTGATGGTCACGTGTTCACACGTGACCACCTGTGATGAACTCAAAAGAAAGTTTGAAATAGATCGCGTGTTCACACGTGACCCCCTTGCTGATAATGCTTGCCACTTTTTAAAAGAAAAGGGAATAAACCCAAGGAAACAATGTCTGACTCTGAGGCGCCCTCACGTGCTCACACGTGATGGCTACTTGTATAAAGTGTTTAACACTTATATAAAGATGGCGAATAAAATCAAGCGAACAACACCATCTTTAAAAGCATCACGTGGGACACGTGAGCTCTCTCAAATTCCAGTGTTTAACACTGCCTCAGAGCATCACGTGGGACACATGAGCTCTCTCAAATTCCAGTGTTTAACACTGCCTCAGAGCATCACGTGGGACACATGAGCTCTCTCAAATTCCAGTGTTTAACACTGCCTCAGAGCATCACGTGGGAGCACGTGAGCACTAAAGGTACATTAGTGTTTTAACAATATAAGGAACCAACTCCAACCTCAAATCAATTAAGTTCTCCTGAGATTAAATCTCCAAACAAACCGAACCTCTATGCTCAGAACTGATAACTTCTCGATTTGGAATCTGGTTCAAGGGTACGTCTCTCCACACCTCTGATATATGTCGTTGTAATCCTTCAACATATTCAGAGAGGTGGAGGGTCCCAATAACCAATAACTCTTGGCGCACCCCCAAACCAATAAGCCAAAACTCTATGGACCGTAATGTCCTTAAACTAACCCAATGGACCATAATGTCCTTAAACTAACCCAATGGACCGTAATGTCCTTAAACTAACCCAATGGACCGTAATGTCCTTAAACTAACCCAATGGACCGCAACGTCTCGAAACTAAACTCTACAGATTATGATGTCCTTAAACCCAATAGACCGCAACGTCCCTAAACTAAACTCTACGGACTATGATGTTCTTAAACCTATGGACTGCAACATCCCTAAACTAAACTCCATGGACTATGATGTCCTTAAACCCAATGGACCGTAACGTCCCTAAACTAAAACGATAGAGCCCAAATGCTCTTTCATTGGATCTAAACGATCCTAAAACCTTGTTAAGTAGATCTTAGTCTAAAATTAGATTAACGTATTCTTAACAACTATTTAAGTTTAATCTTAATCTAAAACGAGATTAACGATCCTTAAATCAAACAAACCCAAATCTAATAAATACGGATTTGGACAAATCCCCGCCTTACGGGATACAATATAAATTAGTCTCCGTATACAATCCACGGGCAACCAGAAAATAAAACAAACGCACACGACACGAAGTCAACATCTGGAGCAGGAGAAAATGGTTATCGCACGTGGTAACGTAATTAATTGCAGGGGATTGTGCCTGCAGGGAAGAGCGTCCCCACAATCAAAAACCCCTCGCAAACGAGGGGGAATCTAACGAAGTCTGCTACAACGGCCGCATCTGTCCAAACCTCCGATATATGGTGCCATAAATCAACTTGGTATCTTTAGAGAGGTGGACGGGTAAACCCAAATAGTATTTGCCTCCAAATTCAGGAAAGACGTTCGTCTTTCCCTATTTTCGGCGGTAAACAACGATAATCAATGCACAAACTCAAACTGCCGTCCTTCTTCTTGACGAACAGAACATGAGCTCCCCAAAGAGAAACACTCGGATGCACAAGTCTCCTATCAAGCAGCTCCTGCAGCTGATCCTTAAGCTCCTTAAGCTCCGTCGGGGCCATCCGGTAAGGCGATATGGAAATAGGCCCCGTGTCGGGGATCAAATCAATGCAAAACTCAATATCACGATCTGGAGGCAATCCAGGCAACTCATCGAAACTCTCTCACAAAAGGAACCCTGTCACGTCCTGAAAGTACGGAACATGACCGGCACTTAAACTACGAAACGTCTCGAGGCGTACGTAATCTAAGTAAACCGAAAACCCAGAAATCCAAACCAAGAAAAGAAGTAGAGTGAAGGAAAACCAATTTAAAACAAGTAGTTTTAATAGTATAAGCCGAATTATGCGGTTTTTAAGAACATCAAAATTTACTGAAAATTTCGGCAGAGTCTCCTTTGTAAATACTGGCCCCCAAACGGGATACAACATGAATAGTATACGAAATCAATAAAAAGGCATCCCCAAGCGGGAGCTAGCTCTTCGTCAATCGACGATCACAACCACACAAGCAAAATAATATACAACGCCAACGGCGAGGATCAAAAACTCAAAAGGAAACTCAAAACCACCAGAAATATAACGAGCGACTCTAAGGTCGAAAGAATAACATCACTGGTCTCTATCTCAAAATAAATACAGGTTTGGTTAATGGAATTTACTAGATACAACGGAATAATATTATACAAGGTAATATGATGGGTACGATACAAGAAAAACCCACCTACTAGCAAGTCACCCGAATGAAACTGAGCCCGCAAAGCCGTAATGAAACCTGTACGGCAAACCTGCAAGAAACTGGGGCACAACGGGGGTGTGTTGCCAACTCGTGAATAGAAAAACATCTACGCACAGAAATCGCATAAATAACGCAATCCTAGGTCAATGATCATAATATATCCTCAAAAATGTATATAACATGCAGCCTATAACAATGGCTAGGGTAAATATCTAACCCGAGTATAAACTCATGTGCCCGTGTCAGTGCCTCAGGTAGCAATATATCATATGAATGAGGTATGAATGCATGAAAACAGAATACATGTAAATGAAGAACTGTTTTCATAAATTAGTGAGATTTCCTTTGTATTTTTAAACTGAGGTATCATAAATGAAATCAGTATCAACGGTGTCTAGCATCGACACAAAACATAAATCTCAATGTCTCGAAATATCAATGTCTCAATCTTAATATCTAGGGCGCCGTCAGTCCAGACCGGCCCCTACCATCCATCTCAAGACCACGACGGTATCCTCCGGATATCCGACGCGTCGGGTAATATCACCAGTAGGTAGTGCTCCCCAGCCAGGCTCAACGTCAACACCACATTCCTCTTGCCTCGGGGTACCATACCGGGCCCACCATGTACCCGAAACGGTTCCTCCACTCCTCGAATCGGGTCTCGAAATCCATCAGCAAACTTATGGTGGACGACTCATACATCATAGGAAAACCACACTTTTTATTTTAAAAGAGAGAAAAGATTTATTTATATTTTTGCGGTTTTCCTTCAAATCCAGAAAATCTCATGGAAATCCGAATCCAAAACCTCAATAACACGTAAAATAGTGAATATATGCATGAGAATCCATGAATGTGGCATAACGATGAATAACAGTATGCATGAAGTGACAAATAATAACTACAATATCTAAGCTGGCATATAAGGTAAGTACACTAATATTATGTCAAACTACTAGCTATCTAGCTAAGTTAAGCAATAATATTTTCTAAGGTGTGCATGGCATGGAAATTACCGATGAAGATGTGTGTGAGCCTGCAATTAAGTGTACGTGGTACATACGCATCATCGGTAATGGTGCTGGTGTCCTAACAGCATGATATCACTAATGGAGTATGAAACATAAAATAAGCATGCGATGCGAAGCGGACCACAAAAATGAGCGGGAGCTGAAAACTAGACGCAACTATAACTAATCTGCATTAATCTAATATAAGTCCTACAAATGGTGTCTTTTGAAATAACACGAGTCATGGGGTTTTGAAAATAGGGGCTGCGGTATTTTTATGAAAAGATACGTCTTTTGAAATATCCGTAAGATCCCATGGGCTGTTTTTTAAAATACCCACGATTCGTTAGTTTTGAAATAGGTAGGAGTCTAATCTAATCTAACAACTATACTAAACTATACGGCTGAACTAACAAGCTGAACTACAGGTAAGGAAACCGCCTATCATCTGAGTCGATACATATACCTACCTGTATATGTATAGTCGGTGATCCCGCCTCAATAATATCATAGCCTATACCATATCTATAATCAGGCATCCCAAGTCAAGAGTGCGGATCAATCATCAATATAGCTCGTACGTAAATCCGTCGTACGGCATCCCAAATCTGGGTACGGGTCAAAGTCACATCAATCACACTATTCATTTGGTATCTTCTTTATCAAATATCATGATCCGGAATAATGTCCTACGTCTAGTACAATATTGATGCCATCTATGTATGCATGCGGGTGTAAGAATTACTACGTCAGAAGACCCGCTAAAACATCATGTCGTATCCCAATACGAACCAAATCACGTCACCGATCTCCTGGCCTCAAGCCCAATCTCATCGACTCATCTCAAATTCCAAATACTATCCTCAAATCCAGTATATGAACACATAGTCCCATACCCATGTGAACACATAAATATATATTCCCATACACGCATATATGTAAGGAATGTATGCAAGTATGTATATGTGTGTATGTGTAAGTGTAGTGCACCCACTACCTAAGGTTTCGTAACCATGCACCAATCCAACACCAATATCCATCTAAAATCATCAATAATAAATCCTAACAACCTATCATAAATTGTTGGTGTGTATACGTATCCGTATACATCACCACGGACTACGGGGGTGCTATACGCCATCCACCCGACTTCTCCCCGTAGATATAAATCTACTCACCTGGTCCTCGCTAGCCGGTGCCGACGTCGCCACGCGCTTACTTGTCGTCTCGAAGTCCACATGGGGTACCTACATATCATAACGCACCGTATCGCATTAAAACTAAATTCGAAATCGAAACGGCATACGAAAATCAAATCGGCACGCGTATCACGCGTAGGTCCAAACCTATCGCCTACGCATGCAAGAATAGTCAAACCAACCCTCGATGTCGATGAACGTCAAACCATCGAGAAAAATCCAATCACACTCATTTGCACAATTACAAGCACTAATTATAATATAAAATAGCTTACAATTCCCAAAAACCCCAATTTCACTTAAAAAGTCGTTTTTCCGAAAATCTAGCAAGCACAATTCGCCGTTTTTGTACAAAACATGATGTTTAAATGAATGTAGCGGCCAATATACTTATTAAATATCTTAAATAAGTCGTAGAAACAATTTCCGGAATTTAATCTCATTAAATTCCAAAAACCCTAATATTCTAGTTTACAAAATACCCTTTTTTAATAATTTCATAGCAAAAATGCACAAACTACAATTTAGGTTGGATTCTCATGAACTAAAGTGTTAAACTACACTTAATAAAGTTAATAATATGATAAAAACCCTAACCATATTTTAATTCTCAATTTAACACAATATTTACAAAAACTAGTTTGCAATATATATACTTATCACAAATTTAAATTAACAAAAATGCAACTAGCAACTAGATTTGATTTTTGCAAGCAATTATATGTTAATCTACCCATCACAATCCTAATCAAATGCTCAAACCCTACTCTTCATTCAAAACCATACACTTGAAATTTCAAACTTCAATTCAAAACCTTTTTCTTTCTTAAACACCTAATTAAACACTTAATTAACTTAGCTTTAAGAAATTAGTAACAAATTAAGCAAAAATGTTTAGAATCATACCCAAAAACATTTGAAGATCCACAAGCATCCATGGCCTTCCAAAATGCTCTCTTTTCACAAAGATCCATGCTATACGGGCTAAGCTAAAATGGGTAGGAGTCGGATTTTGATTTGGATTTTTGCTTGATTTTTAGTGGATTTTTCTTTGGATTTTCTTTGATGGAACAAAGAGAGGAGAAGAGGAAAAAGGGGCTGTTGGGGGGGTTGCTGGTTTCGGCCAGAAGTGTAGGGGGTTGGGTGAGGGAGGAGAGAGAGTGAGGTGGAGAAAGTTAGTTCAAGTCAAAGTCAACTCAAATTATATCATTTTCTACTCTTTTCTTTTCTTTTCTTTCATTTCTTTTCCTTTGAAATTCAAGTGGGGAAAAAGAATGGGGGCTGCTGAATTCTTTAAGGGGATAAGTAAATGGGAGTGTGTGGATGTTGGTACGGGTGTGGGGTGATGAAAAATGATAAATATAATACCCCAAACATCCATTTACGCTAAAAAAAAGCCTTTTTTTCAATAATTTCTAAACCATTTTGCCAAATGATTTCGTTCCAAAAACCACATGATAAAATTTTATTTAATGTTTTATGATGCACAAAATTTGTTTCAACTCATTCCAATTTGTAATTTTTCCTAATTAAATGTATTAGTGACGGCTTAAATAATAATAAAATAATATTTTTTTCAGAAAATTTGAAATTTCACCAGCGACTCAATAAACACCAAATAATAGCAATTACATAGCTAGAATATGTATATTTATTTTTTATAATAAGATATTTGTATTTTGACTTTTTACAGAAAACCCCCTTATTTTACCGATTTTTTCGAAATTTCACCGAAACGATTTTCAAAACGTTACAATCTTCCCCCCTTAAAGAAATTCGGTCCCCGAATTTAAATTCAAACTCCCCCAAATACTAAAACATCTAAGAAAAACCATCAAGTCGTCGGGGCACCGAAATTGTAAATACATAAAACAATTCGTAGCGCAGCGCATGCGCTTGAAAAATGAGTATATAACTCAAATCAAAACTCCGTCAAGCATCCCGCAATCATCGGAGTCATGGAGAAAACATCAATGCCAAATCTAAATCAAACCAATATGATATAACTCGAACTATACATGTAAACATCGAATCTATATCTGTAAGTATCTGAAGAAAATGCATGCCAAATCTCTTTAAGTCGCTGTGCAACGCGTATAACACTGCACAATGGCGGACGTCTATTGTTCATCACAGAATTTTGTATATTTGTACCGCCCATTCTTGATCACATTGCATACAGGTAGGTGCTTTTTATCCGTATTTGCTGCATGTCTACAGATTACAGGTTTCCAGTCCAATAGAGCACAAATCCGAAAAAATCTCCACAGTTATGGCAAAATCCAGAACATCTGTCACAAACAGATAAAAGCCGGGTTCCAGCATCCGTCCAGTATCCGTCCCGTACCAGTTCAGGAGAGGGGACGAAAATAGTCGTCATTTGTGACTAAATCAAGATTTGAAGTCAAAGGAGGTAGAAGTCAAAAGAAAAGAAATGAAGAAATCTTGGATCAGAAATCTGAAGATCCTCTGGAGAAATTGATGCAGTTTAAAGTTTTCAAATATCAGGAAAAAAGTGACCAAGACCACAGAAATCAACCAGACAAAGTTTGGCCACCAACAAGCCGCGGATCCGCGGCCAAACCCCCACTATGGCCGCGGATCCGCGGTCGACACGTGTCCCCATCTGGTGGAATTTTGGGGTTATTTCTGTAAATGTGTATAGGCTTGTGTTTTACTGCTAAACTCTCAGAATCAGGCCTATAAATAGCCCAGAGCAGAACCAAGAGTGTGTGCTTAATTTCATGTGTAATTTTTGTATTAGATTTATTTAGTTCATAATAAAAGTCCATTTTCCTCCATCTTCCTCCATTAAAGCTTGTGAGAGGTTTTATTGAGTGTGAAGCATGCAAGAAGTGTTCTTTTTCTATATGTATAATTTGTAATTCGGTTTCTTATGTTGCTTGTAATTTTGATTGTTAAACGTAGTTGTTGTTATTTATTAAAATTGTCGTTTTAATTTTCTTCCATTTTCGGTTATCCTTACAACCATGATGCTTAGTGTGATCCTTGCCTAAGTGAGGTCCCGAATAGCTTGTTGTGATTTTCTACCTCAATTCTTATTACACTCTTTCTTTGTTTTATTTAATCTAACCTTTCTAATGGGTGAGTAATTTCTCACTTGTTAGGGTAGGAAACGGAAAGTTTGAAAGACGGAAACCTCCCTCACTTTTCTCTTTTACATATATCTTGATTTGAACTCTTGTTAATTAATCCACAATCCGCTCCCTACGGCACGCTATTCTTCATAATAGCGGTGATACCCTAGTGAGACCGGTTGTGGTTGAATCAACTTGAGGTTGCGGCTAAGAGCCAAGAACGGACGGACAAGGACCAAAAAGGGGAAACGAAGTGTTGGAAAGCTTAGCTTATACTCGCAAGTTTTCTCTTAGTCGTGCTAATCCCCGTTGTTGCCGATTACCGTAACATCGATATTAAGAAGTGGCAAAAGAATCAAGTGAGCGATCCTCCTAACTCAAACCAACCAAATCCTACCCTTAACAAGTTCTCTTATCATTCATTTTCAATTAGCTAGTCTCAAACAAACCCAAACATATTTGGACTTAACTCGTCAAAACATTAAGAAAAAGACTCCCATCTCTCTGTGGATCGACCCGTACTCATCCGGCTAGCTGCAAAGCGAAACCGTCCTGATTGCGGTAATTAAACTAGAACACGCAGAATCTCTGTCAATCAAATGGCACCGTTGCCGGGGAGACGGTAGTTTATTTCTTTTTGTAATTTCGGGTTAATTTGTGAATATAAATATAACCAAAAACAAAAAAAAAATATACTGTACAAAATCATCTTGTTATTCTTTGTGCAAGAGTGCAAGAAAAGGAGAACATCAAGATCAGTGCCAAAGTCGTGGGGAGTTAGACCCATATCTCGCGGCTACACCGCGGCGGATCAAGGCGAAAACCAAAAATCCTCTGTGAGTATCCCAACCCTCTTCTCAACTCCTCTGAACTCCACTGAACTGTGTTTTCTGCAGCATTCTTTGCACGAATTCTTTCCCCCTTCCAATAAACTATTCTTGTGCAGGATTCTTTGCGCCACGCTTAAAAAATAAAAAAAAAATTGTTTGCAGTTGATTTGTTACCGCTTTGCATTCATTAATACGGACTTTAAGGGGCTTGAAACCAATTCAGATTGGGTGGGGATTTCATCACCCTTCCCAGGACCCCAAAAATCACAAAAAGCATATGCACTGACCATTGTTAATTAAAAAATACTAGACTCAGCCCTAAGGATTTCGCGCTCATTAGGAGAAGTTAAACCGTGTTTAGAACCTCGCTTAACGGTATATTGTTTAAGGGGTGTCTAGGAAAGTGTTAACGGCGCAACCGCCAAAAGAGAAAGGGTTACATAATTAAGGAACTTCGCGAAAGCGTTGGAAAACCTCCCCTTATCTCTGCACTTACCTGGCCTCTTGATCAGTGTATCTTGAGCCTGTTTCTCTACACAGTTTTGCTTCGACAATCAAATTTTGGAGCAGGTCTAGCAGACCTAGGTGACCCTAGATCTAGGAGTGATTGTGCATATCTTGTTTGTGATTGCTTAAAGCCGTAAATCTGTACATATCTCTGTAAGCTCTTTCTAAAAAAAAAAGGAAAAAAATCAAAAACTTTTATAGAAACTTGCCCTTTGTCGCCACGTTCCATTTTTTCACTCCACCACCCATCGCCTTTCTCCATTGACGTTTTCTTACCCTCACCTTCTTCGCTTTGACTATACTAAACTCGTTTAGTATATGTCCGCTTGGACTCGGGACACTAGCGCCCACCTCGTCCGCGTTTCGTTAGTCGCCACCGACTGCGCGATCGACTCAGACGTCGATAATCCATCACCAACCTCTTCTTCCGCGATGTCAGGATTTAATCCGAACATCCCTTTGACTACCCCTGGATTGGCTCCACCTCCTATGGAGACCAATAACACACCACCTCCGCCTGTTGTAGCGCCGCAGCGAATTGCGCTCCTGGATCGTTTCTATCCCACCCGTTCTGCACTCCCCACCTGCCTTTCTCTTCCACCGGCCAATAGGGATAATTTTGAAATTAAGCCCCACTTCATCAACATGCTTCTACGATTTCACGGGCTCGAATCTGAAGATGCTTATATCTTCATTAATAAATTTCAAAATGTGTGTGCCATGATGAAAACCACCCAACTGTCGGACGATGCTATACGTCTACGAGTCATTCCGTTCACTTTATGCGATCTTGCTGAAAAATGGCTGTATAGCACCGCTTCCCACTCCATAACCAGTTGGGACGAGTTTGTTAAAGCGTTTCTCAAAAAGTTCTATCTGAATCATAAAACCGCAAGAATTCGAAATGAAATCAACCAATTCTCTTAGCTTCCTTCTGAACCCTTCTGGAAGTGCTTTGACCGGTACAAAGACCTTCTTGTTCAGTGTCCTCACCACGGTATAGAGAAATGGCAACTTTGCCAAACCTTATACGAGGGCCTGAACCCAGCAACCAAACAGTTGTTGGAAACCATTTGTCAGGGCCACTTCCTATCGAAATCTGACGAGGAAGCGTGGCAGTTTTTCGACGACCTTGCGGAGCAAACGCTACAGTGGGAGAGCACCAGACCGACTTCTTCATCTTCCTCTACATCCACTTCTACCGGTCAGTCTAGGGTAGGGATTCACCAACTTGACGTCTCTATTGCAATGAAAGCTGAAATGGCTGCAATAACGAGAAAGCTTGAAGCGATAGAGAGCAAATTTTCTTCTCCTGCTCCTAGCCCTGTTCTTCCCCTTCGTACCATCTGCGCTTGTTGTTCCGATCCCTCTCATTTAACCGAAGAGTGTCCTTACAATCCACCATCTCAGGGACAGGATCAGGTTAATGCTGCATTTCAGCAAAGACCGAGGAATGATCCATACTCTTCCACGTACAATCCCGGCTGGAGGAACTATCCCAATTTCGCCTGGAATCAGAATCAGAATCAATTCCAGGGCAACAATTTCCATAGGCCCCCTCCGCCGCAGCAACAAGCGCAACAACAAACTCAACATCAATTTCAGCAGCCCTTCCAACCCCAACCTTTCCAAAATCAGACGAACAACTTTGCACCCAACAATTCTTTTCCACCAAACAATTTTGTTCCGTCAAACAACGATAAGGTTTCCTCGCTCGAACGAAGTCTGGAGGCGTTTGTTAAACAATCGACACAATCCACCGCAAACATCCAGTCTTCCATTCAGTCCTTAGTGCAACACACTGCCGCTCACGGGCAAAGCATCAAGACCATCGAGGCCCAGATTGCACAGCTGAATGCTGCCTTAAGCGAGCGAGAGAAGGGGAAGCTCCCGTCCCAGCCACTTCCAAATCCCGGTCACCCACATAATGCACATGTTGCTCTTGAACAACAGAACCATAATATGAGTGCCGTGACCACATTGAGATCAGGAAGGATTCTGCAAAACAACATTGGCACACAGATCAACGATGACATCCCGGCCGCTTCTTCTTCTTCTTCTCCTACTTCATCATCTTCTGAGCCTATTCTCCGTTCTTCACAAGGCTCTTCTTCCTCTTCTTCTGCTTTGAATGGACCCACTTCTCACTCCATGAAAACACCTGTTCTGGGATCCGTTCCAACTCCACAATCTCCTCCTCCAGCTTTAGACTCAACCAATTTTCAAAACGTCCCATTTCCAAACCGGTTGAGGTCTAATAAACAAAATCCTCAAATGGAGAAGATTCTGAAGTTATTTAAGCAGGTTAACATTAACATTCCTCTTTTAGATGCCGTCCAATAAGTTCCATCCTACGCAAAAATCTTAAAGGACTTATGCACGAAAAAGAGGAAGTCTCAGGTACCAAAGAAAGTTTTCTTGGCTAGTGCTGTGAGTGATGCCCTTACCCAATCTTTACCACAAAAACGGAAGGACCCTGGCTGTCCTACTATTTCTATTACCATTGGGGATAAGAACATCAACCGCGCACTATTAGATCTTGGTGCCAGTGTTAACCTGCTTCCGTACTCAGTATACGTGCAATTAGGCATAGGAGAGCTGAAACCTACGCACTGCACTCTCCAAATGGTCGACCGATCGATCACCCATCCAAGGGGTGAGCTAGAGGATGTGTTAATCAAAGTCGGGGACTTCATCTTCCCCATTGACTTCATTGTATTAGACACACAACCTGTAGCTAACCCCAGGAATCAAATTCCTGTGATACTCGGTCGCCCATTCTTCGCAACCTCAAATGCTGTGATCAATTGTTGCAATGGTTCTATGAACTTATCTTTTGGAAATATGACAATTGAACTCAACATTTTTAGGTTGGGGAATCAGCCCGCCGAACCTAATGCTCATATACTGGACGTCTGCTCGATCCAGGAGATCACCCCAGAAGAGTGTGAATTCGAGGAGTTTCTGTTTGATCACGATAATCTTGACGCCACTAGTGCGTTTCTCTTCGAACCTGCTGCTGTTTCTGCGCTCGAAAATGACTACGAGTGTTTCACGTTCTCGAATGATCTTAGCCGCGCAGAACCCGAGTTTGAATCTTTCGAATTTCTGGATGAGTTACAGGAACCATCCAACTCGGTCGCTTACACTCATTTCGAACCTTTGCTGGAGTCCTTTTAGTTCGAGACCTTTTCTCCAATCCTGCCTTCAATCGTTTCACCTCCAGCACTCGAACTCAAGCCTTTGCCTTCTCACCTCAAGTACGCTTACTTGGGTGACAACGAGACCCTCCCTGTCATCATCTCAGCTTCTCTAGCTCCCGAGCAAGAGAAAGCCCTTCTGGCGGTCTTGCACAGCAATAGGCAAGCTTTTGGCTGGTCCATGGCGGACATCAAGGGGATTAGTCCCCTGATTGTTGAACATCACATACATCTGATGGATGATGCCAAACCAGCCCGGGACCCACAAAGACGTCTTAACCCAGTCATGAAGGAGGCTGTGAAGAAGGAGATCGTCAAATGTCTGGATAGTGGTATCATTTACCCTATCTCCGATAGCCAGTGGGTTAGCCCCATTCACGTTGTCCCCAAGAAATCAGGTATCACGGTCATAACCAACGAGGCGAACGAGTTAATCCCTACTCGCACCCAAACTGGGTGGCGAGTATGCATCGATTACAGAAAACTCAACGCCGCAACACGGAAAGACCACTTTCCGCTACCTTTCATTGACCAGATGCTTGAACGATTGGCTGGACATGAGTACTACCGCTTTCTTGATGGCTACTCTGGCTATAATCAAATTCCCATCGCCAAAAAAGACCAGGACAAGACCACTTTCACTTGTCCTTTCGGCACGTTTGCATATCGTCGCATGCCTTTTGGGTTATGCAATGCGCCCGCTACCTTCCAGCGGTGTATGATGGGAATATTCTCGGACATGGTGGAGAAATTCTTGGAGATCTTCATGGACGACTTCTCCATCTTCGGCGACTCCTTTGACGAGTGTTTGCTGCATCTTGACGCTGTTCTTACCCGATGTAAGGACAAGAACCTCACTTTGAATTGGGAGAAATGCCACTTCATGGTGCGAGAAGGTATTGTCTTAGGACATATCATTTCGCAAAATGGCATAGAGGTTAACAAAGCAAAGATTGAGGTCATTTCCAATCTTCCTCCTCCCAGTTGCGTCAGAGATATCCGAGCCTTCCTTGGCCATGCCGGTTTCTATAGACGGTTTATCAAGGACTTTAGCAAGATTGCTAGGCCCTTGACTCTTCTACTGGCCAAGGACACGCCATTCGACTTCAACTCGAGCTGTATGACTGCGTTTGAGTCATTGAAAAGCTCACTCACTTCCGCTCCCGTTCTTTCTTCACCTGACTGGACGCACCCATTTGAGATTATGTGCGATGCATCCGACTTTGCCATTGGTGTTGTCCTTGGACAGCACATCAACAAGATGCCGCACGTAATCTATTATGCGACCCGAACCCTGAACGACGCCCAACTCAATTATACAACAACTGAGAAGGAATTCTTGGCGGTTGTATTTGCTTTAGAAAAGTTCAGGCCCTACCTCATCGGCTCTCCAGTCATTGTCTACACAGACCATTCTGCTCTGCGCCATCTTTTTGCGAAGAAAGATGCGAAATCTCGGCTAATACGTTGGATCCTCTTGCTTCAAGAGTTTGACCTTGTCATTAAGGACAAACGAGGATGTGAAAACATAGTTGCCGACCATCTCTCACGACTTCCTTCTTCGCCTTCGCTTCCAATTCCGATAAACGACGTTTTCCCGGATGAACAGCTCTTGACGGTATCTTGCGAACCCTGGTTCGCAGATATTGTGAACTATTTGGCCACAGTGTTACTACCTACTGAATGGTCAAGTCAGGACAGACTTCGCTTCTTATCCCAAGTAAAAAATTTTACTGGGACGAACCCTATCTGTTCAAGTACTGTCCTGACCAGATTATTCGTCGGTGTGTTCCTGACAATGAATTCAAGAGTGTGCTGTCGTTTTGCCACGACCAAGCATGTGGCGGGCATTTTGGCCCAAGAAAGACAGCTGAGAAGATCTTGCAATGTGGTTTCTACTGGCCACAACTCTTCAAAGACGCTCATGACTATTGCAAGACTTGCTCCCGGTGCCAACACATGGGCAGGATATCCCGGAGGAACGAGATGCCACTCCAATCAATCTTGGTTGTGGAGATTTTCGATGCTTGGGGGATAGATTTCATGGGGCCGTTTCCCAGCTCTTTCGGGAACTTGTACATCCTTCTAGCTGTTGATTATGTCTCTAAATGGGTCGAGGCTGTGCCAAGCCAGACTAACGGCAACAAGTTGGCGTTAGGTTCCTTAAAGAAAACATTTTCTCCCGTTTTGGGCACCCCCGAGCAATCATCAGCGACAATGGAACTCATTTCTGCAATAAGACTTTCGAAGCCTTGATGCGGAAGTATTCCATTAATCATAAGCTATCCACGCCCTACCACCCCCAAACCAGTGGTCAAGCCGAAGTTTCAAATCGGCAGATCAAGCAGATATTGGAGAAGACGGTTTCCAAGAACCGTATGGATTGGTCATTAAAACTCACTGATGCCCTTTGGGCCTTCCGAACCGCTTATAAGACCAACCTTGGCATGTCTCCCTATCGGCTTGTATACGGAAAAGCTTGCCACCTTCCTGTCGAAATAGAGCATTGCGCATTTTGGGCGATAAAAGAGCTAAATCTGTCTCTAGAAGATGCGGGCAGCCATCGGAAGCTGCAACTGAACGAACTGAGCGAGCTTAGGGATGAGGCTTACGATAACGCGGTTGTCGTTAAGAATCGAACGAAGGTGTTTCATGATAAACACCTTGTGCGCAAAACCTTCGTACCTGGTCAGCAGGTACTGCTTTACGACACCCGGCTACACTTCCATCCAGGAAAGCTCAGATCTCGCTGGAAAGGGCCGTATTTTGTGCGGAATGTGTATCCGCATGGCGCTGTGGATTTGGAGAATCCAAAGGACGGTTCATTTTTCAAAGTGAACGGACATCGACTAAAACCGTACCTTAGCGCCGACCCAACAGAGGAGCTCCTGTTCTTACAGGAGCCGGTTTACCCTGCATAATCTTCCTCCCCCTACACCTGAACTTCGATAATCCAGCCAAAAACAGTGGAAACACTGTTTCAAATAAGTTTGGGGGTATGTAAATACAATTTTGTTTTTGTGTGCCTAGAAAATTTCAAATAATAAATAAAAAACAAAAAAATAAAAACAAATAAAAAATTACAAAAATAAAAATTTTCAGAAAAATAAATATGTAAATACATATTTGTAAATAATTTTTTTCTAATTAATCTATCTATAGGGGTTTTAAGTGTAAATAACAAAAAACCCCTATAAATACCTCTCTAACGCTTCAGCCCTTTCTTCTGCCTCAAACATTTCCCCATCAGAAACCCTAGCCGCCACAAAAAATTTGCGCCGCCGATCTTCTTCCTCCACCGCTGATCCGCCGCCGGAGCCCCCTCCACGCCGCGCTTCCGCCGCCACCTTGCAGACTTGCCCTCTGGAATTTTTTTCCAGAGGAGGTTCGACTTCTTTCCTGTTTTTTTTTTAATCTGTAAAATTCTGAAATTTTGAAATGGCTCCACATTTCCAGTATGAGAGAAATTTTTCACAAATATTTGAACATAACGTTTATGGAAGCTATTTTGGCGACGAGATCCGGAAACGCGGATGGAATTATCTCTTGTATAACCATCCGAATGCATTCGCGCTTCCGGATCTAGTCGAACGATTCTATGATAACATGGAGGAGGATAGTTTTCAAAAATACGGGTTTATTCGGTTATTTTGGGGCGATCAAGAAATTCGAATAGACAGGGACTTCATTCATGAAGTCACGTTGATTCCGCGAATACCCGCCCATGACCAACCCCTCCAGTTTGAGGATTACACCCCGTTGATGGGAAACGATTGTTATAGGGAGCCACGAAAAGGGATTCAGGCGCGTACACTTTACGCGAATGTGCTGACTGTGTGCCGATGGGCACAAAATAACATATTTGGCAGCTCACATAATACGACATTTTTCACACCCTCACTACACATCGTGCACACATTAATGACCAAAAACCCAAGTTATGACATGTGCACGGTGTTACTTCAGTCGATTGATGCTGGCAAGAGTTCAGCCAACCATCCGTGCCCTATGTTGGTGACACAACTGTGTCGCCATTTCATCCCTTCTGACGAGTTTGCAATACACATGCATGCTGGCACACCCATTCGACCAGTTCTTGAGGGTGTTTCGACATCCTACACTAGACTTCATGATATATGGTCGCGCACCGAGCCGACCGAGCATGTAATGGCCAAAACATCCAGCTCGAGCTCCACAGCGAGCGATGAAGAGCTTACCCCCGCTGCGCAAGCGCGCCTACTTAGACGAACACATAGGGGGGTAGAAAGAATGATGGGAATGATGACAAACTTCGATCAGAGATTGACAAACTTAGAACAAGGAATGGCCACCCTATTGGCACGAGAGGACAGATCGAGGTCGAGATCCAGAGCCCCTAGGGCAGAGACTAATGAACCGGGGACGAGTGACGCAGCGTCTAGGAGACGACGCAGGGGGCAGTGAGGACACTGCCATCAACAAGTTTGGGGGAGGGATTAGATTGTAAATAGTTATCCTTGCATTGCATCTGCATGTTTTATTTATCTTTTATGTAAATATTTGTTTTTACTTTGCATGTTTAAATTCTGCACGCTGTAAATATTTATTTATCTTTTCTGCACTGCATTTTTAATAAAAAATTAAAAAAAAAATGAAAAATACAAAAAAGAAAAAAAAAATTAAAAAACTTGAAAATAAAAACAAAAATTTTAAAAGAAAAAAACAAAAATATTTATTGACCGTTTCTGACTCAAGTCTAATATGACAGTTGACTAGTTAGAAACTACTAGATCTTAAACTTAGTTAATTATGAACCCTAAAAATAACCTTCCTTGAAATATAACTATAGAAAATATACGCTCCAGCGGTTTGTTTTGAAATAAGCAAATTTTGAGTCTAGTTCTTAGGCGAAGTCAAAATGAGGGAAAATTATTGAAGCTCTATTCGAAGAATAATTCTGAAAAATAATTCTAAATCTTAAGTCCAAAATTTTGAAAGTATATACCCTACAAAATGCACATACACCACCTTGAAACTCGGAATAGTAGAGGATACCTAGAAATACTCTTGCCTGAAAGCCTAGTATGAAAGAAAAAACGGTATTTAAAGCTAAACACCAAAAGAGCATGTTGAAAAATATATCCGGTCTTGAAAAAGAAAAAAAAAGGAAAGAAAAAGAAAAGAAAAATAGAATAAAGTCAAGACCTGGAAACTGCTATTTACGCTTTAAAGTTCACACATTCAGTAATCGGCCGTTAGTGCCTCAAGAAGCATTAATAGTCGCATGAAAGATGTATGAGCAAAACCGTCCATCATTAATAAAAAGAAGTAGTGCTAGGTATTAAGGCAAGGGTATTATAGCTTGAACTGAATTTCCAAGTGTACGGGTGACAATTACACACACGTAGGGGTATATAATCAGAGTTTGGAGGAAAGATAAGCAATGAAAAATAGGGTTTATTTCTTCAGTAGAGTGGATAAAAATTCCGGATTTGAGATTGCGCTTAAGAAGGAAAACTCGGGAGATGCTGAAAGCTTTATAAACTGGCTAGGCGTATATGATCTTAAGTTAAATAAAAAGGAAGTGTGAAGAATACGGGTTAATGATTTCTAAGTTAATGATAATAGAGTTTTTGTTTAGAATGCTGAAATAAAGGATTAGAGTCGACGGCCAATTGATCGGATTTTGTGGGTGTAATCCGCTGAAAACCCTCAGGAGACAACACTCCTTCCACTAGGGACACCTAGAGGTTTAACGGCTTGTTGCACATGCTCAGTGCAATCGCGTTCCCTGCGAAAATGAGGTTAGGAATTTTTGTGAATAAAATGGTTTTTGCTCGGGACGAGCAAAAGATAAGTTTGGGGGTATTTGTTCATCACAGAATTTTGTATATTTGTACCGCCCATTCTTGAACACATTGCATACAGGTAGGTGCTTTTTATCCGTATTTGCTGCATGTCTACAGATTACAGGTTTCCAGTCTAAGAGAGCACAAATCCGACAAAATCTCCACAGTTACGGCAAAATCCAGAACATCTGTCACAAACAGATAAAAGCCGGGTTCCAGCATCCGTCCAGTATCCGTCCCGTACCAGTTCAGAAGAGGGGACGAAAATAGTCGTCATTTGTGACTAAATCAAGATTTGAAGTCAAAGGAGGCAGAAGTCAAAAGAAAAGAAATGAAGAAATCTTGGATCAGAAATCTGAAGATCCTCTGGAGAAATTGATGCAGTTTAAAGTTTTCAAACATCAGGAAAAAAGTGACCAAGACCACAGAAATCAACCAGACAAAGTTTGGCCACCAACAAGCCGCGGATCCGCGGCCAAACCCCCACTATGGCCGTGGATCCGCGGTCGACACGTGTCCCCATCTGGTGGAATTTTGGGGTTATTTCTGTAAATGTGTATAGTCTTGTATTTTACTGCTAAACTCTCAGAATCAGGCCTAGCCCAGAGCAGAACCAAGAGTGTGTGCATTTTCCTCCATGTGTAATTTTTGTATTAGATTTATTTAGTTCATAATAAAAGTCCATTTTCCTCCATCTTCCTCCATTAAAGCTTGTGAGAGGTTTTACTGAGTGTGAAGCATGCAAGAAGTGTTCTTTTTTCTATATGTATAATTTGTAATTCGGTTTCTTATGTTGCTTGTAATTTTGATTGTTAAACGTAGTTGTTGTTATTTATTAAAATTGTCGTTTTAATTTTCTTCCATTTTCGGTTATCCTTACAACCATGATGCTTAGTGTGATCCTTACCTAAGTGAGGTCCCGAATAGCTAGTTGTGATTTTTTACCTCAATTCTTATTACACTCTTTCTTTGTTTTATTTAATCTAACCTTTCTAATGGGTGAGTAATTTCTCACTTGTTAAGGTAGGAAACGGAAAGTTTGAAAGACGGAAACCTCCCTCACTTTTCTCTTTTACATATATCTTGATTTGAACTCTTGTTAATTAATCCACAATCCGCTCCCTACGGCATCCTATTCTTCATAATAGCGGGGATACCCTAGTGAGACCGGTTGTGGTTGAATCAACTTGAGGTTGCGACTAAGAGCCAAGAACGGATGGACAAGGACCAAAAAGAGGAAATGAAGTGTTGGAAAGCTTAGCTTATACTCGCAAGTTTTCTCTTAGTCGTGCTAATCCCCGTTGTTGCCGATTACCGTAACATCGATATTAAGAAGTGGCAAAAGAATCAAGTGAGCGATCCTCCTAACTCAAACCAACCAAATCCTACCCTTAACAAGTTCTCTTATCATTCATTTTCAATTAGCTAGTCTCAAACAAACCCAAACATATTTGGACTTAACTCGTCAAAACATTAAGAAAAAGACTCCCATCTCTCTGTGGATCGACCCGTACTCATCCGGCTAGCTGCAAAGCGAAACCGTCCTGATTGCGGTAATTAAACTAGAACACGCAGAATCTCTGTCAATCATCTATCATAAGAAAATAACTATATACATATATACCTTTGTTTGAAATGTACGTTCCGCCGTTTTGGAAACAATTTAGAAGGGTCTCCTTGTTTTAAACATCTCGTGTCATATCAGACACGTAGGTAAATACTGAAGCTATAGCTCGCTTTTTGGAAATCCCTTCAATAACTATCAATGCGTGCAAAATATATTCAGGTACTGTCCTCTGACTAGTCCTGCTCAGTACGAAAATACATAGCAATATCATAAAAACGTACTGCTCTATACGAAATCAACCCCAAAATATGCACATGAATGCTACGTGCGTCGGGTGCGCACGGAAATCAAAATCCATGAATGTGCCATACATGCGCACAGAAACAACATCTAAGTGCATCGGGTGTGCACGAAACATCTGTCGTAGGCAACATGTGTGCCTGACAGCAAAATCAGGTGCACCTGACATGCACGAAAAATTCTCAATTTAGTGCCTCTGGTGTGCACCAAAATCACCCTTCAAAACATGCGCCCAACATGCGCGAAAATCCAAATCAGGTGCATCCATCGTGCACGAAATCATGAAATCCAATATCAAGCGCCGAACGTGCGCAAAATCAATCAGGTGCACAAGGTGCACAAAACAAATATCGAGTATCACAATCGAAATCGAAGTCCAGTGCACACTGCAAGCATATAATAACTATAAAGAGTGCATGAACCAATTCGTGTGCATGCATACGCACAAAACCAACTCAACTGTTTAAAACCGTAAAATCACAAACATGTGAAACTAAAGCACGAAAACGATATCAAGTGCAACACTGTGCAAAAATCGTAAATCCTCAATCATCAAAATCAAATCATACGAATAAATCACCCAAAACATCGAAATCAATAATGGCGGAACAGTACCGCTCAAGTGCATCCTCTAAGAATCTCGGGCCAACTGTCGCGGTCACTAGTGGGACGTCTCGTCGATGATCATGAACTCTGGCCTGCTGTTGTGCGTAACATGACCACTCCTGGGTCCAAGTCTTCTCCGTGGATTACCAATCTCACAATCCATCGGCTCATCAGCCCTGTCAAGGCAGCATATCACTGGCGTCAGCCTCTGGCTCTCTGAATGCACGTGACACATCTGATCCTGGGTGCAAATATCATTGCATCAGTGGCCTGGAAGGAATCCTGCTCACGGTCTATTCCATGCCTCGTCTCTGCCAACTGTCCGGAAGTCGTTGTCCTTTCCTATATCTGCATCTTGCTCTGGAACGACTGCATACTCATCGCGACTCCTTCTGGAAGGTATATCCAAGTACAATGCCTCGGCATGCGCATCGCATCTCTGATGTCGGCGGAGGGGAACGTCATCATATCCAGGTATGTACGAACCTCTTACTCCACTTTTTCTCTAATGTCGACTGCTTCGGACTCGTCCCGTCGTGGCTGCATGGACTGAGCTCCAACGGCTATCCTCGTATCTGGAATCTCCCAAGAAATGCATCTCACCACCTAGCATCCGAATTAAGTCGAGCCATCCAATCGATTCGTCAAAACCTCATAATCCCCCAAGAGCTCAACATTTTGGGTACAGTTTAACAGTATCGAGTACATACCACAGCATCGGTGGTCCAGCCGTAGAAGGGAAAACCCAAGCCTCACTAATGGCGCCGCAGAACTGCCGCAAACCCTAAGGTTCAAAGGCTTTCACACGGTCATTAAGTCGAGTTAGGGTTTCATTCTTCTAGAGGGACCATAGAATTGCCTGCATGTCTTTCCGACTACCTTAAACTTGGAATAATAGGTTTCTGACATTCGATCGTCTCTGTCGACTCCCAACGTCTCCGCGTAAAGTCGTCTCTAGCTGGAATCAATCTATCTGATGACCTCGCATCGGGGTAGGCGAACGATCCACATGTCCTAGTCATTCATCCTCGATGACTAGCGACCTTCTATCATCTCTTAGTACAACTTATACTGCAATAGCTCCCACGTCTGGGGCGATATCTCGTCGTTCGCAGCAATAACTGGCTCACTCGTCTGCATGCTGAACCGTGCCTCAATCATCAGGAGTAAGCAACACACCAACGGTCATCAAAATCTGGCTGGCCTCCATCATTGGCTCAATTCTCTAGTGTCGATCAACACCTCCGAGTAACCTCATAAAGGCGATCCGCCAAACGCTCGTGGCGCGGAAACACGGTAAAAAGACACATCTCTGCAATCGTGTGTCGCCGGAATTTCGCCCTGGTCAGTCCTCGTTCGTGACGAGCTTGTGCTGACCGCAACTCTAGTGTAGCTCTCCCTGCCCGTAACCGTAGCAGCAAAACCAAACTGGTACCGATGAGGCTAGATCAGGAAGGAATATAATACTGAACAAGGAAATGTACATCTTAAGGCTTCATAAGTGGAGTGGCGTGTCGTAAATATGCCGCGGAACATACCAACGGTACGTCACTCTACTTTAGTCACCTATTCCATCAACCAAGGGTCATACTACGCTCCGAAGGTTAACACCTAACGCTCTGATACCAACTTTGTCACGTCCCGAAAGTATGGAACATGACCGGCACTTAAACTACGAAACGTCTCGAGGCGTACGTAATCTAAGTAAACCGAAAACCCAGAAATCCAAACCAAGAAAAGAAGTAGAGTGAAGGAAAACCAATTTAAAACAAGTAGTTTTAATAGCATAAGCCGAATTATGCGGTTTTTAAGAACATCAAAATTTACTGAAAATTTCGGCAGAGTCTCCTTTGTAAATACTGGCCCCCAAACGGGATACAACAAGAATAGTATACGAAATCAATAAAAAGGCATCCCCAAGCGGGAGCTAGCTCTTCGTCAATCGACGGTCACAACCACACAAGCAAAATAATATACGACGCCAACGGCGAGGATCAAAAACTCAAAAGGAAACTCAAAACCACCAGAAATATAACGAGCGACTCTAAGGTCGAAAGAATAACATCACTGGTCTCTATCTTAAAATAAATACAGGTTTGGTTGATGGAATTTACTAGATACAACGGAATAATATTATACAAGGTAATATGATGGGTACGATACAAGAAAAACCCACCTACTAGCAAGTCACCCGAATGAAACTGAGCCCGCAAAGCCGTAATGAAACATGTACGGCAAACCTGCAAGAAACTGGGGCACAACGGGGGTGTGTTGCCAACTCGTGAATAGAAAAACATCTACGCACAGAAATCGCATAAATAACGCAATCCTAGGTCAATGATCATAATATATCCTCAAAAATGTATATAACATGCAGCCTATAACAATGGCTAGGGTAAATATCTACCCCGAGTGTAAACTCATGTGCCCGTGTCAGTGCCTCAGGTAGCAATATATCATATGAATGAGGTATGAATGCATGAAAACAGAATACATGTAAATGAAGAACTGTTTTCATAAATTAGTGAGATTTCCTTTGTATTTTTAAACTGAGGTATCATAAATGAAATCAGTATCAACAGTGTCTAAAATCGACACAAAACATAAATCTCAATGTCTCGAAATATCAATGTCTCAATCTCAATATCTAGGGCGCCGTCAGTCCAGACCGGCCCCTACCATCCATCTCAAGACCACGACGGTATCCTCCGGATATCCGACGCGTCGGGTAATATCACCGGTAGGTAGTGCTCCCCAGCCAGGCTCAACGTCAACACCACATTCCTCTTGCCCCGGGGTACCATACCGGGCCCACCATGTACCCGAAACGATTCCTCCACTCCTCGAATCGGGTCTCGAAATCCATCAGCAAACTCATGGTGGACGACTCATACATCATAGGAAAACCGCACTTTTTATTTTAAAAGAGAGAAAAAGGTTTATTTATATTTTTGCGGTTTTCCTTCAAATCCAGAAAATCTCATGGAAATCCGAATCCAAAACCTCAATAACACGTAAAATAGTGAATATATGCATGAGAATCCATGAATGCGGCATAACGATGAATAACAGTATGCATGAAGTGACAAATAATAACTACAATATCTAAGCTGGCATATAAGGTAAGTACACTAATATTATGTCAAACTACTAGCTATCTAGCTAAGTTAAGCAATAATATTTTCTAAGGTGTGCGTGACATGGCAATTACCGATGAAGATGTGTGTGAGCCGGCAATTAAGTGTACGTGGTACATACGCTTCATCGATAATGGTGCTGGTGTCCTAACAGCATGATATCACTAATGGAGTATGAAACATAAAATAAGCATGTGATGCGAAGCGGACCACAAAAATGAGCGGGAGCTGAAAACTAGACGCAACTATAACTAATCTGCATTAATCTAATATAAGTCCTACAAATGGTGCCTTTTGAAATAACACGAGTCATGGGGTTTTGAAAATAGGGGCTACGGTATTTTTATGAAAAGATACGTCTTTTGAAATATCCGTAAGATCCCTTGGGCTGTCTTTTAAAATACCCACGATTCGTTAGTTTTGAAATAGGTAGGAGTCTAATCTAATCTAACAACTACACTAAACTATACGGCTGAACTAACAAGCTGAACTACAGGTAAGGAAACCGCCTATCATCTGAGTCGATACATATACCTACCTGTATATGTATAGTCGGTGATCCCGCCTCAATAATATCATAGCCTATACCATATCTATAATCAGGCATCCCAAGTCAAGAGTGCGGATCAATCATCAATATAGCTCGTACGTAAATCCGTCGTACGGCATCCCAAATCTGGGTACGGGTCAAAGTCACATCAATCACACTATTCATTTGGTCTCTTCTTTATCAAATATCATGATCCGGAATAATGTCCTACGTCTAGTACAATATTGATGCCATCTATGTATGCATGCGGGTGTAAGAATTACTACGTCAGAAGACCCGCTAAAACATCATGTCGTATCTCAATACGAACCAAATCACGTCACCGATCTCCTGGCCCCAAGCCCAATCTCATCGACTCATCTCAAATTCCAAATACTATCCTCAAATCCAGTATATGAACACATAGTCCCATACCCATGTGAACACATAAATATATATTCCCATACACGCACATATGAAATAAGGAATGTATGCAAGTATGTATATGTGTGTATGTGTAAGTGTAGTGCACCCACTACCTAAGGTTTCGTAACCATGCACCAATCCAACACCAATATCCATCTAAAATCATCAATAATAAATCCTAACAACCTATCATAAATTGTTGGTGTGTATACGCATCCGTATACATCACCACGGACTGCGGGGGTGCTATACGCCATCCACCCGACTTCTCCCCGTAGATATAAATCTACTCACCTGGTCCTCGCTAGCCGGTGCCGACATCGCCACGCGCTTGCTTGTCGTCTCGAAGTCCACATGGGGTATCTACATATCAGAACGCACCGTATCGCATTAAAACTAAATTCGAAATCGAAACGGCATACGAAAATCAAATCGGCACGCGTATCACGCGTAGGTCCAAACCTATCGCCTACGCATGCAAGAATAGTCAAACCAACCCTCGATGTCGATGTACAAACGTCAAACCATCGAGAAAAATCCAATCACACTCATTTGCATAATTACAAGCACTAATTATAATATAAAATAGCTTACAATTCCCAAAAACCCCAATTTCACTTAAAAAGTCGTTTTTCCGAAAATCTAGCAAGCACAATTCGCCGTTTTTGTACAAAACATGATGTTTAAATGAATGTAGCGGCCAATATACTTATTAAATATCTTAAATAAGTCGTAGAAACAATTTCCGGAATTTAATCTCATTAAATTCCAAAAACCCTAATATTCTAGTTTACAAAATACCCTTTTTTAATAATTTCATAGCAAAAATGCACAAACTACAATTTAGGTTGGATTCCCATGAACTAAAGTGTTAAACTACACTTAATAAAGTTAATAATATGATAAAAACCCTAACCATATTTTAATTCTCAATTTAACACAATATTTACAAAAACTAGTTTGCAATATATATACTTATCACAAATTTAAATTAACAAAAATGCAACTAGCAACTAGATTTGATTTTTGCAAGCAATTATATGTTAATCTACCCATCACAATCCTAATCAAATGCTCAAACCCTACTCTTCATTCAAAACCATACACTTGAAATTTCAAACTTCAATTCAAAACATTTTTCTTTCTTAAACACCTAATTAAACACTTAATTAACTTAGCTTTAAGAAATTAGTAACAAATTAAGCAAAAATGTTTAGAATCATACCCAAAAACATTTGAAGATCCACAAGCATCCATGGCCTCCCAAAATGCTCTCTTTTCACAAAGATCCATGCTATACGGGCTAAGCTAAAATGGGTAGGAGTCGGATTTTGATTTGGATTTTTGCTTGATTTTTAGTGGATTTTTCTTTAGATTTTCTTTGATTGAACAAAGAGAGGAGAAGAGGAAAAAGGGGCTGTTGGGGGGGGTTGCTGGTTTTGGCCAGAAGTGTGGGGGGTTGGGTGAGGGAGGAGAGAGTGAGGTGGAGAAAGTTAGTTCAAGTCAAAGTCAACTCAAATTATATCATTTTCTACTCTTTTCTTTTCTTTTCTTTCATTTCTTTTCCTTTGAAATTCAAGTGGGGAAAAAGAATGGGGGCTGCTGAATTCTTTAAGGGGAGAAGTAAATGGGAGTGTGTGGATGTGGGTACGGGTGTGGGGTGATGAAAAATGATAAATATAATACCCCAAACATCCATTTACGCTAAAAAAAGCTTTTTTTTTCAATAATTTCTAAACCGTTTTGGCAAATGATTTCGTTCCAAAAACCACATGATTAAATTTTATTTAATGTTTTATGATGCACAAAATTTGTTTCAACTCATTCCAATTTGTAATTTTCCCTAATTAAATGTATTAGTGACGGCTTAAATAATAATAAAATAATATTTTTTTCAGAAAATTTGAAATTTCACCAGCGGCTCAATAAACACCAAATAATAGCAATTACATAGCTAGAATATGTATATTTAATATTTATAATAAGATATTTGTATTTTGACTTTTTACAGAAAACCCCCTTATTTTACCGATTTTTTCGAAATTTCACCGAAACGATTTTCAAAACGTTACAAACCCGGTCCAACAAATCAACCGTGGCTCCGGTATCATGAATAAAAGCTAAGAATCCCCGAAATCCTTTCCCCTAGAGCCGACTAGCGCAAAGGGCAGAAATCAAATTGTGAGTGGCGGCACCACGCTCTCCTTGCACAACAAGAACCGACTCACCCGGAAAACAAAACTTGACTGTCTTCTCATGGCAGTCCATAAACGCATAGCAAGTAGCTAACCAATCCATGCCCAGGAGAACGTCGAAGTCCAACATCTCAAGAAGGATCAAGTCGACGGATAAATCTCTATCTCCAATACGAACGACACACGACCGAAACACATGTCGCGCAAAAAAGACTCACCAACGGGAGTAGTCATGACAAGCGGCTAATCTAGCAAAGACGACTCTCGGCCCAACCTCGGCACGAAGTGTATAGAAACATACGAGTGCATAGATCCGAGATCAAATAAAACGTGCGCATCGAAAGAATATACTGAGGAGTACCTGAAACTACTGCATTGGACACCTGCGTGTCCTGATGAGTCAAAGCAAATACTCGAGCCTGCCCTCTACCGGTGACTGGCTAAACTCCGCCTCTGCCACCCCCCGCCTCTGCCAACCCGTCCTCTCTGAAGAAAACCTCTGCGACCACGACCACGGCCTCTCTGAGCATCTACCTGGCATGGAGCTGTAAGTCTACGGTAGCGCCCCGGCCATCATTCTGACGCCAAACGTGGAACAAAAACTTTTATAACTGGCGCTATCGCATATTATAATCCGGATCTTGTCATTAACGCTAAACTAACCAACTGTAAAGAGGTAGAAAGAGTATACCGATCAATCCGAGTCCTTCGGTCTTTAGCCATCATCCCACGCTCCTCGCGGCAACTCTGATCTCTCGTCTCCTCATCAAGGTGGCACCACGTCAACGGATCTTTAAATAGGCTCCCGGCTCTATACCGAGGCAACTCGGTCATCAAGTCTGCCAAAAGAGATGACCAAGATGAAGTAGAGAATGAGTAGAATACTTTGTCTCAAACACCCTAGGGTTCTCATCACATGAGAGGGATATGATGGAGGTAGAAGAAGATGCTATGGATTAGAAATGGTGAACTCAAGAAGAACCATCTTAAGAGAGCAAAAACCAAGCATACAAAATTAACCCTTGGCTGCCCTCTTCTCTTGTATGTGACATATATAAGGTTTAGAGTTAGAGAAATAAAGAAAATATCTTATCAAAATGTCTCCAACTCAACCCTAAAATATCTCACTCAAAACAAACCTCATTAATACTCTAATGACTCACTAGATGACTCATTACATGAGTCATTAGTGATCATTCTAGAAGTAATGAGTCACCAAGAATGAGTCACCCTTTCCAAAACCAATTAATCATTTAATCCAAAATGATTAATCCAAAAAGAAATGCATCTTCTAAAATATTCTCGTAACGGATTATGAGAATACCCCTCACCTGTATATACATACCTGTATCCGTATTCTGACCGAATACGAATACGAGAGACTAAAATATTCCGACTCTATATAATACTTGGATCTGGCGTAAACCAAAGCCCACCAGTATTATCTGCCCGAAATATGACACGTGCACAAATGCACGTGCAATTTCGAACCCTGCTATAAAACCATACGGCCTCTACAACGTTTCGCCCGAACTTGGGAAACTATCTGTGGGGGACTCTAATGATTCGTCAGTACCCTGGTAGTGGGTTTTCAGCGGCACTAGCTGTGCGTAACGGCTGCCCATGTACTCACCGAAAGGGAAGCCTGATGAGCGAACTCATCTTGGAACCCTACTAAGCCTATCAGTGACAATATACATACAGTCCGGTCCGTTCGTCTATGAGCATCGCATATCAGGCCTATGGGGCTGGTAACGTCAGACCCCCAATAGTGGTATAAGTCGTGTCGGGGAGTAACCCTGAACACCCTGAGAAACTACTGGAATACTTACCAGTAATTCTCACCTGCCTTGGCCAAGGACTTGGTGTAATGGCTCTCCTAGACACAGCACGATCTCACCCCCAATACCGGGAGAGACGAATCCCTTGCCGATCCGCTCACTTGCCTCCATGTGGCTCGGGACTGTACCCAAAAAAAACCTGTTTGCATCACTCCTTTGAGCTGTGGTAGGGTAGAAATTAAAGCACAGTGGGAACTCACACGAGACAAATAATGACCTCAGGTCGATGAACTAATCTTTACACATGTCACCAGGGAACTGCTATCTGACGCTAGGTATAATACCAACTAGCAGGTTCCCGGCGAGTCCTGTCCGGTGTACTCATAACCCAATGAGCACCTGTATCATCTTAGGTGATCCAACTGACACCAGTGGCTTGTGAGACCGGCCACCGTCCCTCGTCCGGGTCTCGACTGTATATACTAGTCTACTCTGGAGTATCGATGCCCTGTCTTGAAACTCCTACGACTAGGGACCACTTTTAAGGATATGCTTATGGACTACCCAACTCTCACGTATATGATCGCCATCATACTGTTGGTAGTCAAGCAGGATCCTAAGGGCTCTATCAACGTGTAATAGTGAACAGTCACCTAAAACTGTACACGATGATAAAGGCAAACTAGATAGCATACTATCATCTCGAGTAAGACTGTTCTACCGGTATCGGTCCTCCCTCAATCATTGCAATCACATACCTGCGATCCAATAATTGACTTTGAGGGCACTATATCCAACAATCTCCCACTTGCACTTAAGGCTAATTATTGCGATGTCGCATACTCACAGCCCGTGTGATTCCGAACACCGAACTCCTCTACTAAACAGTTTCACAAAGCCCGTTTGTAAAACTATTATGTTCGAGAAATAGCCTCAGTGAGTAGATCTGCCCTGATGTTTCTTTCTATGTCTCTCTTAATCTCAAGTTCGCGGAGAAAGCCATCTCCCGAATTGAGTAATACCTGTCTTAGAATATGTCTGGATATCTAATGGGACCTAGTTCATAAATGAACTCCAAATCCAAACTTCTCAGACTGTATCGACAACTGAACCTAATCAGTATCCTGCACCATGCCTTCCACAGTATCCTCTTGGACCACCTGTCTATAATACTGCCCCCTTTATCAGAGGGAAAACTATAACTCTGACAATCACTCTGTCATCCATATAACCTTTGAAGCCTGGAATGATAACCGCCTCCCGAAGGAGACTGCCGTTATCAAATCCCTAGAACATCCACTTATGTTCTAAAACAGCTTCCGAATATTTCTCCAAGATTGGATTAATATCTCAACTTATTGCATCTAGTGCAAAAACAACATCTGGTGTGGTACTTGACATCTCATGATTGACTCAATTGCATAAGCAAGTGATATGCTAATCATACACATCCCTCTCCTCTTTAGTCTGTAAGACACCTTTATAGAGGGTGACTCCATCACCTGCAGGTACACCACCATGCCAGGAGTCGTCCATTCTAAAATACTATTAGAATACTGTCAAAGTACCCACATTGGGAAACTACCCAAATCTAGATCTAAAACCATAGATCTAATAACCAGAATGTCTGATATTATATCTATATCCTGTGTGGAGAAATAACTTTGTGACAACCACAGTACAACTGATCGTAGTATAGGAATTTTTCTTCCTACTCTGTGTATGTCATCCAAATACCAGGACATCACACCCTACTACCTTCTTATCAGATCCATCCCCTATTCTGATGAAGTCAAACCCATGACTTTCACATCAAAACTAGATGATCAATCTCCGCTATATCTGCTCAAGTCTATAAATAGACATAAGCTACTTGCCCACTATGCTTCCGCTGCTCCCACTGCCCACAACAACCCTCTGGCAGAATAATATATACGTGCACTTCTAAAACTAGTTTAGAACGACACTATACTTAACCTCCTGCCGGGTCTTATAGCCTGGAACAACCGTAGTGTCAAGTCTGGGTAAACAAGAACCTCCCTGTCACCGTCCTTGAGAATACCGGAGTACCTCTCGGGTGCCTGAGGTTGCCCACCATATCTACGGAGAGGCTATTGGAATGTCAAACCTGATTGAAACTTTAGGTCCTATTAAATTTTCCGTAATCGTTTGCCGTTCTGGAATCACTTCCAGTTCTACCATACTCCCACTATTGTTTTCTGAAAAAATCCATTTTACTAAAACTGTGGCGAGTCAAGAACAATATCACTATTGATCTTCCAGATGGTAGAAAGTCAACCCTCGTCATAGCCTGGGCTAACTCACAAACTGCCATTACAGAAATGTGCCTTGAGTTAACCAGAGTCTGGTTTTAATCATAAGCCGGACAACTCCCCGTACCTTAACATCGTTAAGATATGAACCATTCTACATCCAATATAGAAACTTTTGCACTTATTTAATTGGAACCGGATTCTAATCATGCAGCTGTCTCCAGTGCATATCAACTTAATGGAGAGAGGCTAATCAGCATTACTCAACTTAGGAATCCATCCAATTATGAGTAACCTGAAAGAGAAACAAGTTTCTCAAAACCATTACTATCAACTGAATACCAATCACAAGTATCTACATCTTCGATCTCTTTTAAGAATCCCGATACTTGCGATATCTGGTTCTCTACTTTATTCCTATACCTATAACTTCTCAAAACTTAGACCTTGTATTTCTACGAAATACTTGTCTAAAATCTAGAGAAGTCACAAGTAAACAGAACATAGTACGAGGACCAACCCCTTTGTCCTGATGGACACTGGACAACATACAATACTCTGTATAAGTCCGCTGAGTTGAATAACTCATTACCTGTGCATCGTAGGTTGAAAACTGTACTTATGGTTAAGAACTACTCCGCTGTTCAATACTCCTTACCCAATCGTCAACTGATATAGGTAAATGCCACGGACATAATTTCAAAAAGTTATATCTCACTTTATAAAAATAAACGTACAGATATATCATTTTGAAATTGGTGCACAACAATGGATACTCAAAACCAAATACATGCCGTCCGGCAAAAACCCAGGCGATTTCCTCAAATATCACCAATTACAACGAATTCCGATATAATAAGGATGATCACCTAATTCCCAATAACTTACTCCCACTCATCATCTGTAAAACCATACAGATGTGAGAATCATACCTGGTAAATACATACCCTGGAGTAAGCATCTAATCGGGAAATCAGTTTTCCTTTAACGACGCACAGTGAAACCGAAACATGAATATGTTTCGTAGGGGTATCCTGGTATTCCTAGTAATGCCTCTTCCATGATCCAATTCATGAATGTAACCGTATACTTTTTTTCCATCTCTCCAAATCCCTTTATTTGTCTTTAATCGTTACCTTCTGTACACCCCTTTAGGCTAAATGGTTTTCTTCCTTCCCTACCGTTCGGCACCATCCTATGGTTTGGAAGAAAACTATCCAGTAAGCATAATAGGTGTACTCTCCTAAACTAAGGAGCCCTCGCAACCTGAGAGAAGGTGATGATAAAAGACAACTGAATAAAACCTTATTATATTTCTCCCGAACTGGGGGAAAAAGCAAAGGTGAAGTAGGAGTGGCGATGAAGTATGCGGTTTGGTCGTGAATGATAGCAGTCACAATTTACTTTGCCCTCTTTCTAATCTCTTTATTTTATCTTTACTTATTACCTTCTGTACACCCTACTAAGGTTAATTGGTTTTCTTCATTCCCTACCTTTCGGCACTTGCCTATGGTTTGGAAGAAGACTATCCAATAAGTGTAATAGGTGTACTCTCCTAAACCAAGGAGCCCTCGCAACCTGAGAGAAGGTGATAATAAAAGACAACTGAATAAACCAATTCAATTTCTCCTGAATCTGGATCCATCCTCGAAGAAGTCCCTTCGAGTTCGTATATAACCATACGATAGATTTATCCAATGGAAGTGGATGTTCGTAGTGATACGAGGTGTTCTGAGAAATGCAAAGGGTAAAAGAAGGAGCGGCAATGACTTATGCAACTAGGACAATCCAAAAGCCAGTATTTTAAGAAGGTTCGGTCAACTTGGTCACTGAGTCATGGTCTAGTGTCGGTCAATGGTCGCAGTTAAAGAGAGAGAGAAAAGAAACACTTTGCGTGCACTCTAACCTAGATCAGAATGGTTATCACTTTATCTAATCAGGAAACCTCTCACTGTACTGTCAAATTCTCCTCCAAACCTGAAAGAAGAATCAATCGGGATCGCACGAAAAGTAAACCAACTCATCAGTGGGAATCAGGATCCAACTATCAACGCATGATAACGTGAAGGAATCCACTCACGTTATCACACTCCAGAAGGTATGCGCATACTTGGCAAGTTTCAGTTTCTTTAGAAACTCCCGATATGATTTTTGCACCATGCTCTTATGACCTTGACGTTGGCCAAAATGCCATAAGTCACATGTCAAGTTCTACCCATCATTATCTTGTCAATTTGAACCCATCCGCACATGCCCCTGACGTTGGCCAAATGGCAGAACGACTGCCCCAAACTAACTCATCTATCTATGCAACAGAAGAATACCCAGCAGCTACCAAACACTATGCCTTAGCGTTGGTCAAAATACATAGCTTGAATACTACTGAATACCCAACCGAAATGACGGAGGGCTACGGCTGGTTTTTGGCGAAAAACCTTTAACGTAACGAACTTGATATCGCTGAAGGAACCTGATAGCTTTTTATAAAATATAGTGGCGAAAACTTTTGCTAAAGAGGTCACTCTCGGTGAAGGGATCTCGGCTCTTCCCCGTAGAATGAGGTGCAGGATATTCCAACAGAATACCCCGATGCAAAGCAACATGTAAGCGACTATAGTGAAGTTATTAACCTGATGCAAACTTCTTCCCAAGGGATCACTCCCAGTGAAGGGATCTCGGCCCTTGCCTCGTCGAATGAGGTGCAGGATATTCCAACTGAATACCACTATGCAAAACAAAATAAAACGTCCTTGTAATAACACTTTTTAAAACTGTTCCAACAACGTCCAAACAGGTTTGTTTATGCTTTGCATTGATCAGAATCAACGCAGTCCCATCAATTAATCACACCAGAAAAGAACGAAAATAAAATATATGTATATGCCATCCGCATTCGTCACTGGGTCCCGTCATTGCCCGTTAGGTTACTTAACTAACGACAGAGCGGAGACTGGACTAGCGCCGGTGCAAAACATATACAACATCTACTAGTATATATACCAATATAAAATAATCACTCCAGGCGTGATAATATGCAACATTACAGAAAAGTAATAACCATCACAGAACAATACAGATAATTTGGGATCCCCGGGTTTCACAGAGCCGCTGCTGAACTCCGACGTTCCCCTAGTCGTGTGGATAGCCTGTACAATGAAAACCTAGACCCCTACTAGTGCGGCAAGTTACCCGCCAAAACCTGAAGCGAGGCAGCCCCCTACAGCAAAGTGAATGGACCACCCAGCACTTCACGGAATCCGGTAACTTGGGCACTCCATCTTGGGTCAACCTGTACCCCCTACGAGTGCGGCGAATAGTCTGCCAATTCTAGAGTGAGACCCCTTTGCCTCTCAAAGACATGAGATACGGACCCATTTCCCTCCAGAACCCGGCTATCCGTGCACTCCGTCGCGGGGTAAACCTAGTACAGAAATGAAAAATATGTACAACGGGTACATCGACCTCAGCCCGGTCGTGCCCCAAAAGAATATTATACAAGCAGGCAGTGACGGCAGTCTACATGTTGGACGCTCGCCCCGCAATATCAAATATACAAATAAATCCAAACTGCACTACCATTGCACACAGCTATCCACCACGACAAATCCGCAACATCACAACACAACACAGAACATCAACGTGAATGTCGCGTTCGCAAACCCGTCTAAAAGAGTTATAGCAATTAGACGCAATTTACCGCTCGAATGACATTCACGGTCGGAGATATAATGTAAGTACTGTAAACTAACAAGTTTAAAATTCCGATCGACAAAACTTCCCTAAGTGGGCCCTAAGTACAACTGCAGTACATAAACAAAATCTGGGCCTAAACAAAATATTCCAGAAACCACAATTCCCTATGCAACAGCCCCAGAAGAAAATGGTGCACTGTAGCCACTAACTAGCGGCAGAACCGCGGCCAAACCATGGTTTGTGCGGCGGTTCCGCGGCAGTATAGTGGGAACAGTGAACCCAATTTCTTCAGTACTCTTAAAAAAGTCTGCTCGATTTTCTGAGATGCTCAAAATGATTTTTAGACCTGTTTAAAAAATCAACAGAAACTTTAGCCTGAAAAGTGCGGTTTTGGAAATTTCGTTCGATCGTTGTTTTAAACACATTAGAACAAGTTAGTAAAGGTTAATGGCCTGGCTCTGATACCATGTAAGTCTACGGTAGCGCCCCGTCCGTCATTCTGACGTCAAACGCAGAACAAAAACTTTTATAACTGGCGCTATCGCATACTATAACCCGGATCTTGCCATTAACGCTAAACTAACAAACTGTAAAGAGCTAGAAAGGCTAAACCGATCGATCCGAGTATTTTAGTCTTTAGCCATCATCCCACGCTCCTCGCGGCAATTCCAATCTCTCGTCTCCTCATCGAGGTGGCACCACGTCAACGGATCTTTAAACGGGCTCCCGCCTCTATACCGAGGCAACTCGGTCATCAAGTCTGCCAAAAGAGATGACCAAGAGGAAGTAGAGAATGAGTAGAATACTTTGTCTCAAACACCCTCGGGTTCTTATCACATGAGAAGGATAAGGTAGAGGTAGAAGAAGATGCTATGGATTGGAAATGGTGAACTCAAGAAAAACTATCTCAAGAGAGCAAAAACCAAGCATACAAAATTAACCCTTGGCTGCCCTCTTCTCTTGTGTGTGATATATATAAGGTTTAGAGTTAGAGAAATAAAGAAAATATCTTATCAAAATATCTCCAACTCAACCTTAAAATATCTCACCTAAAACAAAGCTCATTAATACTCTAATGACTCACTAGATGACTCAGTACATGAGTCATTAGTGATCATTCTAGAAGTAACGAGTTACCAAGAATGAGTCACCCTTTCCAAAACCAATTAATCATTTAAACCAAAATGATTAATCCAGAAAGAAATGCATCTTCTAAAATATCCTCGTAACGGATTACGAGAATACCCATCACCTGTATATACATACCTGTATCCGTATTCCGACCGAATACGAATACGAGAGACTAAAATATTCTGACTCCATATAATACTTGGATCCGGCTTAAACCAAAGCCCACCAGTATTATCTGCCCGAAATATGACACATGCATAAATGCACGTGCAATTTTGAACCCTGCTATAAAACCATACGGCCTCTACAACGTTTCACCCGAACTTGGGAAACTATCTGTGGGGGACTCTAAAGACTCGTCAGTACCCTGGCAGTGGGTTTAACTACAAGCACGTCAGCGGCACTAGCTGTGCGTAACGGCTGCCCATGTACTGACCGAAAGGGAAGCCTGATGAGCGAACTCATCCTGGAACCCTACTGAGCCTATCAGTGACAATATACATACAGTCTGGTCCGTTCGTCTATGAGCATCGCATATCGGGCCTAGGGGGCTGGTAACGTCAGACCCCCAATAGCGGTATAAGTCGTGTCGGAAAGTAGCCCTGGACACCCTGAGAAACTACTGAAATACTTACCAGTAATTCTCACCTGCCTTGGCCAAGGACTTGGTGTAATGGCTCTCCTAGACACATCATGATCTCACCCCCAATACCGGGAGAGACGAATTTCTTATCGATCCACTCACTTGCCTCCATATGGCTCGGGACTGTATCCAAAAAAAACCTATTTGCACGACTCCTTTGAGCCGTGGTAGGGTAGAAATCAAAGCACAGTGGGAACTCACACGAGACAAATGACGACCTCAGGTTGATGAACTAACCTATACACATGTCACCAGGGAACTGCTATCTGACGCTAGGTATAATACCAACTAGCAGGTTCCAGGCGAGTCCTGTCCGGTATACACATAACCCAATGAGCACCTGTATACATCTTAGGTGATCCAACAGACACCAGTGGCTTGTGAGACCGGCCACCACCCCTCGTCGGGGTCTCGACTGTATACACTAGTCTACTCTGGAGTATCGATGCCCTGTCTTGAAACTCCTATGACTAGGGACCAATTTTAAGGATGTGCTTATGGACTACCCAACTCTCACGTATATGATCGCCATCATACTGTTGGTAGTCAAGCAGGATCCTAAGGGCTCTATCAACGTGTAATAGTGAACAGTCACCTAAAACTGAAGACATGATAAAGGCAAACCAGATAGCATACTATCATCTCGAGTAAGACTGTCCTACCGGTATCGGTCCTCCCTCAATCATTGCAATCACGTACCTGCGATCCAATAATTGACTTTGAGGGCACTGTATCCAACAGGAGCAACAACGGGCATAAGGGGCAATGCTCTTTGAGGTGGAGAAGGTGGTAGGGTGTATGTGGTACGACTGCCTCATCCTGACGTGCCTCGGTACAATCTCTGATGCGATGATATAAACTCCCGCATCGGAAACATCCAAATGACAACTGCTGACCCTCCTGTGGATAAGAGCTAAATAACTGGCCTCGCCCCAAGCTTCTGCTACCCCCATGACCTGAACGGAATCTGTCGTGGCGTATATACATCGGTCTCCGGGCTGATACATCAGTACGCATCCTCTTCAGTCCCGGAACGACCGAAGTCACCGAAAGACGCTCCTCAACCAGTAGGGATGCGCCTACTGCGGCTGCATATGTGTCAAAATGCTGGGCGCCGATAGCGAGGAACAGCTGGATGATCAGACCTCGCACGAATCTCTTGATCTGCATCTCTTCAGTGCTGACCAAATATGGAGCATACACGGATAGCTGGGTAAACTGAACATCATACTCCGTCACCTTCATACCTGGAGTCTGGCGTAATGACTTAAAACTATGAGCCCGAGCATCCCTGACGCTCTATGGGAGAAAATGGGCAAGAAAAACCGTCACGAACTCAGCCCAGGTCATAGAAGGAAGACGTGCGGCTCGGCCCCTCTCTAAGGACTCGCACCAAGTCTGGGCAAGACCCTCCAGACGAAAACTAGCGAACTCCACCCATCTTGCGTCAGAGCATTTTAGTGAATGATAGATCCTGACCATCCGATCGATAAACGATTGGGGATCCTCAGCTGCATTAGTGCCAGTGAAAACCAGAGTCTTCAACCTTATGAACTCAGATAATGATACAGTGATAACCTCTCTAGCTGCAGGTACGACTGCCTGAACAGTAGGCGCCATCATTGTCCCCGTAACAGGTGGGACAACCTTCAATCTCTGCGCTCAACCGGCCTCAACCAACAAACCCATCATCTAGCGTAAATCCTGTATACCGGCCTTTAGCCTAGTAATACGATCCAGCGAAGGTGGATCAATATGCTCCTGTAGAGTAGGCCTACCGCCCTGATCAGTCCTCGTCTCTGACGAGTCTGTCCTGACCTCGGCTCTAGTGGAAGCTCTCTGTGCCCTCGTAGTATTCGGTGGCATAATGGCTGGAAATGAAAACAAGATTCGATAAGAACATAGAAATCGAATCATAAGGATTCGAATCATAAGGATACATGGAAATCAAGGAAGAAATTACAAGCAATGTGTCCTAAGGTTACTTAAGCGGAGTACCGTGTCATAAGTATGCCGCATAACATACACACGCTACGTCACTCTGCTTAAGCTACCTACTCCATCATACCAAGGTCATCCTACACTCCGAAAGGTAAAACCTAGTTCTTTGATACCAATTTTGTCACGACCCAATTTTAGGAATGTGACCGGCACTTAAACCACGTGACGTCATCGGGCGTAACGCAATTCAATTAAGCCAAAAAACCTAGAAATCTAAACTAAGAGAAGAAATAAAGTAATAAAACATTTTTTAAAAACATTTGAAAATCCCAAGTTAAAATCTCAGACTTAAATCGTTTTCTTAAAAATTTTGGCGGCACCTCCTTTGTAAAACTAGCCCCGAAACGGGTACAAACACAGAATATAAATAAAGCATCCCCAAACGAGAACAAATCACGCCCAAAGGCAGAACACAACCACCACAAGAATATATACGATGTCGTAGCGAAGAATTAGGCAATAAGACTGAAAACAACATAAAAGAGGTAAAGCAACATAAGAAAAGCCGGCTCACACGAGCACGACACCCAGAGTTGCATATAATACAATATCGATCCTCACAAACTCATCTCTAAGTCAAATACATGAAAGTGGTAGATAGAGAGTACTAGATAGAATGAGATATACAATAGATGTATTCGGATAACCGCAAACCCAGCTACACCAAACGGCCTCACAGCCAACCGTAGCGGTATCCGCAGAAACAGATACAATAAGGAGCCCTGCCGCGACTACTCTGAGGGTCAAGCCTGCAAAACAGTGTGGCACAACGGGAGTGAGTTGCGAACTCATGCATAGTAAATAACATCATACAGATAATCGCAAGTATGCACGAACAGCGATAATCTAAAACATGCAATCTTATAGCCTAAGTATGGCAATATGGATATGTAACAAATCATGATCAAGGTATACCATCAGAGTACTACAACTATATGAACAATGCATATCAAATAAATGTAACATTTCAAAATAATAAAATATTATTTTTGGGAATTTTTATAATTTAATATTATTTTATTGATTATTTTAATATTTCGGTATGATTAAATACCGATAAATGAGGAAAATTTTGGAAAAATTATGGAAAATTCTAAAATAGGGTATTTTATGGAATTATGCCATTTTAAAGTTTTTATGGCTAATTATATGCTAATTTAGTGCTAATCGCGATTAAAAATAGCTAATCGGGTTTTTAGCACTTTTGGGCAAAAATGTGCACATATCATTTTTCCACACTTGTTTCATTTTCCTACAGGTTTTGGGTGTATGGTTTGTTAGGGTTTACCATTGTGAGAGAAGAAAAAGAAAAGAAAAGAAAAGGGAAAAAGAAAAGTCAAAGGAGACAAAATGAGCGAGTAGGTGTACTTGGAGAGAGAAAGAGTGTGTTTTTGTGAGAAGGGGGAGGGGGCTGCTGCTGCTGCTGCTTCATTTTGAATCCCCCACCATTTTGCTCCTTCTTCCTCAACTCCTCAACCCTCCTCAATAAAGCCTAGATCTACCTCCAACCATGCCCCAAAACCCTACACTCCCTTCACAAATATTAGTCCCCATCTCTTCCTCTACAAGATGAACCGAGCAAAGTAGGATTTTGACGATTTTGGAAAGTTAGTGCTGCCTAGAGAGGAACAAGTGAGGTATAACTTTTTCCTTTTAGTTTAGTTTTGGTTCAATATCGTATTTTTGTGTCGTTTTGAGACATGGACAACCTGCTGTGACCCCGAGACTTCTTGGTGAAAACAAACAGAGTGGTAGTGTTATACTTGAGACCCTAGGTGACCACCCAAAACCCTATCCCCTTCCCACCGGTTTCGACCGGCGACCTAGGAGGAAAATCCGGCGACCTCGGCTCAGTAGGGGAGTTAGGGTGTGGGTTCTGTAGGGTAGTTACCTGAAGCTGTTTAGGGGTGTTTGGTCCTACTGGATTTTTATGTAATGACTGTAGTTAGAATCTGGGAGCAGTTAGGAGTGTTTATATGACCTTGGTGACATGATCCCTGACCTGAACCATAGACACGAACCAGATGCACAAACTCAGGAATTGACCCATATCAGTTTTATGACTTTTAAAGTGCCTACTGAGAATCTGGGATGACCTAAAGAAGATATAAGACAACTAAATAATACCAGAGACCCATTTTTAGCCCTAGGAACCCCCTGTAGCAAGACGAACCCCACTGGAACCCTCAGGGCCGGCGAGACCGGAATTTTATGGATAGGGGCCGGCCACCTGGTGAGGTTGGGAGCCTAGGTTGGTTCAGTAGATCACCTATACTATATACATTACCCTAGACTTGTTTGCTTGGCTATATTTGACCTGAGTCAAAATCTGGAAACACTTGTGTGGGACTTTGAGTGGTGTTAGTGCAATTGGACCTTAGAGATGACCTTAAACCCCACTATGAGGTTAGAAACCCAGATCTATTTGAAACAAATCCGGTTTACTGAAAACAGAAACTGTAATGTCGGTTTTGTGAGGGTTTGGAGCATGCAGGGAAATCTGGAGTGAACCGATACCAAAACGAGATAAATAAACAACTCCAGGGACCAATTTGAGACCATGTGAGACCACCCTGACCAGACGACACCCCATATCGCCAGGAAAACCGAGGAGGCCGGTTTTGGCAAGGAAGTGGCCGGCCATTTAGTGGTGAGATGTGTCCAGATTGCTTCAGAAGATCATATGTACCCTATATATCACCCTAGATTTGTTTGCTTAGATTTGACTGACCTGAATCAGAATCTGGGAACACTTGTATGTGAATTAGGATATGTTTTCTGTAATTGAAATGATGAGTTTTGATATTTGAATTCGTTTTTGGTTGTCGCATGTTTGTATATCGACAACAAGGGTTGTTTGATTTATTTTGTATGTATAAGCTATAGGTTCTAACCTACGAGCAATGCGCGTGTCGTTTTGGTTTCTGGACTTGATGTTAATTGCAAATGCGATTGTTTATTATATGTAGGTACCTTCATGAAGACTTAGAGGCGACAAGCAAGCGTGGAGCGACATCGACATCGGCAAGCAAAGGTGAGTAGATTTATATCTACGGGGAGAAGTCGGGTGGATGGCATATAGCACCCCCGCAGTTTGTGGTGATGTATACGAATACGTATACACATATATATTGATTATATATCGTTGAGATTATTGATGATGAATATGGATATTTGGTGTGATTGGATTGGTTTAGTGTTGCGAAACCCTAGAGTAGTGGTTGCACCACACATACACACACACCCATACTTGCATACATTCTTCTTTCATATGTGCGTATATGGGATTATATAGTTATATGTCCATATGGGTATGGGACTATGTGTTCACATACGGATTTGAGAATGATACTTGGGATTGAGATGAGTCGATGAGATTTGAGTTGAGGCCGTGAGATCGGTGATATGGCAAAAATTCGTATTTGAGATACATCATGATGTTATAGCGGATCTTTGGACGATGATACCATGTGAATAGTGATATAAATAAAATGGTCGAAGATATGAGATATGATATGCTAGGATGTTGATAATAGGCCGTATTGGGCGATGTATACTCCTTCATGATGATATGTGCTGATGATATCGGTTTGTACGAGACTGTCGATCAGTAGTCAGATCATGATTATATTAATGATATTAGTATTGTACTAGGCATAGATCAGTACCCGGATGATGATCTTTGATAAAGAGGATACCATATGAATAATATGATGAAGGTGATATTGACCAGTACCCAGATTTGGGATGCCGTACGACGGATTTACGTACGGGCTATATATTGATGTTTGATCCGCACTCTTGACTTGAGAATAACTGATTATAGATATGGTATCGGATGTGATATTATCGAGGCGGGATCACCGACTTATATGTGTGTGTGTGTGTATGTGTGTATCGACTCAGATGTTAGGCGGTTTCCTTACCTTCAGTTAGCCAGTTAGCTTAGCCCTATAGTTTAGAGTAGTTGGTAGACTAGATTCGACTCCTACCTATTTCAAAAGCTAACGAATCGCGGGTATTTTAAAGGACAGGTCAAGGTATTCTACGGATATTTCAAAAGACGTATCTTTTCTTAAAAACACCATAGCCCTCATTTTCAAAACACCGCGATTCGTGTTATTTTTAAAAGGCACCATTGTTTGACTTATAGTTATCGTTGTGTCTAGTACTCTGCTCCCGCACATTATTGATGTTCACTCTGCATCGCATACTTATTGTACTGCATATTCCATTATTGATATCATGCTGTTAGGACACCAGCACCATTACCGATGATGCGTATGTACCACGTACACTTACTTGCCGGCTCACACACATCTTCATCGGTAATTGCCACGTCACGAACACTTTAGAAAATACTATTTTATTGACATAGTTGTTAGCTAATATTTTAGACATTGTAGTTATTACTTGTCACTTCATGCATACTGTTATTCATTGTAATGCCGCATTCATGGATTTTTATGCCTATATTCATTGTTTACATACTATTGAGGATTTGGATTCGGATTTCCATGAGATTTTCTGGATTTGGGGGAAAACCGCAAAACTTATATAAACTTCCATTCTCCCTTTTTAAATAAAAAGTGCGGTTTTCCATGATGTATGAGTCGTCCACCATGAGTTTCCTGATGGATTTCGAGACCCGAGTTCGAGGAGTTGAGGAACCGTTTCGGGTACATGGTAGACCCGGTACGTTACCCCGGGGCAAGAGGATCACAGATGATGGCGTTGAGCCTTGCAGGGGAGCACTACCGACCGGTGATTTTACCCGACGTGTCGGATATCCGGAGGATACCGTCGCGGTCTTAAGATGGATGGTAGGGGCCGGTCTGGACTGACGGCGCCCTAGATATTGAGATTGAGACACTGAGATTTCGAGATATTGAGGTACTGAGATTTGATGATACAGGCCAGTCCGGATAGCCGGAGCCTGAGATTTGGAGACATTGAGATTTATGTTTTGTGTCGATGCTAGACACTGTTTATGCTGATTTCATTATGATACCTCATTTTAAAAATACAAAGGAAATCTCGCTAAATTATGAAAGCAGTTTCTTTAGTACATGTATTCTGTTTTCATGCATTCATACATCGTCCATATGATATATTGCTACCTGAGGCACTGACACGGGCACATGAGATTACACTGGGTTGGATATTTACCCTAGCCATTGTTATAGACTGCTGGTTATATATTTGAGGATATATTATGATCATATGACCTAGGATTGTGTTGTTCATGCGATTTCTGTTCGTAGACGTTTTTCTACTCACGAGTTGGCAACTCACCCCCGTTGTGCCACAGTTTCTTGCAGATTTGCCATACAGGTTTCATTACGGCTTTGCTGGCACTACTTCCATTTTCGGGTGATTTGCTAGTAGGTGGGTTTATTGTATCGTACCCATCATTATACTTTGTATATTATTATTCTGTTGTATCTAAAAGTTCAATCAACCAAACATGTATTTATTTTTCAGATAGAGACCAGTGTTGTTTATTTATTCGACCTCAGAGTCGGGCGTTGTATTTCTTTAGATTTCATGCTGTTTGAGTTTCCTTTCCTGTTCTGATCCTCACCTTTTGGCGTTATATATTATATTGCTTGTGTGGTGACCGTCGATTGACGAAGAGCTAGCTCCCGCTTGGGGATGCATTTTTCATTATATATATGCTTTAGCAGGTTTTGTACCCGTTTGGGGTCAGTTTTTACAAAGGAAACTCTGCCAAAATTTTAAGAAAAGACTTGTGATTTTAAAATGTACCTTTCGGTATATGTTGCAACTATTTGATTTAAAATGGTTTTTCCTTCACTCTACTTTCTTTTCTTGGTTTGGATTGCTGGGTTTTCGGCTTACTTAGATTACATACGCCTCGAGACGTTTCGTAGTCTAAGTGTCGGTCATGTTCCGTACTTTTGGGTCGTGACAAAGTTGGTATCAGAGCGTTAGGTTTTACCTTCGGAGCGTAGGATGACCCTTGGTTGATGGAATAGGTGACTAAAGTAGAGTGACGTACCGTGGGTATGTTCCGCGGCATATTTACGATACGCTACTCTACTTAAGAAGCCTTAGGATGTACATTTCTTTGCTCAGTATTATATTCTTTCCTGATCTAGCCTCATCGGTACCAGTAATGGTTTTGCTGTCATGATTACGAGCAGGGAGAGCTACGACTAGAGTTGCGGTCAGCACGAGCTCGTCACGAAACGAGGACTGACCAGGGCGTAATTCCGGCGACACACGATTGCGAAGATGTGTCTTTTATTGTGTTCGCGCCATGAGCGTGGGATGGATCGCGGTATGAGATTACTCGGATGTGCTAATCGGCACCAGAGGATTGAGCCACTGACAGAGGCCAGCCAGATTTTGATGACCGTTGATGTATTGCTTATTCATGATGATTGAGGCACTGTTCAGCGTGCAGACGAGTGAGCCAGTTATTGCTGCGAACGACGAGATATCGCCCCAGATGTTGGAGCTATTGCAGTACAAGTTGTACTAAGAGATGATAGAAGGTCGCTAGTCATCGAGGATGAATGACTAGGACATGTGGATCGTTCGCCTACCCCGATGCGAGGTCATCAGATAGATTGATTCCAGCTAGAGACGACTTCACGCGGAGACATTGAGAGTCGACAGAGACGATCGAATGTCAGAAACCTATTATTCTAAGTTTAAAGTATTCGGAAAGACGTGCAGGCAATTCTATGGACCCTCTAGAAGAATAAAACCCTAACTCGACTTAATGACCATGTGAAAGCCTTTGAACCTTAGGGTCTGCGGCAGTTCCGCGGCGCCGTTAGTGAGGCTTGGGTTTGCCCTTCTACGGCTGGATCACCGATGTTGTGGTATGTACTCGATACTATTAAACTATACCCAAGATGTTGAGCTCTTGGGGGATTATGAGGTTTTGACGAATCGATCAAATGGTTCGACTTCATTCGGATACTAGGTGGTGAGATGCATTTCTTGGGAGACTCCAGATACGAGGGTAGCCGTTGGAGCTTAGTCCATGCAGCCACGACGAGACGAGTCCGAAGCAGTCGACATTGGAACAAGTGGAGTAAAGAGTTCGCAAGAGGTTTCGACGAGATGACGTCCCACTCCACCGACATCAGAGATGCGATACGCATGCCGAGGCATTATACTTGGATATACCTTCCAGAAGGAGTCGCAATGAGTATGATGGCGTTCCAGAACAAGAAACAGATTTAGTAAAGGACGATGACTCCTGGACAGTTGGCAGAGACGAGATTTAGGAGAGACCTAAACAGTACCTTTCTGGAATAAATTATGAGAAGACTTGGACCCAGGAGTGGTCATGTTACGCACACCAGCAGGCCAGAGTTCAGGATCGTCGACGAGACATGCTGTGGGTGACCAGGAGCAGAAGTGTGATGTGCATTCAGAGGACCAGAGGTCGGCGCCAGTGACTTGCTGCTTTACGAGTGGTTGTGAGGACCGACCGAGAAATGACCAGAGAAGTGCCAGAACGGAATCGTCCCCGTTAGCACACCTGACAGGGCCGATGAGCCGATAGATTGCGAGATTGGTAATCCACAGAGAAGACAGGACCCGGAGACCGAGGACGCCAAGCGTGAGCAAAAGGCAAGTAGATATCTTGTGCTGCTAGCATTGGATGCACTGACACCTTCTCGACTGCGAAAGAGGGAATATCGACGACGGTATTTATGATTTGTGATTGTGTGATTCGATTAACACGTATCCGTCACTTTGGATTTCGGTATTTTGGGCGATTTATTCGCATGATTTGGTTTCGATGGCTGAGTTTCATGATATTTGTTTCTTTATGCACCATGGTTGCACCTACTGAGTATTTATGATTTTTGCACAGTTGCTGCACTTGATATCGTTTTCGTGCCTTGGTTTCACATGTTTATGATTTTATGGGTTTCATACAGTTGAGTTGATTTTGTGCATATGTACGCACACGATTTGGTTTTTGCACTCAGTATAGTTCACATATGCTTGCAGTGCAGTGATGCGCATTTTTTGCACTTAGATGCATTGGACTTCGATTTCGATTGTGATGCTCAATATTGTTTTGTGCACCTTGTGCACCTGATTGGATGTCGCGCATGTTGGGCGCATGTTATGAGATACGATTTTGGTGCACACCAGATGCACTAAATCGAGATTCTTCGTGCATGTTAGATGCACATGTTTTTGCCGTCAGACACACCTGTTGCCCTTGACAGATGTTTCGAGCACACCCGATGCACTTAGATGTTGTTTCTGTGCGCATGTATGGAACATATTTGGATTTGATTTCCGTGCGTACCAGACGCACAGGGTTTTCATATGCACATTTTGGGATTGATTCTTATGGAGAAGTACGTTTTTATGATATTTGCGATTTGTTTTCGTACCGAGCAGGACTGGTCAGAGGACAGTACCTGGATATATTTTGCATGCATTGATAGTTATTGAAGGGATTTCCAAAAGCGAGCTATAGTCTCATTATTTACATACGTTTCCGATATGGCATGAAACGTTTAAAACAGGGAACCCTTCTAAATTGTTTCCAAAGCGGCGGAACGTACATATTAAACAAAAGATATATACATATATGGCTATTTTCTTATAGAGACGTCCGCCACTGTGCAGTGTTATGTGCATTGCACGACAACTTTAAAAGATTTGGCCTGCATTTCCTTCAGATATTTACATATATAGATTTGATAATTACATGAATAGTTTTGATTTATATCATATTGGTTTTGCTTAGGATATGGCATTCGTGTCTCTACCTTGACTCCGATGATTGCGGGATGCTTGACGGAGTTTCGTTTTTGAGTTATCTGCTCATTACTCATACGCATGTATTGCGCTATGATGCGTTTTATGTATTGATAATTTTGGAGCCCCGACGACTTGGACTTTTATTGAAATGCTTTAGAATTTGGGGGTTTAAATTTAAATTCGGGGACCGAATTTCTTTAAGGGGGGAAGATTGTAACATTTCAAAATAATAAAATATTATTTTTGGGAATTTTTATAATTTAATATTATTTTATTGATTATTTTAATATTTCGGTATGATTAAATACCGATAAATGGGGAAAATTTAGGAAAAATTATGGAAAATTCTAAAATAGGGTATTTTATGGAATTATGCCATTTTAAAGTTTTTATGGCTAATTATATGCTAATTTAGTGCTAATCGCGATTAAAAATAGCTAATCGGGTTTTTAGCACTTTTGTGCAAAAATGTGCACATATCATTTTTCCACACTTGTTTCATTTTCCTACATATTTTGGGTGTATGGCTTGTTAGGGTTTACCATTGTGTGTGAAGAAAAAGAAAAGAAAAGAAAAGGGAAAAAGAAAAGTCAAAGGAGACAAAATGAGTGAGTAGGTGTACATGGAGAGAGAAAGAGTGTGTTTTTGTGAGAAGGGGGAGAGGGCTACTGCTGCTGCTTCATTTTGAATCCCCCACCATTTTGCTCCTTCTTCCTCAACTCCTCAACCCTCCTCAATAAATCCTAGATCTACCTCCAACCATGCCCCAAAACCCTACACCCCCTTCACAAATATTAGTCCCCATCTCTTCCTCTACAAGATGAACCGAGCAAAGTAGGATTTTGATGACTTTAGGAAGTTAGTGCGGCCTAGAGAGGAACAAGTGAGGTATAACTTTTTCTTTTTAGTTTAGTTTTGGTTCGATATCGTATTTTTGTGTCGTTTTTGTAAGTGTATATGCCCTAGGGGCCATTATTGTATCATACTAGATTGTATATTACTTAATGGAAGCTTGGGATATTCACAGTTGTATATACAGTCTTGCTAAAAATGGTAGTATGCTACTTGGTTTACGTCTACTTTAATATGTGCATATGTTTCTTGTAATGTATCACTTATAAATATTATAAGAGCCCATAGGATCTTTGCTTGATTACCAGCGTTGTGATGGCAGTCATACTAGTGGGGGCTGGGTAGTCTGTAAGCAACATCCTATACAGGTCCCTGGTTGTTGGATTATCGAGATAGGGCATCGATATTCCGGAGTAGACTAAGTGTGTACGCTTCTCATCCCAGTTGGGGAGATGGTCTGTCCCACAGGCATCAGTACGTCGTATTGGAGATAGTATACAGGTGCTCGTTAGGTTACGGGTACACCGGACAGGACTCGCAGGGGAACTGATTGGTTGGTATTATACCCGTCATCAGTTAACAGTTCCCAGGTGACATGAGTACAGCATAGTCCGCAGACTTGACACTGCTACTTCGCCGCGAGTGTGTCCCACTGTTCTTAGATTGCTACCCTACCACGGCTCAAAGGAGTCGTGCAAACAGGTAGCAGTTGGGTGCAGTCCCGAGCACTTGGAGGTAGTAGTGGTTAGATAGGATTCGTCTCTCCCGGTATTGGGAGATGATATCGCGCTGTGTCAGAGAGCCATTACGCAAAGTCCCTGGCCAGGGCAAGCGAGATATACTGGTAGGTTCCAGCAGCTTCTCAAGGTGTAATGGGCTTCGCTCCGACACGACTTATACAGCTATTAGGGGACTGACGCTTGCCGTCCCGTAGGCTTGATATGCGATAGTCTCAGACAAACAGACCGGACTGTACGGAGATTGTCACATCAGGCTCAGTGGGAGTTCGGATGATTTTCCTCATCGGCCTTCTTATCGACATCTACCTGGGGACCGTTACGTACAGCTAGTGCCGCTTGCGGTCTATGGTTAAACCTACTGCCAGCATAGTGTCGAGTCTTTAGAGTCCCACAAAGAGAGTTTCCCTGCTCCAGGAGAAACGATATAGTGGTCGTATGGTTTTACGACAAGGGTTCGGACGCGTACGTGTGTTTACGCACGTGCGACTTTTCGGACAGTTTTTACTAGTCGGCTTTGGTTTAAGCCAGATTCTATTATCGGGTTATTAGATTTATATAGTCTAAAGTTTTTCCGTGTTTTCACGGATTGGAGGGGCGTTCTCGTAATTTGTCGGGAAGCTTCTAGAAGAGTGGTGACTAAGGGGTTAAGGTGGCATGAGCATTAATTGCTTAATGACTCATTTGTGTGATTCATCCTTTGCATTAAATGATTCATTAATGAGTTAATGAGTCATATGATGAATCACACTAGGTGAATGAATCTAAGCATGATGATAAATCATTTATATTATTTATTTGATTAATTGTTATGGTTGATATATTCATATGAGTTCATTATTCATTTCATTATCATCTTCACCTTCTCTCTCCTCAAGCTCACTCTCTCTTCAAACCCTAACCCTAGCCTCTCATGTGTTGAGATCAAGGGTTAACTAGACTAATACATCCATAACCTCACTCTATATCCCCTAGGTAGCTTAGATTAGCACTTTAAGCAACCTAGTTATCTCCAGTTTGAGATTTAGCTTGGCGTAGGAGCTTTCGGGTGGATCGTCTTTCATTCGAGGAGGCTGTTGAGGTGCCGATGTTCTAAGGAGCCTACGAGAAGTGGAGGACAGCGATGAAGACCCGAAGGACATGTAACGTAAGGTATAACTTCGAATCCGAGTAGTTAAACCTCTAGTTGATAGTTAGCAATGGTTTAGATATCGATTCATGCGCTCAAGTCCGTGTTGTGAAGCTTTGATAATCGTTTTTCATATATTCCGCCTCCCCGCAAGTTCGTGGGGTGCGTGACATGGACTTACAGTGGTCTCAGAGCCTACTAAACCATTACTAGCTTGTTAGCAACTGATTATAAGTTCGATTGATGGATAACACGAAAACAGAAATCCTAAAACCCTAAGTTTCTGTTAATTTTAAACATGTCTAAAAAAATATTTGATATGCCTTAAAATTCACAGCAGGGAAATATAAGAATTCTGAGAAAATACGAGACCCTAACTCGGCAACTCGGCCGCGGAACCACGGCACAATGGTGCTTTTTGGCCGCGGATCCGCCGCCGAGTCAACTCAGAGTTGACTCGGATTTCCTCCGTAATTCATATTTTATGGTTTTCTGTTTTCCAGTATGTTCTGTTTTGTACCCAGTTTTCTTCAGTACAGGTTTGCTTTTGGGGTAGACACGGAATATGCTAATCGATCGATGTTCTAAGATATTTGCTAATTGGGTTTTTATCTGTTATGTTTAATGTGTTCGTAAACCTCCCCTAACTGCTAGTATGTCGGTTAGCAGGGGGTTGCACATTTCTGAAATGTTTACTATTTGTGTATATGAACTGTATTGGACTGTTGTGATGATTAGCCGGGGTTTGAGATGTGTTTAATATGCATTCAATGTAAATGTAAGTTGATGTAATATTCTTTTGCGGGGCACATCCAGGTTGCGGTTGTAGCCACCGTTGTATTATTTCTTTTTACTATTTTTGCTCCTAGGATAGACCCAAGATGGGGTACACAAACTACCGGGTACGTCAAAATGTTTAGTGGCCTACTTACGTTGTTGAGGGAGACCGCTTCACTTTGGGTACTTGACGGGTAGTTTGCCGTACCCGTAGGGGTCTAGGGTGGGGTAATGGCTATTCATCACAAGTGTGTAATCCGTCTTTTATTGCAGGCTCACAATTGCGGATTGCTAGCAAATCCAATAAAGTTTATCTGTGATCTGGAATGCTTATTATTGTATCTGACGAATGTATAATATCTATATATGATAGCTATTAGACGTCACTTATGTTTTACACCCGTGCTAGCCCAGCTCCCGCTCTGTCGTTAGTTAAGTAACCTAACGGGTGATGACGGGACCCAGTGGCGAATGCGGATGGCAAAAAAGGACGTGGTATTTTCGTTGTTTTCTGCAATGATAGGATAAATGATGGGACGCATTATTATAATGCAAAGAAAATAAACCATAGTTTAATCGTTGGAACAAATTTAAAAAGAAACCACTCGGTTATTTTAAAAGATCAGAATTTTTAATTGCGGAGCTTTAACCACTCCTTTTAAAAAGTATCAGGTTCCTTTGATTATATCAAGTTCACTACGTTCACGGTTTTGCCAAAACCATTCGTAGCCCTCCGTCATTTCATATAGATAGTCAATAGTATTCAAGCTGTGTTTGTTGACTAAAGTCAAGGCACAGTGTTGGATAGCTGTTGGATATTTATATGCAGCATAGATAGATGCGTTGTTTTGGGACAGTCGTATTACCTTGTTGACTAAAGTCAAGGGTATGTACGGGTGGGTTCAAATTAACCTGGATAATGACGGGTAGAACTTGACATGTGACTTATGATTTGTTGACTAAAGTCAAGGTCATAAGAGCATGGGACAAAAATCCACATCAGGAATTTCTAAAGAAACTAAAATTTGCAGAGAGAGCATACCATTTTGGAGTTTGATGAATGTTGGTAGGATTCCTTCAACATTATCATACGATGATATTTTGGATCCCAATCCTACTGTGAGTACATGCTACTTATCAGGAGATTCGTCACTTAACGATCAATGCTATAAACCAAGTAGGTGCCTAGAAAGGTGACAGCGGGGTTATGCCCCCAGAGAAAAGGGGTTATTTAATTAAGGAACTTCGCGAAAGCGTTGGAAAACCTCCCTCGAAGTATCGACACTGGCTTGGCTGAACGGTTAAGCAAGTATTGTACGGTGAGAATTGTCCTGGCTAATTCTTCTTTTATGGTTTGAGGAAGGATTCGAGAAACAGTGGGAGCCATCCTGTTTAGATAAACTTCAAACCAATCTAAATTTGCAACAGTATCATGCTAAAATGTTTTCTTCTCTCTCTCTTAATTGCAGCGATGTAACAACCCTAATTTTCTTATACACTTTTTCCTATACAAATTTTTTTCAAAATATTTTTAAAATCCACAAAGGGGTATTTTAGCCTGAGCACAAGATTTAGGTAATTATTTTTGTTTTTAATTACAAGCTACAAGAATGAAATAACTCCATTTTTAGTGTACAAGAAATCACTTTAAAATTTAATGTATACTTGGAGTATTTACTATTGCTGCTATCGTTTTAAGTAATTAAATAACACAATAATTACAAGAAGGAGCTTGTAGCTCATTGGTAATACCTTGCACTGCTGAACCAAGCCACCAGAGTTCGAATCCCATGCCCCACATTACTTTTAGTTTATTTTTCTTTAAAAATTCTTGGAAGCCCAACAGTCCACAGGCCATAACTCCCAAATATTGAACTGAACCCCAAAAACGGAGTGTGCTATAGTCTACATCGGAGAGCCCCGCACCCAACCACAGCCGAACCCGGCCGGGATCGGTCAACTCGGCCGGCGCCGCCGGCCGGTGTTGGGCCGATGGCCGGGGTCCCAACATGAAAAGTGTGGCTTTTGGCATTCTATAACTCCCTGTTAACTCCAATTTATTTGATCGGTTTTCAAATGTTAAATACAATCAAATTAATACAAATTTTAATGCTTTTTATTTAAATTTTTATAATTTTTTTTAATTTACAAAACCCTCCACCTACCCTATCCTAGCTACCCTATAAATAGACCCCTACCCCTACCTTCTCATTCCAAAACCATAGAATTACTCTCTTGAAAATTCCACAAGAAAGTGTGCGGAAACCGAGTTCACGGCGAAGCGCTGACGGATTCCGTCGACGTGCTTTGAAGCAACCGGCGACGAAACCACACCTTGGCCTTTCTCCCTAGTTCCTTTTTACTCTTTAGAAGAGTTTGAAAACCCGTAAGTCCCATTCTTCTCTCTTTTCTATTTCTTAAAATACGGAATTATAAAACCCGATGAAAATCGGAACAAACCGATTTCCGATTCGGTTTTCTATAAAATTTCACTTCTAATCAGTTCAAACATGTCTAAACATCTTTATCATGATTATTAAACTTATAAAAATCAATTTGAATAAGTTTTCACACATGAAATGATAACCTTTTTAACTTACCGTATTTTTTCACTTTAATACCATCATGTTTCAATTTCACATTTAACCCTTTAACATTGCTCTACCTTAAAATAAACCACACCTTGGCCTTTCTCCCTAGTTCCTCTTTACTCTTTAGAAGAGTTTGAAAACCCGTAAGTCCCATTCTTCTCTCTTTTCTATTTCTTAAAATACGAAATTATGAAACCCGACGAAAATCGGAACAAACCGATTTCTGATTCGGTTTTTTCTACAAAATCCCACTTGTCACCTAATCCATAACACCTAAACATATCCATGATGACTATTAATCACATAGAAATCAATTTAAACAAAGTTTATCACATGAAATAATAACTTTCTTATAATATCGTATTCTTTTCATAAAAATACCATAAAGTTTATTTTTCTACTTCTAATCAATTCCCTCATTCCTAAACATGTTCATCTTGATAAATAAACTTGTAAAAATCAATTTGAATGAGTTTTCACACATGAAAAGATAACGTTTTCAAATACCGTATTCTTACACTTAAATACCCTTATGTTTAATTTAACATGTTTAACCTCTAAACTTCACTGAACCTTAAAATAAGTCACGAGGTAATGACTTACCTCTACACACACAAATATAACCTTAATTGATATTCCCAAAATTTAGAATACGAAAATACAAGACTTTTCGCTAAAATACCATATTCTTTATAAATCTTTTCTAAAAGTTAAGTTGTACACAATTCTAAAATAAAATCTTTTAAAATGAAAGTATGATTTGTCATGGACATCGATCGTTTATCTAAACTGACTTTGTGGTGTCTAGACAAGTGTGTCTAGGCTAGTGGTTTTTAATTAGGCCCACTACTGTGGTTCCTTCCCACTTACCTGGCACTTACCTGGCCGCAATTGGCGGTGAAGAGGAGATTTGAGGCTTCGAATGACTTGTCGTTTAGACCTTAGAAATAGGCTAGTTGGCTTAGGAAACCGTAGAAACTAAAATACGGAAATTACATCTTTTACAAATAAATACCTTATATTTATAAAACCGTTTTCCTAAATGAATAGTATTTATTAAACCTAAGCAAAGCGCCGCTACAACCCACCTTTGGGGAACCCGTTAGGGATAGTACGGTTCATCGTGCACCCGCGGGCTAGTAGTGCGAGATTCAGACCTCCGCAAGGAGCATTCGGTCTCGAAAGGTTTAAAATACGACATTTAAGAAAAATGAGATTTTGGAAAATAAAATATTTATTTAAAATTACTCTTGTATTAATATATATATAATTATCATTTAAACACCTATTTTATCATAAGATAAAGTTTCCACATTTTTCTAAAAAATATAAGATTAAAAGTTACATTAAAATACCATGAATTTCAAATAAATCAATATTATAAATTAATACTTTTATTAGGATATATTCACTAGAATAACACAAATAAAATCCACACTCATTATAACTATAAAGACGAATAATAAATTCTTGAGGTGTATCTTGAAAACTATACAATAGTACTTTTTACATAAAACCCCCTCAAGTTTTATAAATTACAATAAGGACCCTAACAATTATAGAAATTCAAATTACTTTTCTTTTAGTCTGACTCGGGTTTGAGTCTAACTATTCCTGACTTGAATATGATTCAAGTCAATCTATATTCTTTAATATTCCAACTCAATATGAACACATGAATCCCAGAATCCTGTTAACAATCATTACAACTTGACTGAACCGAACCATGGATATATTCCTTTTACATGTTTCTCAGTATTCCATTTACATGACTCTACGGTTATAACCGTTTCCTGATATCATGGTTTCGGTCAGTCAGTCAATCAATCATGCAATCAATACAACTTTACAAGATAACAATACAAACAAGATATCACGGGGATTAAGGGGTAGATTGGTACGGAAGGTGTTAAAGGTGGCACGAGGTGGTCAGATTAAGACACCTAACCTATATTCCGTTGCTGTTGTACCGTGGCATAAACGGTTCCTTGAGTTCCTGATACCATAGTCTCCGGGGCAAGTGAGACTCCCCTCGTATACACTGGCATCCGTCTGTACCAAGCTACAAACAACAGCGTGAACGCAATATTACAACAATATAACAATATAATACAACTATAATAATAGACTCTCTCTCTCTATCTTACTCTCTATCTATTCTCCTCTTATCTTTGGGACTTACCGAGCGACCTGTTCGTTGACGACATTCTGTTTCTCTCTTCTTTGAATGTCGTCAGGTGATCTGGACCTGGCAGAATTTGAGCCAACACAAGAAGACTTGGAGCAATTTGCCAAAGACCCTGCGGTATAATTTCATTGTACACTTTTCTTTTCAGTACTTTCCATTCCCTGTTATGCCACTGTTTAGGCATCTTTATTTCAGTTGTATTTTTCTTTTCATGTATTGTACAAAGAATGTTAATAAATAAAAGTTGTTGTTCTTTTTATACTCTTGTCTCTTGTGTATTTACTCTATATTGCTTAGCTACGCTTAGCGTATGTACTTCTGAGTACATACATAGCGGACCTCGTCGCGTCCACTTCACCGTATACTGGGAAGCGGGGCGTGACAGGTTTTGTTGGTGGCCCATGCAGGTCAGAGGTGTATGAATCCCTGTCATGCAGTTCTGGTCTGCGTGAACAACCTAAGCAATATAACACAAGAACCAGCAACTAAAACATTCTTTACAATCATGTTCCTTGAATCCCATCATTTCTTTGAATCAAATACCTTGAATCTGTCCTAATCCAAAATTCCCTCACCTCTTTTACAATTCTACCAAAACCTTCGCATCCTTTCATTCCTTCGCGCATTCTTCATATTTTTTAAAACCTTTGCACCACCTTGTTATTTTTTTCATATATTGTCAGTACACAAGCACCAGACTTTCCTTGGATTGTTACACTTTCCTTTTTACAAATTTCGAGGACGAAATTTTTTATAAGGAGGGTAGAATGTAACAACCCTAATTTTCTTATACACTTTTTCCTATACAATTTTTTTTCAAAATATTTTTAAAATCCACAAAGGGGTATTTTAGCCTGAGCACAAGATTTAGGTAATTATTTTTGTTTTTAATAATAAGCTACAAGAATGAAATAACTCCATTTTTAGTGTACAAGAAATCACTTTAAAATTTAATGTATACTTGGAGTATTTACTCTTGATGCTATCGTTTTAAGTAATTAAATAACACAATAATTACAAGAAGGAGCTTGTAACTCATTGGTAATACCTTGCACTGCTGAACCAAGCCACCAGAGTTCGAATCCCATGCCCCACATTACTTTTAGTTTATTTTTCTTTAAAAATTCTTGGAAGCCCAACAGTCCACAGGCCATAACTCCCAAATATTGAACTGAACCCCAAAAACGGAGTGTGCTACAGTCTACATCGGAGAGCCCCGCACCCAACCACAGCCGAACCCGGCCGGGATCGGTCAACTCGGCCGGCCTGCCGGCCGAATCGGCCGGCGCCGCCGGCCGGAGTTGGGCCGATGGCCGGGGTCCCAACATGAAAAGTGTGGCTTTTGGCATTCTATAACTCCCTGTTAACTCCAATTTATTTGATCGGTTTTCAAATGTTAAATACAATCAAATTAATACAAATTTTAATGCTTTTTATTTAATTTTTATAATTTTTATAATTTACAAAACCCTTCACCTACCCTACCCTAGCTACCCTATAAATAGACCCCTACCCCTACCTTCTCATTCCAAAACCATAGAATTACTCTCTTGAAAACTCCACAAGAAAGTGTGCTTTGAAACCGAGTTCACGGCGAAGCGCTGACGGATTCCGGCGACGTGCTTTGAAGCAACCGGCGACGAAACGACACCTTGGCCTTTCTCCCTAGTTCCTCTTTACTCTTTAGAAGAGTTTGAAAACCCGTAAGTCCCATTCTTCTCTCTTTTCTATTTCTTAAAATACGGAATTATGAAACCCGACGAAAATCGGAACAAACCGATTTCTGATTCGGTTTTTTCTACAAAATCCCACTTGTCACCTAATCCATAACACCTAAATATATCCATGATGACTATTAATCACATAGAAATCAATTTAAACAAAGTTTCTCACATGAAATGATAACTTTCTTGTAATATCGTATTCTTTTCATAAAAATACCATAAAGTTTATTTTTCTACTTCTAATCAATTCCCTCATTCTTAAACATGTTCATCTTGATAAATAAACTTGTAAAAATCAATTTGAATGAGTTTTCACATATGAAATGATAACGTTTTCAAATACCGTATTCTTACACTTAAATACCCTTATGTTTAATTTAACATGGTTAACCTCTAAACTTCACTAAACCTTAAAATAAGTCACGAGATAATGACCTACCTCTACACACACACAAATATAACCTTAATTGATATTCCCAAAATTTAGAATACGAAATACAAGACTTTTTGCTAAAATACCATATTCTTTATAAGCCTTTTCTAAAAGTTAAGTTGTACACAATTTTAAAACAAAATCTTTTAAAATAAAAGTACGATTTGTCATGGACATCGATCGTTTATCTAAACTGACTTTGTGGTGTCTAGGCAAGTGTGTCTAGGCTAGTGGTTTTTAATTAGGCCCACTACTGTGGTTCCTTCCCACTTACCTGGCACTTACCTGGCCGCAATTGGCGGTGAAGAGGCGATTTGAGGCTTCTAATGACTTGTCGTTTAGACCTTAGAAATAGGCTAGTTGGCTTAGGAAACCCTAGAAACTAAAATACGGAAATTACATCCTTTACAAATAAATACCTTATATTTATAAAACCGTTTTTCTAAATGAATAGTATTTATTAAACCTAAGCAAAGCGCCGCTACAACCCACCTTTGGGGAACCCGTTAGGGATAGTGCGGTTCATCATGCACCCGCGGCTAGTAGTGCGAGATTCAGACCTTCGCAAGGAGCATTCGGTCTCGAAAGGTTTAAAATACGACATTTAAGAAAAATAAGATTTTGGAAAATAAAATATTTATTTAAAATTATTCTTGTATTAATATATATATAATTATCATTTAAACACCTATTTTATCATAAGATAAAGTTTCCACATTTTTCTAAAAAATACAAGATTAAAAGTTACATTAAAATACCATGAATTTCAAATAAATCAATATTATAAATTAATACTTTTATTAGGATATATTCACTAGAATAACACAAATAAAATACACACTCATTATAACTATAAAGACGAATAATAAATTCTTGAGGTGTATCTTGAAAACTATACAATAGTACTTTTTACATAAAACCCCCTCAAGTTTTATAAATTACAATAAGGACCCTAACAATTATAGAACTTCAAATTACTTTTCTTTTAGTCTGACTCGGGTTTGAGTCTAACTATTCCTGACTTGAATATGATTCAAGTCAATCTATATTCTTTAATATTCCAACTCAATATGAACACATGAATCCCAGAATCCTGTTAACAATCATTACAACTTGACTGAACCGAACCATGGATATATTCCTTTTACATGTTTCCCAGTATTCCATTTACATGACTCTACGGTTTTAACCGTTTCCTGATATCATGGTTTCGGTCAGTCAGTCAATCAATCATGCAATCAATACAACTTTACAAGATAACAATACAAACAAGATATCACGGGGATTAAGGGGTAGATTGGTACGGAAGGTGTTAAAGGTGGCACGAGGTGGTCAGATTAAGACACATAACCTATATTCCGTTGCTGTTGTACCGTGGCATAAACGGTTCCTTAAGTTCCTGATACCATAGTCTCCGGGGCAAGTGAGACTCCCCTCGTATACACTGGCATCCGTCTGTACCAAGCTACAAACAACAGCGTGAACGCAATATTACAACAATATAACAATATAATACAACTATAATAATAGACTCTCTCTCTATCTTACTCTCTATCTATTCTCCTCTTATCTTTGGGACTTACCGAGCGACCTATTCGCTGACGACATTCTGTTTCTCTCTTCTTTGAATGTCGTCAGGTGATCTGGACCCGGCAGAATTTGAGCCAACACAAGAAGACTTGGAGCAATTTTCCGAAGACCCTGCAGTATAATTTCATTATACACTTTTCTTTTCAGTACTTTCCATTCCCTGTTATGCCACTGTTTAGGCATCTTTATTTCAGTTGTATTTTCTTTTTCATGTATTGTACAAAGAATGTTAATAAATAAAAGTTGCTGTTCTTTTTATACTCTTGTCTATTGTGTATTTACTCTATATTGCTTAGCTACGCTTAGCGTATGTACTTCTGAGTACATACGTAGCGGACCTCGTCGCGTCCACTTCGCCGTACACTGGGAAGCGGGGCGTGACTAGCGACCTTGTGACCACACCTAGGTTACATCTAGATAACAAATTGACTGAATCTGACTTATATAACTGGCAAAGGTCTGTCCTGATGTCCATTGGCTATAACAAGCTGGACCACCCTATCACTACTCAAGATCCCTCCGTCCCAGGTCCAGTTTCCACTGTCGCGGATATGGATATCCGTCAGACAAGGGAAAAAGATAAAGCGAAAGCTAAGTGCTTCGTGTTAACTTCAATTGATGGCGTATACCAGAAGCAGCACGAGAAGATGGACTTATTTTCCATCTTTCTCCATAATAAAGATTTATATAGAGTGCAATCTCATATCACTAGATATGAAACCACGAACGAATTAAATCAAGCGAGGTTGGCTGACGGGTCATCTGTAGGGGACAACGTCCTTACAATGACTAGCTGTATTGATGAGCTCCAGGACCTGGAGACCGCGTTGGGAAACGAATCAGATACTGACTTGATTCTACAGTCTCTGCCTCCTACCCTGAAGGAAACCAGGGAAGGAGAAGGAAAGAGAAAGGCAAAATTTTCGGGACTGGATATACTAAAAGAGGGACGTTCCTATTATTACAAGAATGAACATTGGCAGAATGATTGCAGGGCTTTAGAAGCCAGTGACCAGAATGCGAAGCATGTTATGGCTTCAGCCTCAAGTGTGTTTGTTATTGAGAACTGTATGTTAGTTAACCCTAATTCCTGGGTATTTGATACCGGGTCAGGAACTCACATCTGTAATTCATTACAGACTCTGAGAAACCGTAGGGTTATCGGGATAGGTGATATGATCCTCACGGTTGCTAATGGAATGAGCATGAATGCTGAATCCGTAGGGGAATATCATCTTGGACTGACAACCGGGCAGATATTGATTCTGCATAACTGTTTTTATGTACCAGGTACGACTTGTAATATCATATCTATACCCTTACTATCTAAGGAAGGATATGATTTTACTTTTACAGGAGATGTGGTTCATATCCACCTAAATCAAGTTATGATTGGGTCAGGTACATTAGAAAACAGAATATACGTATTAAATCAAGCTCAGATTTTCAGTGTCCAGAACACACTTAAAAGAAAGTCTCCGGAAACAAATCAGGCTTTCTTATGGCATTGTAGACTAGGTCACATCAATAAGAGAAGCTTGACTAAGTTACATGGAGAATGATATTTGAATCCGTTCGAATATCAATCTTATGCTACTTGGGAATCTTGTCTCATGGGAAAGATGACAAAGACTCCGTTTACTAGACACGGAGTAAGAGCAAGCGAGCTCTTGGGACTCGTACACAGTGACGTGTGCGGTCCAATGTCTACACATGCGCAAGGTGGTTATTCCTACTTCATTACTTTTACGGATGATTTCTCTAGGTATGGATATATCTTCTTAATGAAGCATAAATCCGAGGCCTTTGAGAAATTCCAAGAATACAAGAATGAAGTGGAAAAACAAACCGGCAAAAGTATCAAGACACTGAGATCTGATCGAGGTGGTGAATACTTAAGTGCCGAGTTCCTAGGTTACTTAAAAGAGAATGGAATTCTCTCTCAGCTTACTCCTCCATACACACCACAACATAACGGTGTATCGGAAAGACGGAACCGAACCCTATTGGATATGGTACGTTCCATGATGAGTAACGCTGAGTTACCGCGATCATTCTGGGGATATGCACTAGAATCAGCTGCATATATTTTGAACCGAGTTCCAACCAAGAAAGTGCCTACCACACCATATCATATGTGGAGTGGGAAGAAACCCTGTCTTAAGTATCTTAAGACATGAGGATGTCCAGCTTTTGTAAAGAAGCAGCATGCGGACAAGCTCGAGGCATGCTCAGTACAGTGTAAGTTTGTGGGATATCCAAAGAACTCCATGGGATATTGTTTATATTACGCAGAGGAACAAAAGGTCTTTGTTTCTCATCATGCCCGCTTCTTGGAAACTGATTTTTTGGAAAATCAGAAGAGTGGGAGCGCAATAGAACTGGAAGAAATTCCAGAGCCACAAGCTATTACTGAAACCTTGGTAGAACAAGAAGGTTCAGGAGAACAGGACATCCCGACGCCACTCCGCAGGAGTAGTAGGCAATCTCATCCACCCGAGAGATACTACGGTTTTCTCATAGACGGGGATAGAGAGGATTGCACTATTGATTATGATGAGCCTATTAGCTTCCAGCAAGCCATTCAGAGCGGTGACTCAGTAAAATGGCTGGATGCAATGCGGACCGAAATGGAGTCCATGTACACTAACAAAGTATGGACTTTGGACATTGCTCCAAATGGGGTAAAACCCGTAGGATGCAAATGGATCTTCAAAAAGAAGATTGGTGTAGATAGACAGGTTGAAACATACAAGGCTAGACTGGTTGCAAAGGGTTTCCGTCAAAGACCTGGTTTGGACTATAACGAAACCTTTTCTCCAGTAGCTATGCTTAAATCCATTCGGGTCCTTCTTGCTATTGCTGCCTTCCACGATTATGAGATCTGGCAGATGGACGTAAAGACGGCCTTTCTAAATGGTAATTTAGAAGAAAGCGTCTATATGGATCAGCCAGAGGGATTCATTCAAAGTGGGAGCAGCGGTAAAGTATACAAATTGCTTAAGTCCATTTATGGACTAAAGCAGGCATCGCGGAGTTGGAACATCTGTTTTGATGATGCTGTCAAAGAATTTGACTTTATCAAAAATCCAGATGAACCATACATATACAGTAAGATTGTAGGGAGAGCTGTAGTATTCCTCGTCTTGCACGTGGATGACATTCTCCTACTAGGAAATGATATTCCTATGTTACAGTCAGTCAAAAGATTCTTGTCACATAAATTTTCCATGAAAGACCTGGGTGATGCCACCTACATTCTGGGAATCCGGATCTATCGTGATAGATCAAAGAGGATGTTGGGACTTTCGCAGTCCAGATACATAGACACCACAGTGAAGAGATTCAGTATGAATGATTCTAAGCGCGGTAACCTACCGGCTTGTCACGGAATCACCCTCTCCAAAGAGATGTCTCCCAAGACTGATTTGGAAAGGGATCGCATGTCGATTATACCCTACGCTTCTACGGTAGGCTCTTTAATGTATGCGATGTTATGTACCAGACCAGATGTGGCATACGCATTGAGCATAGTAAGCCGGTATCAAGCAAACCCAGGGGAGAAGCACTGGATAGCAGTGAAGAACATTCTCAAGTACCTGAGGAGGACTAAGGAGATGTTCTTGGTGTATGGCGGAAAAGACCTCTAGATGGAGGCCTTTGCCGACTCAGGCTTCCATAGTGACAAAGATGACTCCAAGTCCATGTCGGGTTATGTCTTTACCCTCAATGGAGGGGCGGTCTGTTGGAAGAGTTCCAAACAGGAGACCGTTGCTGACTCAACAATGGAAGCAGAGTACATAGCTGCTTGCGATGCCGCAAAAGAAGCTGTCTGGATGAAGAAGTTCCTTACAGAACTTCAGGTGGTTCCTTCCAGTGTTGGTCCAATACCTCTGTATTGTGACAACAACGGCGCTATAGCTTTAGCGAAGGAACCCAGGTCCCATCAGAAGTCCAGACACATCTTAAGGCGGTATCACCTGATCAGGGAGATCGTAGATCGCCGGGAGATCGAGGTGAAAAGAGTAGAGACAGAGAATAACAATGCTGATCCATTCACAAAGGCCCTTCCTCAGACGCAGTTCGAGAGGCTATTCGAGATGATAGGTCTACGATATGCCAGCTCATGGCCCTAGTGCAAGTGGGAGATTGTTAGTGTATATGCCCTAGGGCCATTATTGTATCATACTAGATTGTATATTACTTAATGGAAGCTTGGGATATTTACAGTTGTATATACAGTCTTGCTAAAAATGGTAGTATGCTACTTGGTTTACGTCTACTTTAATATGTGCATATGTTTCTTGTAACGTATCACTTATACATATTAGTAGAGCCCATAAGATCTTTGCTTGATTACCAGCGTTGTGATGGCAGTCACACTAGTGGGGGCTGAGTAGTCTGTAAGCAACATCCTATACAGGTCCCTGGTTGTTGGATTATCGAGATAGGGCATCGATATTCCAGAGTAGACTAAGTGTGTACGCTTCTCATCCCAGTTGGGGAGATGGTCTGTCCCACAGGCATCAGTACGTCGTATTGGAGATAGTATACAGGTGCTCGTTAGGTTACGGGTACACCGGACAGGACTCGCAGGGGAACTGATTGGTTGGTATTATACCCGTCGTCAGTTAACAGTTCCTAGGTGACATGAGTACAGCATAGTCCGCAGACTTGACACTGCTACTTCACCTCGAGTGTGTCCCACTATTCTTAGATAGCTACCCTACCACGGCTCAAAGGAGTCGTGCAAACAGGTAGCAGTTGGGTGCAGTCCCGAGCACTTGGACGCAGTAGTGGTTAGATAGGATTCGTATCTCCCGGTATTGGGAGATGATATCGCGCTGTGTCAGACAGCCATTACGCAAAGTCCCTGGCCAGGGCAAGCGAGATATACTGGTAGGTTCCAGCAGCTTCTCAGGGTGTAATGGGCTTCGCTCCGACACGACTTATACAGCTATTAGGGGACTGACGCTTGCCGCCCCCTAGGCTTGATATGCGATAGTCTTAGACGAACAGACCGGACTGTACGGAGATTGTCACATCAGGCTCAGTGGGAGTTCGGATGATTTTCCTCATCGGCCTTCTTATCGACATCTATCTGGGGACCGTTACGTACAGCTAGTGCCGCTTGCAGTCTGTGGTTAAACCCACTGCCAGCGTAGTGTCGAGTCTTTAGAGTCCCACACAGAGAGTTTTCCTGCTCCAGGCGAAACGATATAGTGGTCGTATGGTTTTACGACAAGGGTTCGGACGCGTACGTGTGTTTACGCACGTACGACTTTTCGGACAGTTTTGACTAGTCGGCTTTGGTTTATGCCAGATTCTAGTATCGGGTTATTGGATTTATACAGTCTAAATTTTTTCCGTGTTTTCACGGATTGGAGGGGCGTTCTCATAATTTTTCGGGAAGCTTCTAGAAGAGTGGTGACTAAGGGGTTAAGGTGGCATGAGCATTAATTGCTTAATGACTCATTTGTGTGATTCATCCTTTGCATTAAATGATTCATTAATGAGTTAATGAGTCATATGATGAATCACACTAGGTGAATGAATCTAACCATGATGATAAATCATTTATATTATTTATTTGATTAATTGTTATGGTTGATATATTCATATGAGTTCATTATTCATTTCATTATCATCTTCACCTTCTCTCTCCTCAAGCTCACTCTCTCTTCAAACCCTAACCCTAGCCTTTCATGCGTTGAGATCAAGGGTTAGCTAGACTAATACATCCATAACCTCACTCTATATCCCCTAGGTAGCTTAGATTAGCACTTTAAGCAACCTAGTTATCTCAAGTTTGAGATTTAGCTTGGCGTAGGAGCTTTCGGGTGGATCGTCTTTGATTCGAAGAGGTCGTTGAGGTGCCGATGTTCCAAGGAGCCTACGAAAAGTGGAGGACAGCGATGAAGACCCGAAGGACATGTAACGTGAGGTATAACTTTGAATCCGAGTAGTTAAACCTCTAGTTGATAGTTAGCAATGGTTTAGATATCGATTCATGCGCTCAAGTCCGTGTTGCGAAGCTTTGATAATCGTTTTTCATATATTCCGCCTCCCCGCAAGTTCGTGGGGTGCGTAACATGGACTTACAGTTTTGAGACATGGACAACCTGCTGTGACCCCGAGACTTCTTGGTGAAAACAAACAAAGTGGTAGTGTTATACTCGAGACCCTAGGTGACCACCCAAAACCCTACCCCCTTCCCACCAGTTTCGTCCAGCGACCTAGGAGGAAAATCCAGCGACCTCGGCTCAGTAGGGGAGTTAGGGTGTGGGTTCTTTAGGGTAGTTACCTGAAGCTGTTTAGGGATGTTTGGTCCTACTGGATTTTTATGTAATGACTGTAGTTAGAATCTGGGAGCAGTTAGGAGTGTTTATATGACCTTGGTGACATGATCACTGACCTGAACCATAGACACGAACCAGATGCACAAACTCAGGAATTGACCCATATCAGTTTTATGACTTTTAAAGTGCCTATTGAGAATCTGGGATGACCTAAAGAAGATATAAGACAACTAAACAATACCAAAGACCCATTTTTAGCCCTAGGAACCCCCTGTAGCAAGACGAACCCCACTGGAACCCTCAGGGCCGACGAGACCGGAATTTTATGGATAGGGGTCGGCCACCTGGTGAGGTTGGGAGCCTAGGTTGGTTCAGTAGATCTCCTATACTATATACATTACCCTAGACTTGTTTGCTTGGCTATATTTGACCTGAGTCAAAATCTGGAAACACTTGTGTGGGACTTTGAGTGGTGTTAGTGCAATTGGACCTTAGAGATGACCTTAAACCCCCCTATGAGGTTAGAAACCTAGATCTATTTGAAACAAACCCGGTTTACTGAAAACAGAAACTGTAATGTCGGTTTTGTGAGGGTTTGGAGCGTGCAGGGAAATCTAGAGTGAACCGAGACCAAAACGAGATAAATAAACAACTCCATGGACCAATTTGAGACCATATGAGACCACCCTGACCAGACGACACCCCATATCCCCAGGAAAACCGAGGAGGCTGGTTTTGGCAAGGAAGTGGCTGGCCATTTAGTGGTGAGATGTGTCCAGATTGCTTCAGAAGGTCATATGTACCCTATATATCACCCTAGATTTTTTTGCTTAGATTTGACTGAACTGAATCAGAATCTGTGAACACTTGTGTGTGAATTAGGATATGTTTTCCGTAATTGAAATGATGAGTTTTGATATTTGAATTCGTTTTTGGTTGTCGCATGTTTGTACATCGACAACAAGGATTGTTTGATTTATTTTGTACGTATAAGCTATAGGTTCTAACCTACGAGCAATGCGCGTGTCGTTTTGGTTTCTGGACTTGATGTTAATTGCAAATGCGATTGTTTATTATATGTAGGTACCTTCGTGAAGACTTAGAGGCGACAAGCAAGCGCGGGGAGACATCGGCATCGGCAAGCAAAGGTGAGTAGATTTATATCTACGGGGAGAAGTCGGGTGGATGGCGTATAGCACCCTCGCAGTTTGTGGTGATGTATACGAATATGTATACACATATATATTGATTATATATTGTTGAGATTATTGATGATGAAGATGGATATTTGGTGTGATTAGATTAGTTTAGTATTGCGAAACCCTAAAGTAGTGGTTGCACCACACACACACACACCCATACTTGCATACATTCTTCTTTCATATGTGCATATATGGGATTATATAGTTATGTGTCCACATGGGTATGGGACTATGTGTTCACATACGGATTTGAGGATGATACTTGGGATTGAGATGAGTCGATGAGATTTGAATTGAGGCCGTGAGATCGGTGATATGGCAAAAATTCGTATTTGAGATACGTCATGATGTTATAGCGGATCTTTGGACGATGATACCATGTGAATAGTGATATAAATAAAATGGTCGACATGTGATCGTGATATGAGATATGATATGCTACGATGTTGATAATAGGCCGTATTGGGCGATGTATACTCCTTCATGATGATATGTGCTGATGATATCGGTTTGTACGAGACTGTCGATCAGTAGTCAGATCATGATTATATTGATGATATTAGTATTGTACTAGGCATAGATCAGTACCCGGATTATGATCTTTGATAAGGAGGATACCAGATGAATAATATGATGAAGGTGATATTGACCCGTACCCAGATTTGGGATGCCGTATGACGGATTTACGTATGGGCTATATATTGATGTTTGATCCACACTCTTAACTTTGGAATAACTGATTATAGATATGGTATCGGATGTGATATTATCGAGGCGGGATCACCGACTTATGTGTGTGTGTGTGTGTGTGTGGACTCAGATGTTAGGCGGTTTCCTTACCTTCAGTTAGCCAGTTAGCTTAGCCCTATAGTTTAGTGTAGTTGGTAGACTAGATTAGACTCCTACCTATTTCAAAAGCTAACGAATCGCTGGTATTTTAAATGACAGGTCAAGGTATTCTACGGATATTTCAAAAGACGTATCTTTTCTTAAAAACACCGTAGCCCTCATTTTCAAAACACCGCGATTCGTGTTATTTTTAAAAGGCACCATTGTTTGACTTATAGTTATCGTTGTGTCTAGTACTCTGCTCCCGCACATTATTGATGTTCACTCCGCATCGCATACTTATTGTACTGCATATTCCATTATTGATATCATGCTGTTAGGACACCAGCACTATTACCGATGATGCGTATGTACTACATACACTTACTTGCCAGCTCACACACATCTTAATCGGTAATTGCCATATCACGAACACTTTAGAAAATACTGTTTTATTGACTTAGTTGTTAGCTAATATTTTAGACATTGTAGTTATTACTTGTCACTTCATGCATACTGTTATTCATTGTTATGCCGCATTCATGGATTTTTATGCCTATATTCACTGTTTACATGCTATTGAGGATTTGGATTCGGATTTCCATGAGATTTTCTGGATTTGGGGGAAAACCGCAAAACTTATATAAACTTCTTTTCTCTCTTTTTAAATAAAAAGTGCGGTTTTTCATGATGTATGAGTCGTCCACCATGAGTTTGCTGATGGATTTCGAGACCCGAGTTCGAGGAGTGGAGGAACCGTTTCGGGTACATGGTGGACCCGGTGCGGTACCCCGGGGCAAGTGGATCGCAGATGATGGCGTTGAGCCTGGCAGGGGAGCACTACTGACCGGTGATTTTACCCGACGCGTCGGATATCCGGAGGATACCGTCGTGGTCTTGAGATGGATGGTAGGGGCCGGTCTGGACTGACGGCGCCTTAGATATTGAGATTTCGAGATATTGAGGTACCGAGATTTGATGATACAGGCCAGTCCGGATAGCCGGAGCCTGAGATTTGGAGACATTGAGATTTATGTTTTGTGTCGATGCTAGACACTGTTTATGCTGATTTCATTATGATACCTCATTTTAAAAATACAAAGGAAATCTCGCTAAATTATGAAAGCGGTTTCTTTAGTACATGTATTCTGTTTTCATGCATTCATACATCGTCCATATGATATATTGCTACCTTAGGCACTGACATGGGCACATGAGATTACACTTGGGTTGGATATTTACCCTAGCCATTGTTATAGGCTGCTGGTTATATATTTGAGGATATATTATGATCATATGACCTAGAATTGCGTTGTTCATGCGATTTCTGTTCGTAGATATTTTTCTACTCACGAGTTGGCAACTCACCCCTGTTGTGCCACAGTTTCTTGCAGGTTTGCCGTACAGGTTTCATTACGGCTTTGCTGGCACTACTTCCATTTTCGGGTGATTTGCTAGTAGGTGGGTTTATTGTATCGTACCCATCATTATACTTTGTATATTATTATTCTGTTGTATCTAGAAGTTCCATCAACCAAACATGTATTTATTTTTCAGATAGAGACCAGTGTTGTTTATTCATTCGACCTTAGAGTCGCGCGTTGTATTTCTTTGGATTTCATGCTGTTTGAGTTTCTTTTTCTATTGTGATCCTTGCCTTTTGGCGTTGTATATTATATTGCTTGTGTGGTTGTGACCGTCGATTGACGAAGAGCTAGCTCCCGCTTGGGGATGCATTTTTCATTATATATATGCTTTAGCAGGTTTTGTACCCGTTTGGGATCAGTTTTAACAAAGGAAACTCTGCCGAAATTTTTAGAATAGACTTGTGATTTTAAAATTTACCTTTCGCCATATGTTGCAACTATTTGATTTAAAATGGTTTTTCCTTCACTCTACTATCTTTTCTTGGTTTGGATTGCTGGATTTTTGGCTTACTTAGATTACGTACGCCTCGAGACGTTTCGTAGTCTAAGTGCCGGTCATGTTCCGTACTTTCGGGTCGTGACAATAAATCCTGAGTGGGGGATAAAACATAATCATTATCAATAAATCATCATCGTGGAAAAACCAGTGTCCATCAACGACACCCCAAATCCTAATATCTCAGGCGCCGTCACTTTGATCGGCCCTCATATCCATCAATCTCATGAAACCTGAGTGTCCAACATCGACACTTGAAACATTATGAAAACCAGTGTTCAACATCGACACGTAAATCCATATAACTCGGGCTCCGTCAGTCCGGATCGGCCCAACCATCTCACGACTCCGGTCGGTATCCTTCGGATAACCGCCGGGTCCTAACTATCACCGGTAGGTAGTAGTCACTCTGCCAGGCTCATCGTCTACTGCACAACATACCTTTCTTGTCCCGAGGTACCATACCGGGTCCACCATGAACCCGCAAACGGATCGTCTATCTCCTCGAATCGGGTTTCAATAACCAATCTCAGAACCGAGAAAACTCATGGTGGATACATCGAAATATCATATCAAGAGAAACCGAGTTTTCAAAACAATTCATACTTTCTTTGAAATATAACCACGGTTCTCAAATCTAGAGATCACATGAAATTAGTATCCAAATGCATAAATCCATGAAATACGATGTATGCAACATAGAACAGTAATATGAGCATATCAAGAGATAACTGCTCTTTTAAATGTATTAAGTTTTTAAGGGTGTCTTGCGGTTCCCAATTTCCCGAAATCAAATGCAACCTCATATAAAAGTGTATATGTAGCTACAGCAAGGTATGTGTGTATGCATGTATGTATGTACGCATGATGCAATTCATATGCGCAATAGAACAAGAATCAACGTCTAACTGTTGATAGTAATGAAAGCGGTACAATACATATACCCTTGGTAAAGTGGTACAAGAACAACTGTCTCAATGTCAATAACGAATGCAGTACAACATATATGTATATGGTGTGCGTGTCATTGTAATTACCAACGGTGTGTGTGTGGCATACAATTCGTGCTCGTGCAACATGAACCATCAGTAATGGTGCCGTGTCCAATAGGTACTAATTCAATGTACAACAAGTAATGGTATGCAAATGATGCTCATGCACAATCAACGTATACGCATATAAACATGTGGTTATAACACCGAATCTAGCCCTCGACGATTAACACCATACGGGCGATTCACCCATAGATGTTAAATCAACTCATCGATGATCTCGAGCTAGGTAAATCCAATCACTTGTTTTCCCCTCCTCGCAGAGTCCGAAGTCTCCGCCTGCGATCCTATTATCACACAACACAATAACGCATGGATTTAGCAACTACCCAATAATATACGAACACAACGCCAATTAACGAATCGGTTCTCTCAAGCTACAAAGGGTTCACTTAGCGGCTAAACGCATACAGAGGCATCATCAAAATAAATTCTCAACTGCAAGCTACCAGAAACAATTAAACTAAGTCGGATTAACCGTATCATATGTTGCCGAGACACTAAAAACTAGCTAAGTGGTCCCAGATTTTGCCTGCAGTCAATTTGGAAATATCAAGCAGTACCAAACACCAAGGATAACCTACAGACAGCTACCCTCAAAAACACAACTCCCCAGGTCACCAGAAATCCGACGGCACTAGACTTTCCCCAATCTAGCCGGGTGAACAGTAAAGGTTAGGGTCCGGGTTTCAGGTGCATACTCAGGGCTTCTAACACAATACTACTGCATTGCTAGATTTTTCAGTCGACTAACGTCATGATAGCAGATCATAGAGACACTAACTTATCACCAAAAACACGATATTTACATAAAAACTATAACTTTAGTGTTTAAAACAGCAACTTAATAAGCAACACAATATCTTCAAAGCCTAGATAACGGTTAGAGATCACCACCTCACCAAACTTGCTCGAAAATCCTAACTTTCCAAGCTCCAAGTCATCTCAAGAGGCTTAACTTGAATTTGTGAGGGTTTTAATGAGATTTAGTGTAGATTAGGCTTGGTTTTGTGATGAATCAAGATAGGTTTCAGTTTGAGGAAGGGAAGGAGAAGGAGACAACAAATGAGAGAGTGTGAGTGATGAGGGAAAATGAGAGTGTGAGAGTGATGAGGAAAAATGAGGGTGTAAGGTTAGGAAATGAACCATGCCCCTTCTCTCTCCTCATTAATTGCTCCCATGCTTGCCCCATTCCTCATCATTCTTCATTTGTCAACTCTCTCTCTCTTTCCCTTAATCAAAAGAATAATATGAAATAGCCAAAAATGTAACATGTCATATTAAGCAAATAGTCAAGTATGCCATGCCACAAAACAAGATTAACACATATTAACCCTAGGTTAACATGCACAAGTGTGTGCAAGCTTACAACAAATAATAATAAAATATTAATTAAATTTTATAAAATATGCGAAAACTATTTTGGTTAACTTTTCATTAAAAATCTGCATTATCGCTCAATTAACACTAACCACATTCTAAGGTGTTACAATAGGCGATAGATGATCCCATATCCATTGATGTTTGACATCAAAGGAGGTATACGGGTGCTCAGTAGAGACTGGGTACACTGAATAGGACTCGCCGAGAACTCCTAGATGGTATTATACCTATCGTCAGATAGCAGTTCTCTGGTGACATTGGTACAGGTTAGTCTGTAGACCCGAGATCGTCAGAGAGTCTTGTGTGATTCCCGCTGTTCTTTGATTTCCACCTTACCACATTCAAGAGAGCTTGCAAAACGGTGGTTTTTTGATACATTCCTGAGTCACATAGAGGCAATGAGCGATAGGAGGGGATTCGTCTCTCCCGGTATTGGGGTTGATGCTGCGCTGTTCTCGATTGGCTATAAAAAGAAGTCACTGGATAGGGCTGATACAGAGATTTACTGGTAAGTGTAACGTTTTGAAAATCGTTTAGGTGAAATTTCGGAGAATCGGTAAAATAACGGGTGTTTTCCGTAAAAATCAAGATATAATTATCTTTCATCATAAAATCAAATATACCTATTCTAGCTATGTAATTGCTAGTATTTGGTATTTAATAGGTCACTTATAAAATATCTGGATTTCAAAAAAAAAATTCCATAATTAATTATTTTAAATATTATTTTTTTAGCCTTCACTAATACATTTAATTAGTGATAATTACAAATTGGAATGGGTTAATACAAGTTTTGTGCATCATGACACATTAAACTAACATGTAAAATATTGTTTTTGAAATAAAAAGAAATTGTCAGGACGGTTTTAGAAAATATCAAGGAAAAAGGCCTAAATAGTGAAATTAGTGTAAAGGGAAATTGGGGTATAATATTTATCTTTTTATTTCCCTCACCCACACTCACCCACACCCTCTCTCCTCCCCCACTACTGCTGGGCCGAGCCTATGCTGACCCCCCCCCACCTCACACACCAATTTGGGATTGAAGTGAAAGCTTAAAGGAAAAACAATTAGGAAAAGAATAGGAAAGTAATATTTAATTGAGGTATAGGGTATTGTATTCTTGTTATATTTTTTTTCAACACAACCACTCTCTCTCTCTCCCCCCTCCAAATGGCTGAAACCCCTTCCCCAATTCAGCAGCAGCCCCCCCATTTTTACCTCTCTTTTCTCTTCAAAAAATTCATCAAAAATGCTTCAAAATCCATACAAATTCAAAGCTAAATCCAAATCCAATCTCTACCCATTTTTGCTTAGCCTTTTCTAACATGAATCTTAGAGAAAAGTTGGCATTTTGGAGGCTATGATTTTCATGTTTGATCTCTTGGTCATGAGGTATAAGCTTCATCCCAATTTGTTACTTGTTAATTGTATGTTTGAATCTACTTTTAATTAGATGTTGTTATAACCTTAATTGCAAAATGGAAGTTTAAAGAGAATGGGGTTTGAATTCAAGTTAGGGTTTTGAGTAAAGAGATTATGGTTGTGTGATGTATTTAACATGTTAATGCTATGCCAAAACTAATCTAGTTGCTAGTTTGCTAATTGTTGCTTGTAAATTATTAAAATTGGATTTTTAGAAAACTAGGTTTTTGAAATTAATTCAAAATGTGAGATTAAAATATGGTTAAGGTTTTCATCACATCATTAACAATATAATGTGTAGTTTGACATTTTAAGACAAGTAAAATGTAAGCTAGTTTCTAATTTGCCAATTGTTATTTTTAAAAAATTGTCCAAATCATATATTTAGTAAACTAGATTTTTAGAATTTTGAAAATAAGTGGGATTAAAAATCTAATAATGATTTGGGTGGCTTAGTTAAAATATTTAGTGAGCATTGTAGCCACTAAAATCGTTAAAACATTTAGTTTTGTACTAAAATGGAAAAGTTTGCTTACTAGGTTTTTGGAAAAATAGCTTTTAAAGTGAGTTTGAGGTTTTGGTGAATTACAACCTATTTCATATTATAATTAGAATTTTGTGAATGTGCAAATGGGTACTTTTGGATTTTTCTCGATCAATCGGTATTTGTACGCCGATGTCGAGGGTTATTTGGTTCTTTTGCATGAGCGGGCCATAGGTTTTGACCTATGTGAGATACGTGTGTCATTGGGTCATGAGTCGGATTTTAATGCGATACGATGTATTATGACATGTAGGTACCCTCATGAGGACTTCGAGACGACAAGCAAGTGCGTGGCGACGTCGGCTTCGGCAAGCGAAGATTAATGTGAGTAGATATATATCTACGGGGAGAAGTCGGGTGAATGGCGTATAGCACCCCCGCAATGTCGTAAGACATGATATGTTATGATATAGATATACTTAAATGTGTTATTGAGGGATATGAACACTTAGCAAGAAAAGCTTTAGAAGATCATGAGTTAGTGTTAGCTAGAATTAAGGAAAGTGACTTAGTTGGTTTCATAGTCGTGAAACCTAGAGTAAGGTTGTTACACATACACATACAAGGATGATTGAGGATAGTATATGGTATTTAGAGATGAGTCGATGAGATTGGGCATGGTGCCATGAGATCGGTGATGTGATTTGGTTCGTATTAGGAGATACAATATAATGCTATAGTGAATCTTTAGGCGATGTGTTTCACACACACGCGTACATATATGTTGATGATATTAGTATTGTACTAGACTTAGATCAGTACCCCCATGTTCACGATATGTGATGATAAGGATATCAGGTGAGTAATGATATAAATATGAAATTTGACCCGTACCCAGATTTGGGATTTACCGTACGAGGTATAAATATGATGTTAGATCTGCACTCTTGACTCGAGGATGTCATATGTATATATTGTATTGTACGTGATACTATTGAGACGAGATCACCGACTACTATATATATATATATATATAGGTTGACTCAGACCTAGGTGGATCTCCTTACCCTTTTGACTGGGCTCGAGTCATACTTGTTTTCAAATGCAGTGGAGAATCGTGAGTACTTTAAAATACCAAACTGTATGACTCATATATTGGGTAGGTATATTCTTCAGTGTTGCTATTACTACATCACTTTCTGTATATTCATGATGTTTCATCGCATTGCATGCTTATACATGTGTTATCTGAAATTATTATGAAACCCTGTTGTAAGGACACCAGCACCATTACCGATGATGCGTATGCTCCATATACACTTGCTTTCCGATTCACACACATCATCATCGGTAATTGTCATATCACGTACACTTTAAAGAATACTATTTCATTGATATAGCCTGCTAACTGATAGTTGCAATATGTTATAGCTTTCATATGCTAGTTTAACTATTACATTCATTGCATGATATCAGATGCATTCATATATTCATTGGTTATGCAGTATTATGGAGATTTATGCCGATTTTCACTTTTATTGACACGGTGATTTGATATTTTCGGATTCTTCTTGAGATTTTCTGGATTTGGAAACCGCATGTGAAAGTTTTATAAACTGATGATGTATTTTAAAGAGAAAAATGCGGTTTTCCTGGATATGATGAGTCTTGTCCACCATGATGTTTTCTCGGTTCTAAAATGGTTTTCGAGACCCGATTCGAGGAGTTGAATGAACCGTCTGCGGGTACATGGTGGACCCGGTATGGTACCCCGGGGGAAGAAGCTCGAGTTGTTGTCGATGAGCTCGGCAGGGGCAGACTGCCTACCGGTGATTATCCGGCGCGGCGGATATCTGGAAGATACCGTTCGTGGTCATGTGATTGATGATATGGGCCGATCCGGACTGACGGAGCCTGAGGTGTTGAGATTTGAGACACTGAGATATTAAGATTTGATGATGCAGGCCAGTCCGGATAGCTGGAGCCTGATATTTTAAGATTTAGGTTTTGTGTCGATGCTTGACACGGATTCTATGTTGATTTCATTGATGATATCTTGGTTTTGTTATATACATACAGAAATCTCATTAAATAAAGAAAAACAGTTCTTCGATTCATTATGTACTCTGTTCTCATTATATGCATTTGCACATCATTTTAGTGACATACTACTACCTGACATTTGTACATCATTTTAGTGACATGTTGTTACCTGAGACACTGACACGAGTACTTAGTATTACACTTAGGGATAGATGTTTACCCTTACCATTATATTATGCTTCAGGCCATATTATTATTTTGAGGATATTGCTGATCGTATGATCTAGGATTGCGTTATACATGCGATTTCTGCTCTGCGATGTTTTCTACTCACGAGTTGGCAACTCACCCCCGTTGTGCCACAGTTCCTTGCAGGTTTTGCCGTACAGGTATCTTGACGGCTTGCTGGCACACTGCTTTCATTCCGGGTGATTGCTTTGGTAGGTGGGTTCACTTGCATCGTGACCACCATTATATATTTGTTATTCAGTTGTATCTAGTAGAAACTCCATCAACCAGATTTGTATATTTGATAGACTTAGAAAACCAGTTGTTGTTATTTCGACCTTAGAGTCGCGCGTTGTATTATTATGGTTTTTATGTTGATTTTGAGTTTCTTTTGAGTTTTGATCCTCGCCCTTCGGCGTTGTATATTATATTGCTTGCGTGGTTGTGACTGTGGATTGACGAAGAGCTAGCTCCCGCTTGGGGATGCCTTTTTTTCATTTCGTATACTATTCATGTTGTACCCCATTTGGGGCCAGTATTTACAAAGGAAACTCTGCTGAAATTTTCAGAAAAGACTTGATGTTTTAAAAATTCATACCTCGGCTTATGTTGTTAAACTTCTTGTTTTAAAACTGGTTTTTTCTTCACTCTACTTCTTTACTTGGTTTTGATTTCTGGGTTTTGGTTTACTTAGATTACGTACACCTCGAGACGTTTCGTAATTTAAGTGCCGGTCATGTTCCGTACTTTTTGGGTCGTGACAAAGTATCATTATATTGCTTGCGTGGTTGTGACTGTCGATTGACGATGAGCTAGCTTCCGCTTGGGGATGCCTTTTATCATTTCGTATACTATTCATGTTGTACCCCGTTTGGGGCCAGTATTTACAGAGGAAACTCTGCCGAAATTTTCAGAAATGACTTGATGTTTTAAAAATGCATACCTCGGCTTATGTTGTTAAACTTCTTATTTTAAAATTGGTTTTTCCTTCACTCTACTTCTTTACTTGGTTTTGATTTCTGGGTTTTGGCTTTCTTAGATTATGTACGCCTCAAGACGTTTCGTAATTTAAGTGTCGGTCATATTCTGTACTTTTCGGGTCGTGACAAAGTTGGTATCAGAGCCTTAGGTTTTACCTTCGGAGTATAGGATGACCGTTGGTTGATGGAGTAGGTGACTCAAGTAGAGTGACGTACCGTTTGTATGTTCCGCGGCATACTTACGATACGCTACTCCGCTTAAGAAGCCTTAGGATGTACATTTTCTTGCACAGTATTATATTCATTCCTATGATCTATCCCCTTCAGTACCAGTTTATTGTTTGTTACCACGGTTGTACGGGCGTGGAGAGCTACGGCTAGAGTTGCGGTCAGCATGAGCTCGTCACGGACGAGGACTGACCAGGGCGTGATTCCAGGGACATACGATTTGCGTAGATGCGTCGTTTTATTGTGTTTTCGTGCCATGAGCGTTTGATGGGTCGCTTTTACGAGATTACTCGGACGTGCAGATCAGCACCAGAGGATTGGGCCACTGCTAGAGGCCAGCCGGATTGTTATGACCGTCAAAGCACAGATTATTTTGATGACTGAGGCACTGTTCAGCGTGTGGATGAATGAACCAGTGATTTCGGCGAATGAAAAGATATCGCCCCAGATGTTTGAAGCTAATGCCGCATGAGTTATTCTTCAAGATACTATAGAAGATCGCTAGTCTCCAAAGATGAAAGACTAGGACATGTGATTCATTACCTACCTCGATGCGAGGTCATCTGATTGATTGATTCCAGCTAGAGACGACTTCACGCAGGTACGTTGGTAGTCGATAGAGACGATCGAATGTCAGGAGCCCATTTTCCAAGTTTAAAGTATTCAGAGTCAAATGTAAGTAATGCTATGGACCCTTTAGAAGAATGAAATCCTAACTCGACATAATGACCATGGAATGCCTTTGAACCTTAGGGTTTACGGAAGTTCAGTGGTGCCATTAGTGAGGCTTGGATTTGCCATTCTACGGTTGGTCCACAGGTGCTGTGGCATGTACTCGATACTATTAAACTGTACTCAAGATGTTGAGCTCTTGGGGGATTATGGAATTTTGACGAATCGATCGAGAAGTTCGACATCATTCGGGTATCATGTGATGGGGTACATTGCTTGGGAGACTCCAGATACGAGTACAGCCGTTGGAGCCCAGTCCATGCAGCCACAAGGAGACGAGTCCGAATCAGTCGACATTGAAGAAAAGTGGAGTAAGAGGTTCGTACGAGATCGTGACGAGATGACGTTCCACTCCGCTGACATCACAGATGTGATACGCATGCAGATGCGTTGTAAATGGATATATCTTCCAGGAGGAGTCATGATGAGTATGCAGCCGTTCCGCAACAAGAAAGAGATATTGTAAAAGATGATAGCCTCTGTACAGTTCGACATAGGCGAGATCGGAAGAGACCCTGAGCAGGTTCTATCCAGGACACTGCTGCAATGAGATTTGCACTGAGGATTCAGAGGACCAGAGGCCGACGCTAGAGACGTGCTGCTTGATGAGTGGTCGTGCTAATTGGCCGTGAGAGGACCAGAGGAGTACTAGAGCGGATCGTTTCTGTTAGTACATCGGACCGGGACGACGAGCCGATAGATTGCGGGATCGGTAATCCACAGAGAAATGAGGACCCAGAGACAGAAGACGCCAGACCGTGAGCAGGAGGTAGCGGATGTTCTTGCTCTGCTAGTTTTGAACGTACCGACACTTTTCGACGTTGTAGGAGGCGTACCTTAGTGTCTTTCGTTGCGATTTGCATTGTGATCTGAGTATCACACTTTTATCGCTTGGATTTGAGTGTTGATAATTGGGCTTTATGGTATTGTTTTCGTGCACCATGGCTGCACCTACTGGGTATTTACGTTTTTGTGCATAGTTATTGCACTTGAGATATGTTTTTGTACACCGTGTACTGATCTATGATTTGTGCATATTTATTACACTTGATATCGGTTTGTGCCTTGGCTACACATGTTTATGATTTCGTGGATTTCCTACGGTTGATTTGATTTTGTGCATATGGTATGCACTCGATTTGGTTTTTGCACTCGGTATAGCTTACATGTGCTTGCAGTGCATTGATACGTATTTTGTGCATGCAGTTGCACGCGTTTATGATTTTATACACCTTGGCACACTCGGTGTTGCTTTATATACGCATTTGAGTTATTGATGCATCTCCGTGCACTTGTTGCACCCGATTTGCATTTTGTGCACTGGATGCACTGTATTTGATATTTCGTGCACTGGATGCACCGGATTTGTATTTCGAGTATTTGTTGCACCAGCTAGGTATTTTGTGCATTGGTTGCATCGGACATATACTCCGTACCTTGGTTGCACCCGATATATGTCTTGAGCATTTGTGTTACCAGATTTGTGTTTTGTGCTTGATGTTCGTTTTCATGCATGTTACTGCACTAGATACTTTGCACGGACTGACGCGCTTGGGTTGGATTTTGCGCATATTAGGCACTTGATTGAGATTTTGTGCACCGCAGTTGCACTTGACCTCGATTCAATATTATTCGAGATGCTGATTTTGATTTCATGCCTATGATATGCAGGTGATTTGACTTATGCTTTCGGCATAGTTTTCATACACATTTAGTATTTTGATTCGATTTTGTGCACGTTGATGCACATGGTTGTGAGACTATATACCACGGTATACCTGATTTGGATTTGGATTGAGATGTGTTGTATACCGTCGATTTCGATTGTGCTAATCGATATTTGTTTTCGTACACTTTGTGCACTTGATTTGGATTTTGGCGCATACTTGAGGTGCTTGATGCGATTTAGGTGCACACCAGATGCACTAAATCGAGATTCTTCGTGCATATCAGATGCACCTGATATTGTTGTCGTGCACACCCGTTACACTGGATAGATGCTTTCGTGCATACCCATTGCACTTAGATGTTGGTTCTGTGTACATATATGGCACATTCATGGATTCTGATTTCCGTGCGCACCAGACGCACATGGCAGTCTTATGTACATTTTGGGATTGATTCTTATGGAGCAGTACGTTTTTATGATATTTACTATTTGGTATAATAGCTGAGCAGGACTAGTCCGAGAACAGTACCTGAATATATTTTTGCATGCATTGATAGTTATCGAAGGGATTTCCAAGGAGGAGCTATAGTCTCAGTATTTATCTACGTGTCCGAGATGACACGAAACTTTTTACAAAGGAAACCCTTCTAAATTGTTTTCAAAATGGCAGGACGTGTATGTTAAATAAAGGATATATATATATATATATAGTTATTTTCTTACAATAGACGTCCTCCACTGTGCAGTGATACGCGCATCGCACAGCGACTTGAAAGGTTTGGCATGCATTTCTTTCAGATGTTTTAATGATGTTTACATGTATAGTTTTGATGTATATCATCTTGGTTTTCGTATTGGGCGTTGACATTGACGTCTTCCCCATGGCTCCGATGATTGCGGGATGCTTGACGGAGTTCTGATTTTGATTTGGTTATGTACTCGTTTTCATGCGCGTGCATTGCGCTATGATGTGATTTATGTGTTTATGATTTCGGAGCCCCGACGACTTGATCATTTTACTGCAATGTTTTTGTATTTGGGGGAGTTTTAATTTAAATTCGGGGACCGAATTTCTTTAAGGGGGGAAGATTGTAACGTTTTGAAAATCGTTTAGGTGAAATTTCGGAGAATCGGTAAAATAACGGGTGTTTTCCGTAAAAATCAAGATATAATTATCTTTCATCATAAAATCAAATATACCTATTCTAGCTATGTAATTGCTAGTATTTGGTATTTAATGGATCACTTATAAAATATCTGGATTTCAAAAAAGAAATTTCCGTAATTAATTATTTTAAATATTATTTTTTAAGCCTTCACTAATACATTTAATTAGTGATAATTACAAATTGGAATGGGTTAATACAAGTTTTGTGCAATATGACACATTAAACTAACATGTAAAATATTGTTTCTGAAATGAAAAGAAATTGTCAGGACGGTTTTAGAAAATATCAAGGAAAAAGGTCTAAATAGTGAAATTAGTGTAAAGGAAAATTGGGGTATAATATTTATCTTTTTATTTCCCTCACCCTCATTCGCCCACACCCTCTCTCCTCCTCCTCTACTGCTGGGCCGAGCCTATGCTGACCCCCCCACCTCACACTCCAATTTGGGATTGAAGGGAAAGATTAAAGGAAAAACAATTAGGAAAAGAATATGAAAGTAATATTTAATTGAGGTACAGGGTATTGTATTCTTGTTATATTTTTTTCAACACAACCATTCTCTCTCTCTCCCCTCCAAATGGCCGAAACCCCTTCCCCAAATCAGCAGCAGCCCCCCCCCTCATTTTCACCTCTCTTTTCTCTTCAAAATATTCAGCAAAAATGGTTCAAAATCCATACAAATTCAAAGCTAAATCCAAATCCAATCTTTACCCATTTTTCCTTGGACTTTTCTAACATAAATCTTGGAGAAAAGTTGGAATTTTGGAGGCTAAGATTTTCATGTTTGATCTCTTGGTCATGAGGTATAAACTTCATCCCAATTTGTTACTTATTAATTGTATGTGTGAATCTAGTTATAATTAGATGTTGTTATAACCTTAATTGCAAAATGGAAGTTTAAAGAGAATGGGGATTGAATTCAAGTTAGGGTTTTGAGTAAAGAGATTATGGTTGTGTGATGTATTTAACATGTTAATGCTATGCCAAAACTAATCTAGTAGCTAGTTAGCTAATTGTTGCTTATAAATTGTTAAAATTGGATTTTTAGCAAACTAGGTTTTTGAAATTAATTCAAAATGTGAGATAAAAATATGGTTAAGATTTTCATCACATCATTAACAATATAATGGGTAGTTTGATATTTTAAGACATGTAAAATGTAAGCTAGTTTCTAGTTTGCCAATTGTTATTTTTAAAAAATTGTCCAAATCACTTAGTAAACTAGATTTTTAGAATTTTGAAAATAAGTGGGATTAAAAATCTAGTAATGGTTTGGGTGGCTTAGTTAAAATATTTAGTGAGCATTGTAGCCACTAAAATCGTTAAAACATTTAGTTTTGTACTAAAATGGAAAAGTTTGCTTACTAGGTTTTCGGAAAAATAGCTTTTAAAGTGAGTTTGAGATTTTGGTGAATTACAACCTATTTCATATAATAATTAGTGTTTTGTGAATGTGCAAATGGGTACTTTTGGGTTTTTCTCGATCAATCGGCATTTGTACGCCGATGTCGAGGGTTATTTGGTTCTTTTGCATGAGCGGGCCATAGGTTTTGACCTATGTGAGATACGTGTGTCATTGGGTCATGAGTCGGATTTTAATGCGATACTGTGTATTATGACATGTAGATACCCTCACGAGGACTTCGAGACGATAAGAAAGTGCGTAGCGACATCGGCTTCGGCAAGCGAAGATTAATGTGAGTAGATATATATCTACGGGGAGAAGTCGGGTGAATGGCGTATAGCACCCCCGCAATGTCTTAAGACATGATATGTTGTGATATAGATATACTTAAACGTGTTATTGAGGGATATGAACACTTAGCAAGAAAAGCTTTAGAAGATCATGGGTTAGTGTTAGCGAGAATTAAGGAAAGTGACTTAGTTGGTTTCATAGTCGCGAAACCTAGAGTAAGGTTGTTACACATACACATACACGGATGATTGAGGATAGTATATTGTATTTAGAGATGAGTTGATGAGATTGGGTATGGTGCCATGAGATCGGTGATGTGATTTGGTTCGTATTAGGAGATACAACATAATGCTATAGCGGATCTTTACGCGATGTGTTTCACACACACGCGTATATATATGTTGATGATATTAGTATTGTACTAGACTTAGATCAGTACCCCCCTGTTCACGATATGTGATGATAAGGATATCAGGTAAGTAATGAGATAAATATGAAATTTGACCCGTACCCAGATTTGGGATTTACCATACGAGGTATAAATATGATGTTAGATCCGCACTCTTGACTCGAGGATGTCATATGTATATATTGTATTGTACGTGATACTATTGAGACGAGATCACCGACTACTATATATATATATATATATATATATATATATATATAGGTCGACTCAGACCCAGGTGGATCTCCTTACCCTTTTGACTGGGCTCGAGTCATACTTGTTTTCAAATGCAGTGGAGAATCGTGAGTACTTTAAAATACCAAACTGTATGACTCGTATATTGGGTAGCTATATTCTTCAGTGTTGCTGTTACTATATCACTTTCTGTATATTCATTATGTTTAATCGCATTGCATACTTATACATGTGTTATCTGAAATTATTATGAAACCTTGCTGTCAGGACACCAGCACCATTACCGATGATGCGTATGCTCCACATACACTTTCTTGCCGGTTCACACACATCATCATCGGTAATTACCATGTCACGTACACTTTAAAGAATACTATTTCATTGACATAGCCTGCTAGCTGATAGTTGCAATATATTATAGCTTTTATATGCTAGTTTAACTATTGCATTCATTGCAGTTCATTGGTTATGCAGTATTATGGAGATTTTTGCCGGTTTTCACTTTTATTGACATGGTGATTTGATATTTTCGGATCCTTCTTGAGATTTTCTGGATTTGGAAACCGCATGTGAAAATTTTATAAACTGATGATGTATTTTAAAGAGAAAAATGCGGTTTTCCTGGATATGATGAGTTTTGTCCACCATGATGTTTTCTCGGTTCTGAGATGATTTTCGAGACCCGATTCGAGGAGTTGGATGAACTGTCTGTGGGTACATGGTGGACCCGGTATGGTACCCCGGGGCAAGAAGCTCGAGTTGTAGACGATGAGCCCGGCAGGGGCAGACTGCCTACCGGTGATTGTCTGGCACGGCGGATATCCGGAGGATACCATTCGTGGTCGTGTGATTGATGATATTGGCCGATCCGGACTGACGGAACCCGAGGAATTGAGATATTAAGATTTGAGACACTGAGATATTGAGATTTGATGATGCAGGCCAGTCCGGATAGCCGGAGCCTGAGATTTTGAGATTTAGGTTTTGTGTCGATACTTGACACGGATTCTATGTTGATTTCATTGATGATATCTCAGTTTTTTTTATATACATACAGAAATATCATTAAATAAAGAAAAACAGTTCTTCGATTCATGATGTACTCTGTTCTCATTATATGCATTTGCACATCATTTTAGTGACATATTACTACCTGACATTTATACATCATATTAGTGATATGTTGTTACCTGAAGCACTGACACGAGTACTTAGTATTACACTTAGGGATAGATGTTTACCCTTACCATTATATTATGCTTCAGGCCATATTATTATTTTGAAGATATTATTTATCGTATGACCTAGGATTGTGTTATACATGCGATTTCTGCTATGTGATGTTTTCTACTCACGAGTTGGCAACTCACCCCCGTTGTGCCACAGTTCCTTGCAGGTTTTGCCATACAGGTATCTTGACGGCTTGCTGGCACACTGCTTTCATTCCGGGTGATTGTTTTGGTAGGTGGGTTCACTTGCATCGTGACCGCCATTGTATATTTGTTATTCAGTTGTATCTAGTAGAAACTCCATCAACCAGACTTATATATTTGATAGACTTAGAAAACCAATTGTTTTTATTTCGACTTTAAAGTCGCGCGTTGTATTATTATGGTTTTCATGTTGATTTTGAGTTTCTTTTGAGTTTTGATACTCGCCCTTCGGCATTGTATATTATATTACTTGCGTGGTTGTGACCGTCGATTGACGAAGCGCTAGCTCCCGCTTGGGGATGCCTTTTATCATTTTGTACACTATTCATTTTGTACCCCGTTTGGGGCCAATATTTACAAAGGAAACACTGCCGAAATTTTCAAAAAAGACTTGATGTTTTAATAATGCATATCTTGGCTTATGTTGTTAAACTTCTTATTTTAAAATTGGTTTTTCCTTCACTCTATTTCTTTACTTGGTTTTGATTTCTGGGTTTTAGCTTACTTAGATTACGTACGCCTCGAGACGTTTCGTAATTTAAGTGTCGGTCATGTTCCATACTTTTCGGGTCGTGACAGTAAGTGTTATCAATAGTTTCTCGACCCATTATGAGAATCACATCGGCATGACTTATCAAATTACCGGGGTCTGACGTTTACCACCCCTAGACTAGATATGCGATATATCAGACGAAGAGACCGGACTGTACGGTAGTGTTACTTATTGAATTCACAGGAGTATGAACAAGCTTGCTTGTTGATCTTCTGATCGCTCAATACCCGGATAGTCGTTACGTCCAGCTAGTACCGTTGATGGCTTGTGGGTGACTGATATGATCATCACCTACTGCCGGTGTATTGACAAGTCATTAGAGTCCTAGACAGAGGTTTCCTAGCTCACGCGAAATGAAGTAGGGCACATATGTGATATGTGCGGGACCGAGATTAATACGTGTATGTGATACCGTATTCCAATCTCGCGATATAGGTTATATGTGATATAACCAGATTTTTGAATCAAGTGTTGATTCAATGATATGTTATATGTATATTTGATATGCATATAAATGATATTAGTCGGTTGTATGCGATACAACCGGGTTATTAAATCAAGTGTTGATTTAATAATTTAATGTGTAATTATATATTTGATATATTAATATACATTAACTAATATTAGCTCACTTAAGAAAATGTTTTCTCTTTATACATTTAATATATATGTGATATATGTTAATGTATTTATTTTGTGTCATGCTAGATGATACATTGGACATGGATGTATAAGACTCATACCAAAGTAAAGATAATTTGGGTGTTTAAATATTAAGGGATAAATCAAAATTAGGTGGAAATTAGCATGGCTAAGATGCTTGTGGAAGCATGGAGAAGTTTTGACTAAAGTCCACTAATTTTATTTTACTCTAGATATTTATTAACCTACCCACTATCTTTAGCCATGATTTAGTCTCTACATGAGTTATATATAATATTTTCTCACCCATGGTTCATGACTTAATCATTCTTGAGATCATTTTCTTCATCTCCTTCCTTTCTATCTAGTTTTGAGTGAGAGAAGAAAAGAAAGAGAGATAAATTATTCTAAAGTGAGTAAAATTCCTACTTCATCAACCTACACTGGACTAGCCATTTAATATAGGTTGTTTGCTTCACTAATTCTCAATTAGTGAAGAGGTAGCTTGAGTTGGAGATTTCTCGATGTAGATCATCTTCGGCCTCGAATTTCTTCAAGCAAGCTTATTCTTTTTGACTAGTGGAGCCTAGCGAGAGTCTGAGACACCACTACTGGAGCAAAGGGACTACTACATGGAGCTTTAGAAGTGAAGGACCGGTCTACAAAGGTTGTATTACTTGTTCACTTAGAATAAAGTTGTTTACTTGCTTATGTACACCCTAATTATCTAGTTAGATCCTCGGTTATGGGTTGCTTAGCACTCTACATTTTTTAAAATTGCATTCTTGATGCCTTAGAAAACATAGCAAGGATACTAAGGAACCCAACACTCATTTGTGAATATTCATTTATGAATATTCAAGGAAATGAGGTGGAGGTGAGGTGGAAAGTGTGGCATGTTGAGAGGGATATGCTTCAATTGTTTATTTAATCATGGTTACATATTTTATTTGGATGGTTGAAAATAAAATGATGCCATTCTCTCATCCATTCCAACACTTAGCCATTTTTTCATTACGAGAGCTCTAGCTCTTCATCATCCTCCATCTTCTTCATTACTCTCTTGAGTGGTAAAAGAGAGTTTTTTAGAGTGGAAAATTCATACATCCCCACACTCCATTTTTAGCTACTTTGGAGCATTGGTTGGTTCACTAGGTGAAACTGGAGCTTGGATCGGTTTTCCTCTGGTGGATCATTTTTGGTAAGGGTGGTTTCCTCTCAAGCTTGTTTCCGACAGCTGTTCATCTCAGAAAACTGCATTTTAATACTGCTCATTCATTATCTATTTTATTATATATCGGTGCTATTAATCAGTGTCTGCTCAGTAATTACAGATTACAGGTGTTCATGATTAACACTGGAAACATACTAAGTATCATGGATATAGCGTTTGGGAGCCAACACTGCAAACAGAACAGAAAACCGACCGATATTCAAAGAGCTTTTGCGAAAAAATGTGTGCACATAATTTTGGTCCAACACATACAAGTATGCACATGACTCTTTAATGGCTTGGACCATAGTGGGGCTGTCTTGGCATACACAAATGATGAATTGTGCAAGTGGTGGGCACATATAGTGTGATGGGCAATAAATGCTAAAAGTTATGATGTGATGCATTGCTTCACGTTTCCCTCCATATCTCTGAATGCAAACCAGGATTAAACTGATAAATCAAGTAGCATAAGAGTGATGTTGGAGTAGACACAAGACCACCACATGAATACGAGCCTTGGTGCTCATTTTTAGACTGGCCACACACCAAATAGAACCGAGCTCGCCGGCCTCCCTTACCCAGTTTGTCCACATCTTTTCCATGTCCCTTCCTTGCAGTCACATCACCTCATTCTTATTACTTGTTTAATCTTTTTTGGTGCCTATAAAAGCCGGATTAGTGAGTAAGGGAAGGGTCCTCTCTCATATACTCTATCATCTCACATATATAGTTTTGTTTTAATTTGTTTTTAGTTTAGGCTTGAAAGTGAGTGGGCTATCACGTGGTTTCTTCTTCTTCTTCTTCTCTCTTGAAGCTTTCTCTTGAGAGATTCATTATGGAGGTTGAACAAGTTACCAATATCTTGTACCTCTTCTTCAAGTGTTAATAATATTGTTGTTTCTTTTATTTCTAGTTCTTGTTCTTATTTGCTCTTTTCATTATTATGCTTAACTAATCTTCTTTGATTGTGGTAATGATAAGGAAGTGAAATGAAAGGCTTTGCCTCCTCCTCCTCTTGATTACTGTTTAATGTGCTTTAAAGTGATTATAAACTTAGTATTGTAACTATGATGGGTTGATATGGTATGTTGATTCCATGGTTACTTTGTAACCTCATCACATACCATATTCTCCCCACAAACCCCATCTTGCAAGCCTAGGGTTAGAATCAATTTGGTGTTAACTTTGCTAAGTTTGGATGTGGTATTTTGTGATTAAGTGACTTGACAATTCTCTTGGTTTCATATACCATATACCATCACAAACCCTTAGTAAAGTTAACACTAAAACTATTTGCTCTCACTCGCTACTTTATGTTTTTGATGATGTCGTATGCTTGCTAACCCTTGTATTTAGTGTTGATACCTCAAGCTTGGACATACAAATGCTAAGTGAACAAAACGGACTCAATTCGTGTTTTACGGCGAATATCGGAGTCTGATGATTTGTGCTTCGCAACCGTCTTAACAAATCATGCTTCATGCCGGGATCGACGTAAGGACGGACAACTCATAATCAAGGGAGCGTCAAAAGAATCGTCGCGATTCGACCTTCCGAGCCAAAGCCATAACCACTTCTTTCTTATCTTCTTTCTTTGTTTTCTTTGTTTTTGTATTATTTATTTTAATGACAAAACCAAACCATTCGTTATTTGTTGAACCTTAAATCACAAGACCTAAACACAATTCCCTGCGGATCGACCCGTACCTGCCGGCTTACTACAACACGTCGTGCACTTGCGGTTTATAAATTTTAAAACGAGATCGATCTCGTGTGCGCATTCCATTTCCTTAAAATCATATCCGTTTCCAAAACATATGCGTTTGCCCGTGCGGGAGAATTCCCAACAAGTTTTTGACGCTGTTGCTGGGGAGTTGGTAGTTATTAGGAATTGTTATTTCTGGTTCTTACTAACAAAACTAACTCTTAACTCAATTTTTTCAAAACTAATAATACGAAAAAAATTTCTAACTTGTTCTCTTTATTTTAAACCTGCTAGCACCATGTGATTCAACTAAAAAATCAAGTTATACCATTAGAATACTAATATAGCCTAGAGAACTCACACAAAATTTCTGCCCCTCTCCTCGGATTTTGACCGGCGACATTGCCTAAGAGTTCGAGCTCGCCGGCCCTTTCACGGAGTTTTTGATTTTTTCTTCTTATGTGATCTCCAGTGTGTTGTCAGTACTCTAGTGGTATTGTTTGATTTTTATAATTTTGAGTGAGCAGGATTTAGGGCATATATATCGCTTTTTGACACTAAATATCGTATTTTTCCGGCATTTCAGTTTTTACGGAATTACGACCAGCGATCGTGCTGAGTGAGGATCAAATTCAATTTTAAGGCGTTAGTGAAGTATAGTGCCAAAGATCCGAATAGTTTGACCCGCGCAAGCGAACAATCAAAGACTCGGATCACTTTCAAAGGGGTTTTCTTAACCAAATCACATCGGTACGTATTTCCTAACACATTCTTCTCGAATCCGACGCATTCCAATATTTCTATCTTATACAGGATTCTTCGCACAAGCTTGCCACCAATTGCACAGAGAACTAACCATATTTTTGCAGCGCTTAAATTTAAACTGAAAAAGAATTGATTTATTGATTGATGTCTTGAATTCTTTTAATTGATTGTGCATTTGCATCTTAATACGGATTTAAGGGCAAAAAGACCAAACAAAATACGGTAAAAGATTTCATCATCTTTTTCCGTAGCCCACAAATCACAAAACTGCATTCTTGCATACCCACAGTAATTTTAAATCAACTAGAACTTTGACTTTAAGGATTTCGCGCTCATTAGGAGAAGTTAACTGTGTTTAGAACACCGCTCAACGGTATATTGTTCACGGGGTGTCTAGACAAGTGTTCAAGAGAAAGGGTTATCTAATTAAGGAACTTCGCGAAAGCATTGGAAAACCTCCCCTTATCTCTTGCACTTACCTGGCTTCATGATCCGTATATCTTGAGCCCGTTTCTCGATACAGTTTTATTTCAACAATCAGGTTCTTGAGCAGGTCTAGTTGACTAGCATAACATAAACTGCTAGGGGTGTGATATTCTTTGTTTTTATGATATTTGTGAATTCTTGTTAATATAGGTGATACACGATTTAATTCAATTTTTTACGATTCTTATTCTTTTGTTTACACTCAGTCCCAATTCATTTGTTCAAATTGCTAAGATTCTTGGCACCTTCATGACAACTGTCCTTTCTTAGGGGGTGACCAATCATCCCAGAATTCTGATAATGGTCAGCCACCTAACACTCTTGAACCCAGTCCCACTTCAACCATAGACCAAATGATTGAAAATTTAGAGAAAGAGGTCAACAGATTGACTGCTTTAGCATCACCACCATCATGACCCCTCTAACCTGAAACAATTGAACCATCATTAGGGAATGATAGTTAGATGGATGCTAGATTTACCATTTTAGAGAAGGGTATTGAAGTAATGATTGCGGTTAAGAATCAATCAGCTTCTATGATAGCCCTGTTCATACAGCAGTCTGAGCAATTGTTTTTTACTCAAGCTTAATCATTGGTTAGAATAAAGGAACACGCGAAACATTTAGATGTGAGGATTCTAGGGAGTGAGCACGGTCAATCGGAACCCAATAATGTTAGTATCTATCATCTAAGAAGTCACCCGAGTGAGATAAATGATCAAACAATTTTTGATAATTTCATAAATGATGATACGTTTGAATTGACTGAGTGTTACCAGAACAAATAAGAAAATCCTCTAAGGCAGATCGATGATTTTTGTAATCCAATTTTAATTGAGGGACCTTGTAAATTTGTCGGGTATGGTTTGGATAAATTGTTGGAAGAGATCAATGATCAGGGACCCACAATTTTTGTATCACCTAGTGATATTGTTTCAGAAGAAACATTAGTGTGGGAACCTACTTTTTTAGATGACATGAACCTACCCATTTGTGAATGTGATAAGGGAGAAATTGTATTGGGAGAGTCTGATAGCTATAATGATACGAATAGGATTGTGAAAAATCATAGGGAGGAAGACAGCATTGAAAAATATTCTTTCATATCGAGTTTTGAGGAAATTTTTGTGGATGAACTTGATATTTTTTTTGAGTTTGAGTCAGAATCAATTTGGGAATATCCTAAGAACCTTTCATTTTCTGAACTTTTTGCGGATGAACTTCAGTTTTTAAACGAACTTGACTTCGGAACTCAACATATGCTTCTTGAACATTCAATTCATTCAGAAAATAATTCTTTGACCTCTTCAAAACTTCATTTTCACTTTCAACGTCTTCTGATCCCCACCTTTACAAGCCCATGCCCTTCACTAACATCTAACATATACCTTTTCTTTTTCTATTTTATATACATATTCTTTTACCAGCTATTGCACTATATAGACAAAATCTTTAAATAACTGGTATTAATTTCTGGAGTAACCCAATCTTTAAACATGTAAATGTTGTAATTAGTCTTAGGTCTTTTCTTTTTCTTTAAATAAAATTCTCACCCTGATGTCTAAGTCTAGCTACCGGAGACGGGGGCAACGATGAGGACATCGTAAAACTCAGGTTTGGGGGTGAGCACTACGTTTAATTTGCTGCATCTTATGTATATTCTGCATTGCATACATATTAAAAAACCCATAAAAGTTGAAAATTTTCCTAAAAATATAAAAACTTTTTCATGTTAGTTAGCGGGGAAACTTAGACTCAAATTCTGACGGTTCGGTTGATAAGTTAGAAATAACTAAATCTTTTTTGTGAGACTGAAAACCCGAAAAATAACCCTACCTTGTGTTTAAAATAGCTGATATACGTCTTTCATAACTCTTGTCATGTGTCGTATGTGTTTAAGAATTTGATGAAAGTCTAACATGTCTGAAAAACTTTTAAAATTGATAAATATATTTAGGATCAAACATGTTTGTTCTGAATTAAGCAATATCAAGAATAGTTCATACAGTGAAGTAGATATGAAGAATTTTATTGATGTTTTAATAGAAACTATAAGTCTGAAAAATAACCCTTCTGGACCCCTGTTGGAGTAATTACACACCTTATCCACATGTTATGTCTTCGGATTTAAAGAAATGCTGGCTATATCTCCGTTTTCATTAAATTCAGAATTTTTAAAATAAAATGAGTCTTTTGTTTTGTGGCCTTGGTAACTTGGGTAATTAAGTCCTTGGGGTGTCTCCATACCTAATACCCTAAAACTATATAGTTTAGGAGTCATTGACCCAAAGCTCGCTAAGTTCCCAATCGCCAAATAAATCAAGCTAAGCAAGTGTTCTCTCCAAGTTAAAAGTCCTCACGGTTCTTTGTGGGAAAATAATCTTGGCGGAGACGAGTTTTCTATTAAAACAGTTTTTTCACGAGATGTGAAGGTATATTTATATAAGACGTTTTGCACGATAACGAAGGGTGTGTATGAACAACAACGGGTAAAAGGTAGGAGTGACGAATAAGACTTTGGTTCTCTGTTAAAAACGATTGAAATTCTGACTTGAAACCTAACTTGAGAATAAAAACTTGAGAAAATCTTAACTCCTTTCAAACTCGTGTGATCTATCAGAAGTATATCTTGGTCTGCAATTATGACTTGATGACCCTAATCAAAGTTCTTAAAACCTTATGGACACTATCCGCACAATCACGTAAAGACGCGTATGAGCTTATGTTAAACAAATTGTGAGGAGTGAAAAATAGGGTTTAACGTTTCTGACTTGGGTAATAGAACTTCTAACTTTGATTCTTAACCTTAAGATTAGAATCAACAGTTTCTCTATGACGCTAACTTGACTGGATTTTGTGGGTGTATGTTGGGTTCCCTAGGGTGGTAGCAAGGTTTCGGGAGGCATCGTCCATGCTAATTTCATATTTTTGCCATGCAAAACAACTCTAATCCTAGAATCTTAACTAAAGATTTAGACGAACTACAATGTAAACATCTTTACATCTAAGTGAATGAGAAATAAAACCTTTGTAGACCAGTCCTTCACTTCTAAAGCTCTGTGTAGTAGTCCCTTCGCTCCAAGTAGTGAACACCCGAACTCTAGTAAGGGTTCGCATGAAGATATGAACAAGCTTGCTTGAAGTCTTCGAGTCCGAAGATGATCTACGTCGAGGAAACTCAAGCTCATGCTACCTCTTCACTAATGGTAGATTAGTGAAGCAAACACCCTAAACTAAATGGCTAATATAGTAAAGGATGATGAAGTAGGAAATGGGCTCACTTTAGATTAATTTTTCTCACAATATTTCATCACCTTTTCAAAAGCTAGAAAGGTTTTCCATAAGGAAGAAGAAGATGAAGTGGAAATAAAAAATGAATCACATGAGGTGAGAATAGCAACCATGGGTGAGTTAGTGTCATACACTAACTCATGTAGAGAATAAAACATGGCTAATCAATAATGGTTAGGTTAATAAATATCTACAAGTACAACAAAATTAATAGACTTGGTCAATGGTTCCACAAGCTTCTACAAGCTTCAATTATGTGACTAATTTCCATCTTATTTGGTCTACTTTAAATAAATAAAAACCTTACATTATATTAAGTATGGTGTGAGTCTCATACACCCATGTTGCATGAAGCAACAAGCATGACACAAAATAATGTACATCAATATATATCGCACATATACTAAGTGTACACAAGTGAGAAAAAGAAATGTTTAAGTGAGCAAATATTAGTTAATGTAAATTAATATATCACATATATACTTATACATTAAATTATTAAATCAACACTTGATTTAATAATCCGGCTATATCACATACAACCGACTAATATCATATGTAACATCTTATCGAATCAACACTTGATCCGATAACTCGGCTATATCATATATAACCGACTGATATCACATATCGCAAGAATAGAATGCGGTATCACTGTAGGGTTACGTAGCGCGGCAGCAAGGTTTTGAGAGGCATCATCCATGCCAATTTCATATTTTTTCCATTCAAAACAACCCTAACTGTAGAATCTTAACTAGAGATTTAGACGAACTACAATGTAAACATCTTTATATCTAAGTGAATGAGAAATACAACCTTTGTAGATCGGTCCTTCACTTCTAAAGCTTCGTGTAGTAGTCTCTTCGCTCCAAGTAGTGAACACCCGAACTCTAGTAAGGGTTCACATGAAGAAATGAACAAGCTTGCACGAAATCTTCGAGGCCGAAGATGATCTACGTCGAGAAGACTCAAGTTCATGCTACCTCTTCACTAATAATAGATTAGTGAAGCAAACACCCTAAATTAAATGGCTAATATAGTAGAGGATGATGAAGTAGGAAATGAGCTCACTTTAGATTTAATTTTCTCACTTTGAGAAAAGCTAGCAAGCTTTTTCTCAATGAAGAAGAAGATGAAGTGAAGATGAGAAATGAAACTCATGAGGTGAGAATAGCAACCATGGGTGGGTTAGTGTCATACACTAACTCATGTAGAGACTTAACTATGGATATGGATAATGGTTAGGTTAATAAATATCTACATGTGAAACAAAACTAGTGGACTTAGTCAATGGTTCTACAAGCTTCTCCAAGCTTTAACCATTAAACCAATTTCCATCAATTTTGAATTACTTTGATAAATAAAAACCCCTCATTATATCAAGCATGGTATCAGTCTCATACACCCATGTAGCATGTGGCAACAAGCATGACACAAATAAAATGTACATTAATATATATCACATATATTAAATGCACACAAGTGAGAAAAAGAAATGTTTAAGTCTGCTAATATTAGTTAATGTAATTCAATTTATCACATTAAATTATTAAATAAACACTTGATTTAATAATCCAGATATATCACATACAACCGACTAATATCATATGAATCAACTTATCGAATCAACACTTGATCCGATAACCCAGCTATATCACATATAACCGGCCGATATCACATATCGTGAGAATAGAATGTGGTATCACATACACGTATTAATCTCGGTCCCGCACATATCATATATGTGCTCCTACTTCATTTCGCATGAACCAGGAAACCTCTGTGTAGGACTCTAAAGACTCATCAATACGCCGGCAGTAGGTGATGATCATAGCAAACACCCACAAGCCGCAAGCAGTTTGCTAAACGTAACGGCCACTCGGGTATTGAGCAATCAGAAGATCAACAAGCAAGCCTGCTCATACTCCTGCGAATCCAATCAGTAACACTACCGTACAGTCCGGTCTCTTCGTCAAATATGTCGCATATTACAGCCTGGGGGTGGTATAACGTCAGACCCCAATAACCTGATAAGTCATGCCGATGCAAGGTCCATAACGGTTCGAGAAACTACTGATAACACTTACCAGTAGATCTCAGCAACCCTGGCCAGGGATTTCTTGTTATGGCCAATCGAGCATAGCGCAACATCAACTCCCAATACTGGGAGAGAAGAATCCCCTCCTATCGCTCATTGCCTCCATATGACTCGGGACTGTACCCAAAAACTACCATTTTGCAGGATCTCTTGACCGTGGTATGGTGGAAATCAAAGCCCAGTGGGAATCACACTAGATTCTATGACGATCTCGGGTCGACAGACTAACCTGTACCAGTGTCACCAGAGAACTGCTATCTGACGATAGGTATAATACCATCTAGGAGTTCTCGGCGAGTCCGTCCAGTGTACCCAGTCTCCACTGAGCACCCGTATACCTTCTCTGATGTTAAACACCAATGGATGTGAGATCATCCATTGCCCATCATATGGGTCAAGAAGCGCATACGCTAATCTACTCTGGAGTATCGATGCCCTGTCTTGATACTCCCACGACTAGGAACATTTGAAGGGTGTACTTACCGACTACCCATGTCCCCACTAGTATGATCTGCATCATAATCCTTGTAGTCAAGTACTCATCCTAAGGTCTTTATCAACATGTAATAGAGAGACAATAAGTGTACATGTTAAGATAAAGAGCAACCAGATAGCATACTATCATGTCGAGCAAGAATGTCCTCCCTATATATGTCCAAGCATCCACTACAATATACATCGCATGTACAGTAATGGCCTCTAGGGCATACATATAACTAACAATCTCCCACTTGCACTAAGTCCATTTGTTGTAGTATCTCATACTCAACGTCCTATAGAAGTCTCTCTAGGAAAAGGCTTTTGTGAGTGGATCAGCCGTGTTATCCTTCGCGTCAACTCTCCTGACTTCGATCCCTGGGAGATCGACCATCTCCCTAATCAGATGATACTTGCCTCAGAATATGTCTAGAACGCTGATGGGACCTGCGTTTCTAGGCCAAAGCCATAACTCCATTATTGTCACAATAACAATTATTGGACGCTCAATGGTAGGAACCATGTTCATCTCATGAACAAGAATAATCCAGAAAACCTCTTTGGTAGCATCGTTGGTAGCGATGTTGTCACGCCCCACTTCCCAGAGTGCGCTAAGATCGGCACGTGACAGAGCCAACCATGCTACCTGTGGCTAAGAAACATCCCTCCACAGTCACATTACGGCCGTCTATAAGATATCAAGAACAGTAGAAATAAATAATCTATCTAGTACATGTCCATATGCCAGAATAAACGAGCCAAGAAATATAAATGTGCGGAAGCAATAAATCCAATAAGGAATAACATCTGGAAAGTACGTCCCAAATACGGGCTCACATAAGGAAATGAAAGTACGGAAAGGAAAATAAACAAAGCTAAACACTAACATGCTCCTCACTGTTCCCCCTGTCGGCCGAAATACTCCTGATCAGCCTGCGAAAGAGATAAAGGATCTGGGCCATGCAAAACCTAGACGTCAGTGCGTCATAATAGCAATAATAATAAGCAACCTTGATGTAACGAGATATGTAGGCATGAATTATAAATAGTAACATGAATGTAATAAGTAAACACGGATATAGAACAGTGAAGTGTATCAGTATATGTGACATGCAGTGATCAATCTAAACTGTGCTACTGGGTTATCTATTCTAAAGTTTGTTTGAAATCAATTAGTGTACTCCTCCATGTAACTCAAAAGGATATGTCCCGTTATCTCCCGGGACCACGGATCAGGTAGTGGGAGTCACGAATGACTCTGTTCCGTTATCCCCCCGGGACCACGGATCAAGTAAGAATCACGAATGATTCTGTCCCGTTATCCCCCGGGACCACGGATCAAGTAATACCCTTTTAAGCAACACTTCAGTTACACTTTTGATTTCCCCATGCCCCCAAGGTTATGTGTTCAAGTCAGATATTGATAATCTGGAGCTAATGCCAACACAGGATCAAGCAGGTACATGTTTGTCTATGTAGACAACAGGATACGTCTGTCGGGACAACATGTCAGGATTGTCAGTATTAGAAACAGGATCAGGTAACAGCTCAAGTAGTGGTGTATCAGGTCATGACAGGTAGTGCACGGATATCAAACGGATGCTCATAATAAAACTGTAGCAAGTATAGATGCACGATAAAAGTACGGATGCACAGTAAAACACGGATGCACAAATATCTATCAAGGATTACATCTACAACTCCATGACTACGCATGATGCACTTTATCAAGCATGGGGTGTTAATATAACAGTAACATGAAATAATGTGATCTGGCATGCAACTAGATATATAATAAATGATACAGATGCAAACGGATATCGAAAAAACGGTAAAACTATAACATGGATGCACAATACAATAAATATGCAATATTCTTATTAATATAGATGCGAGTATAATAATATAGCCTGTATCAAGCTAACTTGCATGCAACCGGATATGTAATTAATGATATGGATGCGTACGGCTATCCGAAAACAGTAAAACAGTAATATGGATGTACAATGCAGTAAACATGTGAAATTTTTATTCATATGGATGCAAAATATGTATCATAGCATGTAGCAAGATAAACTTGCCTGATCAGATCTCAAGACGGGGTGCGTACGCCGCGTCCGGCGTCGGGTAAATGTCGCAAAGCACACACGGCACACAGGTCAGGTCTAGGCAAAGCAAGAGGGTGACCATGCTGGCTGGGAACGTCCAATAGGTCGACCTGATCGTCGGCGACGGGCACGGCTCCGGCGGTGATCACCAGAATCAAAAACAAAGAAAAAGAGAATAAGAAGAAGTAGAAGAAGAAGAAGGAAGAAGAGAAGGGGTTTGGTGCTCTGGTGTTTGGCTTAGGGGTCAGAGAAAGGTGCGATGGGGTGACGTCGATGGTGGGCCGTTGACGGCGAGGCCTATAGCAAAGAGCAGTGGCAACTAGGGTTTCAGGTGCAGGAAAGAAGAGGATGTTGGGGGCTACAGGGAAGGTAAGGATGAGGTCGAGGAGAAGGAGAGGGGAGCAGGCGGGGGTGGTGACGAGGATGGTGGCGATGGCAAGGGGTCGCCGGCGACGAGTATGCTGTAGCCGCAGTGGGTTTTCTTGGGTTGAAGTCGGGGTTTGGAGAGAGGAGAGAGAAGATGCAGACGAAGGTGGAGGTGAGGAGGTGAGCAATGAAAGGGAGGAAGGCAAGGATGATGTCGGCGGTGGTGGAAACGGCGACGAGGCGAGCGTGGGCGCGGGCGTGGGTTCGAAAGAGGAGGCGGCGGGAAAAAGAAAATAAAGAAGATGTAAGTCTACGCCAGCGCCCCGGCCAATAATTCGAGGCTAAACGCGGAATAAAAACTTTTTCATAAACTGGCGCTGACATAGACTGTCACCCGGATCGTGCCATTAACACCAAACTAGCAATCTACAAAATGATAGAATGGCTATACCGATTGATCAGTGTCCTTCGGTCTTTAGCCATCATCCCATGCTCCTCGCGGCATCTCCGATCTCCTGTCTCCTCGTCAAGGTGGCACCATGTCAACGAATCTTTATACGGGCTCCCGTCTCTAAACCGAGGCAACTCGGACATGAAGTTTGCTAGCCGACATGTCCAAGATTGAAGTAGAGAGTGTGTAGAATACTTTGTCTCAAGGAACCCAAGCCATTGGGCAAAGGTAAACTGAAGTTGCCATTTTGGGTGAAGGAATGAACTTAAAATTAGCAAATGAATCAAATTTCCTCATAAAATGAGGCTCGACCAAAGTGAAGGCTGATATGGGTTCGGCCACATCATGGGGAGGTGAGCACAAGGAGCAAGAGGTGACCACATCCAAAAATATCACAACTAATATCTTACAAAGATCTTAAGCTTGGACAAAAGAACTTAATGCAAAAATGAGTCACTAAAACACCTCATCCAATCTAGAACCTCCTGGTTGCTGCTGGAGCCCCGGCGACCACAAAAAAAATACCCCGTTTACAAAAGGCCACATTTGCAAGAAACCCCCTCACAACAAGGGATTCAGCCAAGAAGGAAAGAAAGAAAAATGGCCAAAACAAACATACAAACTGGCAACTTCAAAAAGCGATCCCGTAACTAATTACAGGATAACCCCACTATAGTATATAAATACTCGTATTTGTATTCCGACCGAATACAAAATGCAATGAGACAAAAATACTCCTACACAATATAATACTAGGTCCGGCTTAAACCAAAGCCTACTAGTATTATCTGTCTGAACCACGACACGTGCACAAGTGCACGTGCATGTTCGAACCCTGCCATAAAACTATACAGCCTTTACAACGTTTCGCCCAAACTTAGGAAACAATCTGTGGAGGACTCTAACGACTCGTCAATACTCTGGCAGTTGGTTTAACCATAAGCCGTCAATGGTACTAGCTGTACGTAACAGCTGCCCATGTATTGACAGAAAGGAAAGCCGATGAGCGAACTCATCCTGGAACCCTACTGAGCCTATCAGTGACAATATCCGTACAGTCCGGTCCGTTCGTCTATGAGCATCGCATATCGGGCCTAGGGGCTGGTAACGTCAGACCCCCAATAGCGGTATAAGTCGTGTCAGAGTGTATCCCAGAACACCCTGAGATACTACTGGAGTACCTACCAGTAAATCTCCTGCCTCGGCCGAGAGCTTTGTGTAATGGCTCTCCTAGACACAGTGCGAACTCAACCCCAATACCGGAAGAGACGAATCCCCTACCGATCCGCTCACTTGCCTCTATGTGGCTCGGGACTGTACCCAACTAAAACCTGTTTGCACGACTCTTTTGAGCCGTGGTAGGGTAATAATCAAAGTACAGTGGGAACTCACATACGACAAATGACGACCTCAGGTCGATGAACTAACCTGTACACATGTTACCTGGGAACTGCTATCTGACGCTAGGTATAATACCAACTAGCAGGTTCCCGGCGAGTCCTGTCCGGTGCACTCATAACCCAATAAGCACCTGTATACATCTTAGGTGATCCAACTGACACCAATGGCTTATGAGACCGGCCACCGCCCCTCGTCGGGGTCTCGATTGTATATACTAGTGTACTCCGAAGTATCGATACTCTGTCTCGAAACTCCCACGACTAGGGACCACATTTAAGGATGTACTTATAGACTACCCAACTCTCATGTATATGATCGCCATCATACTGCTGGTAGTCAAGCAAGAATCCTAAGGGCTCTATCAATGTGTAATAGTGATCATGTCACTTAAAGCTGTACACGATGATAAAGGCAAACCAGATAGCATACTATCATCTCGAGTAAGACTGTCTTACCGGTATAGGTCCTCCTCAATCATTGCAATCACGTGCCTGGGATCCAATAATTGACTTCGAGGGCACTACATCCAACAATCTCCCACTTGCACTTAAGGCTAATTATTGCAATGTCGCATACTCACAGCCCGTGTGATACTGAACACCCAACTCCTCTACTAATCAGTGTCACAAAGCTCGTTTGTAAAACTATTGTGTTTGAGAAATAGCCTCATTGAGTGGATCCATCCCGATTTTTCTTTCTATGTCTCTCTTTATCTCAAGTTCGCGGAGAAAGCCATCTCCCGAATTGAGTAATACCTGTCTTAGAATATGTCTGGATGTCTGATGGGACCTAGTTCATAAATGAACTCCAAATCCAAACTTCTTAGACAGTATCGTCAACTGAACCTAATCAGTATCCTGCACCATACCTCCCTCAGTATCCGCTTGGACCACCTGTCTAAACTACTGCCCCTCGTCAGAGGAAAAACTATAACTCTGACAATCACTCTGTCATCCATGTCACCTTCGAAGCCTAGAATGATAACTATCTCCCGAAGGAGGCTGCCGTCATCAAATCCTTAGAACATCCACTTATGTTCTAAAACTGCTTCCCAACGTTTCTCCAGGATTGGATTAATATCAACCTATTGCATCTAGTACAAAAACAACATCCGGTGTGGTACTTGACATCTGATGATCAACTCAATTGCCTAAGCAAGTGATATGTTAATCATGCACATCCCTCTCCCCTTTAGTCTGTAAGACACCTTTAGAGAGGGTGACTCCATCACCTGTAGGTACACCACCATGCCAGGAGTCATCTATTCTAAATACCTTTAGAATACTGTCTAAGTACCCAGATTTGGAAACTAACCAAATCTAGATCTAAAACCATAGATCTAGTAACCAGAATGTCTAATATTATATCCATATCCTGTGTAGAGAAACTACTGTGTGACAACCATAGTAAAACCGATCGTAGTATAGGAATTTTACTTCCTACTCTGTGCATGTCATCCAAATACCAGGACATCACACCCTACTACTTTCTTAACAGATCCATCCCCTATTCTGATGAAGTCAAAGCCATGACTATCACATCAAAATTAGATGATCTATCTCCGCTATATCTGCTCTAGTCTATAAATAGACATAAGCTACTTGTCTACTATGCTTCCGCTGCTCCCACTGACCACAACAACTCTCTGGCAGAATAATATATACATGCACTTCTAAAGATAGTTTAGAACGATGCTATACTTAACCTCCTGCCGGGTCTCATAGTCTGGAACAACAGTTGTGTCAAGTCTAGGTAAAGAAGAACCTCCCTATCACCGTCCATAAGGCTACCGGAGTACCTCTCGGGTGCCTGAGGTTACCCACCATATCTGTGGAGTGGCTAATGGAATGTCAAACTTGATTGAATCTTTAGGTCCTATTAAATTTTCCGTAATCGTTTGCGGTTCTGGAATCTCTTCCAGTTCTATCAAACTACCACTACTATTTTCTGAAAAAATCCATTTTACTAAAACTGTGGCGAGTCAAGAACAATATCACCATTGATCTTCTAGATGGTAGAAAGTCAACCCTCGTCATAGCCTGGGCCAACCCATAAACTGCCATTACAGAAACGTGCCTTGAGTTATTCCGAGTCTGGTTTTAAGCATAAGCCAGACAACTCCCTGTACCTTAACATCGTTAAGATATGAACCATTCCATATCCAATATAGAAACTTTGGCACTGATTTAATTGGGACCAGATTCAAATCATGCAGCTGTCTCCAGTGCATGTCAACAAAATGGAGAGAGACCGATCAGCATTACTCAACTTAGGAGTTCATCCAATTATAAGTAACCTGAAAGAGAAACAAGTTTCTCAAAACCATTACTATCAACTGAATACCAATCACAAGTATCTACATCTTCGATCTCCTTGAAGAATCCCGATACTTGCGACACCTAGTTCTCTACTTTATTCTTTTACCTATAACTTCTCAAAATAGACCTTGTATTTCTACGAAACACATGTCTAAAACTTGAGAAGTCACGAGTAAACAGAACATAGTACGAGGACCAACCCCTTTGTCCTAATGGACACTGGACAACATACAATACTCTGTACAAGTCCGCTGAGTTGAATAACTCAAACCCTATGCGCCGTAGGTTGAAAATTGTACTTATGGTAATGAAGAATTACACCGCTGTTCAATGCTCCTTATCTAACCATCAACTGATATAGGTAAATGTCATGGACATAATTTCAAAAAGTTATATCTCACTTTATAAAAATAAACGTATAGATATACCAGTTTGAAATTGGTGCACAACAGCAGATACTCAAAACCAAATACTTGCCGTCCGGCAAAAACCCAGGCGATTTCCTCAAATATCACCAATTACAACGAATTCCGATATAATGAGGATGATCACCATATTCCCAATAACCTACTCCCACTCATCATCTGTAAAACCATACAGATGTGAGAATCATACCTGGTAAATACATACCCTGGAGCAAGTATCTAATCGGGAAATCAGTTTTCAATTAACAATGCACAGTGAAACTGAAACATAAATATGTTTCGAAGGGGTATCCTGGTATTCATAGTAACGCATCTTCCATTATCCAGATTCATGACTATAACCATATATTTCGTTGCCATCTCTCCAAATCCTTTTATTTGTCTTTAGTCATTACCTTCTGTACACCTTCATTAGGCTAAATGGTTTTCTTCCTTTCCTACCGTTCGGCACCAGCCTATGGTTTGGAAGAAGACTATCCAATAAGCGTAATAGGTGTACCCTCCTAAACCAAGGAGTACTCGCAACCTGAGAGAAGATGATGATAAAAGACAACTGAATAAACCTTATTCTATTCCTCCTCAACTGGAGAAAAGCAAAGGTGAAATAGGAGCGGCAATGAAGCACGCGGTTTGGTCGTGAATGATAGCGGTCGCAATTTACTTTGCCCACTTTCTAATCCCTTTATTTTGTCTTTACTTATTACCTTCTATACACCCTACTTAGGCTAATTAGTTTTCTTCTTTCCCTACCTTTCGGCACCTGCCTATGGTTTGGTAGAAGACTTTCCAATAAGCATAATAGGTGTACTCTCTTAAACCAATGAGCCCTCGCAACCTTAGAGAATGTGATGATAAAATACAACTGAATAAACCAATTCAATCTCTCCAGAACCTGAATCTATCCTCGAAGAAGTCCCTTCGAGTTCGTATATAACCATACGATGGATTTATCCAATGGAAGTGGATGTTCGTAGTAATACGAGGTGTTCTGGAGAAATGCAAAGGGTAAAAGAAGGAGCGGCAATGACTTATGCAACTCAGACAATCCAAAAGCCAGTGTTTTAAGAAAGTTCGGTCAACTTGGTTACTGAGTCATAATCTATGGTCGGTCAATGGTCGCTGCCAAAGAGAGAGAGAAAAGAAACACTCTGCGTGCACTCTAACCTAGATCAGGATGGTTATCACTTTATCTAATCAGGAAACCTCCCACTGTATCGTCAAATTCTCCTTCAAACCTGAAAGAAGAATTAGTCGGGATCACCCGAAGAGTAAACCAACTCATCAGTGGGAATCGGGATCCAACTATCATCGCATGATAACGTGAAGGAATCCACTCACGTTATCACACTCCAGAAGGTATGCGCATGCCTAGCAAGTTTCAGTTTCTTTAGAAACTCCCAATGTGGATTTTTACCCCATGCTCTTATGACCTTGACGAAGGCCAACAAATCATAAGTCACATGTCAAGTTCTACCCGTCATTGTCCAGGTTAATTTGAACCCACCCGTACATACCCTTGATGAAGTCCAACAAGGTAATATGACTGTCCCAAACCAACGCATCTATCTGTTAGTGTATATGCCCTAGAGGCCATTACTGTATCATACTAGTTTGTATATTACTTAATGGAAGCTTGGGATATTCACCTTGTATAAACAATCTTGCTCAATATAGTAGTATGCTACTTGGTTTGTTTCTACTTCAATGTGTACTTGTGTTTATTTCAGTATATCACTTATACGCATTAGTGGAGCCCTTAGGATCTTTGCTTGATTACCAGCGTTGTGATGGCAGTCACACTAGTGGGGGCTGGGTAATCTATAAGCACATCCTTATACAGGTCCCTAGTCGCAGGACTATCGAGACAGGGCATCGATACTCCGGAGTAGACTAGCGTATGCGCTTCTCATCCCAGTGTGGGAGATGGTCTGTCCCACAGCCATCAGTACGTCGTACTGGAGATAGTATACGGGTGCTCGTTAGGTTACGAGTACACTGGACAGGACTCGTCGGGAACTGACAGGTTGGTACTATACCTATCGTCAGTTATCAGTTCCCAGGTGACATGAGTACAGCTTAGTCCGCTGACTTGACACTGGCACTTCGCCTCGAGTGTGTTCCCACTGCACTTTGATCACTACCCTACCACGGCTCAAAGGAGTCGTGCAAACAGGTGGTGGTTGGGTGCAGTCCCGAAGCACTTGGAGGCAGTGACGGTTAGACAGGATTCGTCTCTCCCGGTATTGGGGGTTGACATCGCGCTGTGTCTAGGAGAGCCATTACACGAGTAGTCCCTGGCCAGGGCAAGCGAGATATACTGGTAGGTTTCCAGTGTTATCTCAGGGTGTTTTGGGCTTCACTCCGACACGACTTGTACCGCTATTGGGGGACTGACGTTTTACCGCCCCCTAGGCCCGATATGCGATGTATCAGATGAACAGACCGGACTGTACGGAGACTGTCACATTCAGACTCAGTAGGAGTTCAGATGGGGTTTCACCTCGTCAGCCTTCTTGTCGACATCTACCTGGGGACCGTTACGCACAGCTAGTGCCGCTTGCGGTCTGTGGTTAAACCCACTGCCAGCGTAGTGTCGAGTCTTTAGAGTCCCACACAGAGGGTATTCGCCTCTGGGCAAAACAGAGTAGAGGTCGCATGGTTTTGCGACAGGGTTCGTTCTCATCCGCGCACTTGTGCACGTTTGGAGTCCGGACGGATATTACTGGCTGGCTCTGGTTTGAGTCAGATGCTGGTATATGTTTTGGGGTTGCTTTTATCTCAGTATTCATGTTCCTCGGAACGAGGATGCAGGTGTGTATGCACGGTTATTTGAGAAAGAGGAAGATGACTTTCATTAGGGTTTCGGAACGGGTGCGTATGCACAGTTGACAGTCGTCTTTTTCCAAACCCTAATGGATTTGTATTATATCAATTAATAATATATAATAAAATGAAATTGTGTCATGGTTGGTTTTTGTTGACTTGTTGACCATGGTTGACTTGTTGACCATGGTTGAAGTTTTGACCATCATCATTACAAAAGAAAGATGCTCTTTGATTCTAGCAAATTCATTTAATGTTTGAAATGATAATGGTCATTCTAAAACTTTCCATCAACCTTTTCATTTTCATTATTATTATTATTGATAATTCTTTTTCTTTTGCATTATGGTTGCAAGAAAGAAAAAGGATAGCTCATTCTATCATAACCATTCTCTCTCTTCATTTCATCTTCTTCTTCCTCTAGCTAAAGAGAACCCTTCTCATGTGTTGAGAATCCTTCTCTTTAAAAAGAAAAACAACCCCTAGTCACTCTCTACTCATTCTAGGATCAAGGTTTAGCAAGCCGGAAACCCTAGTTCACTCAAAGCACGAGGAAGAGCCCAAAGGTTGAACTCTCGAGGTGGATCCATCTTCGACGGAAGAAGGCGACAAGAAGAGAACCATCAACCTCTACAAAGTTTGAAGAAGAAGGAGTTCAAGTTTAGGTATAACCATCTCCATCCGAGTAGCTAACTCTCTTTAGCAAAGTATGCTAGTTTTAGTTTAGTCAAAGATCCCGACTTTGCTTAGTCCATGTTGCCCCTTGCGCTAAAAATTTGATTTTTATACCGTTTCCGCCTCCCCGTAAGAACCGGGGGTCGCAACGTGGACTTACAGTGGTATCAGAGCCTAACTAAACTTAAACTAGCTTGGTAGTGAAGTGTAACGAAGTTCGGAACCGGAAAAATCCAAAAACCAAACTTTTACAAAACCTGAGTTTCTGTTGAAATTTTTTTTTGGCTCAAAATGAAAAAATTTATATACCTAAATTCGGCTCAGGGTTTTGTATGAACACCCAAGAAAAACGTTGCCCTAATTCGTTCAAACCGCCGCGCTTCCGCCGCACGAGGTAGGCATGTGCCGCGGAAGCACCGCAGTTTGTCGTCTTCTCTGCATCGTTTTTCGTGCAGTGTGTGTCTGTGTTGGTTTTGGGATTTTTGAAATATATTATATGTGCCCAGATTTTCCAGAAAAGAAATTTCCTTTTAGGGTCCTATAATTCCGTATTTTTTTCCGAACTTCACTACACTTTGACTATGATGGTTATATCTGTAATGTTTGCATGTATTGAACGTCGGCTAATCGCTATAAGACGATTAGTCGGGGTTATACATGATCTGTGTTTGACATTGGAATGTGTATATGAATATGTTGGACTGTCCCGGGTGAATAGCCAGGGTGGATGTGAGATGAGCTTTTGTTTTTCTTTCATTCATTGTAAATGTAAATTGATGTAATAAATATTATTTGTTTGGCCGCACAACCGGGTCAGGGTTGTAGCCGTCATTGTATAATTCTTTTTACTGTTTTTGCTCCTAGGATAGACCCATGGAGGGGTGCACAAACTACCGAGTACTTGGCGGGTAGTTTGCCGCACCCGTAGGGGTCTTGGGTGGGGTATTTGGCTATTCACCGCGACCGTGTAATCCGCTTTTCATTGCAGGCTCGAAAGGATTGCGGATTGCTAGTATATCCAATGTATTCATCTGTGATCTGTAATGTCTATCATTGCTTTCTATTTAGGCGTTGCTTATGTTTTACAGCCGCGCTAGCCCAGCCCCCGCTCTGTCGTTAGTTAAGTAACCTAACGAGTGATGACGGGACCCCGTGGCGAATGCGAATGGCATAAGCGTACGTCATATTTTGGTTGTTTTCTGCAATGGTAGGATTAAATGATGGGACGCATTAAAAGAACTAATGCAAGAATATCACGCATTAAAAGAACTAATGCAAGATAATAAACCAAGCTAAAGTCGTTGGAACACTTTCGGAAAACCACTCGGTTCTTTTCAAAACTAACTTTTAAATGCGGAGCTTGAGCCACTCCTTCTAAAAGCTATCTCGTTCCATCGATTATATCAAGTTCACTACGTTCACGGTTTCGCCAAAACCATCCGTAGCCCTCCGTCGTTTCATATGAATATTCAACAGTATTCAAGCTGTGTTTGTTGGCCTTAGTCAAGGCACAGTTTTGGTAGCTGCTGGGTATTCATATGTTGCATAGATAGAATGCGTTGGTTTGGGACAGTCGTATTGCCTTGTTGGCCATAGTCAAGGGTATATACGGGTGGGTTCAAATTAACCTGGATAACGACGGGAAGAACTTGACATGTGACTTATGATTTGTTGGCCTTAGTCAAGGTCATAAGAGCATGGGGCAAAAATCCACATCGGGAGTTTCATAAGTACTGAAACTTGCTAGATTTGCATACCATTTGGAGTGTGATGATTATGGTAGGATTCCTTCATTTTCGTCACGCGGTGATATTTGGATCCCGATCCTACTGTGAGTATATGCTACTCCTCGGGAAATTTCTCACTAAACGATCAATGCTATAAACCTAGTAGGTGCCTAGAAAGGTGTTAGCGGGGCCACGCCCCCAGGGAAAAGAGGTTCTTAAATTAAGGAACTTCGCGAAAGCGTTGGAAAACCTCCCTCGAAGTACCGACACTGGCCTGGCTGAACGGTTAAGCAAGTATTGTACGGTGGGATTGATCCCGGCTAATTCTTCCTTTGTGGTTTGAGGAGGGATTCGAGAGACAGTGGGAGCCATCCTGTTTAGACAAATTAAAAACCATTCTAAACTTGCAAGAGCATCGTGCTAAGTGTTTCTTCTCTCCCCCTGCAGCGACCAAATCGAAATGACTGGACTTAAGTTACTTCTAGATAAAAACATACTGACAGGGCCAAACTACAAAGATTGGCTCAGGAATGTCAAGTTGGCAATCTCTTACGACAAGCTGGGGTATCTTCTTACCACCAAAGCTCCCCCCGTCCCAGGTCCCACCTCCAGCGTCGCGGATAAGGAAATCCGTAAGACTTGGGAGATTGACAGCGCGAAGGCCAGATGCCTCGTACTTGCCTCGATGGACAACGACCATCAGAGGAGGCACGAGAATATGGATTTGGAATCCATATTTCTTCATACAAAAGAACTGTATGGAGAGCAGTCTCGTATCGCAAGATACGAAGTGTCGAAGAAGTTATTTTCGACAAAGTTGGCCGTCGGATCATCGGTAGCGGACCACGTGCTTAAGATGATTGGCTACACTGAGGAGCTCGTGGAACTTGGGACCACGTTGGACAGTGAACTCTATACGGATATAATTCTCCAGTCCCTTCCATCCACTTACGCCCAGTTCATACTGAACTTCAACTTGCAAGAAAAGGAAGTTGAACTTTCAGAACTCCTCAACCTGCTGAGGAGCGCAGAGGGCACCCTACAGAAGGGTAGGGAAACACCCACTTTGTTTGTAGGAGGATCTTCTTCCTCTAGGTCCAAGGCGAAAGCCAAGGGAAAGAGGAAGAAAGCCCCCGCCAAACCAAGAGGCGGTGTTAGTAAAGTGGGTGCGAAGGGAAAGGAAAAGGCAACAAAGATTGCGGGGAAGCTTGTTGGAAAGGAAGAGTGCTTCTATTGTCATAAGAGTGGACACTGGAAGAAAGATTGCAGGGCTTGGAAAGCCAGGACACAGGAACTGAAGCAGGTTGCAGCTTCAGCTTCAGGTGTGTTTGTTATTGAAAACTGTCTTTCTATAAACTCTACTTCCTGGGTATTGGATACCGGATCAGGATCTCATATCTGTAATTCTTTGCAGGCGTTGAGAAACCGTAGTGTTTTGAAGGCAGGTGACATGACCCTCAGAGTTGCAAACGGAGCTAGCATGGACGCTAAAGCCATGAGGGACTATCACCTGGGAATGTCAGATGGGCATGTTTTGGTTTTGCCTAATTGCTTTTTTGTACCCAACGCAACTTGTAATATCATTTCTGTATCTTTGGTTTCTAAAGAAGGTTATGAATTTGCGTTTGTAAGTAATGTTGTAAACATTCACCTTAATCAAGTTCTGATTGGGTCAGGTACACTGAGCAATGGTATATACGTATTGAACCAACCACAGATTTTCAATATCCAGAATACACACAAAAGAAAGTCTCCAGATATCAATCAGGCTTTCTTATGGCATTGTAGACTGGGTCACATCAATGAGACACGGTTGACTAAGTTACATAAAGAAGGATACTTGGATCCGTTCGAGTATCAGTCTTATGCCACTTGTGAATCTTGTCTCATGGGAAAGATGACAAAGACTCCGTTCACTGGACACGGAGAAAGAGCGAGCGAGCTCTTAGGACTCATACACAGTGACGTGTGTGGTCCAATGTCTACACATGCGCGAAGCGGTTATTCATACTTCATTACTTTCACAGACGATTTCTCTAGGTATGGACATGTCTTCTTAATGAAGCACAAATCCGAGGCCTTTGAGAAATTTCGGGATTACAAGAATGAAGTTGAAAAACAAACAGGCAAAAGTATCAAGATCCTAAGATCGGATCGAGGTGGTGAATACTTGAGTGCCGAGTTCCTGGACTATTTAAAAGAGAATGGTATTCTCTCTCAGCGTACTCCTCCATACACTCCGCAACATAACGGTGTATCAGAAAGGAGGAATCGAACCCTATTGGATATGGTTCGTTCCATGATGAGTAAGGCTGAGTTACCGCGATCTTTCTGGGGATATGCACTAGAAACAGCTGCACATCTCTTGAACCAAGTTCCTACTAAGACTGTGCCTACCACACCATATCAGATGTGGAGTGGGAAGAAACCCTGTCTTAAAGCCTTTAAGACATGGGGATGTCCGGCTTTTGTAAAAAAGCAGCATGCGGACAAGCTCGAGGCACGCTCAGTACAGTGCAAGTTTATGGGATACCCAAAGAACTCCAAGGGGTATCTATTCTATTACGCAGAGGAGCAAAAAGTCCTTGTTTCTCGTCATGCCCACTTCTTGGAAACTGAGTTTTTGGAAAATCAGATAAGTGGGAGCGCAGTAGAACTGGATGAAATTCCAGAACCTCAGACTATTACTGAAAGCTTAGTGGAACCAGAGGGTTCAAAAGAACAGGACATTCCTTTGCCGCTCCGTAGGAGTAGTAGGCAGTCTCATCCGCCCGAGAGATACTGCGGTTTTCTCATAGACGGGGATAGAGAGGATTGCATCATAGATTATGATGAGCCTACTAGCTTCCAGCAGGCCATTCAGAGCGTTGACTCGGTAAAATGGCTGGATGCAATGCGGACCGAAATGGAGTCCATGTACACCAACAAAGTATGGACGTTGGACATTGCTCCAGACGGGGTAAAACCCGTAGGATGCAAGTGGATCTTCAAAAGGAAGATTGGTGTAGATGGACAGGTTGAGACCTATAAAGCTAGACTTGTAGCAAAAGGTTTCCGTCAAAGACCTGGCTTGGACTATGACGAAACCTTTTCTCCAGTGGCTATGCTGAAATCCATTTGGATCCTTCTTGCCATTGCTGCCTTCCACGATTATGAGATTTGGCAGATGGACGTAAAAACCGCTTTTCTAAATGGAAATTTAGAGGAGTGTGTCTATATGGATCAGCCAGAGGGTTTCATTCAGAGTGGGAGCAGCGGAAAGGTGTGCAAGTTGCTTAAGTCCATCTATGGACTAAAGCAGGCATCGCGGAGTTGGAACATCTGTTTTGATGAGACGGTCAAGGAATTTGACTTTATCAAAAATCCAGATGAACCATGCATCTATAGTAGATTTGTAGCGAGAACTGTAGTATTCCTTGTTTTATACGTGGATGACATTCTCTTAATAGGAAATGACATTCCTATGCTACAATCTGTCAAGGGTTTCTTGTCACACAGGTTCTCCATGAAAGACCTGGGTGATGCCTCTTACATCCTGGGGATCCGGATCCATCGTGATAGATCCAAGAGGATATTAGGACTTTCACAGTCCAGGTACATTGACACCGTACTGAAAAGATTCAGTATGGAAGATTCCAAGCGCGGTAACCTACCGGCTTGTCACGGGATCACCCTCTCTAAAGAGATGTCTCCCAAGACTGATTTGGAGAGGGATCGCATGTCTATTATACCCTACGCTTCTGCGGTAGGCTCTATAATGTATGCGATGTTGTGTACCAGACCGGATGTAGCTTATGCACTGAGTGTAGTAATCCGGTATCAGTCAAACCCTGGGGAGAAACATTGGATAGCAGTAAAGAACATTCTCAAGTACCTGAGGAGGACTAAGGAGATGTTCTTGGTGTATGGCGGAAAAGACCTCCAGATCGAGGCCTTTACTGACTCCAGCTTCCAGAGTGACAAGGATGATTCCAAGTCCATGTCGGGTTTTGTCTTTACCCTCAATGGAGGGGCGGTGTGTTGGAAGAGTTCCAAATAGGAAACCGTTGCAGACTCGACTATGGAAGCGGAATACATCGTTGCATCTGATGCCGCAAAAGAAGCTGTCTGGATGAGGAAGTTCTTGAAAGAACTTCAGGTGGTTCCGTCCATTGTTGACCCAATACCTCTGTATTGCGACAACAACGGGGCTATAGCTTTAGCGAAGGAACCCAGGTCCCATCAGAGATCCAGGCACATCTTGAGGCGGTATCACCTGATCAGGGAGATCGTGGATCGCAAGGAGATCGAGGTTCGGAGGGTTGCTTCAGAAGAAAACACTGCAGATCCATTCACCAAGGCCCTACCCCAGACTCAGTTCGAGCGGCTGATCGAGATGATAGGTCTTCGATACGCCAGTACATGGCCTTAGTGCAAGTGGGAGATTGTTAGTGTATATGCCCTAGAGGCCATTACTGTATCATACTAGTTTGTATATTACTTAATGGAAGCTTGGGATATTCACCTTGTATAAACAATCTTGCTCAATATAGTAGTATGCTACTTGGTTTGTTTCTACTTCAATGTGTACTTGTGTTTATTTCAGTATATCACTTATACGCCTTAGTGGAGCCCTTAGGATCTTTGCTTGATTACCAGCGTTGTGATGGCAGTCACACTAGTGGGGGCTGGGTAATCTATAAGCACATCCTTATACAGGTCCCTAGTCGCAGGACTATCGAGACAGGGCATCGATACTCCGGAGTAGACTAGCGTATGCGCTTCTCATCCCAGTGTGGGAGATGGTCTGTCCCACAGCCATCAGTACGTCGTACTGGAGATAGTATACGGGTGCTCGTTAGGTTATGAGTACACTGGACAGGACTCGTCGGGAACTGACAGGTTGGTACTATACCTATCGTCAGTTATCAGTTCCCAGGTGACATGAGTACAGCTTAGTCCGCTGACTTGACACTGGCACTTCGCCTCGAGTGTGTTCCCACTGCACTTTGATCACTACCCTACCACGGCTCAAAGGAGTCGTGCAAACAGGTGGTGGTTGGGTGCAGTCCCGAAGCACTTGGAGGCAGTGACGGTTAGACAGGATTCGTCTCTCCCGGTATTGGGGGTTGACATCGCGCTGTGTCTAGGAGAGCCATTACACGAGTAGTCCCTGGCCAGGGCAAGCGAGATATACTGGTAGGTTTCCAGTGTTATCTCAGGGTGTTTTGGGCTTCACTCCGACACGACTTGTACCGCTATTGGGGGACTGACGTTTTACCGCCCCCTAGGCCCGACATGCGATGTATCAGACGAACAGACCGGACTGTACGGAGACTGTCACATTCAGACTCAGTAGGAGTTCAGATGGGGTTTCACCTCGTCAGCCTTCTTGTCGACATCTACCTGGGGACCGTTACGCACAGCTAGTGCCGCTTGCGGTCTGTGGTTAAACCCACTGCCAGCGTAGTGTCGAGTCTTTAGAGTCCCACACAGAGGGTATTCGCCTCTGGGCAAAACAGAGTAGAGGTCGCATGGTTTTGCGACAGGGTTCGTTCTCATCCGCGCACTTGTGCACGTTTGGAGTCCGGACGGATATTACTGGCTGGCTCTGGTTTGAGTCAGATGCTGGTATATGTTTTGGGGTTGCTTTTATCTCAGTATTCATGTTCCTCGGAACGAGGATGCAGGTGTGTATGCACGGTTATTTGAGAAAGAGGAAGATGACTTTCATTAGGGTTTCGGAACGGGTGCGTATGCACAGTTGACAGTCGTCTTTTTCCAAACCCTAATGGATTTGTATTATATCAATTAATAATATATAATAAAATGAAATTGTGTCATGGTTGGTTTTTGTTGACTTGTTGACCATGGTTGACTTGTTGACCATGGTTGAAGTTTTGACCATCATCATTACAAAAGAAATATGCTCTTTGATTCTAGCAAATTCATTTAATGTTTGAAATGATAATGGTCATTCTAAAACTTTCCATCAACCTTTTCATTTTCATTATTATTATTATTGATAATTCTTTTTCTTTTGCATTATGGTTGCAAGAAAGAAAAAGGATAGCTCATTCTGTCATAACCATTCTCTCTCTTCATTTCATCTTCTTCTTCCTCTAGCTAAAGAGAACCCTTCTCATGTGTTGAGAATCCTTCTCTTTAAAAAGAAAAACAACCCCTAGTCACTCTCTACTCATTCTAGGATCAAGGTTTAGCAAGCCGGAAACCCTAGTTCACTCAAAGCACGAGGAAGAGCCCAAAGGTTGAACTCTCGAGGTGGATCCATCTTCGACGGAAGAAGGCGACAAGAAGAGAACCATCAACCTCTACAAAGTTTGAAGAAGAAGGAGTTCAAGTTTAGGTATAACCATCTCCATCCGAGTAGCTAACTCTCTTTAGCAAAGTATGCTAGTTTTAGTTTAGTCAAAGATCCCGACTTTGCTTAGTCCATGTTGCCCCTTGCGCTAAAAATTTGATTTTTATACCGTTTCCGCCTCCCCGTAAGAACCGGGGGTCGCAACGTGGACTTACACTATCTATGCAACAGAAAGGAAACAAGCAGCTACCATCCACTATACCTTGACGAAGGCCAACAAATATAGCATGAATACTACGTGCTACCCATTTGAAACGACGGAGGGCTACAGCTGGTTTTTGGCGAAAAACCTTTAACGTAATGAATTTGATCTCTTTGAAGGAACCTGCTAGCTTTTTACAAAAATATAGTGGTGTCACGACCCGAATATTTCGACTCGTGACCGGCACTTAACCCCGCTACGTCTACAGGCGTAACGCGACTAAGTAAGCCGAACCCAGAAATCAAAACCCTATATAAGTAGCGAGTGTTGAAAACATTTAGAAAACCTTAAATAATTCAATAAGTTCTTTTAAAGTTATGTCATCATTTAAATAATTTTGGCAGCATTTCCTTTGTAAAAGTAACCCCGAGACCGGGTATAAAACAGGATATGAGTGAAAATGAGATATAATGAAACAAAACATTCCCAAACGGGAGCAATCACGCCCAACGACGGAAACCATCATCATAAGAGTAATATACGACGCCGTAGCGAAGAATGAGCAATAAGTAAACATCACAGAAATATAAACTGCATATAAAAACAGTTGGCTCCCACGAGTTCGACACCAGAATACAAAATATACATCATCGTCCTCACACAGTATCTAAGTCCAGTACATAAATGGTAGATGGAGAATACTAGATACAAAAAGGGGTACAATAAAAGTAATCAGATACCATAACCCACCTAAAAGCAAAACAGCTCTCGCACCAACTGTAGTGGTATCTGTAGCCAAAAGATGCAAAAGGCAGCCTGCCGCGACTACTCTGAAGGGCAACCTGCAAATACTGTGGCACAACGGGGGTGAGTTGCCAACTCGTGAATAGAGATAACATATAAAGGTAATCGCGAGCATGCACGTACTGCGCTACTCTGTCATATGCCAGCAAGTAAAATCTATATGCGACATGCAGTAGGTGCAATAATCATGCAAATGCTCTGTCTGGTAAAACGGCTACAGGATGAAATGCATGATAAACAATGCTGAGCATGAGATAAACAACATCTACATGGAAATATCAACATGGAAAAATAATCGGTGCCCCAAACTGCACCCAAATCCCAAATAAACTCAGGCGCCGGCACTCTCCTCGGCCCTCAAATCCTGTAAATCTCTGAGAATCACGAGTGCCCAACATCGGCACTCAAAATATCATAAAATACTCGTGTCCAGCATCGACACACAAATCCTCAATATATCGGGCTCCGTGAGTCCGGATCAGCCCACGGGCCCCGTCTGCAGTATCGGCCCTCGGCCCCGGCAGTTCGGATCATCCCGCATCCATCTCTCGACTCTGGTCAGTATCATCCGGATAACCGCCAGGTCCAACCAATCACCGGTAGGTAGTAGTCCCTCTGCCAGGCTCACTGTCTACTGCACAGCGAAACCGTTCTCGCCCCGGGGTACCATACTGGGTCCACCACGAACCCGCAAACGGATCATCCAACTCCTCGAATCGGGTTTCAAGCACACGTCTCAGTACCGAGAAAACACGTGGTGGACGCACCAAAATATCATATCACGAGGAACCGGGTTTTCAAATAGTGCATCTTTTCTTTAATTAATTCCACGGTCCTCCAAACCAGAAATCACATGGAAATCCAACACCAATGAGTAACTCAAATGCGATGTGCTATGTACATCAAGTCATAATGTAGGTACAAGGGAGAACCGCTTTTTAAAATAGTTTCAGTTTTCAAAAACATCTTGCGGCTCCCAATTTCTATGAAATCATAACGAATCATATATGAAATGAACTACAGCAATATAATCATGGCAATTCTACAGTGAGTGTGTCATGGTAATTACTAACGCTGTGTGTGTAACATGCAGATTAGTGCTCGTGCAACATGAACCGTTAGTAATAGTGCGGTGTTCTATCAATTCTAAGTTTACATACATATGGCAGGGAATGCAGTATGCAATAATAGTATACATGACAGTCAATGTAGGTAAATGCAATATATAACTATAAGGTCCTATCAGCCCTGACGCATAACGCCATGCGGGCGATATCCCCGTAGATGTTAAATTTACTCACCGAAGTCTCGCGCTAAGTGTAGCCGACGACTTGCTTTCCCTTCTTCGCCGCGTCCGTCTCACTCGCCTGCGAACCTAGAATCACACAATATATCACATATAAGCTCAAATCCACAAAAACGTGATATTAAGGTCAAACTAGAAACCCGCGTCACAAACCAAGCGCGCGTGTGCGCGATACGCTAAAACGTGTGATTACGCGCCTGAAACTACCCCGACGCGTCGCGATACGCAGAAACCCCAAACCACATGCGTATCACGCGTGTCGCGAAGGTTTAAAATACGAGAAATAGGGTAATTAGCTCCAGATTTCCCTACAGCAAGAATCACACAAAATTATACATGCCATGAGTCTAATGGTAGCAGCAGACACCAATAGAGACAAACCCCAACCCAAACCCTCCCTATCTGGCCGCAATTTGCGGCCAGATCCAATTTTCCGGCGGCCTGAACAAGTCATATTGGGGTCGGGTTCTACCTGGGGGATCAGCACCTAACCACTATACTGTAGTCATCTCAAAATTATTCTGAACCCACTGAATCGATAGCAGTTAACAGAAGGTCAAAATTTGCTTAAAAACGATGAATTTGCATCAAATAGGGATCTAGGGGTATTTTAGTGCAATGGGGGGTTAAGCTAGGTTAACAGGGCCCTAACAACACTCCATCAACCTACTAAAATCAATTCATACATCACTTGATCAAAGTTCCCACTAACCACCACATATCGCACTAAAACGCACCAATAACCACTAATCGAAGCTAAGCTACACTAATTAAGCAAACTAGGGAGTAAGTTCGGGAAGTATACCCCACACTTGACCCTAGGGATCTGGAGAAAGAAGAAGAAGTGGAGGGAAGGAGCTGCAGCTGGAGTTGTGGCTGTTGCTGCTGCTAACTGCTGCTACTGCTGCTCACTGGTGCTGCTGCTGTGATGCTTGCTGTTGCTGCTGAGATGGTTGTTGCTGCTGCTGTGGATGCTTGCTGCTGCTGCTATGGGTGCTTGCTGTTGCTGCTGAGATGGTGTGGGTGTGTGAGTGTGAGAGTAGGGTTGAGAGAAAAGAACACAAGAATGAGAGGGAATCATAACTCCAAATGTCAACCCCTCCACTCTCTCTCTTCATTAAATGCAAGCATGGCTTTTGCCATGATGCATTCTCTCTCTCTCATTCTCACCAAATCAACACTCAAAAGGGAAATTCAAATTAAAGCAACCATCAAATAACTAATTAAACTTAATTAAAACCCAAAAGACTTAATCCCCATGATTAAACCTACCATGGTTGCTAATCATGGTATTACCTCATTTTAAAACCCTAGTTTACATGCACATGTGTGTGCAAGCCTAGGAAAATTCTAGAAAAATATTTATTAAATTGGGAAAAATATTTGAAATTCAATTTGGTAAACTTTTTATTAAAAACCCTTTATTTAAATATAAATAGCCACTAAACGCATCCTAAGGTGTTACAAGTGGCAAAAACCTTTGCTAAAGAGGTCACTCCCGATGAAGGGATCTCGGTTCTTTCCTCGTCGAATAAGGTGCAGGATATTCCAACTGAATTCCGCGATGCAAAGCAACAAGTAATCGACTATAGTGAAGTTATTACCCTGACGCAAACTTCTGCCCAAGGGGTCACTCCCGGTGAAGGGATCTCGGCCCTTGCTTCGTCGAATGAGGTGCAGGATATTCCAACTGAATACCACTGTGCAAAACAAAAGAAAACGTCTTTGTAATAACACTTTTTGAAAACTGTTCCAACAACGTCAAACAGGTTTGTTTTCCTTGCATTGATCAAAATCATCGCAGTCCCATCAATTAATCACACCAGAAAAGAACGAAAATAAAATGTACGTATATGCCATCCGCATTCGCCACTTGGTCCCGTCATCACCCGTTAGGTTACTTAACTAACGACAGAGCGGGGACTGGACTAGCACGGGTGTAAAATATATACAACATCTACTAGTATATATACCAATATACAATAATCGCTCCAGGCATGATAAATGCAACATCACAGAAAAGTAATAAGCATCACAGAACAATACAGATAATCTGGGAGCCCCGGGTTTCACAAAGCCGCAACTGAAACCCGACGTTGCCCTGGTCGTGTGGATAGCCTGTGCAATGAAAACCTAGACCCCTACGGATGCGGCAAGTTACCCGCCAAAACATGAAGCGAGGCAGCCCCCTTCAACAAAGTGAATGGACCACCAAGCACTTCACGGAATCCGGTAACTTGAGCACCCCTCTTGGGTCAACCTGTACCCCCTACGAGTGAGGCGAATAGCCTGCCAATTCTAGAGTGAGGTCCCCTGCCTCTCAAAGCCATGAGATGCGGACCCGTTGCCCTCCAGAACCCGGCTATCCGTGCACTCCGTCGCATTGTAATCCTAGTACATAAATGAAAATATGTACAACGGGTACATCGACCTCAACCCGATCGTGACCCAAAAGAATAATATACAAACAGGCAGCGACGGCAGTCCACATGTTGGACGCTCGCCCCGTAATATCAAATGTATAAATAAATCCAAACTGCACTAACATTGCACGCAAGCTATCCACCACGACAATCCGCAACATCACAGCACAACATAGAACATCAACGCGAATGTCACGTTCGAAAACCCGTCTAAAAGGACTATAGCAATTAGACAAGATTTACCGCTTGAATGACATTCACGGTCGCAGATATAACGTAAGCATTGTGAACTAACACATTTAAAATTCCGATCGACAAAACTACCCGAAGTGGGCCCCATGTACAAATCCAGTACTCTAACAAATCTGGCCCAAACAAAATATTCCAGAAACCACAATTCCACATGAAAGACACCCAGAAGAAAAATGGTGCACTGAAGCCCCAAAATGGCGGCGGAACCGTGGCAAACCCATGGGTTCTGCGGCGGTTCCGTGGCGGTTTTGTGGGATCAGTCTACCAAATTTCTTCTGAAGTCTTAGAAAAGCCTGCTCGATTTTCTGACATACTCAAAATAATTTTTAGACGACGAAAAAATTTCGACGGAAACTTAAAATTTGGAATTGCAGTTTTGGAAATTTTGTTCGATCGATATTTTAAAAATGTTAGAAGAAGCTAGTAAACGTTACTGGCGTGGCTCTGATACCATGTAAGTCTATGCCAGCGCCCCGGCCAATAATCCGAGGCCAAACGCGGAATAAAAACTTTTTCATAAACTGGCGCTAACATAGACTGTCACCCGGATCGTACCATTAACACTAAACTAGCAATCTACAAAATGATAGAATAGCTATACCGATCGATCCGTGTCTTTCGGTCTTTAGCCATCATCCCACGCTCCTCGCGGCATCTCCGATCTCCTGTCTCCTCGTCGAGGTGGCACCACGTCAACGAATCTTTATACGGGCTCCCGCCTCTAAACCGAGGCAACTCAGGCATGAAGTTTGCTAGCCGACATGTCCAAGATTGAAGCAGAGAGTGTGTAGAATACTTTGTCTCAAAGAACCCAAGCCATTGGGTAAAGGTAAATTGAAGTTGCCATTTTGGGTGAAGAAATGAACTTAAAATTAGCAAATGAATCAAATTTCCTCATAAAATGAGGCTCGGCCAAAGTGGGGGCTAATATGGGTTCGGCCACATCATGGGGAGGTGAGCACAAGGAGCAAAAGGTGACCACATCCAAAAATATCACAACTAATATCTTACAAAGATCTTAAGCTTGGACAAAAGAACTTAATGCAAAAATGAGTCACTAAAACACCTCATCCAATCTAGAACCTCCTGGTTGCTTCTGGAGCCCCGGTGACCACAAAAAAACCCCTCGTTTACAAAAGGCCACATTTGCAAGAAACCCCTCACAACAAGGAATTCAGCCAGGAAGGAAAAAAAGAAAAAAAGGCCAAAACAAAGATACAAACTGGCAACTTCAAAAAGCGATCCCGGATAACCCCACTATAGTATATACATACCCGCATTTGTATTCCGACCGAATATAAAATGCAATGAGACAAAAATACTCCTACACAATATAATACTAGGTCCGGCTTAAACCAATGCCTACTAGTATTATCTGTCCGAACTATGACACGTGCACGTGCATGTTCGAATCCTGCCATAAAACCATACGGCCTCTACAACGTTTCGCCCGAACTTGGGAAACAATCTGTGGGGGACTCTAAAAACTCGTCAATACTCTGGCAGTGGGTTTAACCACAAGCCGTCAGTGGCACTAGCTGTACGTAACGGCTGCCCATGTATTGACAGAAAGGGAAGCCGATGAGCGAACTCATCCTGGAACCCTACTGATCCTATCAGTGATAATATCCGTACAGTCCGGTCCGTTCGTCTATGAGCATCGCATATCGGGCCAGGGGGTTGGTAACGTCAGACCCCCAATAGCGGTATAAGTCGTGTCAGAGTGTAGCCCATAACACCCTGAGATACTACTGGAGTACCTACCAGTAAATCTCCTGCCTCGGCCGAGGGGTTTGTGTAATGGCTCTCCTAGACACAGCGCGATCTCACCCCCAATACCGGGAGAGACGAATCCCCTGCCGATCCGCTCACTTGCCTCAATGTGGTTCGGGACTGTACCCAAATAAAACATGTTTGCATGACTCCTTTGAGCCGTGGTAGGGTAATAATCAAAGCACAGTGGGAACTCACACGCGACAAATGATGACCTCAGGTCGATGGACTAACCTGTACACATGTCACCTAGGAACTGCTATCTGACGCTAGGTATAATACCAACTAGCAGGTTCCCGGCGAGTCCGGTCCGGTGCACTCATAACCCAATGAGCACCTGTATACATCTTAGGTGATCCAACTGACACCAATGGCTTGTGAGACCGACCACCGCCCCTCGTCGGGGTCTCGACTGTATACACTAGTCTACTCCGGAGTATCGATGCCCTGTCTCGAAACTCCCACGACTAGGGACCACATTTAAGGATGTGCTTATAGAATACCCAACTCTCATGTATATGATCGCCATCATACTGCTAGTAGTCAAGCAAGAATCCTAAGGGCTCTATCAACGTGTAATAGTGATCATGTCACCTAAAGCTGTATACGATGATAAAGGCAAACCAGATAGCATACTATCATCTCGAGCAAGACTGTCCTACCGATATAGGTCCTCCTCAATCATTGCAATCACGTGCCTGCGATCCAATAATTGACTTCGAGGGCACTACATCCAACAGAAGAAAGAAGGGAGGTGAGTGTAGTGAGAAGAGGGGGGTGACGGGATTCTCGTGGGGAAAAGAATATATACAGAGAAGGGAGAGATGTGGGATCAGTTAAAGAAAATCTTTTAAAGAAAATTTAAAACGAAATAAAATATACTAATATAATTTTTAACAGTTGAAAATCTTAAGAATAAAATATTTACTGTAATTGAGATTTTTGGCTAATACAAAAATAGTCCAAAACACGCCCGGGTCGGGTCTAAAATTATAGTTTGAAAATACGGTTAATATACATGTCAACCAAAACCAAAATAGGATATCCGGGTAACGAAAATGCATACTTCCAAGAACGGATACACGTAGAGTGCACGTAGCAATCCAAACGAGTCCGTTTCACTGAACGGAACGAGAACACGATGTACGGATGCTACAACAGGGTTAGGGGTATAGTACAGGCCATGCAAGATACTTTTAAAATATTTTATTTGACTTTATTTGTCATACTAAAAATGCAGATGCCAGAAATAATGCCAGTATGTAGTATAAACAATATTAAAAGTGCACGGATCCTCGTAACTAGCCGGGATAAATCATAAATAGGAATTAATACGGTTTCCAGCAAGCGGGTCGGGTCGGATGCAAATACAGATACCAATTACACTATTCACACCCAAACAACAATAAATCAAGAAAAAACCATAAATAAAGAAATATCCAAAATAGAACTGGTATAAATGAACTAGGGTGTTACATTATACCCAACTACAAAAGAATTTCGTCCTCGAAATTCCCAAAACAAGAAAAATAAACAAACATGAAACTACGAGAAGAGGTGTGGAAACTTCTGTTGAATCTCATCTTCTCGTTCCCAAGTCGATTCTCCGTGCGAGCGATTCTCCCATGAAACAAGTACGAGCGGGATAACCTTGTTCTTGGGGACCTATTCCCTTCGATCAACAATCGACATCGATCGTTCTTCATAGGTCAAATTCTCCCTTATAGTCAGCTCCGAATGATCTAGTACGTGTGTTTCATCTCGAACATACTTACGGTGTTAAGATACATGCAACACGTTATGAAAATTCGCCAAAGATGGTGGTAAAGCCAATCGATAAGCCACTTCTCCAACATGCTCAATAATCTCGAAAGGCCCCACGAATCGAGAACTAAGCTTGCCTCGACTCCCAAAACGAATCACTCCTCTAGTCGGTGATATCTTTAAGAATACAAGATCACCAACGACGAACTCTAGAGGTCTTCTCGATGTATCGGCCTAACTCTTCTGCCGATCTTGTGTTTCCTTCAAGTGATTCCAGATAGTATTAACTTTCTCCATGGTTTGCACGATCAAATCCAGTCCCAACAATCTTCGTTCTCCAACATCGTCCCAACAAATAAGTGAACGACATTTGCAACCATACAATACTTCGAATGGATCCATCTGAATAGTCGCCTGGAAGTTGTTATTGTACGAAAACTCCACCAAGTGTAGATGATCCTCCCATGAACCCTTGAAGTCTAACATGCAAGCTCTCAACATGTCTTCAAGAGTTTGGATCATTCTCTCTGACTGGCCATCTGTCTGGGGATGATAAGCAGTGTTAAACTTCAATCGCGTCCCCAAACTTTCCTGTAAACTCCTCCAGAAGTGCGATAAGAATTGGGTATTATGATCGGAAATGATGCTCACAGGTACTCCATGCAATCTCACAATCTCCTGCATTTACCGCTCTGCCAACGCTTCCATCAACTGACCAACTCGAAACGGTATGAATTGAGCTGCCTTGGTCAGTTGATCAATAATCACCCAAATTACATTGTTGCCCATTGGACTCCGCGGTAAAGCTGTCACAAAATTCATGGTTATATGTTCCCACTTCCACTGAGGAATCGGAAGTGGTTGCAATAAACCAGCTACTCTTTGATGTTTAGCCTTAACTTGCTGACACACCAAGCACTTCGTTACAAAGAGGGCAATCTCCCTTTTCATGCCTTCCCACCAGAAATGCTATCTTAGATCACGGTACATCTTCATGCCTCCTGGATGTACGGAATATGTGGAATTGTGCACCTCTTTCATAACTTCTTCACGAATACCTCCTTTCGGCACTCACAAACGGCTACCATACCGCAACGAACTATCTTCATGAATCAATAAGTCCGTTCGAAGTCCCGCTTCAACCTGTTCTCGAAATTTCTGCAATCTTAGATCGTGCGACTGCGCTGCTTTAATATTATCGATCAATGACGACTGTACCTGCAGCTGCATCAACCGTCCTGAAGAATTCGGTAACACGATCGCCAAATCAAATCTCCGAAAATCATCGATAAGCTCTCTCCATGCAGTCAACATCCGAATTGCTGGCAACCGATTAAGCGCATCCGGCACTATATTAACTTTCCTCGGATAGTACTTAAGATCAAGATCATAGTCAGCCATCAGCTCCAACCATCTGCGCTGTCTCATGTTGAGCTCTTTCTGTGTGAACACGTACTTTAGGCTTTTGTAATCGGTGAATACTTCGATCTTTTCGCCCAATAAGTAGTGTCTCCAAATCTTCAAAGCGAAAATCATTGCTGCAAGCTCCAAATCATGAGTTGGATAATTCTTCTTGTCACGACCCGAAATAGCTCGTGACTGGCACTTGAATCATATGAAGTCTATGTTAGTTATCTATATGCCCTAGAGGCTATTGTTGTACATATGATGTATATTATAATGGATGCTTGGATATATATAGAGAGGACTTTCTTGCTCGTCATGATAGTATGCTATTTGGTTTCACTTTATCTTAACATGTTGACTTATATTAGTTTACTGTCTTACTCTCACATGTTGATATAGCCCTTAGGATATGTACTCGACTACTGGGACTATGATGAGATCATACTAGTGGGGCCACGGTAGTCGATGAGTACATCCTATAACTGTTCCTAGTCAAGGGTGTGTCGAGACAGGGCATCGATACACCAGAATAGACTAGCGTATACACATCTTGACCTATATGATGGGCGATGGATGATCCCATATCCATCGGTGTTTGACATCAAGGATGGTGTACAGGTGCTCAGTGGAGACTGGGTACACTGGACAGACTCGCCGAGAACTCCCAGATGGTATTATACCTCGCGTCAGATGGCAGTTCTCCGGTGACACTGGTACATGGTAGTCTGTAGACCCGAGATCGTCATAGAGTCTTGTGTGATTCCCACTGTGCTTCGATTTCCACCTTACCACATCCATGAGGGCGTGCAAAACGGTGGCTTTTGGGTACAGTCCTGAATCACATGGAAGCAATGAGCGATAGGAGGGGATTCGTCTCTCCCGGTATAGGGAGTTGATGTTGTGCTGTGTTCGATTGGCTATAACTGGAAGTCCCTGGCCAGGGCGGATATTGAGTACTACTGGTAAGTGTTATCAGTAGGTTCTCGACCTGTTATGAGCCTCACATCGACACGACTTATCGGTTACTGGTGTCTGACGTATACCACCCCTAGACTTGATATGCGACATATCAGACGAAGAGACCGGACTATACGGGAGTGTTACTGATTGGATTCACAGGAGAATGTACATGCTTGATTGTTGATCTTCTGATCGCTCAATACTTGGGTGGCTGTTACGTTTAGCTGACCACTTGCAGCTTGTGGGTGTTTGATATGATCATCACCTGCTACCGGCGTATTGACGATTCTTTAGAGTCCTACACAGAGGTTTCTTGACTCAGGCAAAACGGAGTAGGGGCACATATGTGATATGTGCATGACCGAGGATAACGCGATATGAGATCCCGTATTATATTCTTGGGATATTATAATATGACCCGGATCATCGGATCAAGTGTTGATTTGATGAATCGGTACATGAAATATTAGTCGGTTATATTCGATATAGCCGGATTGTCGGATCAAGTGTTGATTCGATAATTTAATGTATAATAATATATATGATATATTGCATTACATTATCTAATATTGGCTCGCTTTATTGATTCATTTTCTCACCGGATAATACATTGATATATATGCGATATATGTTAATTGTATTATTTTCTTTTGTTACAAATATATATTATATATGTGATATATAATATTGTAACATGATATGATTACTAATGCAACATGTTTAGTGGAGATTAAACAAGATTAGGGTTTGATTTGGGATAGTTTTTTCTTGATGTTTCTAGTAGGTTTCCTTTTGTTTTGAGCTAAGATATTATGGTTGATATTTTCTAGTGACTCATCCTTAACCCAACTCAAACCTTTAGCCTTAGTTAATTCTCTATGTAAGTCGATGTACAACACTCCACGACTTGCGGGGAGGCGGAAATATGAAAAACGATCTTGTTCTTTGCTTAAACATCGACTAACCGCATGAATCGAAGCTAAACGATAACTAACATCAAACATAGAAGTTCTAAACTACTATGTAAAGGGATTATACCTAAAGAACCGTGTCCTTCGTCTTTACGAACTCCACCTCCTCCTCGGCCTTCTCCAAGTAGTAGACGATCCACCACGAGAGCTTAACTCCAAGCTTTGCCTCTAAACTTGAGGCAACTAGGTATCTTTAAGTGCTAATCAAAGTACCTAGATGAAATAGAGTATGGTTATGGATTAAGTAGTCTAACTAATCCTTGTACTCAACACATGAGAGGGGAGGATTAGGGTTTGAAGAGAGAGAGCTTGAGGAGAGAGAAGATGAACATAATAATGAGAAGAGAAAATGAGTTATCATAATATATATCAAGCATTTTATTTTATCAAGAAAAGAAAAGAAAATGATTTACAACCATGCTTGATAAATATCTTGTGGTGATTCATCACCATGAGTCATTAAGCAATTATGAAGCATTAATGACATGGATGAATCATCCATATGACTCACTAATCTTATTCAATGTATATGCCACCTAAACCTCCTTAGTCACCATCTTCTAGAAGCTTCTCGCGCAATTACGAGAACGTCCCTCCTATCCGTGAAAACACGGAAAAACTTTAGACTGTATAAATCCAATAACCGGATACTAGTAACTGGCTTAAACCAAAGCCGACTAGTAAAAACTGTCCGAAAGTCGTACGTGCGTAAACACACGTATGCGTCCGAACCCTTGTCGTAAAACCATACGACCTCTATATCGTTTCGCCTGGAGTAGGGAAACTCTCTGCGTGGGACTCTAGAGACTCGACTACTACGCTGGCAGTGGGTTTAACCACAGACCGCAAGTGGCACTAGCTGTACGTAACGGTCTCCAGGTAGATGTCGATAAGAAGGCCGATGAGGAAACCCATCCGAACTCCTACTGAGTCTGATGTGACAATCTCCGTACAGTCCGGTCCGTTCGTCTAAGACTATCGCATATCGGGCCTAGGGGGGCAGCAAGCGTCAGTCCCCTAATAGCTGTATAAGTCATGTCGGAGCGAAGCCCATTACACCCTGAGAAATGTAACCCTTCGAAAATCGTTTAGGCAGTTTTTCGGTAATCGGCTAATTTTTCGGCTTTTTCCGTAAAAAGTCAAAATAGGTATTTTTCATTGTAGACCTAATTATACAAAATTTAGATAAGATATTACTATAATTTTGTCACTAAAATGTCACTTATAATTTTCTAGTTAAATAAAAAAATTTCGTAATTAATTATTTTTTTTATTATTTTAAGCTTTTAAAAATACATTAAATTAGTGATAAATACAAATTTAATTAGGTAAATTTCATAATTAGGAATCTTTATAAGATAAAATAGAGTGTTAATAAATTGTATCATAACTTTATAAGATTTTGGTTTTATGGTTGGAAATTTAGTGAAAAAATGATGTAAAATGGGGTTTTTTTGTAAAAAGTTGATGTGAAAAGCATTAAATGAGAACATAAAGGGTTTTTTTTTGACCTAGAAACTTCCACAAAACTCCCACAACCTCCCTCCCTTGCTCCAGGACGAGCTCACTGCTGGAAACACCATTTTCCCCTCTCTTTCTTGCTTCAAAATTGCTTCAACAATCAACAAAAATCCACAAAAATACACAATTTTCTTCACTAATTCTAACCTAAATCCCATTCCACTTCTTCCCAAACCCTAATTTGTTTAGAAGGTTGAGAAAAGAGGTGTCTTAGAGGCTAGTGCAAATTAGGAATGATCACTTGTGAGGTATAATCTTAATCTAGTGTTTAATTGTAGTTTAAGCTTGCTAGATTTTGTAGTTTAAGTGTGAAATTTGGGTTAATTTGTTTGCTCATGATTTTCAAGAGAGGTGTTGATGCCCTAGTTAGGGTTTGTTGTAGGATAAGTGGGTTTAAGTTAGGTTAGTGGTTATCTAATTAGCTAGAATGGTTAATTGTGCGATGTTACGCTCGCTAGATCGATAAAATTTCGATATTTGCGTCGAATCGGTATGAAATTGCTTACTAGATTTTTATAAAAATTAGGATGTGATCAAATTGCGTTATATTAGCGATATAATTAGCTTCTTATACGACTATTTGAGTGCATGAATGCAGGGTTTTGTCTAGCCGGGTTTTAGTTTTGTCGATTTCCCCGAAAAGACGATTCTAGTTAAGATTTAGCGATTTTCGTGTGTTTTCCCGCGCACCGAGTGCACGTTATGTTTAATTCGAAAGCGTCGGTATTGGTATATTGTGACTTGCATCGTTTTAGGATATATAATCTTATGCTTGGTGTTGTGCAAATTTAGGATCGATCGGGGAAATATCGGACACGGCGCGTAAAGGCAAGGCGGTGGTCGGATCGGATTAGCGGAGATTTCATGTGAGTAGATGTATTCATCTATGGGGGAATCGTCTGGATGGCGCGAGGCACCCCCTAGTTAGGATTACCCTATTTCTTACGAGACTTGTATTGGTAGATAGCTTACCCCTTTATTGCATTGCATACCCTCACAGCTAACCGTATACTAAATTGCATGGACATTCATATAACATTCATATACACATATGCGATAACACTTCATAGGAAACGAACACCATTACCATTGGTATCTGTTGCACGCGCACTATTCATGTGACACACACACCTTTGGTAATTGCCATGCCACGTGCACTATAGAACCTGGTTAACTTAGTATCGCCACTTGCATTCATACAATATATATGAAATTGCATAGCTTGCATATACCATTATCATCATATTTACATAGATTTCTAGCCAAAATTCATATCGTATACATTGATATCATAGACATTTATCATATATAACATGTGAACATTATGATTTTCTTGAGAATTTCAGTATTGCTGTGATTTCTGGATTTTTTTGGGAAAACCGCAAGAATTTAACAAAAGCTTATATTTATCATTTTTAAAACAGAGTTGCGGTTTTCTCGTGATGTATGTGTCGTCCACCATGAGTTTTCATGTTTTCTGTTGGATTTCGAGACCCGATTCGAGGAGTAGATGAACCGTCTCGGGTGCATGGTGGGCCCGGTATGGTACCCCGGGGCAAGAAGATCGAGTTGTAGACGATGAGCCTGGCAGGGGAAGACTACCTACCGGTGATGTCTGGCGCGGCGGATATCCGGAGGATACCGACCGTTGTCGTGATATTTGATGACATGGGCCGATCCGGACTGACGGAGCCCGATATTTGAGACATTGATACAGTGAGACATTGAGACAGATGGGATTTCATATTTGGTGTCGATGCTTGACACGGTTTTCAGATGATTTCTTGATGTTATTTAGCTATTATACAGATATCCTTTTTCTAAAAGATTAGAATGCAGAACTCTTAACATTTAAAACAGTTAAAGATTTATTAATGACATTGCATACATGTGCATGCATACTAGAGATATTATATCACATATGGACATACATGTTGTGACGCATTGCGTGCATTCTTACGATTGTCTTACCAGATGTTATATTCTACTCACGAGCTGGCAACTCACCCCCGTTGTGCCACAGTGTCTTGCAGGTCGGACTCATCAGTCTTGTAGCGGCGGCTATCTTATCATCAGCTCCTTTTGCTCAGACTCGCGACATCGCCCGTAGGTGGGTTGCGAGCACACTTTATTTCTTTTTGCTCCATCATTGTATCTAGTATTCTCCATCTACCACTTTCTATTTGTATATGCGACCTAGTGATGAGACTGAGAGATTTGTATATTTGTGGTTTCTTTTGGGTCGAGCTCACTTGAGCCGACGTGTGTTTTCTGGTATTTTGCATTTCTTTTATGCTCTTTTCTTGATATTACTTATATATTGCGTGTGGTTGTGATCCGCCTTGGGCGAAGAGCTAGCTCCCGCTTGGGGATGCCATTTATGATTATAGGTTATATATATATCTTGTTATACCCATTTTGGGGGATAGAAAATACAGGGGAGACTCTGCCGAAATTTTCGGAAATTTTTGATGTTTTTAAAAAGGGTTTCAATGCAACTTAATTGATTTAAAAACCGTTTTCATTTAAGGTTTTCCTTCACTCTCTTTTGATTTGGTTTAGATTTTCTGGGCTTTGGCTGACTCAGGTTACGGTACGCCTTTAGACGTCTCGTAATCTAAGTGCCAGTCACGCTCCGTACCTTCGGGTCGTGACAAAGTTGGTATCAGAGCGTAGGTTTTACCTTTCTGAGTGTAGGACGACCTTGGTAGATGGAGTAGATGACTTAAGCAGAGTGACGTAGCGTGGGTATGATCCGCGACATACTTACGATACGGTACTCCGCCTAAGTGACCTTAGGACATAATTGCTTGTATTTCTTTTCTTGATTCCTTGCATTCCTTGATTCAATTGCAATGTTCTTATCAGTCCTATTCCTTATTCCAGCTTCGATGCCGCCAAAGACTACGAGAGCTCAGCGGGCTGCCGCTAGGGATGAGATTCGAGCGGGCTCGTCTGAGGCGAGGATCGAGCGGGAGGATACGCCTACCCCTCAGGGTCATACTGATCCGCCTTATCCAGACCGTATTGCCAGATTAGAGGCCGGCATGCTAGAGTTGCGACAGATGATGGGATCTTTAGTTGAGTCCAGTCGGGCTCAGAGATCCGAGGACGTTCCTTCCACCGCACAGACCACGATCGTACCTGCTGCACAGATGGTCACTCCTGCTGCTACTATGGAGACTATCCCTGTTTCACTACAGGAGTTCATGAGATTGAGAACTCCAGCTTTTACCGGTATAGATGCGACAGAGGACCCACAGGAATTTCTTGATAGGATGGCTCGGAATTGCCGTTCGTTGAGGTGTTCTGATGATAGATTGGTGGAGTTTGCGAGTTTTCGTCTGGAGGGTCTTACCCAGACATGGTACGATTCAGTAGAGAGAGGCCGAGCTGCAGGTCTGTCTTCTATGACCTGGGATGAGTTTACATCTGCATTTCTTGCCCGTTTCCTTCCGGAGAGTGTCCGAGATGCTCGAGCCCGTAGTTTTGAGTCTTTGCGCAAGACTCCTGGGATGACAGTGTCGGAGTATGATATACAGTTTACCCAGTTGTCTCGATATGCTCCGTACCTAGTAGACACAGAAGAGAAGAGAATAAAGTGGTTTGTGCGAGGGCTTGATACACAGCTATTCCTTGCCATCGGCACCCAGCACTTTGACACATACGCAGCCGCGATGGATGCAGCCTTACTTTTGGAGGAGCGTATTTCTGAGACTCCGGTCGTTTCTGGGCCGAAGAGAATCCGTACTGATACGCCAGCTCAGCGGCAGATGGATAGACACCGTGATAGATTATTTCCGGGAGATGGTGGAGGCAGAGGATTGAGACGAGGTCAGTTATTTGGTTCATATCCACAGACCCAGCAGTCGTCTCCAGGATGTTTTCGGTGTGGGAGTCAGTACCACCGTGTCAGAGACTGTACCATAGGACGCCAGGGCACGGTGACAGTCCCGCATGTGACCTTACCACCCTTACCACCTACTCAGAGAGTTTTACTTCCTAGTCCTGATGATGCTTCACGCCAGCCAGATGCTTCTAGAGGCCGTGGGCGTGGCGGTCCGGTTCAGAGAGGATGAGGCGACAGAGGCAGAGGCAGAGGCCGAGGTAGAGGCAGAGGACAGCCAGCTATTAGCGGTGGACAGGCCCGAGTGTTCGCGTTGACTCCTCAGGATGCACAGGCATCCAATGCCGTCGTGACAGGTACTCTGCCAGTATGTTCTTTTGATGCACGGGTATTATTTGATCCAGGCTCCACACATTCCTATGTATCCACGTATTTTGCACCGAGGTTGGGCCGAGAGTCTTCTCCGTAAGATCAGCCGCTTGTCGTTATTACACCGGTAGGCGAGTCGTTTGTTGCTCGTTTCGTGTACCGATCATGTTCCGTTTGTATCGGGGAGAGAGATTCTTCAGTTGATTTGATTCTCCTCGATATGCTAGACTTTGACGTTCTTCTTGGTATGGATTGGCTAGCCACCTGTTATGCATCCGTGGACTGCCGTGAGAAAGCAGTCAGATTCAGTTTTCCTGGTGAGCCGGTTCTTGTTATTCCGGGAGATCGTAGCGCTACCCTTCCCAGCTTGATTTCTTCTCTCCACGCTGGTCAGCTCTTAAGAAAAGGGTGTTAGGGATTCTTAGCCTATGTTTGTGATACTAGCTCCACAGAGGTTCCGTTGGACCAGGTCCCTGTTGTGAGAGAGTTTCCTGATGTATTCCCTGACGAGCTGCCTGGTCTGCCACCAGAGCGCGAGATTGAGTTCTGTATTGACTTGATCCCCGGCACGGGGCCTATCTCTATACCGCCTTATCGGATGGCCTCGGCGGAGCTGAGAGAGCTAAAGGATCAGTTACAGGACTTGCTGGACAAAGGGCTTATCAGACCGAGTGTGTCACCTTGGGGTGCTCCCGTCTTGTTTGTTAAGAAGAAGGACGGAAGTATGCGCTTATGCATTGATTATCGTCAGCTGAACCGGGTTACTGTGCGGAACAGATATCCCCTACCCCGCATTGACGACTTATTCGATCAGCTCCAGGGTGCAGGGTTTTTCTCGAAGGTTGATTTACGGTCAAGTTATCACCAGTTGCGGGTTCGGAAGGAGGATATTCCGAAGACCGCTTTCCGTACTCGATATGGTCATTATGAGTTCTTGGTGATGTCGTTCGGGCTCACCAATACCCCAGCAACATTTATAGATTTGATGAACCGTGTATTCAGGCCGTATCTCGATCAGTTCATTATTGTGTTCATTGACGACATCTTGGTTTATTCTCGGAGCCGGGAGGAGCATGAGCAGCACTTACGTATCACATTGCAGACTTTGAGGGAGCATCAGCTGTTCGCCAAATTTTCCAAGTGCGCATTCTGGTTAGACAGTGTCGACTTCTTGGGTCATGTGGTGACGAGAGATGGTATTTGTGTGGACCCGAAAAAGATCGAGACAATTCAGCGTTGGCCTAGACCGGTATCAGTTACAGAGGTTCGAAGTTTTCTAGGTCTGGCCGGCTATTATCGACGTTTTGTCCAGGATTTCTCTCGCATTGCTGCACCGTTGACCGGGTTGACCCGGAAGGGGGTTCCTTTTGATTGGACCCAGGCATGTGAGGACAGTTTCCAGCAGTTGAAGACTCGTCTGACTACTGCACCAGTGTTAGCATTGCCTTCAGGATCAGGCGGGTTCGTGGTATATTGTGATTCTTCTCGAGTGGGACTGGGCTGTGTATTAATGCAGCACGACAGAGTTATCGCGTATTCTTCTCGGCAGCTGAGGAAACATGAGCAGAACTACCCCACCCATGATTTAGAGATGGCTGCAGTGGTATTTGCACTTAAGATCTGGAGACATTACCTATACGGTGAGTCGTGCCAGATATTCACTGACCACAAGAGTTTGAAGTATATCTTCCAGCAGCGAGACCTGAACCTGAGACAGCGCCGTTGGATGGAGTTGGTGAAGGATTATGACTGCGATATTCTATACCATCCGGGCAAGGCGAATGTGGTGGCAGATGCTTTGAGTAGGAGGCCCGGAGGTAGCTTATCTTGCATGAGCGCAGTACTGATGCAGTCGACGGCGGATTGGCAGGTTTTATGTGACAGCAGAGTACAGTTCGAGTTTACTCCTACAGGGGGACAGCTGGCCCATTTCAGAGCACGCCCACAGTTACTTGACCGTATCCGTGAGGCACAGTCCGGCGATGCCCCGTATCTTAGAGATTATTGAGCAGATTCGGCAGGGCAGAGTTTCTGAGTTCGTGATTGATGATCAGGGGATACTTCGAATTGGGACTCGACTGTGCGTGCCAGATTCAAAGGGACTGAGGCGTGATATTCTCGAGGAGGCACATAGATCAGTATACAGTGTGCATCCAGGTTCCACCAAGTTGTACCGTGATTTGAGAGAGGTTTACTGGTGGGACGGGATGAAGAAGGATATTACAGACTTTGTGTCGAGATGCCTGACTTGTCAGCAAGTCAAGGCCGAACACCAGAGGCCAGCCGGCGAGTTACAGCCTTTGCCCATCCCTGAGTGGAAGTGGGAGCAGGTCTCTATCGACTTCATTGTGGGTCTACCCAGGACCAGTCGAGGGTATGACTCTATTTGGGTGATTGTGGATCGACTGACGAAAGCGGCTCACTTTCTTCCAGTGAAGACCACTTTTGGATTTTCTCAGTACGCCCAGGTTTATATTGATGAGATAGTGCGACTGCATGGCGTTCTGACTTGCATCGTGTCCGACCGGGGCACCCAGTTTACCAGCCGATTATGGCAGAAACTTCAGGAAGCTTTGGGCACCCGATTGAGTTTTAGCACAGCTTTTCATCCGCAGACTGACGGTCAGTCGGAGCGTACTATTCAGACTCTTGAGGACATGCTCAGAGCTTGTGTTTTAGATTTCGGTGGTAGCTGGGATCGTCATTTGCCTTTGATCGAGTTCTCCTATAATAATAGCTTCCAGGAGACGATTCATATGGCACCTTTCGAGGCCTTATATGGGAGGAGATGTCGATCGCCTGTATGTTGGACAGAGCTCAGGGAGATCAGTATTTTGGGGCCGCAGATTGTACAGGAGATGACCGAGAAGATACAGCTGATTCGGGACAGGATGAGAACGGCACAGAGTAGGCAGAAATCATATGCTGACAGGCGCCGTCGCCGACTCGAGTTCGCTGTTGGTGATCATGTTTTCCTGAAGGTCTCTCCGATGAAGAGTGTGATGAGATTTGGGCGGAAAGGGAAGCTGAGTCCTAGATATGTTGGTCCTTTCAAGATCCTAGAGCGTGTTGGTCCAGTCGCTTATCGGTTAGCTCTTCCGCCGAGCTTCCCCGATGTTCACCTCGTATTCCATGACTCGATGCTCCGCAAGTACCTTCATGATCCTTCCCATGCGATTCAGCACCAGACGATCCAGCTAGAGCATGATCTTTCTTTCACCGAGCAGCCGGTTGTCATTTTGGATCGGCAGGTGAAGAAATTGAGGTCGAAGGTTATACCGTCCGCCAAGGTCCTTTGGCGTGGCCCGAACAGCGAGGAGGTCACCTGGGAGACCGAGGTCGAGATGAAGAAGAGATATCCCCATCTTTTTGAAGGTACGCGTAGTTAAATTCTAAATTCGGGGACCGAATTTCTTAAGGGGGAAGATTGTAACCCTTCGAAAATCGTTTAGGCAGTTTTTCGGTAATCGGCTTATTTTTCGGCTTTTTCCGTAAAAAGTCAAAATAGGTATTTTTCATTGTAGACCTAATTATACAAAATTTAGATAAGATATTACTATAATTTTTTCACTAAAATGTCACTTATAATTTTCTAGTTAAATAAAAAAAAATTCGTAATTAATTATTTTTTTTATTATTTTAAGCTTTTAAAAATACATTAAATTAGTGATAAATACAAATTTAATTAGGTAAATTTCATAATTAGGAATCTTTATAAGCTAAAATAGAGTGTTAATAAATTGTATCATAACTTTATAAGATTTTGGTTTTATGGTTGGAAATTTAGTGAAAAAATGATGTAAAATGGGGTTTTTTTTGTAAAAAGTTGATGTGAAAAGCATTAAATGAGAACATAAAGGGTTTTTTTTGACCTAGAAACTTCCACAAAACTCCCACAACCTCCCTCCCTTGCTCCAGGCTGAGCTCACTGCTGGAAACACCATTTTCCCCTCTCTTTCTTGCTTCAAAATTGCTTCAAAAATCAACAAAAATCCACAAAAATACACAATTTTCTTCACTAATTCTAACCTAAATCCCATTCCACTTCTTCCCAAACCATAATTTGTTTAGAAGGTTGAGAAAAGAGGTGTCTTGGAGGCTAGTGCAAACTAGGAATCATCACTTGTGAGGTATAATCTTAATCTAGTGTTTAATTGTAGTTTAAGCTTGCTAGATTTTGTAGTTTAAGTGTGAAATTTGGGTTAATTTGTTTGCTCATGATTTTCAAGAGAGGTGTTGATACCCTAATTAGGGTTTGTTGTAGGATAAGTGGGTTTAAGTTAGGTTAGTGGTTATCTAATTAGTTAGAATGGTTAATTGTGCGATGTTACGCTCGCTAGATCGATAAAATTTCGATATTTGCGTCGAATCGGTATGAAATTGCTTACTAGATTTTTATAAAAATTAGGATGTGATCAAATTGCGTTATATTAGCGATATAATTAGCTTCTTATACGACTATTTGAGTGCATGAATGCAGGGTTTTGTCTAGCCGGGTTTTAGTTTTGTCGATTTCCCCGAAAAGACGATTCTAGTTAAGATTTAGCGATTTTCGTGTGTTTTCCCGCGCACCGAGTGCACGTTATGTTTAATTCGAAAGCGTCGGTATTGGTATATTGTGACTTGCATCGTTTTAGGATATGTAATCTTATGCTTGGTGTTGTGCAAATTTAGGATCGATCGGGGAAACATCGGACACGGAGCGTAAAGGCAAGGCGGTGGTCGGATCGAATTAGCGGAGATTTCACGTGAGTAGATGTATTCATCTATGGGGGAATCGTCTGGATGGCGCGAGGCCCCCCTAGTTAGGATTACCCTATTTCTTACAAGACTTGTATTGCTAGATAGCTTACCCCTTTATTGCATTGCATACCCTCACAGCTAACCGTATACTAAATTGCATGGACATTCATATAACATTCATATATACATATGCGATAACACTTCATAGGACACGAACACCATTACCATTGGTATCTGTTGCACGCGCACTATTCATGTGACACACACACCTTTGGTAATTGCCATGCCACGTGCACTATAGAACCTGGTTAACTTAGTATCGCCACTTGCATTCATACAATATATATGAAATTGCATAGCTTGCATATACCATTATCATCATATTTACATAGATTTCTAGCCAAAATTCACATCGTATACATTGATATCATAGACATTTATCATATATAACATGTGAACATTATGATTTTCTTGAGGATTTCAGTATTGCTGTGATTTCTGGATTTTTTTGGGAAAACCGCAAGAATTTAACAAAAGCTTATATTTATCATTTTTAAAACAAAGTTGCGGTTTTCTCGTGATGTATGTGTCGTCCACCATGAGTTTTCATGTTTTCTGCTGGATTTTGAGACCCGATTCGAGGAGTGGATGAACCGTCTCGGATGCATAGTGGACCCGGTATGGTACCCCGGGGCAAGAAGATCGAGTTCTAGACGATGAGCCTGGCAGGTGAAGACTACCTACCGGTGATGTCTGGCGCGGCGGATATCCGGAGGATACCGACCGTTGTCGTGATATTTGATGACATGGGCCGATTCGGACTGACGGAGCCCGATATTTGAGACATTGATACAATGAGACATTGAGACAGATGGGATTTCATATTTGGTGTCGATGCTTGACACGGTTTTCAGATGATTTCTTGATGTTATTTAGCTATTATACAGATATCCTTTTTCTAAAAGATTAGAATGCAGAACTCTTAACATTTAAAACACTTAAACATTTAGTAATGACATTGCATACATGTGCATGCATACTAGAGATATTATATCACATATGGACATACATGTTGTGACGCATTGCGTGCATTCTTACGATTGTCTTACCAGATGTTATATTCTACTCATGAGCTGGCAACTTACCCCCGTTGTGCCACAGTGTCTTGCAGGTCGGACTCATCAGTCTTGTAGCGGCGGCTATCTTATCATCGGCTCCTTTTTCTCAGACTCGCGACATCGCCCGTAGGTGGGTTGCGAGCACACTTTATTTCTTTTTGCTCCATCATTGTATCTAGTATTCTCCATCTACCACTTTCTATTTGTATATGCAACCTAGTGATGAGACTGAGAGATTTGTATATTTGTGGTTTCTTTTGGGTCGAGCTCACTTGAGCCAACGTGTGTTTTCTGGTATTTTGCATTTCATTTATGCTCTTTTCTTGATATTACTTATATTTTGCGTGTGGTTGTGATCCGCCTTGGGTGAAGAGCTAGCTCCCGCTTGGGGATGCCATTTATGATTATAGGTTATATATATATCTTGTTGTACCCATTTTGGGGGATAGAAAATACAGGGGAGACCCTGCCGAAATTTTCGGAAATTTTTGATGATTTTAAAAAGGGTTTCAATGCAACTTAATTGATTTAAAAACAGTTTTCATTTAAGGTTTTCCTTCACTCTTTTGATTTGGTTTAGATTTTCTGGGCTTTGGCTGACTCAGGTTACGGTACGCCTTTAGACGTCTCGTAATCTAAGTGCCAGTCACGTTCCGTACCTTCGGGTCGTGACAAGAAACTACTGGAACCTACCAGCAAATCTCGCATGCCCTGGCCAGGGACTTTGCGTAATGGCTCTCTGACACTGCGCGATATCAACCCCCAATACCGGGAGAGACGAATCCTGTCTAACCGCCACTGCCTCTAAGTGCTCGGGACTGCACCCAACTGCTACCTGTTTGCACGACTCCTTTGAGCCGTGGTAGGGTAGCAATATAAGAACAGTGGGACACACTCGAGGCGAAGCAGCAGTGTCAAGTCTGCGGACTATGCTGTACTCATGTCACCTGGGAACTGTTCACTGACGACTGGTATAAAACCATCCAACAGTTCCCTGTGAGTCCTGTCCGGTGTACCCGTAACCCAACGAGCACCTGCATACTATCTCTAGTACGACGTACTTACGGCTGTGGGACAGACCATCTCCCCAACTGGGATGAGAAGCGTACACACTAGTCTACTCCGGAGTATCGATGCCCTGTCTCGATAATCCAACGACTAGGGACCTGAATAAGGATGTGCTTGTAGACTACCCAGCCCCCACTAGTGTGACTGCCATCACAACGCTGGTAGCCATGCAAGATCCTAAGAGCTCTATCAATAACTATACTCACATATTAAGATAGAAAAACCAAGTAGCATACTACCATGTTTAGCAAGACTGTTATATACATGTGAATATCCCAACCTTCCATTAAGTAATATACAAACTAGTATGATACAATAATGGCCCCTAGGGCATATACACTAACAATATCCCACTTGCACTAGGGCCATGTACTGGCATATCGAAGACCGATGATCTCGAGTAGCCTCTCGAACTGAATCTGAGGTAGGGCCTTTGTGAATGGATCAGCAATGTTCTCTTCAGAAGCAACTCTCCGAACCTCGATCTCCCGACGATCAATGATCTCCCTGATCAGGTGATACCGCCTTAAGATGTGTCTGGACTTCTGATGGGACCTTGGTTCCTTCGCTAAAGCTATAGCTCCGTTGTTGTCGCAATACAGAGGTATTGGATCAACTATGGTAGGAACCACCTGAAGTTCTGTTAGGAACTTCTTCATCAAGACTGCTTCTTTTGCGGCATCGCAAGCAGCTATATACTCCGCTTCCATCGTCGAGTCAGCAACGGTGTCCTGCTTGGAGCTCTTCCAGCACACCGCCCCTCCATTGAGGGTAAAGACATAACCCGACATGGACTTGGAATCGTCCTTATCACTCTGGAAGCCGGAATCAGCAAAGGCCTCCAACCTGAGGTCTTTTCCGCCGTAAACCAAGAACATCTCCTTAGTCCTTCTCAGGTACTTGAGAATGTTCTTTACTGCTATCCAGTGCTTCTCCCATGGGTCTGACTGATACCGGCTTACCACACTCAGTGCGTAAGCTACATCTGGTCTTGTGCACAACATCGCATACATTATAGAGCCTACCGCAGAAGCGTAGGGTATAATAGACATGCGTTCCCTTTCCAAATCAGTCTTGGGAGACATCTCTTTGGAGAGGGTGATTCCGTGACAAGCCGGTAGATTACCGCGCTTAGAATTCTCCATACTGAATCTTTTCAGAACAGTGTCGATATACCTGGACTGCGAAAGTCCCAACATCCTCTTGGATCTATCACGATAAATCCGGATCCCCAGAATGTAAGAGGCATCACCCAGGTCTTTCATGGAGAACCTGTGTGACAAGAATCCTTTGACAGATTGTAGCATAGGAATGTCATTTCCTATCAATAGAATGTCATCCACATACAAGACGAGGAATACGACACTTCTGGTTACAACTTTACTATATATGCACGGTTCATCTGGATTTTTGATATAGTCATATTCTTTGACTGTTTCATCAAAACAGATGTTCCAACTCCGCGATGCCTGCTTTAGTCCATAAATGGATTTAAGCAGCTTGCATACTTTCCCGCTGCTCCCACTCTGATTGAAACCCTCTGGCTGATCCATATAGACGCACTCTTCTAAATTTCCATTCAGAAAAGCCGTCTTTACGTCCATCTGCCAGATTTCATAATCATGGAAGGCAGCAATAGCAAGAAGGACCCGAATGGATTTGAGCATAGCCACTGGAGAAAAAGTTTCGTCATAGTCCAAACCAGGTCTTTGACGAAAACCCTTTGCAACAAGTCTAGCCTTATAGGTTTCCACCTGTCCATCTACACCAATCTTTTTCTTGAAGATCCATTTGCATCCTATGGGTTTTACCCCATCTGGAGCAAAGTCCAAAGTCCATACTTTGTTGGTGTACATGGACTCCATTTCGGTCCGCATTGCATCTAGCCATCGTACCGAGTCGCCGCTCTGGATGGCCTGCTGGAAGTCAGTAGGTTCATCATCATCTATGATGCAATCCTCTCTATCCCTATCTATGAGAAAACCGTAGTATCTCTCAGGCGGATGAGACGGCCTACTACTCCTGCGGAGGGGTGCGGGAATGTCCTGTTCTTCTTGAACTACCGGTTCTACCAAACTTTCAGTATTAGTTTATGGTTCTGGAATTTCTTCCAGTTCTATTTCGCTCCCACTTGATTCCTTTTCTAAAAACTGATGTTCTAGAAAATGGGCATTACGAGAAACAAATACCTTTTGTTCCTCTGCGTAATAGAATAGATATCCCCTGGAGTTCTTTGGATATCCCACAAACTTACACTTTACTGATCGTGCCTCGAGCTTGTCCACATGCTGCTTTTTAACAAAAGCTGGACATCCCCAAATCTTTATATACTGTAGATGGGGTTTCTTCCCGCTCCACATCTGATATGGAGTGGTAGGCACAGTCTTGGTAGGAACCATGTTCAAAAGATATGCCGCTGATTCTAGCGCATAACCCCAGAAAGATCGCGGTAACTCAGCATTACTCATCATGGATCGTACCATATCCAATAGGATTCGATTCCTTCTCTCCGATACACCATTATGCTGTGGAGTATATGGAGGAGTAAGCTGAGAGAGAATTCCTTTCTCTTTTAGATAACCTAGGAACTCGGCACTTAAGTATTCACCACCTCGATCAGATCGAAGTGTCTTGATACTTTTGCCGGTTTGGTTTTCTACTTCATTCTTATACTCTTGGAATTTCTCAAAAGCCTCGGATTTATGTTTCATCAGATAAATGAATCCGTATCTTGAGTAATCATCCGTGAAAGTAATGAAATAGGAAAAACCACCTCTTGCATGTGTAGACATTGGACCACATACATCGCTGTGTATGAGTCCTAAAAGCTTGCTCGCTCTTACTCCATGTCCAGTAAATGGAGTCTTTGTCATCTTTCCTTTGAGACAAGATTGACAAGTGTCATAATTTTGATATTCGAACGAGTCCAAATATCCTTCTCTATGCAACTTAGTCAACCATCTCTCATTGATGTGACCCAGTCTACAATGCCATAAGAAAGCTTTATTTAAATCTGGAGACTTTCTTTTTAGTGTGTTCTGGACATTGAAAATTTGGAGTTGGTTTAAAATATATATACCGTTATTTAGTCTACCGGACCCAATCAAACCATGATTAAGGTGGATGTTAACAACATCTCTTACAAACGTGAAATCATAACTTTTATTTGATAACAAGGAAACTGATATGATATTACACGTTAAGCTTGGTACAAAAAAAACAGTTATGTAAAACCAAAATGTGTCCACTCGTCAATCCTAGGTGATAATCCCCGACGGACGCAGCTCCCACGCTAGCTCCGTTAGCAACCTTTAGGGTCATATCACTTTCCTTCAGCACTCTACGGTTTCTCAGTGCTTACAATGAATTGAAAATATGAGATCCTGATTCGGTATCCAATACCCAGGAAGTAGAGTTAATTGACAGACAATTCTCAATTACAAACACACCTGAAGTCGAAGCCACAGCTTGCTTCGGTTCTTGGTTCTTGGCGTTCCACGCCTTGCAATCTTTCTTCCAGTGCCCTTTCCTGTGACAATAGAAGCACTCATCCTGGCCCACTACCGGTACCGCAAACTTTTTCTTTCCCTTCCCTCCCACCTTACTAACACCTCCTCTAGGTTTGGTGGCGGCCTTCTTCTTCCTTCCTTTGGCCTTAGCCTTGGACCCGGAAGAAGATGCACCGCCAACGAACATAGCGGGTGTTTCCCTTGTCTTCTGCAAGGTGCCCTCTGCACTCCTTAACATGTTCAGGAGTTCCGGAAGTTCAACTTCTTTTCTTTGAATGTTGAAGTTCAGGATAAACTGGGCGTAGGTGTGAGGAAGGGACTGGAGAATAAGGTCTGTATAGAGCTCATTATCCAAAGTCGTCCCAAGGTCTGCGAGCTCTTCTATATAGCCGATCATCTTTATGACATGTTCTCCTACCGATGACCCGACAGCCAACCTCGCTCGAAACAAGTTCTTAGAGGTCTCGTATCTTGCTATACGAGATTGCTCTCTATAAAGTTCCTTTGTATGGAGAAATATGCCATCTAGTTCCATATCCTCGTGCCTCCTCTGATGTTCATTGTTCATCGAGGCAAGCACGATGCACTTGGCTTTCGCGCAATCGAAATCCCAGGTTTTGCGGATTTTCTTATCCGCATTACTGGATTTAAGACCAGGGACAGCAGGTGCCGTAGCGGTGAGGACGTACCCCAATTTGTCATAGGTCAAAACCATTTTGACATTCCGCAGCCAATCTTTATAGTTTGGCCCTGTCAGTATATTTTTCTCTAAAAGTAACTTAAGTCTAGTCATTTTCAGGGTCGCTGCAAATAGGAGAGAGAGAAGAAAACTCTTTAGCATGATGCTCTTGCAAGTTTAGAGTGGTTTTTAGTTTATCTAAACTGGATGGCTCCCACTGTTTCTCGAATCCTTCCTCAAACCATAAAAGAAGAATTAGCCAGGACTATTCTCACCGTACAATACTTGCTTAACCTTCAGCCAGGCTAGTGTCGATACTTCGAGGGAGGTTTTCCAACGCTTTCGCGAAGTTCCTTAATTAAATAATCTATTTTCTCTGGGGGCGTAACCCCGCTGACACCTTTCTTGACACCTACTTGGTTTATAGCATTGATCGTTAAGTGACGAATATCCTGATAAGTAGCATATACTCATAGTAGGATCGGGATCCAAATATCATTGTATGATAATATTGAAGGAATCCTACCAACATTCATCAAACTCCAAATGGTATGCAACTCTTTGCAAATTTCAGTTTCTTTAGAAATTCCCGATATATATTTTTGCCCCATGCTCTTATGACCTTGGCGTTAGGTCAAAATGTCATAAGTCACATGTCAAGTTCTACCCATCATTATCTTGTCAATTTGAACCCATCCGTATATATCCTTGACGTTCGGCCAAAATGATAATACGACTGTCCCAAACTAACTCATCTATCTATGCAACAAATGAATACCCAGTAGCTACCAAACACTATGCCTTGGCGTTAGGTCAAAATACATAGCTTGAATACTACTGAATACCCAGATGAAATGACGGAGGGATACGAATGGTTTTGGCGAAACCGTGAACGTAGTGAACTTGATATAACCGAAGGAACCTGATAGCTTTTAAAAGGAGTGGTTAAAGCTCCGCATTTAAAAATATCTGTTTTTTTAAAATTAACCGAGTGGTTTCTTTTAAATTGTTCCAACGATTAAACTTTTTGGTTTATTTTCTTTGCATTATAAATAATGCGTCCCATCATTAACCTATCATTGCAGAAAACAACGAAAATACAACGTCCTCTTATGCCATCCGCATTCGCCACGGGGTCCCATCATCACCCGTTAGGTTACTTAACTAACGACAGAGCGGGGGCTGGGCTAGCGCGGGTGTAAAACATAAGTGACGTCTAAATAGATATCATATATAGATATTGTACATTCGTCAGACGCAATAATAGGCATTCCAGATCACAGATGAACTTTATTAGATTTGCAAGTAATCCGTGTTTGTTTTGAGCCTGCATCAAAAGACGGATTACACAGTTGTGATGAATAGCCATTACCCCACCCAAGACCCCAACGGGTACGGCAAACTACCCGCCCGGCAGTTTGTGCACCCCACCTTGGGTCTGTCCTAGGAGCAAAAACAGTAAAATGAAATAATACAACGATGGCTACAACCGCAACCTGGATGTGCCCCGCAAAATAATATTACAAAAAATTACATTTACATCAAATGAATTAAATAATAACCCATCACATAACCCCGGCTATACATCACAACAGTCCAACACAGTTCATATACACAAACAGATAAAATCCATTACAGAAATGTGCAACCCCCTGCCAACCGACATACTAGCAGTTAGGGGAGGTTTACGAACACATTATACAAACACAGATATAATCCAACAAGCAAATACCGTATAATTTCGATCGATTAAACACATTTAATTTTGCTCCAATACTTCTCTGTAAATCTGAAACCTGAGCAAAAATAAAAAATTCCAGAAAATACCAAATATCACAGAGAACCAACACAGGAAAATTGGGTTCATGAATCGGCAACTCAGCGGCGGAAGCGCGGCGGATCGGTGGGATCCGCCGCGGTTCCGCGGCGCTTTAGCCGATTCATGGGCCCAATTTTCTTTGGTGTTCTACTACTGTCATTTAGAGCTTTCTGAACCTCCCTGAAAAATTTTTGGACTTCATTTAAAAATCGACAGAAACTCATGATATCGGGGTTTTCCGGTTTCGTTTTTTCCGTTCGAAATTCATACAAATTTGCAAGTGAGTTATTTATTGTTTAGCGAGGCTCTGATACCACTGTAAGTCGATGTACAACACCCCACGACTTGCGGGGAGGCGGAAATATGAAAAACGATCTTGTTCTTTGCTTAAACATCGACTAACCGCATGAATCGAAGCTAAACGATAACTAACATCAAACATAGAAGTTCTAAACTACTATGTAAAGGGATTATACCTAAAGAACTGTGTCCTTCGTCTTTACGAACTCCACCTCCTCCTCGGCCTTCTCCAAGTAGTAGACGATCCACCACGAGAGCTTAACTCCAAGCTTTGCCTCTAAACTTGAGGCAACTAGGTATCTTTAAGTGCTAATCAAAGTACCTAGATGAAATAGAGTATGGTTATGGATTAAGTAGTCTAACTAATCCTTGTACTCAACACATGAGAGGGGAGGATTAGGGTTTGAAGAGAGAGAGCTTGAGGAGAGAGAAGATGAACATAATAATGAGAAGAGAAAATGAGTTATCATAATATATATCAAGCATTTTATTTTATCAAGAAAAGAAAAGAAAATGATTTACAACCATGCTTGATAAATATCTTGTGGTGATTCATCTCCATGAGTCATTAAGCAATTATGAAGCATTAATGACATGGATGAATCATCCATATGACTCACTAATCTCATTCAATGTATATGCCACCTAAACCTCCTTAGTCACCATCTTCTAGAAGCTTCTCGCGCAATTACGAGAACGCCCCTCCTATCCGTGAAAACACGGAAAAACTTTAGACTGTATAAATCCAATAACCGAATACTAGTAACTGGCTTAAACCAAAGCCGACTAGTAAAAACTGTCCGAAAGTCGTACGTGCGTAAACACACGTATGCGTCCGAACCCTTGTCGTAAAACCATACGACCTCTATATCGTTTTGCCTGGAGTAGGGAAACTCTCTGCATGGGACTCTAGAGACTCGACTACTACGCTGGCAGTGGGTTTAACCACAGACCGCAAGTGGCACTAGCTGTACGTAACGGTCCCCAGGTAGATGTCGATAAGAAGGCCGATGAGGAAACCCATCCGAACTCCTACTGAGTCTGATGTGACAATCTTCGTACAGTCCGGTCCGTTCGTCTAAGACTATCGCATATCGGGCCTAGGGGGCGGCAAGCGTCAGTCCCCTAATAGCTGTATAAGTCGTGTCGGAGCGAAGCCCATTACACCCTGAGAAACTACTGGAACCTACCAGCAAATCTCGCTTGCCCTGGCCAGGGACTTTGCGTAATGGCTGTCTGACACAGCGCGATATCAACCCCCAATACCGGGAGAGACGAATACTGTCTAACCGCCACTGCCTCCAAGTGCTCGGGACTGCACCCAACTGCTACCTGTTTGCACGACTCCTTTGAGCCGTGGTAGGGTAGCAATCTAAGAACAGTGGGACACACTCGAGGCAAAGCAGCAGTGTCAAGTCTGCGGACTATGCTGTACTCATGTCACCTGGGAACTGTTCACTGACGACTGGTATAAAACCATCCAACAGTTCCCTGTGAGTCCTGTCCGGTGTACCCGTAACCCAATGAGCACCTGCATACTATCTCTAGTACGACGTACTGACGGCTGTGGGACAGACCATCTCCCCAACTGGGATGAGAAGCGTACACACTAGTCTACTCCGGAGTATCGATGCCCTGTCTCGATAATCCAACGACTAGGGACCTGAATAAGGATGTGCTTGTAGACTACCCAGCCCCCACTAGTGTGACTGCCATCACAACGCTGGTAGTCAAGCAAGATCCTAAGAGCTCTATCAATACGTATACTCACATATTAAGATAGAAAAACCAAGTAGCATACTACCATGTTTAGCAAGACTGTTATATACATGTGAATATCACAAGCTTCCATTAAGTAATATACAAACTAGTATGATACAATAATGGCCCCTAGGGCATATACACTAACACTCTACATGAGTTAGCCTTGTCATAGTTGACCATGGTTGCATTTGTAATCATATATTATTTCATTATTCATCACAAAAGGTTTATTAATTCATTCTTCTTCTTCTTCTTCTTCTTCTTCCTTGAGCTTTGAGAAAGCTTTCTAGGTTTTGAGTTTTGTGATGATTAGTGTGAGAATTTGAAAATAAAACAAAGCAAAAATACTACTCCATCATCCTCATCTAATCTAGCCAATTAGATTAGGGTGTTCACCTCATTAGAGAGAGAGAGAGCTTGAGTTATAGAAACTTCGAGGTAGATCATCGGAGAAAAGGAAGACTACAAGCTAGCATGGATCATTCGGGTTGTGGAGCCTCTCTTGAGTCCGGGAGATCATGGATTGCGGCGAAAGGACTTCTACTCGGAGCTTATGAAGCGAAGGAGTGGACTACAAAGGTTGTAATCCCTCACTCTTAGTTGTAAAAATGTTTACTTGCATGTTAAACCCTAATAATCTAGCAATGATCCCGGCTTTGGGTTGTTCAGCACGTGTAAATTTTAAATCGGGCATGGTTGATACCTTATAGACCCTTGTATGAGTGCCTAAGAACCCTACAGTGGTATCAGAGCCAAACTAGAGCATTGGGCGATGCGTATACGAAGTTAAAACTCTGATCAAACCCCGATACGATGAAATAGACCCCCTCTCTGGAAATTTTGTAAAAATGTGAATTTTTTTTGCATTAAAAATACTTTAAAAAATCAGCAGGGAATTCTAAGGATAACTCTAAAACACGAGCCCCCAAGGCTCTCAAAGAGCCACGGAACCGCGTTAAGAACATGCTTGCCGCGGCGGTTCCGCGGTCAAAAAGGTGAATTGGGGACACGTGTTGGTACAGTAATATCCGTAGCTGTTCCTGCATATTTCTGGGTATTTTTAATCTAGCTTAAGTGTTGAGTGTTCTGGGGATTATTTTGAATTCGTTGATTCGATCGGAAAATTTAATTTCTTTCTGTTTTCCGGATAATTTACAAACTGTTAAAATGTTCGAACGGATATCATTAACTCACTTTTTCCCGGCACGAAAAACTTTCAAGTGTTGAAATTTTCTTGAGTTTAAATCTTTCGGAAAAACGTGCAAGTAACGTGGTGGACCCTCTAGAAGAACACAAACCTTAACTCGATTATGTGACCGTCTGAACCGCCTCTAAACCTTAGGGTTTGGGGCAGTACGGCGTTGCCACATGTGAAGCGTTAGCTTGACCCTTCTACGGCTGGACCATTGGTACTGTGACGTATTCTGGGACTTTTTTAACTCCGCTCAAGTGTTGAGCTATTTAGGAAATCTTGGGTATTCGATTATTCGATCGGAAAGTATAATACTGTCTATTTATCTGGAATGTGATACAATATGTGGAATTCATATAGTTAGGCATGAAATGCGAAGTATGTGATATTTCGGATTTACGATGTCTAAAGAGATTGTGGATTCCAAATGTTGTAGTTTTACACTTTCTTTTCTGTGACCGTAAGTGTAGTATGTAGTTGTATTGCCGGTTTTCGTTGCTATACATCAATGACGATCGGTGTATGCATACTTACTTACGTTGATGATATGAGATATTATGTGTTGCTGTGATATGTTATATTGGTTCGTCGTGTTCTGAATAGCCGGGGGTTTTATGTGTCACGACCCGAAAGTACGGAACGTGACCGGCACTTAGATTACGAAGCGTCAAAAGGCGCCACGTGACCTAAGTAAGCTGAAGCCCAGAAATCTAAACCACAAAAGAAGAAAAAGAAAAAAAGAAAAGAAAACAAGTATAAAAACATCAGCAAATTTTACCAAAAATTTCGGTAGAGTCTCCTCTGTAAAAACTGGCCCCCAAATGGGTACAACAAGTATAATATACATAAACAATAAAAAGCATCCCCAAACGGGAGCTAGCATCAACGCCAACAGGCGGAAACAACCACAACAAGCACAATAATATACAACGCCAATAGGCGAGGCTCAAAACTCAAAAGAAAACAAAACCACCAGATCAGAATAATACATGCGCAACTCTAAGGTCGAAATAAAAGACTGGTCCTATAAACTTATCAAGTAATACAAATATGGTTGATAGAGCTTACTAGGTACAAATGAATGAATAAAAGTACAATGGTGGTTCGGATACAAGTGAACCAACCTACCGTGCAAATCACCCTGAAGAAAAGATGTGCCAACAAGCTGCCACGGAAACCTGTACATCGAACCTGAAATAAAATTTGGCACAACGGGGGTGAGTTGCCAACTCGTGAGTAGAAGACATCTACGAAAAGAAATCGAATGCACGACGCTATCCTAGGTCATAATAATACACTATTATATCCCAATCAACTAGTAATAGCAGGGTAAAACTACGTGTAAGTGCAGATACTCCGTGCTCGTGTCAGTGCCTCATATAATACTATGTCATATGAAATGAAGTGCATGCACCATGAATGTAAAGTAACAAATCCTGAAATCCAGATATATATGTATAAGAAATCTTTAGCTATTATCATAGTAAAATGTGTATAAGAATCTGAAATCTCAACAATGAAATCCATGGAAATCCGTGTCAAGCATCGACACAACACATGTAATCTCACGTCTCAATATCTCGGGCTCCGTCAGTTCGGATCGGCCCAAATCATCAAATCTCACGACAACGGTCGGTATCCTCCGGATATCCACCGCGCCAGACATCACCGGTAGGTAGCCTTCCCCTGCCAGGCTTATCGTCTACAACTCAATCTTCTTGCCCCGGGGTACCATACCGGGCCCACCATGTACCCGAGACGGTTCATCCACTCCTCGAATCGGGTCTCGAAATCCATCAGAAAACATGAAACCTCATGGTGGACGACACATACATCACGAGAAAACTGCATCTTATGTTTTTAAAAAGAGAGGAGGAGGAGAGAGAGAAGTGTTTACATATTCTTGCGGTTTTCCCCAAAATCCAGAAATCTCATAGAAATCCAAATCTCAAAATCATGAGTAACTATATGATAAGTGTCGGCATATGCCCATAATACTGCATGATAACATGAAAATATGAATGCTTGAATGTCTAAGCAATGAATATCATGTCTGTACTAATGTCAGAGAATAATCACAATATTATATCTGTCTAGTTGTTAACTGATTCTATCAATAAAAGACAATATGATCTAAAGTGTGCGTGACATAGCAATTACCGATGATGATGTATGTGAGGCGGCAAATAAGTGTGCGTGGAATATGCGCATCATCGGTAATAGTGCTGGTGTCCTAACAGGTAAAGTTTATATTGATTATAGCAACATATAAAAGAACATGCACCATGATGATTACAGTATGAATGTAAATACAGGTGTGCATTATTCACTCCTCTACGAGATACGAGTACAACTACCACTATGTGAGTCGAACCTAAACCAGTGTCCATCTAACATCCCAAGGAACTAAACCTAATAGACTAGTCAGTAAGAAACTAGAGTCTACCTAAAGTCTAAATCAATATCTCTAATAGTCGGCGATCCCGCCTCAATAGTGTCACGTACGTAGTACGGCTTCCTCGAATCAAGAGTGCGGATCAATCATCAAATCTAATCCTCATACGGTAAAATCCATCATACGGCATCCCAATATCGGGGTACGGTCAAGTATCTCCTAGGTGTCTCCTCATTCGTATAATGTCATCATCAACACATCTCATGATCAAGGTGCTAAACTGTGATCTCATACATCAATCATATATCATTGCCATCATGATAAGCATCATTAGTTTATCCACAGAAATATCATGTCATATGTGTAATATTGTGATTAAATCATACTGATATCTTATCATCATCAAGTCACACCTATAAGATATCGACATCAGGTCACACCTATATGATGTCGTAATCAAGTCATACATATATCATATCGTGATCAGTCACAAGCTACAGCCCAGGTACTATTTTAGCGTCCCATGTATCTCAATATCACCACCACCCTTTATAATTTATATGTTCATGTTCGTTATCTCATTCTCTAATGATCCGCTAACACTTTAATACGACTGTATAGTCAAGAATCACGGCATCAAGCCCAGTTATACTGTTTCATCATGCCTCAGATATCATATCACATCAATGAATCCCATATACGTGTTGTGTATATATATACACCTATACCTAGTTTTATATATATACACACATATACGTATACGCCATGTCAAGTTTTGGTGTGTGCGTGTGTGTTTCTATCAGAAACCTACGAACCTCTCCCAAAGTATTCATCCTCAGGTGTGGTTTTCCTAAATCCGTCTAATCCCGCCTAGGGTCATTACCAGGGTCCTACTCAGTAAGAATCTAGGGTCACATCTGGTTCCCTAATGTCAATAAGTGCTATTCCTATTCTACGTTGTGGGGGTGCTAAACGCCATCCACCCGACTTCCCCCCGTAGATATGCATCTACTCACCTGGTCCATGTCTGCCGAAGACAGTGTCGCCATCCTCCTCTTCATCGCCCGCAGTCCACGTGGGGTGGTACCTAGATGCAAACATATAAATAGCATCGTAAACTGAATCACATACGAAAGTCAAACGATCTAAAGGAACAAGCATAGGTTAAAACCTATGTCCCGTCCACGCAAAAGAACCAAATACCGCTCGATATCGGCGTACAAACTCCGATGGATCGAGATAACATCATCAAACAACTTGTAGTTTTAAAAAACATTACTTATACCATAAAACACGATTAAATCCATCGAAACCCTAAAATCCATCAAACCGTCCAATTTCGTAAAACCCGAAAATGTCAGTATACCGTTTTTCATCAAAAATTGACATTTAAATGAAACTAATGGTCATAAAACTCATTAAATAGCATTACTAGACTATACAAACCATTACTATATTTTTATTACACAATTTGGCATTTATTTGAAATTTCTACTTTGCAACTTTTAACAATTTTAACATTTTTCAAGCAAAATACCACAATTCCACCACAAAACATGATTTTGCATGAATTAATGTATTAAACCACAATTCATGATGATAATGATTTAATAAAACCATAAATTATATTTTTAATCTCATTTATTTAGGAATTTTCAAAATCTAGTTTACAAAATAATAGCATTTTATTAGTATTTTCCAATTCTCAAGGTAATCTAGTGATCAAACTAAGTTTTTCTTTCCATTTACATGCTAATATTCTCACTAAAACTACAATCTAATGATAGCAACTTAAATTGGAATTTTATATTACCCACAAACACAATTTAGAAAAATCTAGTTAGCTAATTTCCTTATTTAAAACAATTTTAAATGAAAATTTTACAATTTAACAACCATGCAATATTTTCCAATTCTAAAAGTGTTAAACTAACTATTATAACCCTAATTAATTATTAAAAACCCTAACTTGAATTTACAACCCTAACTTGCATTTTTTTTTTTAAAAAACATAGAATTAATTCATTAAATCTAATTAAGCTTAAATGATCATCTAATAACAATAAATCAAAAGAAAGAAAATTATACCTCCAAAATGTGAAATCCAAACAAGAAATGAGCCTCCAAAATACAAGCTTTCCCACTCCAAAATCCATATAAAGAAGGGTAGAGAATAAAGGGTATGAAGAAATTAGGATTTTGTGGAATTTTAATTGAATTTTTGAAGTATTTTTGATGAATTTTGAACAAAAAAAGAAGTAGGAAATGGGGGGAGCTGCCATGGATGAGGCCGGCCATGAGAGGGAGTGAGGGAGAGAAAGAAATGAGTGAGGAAAAATATAGAAGTTTCAAGAGAAGAATATCACTTAAAGGTCTTTTCATGCATTTAATTATTTATTTATTTATTCCTTCACTATAGCAACTCAAGAAAACTCTAGAAAATAGCAAAAATTTGCAAATAATTTTTGCATGATACATACTAAATTCTAACATGACATGGTTCATTTTTACAAATTAAAACCATTTAAATTTTTAATTTACACTAATTTAGTGTAAAAATAAAGCTTATGTTAATATTTAAAATAATTAATTTAGGAAAAATATTTTATTAGACTAAAAATTTATAAGTGGCTAAATAAACACCATTTACTAGTAATTTCATAATTAAAATGGATATTTTTAAAATTATAATGAAAAACAATCACGGTTTGATTTTACGAAAAATACATTTTACTTTACCGAAAATCATAAAATTCACTTAAACAATTTTATTCATTTAATTATTTATTTAATTATTTATTATTTATTTTTAAAACGTTACAATCTTCCCCCCTTTAAGAAATTCGGTCCCCGAATTTAAATTAAAACTCCCCTTCCAAATACTAAAACATTTAGCAAAACACTCAAATCGTCGGGGCTCCGAAATCATCAATACATAACAAAAATCAACTCCGTCAAGCATGACGCAATCATCGGAGTTATGGCGATAATAAAATATCATAACCCAATGTGAAAACCATCATAATATAAATCAATCTATAACTTATAAATAGTTCGCATCCTAGTAAAATCGCCTAAACCTCATAATAAAGAAGCATACAAAAACCCCTCTTGAAAATCGCCGTGCAATGCACGTGTCACGGTCTAAGTAGCGGACGTTTAATTTTAAAAAAATAGCTATATATATATATATATCTTTTATTTAACATACACGTCCCGCCTGGTTACTAAATCAAATAATAATGATTATGAAAACATACTGCTCAAACTAAAATCAATCCCAATCACATCAATAAAATGTCATATGCGTCCGGTGCGCACTGAAATCGAAACCAAATGCAGAAACCATGAATACCCACAAAACAAAATTAAGTGCAACAGGTGTGCACCAAAAACATCTGTCAAGTGCAACGGGCGTGCACGACTCAAAATCAGGTGCATTTAATCTGCACAAAACCCCGATTTAGTGCATCTGGTGTGCACAAAATCGCATCAAGTGCGCCAAGTATGCGCAAGAATCCTAATCAGGTGCACATGGAGCACGAAAATATACATCGAATATCAGACTCGAATCACAGTACGAAAATGGATAAAAACTAGGTCGAAGCATATATCAAAATCATGTGTAACCCATATGCACGAAATCAAATCAAAAATCTCAAAATATATAAAACCAAATCAAGTGTACTGGGTGCGTACTAAACCACATCAATACAACTGATATATGAAACACAGATAGAATGAAGGTACACATAGGAAATACCAATCGTAGAACAAAAGTCCTCAAAATACAAAAATCCAATCAACGAAAATAGGAAATTCAAATCACTAAATCACAATCGTAAACACTATCGTCAATGTGCGCCTCTTTCCTCTGATGTCGACTGCTTCGAACTCGTTCTTTCATAGGTGTGCTGACTGCGCTACCAACGGCAATACTCATGTCTAGAGTCTCCCACATAGTCGATCCCTTCACTTGATATCCGGACTACATTAAACTTTTCGATCGATCCATCAAAATCCCATAATTCCCCGAGAGCTCAACACTCAAGTACAGTTTAAAAATATCCGGTACATACCCCAGCATCGATGATCCAGCCGTAGAAGGGCACACCCAAGCCTCACTAATGGCACAGCGGAACTGCCGTAAACCCTAAGGTTCAAGGGCGTTCTCGTGGTCATTATGTCGAGTTAGGGTTTCATTCTTCTAGAGGGTCCATCGAAATACCTGCATGTTCTTCCGAATACTTTAAACTTAGGAAAATGGTTTTCTGATAATCATTCGAACCCTTTAACTTCATCCGGACGGCATGTGAATACCCTTCGTCCGCACGCTAAGCAATGCTTCAATCCTCAAGAATAACCAATACTCTAATGGTTATCGCATTCGAGCCGCAGCTCCCTCTGCCCGTGCGCCCGTGGTAACAGAACCATCCTCCGACATCGACGAAGATAGATCAAAGGAACGAATGAAATACGGTGCAAACAAATGTACATCCTAAGGCTCCTTAAGCAGAGTAGCGTATCGTAAGTATGCCGCGGACCATACCCACGGTACGTTACTCTACCTAAATCGCCTACTCCATCAACCAAGGGTCACCTAGACTTATACAGGGTTAAACCTAGCGCTCTGATACCAACTTTGTCACGACCCGAAAGTACGGAACGTGACCGGCACTTAGATTACGAAGCATCTAAAGGCGCCACGTGACCTAAGTAAGCCGAAGCCCAGAAATCTAAACCATAAAAGAAGAAAAAGAAGAAAAGAAAAGAAAACAAGTATAAAAACATCAGCAAATTTTACCAAAAATTTCGGCAGAGTCTCCTCTGTAAAAACTGGCCCCCAAACGGGTACAACAAGTATAATATACATAAACAATAAAAAGCATCCCCAAACGGGAGCTAGCATCAACGCCAACAGGCGGAAACAACCACAACAAGCACAATAATATACAACGCCAATAGGCGAGGCTCAAAACTCAAAAGAAATCAAAACCACCAGATCAGAATAATACATGCGCGACTCTAAGGTCGAAATAAAAGACTGGTCCTATAAACTTATCAAGTAATACAAATATGGTTGATGGAGCTTACTAGGTACAAATGAATGAATAAAAGTACAATGGTGGTTCGGATACAAGTGAACCAACCTACCGTGCAAATCACCCTGAAGAAAAGATGTGCCAACAAGCTGCCACGGAAACCTGTACATCGAACCTGAAATAAAATTTGGCACAACGGGGGTGAGTTGCCAACTCGTGAGTAGAAGACATCTACGAAAAGAAATCGAATGCACGACGCTATCCTAGGTCATAATAATACACTATTATATCCCAATCAACTAGTAATAGCAGGGTAAAACTACGTGTAAGTGCAGATACTCCGTGCTCGTGTCAGTGCCTCATATAATACTATGTCATATGAAATGAAGTGCATGCACCATGAATGTAAAGTAACAAATCCTGAAATCCAAATATATATGTATAAGAAATCTTTAGCTATTATCATAGTAAAATGTGTATAAGAATCTGAAATCTCAACAATGAAATCCATGGAAATCCGTGTCAAGCATCGACACAACACGTGTAATCTCAAGTCTCAATATCTCGGGCTCCGTCAGTCCGGATCGGCCCAAATCATCAAATCTCACGATAACGGTCGGTATCCTCCGGATATCCGCCGCGCCAGACATCACCGGTAGGTAGCCTTCCCCTGCCGGCTCATCGTCTACAACTCGATCTTCTTGCCCCGGGGTACCATACCGGGCCCACCATGTACCCGAGACGGTTCATCCACTCCTCGAATCGGGTCTCGAAATCCATCAGAAAACATGAAATTTCATGGTGGACGACACATACATCACGAGAAAACCGCATCTTATGTTTTTAAAAAGAGAGTAGGAGGAGAGAGAGAAGTGTTTACATATTTTTGCGGTTTTCCCCAAAATCCAGAAATCTCATAGAAATCCAAATCTCAAAATCATGAGTAACTATATGATAAGTGTCGGCATATGCCCATAATACTGCATGATAACATGAAAATATGAATGCATGAATGTCTAAGCAATGAATATCATGTCTGTACTAATGTCAGAGAATAATCACAATATTATATCTGTCTAGTTGTTAACTGATTCTACCCATAAAAAACAATATGATCTAAAGTGTACGTGACATAGCAATTACCGATGATGATGTGTGTGAGGCGGCAAATAAGTGTGCGTGGAATATGCGCATCATCGGTAATAGTGCTGGTGTCCTAACAGGTAAAGTTTATACTGATTATAGCAACATATAAAAGAACATGCACCATGATGATTACAGTATGAATGTAAATACAGGTGTGCATTATCCACTCCTCTGCGAGATACGAGTACAACTACCACTATGTGAGTCGAACCTAAACCAGTGTCCATCTAACATCCTAAGGAACTAAACCTAATAGACTAGTCAGTAAGAAACTAGAATCTACCTAAAGTCTAAATCAATATCTCTAATAGTCGGCGATCCCGCCTCAATAGCGTCACGTACGTAGTACGGCTTTCTCGAATCAAGAGTGCGGATCAATCATCAAATCTAAGCCTCGTACGGTAAAATCCATCGTACGGCATCCCAATATCGGGGTACGGTCAAGTATCTCCTAGGTGTCTCCTCATTCGTATAATGTCATCATCAACACATCTCATGATCAAGGTGCTAAACTGTGATCGCATACATCAATCATATATCATTGCCATCATGATAAGCATCATTAGTTTATCCACAGAAATATCTGTCATATGTGTAATATTGTGATTAAATCATACCGATATCTTATCGTCATCAAGTCACACCGATAAGATATCGACATCAGGTCATACCTATATGATGTCGTAATCAAGTCATACATATATCATATCGTGATCAGTCACAAGCTACAGCCCAGGTACTATTTTAGCGTCCCATGTATCTCAATATCACCACCACCCTTTATAATTTATATGTTCATGTTCGTTATCTCATTCTCTAATGATCCGCTAACACTTTAATACGACTGTATAGTCAAGAATCACGGCATCAAGCCCAGTTATACTGTTTCATCATGCCTCAGATATCATATCACATTAATGAATCCCATATACGTGTTGTGTATATATATACACCTATACCTAGTTTTATATATATACACACATATACGTATACGCCATGTCAAGTTTTGGTGTGTGCGTGTGTGTTTCTATCAGAAACCTACGAACCTCTCCCAAAGTATTCATCCTCAGGTGTGGTTTTCCTAAATCCGTCTAGTCCCGTCTAGGGTCATTACCAGGGTCCTACTCAGTAAGAATCTAGGGTCACATCTGGTTCCCTAATGTCAATAAGTGCTATTCCTATTCTATGTTGTGGGGGTGCTAAACGCCATCCACCCGACTTCCCCCCGTAGATATGCATCTACTCACCTAGTCCATGTCTGCCGAAGACAGTGTCGCCATCCTCCTCTTCATCGCCCGCAGTCCACGTGGGGGGGTACCTAGACGCAAACATATAAATAGCATCGTAAACTAAATCACATACGAAAGTCAAACGATCTAAAGGAACAAGCATAGGTTAAAACCTATGTCCCGTCCACGCAAAAGAACCAAATACCGCTCGATATCGGCGTGCAAACTCCGATGGATAGAGATAACATCATCAAACAACTTGTAGTTTTAAAACACATTACTTATACCATAAAACACGATTAAATCCATCGAAACCCTAAAATCCATCAAACCGTCCAATTTCGTAAAACCCGAAAATGTCAGTATACCGTTTTTCATCAAAACTTGACATTTAAATGAAACTAATGGTCATAAAACTCATTAAATAGCATTACTAGACTATACAAACCATTACTATATTTTTATTACACAATTTGGCATTTATTTGAAATTTCTAGTTTGCAACTTTTAAACATTTTAACATTTTTCAAGCAAAATACCACAATTCCACCACAAAACATGATTTTGCATGAATTAATATATTAAACCACAATTCATGATGATAATGATTTAATGAAACCATAAATTATATTTTTAATCTCATTTATTTAGGAATTTTCAAAATCTAGTTTACAAAATAATAGCATTTTATTAGTATTTTCCAATTCTCAAAGTAATCTAGTGATCAAACTAAGTTTTTCTTTCCATTTACATGCTAATATTCTCACTAAAACTACAATCTAATGATAGCAACTTAAATTGGAATTTTATATTACCCACAAACACAATTTAGAAAAATCTAGTTAGCTAATTTCCTTATTTAAAACAATTTTAAATGAAAATTTTACAATTTAACAACCATGCAATATTTTCCAATTCTAAAAGTGTTAAACTAACTATTATAACCCTAATTAATTATTAAAAACCCTAACTTGAATTTACAACCCTAACTTGCATTTTTTTTAAAAAAAAATATAGAATTAATTCATTAAATCTAATTAAGCTTAAATGATCGTCTAATAACAATAAATTAAAAGAAAGAAAATTATACCTCCAAAATGTGAAATCCAAACAAGAAATGAGCCTCCAAAATACATGCTTTCCCACTCCAAAATCCATATAAAGAAGGGTAGAGAATAAAGGGTATGAAGAAATTAGGATTTTGTGGAATTTTAATTGAATTTTTGAAGTATTTTTGATGAATTTTGAACAAAAAAAGAAGTGGGAAATGGGGGGGGGGCTGCCATGGATGAGGCCGGCCATGAGAGGGAGTGAGGGAGAGAAAGAAATGAGTGAGGAAAAATGTAGAAGTTTCAAGAGAAGAATATCACTTAAAGGTCTTTTCGTGCATTTAATTATTTATTTATTTATTCCTTCACTATAGCAACTCAAGAAAACTCTAGAAAATAGAAAAAATTTGCAAATAATTTTTGCATGATACATACTAAATTCTAACATGCCATGGTTCATTTTTACAAATTAAAACCATTTAAATTTGTAATTTACACTAATTTAGTGTAAAAATAAAGCTTATGTTAATATTTAAAAAAATTAATTTAGGAAAAATATTTTATTAAACTAAAAATTTATAAGTGGCTAAATAAACACCATTTACTAGTAATTTCATAATTAAAATGGATATTTTTAAAATTATAATGAAAAACAATCACGGTTTGATTTTACGAAAAATACATTTTACTTTACCGAAAATCATAAAATTCACTTAAACAATTTTATTCATTTAATTATTTATTTAATTATTTTTAAAACGTTACATTATGTGAGATGAGGGTTTTTATTTTCATTCATGTAAAATTCATTTGTATGTAATATTCTTTTGTTGGGGCACTTCCGGGATGAGGATGATGTCACCATTGTATATTGTTTACTTTTCCGCATTAGGTAGACCCAAGGAGTGGAGCATAAGTAACTGGGTTCTAGGGTCCAGTGGGAGGCCATCTCGAGGAGTCAAGACCGGGTCTCCTAACCCTAGATTTGGCAGTGTTGCTTGCCGCTCTCGTAGGGGTCTAGGGATGTGGGTTTGGCTATTCATCGCGACCGTAGAATCCGTGTTTTATACAGGCTCGAAATTAAACACGGACGTCCTAGAATATCCAATATTTCATATGTTATCTTCTGCTGCAATGTTCTGTGATGAGATCATATTACTGCCTGAGATGAATGCTTATACTATAAATATATATATATATATATATATATATATATATATGCTGATATATATATATTACTGCTTTCGTTTCTTTTTTTATGCTTAGGAAGCATAAGCTGATGGGATATATTAATGAGATTAATAAAAGAAAAGAAACCTAAAAGATGTTGTAGAATCAAAACTTTATAAAAGGGGTTGCTACAGTTTTGCTTTGCATAGCGGTATATATGATATACCCTGCACCTTATTCGATGAGGAAAGAGCCGAGATCCCTTCACCGGGAGTGACCTCTTTAGCGAAACTGGTAGATGCTACAAACTCGCGGTTTAGTTTTTGACAGCTTATATAGTTCTTGCTTTGCACAGAGGTATATATGATATACCCTGCACTTTATTCAATGGGGAAAGAGCCGAGATCCCTTCACCGGGAGTGACCTCTTTAGCGAAACTAGAAGCCTAAAAAACACTCCTTTTCAAAATCACTTGTTTCTACAACGATATCAAATTCATTACGCTCATGGTTTTCTGTAAAACCTGCGTAGCCCTCCGTCATATCAGATAAAGACTATTTAGTATTCGTGCTGTGTTTGTTGGCTTTTGTCAAGGCGTAGTGTGCGGTAGCTGACTGGTACTTATCTGTTTAAGCATGTGATGCGATTGGATTAGGGTATCCGTACGACCTTGTTGGCCTTTGTCAAGGGTCGTGCGGGTGGGTTTATTTCAATCAAGAAATGACGGGTTGAACTCGACTAGCTACCTATGGTTTGTTGGCTTTTGTCAAGGTCATAGGGGTTAGGGGCAAAAGCATTATCTAGAATTTCAAGTATTGAAATTTGCAATGAGATTACATACCTCCTATGAGATAGTTGGATCTCGATACCCACTGCGAGTAAGAGTTACTCCTGGGAGAATTTTACACAGGACAATTAGCCGATCAAGTAGGTGTCTAGAAAGGTGTTAATGGGGTTATGCCTCTGCGAAGACGGGGTTTATTTTAATTAGGTCCGTGCGAAAGCACGGGGAACCTCCCTCAAGTACCAATACTGATCTGGCTGAAAGATTGACGAAATTGTAGGGTGTAATTAATCCCGGCTAATCTTACCTTTTAGGGTTTGAAGGAAAATTTGATAAAAACAGTGGGAGACATCCTGATTAGATAAGATAATAACCAATCTAATCTTGCAAAGAGCATACGCTAAAGTGTTTCCTTCTCTCTCTCCAGGTAACGACCATTTCAGGACTTAATCAAGATAATAATATGGATGTATTAACTGAACCCGCTTATTATACTGAGCAGGGGATCATTGGTCCCATTCTTTCTTATAAGAGTTATAAGACTGAACAAGAAACAGGAGAATATTTGAATTCTCATGCCGCCCAAACAAAGAACATGCATGTTGATGCATCTTCTTTGGGTGTGTTAGTTATTGAGAACTGTTTCTCAGTTCACTCTACGTGCTGGGTATTAGATACCGGATCAGGATCCCACATATGTAAATTGTTACATGGGCTACGTAAAGGTAGAGAATTGGGAAAGGATGATCATTCCGTACAAGTAGGGAATGGTGCAAGTATTGTAGCCAAAGCAGTTGGCGAATTTCACCTTGTATTACCAAGTAGTAATACATTGATTCTGAATGAGTGCTATTATATACCGAACATGATGTGCAACATTATATTAGTTTCTTTATTAAGTAAAAAAGGATATAATTTTGTAGTGCAGGATAATGTTATGAACATATTCCTAGATCAAAAGTTGATTGGATCAGGCTCGTTACATAATGGTATATACGTTCTCAATCAAAATACAGTTCTTAATATACAAAACACAAATAAGAGGAAAAGTTCAGAAATGAACGAATCCTACTTATGGCATTGTAGACTTGGTCATATCAATGCTACACGGCTAGCTAAGTTACATAAGGATGGATATTTGAATCCGTTCGAATTATCATCTTATGATACTTGCCATTCATGTCTCAAAGGAAAAATGACCAAAACTCCGTTTAGTGGACACGGAGAAAAAGTTACGGAACTCTTAGGACTGGTACATAGTGATGTATGCGGACCCATGTCTACATATGCCAGGAACGGTTCTTCTTACTTCATTATATTCACTGACGATCTCTCTAGATACGGACATGTGTTCCTGATGAAACACAAGTCTGAAGCTTTTGAGAAATTCAGAGAATATAAGTACGAAGTAGAGAACCAAACAGGCAAAAGTATTAAAATCCTTCGATCTGATCGAGGAGGAGAATACTTAAGCAATGAGTTCCTAAATTATATAAAAGAGAATGGGATTCTCTCTCAGCTTACACCTCCCTATACACCACAGCACAACGGTGTATCGGAGCGGAGGAATCGCACCCTATTTGATATGGTGCGCTCTATGATGAGCACTGCTGAGTTACCTATTTTCTTCTGGGGACATGCACTGGAGACAGTTGCATACCTATTGAATCAAGTTCCATCTAAATCTGTACCTACCACACCATATGAGATATGGAGTGGGAAGAGACCATGTCTTAAACGAGTTAAGATATGGTGTTGTCCAGCCTATGTTAAAAAGCAAAATCCAGACAAACTCGAAGCACGGTCAGTTCTTTGTAAGTTTGTGGGATATCCTAAACATTCACATGGATATCTATTCTACCACAGCGAGGAACAAAAGGTGTTTGTTTCTCGACATGCCACCTTTTTGGAAAAGGAATTTCTTGTAAAAGAAATTAGCGGCGATGCAGTAGAGCTGGAAGAGGTTCCAGCACCACAATCTATAACTGAAGATTTAGTGGAACCAGATGATTCAGTAATTACCGACAAACCCCAGCCTCTCCGCCGATCTAGCAGGGTTTCTCATCCACCTGAAAGATACTACGGTTTTCTCATTGATGGTGGGAGCGAGGAATGCATCATGGAAGATGATGACCCGACTAGTTTCGAGCAGGCCATCACGAGTGGTGACTCTGTGAAGTGGCTGGATGCAATGCGATCTGAGATGGAATCCATGTACACCAACAAAGTATGGACTTTGGAAAATGCTCCTGAAGGGGTAAAACCCATTGGTAGCAAGTGGATCTTTAAGAAAAAAATTGGTGTAGATGGAAAAGTTGAGACTTTCAAAGCTAGAATTATTGCAAAGGGTTTTCGTCAACGACCAGGTGTGGATTATGACGAAACCTTTTCTCCAGTGGCTATGCTTAAGTCCATCCGGATCTTACTTGCCATTGCTGCATACCATGACTATGAAATCTGGCAGATGGATGTTAAGACCGCCTTTCTAAACGGTGATTTAGAAGAGTGCGTGTACATGACTCAGCCAGAGGGCTTCGTAGATAGTGGGAGCAGCGGAAAGGTGTGCAAGCTGCTTAAATCCATTTATGGGTTAAAGCAAGCATCGCGGAGTTGGAACATTTTCTTTGATGTTGTAGTTAAAGAGTTTGACTTCATCAAAAACGTAGATGAACCTTGTATCTATAAGAAGGTTGCAGAGAGTAAGGTTATCTTCCTCGTATTGTACGTCGATGACAAACTCTTGATAGGAAATGATGTTCCTATGCTGCAATCAGTCAAGCTCTTCTTATCACAAAGATTCTCAATGAAAGATCTAGGTGATGCCTCCTGCATACTGGGAATTATGATCTATAGAGATGGATCTAAACGGATATTGGGATTGTCCCAATCCAGGTACATTGACACCATACTAAAGAGGTTTAGTATGGAAGAATCCAAGCGTGGGAACCTACCTACGATCTCTGGACTCACTCTCTCCAAAGAGATGTCTCCCAAGACTGATTTGGAGAGAGCTCGCATGCAAGGGATACCCTATGCTTCGGCAGTAGTCTCTATCATGTATGCGATGCTATGTACCAGACCCGATGTAGCATACTCACTAAGTGTAGTGAGTAGGTATCAAGCAAATCCTGGAGAGAGTCACTGGGTAGCTGTGAAGAACATTCTCAAATACTTGAGAAGGACTAAAGAGATGTTCTTGGTGTATGGTAACGGAGAACTCTAGGTGGAGTCCTTTACCGATTCGAGCTTCCAAAGTGATAAGGACGACTCTAAGTCGCACAAGGGATTTGTCTTTACCCTCAATGGAGGGGCGGTGTGTTGGAAGAGTTCCAAACAAGATACCATTGCAGACTCGACGATGGAGGCTGAAAACATTGCTGCCAACGATGCTGCCAAAGAGGCTGTCTGGATAAAGAAGTTCATTACTGAACTTAGTGTGGTTCCATCCATTGAACATCCAATACCTCTGTATTGCGATAACAATGGAGCTGTGACTTTAGCCAAGGAACCCAGGTCCCATCAGAAGTCCAGACATATTCTGAGGAGGTATCACCTGATTAAGGAGATAGTTGATCGCCGGGTGATCGAGGTCAGGAGAGTTGATACGAAAAACAACACTGCGGATCCACTCACGAAGGCTATTCTCCAGATACAGTTTGAGAGATTATTCGGGATGCTAGGTATGAGATACTACAGCAGCTGGCCTTACTGCAAGTGGGAGATTGTTAGTTATGTATATGCCCTAGAAGCCATTGTTGTACATATGATGTATATTATAATGGATGCTTAGATATATATAGAGAGGACTTTCTTGCTCGTCATGATAGTATGCTATTTGGTTTCACTTTATCTTAACATGTTGACTTATATTAGTTTACCGTCTTACTCTCACATGTTGATAAAGCCCTTAGGATATGTACTCGACTACTGGGACTATGATGAGATCATACTAGTGGGGCCACGGTAGTCGATGAGTACATCCTATAACTGTTCCTAGTCGAGGGTGTGTCGAGACAGGGCATCGATACACCAAAGTAGACTAGCGTATACGCATCTTAACCCATATGATGGGCGATGGATGATCCTGTAGGGTTCCTAGGCATCCTAATGAAGTCTCACAAGGCATCAACCATGCCAATTTCAAAAATTATTGGTGCCGAGAAACCCTAACACGGATCGTTGACTAGATGTTTAGGCGAAATGAGAATCTAGTTAACTACTTAACTAAAAGTTAGATGCTACAACCTTTGTAGATCCGGTTCCCCACTTCCTTAGCTCCACGTGGGTGTGCTCTCGCTGTCCATCACGAATCCTAGACTCATTCGTCGGCTTCATCGGAAAAACGGGCGAGCAAGGTCGTCGGCTTCGTGTCAAAGACGATCTACGTCGAGGCATCACAAGTTCAAGCTCCGAATTCACAAAGTTGTGAAACTTGTGAAGAAAACACCCAAAACAACTTGGCAAGAGGTAGAGGGTGATGAAATAGGAGGTGGGTTCACTTTAGAATTGGATTTCACTCACTTTTACTCAAGTTGCCATTAATGGCATCAAGCTTTTCTCTTGAAGATGAAGATGAAGAAGCAAATAGAATATGATAAGTATTGTGAAAAAGAATAATAAAATCAAATACTTATCATGTTCTAACCTAGGTTAAGTGTAGAGAATAAACCATGGTCACTTGGATGGGTTAGGGTTAAGCATGAAGATAAGGATGGTTACAAAAGTCAAAGCTTCATGAAGCTTCAACTTAAAACAAAAAAAGCCACCATTCTCATCATAATCCTTTTCAAATAAATAAATAAATGAATATGCAAAACCCTAATCAACACTTAACCATGGTTTTAATTCTTTACACTTAACAAAAAGATCAAGTATCATCAAACATGATATAAATATGTGCACAAAAGTATATCACATATACTTCTTGCACATCAAGTGAGAAAATCCATATAAAGTGAACCATTACTAGTTAATGCAAAGTAATATATCAAATATATAATTTTACATTAAATCATTAAATCAACATTTGATTCAATGATCCGGTTATGTCGCACATAACCGACTAGAATCCAATGTATCGATTTATCGAATCAATGATTCGATAACTAGGTCATATCGAATATAACCAATCGAAACATATATCGCGAGAATGAAATGCGGTATCACATACACGCATTATTCTCGGTCCTGCACATATCTCATATGCGCTCCTATTTCGTTTCGCTTGAGCCAGGAAACCTCTGTGTAGGACTCTAAAGACTCGTCGATACGCCGGTAGCAGATGATGATCATATCAAGCACCCACAAGCCGCAAGCGGTCTGCTAAACGTAACGGCCATCCGGGTATTGAGCGATCAGAAGATCGACGAGCTAGCCCGCTCACACTCCTGTGAATCCAACCAGTAACACTTACCGTACAGTCCGGTCTATTCGTCTGATATGTCGCATATCAAGTCTAGGGGTGGTATACGTCAGACCCCAATAACCGATAAGTCGTGCCGATGTGAGGCTCATAACGGGTCGAGAAACTACTGGTAACACTAACCAGCAAATCTCTGATCAGCCCTGGCCAGGGACTTCCCTGTTACGGCCAATCGAGCACAGCGCAACATCAACCCCCAATACCGGGAGAGACGAAACCCCTCCTATCGCTCATTGCCTCCATGTGACTCGGGACTGTACCCAAAGACCACCGTTTTGCACGCCCTCATGGACGTGGTAAGGTGGAGATCAAAGCACAGTGGGAATCACACAAGACTCCATGACGATCTCGGGTCTACAGACTAACCTGTACAAGTGTCACCTGAGAACTGCCATCTGACGTGAGGTATAATACCATCTGGGAGTTCTCGGCGAGTCCGTCCAGTGTACCCAGTCTCCACTGAGCACCCGTATACCATCTCTGATGTCAAACACTAATGGATGTGGGATCATCCATCGCCCATCTCATGGGTCGAGAAGCGTATACGCTAGTTTACTCTGGTATATCGATGCCCCGTCTCGATACACCCACGACTAGGGACCTTGAAGGATGTACTTATGGACTACCATGTCCCCACTAGTATGATCTGCATCACAGTCCAGGTAGTCAAGTACATATCCTAAGGGCTTTACCAACATGTAACTATAAGACAGTATAAAGAGACTAGTGTACATGTTAAGATAAAGAGTAACCAGATAGCATACTATCATATCGAGCAAGAAAGTCATCTCTATATATGTCCAAGCATCCAATATAATATACATCATCTGTACAATACTGGCCTCTAGGGCATACATACAACTAACAGATCCCATATCCATCGGTGTTTGACATCAAGGATGGTGTACGGGTGCTCAGTGGAGACTGGGTACACTGGATGGACTCGCCGAGAACTCCCATATGGTATTATACCTCACGTCAGATGGCAGTTCTCCGGTGACACTGGTACAGGGTAGTCTGTAGACCCGAGATCGTCATAGAGTCTTGTGTGATTCCCACTGTGCTTTGATTCCACCTTACCACGTCCAAGAGGGCGTGCTAAACGGTGGCTTTTTGGTACAGTCCCGAATCAATTGGTGGCAATGAGCAATAGGAGGGGATTCGTCTCTCCCGGTATAGGGAGTTGATGTTGTGCTGTGTTCGATTGGCTATAACTGGAAGTCCCTGACCAGGGCGGATATTGAGTACTACTGGTAAGTGTTATCAGTAGGTTCTCGACCTGTTATGAGCCTCACATCGACACGACTTATCGGTTACTGGGGTCTGACGTATACCACCCCTAGACCTGATATGCGACATATCAGACGAAGAGACCGGACTGTACGGGAGTGTTACTGATTGGATTCACAGGAGAATGTACAGGCTTGATTGTTGATCTTCTGATCGCTCAATACCTGGGTGGCTGTTATGTTTAGCTGACCACTTGCAGCTTGTGGGTGTTTGATATGATCATCACCTGCTACTGGCGTATTAACGATTCGTTAGAGTCCTACACAGAGGTTTCTTGACTCAGTCAAAACGGAGTAGGGGCACATATGTGATATGTGCATGACCGAGGATAACGCGATATGAGATACCGCATTATATTGTCGGAATATTATGATATGAGCCGGATCATCGGATCAAGTGTTGATTCGATGAATCGGTACATGAAATATTAGTCGGTTATATTCGATATTGTCGGATTGTCGGATCAAGTGTTGATTCGATAATTAAATGTATAATAATATATATGATATATTGCATTACATTATCTAATATTAGCTCTCTTTATTGATTCATTTTCTCACCGGATAATACATTGATATATATGCGATATATGTTAATTGTATTATTTTCTTTTGTTACAAATATATATTATATATGTGATATATAATATTGTAACATGATATGATTACTAATGCAACATATTTAGTGGAGATTAAATAAAATTATGGTTTGATTTGGGTTTGTTCTTTCTTGATGTTTCTAGAAGGTTTCCTTTTGTTTTGAGCTAAGATATTATGGTTGATATTTTCTAGTGACTCATTCTTAACCCAACCAAAACCCTTAGCCTTAGTTAATTCTCTACATGAGTTAGCCTTGTTATAGTTGACCATGGTTGCATTTGTAATCATATATCATTTCATTATTCATCATAAAAGGTTTATTAGTTCATTCGTCTTCTTCTTCTTCCTTGAGCTTTGAGAAAGCTTTCTAGGTTTTGAGTTTTGTGATGATTAGTGTGAGAATTTGAAAATAAAAGAGAGCACAAATACTACTCCATCATCCTGATCTAATCTAGCCAATTAGATTAGGGTGTTCACCTCATTAGAGAGAGAGAGAGAGCTTGAGTTATAGAAAGTTCGAGGTAGATCATCGGAGAAAAGGAAGACTACAAGCTAGCATGAATCATTCGGGTTGTGGAGCCTCTCTTGAGTCCGGGAGATCATGGATCGCGGCAAAGGAACTTCTACTCGGAGCTTATGAAACGAAGGAGCGGACTACAAAGGTTGTAATCCCTCACTCTTAGTTGTAAAGATGTTTACTTGCATGATAAACTCTAATAATCTAGCAATGATCCCGGCTTTGGGTTGTTCGGCATGTCTAAATTTTAAATCAGGCATGGTTGATGCCTTATAGACTCTTGTATGAGTGCCTAGGAACCCTACAGTCTATAGGACCCCATCTAATTCAAGTAAGCTAAAAATCCCAAAAATCTAAACCATTTTAAAGAAGAAGTGCGGAAAAACATATTTTAAAGCAAGTGGTTTTAACAAAATAAGCTGAAATATGCATTTTTAAAATCTCAAGTCTTTTCTGAAAATTTCGGCAGAGTTTCCTTTGTAAATACTGGCCCCAAAAGGGGTACAACAAGAATAATATGAATAAAGGCATCCCCAAGCGGGAGCTAGCTCTTCGTCAATTGACGGTCACAACCACGCAAGCAATATAATATACAACGCCGAAGGCGAGGATCAAAACTCAAAAGGAAACTCAATATCATCAAAAAAACCATAATAATACAAAGCGCGACTCTAAGGTCGAAATAATACACAAATGGTTTACTAAGTCTGAAATAAATATACAAGTCTGGTTGATGGAGTTTCTAGATCCAGCTGAAATATAATAAAAGTACAATAGTGGTCACGATGCAAGTGAACCCACCTACCAAAGCAATCACCCAAAAAGGAGTAATGTGCCAGCAAAGCCGCAACGAACCTGTACGGCAAAACCTGCAAGAAACTGTGGCACAACGGGGGTGAGTTGCCAACTCATGAGTAGAAAACATCACAGAGCAGAAATCGTGTGTATGACTCAATCCTAGGTAATACGATCAAATATATATATATATATATATATATATATATATATATATATCCTCAATAATAATATGGCCTGAAGCATAAAATAATAGCAAGGGTAACATCTATGCGTAAGTGTAATCCCATGTGCTTATGTCAGTGCCTCAGGCAGCAGCATATCATAAACATGAGGTATGAATGCAATATAATGAAAACAGAATGCATCATGTATGAGAAAACTGTTTTCTTAATTTAGTGAGATTTCTGTATATTTAAATTGAGATATCATCAATGAAATCAACATAGAATCAGTGTCAAGCATCGACACAAATATAAATCTCAATATCTCAATATCTCAGGCTCCTACTATCCGGACTGGCCTATATCATCAAATATCAATATCTAGGGCTCCGGCTATCCGGACTGGCCCATATAATCAAATCTCAAGACCACGTCGGTATCCTCCGGATATCCGGCGCATCACATTAAAATCACCGGTCAGTAGTGCTCCCCTGTCTCAGGCTCAACGCCATCATCTGCAACCATCTTGCCCCGGGGTACCGCACCGGGTCCACCATGCACCCACAGACGGTTCCTCTTCCTCCTCGAATCGGGTATATGATATCGCTCAAGAGCCGAGAAAACTCATGGTGGACATATCTCATATCATATCATGAGAAAACCGCATTTTCTATCTTTTAAAAATATGATAAGTTTATAAAATCTTTGCGGTTTCTCTAAATCCAGAAATCTCATGGAAATCCGAAATCATAAATCACGATGTAAATAAATAATGAATACTGGGCTCCGGCAATCTGGATTGGCCCATACTATTGCATGAAAAATGAATATAAAATGCATGTGTATCTAAATAAAGAATGCAATATCTAAACTAGCACATGAAAGCAATAACATATAGGAACTATCAGCTAGGAAGCTATGTCAATGAAATAATATTCTCTAAAGTGTACGTGACATATCAATTACCGATGAAGATGTGAATGAGCCGGCAAGCAAGTGTACGTAGAGCATTGATCAGTCGAAAATATTGCATTTTTAACACATCAATTTCCCTACTATTTGCACTCATCTAAAGGTGTTCGGTATGGATATGGCACATATTAGCAAAACATCTGTAAAATACCAAATAACTTGTGTTATATATTATAACCGGCATTTTGAGGGAAATTGAGTTTTTATCATTGCACGCATAATCTTTGTATAGCGCAACACTTGTCTCGAGAATCTGTGCAGGAAATTCCAGGAAAAGAGCCAAAACTGCTAAAAGTGCTGATAAAAAATACGCCAAGTCCAAGACTTGAAATCTGACAGTGAACAAGAAAGTATAAAAATATTCCAGATATAAAATAAGTCCACAAGGATCAGCACCAACCCAATCAGAAAGTTCCATGCACCAAGGCCATCAAAGGGCCGTGGATCCGCGGCCGTAGGGCCCTATTGGCGGCGGATCCGCGGCCACATTAGCATGACGTCAGCAGTTCTTCATTTCAGGCTTCTCCTTTCACTTGGCAAACTTCTTCAAGCCAATGTAAATTCCAGAGATCTCCAGAAGCTTCTGTCCGAACAGCCAAGCTTCTTGTACAAGCTAAACACCTCCAAGCTTCTCAAATAAGCTAGCTAAACCTAGAAGGTTCTTCCTAACAACCAAGCTTATCAAGGAAGCTAGCTAAACTAACTAACTCTAGAAGCTTCTACTCAACTACCAAGATTGCAAGAGAAGCTAAACTAAACCTAGCTTCTAAAGGAAGCTAATCCTAATCAAGCTTCTAGGGGAAGCTAAAGGAGAAGGCTATAAAAAGAACCCAAAGGCTTCATTCTAGGGTTGTTCTCCAATTACAAACACAAGTTGAGTGACACAAATTGTGCATCCAAACCCTAATCCAATACCAAAAGCCAATTCAAGATCACCGAGTACAAAATCAAGCAAGAAGCCATCAAGCCTTTTTTGAAGCGACGCCGATCTTCAACCGAGCAAGTGATCCAAGACGATCCGCGACTCACGGAGACAATGCGAAGCGAATTCGACGATCGAGTTCTCTCCTCAATTCTTGTAGTCTTGAGCAAATTGTAACGAAATTGTTGAATAAAGAAAGGTGAAAACTCTTAATCTTTCTTTTCTTTATATTTGAGCATTATGATGAGTTCTCAATTCTTGATTGATTTCTTTGTCATGATGTTTGAGTAAAAACTCCACTCATGGAGGAATCGAGAAAATAGATAGATGATGATGATTAAATTATTGAACGATTCGTAAGTCTTATGAGTTTTGTAAGCTTTAGGAAATTGAATCATCGACAACCTAGTTTCGAGCGAGATGCTTTCTTGAATATTTTCGCTCTTAATTAGAGATCAATGATCGATGATTGAATTTCCTAGAGACTAGAATTTGAATGCTAATCAACGAAAGGACAAGAGATATGATGAAGAAACCCTAGTTTCTTCAAGAGATCCGAAAACCTCGTTGATCGTCATCGATCTAGCAACAAATCTTCAATAGATAAGAATTTGTAATCACAAGTCTTCATCATCACTATCGATTCGATCGATTCCTACGAGCTTCATTACAAATCTTGATAATTCATTTGATTTGGACAATTCTTGATTCTTGATTCTTGATTTTTAGTATTTCTTGATATTAGATCTAGTTCTTTACAATTCTTGAAACTAAATTTCAAAATTCTTGAATCATTTTCTTTTCTTCTTTAATCTTCAACTCGACTAAAACAATTACGATCAAATCACACTTTCCCTGTGGACAATCCGCACTCGCTAACGAACCTACAATTGACACTGTTATTGATTGCGGTTTACAAATTTCTTTGGTTATGGTCTTTACACTTTTCTACTTACACACACAAAGAATCATTCAATCAAGCATACGCATCATCAGTAATGGTGCGGGTGTCCTAACAACAGGTTTTATCATTACTCACGAAAATATATATAGGCATGCAATGCAATGCGAACAGCAGAATAAATGGCAATGAATAGTAAATGTAGCAATAATGAAATATATATTCCTATATACGAGTCATACAGTTTTTGATATCTGAAATCGCACGAATTGTGGTGTTTAGAAAATAGTGCTACGGTGTTTTTATGAAAAAGTACATCCTTTGAAATATCTGTAGTATCCCTTGGCCTTTCTTTAAAATACTCACGATTCATGGTTTTGGAAATAAGTATGACTTGTGCCCAGTCTAACATATACTAAGTAAACTACAGGACTAACTAATAGACTAGTCGAAAAGGTAAGGAAACCACCTAAATCTGAGTCGATATATATAAATATAATAGTCGGTAATCCCGCCTCAATAGTATCACATACGATACAATATATAATATGACATCCTTGAGTCAAGAGTGCGGATCTATCATCAATATATAGCTCGTACGGTAAGTCCATCGTACGACATCCCAATCTGGGTATGGGTCAATATCACATTTATCTCATCATTTATCTGGTATCCTTATCATCATATCATGAACTGGGATACTGATATAAAGTCTAGTACATACTGATACCATCTATATATATATGCGTGTGTATGAAACACATCGCCCTAGGACCCGCTATAATATCATGTCGTATCTCATAATACGAACCAAATCAAATCACCGATCTCGTGGCACCATGCCCAATCTCATTGACTCATCTCCAAATACCATATACTATCCTCATCATCCATGTATATGTATACGTATACACACACACACAGTCCTATACCTATGTGTGTGTGTATACATATCCCCATATACGTATAAGAAAGTAAAATGCATGCGAGTGTGTGTGTGTGAGTGTAAACCTTATTCTAGGGTTCGCGACTACAACTAACTACGACACTATTAGACAATTATACTAAAATTAACCCATGATCTTATAAGATCCTACTTACTAATCATCCAAGTTTCACAATAAACATATTTAAATAAATTGGTATACGTATTCGTATATGACACAACGAACTGCGAGGGTGCTACACACCATCCACCCGACTTCCTCCGTAGATATATATCTACTCACCTCGATCCTCGCTTGCTGGAGTCGATGACACCACGCTCATCCTCGTCATCTCGAAGTTCGCGTGGGGGTACCTACATAAATACACATATAGCATCGTAAACAGAAATCACACACGAAAACCAAAACATCGCACGAATTACACATAGGTTTAAACCTATAGTTTACGCATGCAAGAATAACCAAACAACTCTTGACGATCGACGTATAAACGTGAATCGACCGAGATAAAACACATATACAAAGTCCAATTCATTAAAAGCCGCAAAAAAAATCAGAAACTTTGATAACTTGCTCCAGATTTTTCTCAGGTGATAATTGGGACATTTTGCACATTGGGGAGGTCTAATTTAAAGATACTGGAGCCATGATCCAAAAATGATGCCATATTTCCCTACTCTGGCCGCAAATTACGGCCAGAACTATTAAATTTGTGCCAGGAAAGTAAAGTGGGGTCTCGGGTCTTTAGGGTACACTCCAGGTTGCCTGCACAACTCTCAGTCTTCGCTAAATAATTTTCCAGGTCCCCGAGTCACTCCAGATTCCTAAATACCATCACAATTCTTAAAATTATCTGATATCGGGGTTTCTAAGTTCGCATTCCGGGGTTTAAGTCTCAGGTTTTGTCCAAAATACTAACACTACAGGGGTTGTATGGTCTCTACTAATCTCAATTTCACCTTTACAACTCAAGATTTCATCAAAACCCTAACTAGGAATTTTCAAACTTCACTAAACCACACATTATGGATTCTAAACTAGTATAGATACTAAATTGAATGAAATACAATGCTAATGGTAAAAGAATTACCTCTTTTGGCAACTCAAGAAAATTCTTGAGTTGCCCTAAGTCTCCAAAATCCGATTTTTCTTGGTCCAAAGTGTTTGTAGTGAGCTTGTGCATGACTTTAATGAAGTGGAGATGAACTTTTGTTGAGTTTTTGATGGTGTTGTGAGAGGTTAGAGGAGGAGGGAGAATGAGGACAGCCATGGGAGAAAGAAGAGAGAAATGATCAAGGAAAGATGAAAAAGGGAACAATGAACCATGGTCTAAGTTGACCCCTCACCCTCTCTCTCATGCCCATACCCAATAGTTTATTCCATTTTCTTTTCTTTTCTTTTCTTTATCTTTTCTTTTCTTCTCTCATTTAAAATCAACCATGCTTGAAAAACAAAAATGAAGAAGCCAAAGTAGAAAAATGCAACAAGTGTTAAAAATGTGACATGGTGCATGTCATGTGCACAAAATGAGCTTAATGCGCGATTAGTGATATTTAATCGCGATTAGCATAAAAATGGAATATAATTAGTTATAAAAATTCATAATTTTCCTAAATCATATAGAACACCTTCATTTCCGTAATTCTTATAATTTTCCAAATATTTCCTAATTTATCGGTATTTAATTATACCGCATATTCAAAATATTCACAATATTTAATATTTAATTATATAAATTCCCAAAAATAATATTTTATTTTTCTGAAATGTTACACTTCTCATGGGTCTTCAACTGTCTCGATGTGTAGGCTATAACCTTCCCATGCTGCATCAAAACACATCCCAAACATTTTCCGGATGCGTCGCTGTGAATCACCAATCCTTCGGAACCGTCTGGTAAGGTCAAAATAGGAGCGGTTGTCAGTCTTTACTTCAACGTCTCAAAAACTGACATACAACTATCCGTCCATATGAACGGTACATCTTTCCGTGTAAGCTTGGTCAAAGGCTCAGCCAATCGAGCAAAATTCTCCACGAATCTTCTGTAGTATCCTGCAAGTCCCAGAAAACTTTTGATCTCCGCTACATTCTTCGGAATCGGTCAATCTTGAACTGCTGCAATCTTTTCGGGATCAATGGCGATTCCATCTCCGGATACGACATGCCCCAAAAACTTCACTTCTTCAAGCCAAAACTCACACTTGCTCATCTTTGTATATAATCTTTCATGTCTCAATGTCTGTAGTGCGGTCTTCAAGTATTCTGCATGCTCTTCTAGGCTCCTCGAGTAGACCAGAATATCATCGATGAACACCACTATAAACTGGTCCAAGAACGGTGAAAAGATTCGGTTCATCAAGTCCATAAATATCGCCGGTGCATTCGTGACTCCGAATGGCATCACTAAATATTTGTAATATCCATATCGAGTTCGGAACGCAGTCTTGCAAATATCCTCTGATTTAACTCGAACTTGATGATATTCGGATTTCAAATCCAGCTTCGAGAATACCCTCGCGTCACTAAGTTGCTCGAATAATTCGCCAATGCGAGGGATCTGGTACTTGTTCTTAATAGTCACCCGGTTTAATTCTCGATAATCGATGCACATTCTCCTTGTGCCATCTTTCTTCTTGACTAGAAGAACTGGAGCTCCCCATGGTGAATTACTGCTGCGAATCCAACCCTTCTCTAGCAATTCGATAACCTCCTTCTTGACTTCTACCAACTCCACTAGTGCCATCGGATAGTACACCTTTGAGATTGGCGCTGCACCAGGAACAAGATCGATCGCGAACTCTGCATCTCGTTTTGGCGGTAAACCCGAGATGTCCTCGAACACGTCCATGAACTTCCGAACTACAGCTGGCACTTCCTCTTTATCAACTTCCATCGACGAAAGAACGGCACCCGTCGGCCTAGCCCTAAACTCGACTGGCCCAACAGAACTGCTACCTCCAGCAAAAACAAACTCCGGATGTCCGGGAATCTGGAAAATCACTTTCTTTGTCCTACAATCAATATGAGCATAGAAAGTGCCGAGAAATTCCATTCCCAAGACGACATCATAACTGCCAGTATCAATCACTAAGAAATCTATAAATAACTCCCGTCCGCAGATAACAACCGAACAATCGTTGCACTCATTACTAGATATGATCTTCCCGTTCCCAGTGTGTATGTCTTAATAATAAGACAGGGCCGTGCAAGCAATCAAGTGTGCAGTAATAACTTGGACGATATAAAACAATGGGATGCACCAGAATCGAATAATGCTAATGCGGGAAAATCATGAACAAGTAGGATACCTGAAACAACTTCATCTGAAGCCTTGGCCTCTTCGGCCGTCAAAGTAAAGGCTCGAGCTTGATTTGGTCCTTGAGTTATCTGCTTCTGCCCCTGAATCTGCCTCTGCGGTGGCTTCTGAGCATCTTCCTTCAAACGTAGCTTCGACAGGCAAACACTGACAGTATGATCAGCTGATCCGCAAACCAAACAAAGTCCAAGCTTCCTTCGACAATCCTTCTGCAGGTGTCCAGGTAGATGGCAGAATTCACAAAACATCCTTCCTTTCTGCTCGGGCACGACGGGCTTCTTCATAGGCACCACGCCACATCGGTTTACCGGAATACCTCTGCATATAGGAGCTTGGTTCGGCGTAAACGCCGGCTTCCGTACTACAACTGCCTGCTGTTGTGCACCCCTTGTCCTCACTGATAATCTCTGCTGCTCTCTGGCTGCTTTAAGAACTTGCGAGAAAGTGGTCAATCCCAGAGATATAATGTGCCTCTGGATTTCCATGTCCAAACTGCGCATGCCCTATCAGCATCGTTGGCAACCAAAGGTCCAGCGAATCGACTGAGCGGTGTCCACTCAGCCGCATGCGCATCCACGGATCCGCCATTCTGCTTCAATTTGATAAACTTTCTTCCATTTCTTCCCGTGCAGTCTGTGGAAAGAACTTCTCCAAGAAACTCTGCGAGAAAGTTTCCCAACTGATCGGCTTGGGAAAATGGGTCTCTTCCACAAGCCACCACTCACGGGCATAGTCCACCAATTGGATGCGTACAACATCCACTCTCTTGTCCTCCGAAATCTATGTTGCAACGAGCAGATTCTCTGTATCGACTAGCCACTTCTCCGCTAGCAATGGCTCCTCCAAACCAATGAAAGTGGACAGACCAAGTCTCCTAAAATCCGCCACGGTACCCACACGCTGTACTGGTTTGCCTGCAACAGTGTTTACCGACTGCTGGACAGTCCGTGAACCTTTCTGAAATGCTTCGGCTTGCCGCTGATTTACCTCAGTTTGCCGCTTCTGGTTCTCCAGCATCCCACGAATTACTCCAAGCAATACGGCGTCATCAATACGCCTCTGGTACGACCGCAGGTTCCTGCCCGCCATGATCCTGAAACCAATACACCGACGAGGATCAGCATGATAAACAAGATTCAAACTTGCGATAAAACATAAACTGGTGAGCAATGAAATTGAGAGAAGCAAGGTAATATAATAACCATAAAACAAGGAAGTGAATCAAGACTAGGACTCCAAATTACATAAATAGAGTACCGCATTGTAACCATGCTGCAGTTCATAGTTACAATCGCATAACTCCGTTCAAGTTGCCCAAATCCTAGTATCAGAATAGAGAGAAACAATAGGGAACCGGATGGTTTCACATCGAGATGCAAAGTTGTTTGTATATCGTCAAGACAAGGGCCAAGAGAAAGATATGATTCAAGAATTACGATAACAATGTGGCAGGACATGTTCCTAATTATGAGTTTCCTGATTCGTGTATTGGGTCCAATACCCAACTACAAAAAAGTCAAACTCGATTAACCTAAATCCTATGGCTCTGATACCAAACAAATCCTGTCATGCCCCGCTTCCCAGAGTGCGCTAAGATCGGCACGTGACAGAGCCAACCATGCTACCTGTGGCTAGGAAACATCCCTCCACAGTCACATTACGGCTGTCTATAAGATATCAAGAACAGTAGAAATAAATAATCTATCTAGTACATGTCATATGCCAGAATAAACGAGTCAAGAAATATAAATGTGCGGAAGCAATAAATCCAATAAGCAATAACATCTGGAAAGTACGTCCTAAATACGGGCTCACATTAGGAAATGAAAGTACAGAAAGGAAAATAAACAAAGCTAAACACTAACATGCTCCTTACTGTTCGGCATGTCGGCCAAAATACTCCTGATCAGCCTGCGAAAGAGATAAAGGATCTGGGCCATGCAAAACCCAGACATCAGTGCGTCCTAATAGCAATAATAATACGCAACCATGATGTAAAAAGATATGCAGGAATGAATTATAAATAGTAACATGAATGTAATAAGTAAACATGGATATAGAACAGTGAAGTGTATCAGTATATGTGACGTGCAGTGATCAATCTAAACTGTGCTACTGGGTTATTTATTCTAAAGTTTGTCTGAAATCAATTAGTGTACTCCTCCATGTAACTCAAAAGAATATGTCCCGTTATCCCCCGGGACCACGGATCAGGTAGTGGGAGTCACGAATGACTCTGTCCTATTATCCCCCGGGACCACGAATCAAGTAAGAATCACGAATGATTCTGTCCCGTTGTCCCCCGGGATCATGGATCAAGTAATACCCTTTTAAGCTAAACTTCAGTTACACTTTTGATTTCCCCATGCCCCCAATGTTATGTGTTCAAGTCAGGTATTGATAATCTAGAGCTAATGCCAACACAGGATCAAGCAGGTATAGGTTTGTCTATGTAGACAATAGGATACGTCCGTCAGGACAACATGTCAGGATTGTCGGCATTAGAAACAAGATCAGGTAACAGGTCAAGTAGTGGTGTATCAGGTCATGACAGGTAGTGCACAGATATGAAACGGATGCTCATAATAAAACTGTAGCAAGTACGGATGCACGATAAAAGTACGGATGCACAGTAAAACACGGATGCACAAATATCTATCAGGGATTACATCTACAACTCCATGACTACGCATGATGCACTTTATCAAGCATGGGGTGTTAATATAACAGTAGCATGAAATAATGTGATCTGGCATGCAACTAGATATATAATAAATGATACGGATGCAAACGGATATCGGAAAAATGGTAAAACTGTAACATGGATGCACAATACAATAAATATACAATATTCTTATTAATATAGATGCGAGTATAATAATATAGCCTGTATCAAGATAACTTGCATGCAACCAGATATGTAATTAATGATATGGATGCGTACGACTATCCGAAAACAGTAAAACAGTAATATGGATGTACAATGCAGTAAACATGTGATATTTTTATTCATATGGATGCAAAATATGTATCATAGCATGTAGTAAGATAAACTTGCCTAATCGGATCTCATGACGGGGTGCGTACGCTGCGTCCGACGTCGGGTAAACGCCATAAAGTACACACAGCACACGGGACAAGTCTAGGCAAAGCAAGAGAGTGACCACGCTGGTTGGGAACGTCCACTAGGTCGACCTGATCGTCGGCGACAGGCACGGCTCCGGCGGCGATCACCGGAATCAAGAACCAAGAAAAAGAGAAGAAGAAGAAGTAGAAGAAGAAGAATGAAGAAGAGCAGGGGTTTGGTGCTTTGGTGTTTGGCTTAGGGGTCAGAGAAAGGTGCGATGGGGTGACGTCAACGGTGGGCCATTGACGGAGAGGCCCATGGCAAAGAGCAGTGGCAACTAGGGTTTCGGGTGCAGGAAAGAAGAGGAGGCTGGAGGCTACAGGGAAGGTAAAGATGAGGTCGAGTTGAAGGAGAGGGGAGCAGGAGCGGGTGGTAACGAGGATGGTGGCGACGGCAAGGGGTCACTGGCGACGAGTGTGCTGTAGCCGCAGTGGGTTTTCTTGGGTTGAAGTCATGGTTTGGAGAGAGGAGAGAGAAGATGCAGGCGAAGGTGGAGGTGAGGAGGTGAGCAAAGAAAGGAAGGAAGGCAAGGATGTTGTCGGCGGTGGTGGATACGGCGACGAGGCGAGCGTGGGCGTGGGCGTGGGTTAGAGAAAGGAGGCAGCGGGAAAAAGAAAATAAAGAAGAAAGAAAGGGAGGTGAGTGTAGTGAGAAGAGGGGGGTGACGGGATTCTCATGGGGAAAAGAATATATACAGAGAAGAGAGAGAGACGTGGGATCAGTTAAAGAAAATCTTTTAAAGAAAATTTAAAATGAAATAAAATATACTAATATAATTTTTAACAGTTGAAATCTTAAGAATAAAATATTTATTGTAATTGAGATTTTTGGCTAATACAAAAATAGTCCAAAACACACCCGGGTCGGGTCTAAAATTATTGTTTGAAAATACGGTTAATATACATGTCAACCAAAACCAAAATAGGATATCCGGGTAACTAAAATGCATACCCCTAAGAACGGATACACGTAGCGTGCACGTAGCAATCCAAACGAGTCCGTTTCACTGAACGGGACGAGAACACGATGTACGAATGCTACAACAGGGTTAGGGGTATGGTACAGGCCATGCAAGATACTTTTAAAATATTTTATTTGACTTTATTTGTTATGCTAAAAAATGCAGATGCCAGAAATAATGCCAGTATGTAGTATAAACAATATTAAAAGTGCACGGATCCTCGTAACTAGCCGGGATAAATCATAAACAGGAATCAATACGGTTTCCAGCAAGCGGGTCGGGTCAGATGCAAATACAGATACCAATTACACTATTCACACCCAAACAACAATAAATCAAGAAGAATCCATAAATAAAGAAATATCCAAAATAGAACTGGTATAAATGAATTTGGGTGTTACAGATGTATTTAGCCTTTATCTTCTAGTATGTCACGGTATCTAGCTTGGAACTCTTCCAACATACCGTCCCTCCACTAAGGGTAAAGACAATGGCTGTGACCGACTTTCAGTCGACCTTATCACTCTGGAAGCTCGAACCAAGAACATTCTTTTAGTGCTTCTCAAGTACTTAAGAATGTCCTCCACAGCTGTCCGGTGATTCTCCCAAGATCCGATTGATTCCTGATCACTACACTTAGTGAGTCATCTACATCTGGTCTGGTATATAATATCGCATACATGATAGAGCCTACTGCCGAAGCATAGGGTATCCTTTACACGCGAGCTCTCTCCAAATCAGTCTTGGAAGACATCTTCTTGGAGAGAGTGATCCATGAGTAAGTGGGTGAACCACCACGCTTAGAATCTTCCATACTAAACCCCTTTAGTATGGTGTTAATGTACCTGAATTTGGGACACTCCCAATATCTACTTAGATCTATCTCATAGATCATAATCCACAAGATGTAGTAGGTATCATCCAGATCTTCCATGGAGAATCCTCGTGATAAGAGAATCTTGACCAAGTGTAGCATAGGAAACACTTTCCTATCAAGAGTATGTCATCTACGTATAATACGTGGAAGACAACCTTACTCTCTACAACCTTCTTGTATATACAAGATGTTAGTTATATATATGCCCTAGAGGCCATTACTGTACATTGGATGTATATTGTAGTGGATGCTGGGACATATATAGGTAGGACTTTCTTGCTCGACATGATAGTACGCTATCTGGTTGCTCTTTATCTTAACGTGTATACTTTCTGTCTCTCTGTTACATGTTGATAAAGCCCTTAGGATGTGTACTCGACTTCCAGGACTGTGATGTAGATCATACTAGTGGGGCCTGGGTAGTCCATGAGTACATCCTTGAAATGTTCCTAGTCGAGAGAATATCGAGACGGGGCATCGATATTCCAGAGTAGACTAGCGTATATCTTCTCGACCCATGCGATGGGCGATGGATGATCCCATATCCATTGGTGTTTGACATCGGAGATGGTATGCGGGTGCTCAGTGCAGACTGGGTACACTGAACGGACTCGCCGAGAACTCCCAGATGGTATTATACCTCACGTCAGATGGCAGTTCTCTGGTGACACTGGTACAGCTTAGTCTGTTGACCCGAGATCGTCATAGAGTCTTGTGTGTCTCCCACTGTGCTTTGATTTCCACCCTACCACGGCTCTACTGAGTCGTGCAAACAGGTGGTTTTTGGGTACAGTCCCGATTCACATGGAGGCAATGAGCGATAGGAGGGGATTCGTCTCTCCCGGTATTGGGGGTTGATGTCGCGCAATGCACGACTGGCCATAACAGGAAATCCCTGGCCAGGGTTGCAGTGATATACTGGTAAGAGTTATCAGTAGTTTCACGAATGTTATGGACCTCAAGTCGGCATGACTTATCGAGCTATTGGGGTCTGACGTTTACCACCCCTAGGCGAGATATGCGACATATCAGACGAACAGACCGGACTGTACGGTAAGTGTTACTGGTTGGATTCGCAGGAGTGTGAGCGGGCTTGCTCGTCGATCTTCTGATCGCTCAATACCCGGGTGGCCGTTACGTTTAGCAGACCGCTTGCGGCTTGTGGGTGTTTGATATGATCATCATCCGCTGCCGGCGTATTGACGAGTCTTTAGAGTCCTACACAGAGGTTTCCTGGCTCAAGCGAAACGAAATAGGAGCGCATATGAGATATGTGCGGGACCGAGAATAATGCGTGTATGTGATACCGTATTTCATTCTCGCGATGAATGTGTGTCGAATGGTTGTATGCGATATAACCTAGTTATCGAATCAAGGATTGATTCGATAAGCCGATACATTGGATACTAGCCGGTTATATGCGATATGACCGGATCATTGGATCAAGTGTTGATTTAATGATTGAATGTATAATTATATATTTGATATATTACTTTGCATTAACTAGTATTGGTTCACTTTAAATGGATTTACTCACTTGGTTTGTGCACATTGTATATGTGATATATTTTGTGCACATGATTGTATCATGTTTGATGATACATGCAAGCTAGGGTTAGTGTAAAGAATTAGACCATGGTTAGGTTTATGATTAGGGTTTTCTTTTTATTTACTTATTCATTTATTTATTCTTTTGTTTATTTTGGAAAAAGAAAAAGGCAAAGAGAAAAAGAATGGTTGCTAATTTTGTTTGTAGTTGAAGTTTCTTGAAACTTTGACTTAGTCACCATTCTTGTCTCATCCTTAACCCTAACCATTCAAGTTAACCATGGTCCATTCTCTACAACTAACCAAGGGTTAGTAAATGATAAGTATTGATTTATTTATCATTTTCATAACACTTATTATATTCTTTTTCATCATCTTCTTCTTCTTCAACAAAAGAAAAAGCTTGCTACATCAATGGTGTTTGATGAAAAATTGTGAGAAATCCAAATCTAAAGTCTACCCACTTCCTATTTCTTCATCCTCTACCTCTTGCCAAGTTGTATAGGGTGTTTACTTCATAAGTTTTCAAAGCTTGGTGAAGTTGGAGCTTGTTCTTGCGATGCCTCGACGTAGATCATCTTCGGCATCGAACCGACGATCAAGCCCGCCCATTCTCCGATGAAGCTAACGCGAGGGTTCAAGATCGGATTTGTACAGCGGAGAGGACTTCTTCACGGAGCCTAGGAGGTGGTGGACCGGATCTACAAAGGTTGTAGCCCCTTCCCCATTTCTATATTTCCGTTTACTTGCTTGCTTTGCCTAAATATCTAGTTAACGATCCGTTCTAGGTTTTCTCGGCACCGTAATTTTTAGAAATTTGCATGTTTAATCACTTGTAAGACTCCATTAGTGTGCCTAGGAACCCTACAGTGGTATCAGAGCCTAGCTAGAGCCTTAGGCGAAGTCTAGACGGAGTTTGATGTCCGAACGAACCCGAAACCCCTATTCCAAGGTGCTCTCTGGAAATTTTCTGAAATTTTGGATTTTTGTCAATTAAAAATATGCAGAAAATTATGCAGGGTCTTATATGAAATACTGTGAAATACGAGGGCCTGATTCAACTTTTCCAGCGCGGAACCGCGGCATGAGCTATGCATGCGCGGCGGTTCCGCGGCCGTACTGTCCCCTTGTCTGGTTATTTTTTCAAAGTAATTCATGAATTCAGATATTATATTTTTTGGGTATTTTTATTGTGACTCTACAGAAGAGTATTTTGGGGTTGCTTTGGGGATTCAATTATTCGTTCGGGTTATCAGATTTTGTCTATGTGGCTTTCCGGATAACTTTAGAATATGTTAAAAAGTTCGACCGGATTTAAATACCCAACTTTTCCCCTGCCGGAAAAATTCCAAGTGTTGGATTTTTCTGTGGTTTAAACACGTTCTGAGTAGTGCAAGTAACGCGATGGTCTCTCTAGAAGACAACAAACCTTAACTCGATTATGTGACCGTCTTGAACTGCCCTTTGAACCTTCGGGTTTGGGGCAGTACGGCGTGCCACATGTGAGGCGTTGGCTTGACCCTTCTACGGCTGGACCGTTGGTACTGAGGCATGAAGTGAATGTCTTTGAACCTATTTCATGTGTTGATCGGTGTCGGGAAAACTTGGGTGTTCGAATGTTCGATCGGAAAGTTTAATATATTCTATTTATCCGGAATTGGATACAATAATTGGAATTCACAAATTGTTATGAGATAACGGAATGAATATTATAAACGTAGCAGTTTAGTCTCACTTGATCGGTTGCCACGGAGTTTTGATGTGATCAAAAGTCCGTCGCAATCACGTAGCGTACGCGGATACTCGCCGGGTAAACTTAATAGACAGCCTCACTCCATAGCCCCGACCAAGTGACTGTAGGAGAACCCCGTCGCCGAAAGCATCCGTCCGGGTGCTCGCGGAAGCGGTGTTCCGTCTTGGTGCACTTCGTCAACGGCGTCGGGGGTGCGGCCGCCTACTAAAGTTTGCGACGAGCATTCGATCAGAATGTCGGGAATCCTGTTGAATTGCCCGACTTGATATTGAAAAGTGTTTTCGACTTTGAGACTAAAATGCGGGGTTTATAATTGTTAGGCATGCGATGTCTAAGTATTTCATTTGGTCAGGCATGCGATGTCTGAGGAGGTTGCGGATTCCAACTGTTGTAGTTTTACACTTTCTTTTCTGTGACCGTAAGTGTAATATGTGACATCGCCGGTTTCGTTGCTATATGTCAACGACAATTGGGATGCGCATATTTACTTACGTTGATGACATGAGATGTTATGTGTTGCTGGATATGTTATATTGGATCGTCGTGTTTGAATAGCCGGGGGGTTTTTATGTGATGAGTGTTTTTCATTTTCATTCATGTAAAAACTTGTATGTAATATTCTTTTATTGGGGCACTTCCAGGTTGCGGATGTTGTCACCATTTGTATATTATTTACTTTTCTGCACTAGGATAGACCCAAGGAGGGAGCACAAGTAACCGGGTTCTGGGGTCCAGTGGGAGACCATCTCGAGGAGTCGAGTCCGGGTCTCCTAACCCTAGAATTGGTAGGGTTGCTTGCCGCTCTCGTAGGGGTCTAGGGGTGTGGGATTGGCTATTCATCACGACCGTGGAATCCGTGTTTTATACTGGCTCGTATTGAAAACACGGACGTCCTAGTATATCCAATATTTCATATGTTTCTTCTGCTGTGATTTATCTGTGATGAGATCATGTGATGTTCTGTGACAGATACTATATATAGTATATATGATATATTATATAGACGTTGCATATGTTTTACACCCGCGCTAGCCCTGCCTCGCTCTGGCGTTAGTTACCTAACCTAACGGTGCAGACGGGACATCGAGGCGAATGCGGATGGCATAAGCGTACTTATATTTATCTGTGATGGTTAGGTGGACTTAAATGATGGGATATTCATTAATGAGATTAATGAAAGAAAATAAACCTAATTGATGTTGTGGAATCGAATTTCAAAATAAAACAGGTAGCTACAGTTCTTGCTTTGCATCGCGGTGTTCATTATAGAACATCCTGCACCTTATTTGATGAGGAAAGGACCGAGATCCCTTCACCGGGAGTGACTCCTTTAGCAATAACCGGCAGATGCTACAACCCTCGGTTTGTCTTTGATCGCTTCTATAGTTTCCGCTTTGCACAGTGATATATATGATATATCCCGCACCTCATTCGACGAGGAAAGGGCCGACGATCCCTTCACCGGGAGTGACCCATTTAGCAAAACTAGAAAAGCCTCGAAAACATTCCATTTAAAAACCATTTGATTCCGCAACGAGATCAAGTTCAAAGCGTTAAAGGTTTTCACAAAAACCATTCGCAACCCTCCGTCATTTTAGGAAGTAGAGTACTTAGTATTCGTGCTGTGTTTGTTGACCATAGTCAAGGCACAGTGTACGGTAGCTAAGTGATGTCTTCCTACACCGCATATGATGCGATTAGTTAGGACAGTCATGTGGCTTTGTTGACCTTAACCAAGGGTCATGTGGGTGGGTCTAATTAATCATGAAATGACGGGTAGAACTTGACTAGTACCTATGATTTGTTGACCTTAGCCAAGGTCATAGGTGCTAGGGGTAAAAACCATTATCGGGAGTTTCAAGTGTTGAAATTTGCAATGAGATTGCATACCTTCTATGTGATAGTTGGATCCCGATACCCACTGGGAGTAATTGTTACTCCTGGGAGAGTTTTGCACTTTGCAATTAGCCGATCAAGTAGGTGTCTAGAAAGGTGTCAACGGGGTTACGTCTCTGGGAAAACGAGGTTTACTGTAATTAGGTCCGTGCGAAAGCACGGGGAACCTCCCTCAAAGTACCGACACTGGCCTGGCTGAAAGATTGGCGAACTTGTAGAGTGTAATTAATCCCGGCTAGTCTTTCCTTTTAAGGTTTGAAGTAAGATTTGATAAAAACAGTGGGAGCCATCCTGATTAGATAAAATATATAACCAATCTGATCTTGCAAGAGCGCACGCAGAGTGTTTTCTTCTCTCTCTCTCCTGGTAGCGACCATATCACGCCTTAATCAAGATAATAATACGGATGTATTGACCGAACCCGCTTGTTATACTGAGCTGGGGAACGTTGGTCCCGCTCTAACTTATAATTGTTATAAGACAGAGCAGGAAATTGGGGAATACCAGACCCCGCTCAAACGAAGAAAGTGCATATGATGCATCTCCTTCGGGTGTATTCATTACAAAGAACTGTTTCTCAGTATCCTCTGCATCCTGGGTATATGATACCGGATCAGGATCCCAGATATGTAATCTGTTACATAGGGCTACAAAAGGGTAGAAAAACTGAGAACGGGTGATAAGTTTCATGAGACAGAAAACGGGGCAAGTGTTGCAGCCAAGTCTGTTGGTCACTGTCACCCTGTATTACGAATACATTGATTCTGAACAAATGCTATTAGATACCGAACCTGATATACTAAATCATATCAGTCTCTTTATTAGTAAAGAAAGGATATAATTTTGTATTGATGGATAATGTTTTGAACACTTCCTATATCAAAAGTTGATCGGTTCAGGCACGCTATCTAAAAGCATTAATGTTCTAAATCAAACTACAGTTCCTAGTATACTGAACACACACAAGAAGAAGAGTTCAGAAATGAACGAATTCTTCTTGAGGCATTGTAGACTAGGTCATATCAATGCGACCCGACTGGCTGAAGTTACATTTAGATGTATATTTAAATCAGTTTGAATTTACATCTTATGAAACTTGCCAGTCATGTCACAAAGATATAATGACACCAGCTCTGCTTACTGGAAGCCGAGAAAGAGTTAATGAACTCTTGGGACTGATACATGATGATGTATGTAAAGTCTCCTGTCTATAAATGCCAGGACTGGTTCTTTATACTTCATTATATTCTCTGATGATCTCTCATGATTCAGTCATATATAAGTCCGAACCTTTTGAGGTATTCACAGAATATAAGTAGGAAGTAGAGAACCAAAATACGGGTATAAGTATTATGTCCTATGATGAGATCAGGGAGGAGAATACTTGTGCATAGCATTCCTGGACTATTCTAAAAGAAAATGAGATTCTCTCTCAGCATTACTCCTCCGTATAAACCATAGCACGATGGTATATCGGGGCGGAGCAATCACACCCTATATGATAAGGTGTGCTCTATGATGAGTACTATTGAGTTGCCTATTTCCTTTTTGGGAGTTATGCGCTTGAGAAGCTGCATACCTATTGAATTAGGTTCAAATCAAATCAGTGCCTACCACTCCATATAAGATATGGTGCGGGAAGATCCTATCTCTTAAGTAAGTTAAGATTTGGGATTGTCCGCCCTATGTCAAAAGCAAAATCCGGACAAGATCGAGGCAAGATCAGTTCTGTAGAACTGGAAAGGTTCCAACTGTACAAAACTGCTAATGATTTGACAGAACCAAAGGATTCAATAGTTTCCGACGAACCTCAGCCTCTCCGCCGATCTAGTAGGGTTCCTCACCCACCTGAGAGATACCTCGGTTTCTCGATGACAGTGGGAGCGAGGATTGCATCATGAGATGATGACCCAACCAGTTTCGAGCAGGCCATCGAGAGTAGGGACTCTGTAAGAATGGCTGGATGCTTAGTGATCTGAGATGGAATCCTTATACACCAACAAAGTATGGACTTTGGTTGCTATAACTGAAGGGTTAAATCCCCATCAGGAGCAAGTATATCTTGAGAAGATTGCTTGGTGTACATGGAAAGGTTAAGACTTTCAAAGCTAGACTTGTTAAAGGTTTTCGTCATCAACCAGGCACGGATAATAATGAAACCTTTTCCAGGGACTATGTTTAAATCCATCCAGATCCTACTTGCCACGGCTACATACCATGACTACGATATCTGGTGGTTGGGTGCCATGACTACTTTTCTAAATAATGATTTAGAAGAGAACGTCTATAAGAACACAGCCAGAGGGCCTCGTACACAGTGGGAGCAGCGGAAACGTGTGAAAGATGCTTTATAGGATAAAGCAGGCATCGCGGAGTTGGAACATCTATTTTGATGGATTAGTCAAATAAGTTGACATCATCAAAATGGTAGATGAACCTTGTATAAACAAAAGGATAGTAGGGAGTATGGTGACGATCCTCGCAGAATACGTGGATGACATACTCTTGTTGGGGAAGGAGTTTCCTATGCTACGCTCGATCAATCTCCACTTATCACAATGATTTTCCATATAGGATCAAAGTGATACCTACTAAATCATAAGCTTTGGATCTATGAGATAGATTTAATTGGATGTTAGGATACTCACTAGTTGAAGTGAGATGGTATCAATCGATCCTGGGGAGAATCACTGGAAAGGTTCCAGAGTGATAAAGACGACTGAATGTCAGTCACAGGCATTGTCTTTACTCTCAGTAAAGGGATGGTATGTTGGAAGATTTCCAAGCTAGATACCGTGAAAAACTAGACGATAAAGGCTGGTAAGATCGCTATTAAAGATACTACCAAAGAGGCAGTTTGGATGTATATTGGTTCATAAGATGAACTAGGTTCCTGCCATTGTATGACAATGAAAGTGTAGCTTCGGCCCTGGAACCCTGGTCCCATCAGTGACCCAGACAAATTCTGAGGCAGCATCACCTGATCATGGAGATAGTTGATCTCCAGGGTGATCGAGGTTAGGAGAGAAGACTCAGAGGACAACACGGCGGATCCACTCACGAAGGCCTTTTCCCAGAGAGAGACTAATATGGGATGGTTGAGTATTAGATACTGCGACCACTGCTATGATGGCCCTAGTGCAAGTGGGAGATTGTTAGTTATATATATGCCCTAGAGGCCATTACTGTACATTGGATGTATATTGTAGTGGATGCTGGGACATATATAGGTAGGACTTTCTTGCTCGACATGATAGTACGCTATCTGGTTGCTCTTTATCTTAACGTGTATACTTTCTGTCTCTCTGTTACATGTTGATAAAGCCCTTAGGATGTGTACTCGACTTTCAGAACTGTGATGTAGATCATACTAGTGGGGCCTGGGTAGTCCATGAGTACATCCTTGAAATGTTCCTAGTCGAGGGAATATCGAGACGGGGCATCGATATTCCAGAGTAGACTAGCGTATATCTTCTCGACCCATGCGATGGGTGATGGATGATCCCATATCCATTGGTGTTTGACATCGGAGATGGTATGCGGGTGCTCAGTGCAGACTGGGTACACTGAACGGACTCGCCGAGAACTCCCAGATGGTATTATACCTCACGTCAGATGGCAGTTCTCTGGTGACACTAGTACAGCTTAGTCTGTTGACCCGAGATCGTTATAGAGTCTTGTGTGTCTCCCACTGTGCTTTGATTTCCACCCTACCACGGCTCTACTGAGTCGTGCAAACAGGTGGTTTTTGGGTACAGTCTCGATTCACATGGAGGCAATGAGCGATAGGAGGGGATTCGTCTCTCCCGGTATTAGGGGTTGATGTCGCGCAATGCACGACTGGCCATAACAGGAAATCCCTGGCCAGGGTTGCAGTGATATACTGGTAAGAGTTATCAGTAGTTTCACGAATGTTATGGACCTCAAGTCGGCATGACTTATCGAGCTATTGGGGTCTGACGTTTACCACCCCTAGGCGAGATATGCGACATATCAGACGAACAGACCGGACTGTACGGTAAGTGTTACTGGTTGGATTCGCAGGAGTGTGAGCGGGCTTGCTCGTCGATCTTCTGATCGCTCAATACCCGGGTGGCCGTTACGTTTAGCAGACCGCTTGCGGCTTGTGGGTGTTTGATATGATCATCATCCGCTGCCGGCGTATTGACGAGTCTTTAGAGTCCTACACAGAGGTTTCCTGGCTCAAGCGAAACGAAATAGGAGCGCATATGAGATATGTGCGGGACCGAGAATAATGCGTGTATGTGATACCGTATTTCATTCTCGCGATGAATGTGTGTCGAATGGTTGTATGCGATATAACCTAGTTATCGAATCAAGGATTGATTCGATAAGCCGATACATTGGATACTAGCCGGTTATATGCGATATGACCGGATCATTGGATCAAGTGTTGATTTAATGATTGAATGTATAATTATATATTTGATATATTACTTTGCATTAACTAGTATTGGTTCACTTTAAATGGATTTACTCACTTGGTTTGTGCACATTGTATATGTGATATATTTTGTGCACATGATTGTATCATGTTTGATGATACATGCAAGCTAGGGTTAGTGTAAAGAATTAGACCATGGTTAGGTTTATGATTAGGGTTTTCTTTTTATTTACTTATTCATTTATTTATTCTTTTGTTTATTTTGGAAAAAGAAAAAGGCAAAGAGAAAAAGAATGGTTGCTAGTTTTGTTTGTAGTTGAAGTTTCTTGAAACTTTGACTTAGTCACCATTCTTGTCTCATCCTTAACCCTAACCATTCAAGTTAACCATGGTCCATTCTTTACAACTAACCAAGGGTTAGTAAATGATAAGTATTGATTTATTTATCATTTTCATAACACTTATCATATTCTTTTTCATCATCTTCTTCTTCTTCAACAAAAGAAAAAGCTTGCTACATCAATGGTGTTTGATGAAAAATTGTGAGAAATCCAAATCTAAAGTCTACCCACTTCCTATTTCTTCATCCTCTACCTCTTGCCAAGTTGTATAGGGTGTTTACTTCACAAGTTTTCAAAGCTTGGTGAAGTTGGAGCTTGTTCTTGCGATGCCTCGACGTAGATCATCTTCGGTATCGAACCGACGATCAAGCCCGCCCATTCTCCGATGAAGCTAACGCGAGGGTCCAAGATCGGATTTGTACAGCGGAGAGGACTTCTTCACGGAGCCTAGGAGGTGGTGGACCGGATCTACAAAGGTTGTAGCCCCTTCCCTATTTCTATATTTCCGTTTACTTGCTTGCTTTGCCTAAATATCTAGTTAACGATCCGTTCTAGGTTTTCTCGGCACCGTAATTTTTAGAAATTTGCATGTTTGATCACTTGTAAGACTCCATTAGTGCGCCTAGGAACCCTACACAAGATTCATCTACCTTTTTGATGAAGTCTTACTCTTTGACTGTCACATCAAAACAGATGTTCCAACTCCGTGATGCTTACTTTAATCCTGATGGACTTAAGCATATACTTTGAAAGTCTCAACTTTTCCATCTATACCAAGAATCTTCTCAAGATCCATTTGCTCCCAATGGGTTTTACCCACTTCAGGTGTAATATGCAAAGTCATACTTTGTTGGAGTACATGGATTCCATCTTTGATCGCATAGCGTCCAGCCTTTTCACAGAGTCGCCACTCGTGATGGCCTGCTTGAACCTAGTTGGGCCATCATCTTCCATGATGCAATCCTCACTCCCACTGTCACCGAGAAGACCGTAATATCTCTCAAGTGGATGAGGAGCCCTAACAGATTCGCGAAGAGGCTGAGGCTCGTTGGAGACTATTGAATCCTTTGGTTTCACCAAATCATCAGTTGTTAGTTTATCTAGCTGGAACTCCTTCCAGTTCTACCTCATGACCACAAATTTCTTCACAAGAAATTCCATTTCTAAAAAGGTGGCATGCTGAGAAACAACACACCTTTTTCTCCTCAGAGTGGTGGAAGATATTCCCTCGCAAATGTTTGGGATATCCTAACAAACTTACAGAACTGACCTTGCCTTGAGCTTGTCCAGATTTTGCTTTTCAACATAGGCCGGACAACCCCAAATCTTAACTCGTTTAAGATATGGTCTCTTCCCATACCATATCTCATATGGAGTGGTAGGAACTGATTTGGATGGAACCCTATTCAATAGGTATGCAGCTTCTCAAGTGCATAACACCAAAAGGAAATAGGTAACACAGCAATACTCATCATAGAGCGCGCCATATCTCATAGGGTACGATACCTCCGTCCTGATACACCGATGTGCTGTGGTGTATACGAAGGAGTAAGCTAAGAGAGAATCACATTCTTCTTTAAATAATCTAGGAACTCCATGCCCAAGTATTCTCCTTCTCGATCATATCGAAGGACTTTAATACTACTACCCGTCTGGTTCTTAACTTCGAGCTTATATTCCTTGAATTTCTCAAAAGTTTCAGACTTGTATTTCTACAGGAACACATGGCCGAATCTTGAGAGATCGTCGACGATTGTAATGAAGTACAAAGAACCAACCCTGGCATTTGTAGGCATAGGACTGTATACATCATCATATATCTGTCCCAAGAGTTCAGTAACTCTTTCTCTGTTTCCAGTAAACGGAGTATTGGTCATTTTACCTTTATGACAAGACTGGCAAGTATCATAAGATGAAATTTCGAATAGTTTCTAATATTCATCCTTATGTAACTTAGCTAGTCGTGTCGCATTGATATGACCTAGTCTACAATGCCACAAGAAGGATTCGTCCATTTCTGAACTACTCCTCTTGTGTGTGTTCTGTATACTTTGAACTGTGGTTTGATTTAGAACGTATATGTTATTATATAACGTTCCTGATCCAATCAACTCTTGATTCAGAAAAATGTTCACAACATTATCCTCCTATACAGAATTATATCCTTCTTTAACTGAATAAAGAAACTGATATAATGTTGTATATCAGGTTCGGTATCTAATAACATTTATTCAGAATCAATGTATTTACCACTTGGTAATATAAGGTGATATCCGCCAACTGATTTGGCTGCAACAATTGCACCATTCTCTAACACTTAGAGACATATCACCCATTTCCAGTTCTCTACCTTTCAATAGCCCATATAACAAATTATATATATGGGATCCTAATCCGGTATCTCATACCTAGAAGGTAGAGTAGACTGAGAAACAGTTCTTGGTAACGAACACACCCGAGGAATATGCATCAACATGCTTAACCTTGATTGGGTGGCATAGGAATCCGGATAATCCCCTATTTCCTGCTCGGACTTATAACAATTATAAGATAGAGCGGAACCAACGTTCTCTAGCTCAGTATAATAAGCAGGTTCGGTCAATGCATCCATATTATTATCTTGATTAATGCGTGACATGGTCGCTACCAGGAGAGAGAGAGAAGAAAACACTCTGTGTGTGCTCTTATAAGATCAGATTGGTTATTATTTTATCTAATCAGGATGGCTCCCACTATTTTTATCAAATCTTCTTTCAAACTCTAAAAGGTAAGACTAGCTGGGATTAATTACACCCTACAAGTTCGCCAATCTTTCGGCCAGGCCAGTGTCGGTAGTTTGAGGGAGGTTCCCCGTGTTTTTGCACGGACCTAATTAAAATAAACCCCGTTTTCCCAAGGGCGTAACCCCGCAACACCTTTCTAGAAACCTACTTGATCGGCTAATTGTAATGTGTAAAACTCTCTCAGGAGTAACTCTTACTCGTAGTGGGTATCGGGATCCAACTATCTCATAGAAGGTATGCAATCTTATTCCAAATTTCAACACTTGAAATTCCCAATAATATTTTGCCCCTAACAACTTATGACCTTAACAAGGTCAACAAATCATAAGCGCTAGCCAAGTTGTAACACCTTGGAATGCGATTAGTGTTAATTAAGCGTTAATGTGGGTTTTTAAGGAAAAGTTTACCAAATCGGGTTCCTCACATTTTATATCAATTAATTAACATTTTATTATTATTTGATATGGGTTGCACACACACGTGCATGTTAATGTGTGAGTTAGTTAGTGTTAATCTTGTTAAGTGACCAAGACACCTTAATTAATCCTTGCCCTAATTTAACCTTGCCTTAGATCTTTTGGTGTGAGAAAATATCTAATTTGGATGAGAGAGAGGTGGCAAGATGAGTCAAGAAGTATTAATGGTGGCATTAATGGAGGTGAGGGAGAGAGTGAGCACAAGGTTTTGTTTCACCCTACACTCACCCCTCACCATTATTTCTCTCTCACTCTCTCACTCTCTCTCACTCTCAATTATTCTTCATCTCTTCAATCCCACAACTGAAACCTCACTCTCTCTTCACAAAAACCTTGTTAAACTTCACAAAATCCCATTTAAACACTTCAAAATTCTTGTTTTAGCCACTTGGTTACCTTGGATCTTGGAAAGCTAGGATTTTTGAGCAAGAGTGGTTAAGTAATGACCTCAAACTGATAATTAGGAGTTATATTGTTGTGTTACCTTGTTGTTATGGATTGGAACACTAAAGGTAGCATTTTGTGCAAAATATCGTATTTTTAGTGTCAACTTTGTGTCTCTGTGATCTGCTGTAAAACCAGGTGTTTGTTGAAAAAGTTCCCATCACAGTGACATAGTGTTGAGGTATAGAACCCACCATAAAAATCTGAGACCACCCCTTCATTTTTAGGCCGCAAATTTAATGGTTCTGGCCGCAAATTGCGGCCAGAGTGGGGGCTGGGGTGTTGAATCTTTGTCGTGGGGTCTCTGGGGTTGTTTTTGGTCTTGTGGTACTTGCAACTTTCACCAATTTTTAGTGTATCAAAATCTGGGACCACTTTGCTATATTCTAGTGTTTTGAGTACGCGTGTTACGTTATCCGACACGGTTCATGATCTGGTGTGCTGCTACACTTGGGTTGGTGTTGGTGTGTCGTTACGCACGTTTGCCATTAGACGAACACTTGTGGGTCAGATTGGAGTTGGTGCGTTGGTCAAACGTCTTGTGTACGTGATATTGATCGATTTCTGAGATTTGCACTGGTTATGTTTTGTGTTAATGGGATCGCAGGAGGGGACTTCGGACGCTGCGAAGAAAGGGAAGCAGGTGATTGGATTTACCTAGCCCGCGACTGTCGGTGAGTAGATTTAATATCTACGGGGAATTCGCCCGCATGGCGTTATGTGTCAGGGCTAGATATGATATGATATTAGCCACATGTTTATACTGCACATATAGAGTTTGCGTATAAACTTCATTACATATTATTACTTATTGTGCTTGGACTTGTACCCTTTGGATACTGCACTATTATTGACGGTTCATGTTGCACGAGCACTGATTGTATGCTACCCACACCATCAATAATTGCCATGACATGCACAACACACATACATATATGATATTGTTCGGTTAGGGACATTGAGACATTGATTCATATTCCATTGTGCATATGACATATAGCATACCTGTATACCTACATGCTTACACATATGCCTTGCTATGCCTACATGAATACACATACCTGGAGGGTATTGTATCATTATTGACATGTATATACACATACCTAGCTTGATATAGCTACACACATACCTGGAAGGTATTACATCATTATTGATAGGTAGATACACACATCTTTCTATACCGACATGGATACGCATACCTGGCTATAGCTACATGTTCACCTTTATATGATGTTACGTTTGGTTTCGGAGAAATTAGGAACTACATGATATATTTAATAACTTGTTGCAGTTAAATAGCGGTTTTCCCTTATTTGCTCATATTACTGCTTCATGTTGCATATATTATATTTCATGGATTTCGCATTGATATATGGATTTCATATGATGTTGCCTGGATGTTTTGCTCCTGGGTATATATATCAGTAGTATGGGACGCTGATATATTTACATGTATATATATATATCAGTGGTATGGGACGCTGTTATATATATGTACACCTATATAATATATATCATCATAATGATCTGTGCTTGTATTCTTATTCATTGCGATACGAGGGGCTGATGTGCCCGATATGAGGGGCTGATGTGCCCGATGTGAGGGACCGATGTGCCCGATGTGAGGGCCGATATGGGAGCCGATTTGAGAGAATTTGGGAATTTAGATTGTCTTGATGGACACCGGTTCACCACGATGAGGATTCTGTAAGGATGACATGTTTTATCCCATACTCCGCATTTATTTGATATGCACTTGCTTCATTTATTAGTAGTACCTGATAGAGTACTTTTCATGACTGTTGCATATACATATTGTCATACTTATGCTATCAGATTACATGTGATAGATTATTACTGTTAGTACATACTTGCGATTACTGTATGATGTTATTTACTATTCACGAGTTGCAACTCATCTCCGTTGTACCGTAGGGTTTTTTCAGTTCTGATCATTAGAGTGGTCGCGGAAGGGCGCCTTTTTATCTCTACTTTTGCGGATACCGCTACGGTTGGCTGTGAAGCCGTCTGCTATAGGTGGGTTGCGGTTATCTGATGATGTACATTGTATATTTCTTGTATCTAGTACTCTCCATCTAGCACCTTCATGTATTGACTTAGAGACGAGTTGTGAGGATCGATGTTGTATATTCTTTTGACTCTGGTTGTCGGGCTCGTGTGAGCCGGCCTTTTTATATATGTGGATTATCTTTTCTTCGCTACGGTATTGTATATCTGATGTGGTGGTTGTTTCCGCCTTTGGGCGAGATTTGCTCCCGTTTGGGGATGTTTTACTTTTTCTTATGTTTGTACCCGTTTCGGGGCTAGCTTTTACAAAGGAGGTGCTGCCGAAATTTTTATGAAAAACAAACTTAAGTTTAAAGTTTTGCATCGAGATTTTATAAGTGCTGGTCATGTGCTCAATTTTGGGTCATGACAAAGTTGGTATCAGAGCGCTAGGTTTTACCTTTCGGAGTGTAGCATGACCTTGGTATGATGGAATAGGTAGCTTAAGCAGAGTAACGTAGCGTGCGTATGTTCCGCGGCATACTTACGACACGGTGCTCCGCCTAAGTGACCTTAGGACTTATTGCTTGAAATTTTCTTCCGTGATATATATATCCTTGTGATCCGATTTCTGTCCTTATCGAATCCTGTTTCCATTTCCAACCTTTATACCGCCGAAGACTACGAGGGCGCAGAGAGCGGCCGTGAGGGCCGAGTCAGAGTTGACTCGTCTGAGACGAAGACTGACCAGGGCGGTACGCTCGTTGTGCAGGAGCAGATTGTTCCACCTTCGACAAACCATATGGCTATTTTAGGGGTTGGTATGCAGGATTTGCGCCAGATGATGGGGTCGTTAGTTGAGGCCATTCGAGCGCAGGGGCGGGCTGTTGTACCACCTGTTACGGGGATCGTGTCGGTGCCTACTGTTCAGGCGGTTGTACCTACAGCTACGGAGGTGATCACCGTATCGTTATCGGAGTTCATAAGGCTGATGCAGGGTTGCCTAGCATGGAAGCAAGGTTTCGAGAGGCATCATCCATGCCAAATTAAATTTTTTGCCGTTCTAGCTAACCCTAAATATTGAATCGTTAACTAGAAATCATACGGAATACATATGCAAACACTTTGCAACTAAAAGTGAACAAGGAATACAACCTTTGTAGACCGGTCCGTCACTTCAATAGCTCCATGTAGTAATCCCCTTCACTGCGACCATGAACTCCGGACTCTGGAGAGGCTCCCTTGAAGAAACGAACATGCTTGCTTCGAAGACTTCAAGGCCGAAGATAATCTACGTCGAGGAGACACTAACCAAAGCTATCTCTTCACTAACCATAGAATTAGTGAAGCAAACACGCTATACTAAATGGCAAGTAGTAGAGGATGATAAAGTAGGAATTTTGCTGATATTAGAAATCATTTACTCACAAGGTTTCATCACTTTGTCAAAATCAAGAGAGCTCAAGAATGAGGAAGAAGAAGATGAAGTTGTGATCAAAGAAAAGAATGAACTCTTGAGGTTACAAATGCAACCATGGTCACAAAATATCATGCCTAACTCATGTAGAGAATAAATCATACACTAAGGTTAAGGGTTAGGTTAAATAAATATCCTAAACTTGACAAAAGAGTTGACTTTGTCAATGGTTATCCAAAATCTTTTGTCCAAGCTTAACCATGACAAAATTACACTCTTTTGAACTAGCTTAACATAAATAAAAACCCTAACTTAACCCTAGCATGGTATAAGTCTCATACATCCATGTTGCATGTGTAACCTAGCATGACACACTTATATATATCACATATATATTTTGTGCCAAAAAGAAAACAATACATATATCACATATATGTAAAGTATATCAAATGTGAGAAAAGAAATCTTAAGTGAGCTAATACTAGTTAATGTAATGTAACATATCAAATATATAATTATACATTAAATTATTAAATCAACACTTGATTTAATAATCCGGCTATATCACATATAACCGACTAATATCAAATGCAACATCTTATCGAATCAACGATTGATCCGATAACTCGTCTATATCACATATAACCAATCATGTCACACATCGCGAGAATATAATGCAGTATCACATGCTCGCATTAATCTCGGTCCCGCACATATCACATATGTGCTCCTACTCCGTTTCGCTTGAGCCAGGAAACCTCTATGTAGGACTTTAAAGACTCGTCAATACGCCGGCAGTAGGTGATGATCATATCAAACACCCATAAGCCGCAAGCGGTCTGCTAAACGTAACGACCACCCAAGTATTGAGCGATCAGAAGATCAACAAGCAAGCCTGCTCGTACTCCTGCGAATCCAATCAGTAACACTACCGTACAGTCCGGTCTCTTCGTCTGATATGTCGCATATCACAGCCTAGGGGTGGTGTAACGTCAGACCCCAATAGCCTGATAAGTCATGCCGATGCAAGGTCCATAACGGTTCGAGAAACTACTGATAACACTTACCAGTAAATCTCAGCAACCCTGGCCAGGGATTTCCTGTTATGGCCAATTGAGCATAGCGCAACATCAATTCCCTATACAGAGAGAGACGAAACCCTTCCTATCGCTCATTGCCTCCATGTGATTCGGGAATGTACCCAAAAGCCACCGTTTTGCACATTCTCTTGAACGTGGTAAGGTGGAAATCAAAGCACAGTGGGAATCACACAAGACTCTATGACAATCTCGCGTCTACAGACTAACCTGTACCAGTGTCACCAGAGAACTGCAATCCGACGATAGGTATAATACCATCTAGGAGTTCTCAGCAAGTCCGTCCAGTGTACCCAGTCTCTACTGAGCACCCGCATATCTTCTCTGATGTCAAACACCAATGGATATAGGATCATCCATCGCCCATCATATGAGTCGAGAAGCGTATACGCTAGTCTACACTGGAGTATCGATGCCCTGTCTCGATACTCCCATGACTAGGAAAATTTGAAGGATGTACTTGTCGACTACTCTGTCCCCACTAGTATGATCTACATCATAATCCTGGTAGTCAAGTATTCATCCTAAGGGCTTTATCAATATGTATTATAGAGATAATCAATGTACATGTTAAGATAAAGAGCAACCAGATAGCATACTATCATGTCGAGCAAGAAAGTCCTCCCTATATATGTCCAAGCATCCATTACAATATACATTGTATGTACAGTAATGACCTCTAGGGCATACATATTACTAACAGCTGAGGCCTCCGGTTTTCACTGGCACCAATACAGCTGATGATTCGCAGTCGTTTATCGACCGGATGGCCAGGATATGTCGTTCGCTTAGATGCTCCGGCGCGAGATGGGTGGAGTTCACGAGCTTTCGTTTGGAGGGTCTGGCCCAGAAATTGTGTGAGTCCTTAGAGAAGGGCAGAGCCACAGGTCTTTCTGCTATGACCTGGGCTGAGTTCATGATGGTATTTTTTGCGCGTTTTCGTCCGCTGAGCGTCAGGGATGCTCGACACAGATTCGAGTCATTATGCCAGACTCAGGGTATGACGGTGGCCGAGTATGATGTGCTGTTTACCGAGCTATCTGTGTATGCTCCGTATTTAGTGGCTATGGAGGAGATGCGGGTCAAGAGCTTTGTTCGAGGCCTGCTTACCCATTTGTTCCTCGCTATCAGCGTTCAGCATTGCGACACCTATGCAGCAGCGGTGGACGCAGCACTGTTGGTTGAGGAGCGTCTTTCTGAGACGTCGGTTGCTCCGGAACCGAAGAGGGTTCATACTAGTGTTTCAACATAGAGGCAGGTGTTTAGACGTCATGACCGTTCCCGTTCAGATACTGGGGGTAGTGGAGGTCCGGGACGAGGACAGCTTTTTAGCTCTTATTATCAGGGGAGTCGGCAGTTTTCATCTGGATGTTATCGGTGCGGGAATTCGGGTCATCGGGTTCGAGATTGTACTTGTTAGTGATATGTATGCCCTAGAGGCCATTACTGTACATACGATGTATATTGTAGTGGATGCTTGGACATATATAGGGAGGACTTTCTTGCTCGACATGATAGTATGCTATCTGGTTACTCTTTATCTTAACATGTACTCTGATTGTCTCTATGTTACATGTTGATAAAGCCCTTAGGATGAGTACTTGACTACCAGGACTATGATGCAGATCATACTAGTGGGGACAGTGTAGTCGCTAAGTACATCCTTCAAATGTTCCTAGTCGTGGGAGTACCGAGACAGGGCATCGATACTCCAAAGTAGACTAGGGTATGCCCTTCTTGACCCATATGATGGGCGATGGATGATCCCATATCCATTGGTGTTTGACATCAGAGAAGGTATACGGGTGCTCAGTGGAGACTGGATACACTGGACAGACTCGCCGAGAACTCCCAGATGGTATTATACCTCACGTCAGATGGCAGTTCTCTGGTGACACTGGTACAGGTTAGTCTGTAGACCCAAGATCGTCATAGAGTCTTGTGTGATTCCCACTGTGCTTTGATTTCCACCTTACCACGTCCAAGAGGGCATGCAAAATGGTGGCTTTTGGGTAAAGTCCCGAATCACATGGAGGCAATGAGCGATAGGAGGGGTTTCGTCTCTCCCGATATAGGGAGTTGATGTTGCTCTGTGTTCGATTGGCTATAACTAAAAATCCCTGGCCCGGGTTGCTGAGATTTACTGGTAAGTGTTATCAGTAGTTTATTGAACTGTTATAGACCTCATATCGACGCGACTTATCAAGCTACTGGGGTCTGACGTTTACCACCCCTAGGCGAGATAAGCAACATATCAGACGAAGAGACCGAACTGTACAGGAGTGTTACTGGTTGGATTCACAGGAGAATGTATAGGCTTGCTTGTTGATCTTCTGATTGCTCAATACCTGGGTGGCTATTACGTTTAGCCGACCGCTTGCAGCTTGTGGGTGTTTGATATGATCATCACCTACTGCCAGCGCATTGACGATTCTTTAGAGTTCTGCACAGAGGTTTCCTGGTTCAGGCAAAATGGAGTAGGAGCACATATCTGATATGTGCGGGACTGAGAATATTACGATATGAGATATTGTATTCCATTCTCGCGATATATAATATCGGACGGGTATATATGATATAGCCGGGTCATCGGATCAAGTGTTGATTCGATGAATTAGTACATGTTATATTAGTCGGTTATATGCGATATAGCCGGATTATCGGATCAAGTGGTGATTCGATAATTTAATGTATAATTATATATGTGATATATTAAGTTACATTAACTAATATAAGCTCACTTAAAGATTCTTTTTCTCACTTGAATAATACATTGATATATATGTGATATATGTTAATTGTATTATTTTATTTTGTTACAAAAATATATTATATATGTGATATATAATATTGTAACAAGTTAGGGTTACAAATGCAACATGTTTTGTGGAGATTAAACAAGTTAGGGTTTGATTTGGGTTAGCATTTGGGTTAGCTTTCGCATGAAGCTTCAAGAAGCTTCCTTTTGTTTTTTGCTAAGATATTTTGTGTTGATATTTTCCAACCCAACCCAAACCCTTTACACTAGTTAATTCTCTACATGAGTTAAGCCCTTCTTTCTTAACTCATGGTTGATTTGTAACCATAACACATTAATTCATTATTCATCACAAATCAAATCCTTCTTCTTCTTCCTCTTGAAAAGCTTACTAGCTTTTGGGTTTGTGATGATTTTGAGTGAGATAAAGAAAACAAATGAAAGCTAAATTCCTACTTCATCATCCTCATCTATTCTAGCCACTTAGATTAGGTTGTTTGCTTTGCTAATACTTGATTAGTGAAGCAAGAGCTTGGGTTTGAGATTCTTCAAGGTAGATCATCTTAGTAGTTGAAGATTGGAAGCAAGTTTGCATCTTTCTCTTCATGGAGCCTCTCTTGAGTCTGGGTACTTGATGATCGCAGCAAAGGGACCTCAACACGGAGCTTTAGAAGTGAAGGAATGGACTACAATGGTTGTAATCCCTAACTCTTAGATGTAAAGTTGTTTACATGCTTGTTTACCCTAATTCTCTAGTTAAGATCTTGGTTAGGGTTTGTTTAGCACCCCAAAAATTTTAAAATAGCATGATTGATACTTGCCAAAACCTTGCTAAGGTGCTAAGCTAACCCTACAGTGGTATCAGAGCCAAGCTAGAGCATTAAGCGATGTGTAGACGAAGTTAAAAGTCCGATCGAACCCCGAAATGTGATTTTGGACCCCCTCTTTGGAAATTTTTTAAAAATTTGATTTTTTTTCCGAATTAAAAATACTCAGAAAAATAAGCAGGTGATTGTATGGATATCTGTGATGTATGATTCCCTAAGTCCATCAAGCCACCGCGGAACCGTGGCCAAACCTGGCTATTGGCGGCTGTTCCGCAGTCGAAGCTGAGGATTAAGGGATCGTTCTTCAACAGGTGATCCGTAGGTATTACGTTATGCTTCTGGGAATTTTTAATATTACTCAAGTATTGAGTTTTCTGGAGATCTTTAGAATTCGTTGATTCGATCGGAAAGTTTAACTTCGTTTAACTTTTTTCGGGTAATTTAGAACGTGTTAAAAGGTTCGAACGGATATCAATAACTCACTTTTTCCCCTGTCGGAAAATTTCCAAGTGTTGGATTTTTCCTTAGTTAGAGAACGTTCAAAGTCGTGCAAGTAACGCGGTGGACCCTCTAGAAGAACACAAACCTTAACTCGATTATGTGACCATCAAAACCTCCTCTAAACCTTAGGGTTTGGGGCAGTACGGCGTTGCCATATGTGAGGCGTTGGTTTGACCCTTCTACGGCTGGACCATTGGTGTTGTGGCATGTGATGGATACTTTTGAACTCCGCTCAAGTGTTGAGCTATTTGGGAAATCTTGGATGTTTGTTTATTCGATCAGAAAGTTTAACATTGTCTGTTTATCTGGAATGTGATGCAATATTTGGAATCCACAAGTAGTTATGAGATAACTAATTTGAATGTTATAAATCTAGCAGTTTTTAGTCTTATTTGATCGGTTGCCACGGGATTTTGATGTGATCAAAAGTCCGTCGCAATCGCGTAGCGTACATGGATACTCGCCGGGTAAACTTAATAGATAGCCATGCCCCATAGCCCCGACCAAGTGACTGTAGGAGAACCCCGTCGCCAAAAGCATCCGTTCGGGTGCTCGCGGCAGCGGTGTTCTGTCTTAGTGCACTCCGTCGACGGCATCCGGGGGTGCAGCCGTCTACTAAAGTTTCCGACGAGCATTCGATCAGAATGTCGGGAATTTTGTTGAATTGCCCGACTAGATATTGAAAAGTGTTTTCGAGATCAAGACTAAAATACGGGGTTTATAATTGTTAGGCATGCGATGTCTAAGGAATTCATTTGGTTAGGCATGAGATGTCTAAGGAGGTTGCGGATTCCAACTGTTGTAGTTTTACACTTTCTTTTCTGCGACCGTAAGTGTAATATGTGGTGTATCGCCGGTTTCGTTGTTGTACATCAACGACAATTGGGATACGCATATTTACTTACGTTTATGACATGCGATGTTATGTGTTGCTGTGATATGTTATATTGGATCGTCGAGTTTTGAATAGCCGGAGGTTTTATGTGAGATGAGGGTTTTTATTTTCATTCATGTAAAATTCTTTGTATGTAATATTCTTTTATTGGGACACTTCCGGGTTGAGGATGATGTCACCATTGTATATTATTTACTTTTCCGCATTAGGATAGACCTAAGACGGGGAGCACAAGTAACCGGGTTCTAGGGTCCAGTGGGAGACCATCTCGAGGAGTCGAGACCGGGTCTCCTAACTCTAGAACTGGAAGGGTTGCTTGCCACTCTCGTAGGGGTCTAGGGTTATAGGTTTGGCTATTCATCGCGACCGTGGAATCCGTGTTTTATATAGGCTCGTAATAAAACACGGACCTCCTAGTATATCCAGTATTTCATATATGTTCTTCTGCTGCAATGTTCTATGATGAGATCATATTACTGCCTGAGACGAATGTTTATTTATATATATGAGATATATATTATATTGTTGATTTCGTTTCAAATGTGATACTTGTAAAGCATAATAAAATGGGACTTCATTAATGAGATTAATGAAATAAAAGAAACCTAAAAATATTGTAGAAACTTGTCTCAAAAACAGGTAGCTCTAGTTCTTGCTTTGCATAGCGGTATTCCTTGTAAAATATCCAGCACCTTATTCGATAAGGAAAGAGCCGAGATCCCTTCACCGGGAGTGACCTCTTTAGCGAAACTAGCAGATGCTACAAACTCGATTTGTCTTTTGATTGTTTTCATAGTTTTTGCTTTGCATAGTGATATTTGTGAAATATCCTGCACCTTATTCGATGAGGAAAGAGCCGAGATCCCTTCACCGGGAGTGACCTCTTCAGCAAAACTAGAAAAGCCCTCAAAAAAACATTCCATTCAAAATTACTCGATTCTACAACGATATCAAGTTCATTACGTAAAGGGTTTTCTTAAAAACCTGCCGTAACCCTCCGTCATTTTAAGAAATAGAGTACTTAGTATTCGTGCTGCGTTTGTTGAGCATAATTAAGGCGCAGTGTACGGTAGCTGAGTGATGTTTTCCTATATAACATATGATGTGATTAATTAGGACAGTCATATGACTTTGTTGACCATAGTTAAGGGTCATGTGGGTGGGTCTAATTAATCAAGAAATGACAGGTAGAACTTGACTAGTGCTTATGATTTGTTGACCATAGTTAAGGTCATAAGTCACTAGGGGTAAAATATTATTGGGAATTTCAAGTGTTGAAATTTGCAATGAGATTGCATACCTTCTATGAGATAGTTGGATCCCGATACCCACTGCGAGTAAGAGTTACTCCTGGAAGAGTTTTACACATTACAATTAGCCGATCAAGTAGGTGTCAAGAGGGTTATGCCTCTAGAAAAATGAGGTTTATTTTAATTAGGTCCGTGCGAGTCAAATTACCGGCACTGGCCTGGCTGAAAGATTGGCGAACTTGTAGAGTGTAATTAATCCCGGCTAGTCTTTCCTTTTAGGGTTTGAAGGAAGATTTGACTAAAACAGTGGGAGACATCCTGATTAGATATTTTAATAACCAATCTAATCTTGCAAGAGCATACGCTGAGTGTTTTCTTCTATTTCTCTCCAGGTAGCGACCATGTCACGCCTTAATCAACATAATAATATGGATGTATTGACCGAACCTGATTGTTATACTGAGCTAGGGAACGTTGGCCCCGCTCCAACTTATAATTGTTATAGGACAGAGCAAGAAATAGGGGATTACCAGAATTCCCGTGCCACCCAAACAAAGAAAGTGCATACTGATGCATCTCTTCGGGTGTATTCATTACCGAAAACTGTTTCTCAGTATTCTTTACGTCCTGGGTATGAGATACCGGATCAGGATCCCGGAAATGTAATTTGTTACATGGGCTACAGATAGGGAGAGAACTGAGAACGGGTGATAAACTTCAAGAGTTGGAAATGATGCAAGCGTTGCAGCCAAGTCTGTTGGCAGTTATCACCCTGTATTACCAGAATACATTGATTCTGAACGAATGTTATTAGATACCGAACCTGATATACAACATCATATCAGTCTCTTTATTAGTAAAGAAGGATATAATTTTGTATTGTTGGATAATGTTTTGAACATTTCCTATATCAAGAGTTGATCGGTTCAGGCACGTTATCTAAAAGCATAGACGTTCTAAATCAAACCACAGTTCTTAACGTACAGAACACACACAAGAGGAAGAGTTCAGAAATGAACGAATCCTTCTTAAGGCATTGTAGACTAGGTATATCAATGCGACCCGACTAGCTGAAGTTCCATAAAGATGCATATTTAAATTAGTTTGGATTTACATCTTATAAAACTTGCCAATCATGTCACAAAGATAAGATGACCACAGCTCCATTTATTGGAAATAGAGAAAGAGTTAATGAACTCTTAGGATTGATACATGATGATGTATGATAGTCCTATGTCTACATATGCCAGGACAGGTTCTTTGTACTTCATTACATTCACAGATGATCTCTCAAGATTCAGACATATGTTCCTGTTGAAACACAAGTCCGAAACTTTTGAGATAATCACAGAATATAAGTTATAAGTAGAGAACCAAAAATGGATATCCTCTAGAGTTGGTTATAAGTTATAAGTATTCTCCACCTCGATCCGATCTTAGAATCTTGATACTTTTGCCGGTTTGTTTCTCTACTTCATTCTTATATTCCTGGAACTTTTCAAAGGCTTCGGACTTATGTTTCATTAAGAAGACATAACCGTACCTTGAAAAATCATCCGTAAAAGTAATGAAGTAAGAGTGACCGCTTCGCGCATGTGTAGACATTGGATCGCACACGTCGCTGTGTACGAGTCCCAAGAGCTCGCTCGCTCTTACTTCGTATCCAGTGAACGGAGTCTTTGTCATCTTTCCTTTAAGACAGGATTGACAAGTGGCATACGATTGATATTCGAACGGATCCAAATATCCTTCTGTATGTAACTTAGTCAACCTTCTCTCATTGATGTGACCCAGTCTATAATGCCATAAGAAAGTCTGATTGATATCTGGAGACTTTCTTTTGTGTGTATTCTGGACATTGAAAATCTGTGGTTGGTTTAACACGTATATACCATTGCTCAGTGTACCTGACCCAATCAGAACTTGATTAAGGTGAATGTTTACAACATTACTTACAAACGCAAATTCATAACCTTCTTTAGAAACCAAAGATACAGAAATGATATTACAAGTTGCGTTGGGTACAAAAAAGCAATTACGCAAAACCAAAACATGCCCATCTGACATTCCCAGGTGATAGTCCCCCACGGCTTTAGCATCCATGCTAGCTCCGTTCGCAACTCTGAGGGTCATGTCACCTGCCTTCAAAAACCTACGGTTTCTCAACGCCTGCAAAGAATTACAGATATGAGATCCTTATCCGGTATCCAATACCCAGGAAGTAGAGTTTATCGAAAGACAGTTTTCAATAACATACACACCTGAAGCTGAAGCCGCAACCTGCTTCAGTTCCTGTGTCCTGGCTTTCCAAGCCCTGCAATCTTTCTTCCAGTGTCCACTTTCATGACAATAGAAGCATTCTTCTTTACCCACAAGCTTCCCCGCTATCATTGTTGCCTTTTCTTTTCCTTTCGTACCCACTTTACTAACACCGCCCCTTGGTTTGGCAGGGGCTTTCTTCCTCTTTCCCTTGGCTTTCGCCTTGGACGTAGAAGAAGAAGATCCTCCTACAAACAAAGCGGGTGTTTCCCTACCTTTCTGTAGGGTGCCCTCTGCGCCCCTCAGCATGTTGAGGAGTTCTGAAAGTTCAACTTCCTTTTCTTGTAAGTTGAAGTTCAGTATAAACTGGGCGTAAGTGGATGGAAGGGACTGGAGAATTAAATCCGTATAGAGTTCACTTTCCAACATGGTCCCAAGTTCCACGAGCTCCTCAATGTAGCCAATCATCTTAAGCACGTGGTCCGCTACCGATGATCCGACGGCCAATTTTGCCGAAAATAACTTCTTCGACACTTCGTATCTTGCGATACGAGACTGCTCTCCATACAGTTCTTTTGTATGAAGAAATATGGATTCCAGGTCCATATTCTCGTGCCTCCTCTGATGTTCGTTGTCTATAGAGGCAAGCACGAGGCACCTGGCCTTCGCGCAATCAATCTCCCAAGTCTTACGGATTTCCTTATCCACGACGTTGGAGGTGGGACCTGGGATGGGGGGAGCTTTGGTGGTAAGAAGATACCCCAGCTTGTCGTAAGTGATTGCCATTTTGACATTCCTGAGCCAATCTTTGTAGTTTGGCCCTGTCAGTATGTTTTTATCTAGAAGTAACTTAAGTCCAGTCATGTCGATTGGTCGCTGCAATTAGGAGAGAGAAGAAGAAACACTCAGCATGATGCCCTTGCAAGTTTAGAATGGTTTTTAATTTGTCTAAACAGAATGGCTCCCACTGTCTCTCGAATCCCTCCTCAAACCATAAAAGAAGAATTAGTCGGGATCAATCCCACCGCACAATACTTGCTTAACCGTTCAGCCAGGCCAGTGTCGGTACTTCGAGGGAGGTTTTCCAACGCTTTCGCGAAGTTCCTTAATTAAAGAACTGTAAGTCGATGTACTACACCCCAATACTTGTGGGGAGGCGGAATTTTCAAAAACGAACTTGTTTAGTGAACAAACATCGACTAACCGCTTGAATCGAAGCTAAACGATAACTAACTTAAAACATAGAGTTTCTATGCTACTATGTTTAGGGATTATACCTAACGAATCGTGTCCTTCGTCTTTGCGAACTCCACCTCTTCCTCGGCCTTCTCGAAGTAGTAGACGATCCACCCGAGAGCTTTACTCCAAGCTTAGCCTCTAAACTTGAGGCAACTAAACTTCTCTAAGTGCTAATCAAAGAAGCTAGGTGAAATATAGAGAGGGTTATGGATTAAGTAGTCTAACTAATCCTTGTACTCAACACATGAGAGGGGAGGATTAGGGTTTGAAGAGGGAGAGCTTGAGGAGAGAGAAGGTGAGGATAATAGTGAAGTGAGAAGAATGAGTTATCATAATATATATCAAGCATTTTATTTTTATCAAGAAAAGAAAAGAAATCATTTTACAACCATGCTTGATAAATATCTTGTGGTGATTCATCTCCATGAGTCATTAAGCAATTATGAAGCATTAATGACATGGATGAATCATCCATATGACTCACTAATCTCATTCAATGTATATGCCACCTAAACCTCCTTAGTCACCATCTTCTAGAAGCTTCTCGCACAATTACGAGAACGCCCCTCCTTTCCGCAAAAATACAGAAAAACTTTAAACTGTATAAATCCAATAACCGGATACCAGTAACTGGCTTAAACCAAAGCCGACTGGTAAAAACTGTCCGAAAGTCGTACGTGCGTAAACACACGTATGCGTCCGAACCCTTGTCGTAAAACCATACGACCTCTATATCGTTTCGCCTGGAGTAGGGAAACTCTCTGTGTGGGACTCTAGAGACTCGACTACTACGCTGGCAGTGGGTTTAACCACAGACCGCAAGCGGCACTAGCTGTACGTAACGGTCCCCAGGTAGATGTCGATAAGAAGGCCGATGAGGAAACCCATCCGAACTCCTACTGAGTCTAATGTGACAATCTCCATACAGTCCGGTCCGTTCGTCTAAGACTATCGCATATCGGGCCTAGGGGGCGGCAAGCGTCAGTCCCCTAATAGCGGTATAAGTCGTGTCGGAGCGAAGCCCATTACACCCTGAGAAACTACTGGAACCTACCAGCAAATCTCGCTTGCCCTGGCCAGGGACTTTGCGTAATGGCTCTTTGACACAGCGCGATATCAACTCCCAATACCGGGAGAGACGAATCCTGTCTAACCGCCATTGCCTCCAAGTGCTCAGGACTGCACCCAACTGCTACCTGTTTGCACGACTCCTTTGAGCCGTGGTAGGGTAGCAATCTAAGAACAGTGGGACACACTCGAGGCGAAGTAGCAGTGTCAAGTCTGCGGACTATGCTGTACTCATGTCACCTGGAAACTGTTCACTGACGACTGGTATAAAACCAACCAACAGTTCCCTGTGAGTCCTGTCCGGTGTACCCGTAACCTAACGAGCACCTGCATACTATCTCCAGTACGACGTACTGACGGCTGTGGGACAGACCATCTCCCCAACTGGGATGAGAAGCGTATACACTAGTCTACTCCGGAGTATCGTTGCTCTGTCTCGATAATCCAACGACCAGGGACCTGAATAAGGATGTGCTTGTAGACTACCCAGCCCCCATTAGTGTGACTGCTATCACAACACTGGTAGTCAAGCAAGATCCTAAAAGCTCTATCAATACGTATACTCACATATTAAGATAGAAAAACCAAGTAGCATACTACCATGTTTAGCAAGACTGTTATATACATGTGAATATCCCAAGCTTCCATTAAGTAATATACAAACTAGTATGATACAGTAATGGCCTTCTAGGGCATAAACACTAACAATCTCCCACTTGCACTAGGGCCATGTACTGGCGTATCGAAGACCGATGATCTCGAGTAGCCTCTCGAACTGAATCTGAGGTAGGGCCTTCGTGAATGGATCAGCAATGTTCTCTTCAGAAGCAACTCTCCGAACCTCGATCTCCTGACGATCAATGATCTCCCTGATCATGTGATACCGCCTTAAGATGTGTCTGGACTTCTGATGGGACCTTGGTTCCTTTGCTAAAGCTATAGCTCCGTTGTTGTCGCAATACAGAGGTATTGGATCAACTATGGTAGGAACCACCTGAAGTTCTGTTAGGAACTTCTTCATCCAGACTGCTTCTTTTGCGGCATCGCAAGCAGCTATATACTCCGCTTCCATCGTCGAGTCAGCAACGGTGTCCTGCTTGGAGCTCTTCCAGCACACCGCCCCTCTATTGAGGGTAAAGACATAACCCGACATGGACTTGGAATCGTCCTTATCACTCTGGAAGCCGGAATCAGCAAAGGCCTCCAACCTGAGGTCTTTTCTGTCGTAAACCAAGAACATCTCCTTAGTCCTTCTCAGGTACTTTAGAATGTTCTTTACTGCTATCCAGTGCTTCTCCCCTGGGTCTGACTGATACCGGCTTACCACGCTCAGTGCGTAAGCTACATCTGGTCTGGTGCACAACATCGCATACATTATAGAGCCTACCGCAGAAGCATAGGGTATAATAGACATGCGTTCCCTTTCCAAATCAATCTTGGGAGACATCTCTTTGGAGAGGGTGATTCCGTGACAAGCCGGTAGATTACCGCGCTTAGAATCTTCCATACTGAATCTTTTCTGTACAGTGTCGATATACCTGGACTGCGAAAGTCCCAACATCCTCTTGGATCTATCACGATAGATCCGGATCCCCAGAATGTAAGAGGCATCACCCAGGTCTTTCATGGAGAACCTGTGTGACAAGAATCCTTTGACAGATTGTAGCATAGGAATGTCATTTCCTATAAATAGAATGTCATCCACGTACAAGACGAGGAATACGACACTTCTGGCTACAACTTTACTATATATGCACGGTTCATCTGGATTTTTAATAAAGTCATATTCTTTGACTGTCTCATCAAAACAGATGTTCCAACTCCGCGATGCCTGCTTTAGTCCATAAATGGACTTAAGCAGCTTGCATACTTTCCCGCTGCTCCCACTCTGATTGAAACCCTCTGGCCGATCCATATAGACGCTCTCTTCTAAATTTCCATTTAGAAAAGCCGTCTTTACGTCCATCTGCCAGATTTCATAATCATGGAAGGCAGCAATAGCAAGAAGGACCCGAATGGATTTGAGCATAGCCACTGGAGAAAAAGTTTCGTCATAGTCCAAACCAGGTCTTTGACGAAAACCCTTTGCAACAAGTCTAGCCTTATAGGTTTCCACCTGTCAATCTACACCAATCTTTTTCTTGAAGATCCATTTGCATCCTATGGGTTTTACCCCATCTGGAGCAAAGTCCAAAGTCCATACTTTGTTGGTGTACATGGACTCCATTTCGGTCCGCATTGCATCTAGCCATCGTACCGAGTCGCCGCTCTGGATGGCCTGCTGGAAGTCAGTAGGTTCATCATCATCTATGATGCAATCCTCTCTATCCCCATCTATGAGAAAACCGTAGTATCTCTCAGGCGGATGAGACGGTCTACTACTCTTGCGGAGGGGTGCGGGAATGTCCAGTTCTTCTTGAACTATCGGTTCTACCAAACTTTCAGTAGCAGTTTGTGGTTCTGGAATTTCTTCCAGTTCTATTTCGCTCCCACTTATTTCCTTTTCTAAAAACTGATATTCTAGAAAATGGGCATTACGAGAAACAAACACCTTTTGTTCCTCTGCGTAATAGAATAGATACCCCTTGGAGTTCTTTGGATATCCCACAAACTGACACTTTACTGATCGTGCCTCGAGCTTGTCCACATGCTGTTTTTTAACAAAAGCTGGACATCCCCAAATCTTCATATGTTGAAGATGGGGTTTCTTCCCAGTCCACATCTGATATGGAGTGGTAGGCACAGTCTTGGTAGGAGCCCTGTTCAAAAGATATGCCGCTGATTCTAGCGCATAACCCCAGAAAGATCGCGGTAACTCAGCATTACTCATCATGGATCGTACCATATCCAATAGGGTTCGATTCCGTCTCTCCGATACACCGTTGTGCTGTGGAGTGTATGGAGGAGTAAGCTGAGAGAGAATTCCTTTCTCTTTTAGGTAACCTAGGAACTCGGCACTTAAGTATTCTCCACCTCGATCAGATCTCAGTGTCTTAATACTTTTGCCGGTTTGGTTTTCTACTTCATTCTTATACTCTCGGAATTTCTCAAAAGCCTCGGATTTATGTTTCATCAGATAAATGAATCCGTATCTTGAGTAATCATCCGTGAAAGTAATGAAATATGAAAAACCACCTCTTGCATGTGTAGACATTGGACCGCATACATCGCTGTGTATGAGTCCTAAGAGCTCGCTCGCTCTTACTCCTTGTCCAGTAAATGGAGTCTTTGTCATCTTTCCTTTGAGACAAGATTGACAAGTGTCATAAGTTTGATATTCGAACGAGTCCAAATATCCTTCTCTATGCAACTTAGTCAACCTTCTCTCATTGATGTGACCCAGTCTACAATGCCATAAGAAAGCTTTATTTAAATCTGGAGACTTTCTTTTTAGTATGTTCTGGACGTTGAAAATTTGGAGTTGGTTTAAAACATATATACCGTTATTTAGTGTACCTGACCCAATCAAACCATGATTAAGGTGGATGTTAACAACATCTCTTACAAACATGAAATCATAACCTTTATTTGATAACAAGGAAACTGATATGATATTACACGTTAAGCTTGGTACAAAATAACAGTTATGTAAAACCAAAATGTGTCCACTCGTCAATCCTAGGTGATAATCCCCGACGGACGCAGCTCCCACGCTAGCTCCGTTAGCAACCTTTAGGGTCATATCACCTTCCTTCAGCACTCTACGGTTTCTCAGTGCCTGCAATGAATTGCAAATATGAGATCCTGATCCGGTATCCAATACCCAGGAAGTAGAGTTGATCGACAGACAATTCTCAATTACAAACACACCTGAAGTGAAGCCACAGCTTGCTTCGGTTCCTGGTTCTTGGCGTTCCACGCCTTGCAATCCTTCTTCCAGTGCCCTTTCCTGTGACAATGGAAGCACTCATCCTGGCCAACTACCGGTACCGCAAACTTTTTCTTTCCCTTCCCTCCCACCTTACTAACACCTCCTCTAGGTCTGGGGACGGCCTTCTTCTTCCTTCCTTTGGCCCTAGCCTTGGACCCGGAAGAAGATGCACCGCCAACAAACATAGCGGGTGTTTCCCTTGCCTTCTGCAAGGTGCCCTCTGCACTCCTTAACATGTTCAGGAGTTCCGGAAGTTCAACTTCTTTTCTTTGAAGGTTGAAGTTCAGGATAAACTGGGCGTAGGTGGGAGGAAGGGACTGGAGAATAAGGTCTGTATAGAGCTCATTATCCAAAGTCGTCCCAAGGTCTGCGAGCTCTTCAATATAGCCGATCATCTTTAGGACATGTTCTCCTACCGATGACCCGACAGCCAACCTCGCTCGAAACAAGTTCTTAGAGGTCTCGTATCTTGCTATACGAGATTGCTCTCCATAAAGTTCCTTTGTATGGAGAAATATGCCGTCTAGGGTCATATCCTCGTGCCTCCTCTGATGTTCATTGTTCATTGAGGCAAGCACGATGCACTTGGCTTTCGCGCAATCTAAATCCCAGGTTTTGCGGATTTCCTTATCCGCATTGCTAGATTTGGGACCAGGGACAGCAGGTGCCGTAGCGGTAAGGACATACCCCAGTTTGTCATAGGTCAAAGCCATTTTGACATTCCGCAGCCAATCTTTATAGTTTGGCCATGTCAGTATATTTTTCTCTAAAAGTAACTTAAGTCCAGTCATTTTCAGGGTCGCTGCAATTAGGAGAGAGAGAAGAAAACTCTTTAGCATGATGCTCTTGCAAGTTTAGAGTGGTTTTTAGTTTATCTAAACTGGATGGCTCCCACTGTTTCTCGAATCCTTCCTCAAACTATAAAAGAAGAATTAGCCAGGACTATTCTCACCGTACAATACTTGCTTAACCGTTCAGCCAGGCCAGTGTCGATACTTCGAGGGAGATTTTCCAACGCTTTCGCGAAGTTCCTTAATTAAATAACCTCTTTTCTCTGGGGGCGTAACCCCGCTGACACTTTTCTAGACACCTACTTGGTTTATAGCATTGATCGTTAAGTGACGAATATCCTGATAAGTAGCATATACTCACAGTAGGATCAGGATCCAAATATCATCGTATGATAATGTTGAAGGAATCCTACCAACATTCATCAAACTCCAAATGGTATGCAACTCTTTGCAAATTTCAGTTTCTTTAAAAATTCCCGATATAAATTTTTGCCCCATGCTCTTATAACCTTGGCTTTGGTCAAAATGTCATAAGTCACATGTCAAATTCTACCCGTCATTATCTTGTCAATTTGAACCCATCCGTATATACCCCTGACTTTGGTCAAATGATAATACGACTGTCCCAAACTAACTCATCTATCTTATGCAACAAATGAAAACCCAGCAGCTACCAAACACTATGCCTTGACTTTGGCCAAAATGCATAGCTTGAATACTACTGAATACCCAAATGAAATGACGGAGGGCTACGAATGGTTTTGGCGAAACCGTGAACGTAGTGAACTTGATATAACCGAAGGAACCTGATAGCTTTTAAAAGGAGTGGTTAAAGCTCCGCATTTAAAAATATCTGGTTTTTAAAATTAACCGAGTGGTTTCTTTTAAATTGTTCCAACGATTAAACTTTTGGTTTATTTTCTTTGCATTATAGATAATGCGTCCCATCATTAACCTATCATTGCAGAAAACAACGAAAATACAACGTCCTCTTATGCCATCCGCATTCGCCACGGGGTCCCGTCATCACCCGTTAGGTTACTTAACTAACGACAGAGCGGGGGCTGGGCTAGCGCGGGTGTAAAACATAAGTGACGTCTAAATAGCTATCATATATAGATATTGTACATTCGTCAGACGCAATAATAGGCATTCCAGATCACAGATGAACTTTATTGGATTTGCAAGTAATCCGTGTTTGTTTTGAGCCTGCAACAAAAGACGGATTACACAGTTGTGATGAATAGCCATTACCCCACCCAAGACCCCAACGGGTACGGCAAACTACCCGCCCGGCAGTTTGTGCACCCTACCTTGGGTCTATCCTAGGAGCAAAAACAGTAAAATGAAATAATACAACGGTGGCTACAACCGCAACCTGGATGTGCCCCGCAAAATAATATTACAACAAATTACATTTACATCAAATGAATTAAATAATAACCCATCACATAACCCCGGCTATACATCACAACAGTCCAACACAGTTCATATCCACAAACAGTAAAAACCATTACAGAAATGTGCAACCCCCTGCCAACCGACATACTAGCAGTTAGGGGAGGTTTACGAACACATTATACAAACACAGATATAATCCAACAAGCAAATACTGTATAATTTCGATCGATTAAACACATTTAATATTGCTCCAATACTTCTCTGTAAACTTGAAACCTGAGCAAAATTAAAAAATACCAGAAAATCCCAAATATCACAGAGAACCATCACAAGAAAAATGGGTCCCTGAATCGTCAACTCGGCGGCGGAAGCGCGGCGGATCGGTGCTATCCGCCGCGGTTCCGCGGTGCCGTAGGCAATTCAGGGGACCAAATTTTTTGTGTGTTCTACTACTGTCATTTTAAGCTTTCTGAATATCCCTGAAAAATTTTTGGACTTCATTTATAAATTGACAGAAACTTGATATTTTAGGGTTTTCCGGTTTCGTTTTTTCCGTTCGAAATTCATACAAATTTGCAAAAAAAGTTATTTATTGTTTAGTGAGGCTCTGATACCACTGTAAGTCGATGTACTACACCCCAATACTTGTGGGGAGGCGGAATTTTCAAAAACGAACTTATTTAGTGAACAAACATCGACTAACCGCTTGAATCGAAGCTAAACGATAACTAACTTAAAACATAGAGTTTCTATGCTACTATGTTTAGGGATTATACCTAACGAATCGTGTCCTTCGTCTTTGCGAACTCCACCTCCTCCTCGGCCTTCTCGAAGTAGTAGACGATCCACCCGAGAGCTTTACTCCAAGCTTAGCCTCTAAACTTGAGGCAACTAAACTTCTCTAAGTGCTAATCAAAGAAGCTAGGTGAAATATAGAGAGGGTTATGGATTAAGTAGTCTAACTAATCCTTGTACTCAACACATGAGAGGGGAGGATTAGGGTTTGAAGAGGGAGAGCTTGAGGAGAGAGAAGGTGAGGATAATAGTGAAGTGAGAAGAATGAGTTATCATAATATATATCAAGCATTTTATTTTTATCAAGAAAAGAAAAGAAATCATTTTACAACCATGCTTGATAAATATCTTGTGGTGATTCATCTCCATGAGTCATTAAGCAATTATGAAGCATTAATGACATGGATGAATCATCCATATGACTCACTAATCTCATTCAATGTATATGCCACCTAAACCTCCTTAGTCACCATCTTCTAGAAGCTTCTCGCATAATTACGAGAACGGCCCTCCTTTCCGCAAAAATATGGAAAAACTTTAAACTGTATAAATCCAATAACCGGATACCAGTAACTGGCTTAAACCAAAGCCGACTGGTAAAAACTGTCCGAAAGTCGTACGTGCATAAACACACGTATGCGTCCGAACCCTTGTCGTAAAACCATACGACCTCTATATCGTTTCGCCTGGAGTAGGGAAACTCTCTGTGTGGGACTCTAGAGACTCGACTACTACGCTGGCAGTGGGTTTAACCACAGACCGCAAGCGGCACTAGCTGTACGTAACGGTCCCCAGGTAGATGTCGATAAGAAGGCCGATGAGGAAACCCATCCGAACTCCTACTGAGTCTAATGTGACAATATCCATACAGTCCGGTCCGTTCGTCTAAGACTATCGCATATCGGGCCTAGGGGGGCGGCAAGCGTCAGTCCCCTAATAGCGGTATAAGTCGTGTCGGAGCGAAGCCCATTACACCCTGAGAAACTACTGGAACCTACCAGCAAATCTCGCTTGCCCTGGCCAGGGACTTTGCGTAATGGCTCTCTGATACAGCGCGATATCAACTCCCAATACCGAGAGAGACGAATCCTGTCTAACCGCCACTGCCTCCAAGTGCTCGGGACTGCACCCAACTGCTACCTGTTTGCACGACTCCTTTGAGCCGTGGTAGGGTAGCAATCTAAGAACAGTGGGACACACTCGAGGCGAAGTAGCAGTGTCAAGTCTGCGGACTATGCTGTACTCATGTCACCTGGGAACTGTTCACCGACGACTGGTATAAAACCAACCAACAGTTCCCTGTGAGTCCTGTCCGGTGTACCCGTAACCTAACGAGCACCTGCATACTATCTCCAGTACGACGTACTGACGGCTGTGGGACAGACCATCTCTCCAACTGGGATGAGAAGCGTATACACTAGTCTACTCCGGAGTATCGATGCTCTGTCTCGATAATCCAACGAACAGGGACCTGAATAAGGATGTGCTTGTAGACTACCCAGCCCCCACTAGTGTGACTGCCATCACAACGCTGGTAGTCAAGCAAGATCCTAAGAGCTCTATCAATACGTATACTCACATATTAAGATAGAAAAACCAAGTAGCATACTACCATGTTTAGCAAGACTGTTATATACATGTGAATATCCCAAGCTTCCATTAAGTAATATACAAACTAGTATGATACAGTAATGGCCTTCTAGGGCATAAACACTAACAAGAACCTCTTTTCCCTGGGGGCGTAGCCCCGCTAACACCTCTCTAGACACCTACTTGGTTTATAGCATTGATCGTTTAGTGAGAAATTTCCCGAGGAGTAGCATATACTCACAGTAGGATCGGGATCCAAATATCATCGCGTGACGAAACTGAAGGAATCCTACCAGAATCACCACACTCCAAATGGTATGCAAATCTAGCAAGTTTCAGTACTTATGAAACTGAGTCCCTACTCGTGATGGCCTGCTCGAAGCTAGTTGGGTCATCATCCTCCATGATGCAATCCTCACTCCCACCATCCATGAAAAAACCGTAGTATCTCTCAGGTTGGCGAGGAACCCTACTAGATCGGCGGAGAGGCTGAGGTTTGTTGGGAGCTACTGAATCCTCTGGTTCCACTAAATCTTCTGTTGTGTTTTGTTCAGCTGGAACCTCTTCCAGTTCTACCTCAGAGCCACTAATCTCTTTTGCAAGAAATTCCGTTTCTAAAAAGGTGGCATGTTGAGCAACAAATACTCTTTGTTCCTCACTGTGGTAGAAGATATACCCTCGCGAATGCTTGGGATATCCAACAAATTTACACAAAACAGACCTTGCCTCGAGTTTGTCCGGTTTTTGTCTTTTGACATAGGCCGGGCAACCCCATATCTTTATAAAATTAAGATATGGTCTCTTCCCCTCCCATATCTCATTTGGTGTGGTAGGCACAGATTTGGTAGGAACCCTATTCAGTAGGTATGCTGCTGTTTCCAGTGCATATCCCCAGAAGGAAATAGGTAATTCAGCTACACTCATCATAGAGCGCACCATATCTAATAGGGTGCGGTTCCTTCGTTCTGATACACCGTTGTGCTGTGGTGTATATGGAGGAGTTCGCTGAGAGAGAATCCCATTCTCTTTTAGGAAGTCCAGGAATTCAATGCTCAAGTATTCACCTCCTCGATCAGATCGTAGGATTTTAATACTTTTTCCGGTTTGGTTCTCAACTTCTTGTTTATATTCTCTAAATTTCTCAAAAGCTTCTGATTTATGTTTCATCAGGAACACATACCCGAACCTAGAGAGATCGTCAGTGAATGTAATGAAGTATGAAGAACCATCCCTGGCATGTGTAGATATAGGACCGCATACATCACTATGTATCAGTCCCAAGAGTTCAGTAACTCTTTCTCCGTGTCCCGTAAACGGAGTTTTGGTCATCTTTCCTTTAAGACATGACTGGCAAGTGTCATAAGATGAAAATTCAAACGGATTCAAATATCCATCCTTATGCAACTTAGCCAGTTGTGTCGCATTGATGTGACCCAGTCTACAATGCCATAAGAAGGATTCGTGCAGTTCTGAACTCTTCTTCTTGTGTGTGTTTGTTATGCTCAGAACTGTTGATTGATTTAGAACATAAATGCCATTGCACAACGTGCCTGATCCAACCAACTTTTGGTTACGGAAAATGTTCATAACATTATCCTGTAATACAAAATTATATCCCTCTTTACTCAACAAAGAAACCGATATAATGTTGCATATCAGGTTCGGCATGTAATAGCATTCGTTCAGAACCAATGTATTACCAGTTGGTAATGCAAGGTGATATTCCCCGACAGTCTTAGCTGCAACAATTGCACCATTTCCAACTCTAATGTCTTTATCACCTTCTCCAAGTTCTCTACCTTTCCTGAGCCCATGTAACTGATTACATATATAGGATCCTGACCCGGTATCTAATACCCAGGACGTAGGGCAAATGGAGAAACAGTTCTCTGTAACGAACACACCCGAAGAAAATGCATCAACATGTACTTTCTTCATTCGGGTGGCATGGGAATCCTGGTATTCCCCTATATCCTGTTCAGTCCTATAACTCTTATAAGAAAGAATGGAACCAACATTCCCCAGCACAGTATAACATGCGGGTTCGGTCAATACATCCATATTATTATCTTGATTAGGGCATGACATGGTCGCTACCTGGAGAGAGAGAGAAGAAAACACTTTAACGTATGCTCTTGCAAGATCAGATTGGTTATTATCTTATCTAATCAGGATGGCTCCCACTGGTTTTTATCAAATCTTCCTTCAAACCCTAAAAGGAAAGACTAGCTGGGATTAATTACACCCTACAACTTCGCCAATCTTTCAGCCAGGCCAGTGTCGGTACTTTGAGGGAGGTTCCCCGTGCTTTCGCACGGACCTAATTAAAGTAAACCTCGTTTTCCCAGAGGCGTAACCACGTTGACACCTTTCTAGACACCTACTTGATCGGCTAATTGTAATGTGTAAAACTCTCCCAGGAGTAACTCTTACTCGCAGTGGGTATCGAGATCCAACTATCTCATAGAAGGTATGCAATCTCATTGCAAATTTCAACACTTGAATTTCCTGATAATATTTTGCCCCAAGCATCCTATGACCTTGACGGAGGTCAACAAATCACAGGGTGCAAGTCAAGTTCAACCCGTCATTTCTTGATTGAATCAAACCCACCCGCACGACCCTTGACGGAGGTCAACAAGGTCGTACGACTGCCCTAATCCAATCTGCATCACATGCATAAACAGATAAATACTAGTTAGCTACCGCACACTACGCCTTGACGGAGGTCAACAAACATAGCACGAATACTAAGTAGAATTTATCTAAAATGACGGAGGGCTACGTCAGGTTTTTCTGAAAACCTATTGCGTAATGTGTTAGTGTATATGCCCTAGAGGCCATTACTGTATCATACTAGTTTGTATATTACTTAATGGAAGCTTGGGATATTCACCTTGTATAAACAGTCTTGCTCAATATAGTAGTATGCTACTTGGTTTGTTTCTACTTCAATGTGTACTTGTGTTTATTTCAGTATATCACTTATACGCATTAGTGGAGCCCTTAGGATCTTTGCTTGATTACCAGCGTTGTGATGGCAGTCACACTAGTGGGGGCTGGGTAATCTATAGGCACATCCTTATACAGGTCCCTAGTCGTAGGACTATCGAGACTGGGCATCGATACTCCGGAGTAGACTAGCGTATGCGCTTCTCATCCCAGTGTGGGAGATGGTCTGTCCCACAGCCATCAGTACGTCGTACTGGAGATAGTATACGGGTGCTCGTTGGGTTACGAGTACACTGGACAGGACTCGTCGGGAACTGACAGGTTGGTATTATACCTATCGTCAGTTATCAGTTCCCAGGTGACATGAGTACAGCTTAGTCCGCTGACTTGACACTGACACTTCGCCTCGAGTGTGTTCCCACTGCACTTTGATCACTACCCTACCACGGCTCAAAGGAGTCGTGCAAACAGGTGGTGGTTGGGTGCAGTCCCGAAGCACTTGGAGGCAGTGACAGTTAGACAGGATTCGTCTCTCCCGGTATTGGGGGTTGACATCGCGCTGTGTCTAGGAGAGCCATTACACGAGTAGTCCCTGGCCAGGGCAAGCGAGATATACTGGTAGGTTTCCAGTGTTATCTCAGGGTGTTTTGGGCTTCACTCCGACACGACTTGTACCGCTATTGGGGGACTGACGTTTTACCGCCCCCTAGGCCCGCCATGCGATGTATCAGACGAACAGACCGGACTGTACGGAGAATGTCACATTCAGACTCAGTAGGAGTTCAGATGGGGTTTCACCTCGTCAGCCTTCTTGTCGGCATCTACCTGGGGACCGTTACGCACAGCTAGTGCCGCTTGCGGTCTGTGGTTAAACCCACTGCCAGCGTAGTGTCGAGTCTTTAGAGTCCCACACAGAGGGTATTCGCCTCTGGGCAAAACAGAGTAGAGGTCGCATGGTTTTGCGACAGGGTTCGTTCTCATCCGCGCACTGGTGCACGTTTGGAGTCCGGACGGATTATACTGGCAGGCTCTGGTTTGAGCCAGATACTGGTATATGTTTTCGGGGTTGCTTTTATATCTTGGTATTCTTGTTCCTCGGAACGAGAATGCAGGTGTGTATGCACAGTTGCTTGAGGCGGAGAATGAGGTTTTTCTTTAGGGTTTCGGATCGGGTGCGTATGCACAGTTGACAGTCTTCATTTTCCAAACCCTAATGGATTTATATATTATCTATTAATAATAGTAATTAAATAAGAATTATGTTATGGTTGTTTTTTTGTTGACTTGTTGACCTTGGTTGACTTGTTGACCATTGACCACTTTCATGCCTTGAAAGTCTTCCTTGATTCATGCTTACACTTCATTTAAAGAAGCATGATAGTGGTCATTCCAAAATTACCATCAACTATTCTTATTTCAATTATTATCATTTAGATAATTCATTTCTTTTGCAATATGGTTGCAAGAAAGAAATAATTGAGCTCATTCTATCATAACCTCTCTCTCTCCTCATTTCATCTTCTTCCTCCTCTTGAAAAGAGAAACCTTCTCATGTGTTGAGAATCATTCTCTTTAGATAGAAAAGCAAACCCTAATCACTCTCTACTCATTCTAGGATGAAGGTTTAGCAAGCCGGAAACCCTAGTTCACTCAAAGATCGAGGAAGAGCCCAAAGTCGAACCTTCGAGGTGGATCCATCTTCGACGGGAGAAGGCGACGAAAAGAGAACCATCAACCTCTACAAGGTTTGAAGAAGAAGGAGTTCAAGTTTAGGTATAACCATCTTCCATAGTAGCTAACTCTCTTTAGCTTGTTAACTAGTTTTAGTTTAGACAACGATCCCGACATAGTTTAGTCCATGTTGCCTCTTGCGATAAAAATTCGACTTTTATACCGTTTCCGCCTCCCCGTAAGTACCGGGGGTCGCAATATGGACTTACAGTGGTATCAGAGCCTAACTAAACTTAAACTAGCTTGGTAGTGAAGTGTAACGAAGTTCGGAACCGAAAAAATCACAAAACCGGAAAAACGAAAACCTGAGTTTCTGTTGAATTTTTTTTGGCTCAAAATGAAAAACTTTATACTTGTAAAATCGTCTCAGGGTTTTCTAAGAGCACCCATGAAAAACGATGACCTAATTCCTTAAAACAGCCGCGCTTCCGCCGCACGAGGTAGGCATGTGCGGCGGAAGCGCCGCTCTTTGTCTTCTTCTGTTCATCGATTTTCGTGCAGAGTGTTTATGTGTTGGTTTTGGGATTTTTAAAATATATTATATGTACCCAGATTTTCCAGAACAGAAATTTCCTTTTAGGGTCCTATAATTCCGTATTTTTTCCGAACTTCACTGCACTTTGACTATGATGGTTATATCTGTGATGTTTGCATGTATTGAACGTCGGCTAATCGCTATAAGTCGATTAGTCGGGGTTATACATGATCTGTAATGTGCTGGAATGTGTATATGAATGTGTTGGACTGTCGCGGGTGAATAGCCGGGGTGGATGTGAGATGAGCTTTTGTTTTTCTTTCATTCATTGTAAATGTAAATTGATGTAATAATATTATTTGTTTGGCCGCACAACCGGGTCGGGGTTGTAGCCGTCATTGTATAATTCTTTTTACTGTTTTTGCTCCTAGGATAGACCCATGGTGGGGTGCACAAACTACCGGGAACTTGGCGGGTAGTTTGCCGCACCCGTAGGGGTCTTGGGTGGGGTATCTGCTATTCACCGCGACCGTGTTATCCGCTTTTCGTTTCAGGCTCGAAAGAAATGCGGATTGCTAGTATATCCAATGTATTCATCTGTGATCTGTAATGTCTATCATTGCTTTCTATTTAGGCGTTGCTTATGTTTTACAGCCGCGCTAGCCCAGCCCCCGCTCTGTCGTTAGTTAAGTAACCTAACGAGTGATGACGGGACCCCGTGGCGAATGCGAATGGCATAAGCGTACGTCATATTTTGGTTGTTTTCTGCAATGGTAGGATTAAATGATGGGACGCATTAAAAGAACTAATGCAAGAATATCACGCATTAAAAGAACTAATGCAAGATAATAAACCAAGTTTAAGTCGATGGAACACTTTCGAAAAACCACTCGGTTCTTTTCAAAACTAACTTTTAAATGCGGAGCTTGAGCCACTCCTTCTAAAAGCTATCTCGTTCCATCGATTATATCAAGTTCACTACGTTCACGGTTTTACCAAAACCATTCGTAGCCCTCCGTCGTTTCGCATGAATAGGCAATAGTATTCAAGCTGTGTATTTTGGCCAAAGTCAAGGCACAGTGATTGGTAGCTATTGGGTGTTCATGTGTAGCATAGATAGATGCGTTGGTTTGGGACAGTCGTGCTGCCATTTTGGCCAAAGTCAAGGGTATGTACGGATGGATCCAAATTAACCTGGAAAGTGACGGGAAGAACTTGACATGTGACTTATGATATTTTGGCCAAAGTCAAGGTCATAAGAGCATGGGGCAAAAATCCACATCGGGAGTTTCATAAGTACTGAAACTTGCTAGATTTGCATACCATTTGGAGTGTGATGATTATGGTAGGATTCCTTCATTTTCGTCACGCGATGATATTTGGATCCCGATCCTACTGTGAGTATATGCTACTCCTCGGGAAATTTCTCACTAAACGATCAATGCTATAAACCTAGTAGGTGCCTAGAAAGGTGTTAGCGGGGCTACGCCCCCAGGGAAAAGAGGTTCTTAAATTAAGGAACTTCGCGAAAGCGTTGGAAAACCTCCCTCGAAGTACCGACACTGGCCTGGCTGAACGGTTAAGCAAGTATTGTACGGTGGGATTGATCCCGGCTAATTCTTCCTTTGTGGTTTGAGGAGGGATTCGAGAGACAGTGGGAGCCATCCTGTTTAGACAAATTAAAAACCATTCTAAACTTGCAAGAGCATCGTGCTAAGTGTTTCTTCTCTCCCCCTGCAGCGACCAAATCGAAATGACTGGACTTAAGTTACTTCTAGATAAAAACATACTGACAGGGCCAAACTACAAAGATTGGCTCAGGAATGTCAAATTGGCAATCTCTTACGACAAGCTGGGGTATCTTCTTACCACCAAAGCTCCCCCCGTCCCAGGTCCCACCTCCAGCGTCGCGGATAAGGAAATCCGTAAGACTTGGGAGATTGACAGCGCGAAGGCCAGATGCCTCGTACTTGCCTCGATGGACAATGACCATCAGAGGAGGCACGAGAATATGGATTTGGAATCCATATTTCTTCATACAAAAGAACTGTATGGAGAGCAGTCTCGTATCGCAAGATACGAAGTGTCGAAGAAGTTATTTTCGACTAAGTTGGCCGTCGGATCATCGGTAGCGGACCACGTGCTTAAGATGATTGGCTACACTGAGGAGCTCGCGGAACTTGGGACCACGTTGGATAGTGAACTCTACACAGATATAATTCTCCAGTCCCTTCCATCCACTTACGCCCAGTTCATACTGAATTTCAACTTGCAAGAAAAGGAAGTTGAACTTTCAGAACTCCTCAACCTGCTGAGGAGCGCAGAGGGCACCCTACAGAAGGGTAGGGATACATCCACTTTGTTTGTAGGAGGATCTTCTTCTTCTAGGTCCAAGGCGAAAGCCAAGGGAAAGAAGAGGAAAGCCCCCGCCAAACCAAGGGGCGGTGTTAGTAAAGTGGGTGCGAAAGGAAAGGAAAAGGCAACAAAGATAGCGGGGAAGCTTGTTGGTAAAGAGGAATGCTTCTATTGTCACAAGAGTGGACACTGGAAGAAAGATTGCAGGGCTTGGAAAGCCAGGACACAGGAACTGAAGCAGGTTGCAGCTTCAGCTTCAGGTGTGTATGTTATTGAAAACTGTCTTTCTATAAACTCTACTTCCTGGGTATTGGATACCGGATCAGGATCTCATATCTGTAATTCTTTGCAGGCGTTGAGAAACCGTAGGTTTTTGAAGGAAGGTGACATGACCCTCAGAGTTGCGAACGGAGCTAGCATGGATGCTAAAGCCGTGGGGGACTATCACCTAGGAATGTCAGATGGACATGTTTTGGTTTTGCGTAATTGCTTTTTTGTACCCAACGCAACTTGTAATATCATTTCTGTATCTTTGGTTTCTAAAGAAGGTTATGAATTTGCGTTTGTAAGTAATGTTGTTAACATTCACCTTAATCAAGTTCTGATTGGGTCAGGTACATTGAGCAATGGAATATACGTATTAAACCAACCACAGATTTTCAATGTCCAGAATACACACAAAAGAAAGTCACCAGATATTAATCAGACTTTCTTATGGCATTGTAGACTGGGTCACATCAATGAGAGAAGGTTGACTAAGTTACATACAGAAGGATATTTGGATCCGTTCGAATATCAATCATATGCCACTTGTCAATCCTGTCTCAAAGGAAAGATGACAAAGACTCCGTTCACTGGACACGGAGTAAGAGCGAGCGAGCTCTTGGGACTCGTACACAGCGACGTGTGCGGTCCAATGTCTACACATGCACGAAGCGGTTATTCTTACTTCATTACTTTTACGGATGATTTTTCAAGATACGGTTATGTCTTCTTAATGAAACATAAGTCAGAATCTTTTGAAAAGTTCCAGGAATTTAAGAATGAAGTAGAAAAACAGACCGGCAAAAGTATCAAGATTCTAAGATCGGATCGAGGTGGAGAATACTTAAGTGCCGAGTTCCTGAATTACTTAAAAGAGAATGGGATTCTCTCTCAGCTTACTCCTCCATACACTCCGCAACATAACGGTGTATCGGAGAGACAGAACCGAACCCTATTGGATATGGTACGGTCCATGATGAGTAACGCTGAGTTACCGCGATCATTCTGGGGGTATGCACTAGAATCAGCTGCGTACCTTTTGAACCGAGTTCCTACTAAGACTGTGCCTACTACACCATATGAGATGTGGTGTGGGAAGAGACCCCATCTCAGTCACATTAAGACTTGGGGAAGTCCAGCTTTTGTTAAAAAGCAGCATGCGGACAAGCTCGAGGCGCGCTCAGTACTGTGTAAGTTTGTGGGATATCCAAAGAATTCCAAGGGATATCTTTTCTACTACGAAGAGGAACAAAAAGTTCTTGTTTCTCGTCATGCCCACTTTCTAGAACATCAGTTCTTAGAAAAAGAATTAAGTGGGAGCACAGTAGAACTGGAAGAAATTCCAGAACCACAGACTATTACTGAAAGCTTAATGGAACCAGAGGGTTCAAATGAACAGGACATTCCTACACCGCTCCGCAGGAGTAGTAGGCAGTCTCATCCGCCCGAGAGATACTACGGTTTTCTCATAGACGGGGATCGAGAGGATTGCATCATAGATTATGATGAGCCTACTAGCTTCCAGCAGGCCGTTCAGAGCATTGACTCGGTAAAATGGCTGGATGCAATGCGGACCGAAATGGAGTCCATGTACACCAACAAAGTATGGACGTTGGACATTGCTCCAGACGGGGTAAAACCCGTAGGATGCAAGTGGATCTTCAAAAGGAAGATTGGTGTAGATGGACAGGTTGAGACCTATAAAGCTAGACTTGTAGCAAAGGGTTTTCGTCAAAGACCTGGCTTGGACTACGACGAAACCTTTTCTCCAGTGGCTATGCTGAAATCCATTCGGATCCTTCTTGCCATTGCTGCCTTCCACGATTATGAGATTTGGCAGATGGACGTAAAAACCGCTTTTCTAAATGGAAATTTAGAGGAGTGTGTCTATATGGATCAGCCAGAGGGTTTCATTCAGAGTGGGAGCAGCGGAAAGGTGTGCAAGTTGCTTAAGTCCATCTATGGACTAAAGCAGGCATCGCGGAGTTGGAACATCTGTTTTGATGAGACGGTCAAGGAATTTGACTTTATCAAAAATCCAGATGAACCATGCATCTATAGTAGATTTGTAGCGAGAACTGTGGTATTCCTTGTTTTATACGTGGATGACATTCTCTTAATAGGAAATGACATTCCTATGCTACAATCTGTCAAGGGTTTCTTCTCACACAGGTTCTCCATGAAAGACCTGGGTGATGCCTCTTACATCCTGGGGATCCGGATCCATCGTGATAGATCCAAGAGGATATTAGGACTTTCACAGTCCAGGTACATCGACACCGTACTGAAAAGATTCAGTATGGAAGATTCCAAGCGCGGTAACTTACCGGCTTGTCACGGGATCACCCTCTCTAAAGAGATGTCTCCCAAGACTGATTTGGAGAGGGATCGCATGTCTATTATACCCTACGCTTCTGCGGTAGGCTCTATAATGTATGCGATGTTGTGTACCAGACCGGATGTAGCTTATGCACTGAGTGTAGTAAGCCGGTATCAGTCAAACCCTGGGGAGAAACATTGGATAGCGGTAAAGAACATTCTCAAGTACCTGAGGAGGACTAAGGAGATGTTCTTGGTGTATGGCGGAAAAGACCTCCAGATTGAGGCCTTTGCTGACTCCAGCTTCCAGAGTGACAAGGATGATTCCAAGTCCATGTCGGGTTTTGTCTTTACCCTCAATGGAGGGGCGGTGTGTTGGAAGAGTTCCAAACAGGAAACCGTTGCAGACTCGACTATGGAAGCGGAATACATCGCTGCATCTGATGCCGCAAAAGAAGCTGTCTGGATAAGGAAGTTCTTAAAAGAACTTCAGGTGGTTCCGTCCATTGTTGACCCAGTACCTTTGTATTGCGACAACAACGGGGCTATAGCTTTAGCAAAGGAACCCAGGTCCCATCAGAGATCCAGGCACATCTTGAGGCGGTATCACCTGATCAGGGAGATCGTGGATCGCAAGGAGATCGAGGTTCGGAGGGTTGCTTCAGAAGAGAACACTGCAGATCCATTCACCAAGGCCCTACCCCAGACTCAGTTCGAGCGGCTGATCGAGATGATAGGTCTTCGATACGCCAGTACATGGCCTTAGTGCAAGTGGGAGATTGTTAGTGTATATGCCCTAGAGGCCATTACTGTATCATACTAGTTTGTATATTACTTAATGGAAGCTTGGGATATTCACCTTGTATAAACAGTCTTGCTCAATATAGTAGTATGCTACTTGGTTTGTTTCTACTTCAATGTGTACTTGTGTTTATTTCAGTATATCACTTATACGCATTAGTGGAGCCCTTAGGATCTTTGCTTGATTACCAGCGTTGTGATGGCAGTCACACTAGTGGGGGCTGGGTAATCTATAGGCACATCCTTATACAGGTCCCTAGTCGTAGGACTATCGAGACTGGGCATCGATACTCCGGAGTAGACTAGCGTATGCGCTTCTCATCCCAGTGTGGGAGATGGTCTGTCCCACAGCCATCAGTACGTCGTACTGGAGATAGTATACGGGTGCTCGTTGGGTTACGAGTACACTGGATAGGACTCGTCGGGAACTGACAGGTTGGTATTATACCTATCGTCAGTTATCAGTTCCCAGGTGACATGAGTACAGCTTAGTCCGCTGACTTGACACTGACACTTCGCCTCGAGTGTGTTCCCACTGCACTTTGATCACTACCCTACCACGGCTCAAAGGAGTCGTGCAAACAGGTGGTGGTTGGGTGCAGTCCCGAAGCACTTGGAGGCAGTGACAGTTAGACAGGATTCGTCTCTCCCGGTATTGGGGGTTGACATCGCGCTGTGTCTAGGAGAGCCATTACACGAGTAGTCCCTGGCCAGGGCAAGCGAGATATACTGGTAGGTTTCCAGTGTTATCTCAGGGTGTTTTGGGCTTCACTCCGACACGACTTGTACCGCTATTGGGGGACTGACGTTTTACCGCCCCCTAGGCCCGCCATGCGATGTATCAGACGAACAGACCGGACTGTACGGAGAATGTCACATTCAGACTCAGTAGGAGTTCAGATGGGGTTTCACCTCGTCAGCCTTCTTGTCGGCATCTACCTGGGGACCGTTACGCACAGCTAGTGCCGCTTGCGGTCTGTGGTTAAACCCACTGCCAGCGTAGTGTCGAGTCTTTAGAGTCCCACACAGAGGGTATTCGCCTCTGGGCAAAACAGAGTAGAGGTCGCATGGTTTTGCGACAGGGTTCGTTCTCATCCGCGCACTGGTGCACGTTTGGAGTCCGGACGGATTATACTGGCAGGCTCTGGTTTGAGCCAGATACTGGTATATGTTTTGGGGGTTGCTTTTATATCTTGGTATTCTTGTTCCTCGGAACGAGAATGCAGGTGTGTATGCACAGTTGCTTGAGGCGGAGAATGAGGTTTTTCATTAGGGTTTCGGATCGGGTGCGTATGCACAGTTGACAGTCTTCATTTTCCAAACCCTAATGGATTTATATATTATCTATTAATAATAGTAATTAAATAAGAATTATGTTATGGTTGTTTTTTTGTTGACTTGTTGACCTTGGTTGACTTGTTGACCATTGACCACTTTCATGTCTTGAAAGTCTTCCTTGATTCATGCTTACACTTCATTTAAAGAAGCATGATAGTGGTCATTCCAAAATTACCATCAACTATTCTTATTTCAATTATTATCATTTAGATAATTCATTTCTTTTGCAATATGGTTGCAAGAAAGAAATAATTGAGCTCATTCTATCATAACCTCTCTCTCTCCTCATTTCATCTTCTTCCTCCTCTTGAAAAGAGAAACCTTCTCATGTGTTGAGAATCATTCTCTTTAGATAGAAAAGCAAACCCTAATCACTCTCTACTCATTCTAGGATGAAGGTTTAGCAAGCCGGAAACCCTAGTTCACTCAAAGATCGAGGAAGAGCCCAAAGTCGAACCTTCGAGGTGGATCCATCTTCGACGGGAGAAGGCGACGAAAAGAGAACCATCAACCTCTACAAGGTTTGAAGAAGAAGGAGTTCAAGTTTAGGTATAACCATCTTCCATAGTAGCTAACTCTCTTTAGCTTGTTAACTAGTTTTAGTTTAGACAACGATCCCGACATAGTTTAGTCCATGTTGCCTCTTGCGATAAAAATTCGACTTTTATACCGTTTCCGCCTCCCCGTAAGTACCGGGGGTCGCAATATGGACTTACATAATGAACTTGATATCGTTGTAGAATCAAGTGAAGTTTTGAAAATGGAGTGATTTTGAGGCTTTTCTAGTTTTGCTAAAAGGGTCACTCCCGGTGAAGGGATCGTCGGCCCTTTCCTTGTCGAATGAGGTGCGGGATATATCATATATATCACTTTGCAAAGCAGAAAATATAGAAGCAATCAAAAGACAAACCGAGTGTGTAGCATCTGCCAGTTATTGCTAAAGGGGTCACTCCCGGTGAAGGGATCTCGGCCCTTTCCTCATCGAATAAGGTGCAGGGTATATCATATATACCGCTATGCAAAGCAAAACTGTAGATACCCTTTTTATTAAAAATTTGATTCCACAACATCTTTTAGGTTTCTTTTCTTTCATTAATCACATTAATGAAGTCCCATCATTTAAGTCACCTAAACATCACAGATAAATACGACGTACACTTATGCCATCCGCATTCGCCTCGATATCCCCTCGTGCACCATTAGGTTAGGTAACTAACGACAGAGCAGGGCAGAGCTAGTGCGGGTGTAAAACATAAGTAACGCCTATATAATATATCATATATACTATATACTATATCCATCAGAACATATCAAATGATCACATCACAGATATCGCAGCAGAAACATAGATATAATGTGGGATATACTAGGACGTCCGTATTTAGTATTTAGCCAGTAATAGAAAATACGGATTCCATAGTCGCGATGAATAGCCAAGCCCACACCCTGGACCCCTACGAGAGCGGCAAGCGACCCTACCAATTCTGGAGTTTAGGAGACCCGGTCTCGACTCCTCGAGATGGCCTCCCACTGAACTCCAGAACCCGGTCACCTGTGCTGCCCTCCTTGGGTCCATCCTAATGCGGAAAAGTAAATAATATACAACATTAGTGACACAACCTCAACCCGGAAGTGTCCCAAATAAAAGAATATTACATTACATTTGAATTTACATGAATGAAAATATAAAACTCCCATCTCACATAAAACCCCTCGGCTATTCAATTGCGACAATCCTGCACATCATATCTCAGCAACACATAATATCTCATATCATCAACATAAGTAAGTATGCATACACCTATTGTCGTCGACGTATAGCAATGACAATCGGTAAATACATACTACACTTACGGTCACAGAAAAGAAAGTGTAAAACTGCAATATCTGGAATCCACATTCTCTTTAGACATCGTAAATGCGAAGTATCACATACCTCGTATTTCATGTCTTATAATATGAATTCCACACATTGCATCACATTCCAGATAAATAGACGGTATTAAAGTTTTCGAACGAACGATCAAATACCTAAGATTCGCTAAAGCTCAACACTTGAGCGGAGTTCAAAAACCCGGAGTGTGACACAGTAGTAGCGGTCCAGCCGTAGAAGGGTCAAGCCAACGCCTCACATGTCGCACGCCGTACTGCCCCAAACCCTAAGGTTCAAAGGGCAGTTCAAGACGGTCATATAATCGAGTTAAGGTTTGTTGTCTTCTAGAGGGACCACCACAAAACTTGCACGAACTTCCGAAGGATTTAAACCCCGTGAAAAGTGAGCAAATGATACTCGTTCAAACACTTCACTACTTTCTAATTTACCCGGAAAAGCAACGAAATGAAAATTCCGATCGAATCGACAAGTCCAAAACCATCTCCAGAATTTTTCAGCACAAAATTCAGATTAAAAATATCCTAAAAAATATACAAGCAGAATCCAGCATTACTGTAAAAAAATTATTCAGTGAATGATGTGTACGGCCGCGGAACCGCGGCCTAAGCAAGCTTAGGCCACGTTTCCGCGGCAAGATTAACTGTTCATTGAATAATTTTTATACCGTAATTCTTATATTTTCCTGCTGAATTTTTTACATATTTTTAATTCTGAAAAACAGCAGTTTTTGAAAAAAGTCGAGAGAGCACCAAAAAACCGTATTTTCGGGTTCGATCGGAGTTTTAACTTCGTTAAAGTGTCGCCTAACGTTCTAGGTTGGCTCTGATACCAATGAAAGGTTAGCCTAGCACCTCATGAAGGGTTTGGAAGCATCATATGAACCAAAGGTGGAGTTTTTAGGGTGCTAAGTTAACAAACATCGGATCGATCCTAGAAAATTAGGGTTTCTAAAATTATCACATCATCATATGAAAGAAAAGCTAGCGTTTAGAGAGTACAACCTTTGTAGCTCCCTATGCTAGACTCCTCGGCTACTAAGGGTTTGAAAAAGGCTCCGCTTGAACTCCTCGAGGTCACCGATGATCCACCCGGAGTCCGCTTTGTCCAAGCTAGCAACTTCGCAAGATCAAGAATGAAAATCGAAGCTAACACTCTAAACAAGTGGGCTAGACTTGTATAGAATGGTGTTGTGGTTCTCTTTCTCACTTCAAAATCCTATTTTGATGAATATTTTGCTCACTTGAAAATTCAAGAAAGCATAAGCTCAAGGTTGAAGAAGATGATGGATATTATGAAGAAGAGCATGAAATCATCCTTAAGAGAAAAAGAAGAACATAAGTATATATATTTTCCTTTCTCATTTCAAACCATGGTTAATAGATATGGATATTTATTTCATCTCAGTTAAAAGAGAAGAGGAAGATAAATCATGGTTAAATGGTAGGTGAAAATGGTTAGGTCAAGAGAAGAGTGTAGAAGATAACCAATCATTCACCTTTTTCTCTTTTCTTTTGATTTTGCAAAAATAGAAATAAATATCCATAATATAAACCATGGTGTGAGTCTTATATATCCACTATTTTCTATGTATAATCAACCATGATAGTTGATGTATGTATGTATGTGTGCATGCACATCCATATGTGCATGAAACAATAAGGAATGCATACATGCATCCATACATCCAAAGAAACAATAAAGGATTTCTAGTGAGAATCTAATGGTTAAATGATAAATCAACACTTGATTTATCAATCCGGCCATATCACATACGACCCTAACCAAAAGCAAGCCGCCCGATCAACATACGGTATCCTATACGCGTATTTTAATCGGGTCCATGCGCATATCGCATACGCGCACCACAACGTTTCGCCTGGACTAGGAAACTCCATTGTGGGACTCTGAGACTCGTCAATACGCCGGCAGTGGGTGATGATCATATCAAGCACCCCCAAGCCGCAAGCGGTCAGCTAAACGTAACGGCTACCCGGGTATTGAGCGATCAGAAGAGAACAAGCGAACCTGCTACAACTCCCATCGAGCCAACCGGCAACACTTCCCGTACAGTCCGGTCTCCTCGTCTGATATGTCGCATATCAAGTCTAGAGGTGGTAAACGTCAGACCTCAATAACCGATAAGTCGTGCCGATGTGAGGCTCATAACGGGTCGAGAAATTACTGGTAACACTTACCAGCAAATCTCTGATCAGCCCTGGCCAGGGACTTCCCTGTTACGGCCAATCGAGCACAGCGCAACATCAACCCCCAATACCGGGAGAGACGAAACCCCTCCTATCGCTCATTGCCTCCATGTGACTCGGGACTGTACCCAAAAACCACCGTTTTGCACGCCCTCATGGACGTGGTAAGGTGGAGATCAAAGCACAGTGGGAATCACACAAGACTCTATGACGATCTCGGGTCTACAGACTAACCTGCACAAGTGTCACCTGAGAACTGCCATCTGACGTGAGGTATAATACCATCTGGGAGTTCTCGGCGAGTCCGTCCAGTGTACCCAGCCTCCACTGAGCACCCGTATACCATCTCTGATGTCAAACACCAATGGATATGGGATCATCCATCGCCCATCTCATGGGTCGAGAAGCGTATACGCTAGTCTACACTGGTATATCGATGCCCCGTCTCGATACACCCACGACTAGGGACCTTGAAGGATGTACTTATGGACTATCATGTCCCCACTAGTATGATCTGCATCATAGTCCAGGTAGTCAAGTACACATCCTAAGGGCTTTACCAACATGTAACTCTAAGACAGTTTAAAGAGACCAGTATACATGTTAAGATAAAGTGCAACCAGATAGCATACTATCATATCAAGCAAGAAAGTCATCTCTATATATGTCCAAGCATCCAATATAATATACATCATCTGTACAATACTGGCCTCTAGGGCATACATACAACTAACAGCGATTCTTTAGAGTCCTACACAGAGGTTTCCTGGCTCAGGCAAAATGGAGTAGGAGCACATATGTGATATGTGCGGGACTGAGAATATTACGATATGAGATATCTTATTCCATTCTCGCGATATATGATATCGGCCGGGTATATGTGATATAGCCGGGTCATCGGATCAAGTGTTGATTCGATGAATTAGTACATGTTATATTAGTCGGTTATATGCGATATAGCCGGATTATTGGATCAAGTGGTGATTCGATAATTTAATGTATAATTATATATGTGATATATTAAGTTGCATTAACTAATATAAGCTCACTTAAAGATTCTTTTTCTCACTTGAATAATACATTGATATATATGTGATATATGTTAATTGTATTATTTTATTTTGTTACAAAAATATATTATATATGTGATATATAATATTGTAACAAGTTAGGGTTACAAATGCAACATGTTTTGTGGAGATTAAACAAGTTAGGGTTTGATTTAGGTTAGCATTTGGGTTAGCTTTCGCATGAAGCTTCAAGAAGCTTCCTTTTGTTTTTTGCTAAGATATTTTGTGTTGATATTTTCTAACCCAACCCAAACCCTTTACTCTAGTTAATTCTCTACATGAGTTAAGCCCTTCTTTCTTAACTCATGGTTGATTTGTAACCATAACACATTAATTCATTATTCATCACAAATCAAATCCTTCTTCTTCTTCCTCTTGAAAAGCTTACTAGCTTTTGGGTTTGTGATGATTTTGAGTGAGATAAAGAAAACAAATGAGAGCTAAATTCCTACTTCATCATCCTCATCTATTCTAGCCACTTAGATTAGGTTGTTTGCTTTGCTAATACTTGATTAGTGAAGCAAGAGCTTGGGTTTGAGATTCTTCAAGGTAGATCATCTTAGTAGTTGAAGATTGGAAGCAAGTTTGCATCTTTCTCTTCATGGAGCCTCTCTTGAGTCTGGGTACTTGATGATCGCAGCAAAGGGACCTCAACACGGAGCTTTAGATGTGAAGGAATGGACTACAATGGTTGTAATCCCTAACACTTAGATGTAAAGTTGTGTACATGCTTGTTTACCCTAAGTCTCTAGTTAAGATCTTGGTTAGGGTTTGTTTAGCACCCCAAAATTTTTAAAATAGCATGATTGATGCTTGCCAAAACCTTGCTAAGGTGCTAAGCTAACCCTACAGTATTATGCCACGTGAGCGTGAGGCAGCTGTACCGCAGGTTACCTTACCACCTTCTCCACCGTAGAGGGTGTTGCCCCTTATGCCTGTTATTACTCCGCATCAGACTCTTGTGCAGAGAGGTCGAGAATGCGGTGGTTTTGTGCCGAGAGGGCGGGGTGGTAGAAGCAGAGGTCAGCCAGTTGCCGGTAGAGGAAAGGCTCGGGTGTTTTCCTTGACTCATCAGGACGCGCAGGCGTCCAATTCAGTGGTTTTAGGTACTCCTTCTGTATGTTCTTTTGAGGCTCATATTTTGTTTGATCCGAGATCTACGCATTTGTATGTTTCTACGCACTTCGTGCCGAGTTTTGGCCGAGAGTTGTGTTTGCTAGATCAGCCGCTTGTTGTGATTACACCTGTTGGCGATTCTTTTGTCGCGCATTATGTGTTTCGGTCGTGTGCCGTTCAGATTGGAGATAGAGATTCGTCCGTCGATTTGATCCTTCTGGATATGTTGGACTTCGACGTTCTTCTTGGCATGGACTGGTTGGCAGCTTGTTATGCGTCGGTGGACTGCCGTGAGAAGACGGTCAGTTTCAGTTTTCCGGGCGAGTCTGTTCGGGTTGTGCAGGTGGACCATGGTGCCGCCCCTCACAGTTTGATATCTGCCCTTTGCGCTAGTCGGCTTTTGAGGAGGGGATGTTGGGGATTCTTGGCTTTCATTTATGATACTGGGGCCACAGTAAGGTCATTGGACTGGGTTCCTATCGTGCGAGAGTTCCCGACATTTTTCCCTATGAGTTACCTGGTTTGCTTCCAGAGCGTGATATTGAGTTTTGCATTGATCTGATTCCAGGCACAGGGCCTATTTCTATACCGCCTTACCGGATGGCTCCAGCGGAGCTTCGAGAGCTGAAAGATCAATTGCAAGAATTGCTTGATAAGGGGCTTGTGCGTCCGAGTGTTTCGCCGTGGGGAGCTCCTGTGCTGTCCGTCAAGAAGAAGGATGGCAGTTTGAGGTTGTGTATTGATTATCGTCAATTGAACCGAGTTACGGTTCGGAATAGGTATCCTTTACCTCGCATTGACGATTTATTTGACTAGCTCCAGGGTGAGAAACATTTTTCCAAGATTGATTTGCGTTCGGGTTATCATCAGTTGCGGGTTCGGAATGATGATATTTCGAAGACTGCTTTTTGTACACGCTACGGGCATTATGAATTTCTGGTGATGTCGTTCGGACTCACCAATGCCCCAGCTGCGTTCATGGATCTGAAGAACCGGATTTTCAGGCCGTTCCTCGACCAGTTCATTATTGTGTTTATTGATGACATTCTGGTCTACTCTAGGAGTCGGGAGGAGCATGAGCAGCACTTGAGGATTACTTTGCAGTCATTGAGAGAGCACCAGCTGTATGCTAAATTCACAAAGTGCGCATTTTGGCTTGATAGAGTTGACTTCCTGGGTCATGTGGTGATGGGAGACGGTATTCTTATGGACCCGAGGAAGATCGAGGTTGTACAGTTTTGGCCCAGACCTGTATCCGTGACAGAGGTCCGCCGCTTTTTGGGCTTAGCTGGTTATTACCGCCGTTTCGTGCAGGATTTTTCAAGTATCACTGCACCGCTGACCGGACTGACCCGGAAGGAGGCTCCTTTTCTTTGGACTGATGCGTGCGAGCAGAGTTTTCAGCAGTTGAAGACTCGGTTAACGACTGCACCCGTTCTATCTTTGCCTTCTGGATCAGGTGGCTTTGTAGTTTACTGTGATGCGTCTTGAGTGAGGCTCGGGTGTGTGCTGATGCAGCATGATATAGTGATTGCTTATGCTTCTAGGCAGCTGAAGAAGCACGAGCAGAATTATCCCACTCACGATCTTAAGATGGCTGCGGTGGTCTTTGCGTTGAAGATTTGGAGACACTACTTGTATAGGGAGTCGTGTCAAATTTTCACGGTCCACAAGAGCTTGAAGTATATCTTCCAGCAGCGGGATCTAAATCTGAGACATCGCCGGTAGATGGAGCTTGTGAAGGATTATGATTGTGAGATCCTTTATCACCCGGACAAGGCGAATGTGGTAGCTGATGTTTTGAGTCGTAGGCCTGGGGGTAGCTTGTCCCAGTTGAGCACGGTTCAAAGACAGTCTTCTACGGATTGGAAGACCTTGTGTGATGGTAGAGTACAGTTTGAGTTTACTTCCACTGAGGGACAGCTTGCTCATGTCCGTGCCCGTCCGCTTCTTTTGGATCGTATCCGTGAGGCGCAGCCCAGTGATACCCGTTTGTCTGAGATTCTTGAGCTTGTTCGACAGGGTACAGTTTCGGAGTTCATGATTAATGACCAGGGTGTGCTACATTGCGGGACTCGCTTGTGTGTACCCGATATTGATGGGTTGAGACGCGAGATCTTAGACCAGTCACATCAGTCAACCTTTAGAGTTCATCTAGGCTCCACCAAGATGTACCGTAACTTGAGAGACTTTTACTGGTGGGAAAGGATGAAGCGTGATGTTTCTGACTTCGTTTCGAGGTGCCTGACTTGTCGGCAAGTCAAGGCCGAGCATCAGAGACCGGCTGAAGAGTTACAGCCTTTACCCGTTCCTGAGTGGAAATGGGAGCAGATTTCCATGGACTTTGTTGTGGGTCTACCCTGGACCAGTCAGGGGTATGAATCCATTTGGGTGATTGTTGACCGGTTGACGAAAGCGGCTCACTTCCTTCAAGTGAAGACCACTTTCGGTTATGCTCAGTATGCTCAGTTGTATATAGATGAGATTGTGTGTTTGCACGGCGTTCCCATATGCATTGTATCCGACAGGGGCACCCAGTTTACTAGCCATCTTTGGCAGAAGCTTCAGGAAGCTTTGGGTACCCTATTGAGTTTTAACACCGCTTTCCATCTGCAGACCGATGGTCAGTCAGAGCGGATGATACAAACTCTAGAGGATATGCTTCGGGGGTGCGTGTTTGATTTTAGTGGCAGTTGGGATCGTCACTTGCCGTTGATTAAGTTCTCCTACAACAACAGTTTTCAGGAGACTATTCAGTTGGACTGGACTCTGTGAGAGTAGGGTTTTGGGACTCCAGCTAGTTCAGAAGACTACGGAGATGATCCAGCTGATTCAGGACAGAATGTGAGAAGCCCAGTGCAGACAGAAGTCTTATGCCGACCATCGTCGTCGCAGACTTGAGTTCGCAGTGGGGGATCATGTATTCCTACGGATTTCTCCGATGAAGGGCGTTATGAGATTTGGAAGGATGGGGAAGCTCAGTCCCAAATTTGTAGGTCCCTTCAAGATCCTTGAGCGAGTTGGTACCGTTGCTTATCGTTTAGCGCTCCCGCCCAGTTTTCTGGATGTTCACCCCGTGTTCCATGTGTCGATGCTTCGTAGAAACCTTCATGACCCTTCTCACATGATTCGGCACGAGACCGTTCAGCTTGAGCGTGATCTTTCGTTCACCGAGCAGCCGGTAGTTATATTGGATCGGCAGATGAAGAAACTTCGGTCAAAGGTCTTTCCATCTGTGAAGATTCTTTGGCGTAGCCCGACTAGTGAGGAGATCACTTGGGAGGCCGAGAGTGAGATGCGGAAGAAATTCCCTCATCTCTTTGAAGGTACGCTTGTAAGAATTTTAATTTGGGGACGTATTTTCTTTAAGGGGAGATTGTAACACCTTGGAATGCGATAAGTGTTAATTACGCGTTAATGCGGGTTTTAAGGAAAAGTTTACCAAATCGGGTTCCTCACATTTTATATCAATTAATTAATATTTTATTATTATTTGATATGGCTTGCACACACGTCCATGTTAATGTGAAGGTTAGTTAGTGTTAATCTTGTTAAGTGACCAAGACACCTTAATTAATCCTTGCCCTAATTTAACCTTGCCTTAGATCTTTTGGTGTTAGGAAATATCTAGTTTGGATGAGAGAGGTGGCAAGATGAGTCAAGAAGCATTAATGGTGGCATTAATGGAGGTGAGGAAGAGAGTGAGCATAAGGTTTTGTTTCACCCTACACTCACCCCTCACCATTATTTCTCTCTCACTCTCTCATTCTCTCTCACTCTCAATTATTCTTCATCTCTTCACTCCCACAACTGAAACCTCACTCCCTCTTCACAAAAACCTTGCTAAAGTTCACAAAACCCCATTTAAACACTTCAAAAGTCTTGTTTTAGCCACTTGGTTGCCTTGGAGCTTGGAAAGCTAGGATTTTTGAGCAAGAGTGGTTAGGTAATGACCTAAAACTGATAATTAGGAGTTATATTGTTATGTTGCCTTGTTGTTATGGATTGGAACACTAAAGGTAGCATTTTGTGCAAAATATCGTATTTTCAGTGTCAACTTTGTGTCTCTGTGATCTGCTGTAAAACCAAGTGTTTGTTGGAAAAGTTCCCATCACAGTGACATAGTGTTGAGGAATAGAACCCATCATAAAAACCTGAGACCACCTCTTCATTTTTGGGCCACAACTTTAATGGTTCTGGCCGCAAATTACGTCCAGAGTGGGGGCTGGGGTGTTGAATCTTTGTCGTGGGGTCTCTAGGGTTGTTTGTGGTCTCGTGGTACTTGCAACTTTCACCAATTTTTAGTGTATCAAAATCTGGGATCACTTTGCTATATTCTAGTGTTTTGAGTACGCGTGTTACGTTATCCGACACAGTTCATGATCTGGTGTGCTGCTACACTTGGGATGGTGTTGGTGTGTCGTTACGTACGTTAGCCGTTAGACGAACACTTGTGGGTCAGATTAGAGTTGGTGCATTGGTCAAACGTCTTGTGTACATGATATTGATCGATTTCTGAGATTTGCACCGGTTATATTTTGTGTTAATAGGATCGCAGGCGGGGACTTCGGACGCTGCGATGAAAGGGAAGCAGGTGATTGGATTTACCTAGCCCGCGACTGTCGGTGAGTAGATTTAACATCTACAGGGAATTCGCCCGCATAGCGTTATGCATCAGGGCTAGATATGATATGATATTAGCCGCATGTTTATACTGCACATATAGAGTTTGCGTATAAATTTCATTGCATATTATTACTTGTTGTGCTTGGACTTGTACCCTTTGGACACTGCACTATTATTGACGGTTCATGTTGTTAGTTATATATATGCCCTAAAGGCCATTACTATACATGAGTTGTATATTATAGTGGATGCTTGGACATATATAAGGAGGACTTTCTTTCTCGACATGATAGTATGCTATCTGGTTACTCTTTACCTTAACGTGTACACTGATTGTCTCTCTGTTATATGTTGGTAAAGCCCTTAGGATGTGTACTTGACTACCTGAACTAAGATGCAGATCATACTAGTGGGGACATGGTAGTCCATAAGTACATCCTTCAAGGTCCCTAGTCGTAGGTGTATCGAGACGGGGCATCGATATACCAGAGTAGACTAGCGTATAGCTTCTCGACCCATATAGATAGGCGATGGATGATCCCATATCCATTGGTGTTTGACATCAGAGATGATATACGGGTGCTCTGTGGAGACTAGGTACACTGGACGGACTCGCCGAGAACTCCCAGATGGTATTATACCTCACGTCAGATGGCAGTTCTCTGGTGACACTGGTACAGGTTAGTCTGTAGACCCGAGATCGTCATAGAGTCTTGTGTGATTCCCACTGTGCTTTGATTTCCACCTTACCACATCCAAGAGGGAGTGCAAAACGGTGGTTTTTGGGTAGTGTCCCGAGTCACATGGAGGCAATGAGCGATAGGAGGGGTTTCGTCTCTCCCGGTATTGGGGGTTGATGTTGCGCTGTACTCGATTGGCCATTACAGGGAAATCCCTGTCCAGGGTTGTTTTAGAGATTTACCGGTAAGTGTTACCGGTAGTTTCTCGACTAGTTATGAGTCTCATATCGGCATGACTTATCGGTTATTGGGGTCTGACGTTTACCACCCCTAGACTTGATATGCGATAAATCAGACGAGGAGACCGGACTATACGGTAGTGTCATTGTCAGGCTTTTGCAGGAGTTGGAGCGGGCTTGCTTGCTAATCTTCTGATCGCTCAATACCCGGGTAGCCGTTACGTCCAGCTAGTACCGCTGACGGCTTGTGGGTGCTTGATATGACATCACCTACTGCCGGCGTATTGACGAGTCTTTAGAGTCCTACATAGAGGTTTTACTGGCTCAGGCAAAACGAAATAGGAGCGCATGTGTGATATGTGCGGGACCGAGAATAATACGAGTATGTGATACCATATTCTATTCTCGCGATGTTTGTATCGATCGGTTATATGCGATATAACCAGGTTATCGAATCAAGTGTTGATTCGATATGTTGGTACATTTTGTGTTGGTCGGTTACATGTGATATAGCCGGATTATTAAATCAAGTGTTGATTTGATAATTTAGTGTATAATTGTATATTTGATATACTAATTTACATTAACTAATATTGGTTCACTTAAGCATTAGTTTTTCTCACATGTGCACAACTTAATATATATGTGATATATATTAAATTATGTTCACTTTTTGTATCATGGTTGTTGATACAACTTATATGGGTGTATAAGACTTATACCATAATAATTATAGTGTTAGGTTTTTTATATTTAAAGTAATTCTAAAATTAGTGGATGATGAGCTCACATGCATGAAGCTTCATGAAGCTTATGGTTGCATTGACTTAGTCCACTAGTTTTGTTTTACTTAAGATATTAATTAACCTAACCATTATAATATAGCCATGGTTATGTCTCTACATGAGTTAGTATATGATACCCACTCACCCATGGTTAGCTTATCTCACTTGGATTAATTTCATTCTTATCTTTTTCTTCATATTCTTCTTCCAAAAAGAAAAGCTTGCTAGGGTTTGATCCAAGTGAAGAAATATTGTGAGAAAAGAGATTCTAAAGTGAACTCATTTCCTATTTCACCATCCTTTACTAGATTAGCACTTTAGTATAGGGTGTTTGCTTCACTTTGGTGAAGTGGTAGCTTGAGTTCGTATTCCCTCGACGTAGATCATCTTCGGTCTTGAAAACTTCAAGCAATACCGTTGCTATCTTCTCATGGAGCCGTCCGAGAGTCCGGGAGCATGATGATCGCAGCAAAGGGACTACTACAAGGAGCATATGAAGTGAGGGACCGATCTACAAAGGTTGTATTTCGATTTCACTTAGATGTAAAATAGTTTACATTAGTTTCCGCATTAATTTCTAGTTATCGATTCTAGTTTAGATTTCCTTGAAACGGCAAATTTTTGAAAATGGCATGGACGATACCTCCCGAAACCTTGCTGCCGTCGAGAGGAACCCTACAGTGGTATCAGAGCCTAGCTAGGAAATTATACGGATATTGTAAGATTACGAACACGAAATAAACTCCGAACTTGAAACCCTAAAATCCATGTTTCTGTCGAATTTAAAACGAGCCCTAAAATTTTTTTAAACAAGTACAGAGTCATATATATGTGATAACATGAACACTGATGAAATTTGGAGGCATTTGGAAATTTTTCGGCCGGCGAGACCCTCCCGATACCGGCCATTTCCGAGCCCCCCCTCCAAATTTCTCCAGTGTTCTGTTACATGGGTTTTGGTGCTTTAGGTGTTGTTTATTTTTGCTAAATTGTCATGTGATGTTAATTTACTATAATAAAATATCGGAGTGTTTTTTATTTGTATTTTAACTATTTTCGGGATACTTTAGACGATATTAAAAAGTTCAATCGGATGTCAAATACCCACTTTTTCCCTTGCCGGAAAATTTTCCAAGTGTTGGATTTTTTCCGTAGTTGAAAAGCTTTCAAAGATCATATAAGTTATGCGATGGACCCTCTAGAAGAACAAAACCTTAACTCGATTATGTGACCGTCAAAACCACCACTGAACCCCCGGGTTTATGGTGGTTCAGCGGTGCCACATGTGAGGCGTTGGTTTGGCCCTTCTACGGCTGGTTCATTGGTACTGTGGCGTGTGCTGAATAACTTTAAAACTACGCTCAAGTGTTGAACTTTTTGGGTAATTTTGGGTGTTTAATGATTCGATTGGAATGTTTAACATCGTCTAACTTTTTCTGTAATGTGATACAATATGTGGAATTCATACTGTTAGGCATGAAATGCGAAGTATGTGATATTTCGGATTTATGATGTCTAAGGTGTTTGTGGATTCTAAATGTTGTAGTTTTACAGTTTCTTTTCTGCGACCGTAAGTATAATATGTGATATCACCGGTTTCATTGCTTTATGTCAAAGACAATTGGGATGCGCACATTTACTTACGTTGATGACATGTGATGTTATGTGTTGCTGTGATATGTTATATTGGATTGCCGCGTTTTGAATAGCCGGGGGTTTTATGTGAGATGAGAGTTTTTGTTTTCATTCATGTAAAATTAAATGTATGTAATATTCTTTTATTGGGGCACTTCCGGGTTAAGGTTGATGTCACCATATGTATATTATTTACATTTTCGCACTAGGATAGACCCAAGGAGGAGAGCACAAGTAACCGGGTTCTAGGGTCCAGTAGGAGACCAACTCGAGGAGTCGAGTTCGGGTCTCCTAACTCTAGAATTGGTAGGGTTGCTTGCCACTCTCGTAGGGGTCTAGGGGTGTGGGTTTGGCTATTCATCGCGACCATAGAATCCGTATTTTATAAAGGCTCAAAATAAAATACGGACCTCCTAGTATATCCAATATTTCATATATTTCTTTTGCTGCGATATCTGTGATGTAATCATTTGATATGTTCAGATGGATACTATATATATATATATAGTATATATGATATATTATAAGACGTTGCTTATGTTTTACACACGCGCTAGCACTGCCCCGCTCTGCCGTTAGTTACCTAACCTAACGGTGCATGAGGGGACATCGAGGCGAATGCGGATGGCATAAGCATATGTTGTATTTATCTGTGATGTTTAGGTGATGTTTAGGTGACTTAAATGATGGGACTTCATTAATGTGATTAATGAAAGAAAAGAAACCTAAAAGATGTTGTGGAATCGAATTTTCAAAAACAGGTAGCTACAGTTCTTGCTTTGCATTGCAGTGTTACTTGTAGAACATTTTGCACCTTATTCGATAAGGAAAGGGCCGGGATCCCTTCACCGGGAGTGACCCTTTTAGTAATAACTGGCAGATGCTACAACCCTCGATTTGTCTTTTGATTGATTTTATAGTTTTTGCTTTGCATAGTGATATATGTGATATATTCTACACCTCATTCAGCGAGGAAAGAGCCGAGATCCCTTCACCGAGAGTGACCTCTTTAGCGAAACTAGCAAAAGCCTAAAAAACACTCCATTTTAAAATCATTTGATTCTACAACGATATCAAGTTCATTACACAATAGGTTTTCAGAAAAAACCTGTCATAGCCTTCCATCATTTTAGATAAGTCCTACTTAGTATTCGTGCTGCGTTTGTTGACGTTGTCAAGGCGTAGTGTGCGGTAGCTGACTAGTATTTATCTGCTTATGTATTTGATGCAGATTGGATTAGGGTAGTCATGCGGCCTTGTTGACCTTGTCAAGGGTCGTGCAGGTGGGTTTAATTTAATTAAGAAATGATGGGTTGAACTTGACTTGCGGTCTATGGTTTTTTGACTTTGTCAAGGTCATAGATCGTTTGGGGAAAAATTATCGGGAATTTCAAGTGTTGAAATTTGCAATGAGATTGCATACCTTCTATGAGATAGTTGGATCTCAATACCCACTGCGAGTAATTGTTACTCCTGGAAGAATTTTACACATTACAATTAGCCGATCAAGTAGGTGTCTAGAAAGGTGTCAACGGGGTTACGCCGCTGAGAAAACGAGGTTTATTTTAATTAGGTACGTGCGAAAGAACGGGGAACCTCCCTCAAAGTCCCGGCATTGGCCTGGCTGAAAGATTGGCGAACTTGTAGGGTGTAATTAATCCTGGCTAGTCTTTCCTTTTAAGGTTTGAAGGAAGATTTGATAAAAACAGTGGGAGCCATCCTGATTAGATAAAATAATGACCAATCTGATCTTGCAAGAGCGCACGCAAAGTGTTTTCTTCTCTCTCTCTACAGGTAGCGACCATATCATGCTTTAATCAAGATAATAATATGGATGTATTGACCGAACCCACTTGTTATACTGTAACGTTTTAAAAATAATTAAATAAATAATTAAATAAATAAAATAGTTTAAGTGAATTTTATGATTTTCGGTAAAGTAAAACGTTGTTTTTGTAAAACTAAACCGTAATTATTTTTCACTATAAATTTAAAAATACCTATTTTAATTATGTAATTACTAGTAAATGGTGTTTATTTAGCCACTTATAAATTTTTAGTTTAATTAAATATTTTTCCTAAATTAATTATTTTAAATATTAACATAAGCTTTATTTATACACTAAATTAGTGTAAATTTCAAATTTGAAGGGGTTTAATTTGAAAAAATGAATCATTGCATATTAGAATCTAGTGTGTATCATGCAAAATTTATTTACAAATTTTTCCATGATTCTAGAAATTTCTTTAGTTTATTTAGAATAGAAATGAAAGAAATTAAATAAAATCATGAAAAGACATAAAGAAGTTGATATTTTGGATGAAGTTTCTACACTTTTCTTCACTTTTCTCACTCTCCTCTCCCTCCACCATGGTGTGGCTGGCCTCAACCCCCTATGGCAGCCCCCCCATCTTCCAAATTCAAATTACCTCCAAAAATCATCAAAAATCCTACAAAAATCCAAATAAAAATCCACAAAATCCTAATTTATTCCTACCCTCTATTCTTTGCTCATCTTTACATGGATTTTGGAGATGGAAAGCATTCATTTTGGAGGCTTATTTTCATGTTTGGATTTCATGTTATGGAGGTATAAATTTTTTTCTTTTGATTTATTATTATTAGATGTTTCATTCTAGCATAATTAGAATTAATAAATTAATTCTATCTTCAAGTTTTAAAAATTCAAGTTAGGGTTATAAAATTATGTTATGGTTTTTATTAATTAAGTAGGGTTATAATAACTAGTTTAACACTTTTAGAAGTGGAAAATCTTGCATAGTTGGTTAATTATAATTTGTTCATTCCAATTTGTTTAAATTAAGTATTTTTGCAAACTAGATTTCTATAAGTTGTATATATTGGTGGGATAAAATTCCAATTAATGTTTGTAACACTAGATTGTGGTTTTAAATAGGATATTAACTTGTTAGTGGAATGAAGAACTTAAATTGGTTACTAGTTTCTATTGATAATTGAAAAATAGTAATAAAAATGCTATTTTTGCTAACTAGAATTTGGAAATTCTTAAATAAATGAGGTTTAAAATCAAAATTATGATTTCATTATATTATTATCACCATGAATTGTAGTTTAATACATTAATTCATGCAAAATCAAGTTTAGTTATGATATTGTGAAATTTTGCTTAAAAGTATCGAAATCGGGCAAATTTGCAAATTAGAATTTTCCAATTAATACAATTGAGGCGTTAAAAATATAGTAATGGGTTGTATAATCTAGTTATGCTATTTAATGAGTTTTATGACCATTAGTTTCATTTAAATGTCAAGTTTTGAAGTAAAACGGTAAATTGGCGTTTTCGGGGTTTTTTTTCGAAATCGGACGATTTAATTGATTTTAGGGTTTTGATGGATTAAATCTTGTTTTATACTATAAGTAGCGAGTTTTTAAAGTACAAGTTGTTTGTTGATGTTTATCTCGATCAATCGGCGTTTGTACGCCGATATCGAGCGATATTTGGTCATTTTGCATTAGCGGGACATAGGTTTTAACATATGCGCGTTTCGTGCGTCGTTTTGATTTTTGTCCGTGATTCAGTTTACGATATTATACATGTTTGCGTATAGGTACCCCTCGCGTGGACTTCAGACGAGGAAGAAGAGGAAGGCGACATCGTCTTCGGCAGACAAGGACCAGGTGAGTAGATGTGTATCTACGGGGGAAGTCGGGTGGATGGCGTTTAGCACCCCCGCGAACGTAGAATAGGAATAGTACTTATTGTCATTAGGAAGCCTGACGTGACCTTAGAATTTCGGTGAGTAGGACCCTAGTAATGACCCTAGGTTGGGCTAGATTTATTTAGAAAGACCTTACCAGAGGATGAATACCTTGGAAAAGATTCGTAGGTTTCAGATAGATACACACACACGCACATACTGAGACTCGACGTGGTGTATACGTGTATGTATATATATATAAAGGACTAGGTGTAGGTATATATATATATACACGCAATACGTTTATGTGATACAAGGATGTGATATGATACACGGGGATGAAATAATATAACTGGGCTGATGCCGTGATTCTTAGCTATACAGTCGTGTTATGATGTTAGAGGATCATTAGAAAATGAGATAATGGATTTGTATACATGAACAATAATAAAGGATGGTGATGATATTGAAGTACATGAGACTCTAAAATAGAACCCGGACCGTAACCTATGCCTGAAATTCTGATATGATATCATATAGGTGTGACTTGATTAGGACATCATATAAGTGTGACTTGATTTCGATATCATATATATGTGACTTGATTATGATATCATATAGGTGTGACTTGATTACGATATGATCCAAGTGTGACTTAATCACAATATGATTGATGCTGGCAAGGATATATGATTGATGTATGCGATTACAGTATAGCACCTTGATCTTGACATGTGTTGACGATGATATTATACGAATGATGAGACACGTAGGTGATACTTGACCCGTACCTCGATATTGGGATGCCGTACGATGGATTTTACCGTACGAGGCATAGATGTGATGATTGATCCGCACTCTTGTTTCGAGGAGGTCGTACTACGTACGTGACGCTATTGAGGCTGGATCGCCGACTATTAGAGATATGGACTCAGACTTTAGGTGTACTCCTATTTCTTATCGACTAGTTTCTTAGTTTTAGTTCCTTTGGAGGTTAGATGGACACTAGTTTAGGTTCGAGTCATATAGTTGTAGTTTTACTTGTATATCACAGATGAGTGGTTATTACACATCCGTCTTTACATTCATACCGTAATCATCATGGTGCATTTTTATTCATATGTTTCTATAATCAGTATAAAACTCTGCCTGTTAGGACACCAGCACCATTACCGATGATGCGCATATTCCACGGACACTTATTTGCCGGCTCACACACATCATCATCGGTAATTGCTATGTCACGTACACTTTAGAACATATTATCTTTTATTGATAGAATCAGCTAGCACCTAGATCGATATAATATTGTGATTACTATCTGGTGTTAGTATAGACATGGTATTCATTACTTAGACATTTCATGCATTCACATTTTCATGTTATTATGCAGTATTATGGGGCATATTCCGACACTTATCATATACTTACTCATGATTTTGGGATTTTGGATTTCTATGAGATTTCTGGATTTTGGGGAAAACCGCAAGAATATATAAAAACTTCTCTCTCTCTCCTCCTCTCTTTTTAAAATATAAGATGCGGTTTTCTCGTGATGTATGTGTCGTCCACCATGAGATTTCATATTTTCTGTTGAATTTCGAGACCCGATTCGAGGAGTGGATGAACCGTCTCGGGTACATGGTGGGCCCGGTATGGTACCCCAGGACAAGAAGATCGAGTTGTAGATGATGAGCCTGGCAGGGGAGGACTACCTACGGTGATGTCTGGCGCGGCGGATATCCGGAGGATACCGACCGTTGTCGTGAAATTTGATGATATGGGCCGATCCGGACTGACGGAGCCCGAGGTATTGAGACTATGGACATTGAGATTATGAGGTATTGAGACTTGAGATTTACATGTTTTGTGTCGATACCTGACACGGATTTCCATGGATTTCATCGTTGATATTTCAGATTTCTATAAACGTTTTACCATGATAAAAGCTAAAGATTTCCTTATACAGATATATCTAGATTTTAGGATTTTTTATTTTACATTCATGGTGCATGCATACTCATTCTCATGACATAATACTATATGAGTTACTGACACGAGCACGGAGCATTTGCACTTACACGTAGCTTATTATCCTGTCTTTACTTGATGACTAGTAGTATGTTAGTATATTATTATGACCTAGGATAGCGTCGTGCATTCGATTTCTTTTCGCAGATATTTTCTACTCATGAGTTGGCAACTCACCCCCGTTGTGCCAAATTTTATTATAGGTTGATGTACAGGGTTCCTTGGCAGTTTGCTGGCACATCATTTCATTCCGGGTGATTTGCACGGTAGGTTGGTTCACTTGTATCTGGACCGCCATTGCACTTTTATTATTTCATTTGTATCTAGAAAGCTCCATCAACCAAACTTGTATTACTTGATAGTTTACTGGACCATTTATTTGTTTCGACCTTAAAGTCGCGCTTGTATTATTATGATATCTGGTGGTTTTGTTTTCTTTTGAGTTTTGAGCCTCGCCCTTTGGCGTTGTATACTATTGTGCATTGGTGTAGTTGTTTCCGCCTGTTGGCGTAGAGCTAGCTCCCGCTTGGGGATGCCTTTTTATTGTTTGTATGTATTTATACTTGTTTGCACCCGTTTGGGGCCAGTTTTTTTACAAAAGAGACTCTGCCGAAATTTTTGAGAAAATTGGATGATGCTTTTAAACTTGTTTTCTACATGTTTCCTTTACTTCTTATTCTTCTTTTATGGTTTAGATTTCTGTGCTTCGGCTTACTTAGGTTACGTTGCGTCTCTAAACGCTTCGTAATCTAAGTGCCGGTCACGTTCCGTACTTTCGCGTCATGACATATACTGTGCTGGGGAACGTTGGCCCCGCTCCAACTTATAATTGTTATAAGACCGAGCAGGAAATAGGGGATTACAAGGATTCCCATGCCGCCCAAACGAAGAAAGTGCATGATGATGCACCCTCTTCGGGTGTGTTCATTACAAAGAACTGTTTCTCAATATGCTCTACGTCCTGGGTATGAGATACCGGATCAGGATCCCACATTTGTAATCTGTTACATGGACTACAGATAGGTAGAGAATTAAGAACGGGTGATAAAATTTCAAGAGTCGGAAACGGTGCAATTGTTGCAGCCAAGATGTTGGCAGTTATCACCCTGTATTACCGAATACATTGATTCTGAACGAATGTTATTAGATACCGAACCTGATATACACCATCATATCAGACTCTTTATTTAGTAAAGAAGGATATAATTTTGTATTGTTGGATAATGTTTTGAACATTTCCTATATCAAGTGTTGATCGGTTCAGGCACGTTATCTAAAAGCATATACGTTCTAAATCAAACCACAGTTCTTAACGTACAGAACACACTTAAGAGGAAGAGTTCAGAAATGAACGAATCCTTCTTGAGGCATTATAGACTAGGTCATATCAATGCGACCCGACTAGCTAAGTTATATTTAGATGCATATTTAAATCAGTTTGAATTTACATCTTGTGAAACTTGTCAGTCATGTCACAAAGATAAAATGACCATAGCTCTGTTTATTGGAAACAGAGAAAGAGTTGGTGAACTCTTGGGATTGATACATAAAGATGTATGTAGGTCCCCAGTCTACACATGCCAGGTATAGTTCTTTGTACTTTATTACATTCAATGATGATCTCTCAAGATTCGGACATATGTTCCTGTTGAAACACAAGTCTGAACCTTTTGAGATATTCAATGAATATAAGTCAGAAGTAGAGAACTAAAACGGGTATAAGTATTATGTCCTTTGATGTGATTAGGGAGGAGAATACTTGTGCATGGAATTCCTGGACTATTTTAAAGAAGAATGAGATTCTCTCTCAGCATTACTCCTCCGTATACACCACAGCACAACGGTGTATCGGGGCGAAGCAATTACACCCTATGAGATATGGTGTGCTCTATGATGCGTACTACTGAGTTTCCTGTTTCCTTTTGGGGGTTATGCACTTGTGAAGCTGTATACCTATTGAATGGCGTTCCAACCAAATCAGGTGCCTACCACTCTATATGCGATATGGTATGGGAAAAGCCCATCTCTTAAGTCAGTTAAGATTTGGGGTTGTTCGGCCTATGTCTAAAAGAAAAATCCGGACAAACTTGAGGCAAGGTCAGTTCTGTGGAAGTTTGTTGGATATCCCAAGCATTCGCAAAGGAATATCTTCTACCGCACCAAGGAACAAAAGGTGTTTTATCTCTCAGCATGCCACCTTTTTAGAAAAGGAATTTATTTTGGAAACAAATTAATAGTCATGAGGTAGAACTGGAAGGAGTTCCAGCTATACAAACTACAGCTGATAATTTGGTAGAACCGGAGGATTCAATAGCTCCCAACGAAGCTCAGCCTCTCCGTCGATCTGGTAGAGTGCCTCACCCACCTGAGAGATACTTTGGTTTCTCTATGATAGTGGGAGCGAGGATTTCATCATGAGATGATGACCCAACTAGTTTCGAGCAGGCCATCAGGAGTGGGGACTCTATGAGAATAGCTGGATGCTATGCGATCTGAGATGGAATCTATGTACACCAACGAAGTATGGACTTTGGTTGCTATATCTAAAGGGTTAAATCCCCATTAGGAGCAAGTATATCATGAGAAGATTACTTGGTGTATATGGAAAAGTTGAGACTTTCAAAGCTAGACTTGTTAAAGGTTCTCGTCATCAACCAAGCCAGGATAATGATGAAACCTTTTCTGGGGCCTATGCTTAAGTCCATCCAGACCCTACTTGCCACTGCTATATACCATGACTACGATATCTGGCGGTTGGCTGTCATGACTGCTGTTCTAAATAGTGATTTAGAAGAGTGTATCTATAAGTACACAGCCAGAGGGCTCCGTAGACAGTAGGAGCAGCAGAAACGTGTGCAAGTTGCTTTACAGGTTAAAGCAGGCATCGCGGAGTTGGAACATCTGTTTTGATGTGATAGTCAAAGAGTTTGACTTCATCAAAATGGTAGATGAACCTTGTATATACAAAAGGAGAGTAGGGAGTATGGTGGTGATCCTCGTATTGTACGTGCATGACATACTCTTGATAGGAAAGGAGTTTCCTATGCTACGCTCGATCAATCTCCTCTTATCACAAGGATTCTCCATATAGGATCAAGGTGATACCTCCTAAATCCTGGCTTTTGGATCTATGAGATAGATCTAAGTGGATGTTACGATTCTCACTAGGTGTAGTGAGATGGTATCAATCGATCCTGGGGAGAATCACTGGATAGCTTCCAGGGTGATAAGGACGACTGAAAGTCAGTCACAGGCATTGTCTTTATCCTAAGTAGAGGGATGGTATGTTGGAAGAGTGGATACCGTGGCATACTAGACGATAAAGGCTGGATACATCACTACCAAAGATGCTACCAAAGAGGCAGTCTGGGTGTATATTAGTTCATGAGATGAACTTCGTTTCTTCCATTGTGTGACAATAGAGTTGTGGCTTATGCCTGGGAACACCCGTCCCATAAGTGATCCAGACATATTCTAAGGCAGTATCACCTGATCATGGAGATAGTTGATCTCCAGGGGATCGAGATTAGGAGAGTAGACTCAGAGGACAACACGGCGGATCCACTCACAAAGGTATTTTCCAAGAGAGAGACTTTTATGGGATGGTTGAGTATGAAATACCACAACCACTGTTATCAGATGGCCCTAGTGCAAGTGGGAGATTGTTAGTTATATGTATGCCCTAGAGGCCATTACTATACATGAGATGTATATTGTAGTGGATGCTTGGACATATATAGGGAGGACTTTCTTGCTCGACATGATAGTATGCTATCTGGTTACTCTTTACCTTAGCGTGTACACTGATTGTCTCTCTGTTACATGTTGGTAAAGCCCTTAGGATGTGTACTTGACTACCTGGACTATGATGCGAATCATACTAGTAGGGACATGGTAGTCCATAAGTACATCCTTTAAGATCCCTAGTCATGGGTGTATCGAGATGGGGCATCGATATACCAGAGTAGACTAGCGTATAGCTTCTCGACCCATATAGATGGGCGATAGATGATCCCATATCCATTGGTGTTTGACATCAGAGATGATATACGGGTGCTCAGTGGAGACTGAGTACACTGGACGGACTCGCCGAGAACTCCCAGATGGTATTATACCTCACGTCAGATGGCAGTTCTCTAGTGACACTGGTACAGGTTAGTCTGTAGACCCGAGATCGTCATAGAGTCTTGTGTGATTCCCACTGTGCTTTGATTTCCACCTTACCACGTCCAAGAGGGCATGCAAAACGGTGGTTTTTGGGTACAGTCCCGAGTCACATAGAGGCAATGAGCGATAGGAGGGGTTTCATCTCTCCCGGTATTGGGGGTTGATGTTGTGCTGTTCTCGATTGGCCATAACAGGGAAGTCTCTGGCCAGGGCTGTTTTAGAGATTTACTGGTTAGTGTTACCAGTAGTTTCTCGACCAGTTATGAGCCTCATATCGGCATGACTTATCGGTTATTGGGGTCTGACGTTTACCACCCCTAGACTTGATATGCGACATATCAGACGAGGAGACCGGACTGTACGGTAGTGTCACTGTTAGGTTTTTGCAGGAGTTGGAGCGGGCTTGCTTGCTAATCTTCTGATCGCTCAATACCCGGGTAGCCGTTGCAGGGTTACTAGGCACTCTCACAAGGGTCTATAAGGCATCAACCATGCCCGATTTAAAATTTAGACGTGCCGAACAACCCTAACCAAGATCTTTAAACTAGAGATTAGGCGAAACAAAGCATGTTAAGCACTTTATCACTAAGAGTTTGGGATTACAACCTTTGTAGTCCGGTCCTTCACTTCTAAAGCTTCGTGTTAAGGTCCCTTCGCTGCGATCATCGAGTATCCGAACTCTAGAGAGGCTCCACGAAGAGAAAGATGCAAGCTTGCTTCCGATCTTCGATAACAAAGATGATCTACCTTGAAGTTTCTTTAACAAAAGCTCTCACTCACAAATGAAGTGAACACCCTAATCTAAATGGCTAAGATAGATTAGGATGATGAAGTAGGATTTATGCTCTCATTTATTTTCATAATCTCACTCTAAATCATCACTAATGAAAAAGCTAGTAAGCTTTTCCATCAAGAACTTAAGGAAGAAGAAGAAGAATCCTTTTGTGATGAATAATGAAACTCTAGTGTGGTTAGAATTGCAACCATGGGTTAAGTATGAAGACTTAACCCATGTAGAGATTTAACTAGGGTAAGGGTTGGGTTGAGTTAAGGAAATATCTATGCAAAATATCCTAGTCAAAGTCAAAGCTTCAAGAAGCTTCTTGAAAGCTTCATGAAGACTTAACCCTAATCCAAACCCTAACCTCAATTAAACTCCACAAAACATGTTGCATTTATAACCATAATATGTTACAATATTATATATCACATATACAATATTTATTGTAACAAAATAAAATAATACAATTAACATATATCGCATATATATCAATGTATTACCCGAGTGAGAAAAAGAATCTTTTAGTGAGCTTATATCAGTTAGTGCAATTTAATATATCAAATATATAATTATACATTAAATTATCGAATCAACACTTGATCCGATAATCCAGCTATTTCACAAATAACCGACTAATATAATCTGTATCAGTTCATCGAATCAACATTTGATCTGATGACCCGGTTATATCACATATACCCGACCGATATCTCATATCGTGAGAATCTAATACGGTATCACATACACGTATTGTTCTCGGTCCCGCACATATCATATATGTGCTCCTACTCCATTTTGCCTGAGTCAAGAAACCTCTGTGTAGGACTCTAAAGAATCGTCAATACGCCGGCAGTAGGTGATGATCATATCAAACACCCACAAGCTGCAAGCGGTCAGCTAAACGTAACAGCCACCCAGGTATTGAGCGATCAGAAGATCAACAAGCAAGCCTGTACTTTCTCCTGCGAATCCAGTCAGTAACACTCCCGTACAGTCCGGTCTCTTCGTCTGATATGTCGCATATCTCGCCTAGGGGTGGTAAACGCCAGACCCCAACAGCTTGATAAGTCGTGTCAATATGAGGTCCATAACAGTTCGAGAAACTACTGTTAACACTTACCCGTAAATCTCAGCAACCCTGGCCAGGGATTTCCAGTTATAGCCAATCGAACACAGCGCAACATCAACTCCCTATACCGGGAGAGACGAATCCCCTCCTATCGCTCATTGCCTCCATGTGACTCGGGACTGTATCCAAAAGCCACCTTTTTGCACGCCCTCTTGGACGTGGTATGATGGAAATCAAAGCACAGTGGGAATCATAAAATACTCTATGACGATCTCGGGTCTACAGACTAACCTGTACCATTGTTACCAGAGAACTGCCATCTAACGTGAGGTATATTACCATCTGGGAGTTCTCGGCGAGTTCGTCCAGTATACCCAGTCTCCACTGAGCACCTGTACACCATCCTTGATGTCAAACACCGATGGATATCGGATCATCCATCGCCCATCATATGGGTCAAGATGCGTATACGCTAGTCTACTCTGGTGTATTGATGCCCTGTCTCGATACACCTTCGACTAGGAATAGTTATAGGATGTACTCGTCGGCTACCGTGGCCCCATTGGTATGATCTCATCATAGTCCTAGTAGTCGAGTACATATCCTAAGGGCTTTATCAACATGTAACATAGAGACAATCAGAGTACATATTAAGATAAAAAGTAACCAGATAGCATACTATCATGTCGAGCAAGAAAGTCCTCCCTATATATGTCCAAGCATCCACTACAATATACATCGTATGTACAGTAATGGCCTCTAGGGTATACATATAACTAACAGCCGTTACGTCCAGCTAGTACCGCTGACGGCTTGTGGGTGCTTGATATGATCATCACCTACTGCCGGCGTATTGCTGGGTGTTTAGAGTCCTACATAGAGGTTTTACTGGCTCAGGCAAAACGAAATAGGAGCGCATATGTGATATGTGCGGGACCGAGAATAATGCGAGTATGTGATACCGTATTCTATTATCGCGATGTTTGTATCGATCGGTTATATGCGATATAACCAGGTTATCGAATCAAGTGTTGATTCGATATGTTGGTACATTTTGTGTTAGTCGGTTATATGTGATATAGCCGGATTATTAAATCAAGTGTTGATTTGATAATTTAGTGTATAATTATATATTTGATATACTAATTTACATTAAATAACATTGGTTCACTTAAGCATTAGTTTTTCACATATGTGCACAACTTAATATATATGTGATATATATTAAATTGTGTTCACTTTTTGTATCATGGTTGTTGATACAACTTACATGGGTGTATAAGACTTATACCATACTAATTATAGTGTTAGGTTTTTTCATATTTAAAGTAATTCTAAAATTAGTGGATGACGAGCTCACATGCATGAAGCTTCATGATGCTTATGGTTGCATTGACTTAGTCCACTAGTTTTGTTTTACTTAAGATATTAATTAACCTAACCATTATAATGTAGCCATGGTTATGTCTCTACATGAGTTAGTATATGATACCCACTCACCCATGGTTAGCTTATCTCACTTGGATTAATTTCATTCTTATCTTTTTCTTCATCTTCTTCTTCCAAAAAGAAAAGCTTGCTAGGGTTTGATCCAGGTGAGGAAATATTGTGAGAAAAGAGATTCTAAAGTGAACTCATTTCCTATTTCTCCATCCTCTACTAGATTAGCACTTTAGTATAGGGTGTTTGCTTCACTTTGGTGATGTGGTAGCTTGAGTTCATATTCCCTCAAAGTAGATCATCTTCGGCCTCGAAGACTTCAAGCAATACCGTTGCTATCTTCTACTGGAGCTGTCCGGGAGTCCGGGAGCACGATGATCGCAGCGAAGGGACTACTACAAAGAGCATATGAAGTGAAGGACCGATCTACAAAAGTTGTATTTCGATTTCACTTAGATGTAAAATAGTTTACATTAGTTTTCGTATTAATTTCTAGTTATCGATTCTAGTTTAGAGTTCCTTGAAACGGCAAATTTTTGAAAATGGCATGGACGATGCCTCCTGAAACCTTGCTGCCGTCGAGAGGAACCCTACAGATGTTGCACGAGCACTGATTGTATGCCACCCACACCATCAATAATTGCCATGACACGCACAACACACATACATATATGATATTGTTCGGTTAGGTACATTGAGACATTGATTCATATTCCATTGTGCATTTGACATATAACATACCTGTATACCTGCATGATTACACATATGCCTTACTATGCCTACATGAATACACATACCCGGAGGGTATTGTATCATTATTGACATGTATATACACATACCTAGCTTGATATAGCTACACACATACCTGGAGAGTATTACATCATTATTGATAGGTAGATACACACATCTTGATATACTGATATGGGTACGCATACCTGGCTATAGCTACATGTTCACCTTTATATGATGTTACGTTTGGTTTCGGAGAAATTAGGAACCGCATGATATATTTAATAACTTGTTGCAGTTAAATAGCGGTTTTCCCTTATATGCTCATATTACTGCTTCATGTTGCATATATTATATTTCATAGATTTCGCATTGATATATGGATTTCATATGATGTTGCCTGGATGTTTTGCTCCTGGGTATATATATCAGTGGTATGGGACGCTGATATATATACATGTATATATATATCAGTGGTATGGGACGCTGTTATATATATGTATACCTATATAATATATATCATCATAATGATCTGTGCATGTATTCTTATTCATTGCGATATGAGGGGCCGATATGCCCGATATGAGTGGTTGATGTGCCCGATATGAGGGGCCGATGTGCCCGATGCGAGGGGCATATGTGCCCGATATGAGGGCCGATATGGGGGCCGATTTGAGGGAATTTGGGGATTTAGATTGTCTTGATGGACACTAGTTCGCCACGATGAGGATTCCGTGAGGATGACATGTTTTATCGCATACTCCGCATTTATTTGATATGCACTTGCTTCATGTATTAATAGTACTTGATAGAGTACCTTTCGTGACTGTTGCATATACATATTGCCATACTTATGCTATCGGATTACATGTGATAGATTATCGCTGTTAGTACATACTTGCGATTACTGTATAATGTTATTTACTATTCACGAGTTGGCAACTCACCCCCGTTGTGCCGCAGGGTTTTTTCAGGTCTGATCATCAGAGTGGTCGCAGCAGGGCGTCTTTTTATCTCTACTTTTGCGGATACCGCTACGGTTGGCTGTGAAGCCGTTTGCTATAGGTGGGTTGCGGTTATCTGATGATGTACATTGTATATTTCTTGTATCTAGTACTCTCCATCTACCACCTTCATGTATTGACTTAGAGAAGAGTTGTGAGGATCGATGTTGTATATTCTTTTGACTCTGGTTGTCGGGCTCGTGTGAGCCGGCCTTTTTATATATGTGGATTATCTTTTCTTCACTACGGCATTGTATATCTGATGTGGTGGTTGTTTCCGTCTTTGGGCGAGATTTGCTCCCGTTTGGGGATGTTTTACTTTTTCTTATGTTTGTACCCGTTTCGGGGCTAGCTTTTACAAAGGAGGTGCTGCCGAAATTTTTATGAAAAACAAACTTAAGTTTAAAGTTTTGCATCGAGATTTTAAAAGTGATCTATCTTTATTTCTTGTAATGGTTTAGATTGCTGGGTTTTTCGGCTTACTTAATTGTGTTACACCTGTTGACGTTACGTAGTTTAAGTGCCGGTCATGTGCCCAATTTTGGGTCGTGACACAAGTTCAACCCGTCATTTCCTGATTGAATTAAACCCACCCGCATGATCCTTAACAAGGTCAACAAAGTCGTACGACTACCCTAATCTAATCGCATCATATGCTTATGCAGATAAGCACTAATTAGCTACCGCACACTACGCCTTAACATGGTCAACAAACGCAGCATGAATACTAAGTAGTACTTATCTGAAATAACAGAGGGCTATGACAGGTTTTTAAGAAAACCTTTTGCCTACTGAACTTGATATCGTTGTAGAATCGAGTGAATTTTAAAAGGAGTGTTTTTGAGGTTTTTACTAGATTTGCTAAAGAGTTCACTCCCGGTGAAGGGATCTCGGCTCTTTCCTTATCGAATAAAGTGCTGGATATTTCATAAATACCGCTATGCAAAGCAAAAACTATAGAAGCAATCAAAAGACAAACCGAGTGGGTTGTAGCATCTACCAATTTCGCTAAAGAGATCACTCCCGGTGAAGGGATCTCGGCTCTTTCCTTATCGAATAAGGTGCTGAATATTCTACAAGGAATACCTCTATGCAAAGCAAGAACTAGAGCTACCAGTTTTTAAAACAAGATTCTGCAACATCTTCAGGTTTCTTTTATTTCATTAATCTCATTAATGAATTCCCATTAAATTATGCTTCCTAAGCATCACAGAAGAAACGAAAGCATAAATATATATTATATCTCATATACATAATATAAGCAATCATCTCAACATATCAAGTGATCACATCACAGAATATCAGCAGCAGAAGAACACATATGAAATATTGGATATACTAGGAATTCCGAGTTTTAAATTAAGCCAGTATAAAATACGGATTCCACGGTCGCGATGAATAGCCAAACCCACATCCCTAGACCCCTATGAGAGCGGCAAGCAACCCTACCAATTCTAGAGTTAGTGTTAGATTACGAAACCGAAACAACTCCGAAACACCCGAATCCAAGACTCAGTTTATGTCGTTTTCTAAACAGGCTCTAAAATTTTTTCAAACAATTGTAGAATGTTGTATGAGATGCAACATGAACACAGTCAAAATTTTAGCCTAAGAGCTCAGAAAGTGGCCGGCCACATGGCTATAAAATCCGGCCACCTCGGCCTAAATGTGGAATTTTGGGTTGAAATTTTTACGGTGTTCTGGTCTCTGGGTTTTAGGATTTCAGGTGTTGTTTGTTTTTGCTAAATTTGCATGTGATGTTAACTTTCTGCAAAGGTAACTCGGAGTGTTTCGTAGTCGTAATTCTAACAGTTTTTCGGGTTATTTTAGACGGTGTTAAAAAGTTCGAACGGATATCAAATACCCACTTTAACCCTTGCCGGGAAATTTTCCAAGTGTTGGATTCTTCCTTAGTTTAAAACTTTCAGAAAATCATGCAAGCGATTCTGTGGACTCTCTAGAAGAACGAAACCTTAACTCGATTATGTGATTGTCAGAACCACCACTAAACCCTAGGGTTTGTGGTAGTTCAGCGGTGCCACATATGAGGCATTGGTTGACCCTTCTACAGCTGGTTCATAGGAGTTTTGGCATATTCTGGGACCTTTTGAACTACGCTCAAGTGTTGAGCTTTTTAGGAAATTTTGGGTGTTTGTTGATTCGATCGGAATGTTTAACATCGTCTAGCTATTTATGGAATGTGATATAATATGTGGAATTCGTATAGTTAGGTATGAAATCCGAAGTATGTGATATTTCGGATTTATGATGTCTAAGGAGATTGTGTATTCCAAATGTTGTAGTTTGACATTTTCTTTTCTGCGACCGTAAGTGTAATATGTGGTGTATTGCCGGTTTCGTTGCTATATGTCAACGACAATTGGGATACGCATATTTACTTACGTTGATGACATGTGATGTTATGTGTTACTGTGATATGTTATATTAGATCGTCGTGTTTTGAATAGCCGGGGGTTTTATGTGAGATGAGAGTTTTTATTTTCATTCATGTAAAATTCATTGAATGCAATATTCTTTTATTTGGGCACTTTCAGGTTGAGGATGATGTCACAATTGTTGTATATTATTTACTTTTCCGCATTAGGATAGACCCAAGGAGGGGAGCACAAGTAACCGGGTTCTAGAGTCCGGTGGGAGACCAACTCGAAGAGTCGAGTCCGGCTCTCCCAACTCTAGAATTGGTAGGGTTTCTTGCTGCTCTCGTAGGGGTCTAGTGATGTATGTTTGGCTATTCATCGCGACTGTGGAATCCGTGTTTTATACAGGCTCAAAATAAAACACGGACCTCCTAATATATCCAATATTTCATATGTTTCTTCTGCTGCTCTGTGATGTGATCATTGTGGATTCTGAGACAAATGGCTATATATTATATATGAGATATATAATAGACGTTGCTTATGTTTTGCACCCGCGCTAGTCCCGTCCTGCTATACCGTTAGTTAAGTAACCTAACGGTGCATACCGGGACATTATGGCGAATGCGGATGGTATAAGCGTACGTTGTATTTTCGTTTCATTTTCTGTGATGCTTAGGAAGCATAAATAATGGGACTTCATTAATAAGATTAATAAAAGAAAAGAAACCTAAAAGATGTTGTAGAATCAAATTTTCAAAACAGGGTAGCTCTAGTTTTTGCTTTGCATAGTGGAATTCCTTGTAGAATATCCAGCACCTTATTCGATAAGGAAAGAGCCGAGATCCCTTCATCGGGAGTGACCTCTTTAGTGAAACTGGCAGATACTACAACCCACTCTGTTTGTCTTTTGATTGCTTTTATAGTTTCTGCTTTGCATAGTGGTATTTATGAAATATCCTGCATCTTATTCAATAAGGAAAGAACCGAGATCCCTTCACCAGGAGTGAACTCTTTAGCAAAACTAGTGAAATTCTCAAAAACACTCATTTTCAAAAATCACTTGTTTCTACAACTATATCAAGTTCATTACGCAAAAGGTTTTTCTAAAAACCTGTCACAGCCTTCCGTCATTTCAGATAAGTACTACTTAATATTCGTGATGCGGTAGTTTGGCCTCCGTCAAGACGTAGTGTTCGGTAGCTAACTAGTGTTTATCTGCAGCATGAGATACGATTGGATTAGGGTATCCATACGGCGTAGTTTGGCCTCCATCAAGGGTCGTGCGGGTGGGTCTAGTTCAATCAAGAAATGAACGGGTTGAACTTGACTAGCGCCCTATGGGTAGTTTGGCCTCCGTCAAGATCATAGGATGCTAAGGGTAAAATATTATTGGGAATTTCAAGTATTGAAATTTGCAATGAGATTGCATACCTTCTATGAGATAGTTGGATCCCGATACCCACTGCGAGTAAGAGCTACTCCTAGGAGAGTTTTACACATGACAATTAGTCGATCAAGTAGGTGTCTAGAAAGGTGTCAACGGGGTTATGCCTCTAGGAGGTTTATTTTAATTAGGTCCGTGCGAAAGTATGGGGAACTTTCCTCAAATTACCGGCACTGGCCTGGCTGAAAGATTGGCAAAATTGTAGGGTGTAATTAATCCCGGCTAGTCATTCCTTTTAGGGTTTGAAGGAAGATTTGATAAAAACAGTAGGAGCCATCCTGATTAGATAAGATAATAACCATTCTAATCTTGCAAGAGCATACGCTAAAGTGTTTTCTTCTCTCTCTCTCTCCAGGTAGCGACCATGTCAGGCCTTAATCAAGATAATAATATAGATATATTGACCGAACCCGCTTGTTATACTGAGCTGGGAAACGTTGGTTCCGTTCTTTCTTATAATTGTTATAAGACTGAGCAGGGAATAGGAACATATCCGGATTCCCACGCCACCTAAACAAAGAATAAGCATGTTGATGCATCTTCTTCGGGTGTGTTAATTATCGAGAACTATTTTTCGGTTCACTCTACGTCCTGGGTATTAGATACCGGATCGGGATCCCACATATATAATATGTTACATGGGATAAGGAAAGGTAGAGAACTGGGAATGGATGATCATTCCGTAAGAGTAGGGAATGGTGCAAATGTTGCAGCCAAAGCAGTTGGCGAATATCACCTTGTATTACCAAATGGTAATACATTGATTCTGAACGAATGCTATTACAAACCGACCCTGATATGCAATCTTATATCAGTTTCTTTATTAAGTAAAGAAGGATATAATTTTGTAGTACAGGATAATGTTATGAACATCTTCCTGAATCAAAAGTTGATTGGATCAGGCTCATTAAATAATGGCATATATGTTCTAGATTAAACCACAGTTCTTAATGTACAAAACACACACAAGAGGAAGAGTTCAGAAATGAACGAATCCTTCTTATGGCATTGTAGACTAGGTCATATCAATGCGACACAACTAGCTAAGTTACATAAGGATGGATATTTGAATTCGTTCGAATTTTCATCTTATGACACTTGCCAGTCATGTCTCAAAGGCAAGATGACCAAAACGCCATTTACAGGACATGGAGAAAGAGCTAGTGAGCTCTTGGGACTGATGCATAGTGATGTATGTAGTCCTATGTCTACACATGCTAGGAATAGTTCTCCGTACTTCATTACATTCACTGACGATGTCTCAAGATACGGACATGTGTTCCTGATGAAACACAAGTCTGAAGGTTTTGAAAAATTCAAGGAATATAAATCCGAAATCGAGAACCAAACGGGTAAAAGTATTAAAATCCTACGATCTGATCGAGGAGGTGAATACTTGAGCACGGAGTTCCTGGACATTCTAAAAGAGAATGGGATTCTCTCTCAGATTACTCCTCCGTATACACCACAGCACAACGGTGTATCGGAATGGAGGAATCGCACCCTGTTAGATATGGTGCGCTCTATGATGAGCACCGCTGAGTTACCTATTTCCTTTTAGGGATATGCGCTTGAGACAGCAGCATATCTATTGAATCGAGTTCCCACCAAATCAGTGCCTACCACTCCATATGAGATATGGAATGGGAAGAGGCTATATCCTAATTTTATTCAGATATGGGGTTGTCCGGCCTATGTGAAAACACAAAATCCGGACAACCTCGAGGCAAGATCAGTTCTGTGTAAGTTTATAGGATATCCCAAACATTCGCGAGGGATATCTTCTACCATTCCGAGGAACAAAAGATGTTTGTTTCTCCATATGCCACCTTTTTAGAAAAAGGGTTTTCTCATAAAAGAAATTAATGGTAAGGAGGTAGAACTGGAAGAAGTTCCAGCTATAAAAACTACGACAGAAGATTTAGTGGAACCAGAGGATTCGGTAGTTCCCAACGAACCTCAAGCTCTCGGCCGATCTAGTAAGGTTCCTCTGTAAGTCTACGGTAGCGTCCCGGCTGTCAATCCGAGGCCAAACGCGGAACAAAAACTTTTACAGAACTGGCGCTAACGCAGACTATAATCCGGATCTTGCCATTAATACTAAACTAGCAAACTGTAAAGATGATAGAATGGCTATACCAATCGATTCGTGTCTTTCGGTCTTTAGCCATCATCCCACGCTCCTCACGGCATCTCCAATCTCGCTCGATCTCCGGTCTTTTCGTCGAAGTGGCACCACGTCAACGAATCTTTATACGGGCTCCCGCCTCTATACCGAGGCAACTCGGACATGAAGTTTGCTAACCGACATGGCCAAGATTGAAGTAGAGAGGGTGTAGAATACTTTGTCTCAAGTCACCCAATGAATTGGATGAAGGTAAATGATGTTGCCAAAAAGGAAACCAAGTGAGAAAATTTGGCTTTGGAAATTTTGTGCATCACTTTTCAAATGGGGGACCGACCACATTATAAGCTCACTGGGAATTTCAAAAAAATGGTGAGGGTAAGTCTAATGCAAATGGTGAGGTTAAGGTTTGTAGCAACACAAATATTTAAAGCTATAATATCTTAACAATGGACAAACTAAATCAATGCAAGAAAAATATCCTAACCATCCCATGCCACCTCACCACAAACCCATCCTTCCCCAGGATTCGAAATTGGGCAGCCCATCAGAAAAAAACCATAAAATGCATGCAACATAAATTAATGCATACACAAAAAAGCATGCAACATTAAAAACTCACGTTCAACTAAATTAAACTTTAAACCAAAGTTTAATCCGAGAAAAGAAATTTTGGCAACTTCAAAAGTAATCCCGTAATGAATTACAGGATTACCCCACAATTGTATATACATACCCGCATTTGTATTCCGAACGAATACGAATACAACGAGACAAAAATATTCCAACACAATAAAATACTAAGATACGACTTAAATCAAAGCCCACTAGTATTATCTATCCGAACCATGACACGTGCACAAGTGCACGTGTATGTTCGAACCCTGCCATAAAACCATACGGTCTCTACAACGTTTCGCCCAAACTTGGGAAACTATCTGTGGAGGACTCTAAAGACTCGTCAATACACTGGCAGTGGATTTAACCACAAGTCGTCAATGGTACTAGCTGTACATAACGGCTGCCTATGTATTGAGCAAAAGGCGGGCTAATGAGCAAACTCATCCAGAAACCCTACTGAGCCTATCAGTGACAATATCCGTACAGTCCGGTCGGTTCGTCTATGAGTATCGCATATCGGGCCTAGGGGATGGTAACGTCGGACCCCCAAAAGCGGTATAAGTCGTGTCGGAGTGTAGCCCAGAACACCCTAAAATACTACTGGAATACCTACCAGTAAATCTCCTGCCTTGACCAAGGACTTTGTGTAATGGCTCTCTTAGACACAGCGCGATCTCACCCCCAATACCGGGAGAGACGAAACCCCTGCCGATCCGCCCACTGCCTCCATGTGGCTCAGGACTGTACCCAACTAAAACCTGTTTGCACGACTCTTTTGAGTCGTGGTAGGGTAGTAATCAAAGCACAGTGGGAACTCACACGAGACAAATGACGATCTCAGGTCGATGAACTAACCTGTACACATGTCACCAGGGAACTGTTATCTGACGCTAGGTACAATACCAACAAGTAGGTTCCCGGTGAGTCCTGTCCAGGGCACTCATAACCCAATGAGCACCTGTATACATCTTAGGCGAACCAACTGACACCAATGGCTTGTGAGACCGGCCATCGCCCCTCGTCGGGGTCTCGACTGTATACACTAGTCTATTCCGGAGTATCGATGCCCTGTCTCGAAACTCCCACGACTAGGACCCACTTTTAAGGATGTGCTTATAGACTACCCAACTCTCACATATATGTTCGCCAACAAACTGCTGGTAGTCCAGTAAGGATCCTAAGGGCTCTATCAACGTGTAATAGTGATCTGTAATGTCACCTAAAGCAGTACACGATGATAAAGGCAAACCAGATAGCATACTATCATCTCAAGTAAGACTGTCCTACCGGTATAGGTCCTCCCTCAATCATTGCAATCACGTGTCTGCGATCCAATAATTGACTTTAAGGGCACTATATCTAACAATCTCCCACTTGCACTTAAGGCTAATTATTACGATGTCGCATACTCACAGCCCGTGTGATACCGAACACCCAACTTCTCTTCTAATCAGTTTCACAAAGCTCGTTTGTAAAACTATTGTGTTCGAGAAATAGCCTCAGTGAGTGGATCCGCCCTGATGTTTCTTTCTATGTCTCTCTTAATCTCATGTTCGCGGAGAAAGCCATCTCCCGAATTGAGTAATACCTGTTTTAGAATATGTCTGGATATCTGATGGGACCTAATTCATAAATGAACTCCAAATCCAAACTTTTTAGACTGTATCGTCAACTGAACCTAATCAGTATCCTGCACAATGCCTCCCACAGTATCCTCTTGGACCACCTGTCCAAACTACTGTCCCTCGTCAGAGGGAAAACTATAACTCTGACAATCACTCTGTCATCCATGTCACCTTGGAAGCCTGGAATGATAACCGTCTCCCGAAGGAGGCTGCCGTTATCAAATCGCTAGAACATCCACTCATGTTCTAAAACTGCTTCCGAATGTTTCTCCAGGATTGGATTAATATAAAGTTATTGCAGCTAGTGCAAAAACAACATCTGGTGTGGTACTTGACATCTCATGATTGACTCAATTGCTTAAGCAATTGATATGTCAATCATGCATATCCCTCTCCCCTTTAGTCTGTAAGACACCTTTAGAGAGGGTGACTCTATCACCTGCAGGTACACCACCATACCAGGAGTCGTCCATTCTAAAATAGCTTTAGAATACTGTCAAAGTACCCAGATTGGGAAACTACCCAAATCTAGATCTAAAGCCATAGATCTAGTAACCAGAATGTCTGATATAATATCCAAATTCTGTATGGAGAAACTACTGTATGACAACCACAATATAACCGATCGCAGTGTAGGAATTTCACTTCCTATTCTGTGTATGTCATCCAAATACCAGGACATCACACCCTACTACCTTCTTATCAGATCCTTCCCCTATTCTGATGAAGTCAAACACATGACTGTCACATCAAAAATTAGATGATCTATCTCCGCTATTTCTGCTCTAATCTATAAATAGACATAACCTACTTGTCCACTATGCTTCCGCTGCTCTCACTGACCACAACAACCCTCTGGCAGAATCATATACACGTGCACTTCTAAAGCTAGTTTAGAACGACGCTATACATATCCTCCTATCGGGTCTCATAGTCTGGAACTGTAAGTGCACGGCGGCGCCCCGGCCTCCATCCCGAGGCCAAATGCGGAAGCGATGGTTAACTTTAATTTTTCAAACCGGCACCACCGCGCACTAAAACCCGGATCGGGCCATTAAACTAGTCCTAGCTAACTACAAGATGGGAAGAGAGATATACCGAGTGATCCGTGTCCTCCGGTCTTCTCGTCGTCGTCCCGATCTCCCGCGGAATGTCCGGTCTCCACCTCCTCGCCGGAAGGGCACCACGTCGCCTGCTTCTTTTATGAGCTCCCGCCTCTATACCGAGGCAACTCGGGCACGAAGTTGGCGAGCCGACGTGTCCAAGGTTTGCTGTAGAATGTGTAGTGAGCTATTTGTGTCTCTAGGGGTTTAGGGAGTTGCCATTGGTGGAGGATATGAGATAAGCTTTTGGAGGAGGAGCTAAAAAGACTTTTGCCTAACCAAATGAGCAACAACTTCACCCCACCAAATTGGGACAGCCCCTCTAGGAGCTTGGCCGGCCACAAGAGGTGAGGGAGAGGAGTGAATGAGAGTGTGTATCAAAAATGAGAGAGGCCACCCAATAATGCATGAGGGAATCAAATGATATCATGAAAGAACATGATCACAAACACATCCACACTCAACCACAACCATCATCAAACCACAAGTCAAACCATGATGACAAGAAGAAGTCAAATGGTGGTGCAAGTATCATGATACAATAATATGCAAAGACCCCCTCCACAAATACTTATTTGCACAAATGCAAATAAGCCCTCCTCCACCAATCTTCGGCTAATGAAGGATACAAAGAAATATGGCCGAAACGGAAAGCAAACTGGCAATTCCAGAAAACTGATCCTGTAATAAATTACAGGAAAACCCCGCTACTGTGTATACACACCCGCATTTGTATTCCGACCGAAATACAAATGCAATGAGACAAAATCTACACTGTACTATACTAGGATCCGGCTTAAACCAAAACCGGCTAGTATTAACCGTCCGATCCTGATCCATGCAATACCGTACGTATCTGATCGAACCCTACCATATCTCCATACGGCCTCTACAGCGTTTCGCCCGAAAACTTGAGCAACTGAATGTGGGGGACTCTAAAGACTCGTCAACACCTTGGTTGTGGATTTAACCACTAGCACGTCAGAGGTATAAGCCAATACGTGACGGGCTACCAGGTATTGACCAAAAGGGACGTCGATGAGCAAACTCATCCTGACACCCTACTGAGCCTGTCAGTGACAATATCCGTACAGTCCGGTCCGTTCGTCTATGAGCATCGCATGGCGGGCCTAGGGGGTTGGTGAAAGTCGGACCCCCAAAAGCGGTACAAGTCGTGTCGGAGTGTAGCCCAGAACACCCTGAGATACTACTGGAATACCTACCAGTAAATCTCCTGCCTCGGCCGAGGGATTTGTGTAATGGCTCTCCTAAACACAGCGCGACCTCACCCCCAATACCGGGAGAGACGAACCCCTGAAGATCCGCTCACTGCCTCCATGTGGCTCGGGACTGTACCCAACTAAAACCTGTTTGCACGTCTCCTTTGAGCGTGGTAGGGTAGTAATCAAAGTACAGTGGGAACTCACACGAGACAAATGACGATCCTCAGGTCGATGAACTAACCTGTACATATGTCACCAGGGAACTGCTATCTGACGTCTGGTATAATCCCAACTAGCAGGTTCCCGGCGAGTCCTGTCCGGTGTACTCATAACCCAATGAGCACCTGTATACATCTTAGGTGAACCAACTGACACCAGTGGCTTGTGAGACCGGCCACCGCCCCTCGTCGGGGTCTCGAATGCACACACTAGTCTACTCTGGAGTATCGATGCCCTGTCTCGAAACTCCCACGACTAAGGACCTTTTAAGGATGTGCTTATGGACCCCAGCTCCTACTTATATGATTGACCTCATACTGCTGGTGGTTAAGCAAGAATCCTAGAAGCTCTATCAACGTGTAATAGCGACATGTCAGGTCACCTAAAGCAGTACACGATGATAAAGATAAACCAGATAGCATACTATCATCTCGAGTAAGACTGTCCTACTGGGACAGGTCCTCCCTCAATCATTGCAATCACGTGCCTGTGATCCAATAATTGACTCTGAGGGCACTATCTCCAACAATCTCCCACTTGCACTCAAGGCTAATTATTGCGATATCGCATACTCACAGCCCGTGTGATACCGAACACCCAACTCCTCTACTAGTCAGTCTCACAAAGCCCGTTTGCGAAACTATTGCGTTCAAGGAATAGCCTCAGTGAGTGGATCCTCTTTGATGTTTCTTTCTATGTCTCTCTATAACTCATGTTCGCGGAGAAACCCATCTCCCAAAATGAGCAATACCTGTCTTAGAGTATGTCTGGATGTCTGATGGGACCTAGCTCATAAATGAACTCCAAATCCAAACTTCTTAGACTGTATCGTCAACTGAACTTAATCAGTATCCTGCGCCATGCCTCCCTCAGTATTGCCTTGGACCACCTGTCCAAAATACTGCCCCTCGTCAGAAGGAAAACTATAACTCTGACAACCTCCTTGTCGTCCAGGTCACCTTGGAAGCCTGGAATGATAACTGTCTCCCGAATGAGGCTGTCGTTATCATATCCCTAGGACATTCACTTATGTTCTAGAACTGCTTCCGATTGTTTCTCCAGGATTGGATCAATGTCAATTTATTGCATCTAGTGCAAGAACAACATCTGGTGTGGTACTTGACATCTCATGATTGACTCAATTGCCTGAGCAAGTGATCTGCCAATCATGCACATCCCTCTCCCCTTTAGTCTGTAAGACACCTTTAGAGAGGGTGACTCCATCACCTGCAGGTACACTACCGTGCCAGGAGTCGTCCATTCTAAATACTCTTAGAATGCTGTCTAAGTATCCTGATTGGGAAACCACCCAAATCTAGATCTAAAACCATAGATCTAGTAACCAGTATGTCTGATATAATGTCCAAGTCCCATATGGAGAAACCACTGTGTGATGACCAAAGTATAACCGATCGTAGTATAGAAATATCACTTCCTACTCTGTGTATGTCATCCAAATACCAGGACATCACACCCTACTACCTTCTCAACAGATCCATCCCCTATTCTGATGAAGTCAAACATATGACTGTCACATCAGAAATTGATGATCTATCTCCGCTATATCTGCTTTAGTCTATAAATAGACATAAGCTACATGTCCACCAATGCTTCCGCTGCTCCCACTGACCACGACAACCCTCTGGCAGAGTCATATAGACGTGCGCTTCTAAAGCTAGTTTAGAACGACGCTATACTCATCCTCCTGCCGGGTCTCACAGTCTGGAACAACAGTAATGGCAAATCTGGGTAAACAAGAACCTCCCTGCCACCGTCCTTGAGCATTCCGAAGTACCTCTCGGGTGCCTGAGGTTACCCACTGTATCTGCGGAGTGGCCAATGGAATGTCAAACCAGATTGAATCTTTAGGTTCCTTATCAAATCTTCAGTAATCGTTTGTGGTTCTGGAATCACTTCCAGTTCTACCATACTCCCACTACTGTTTTCTGAAAAAATCCATTTTTAATAAAACTGTGGCGAGTCTAGAACAATATCGCTATTGATCTTCCAGATGGTAGAAAGTCAACCCTCGTCATAGCCTGGGTCAACCCACAAACAGCCATTACAGAAACGTGCCTTGAGTTGTCCAGTGTCTGGTTTTAATCATAAACAGGACAACTCCCCGTACCTTAACATCGTTAAGATATGAACTGTTCTATATCCAATATAGAACTAGAGGCACTGATTTAATTGAACCAGATTCAAATCATGCAGCTATCTCCAGTGCATGTTAACTAAATGGAAGGAGGCCGATCAGCGTTACTCAACTTAGAAATTCTTCCAATTATGAGTAACCTGAAAGAGAAGCAAGTTCTCTTTATCATTACTATCAACTGAATACCATACACAAGTATCTACATCTTCGATCTCCTTGAAGAATCCCGATACTTGCAACACCTGGTTCTCTACTTTATTAAAACACCTATAACTTCTCCAAATTCGGACCCTGTGTTTCCACGAAACACCTGTCTAAAAACTAGAGAAGTCATAAGTAAACCGAATATAGTACGAGGACCAACCCCTCTGTCCTGATGGACCCTGGCCAACATACAATACGTTGTATAAGTCCCTTGAGTCTGATAACTCATTCACTGTGTGTCGTAGGTTGAAAACTGTACTTATGGTTAAGAAGAATTACACCGCTGTTTAATGCTCCTTACCTAACCATCCACTAATATAGGTAAATGTCATCGACATAATTTCAAAAAGGTATATCTCACTCTATAAAAATAGACGTTCAGATATATTGTAAATCCCCGTTTCCATTCTAATAAAAAGTTTCCTATTCTCTGATTTCCAGTAGTTTCTTTTCTTTTTCCTTCATATTTTGAATTGGTTATTAGGCTTAATATTTATATTTTCCAAACCCTCAAAGCCTAAACCCAGGATTTAAATTAAAGCCAGAGTAAATTAAAACCAAAATTTTATCAATAAAATCCTAACCCATTATTCAAAACCCTAAGTTTCAGCCCACACACATTTTACTTAATAAAAATCCTTAATAAATTTAACCCTCGGCCCATTTTCTTTTCCCTCAGCCCACTCTTGATTTTTAAATAAATCCCGTATAATTTTCCCGGCCTGTTTATCTCAGCCCACTCAAATTTTTCTTAATTAAATCCTTACACAAAAATCCCCGGCCCGCTCAATTGTCCAGCCCACGTCTCATTTTTTTAATTCCTCAATTATTTTTTAGCCCGGCCCAGCTCAGCAGCCCGCCTCCTCGTACCCGACCCGACCCACCAATACTGTTCTTCTTCCTTCAAAAATCCCAACGGTAACCTCCCGCGATCAACGCGCACGATCCCATTTTCCACGCCGCGCCTCGCGCCCACGCTCCCGCCCCGCTCCTGCCGTTACACCCACGTTTTCAACTCCGTCTCCAACTCCTCTCATCACTCTCCCTCTCCAACTCGCTCCTCACCTCTCTCGCTACACCCACCGAGTCCCCAACCTCGAACAGCCCACTGCAACCTCCACCTCCGACGACGACGACGACAATCCCTCGGCAACCTTCGATCACTCCTCTTCCACCAACCTTCTCCCTCCACGATTTCACCCTTCATCAACTCGAGCCCGTGCCAAATATCCCCTGCACACCCAAACCCATTTTTGCACCTAACCACGGCCACCCCTGGCACTCAACGCCGGCGAGCCCCTCTGACCTGAACCACCCTTTCGACCCCCTACATCCTCAGCACCACTCGCATCGCTCCAATCCCGACCCCCCACTGCTCCCCTCTCTCTCTCCATAACCCACACCCTTTGATCACTAAAAGCTTCGACCCCCGCTGCTGTCCATTGCCGGAGCACCGACGCCGACCCCAACACACCCCGGGGGACCCACAGAGCACCACTCTATACTTCCGGCAAGCACAAGACGACTCCGGGAACTCCGACGTCAAACCCGTGTATCGAGCCAAGCTCGCGTGAATCCGTTACGCGGCGTACGTCACGCGTCCGCGACGCCACTGCTGCCGTACGACCCCGAGACGTTCCAGGCAAGTATTTACTTGCTTCATGCTAATTTAGTGGTGTTACAAACATAAATCACATAGTTATTAAACTTACCGATTACCGATGTATATCATGACCTAAGTGCTCGATGTTAGATCCCAATGGAAATGATTGTTTATTTTGACGGAGACTGATATTTTCTGTTGGCCCATAGAATTATAAATATCGTGTATGAATCTCGCTGGAAAATACGATGGTTAGTTAAAAAAAATCGATACCCCCAAACATGTCGTTAAAACTAATGTTTTCTCGTATCTGAAAATGAATAAAATCACCATAAATTACATATATGCTGGAAAGATGCATTCGAGGGCTTAAATCAAAGCCGACTCGACGAACTTTAACCTGATGTAAAATTCTAATGATTTCTGTTCTGTAACCGTGATGATAATTGGATCGGAATGCGACTCTGGACTGCTGTCCAGAGCGTTTCTGATTATTATGTTCTGTCCTAAGACCTGCGTCACTGTGTTTTCTGAAGATGTATGTTGCGGAACCCTGCAGTAGATTAAATATAATTCTGTTAGCTAAATAAAACAGGCTGTTCCATTTCGTTTCATCGCTTTTTACTATTTTAAACTATATTTAAAAGGGCAGAACATATAACTGTCCAGAACAGATTCTGAAATGACACCCTGAGGTTAAAATGTGTATAACTTTCAACATATAGATGCGATTGAGGATCCGTCTATTGCGTTGAATACTTTATCGGAAACCCTAAATTTCATTTAACTGTGACATCGCTAAATTCTGAGCCCAACTGGGTGAAATTCGTGTCGCGAAACGGACGTTCAGTTCTGAAACTGAATTTCCAGCCGCGAGCACTTAAAATGAAACAGCCATATCTTGAAAACCGGAAACCCGATTGAACTGAAATAAATTTTGATGAATTACTGACTGAGAGTTCTAATTATCTTACTTGTATCATTTTGCTAAATTCTTAACATATTAATTTATGCAAATTATTTTAGTTAGTGACATGCATATTGATTCATAATCTACAGAGCTTATTGATAGCATACAATACATATATCACATCCTTGCCATATATTCAGAGTTAGTGCGTGTGGATATTGCATTATCGTGCGTAATAGATGTTGGTTTAAGAGTGACGGGTACACCAATGGAAAGTGAATATTCGTGACCGTGATTGATACAGTGAACAGTGATGAAACCGTGCCATTGGTATACTTGTACACAACTAGATTAATATCATAAATAGTGTAAATCTGGGGAAAAAGGGGAAATCAAAGTGGAAAGAGTATCGTATTTAGCGGGACCGTGTTTAGAGGATGATCATTCGAACTGTGATACTGATACGTGTAGGATAGGATCTAGCGATCCGGCTGCCAGGGTTATGTCCCGGGCATGTGGGCCGTTGTCTCGGGTACGTACGAGACTCCTGTTAAACATGATCCTCCTTCCACTATGTGATTTCAAACACTGACCTAGAGACCGATAGGGACACATGTTATATTCTGCATCATATAGTGACACAGTGATTACTTGCATTGTTCTTATACCAGTGTTACCTCATTTACCTGTTTCATTTTAGTATTATAATATCGTTATTGTGTCGCTCTGACGACCTGAGTATGCATGCTCAGATCCCGCGAGAGGACCAGCACAGGAGACAGATCCACCCTTCGAGTTCACAGAGATATAGTCCGGCGTACTCCCTACCTTTACTGCTTTCCATAGAGTGATCATGAGATTGAACTTGGTTAGTTATTGTTCTTATTATCGGCAATTTGTGAACAATGGAATTTTAATGCAATAAATTAGTGATGTGATTCCTTTAATACTGTGCTTTATTTACTAATTACCATGTAGTGCTAGAAGCCGAAGTGTGACTACGGCGGGATGATTCCTTGACCGTAGGAGCATGGCTGGCCTAGTCATCTCTCGTTTTCCGTATTTTGGGAAGCGGGGCGTGACATAGTTTAGTTGGTATCAGAGCCCAGGTTTAGTATCAAGGGATAACATTAACTATGCTGTATTACGTTATTCTTGTTTCACTACTCTTGATTTCCATCCTTGAATCTGATCCTATCCTTTTGAATCTTCCAGTGATATGACGTCCCCGAACGACCCCTCCTCGGACTCCAGCTCTCAGGACCGCACGGAAAGAATACTTAGTGCACTGACCACTCTCGCGGAAGCTCAGGAGAGAAAGACACATTTACTCACTGAGGGACTCAGGGCGATTACCGCCGCAGGGGGACCCTCCGCACTTATTACCGCTCCCGAGGGCGCTACTCCACCAGCTTATCAGGCTAGGGCTGGTACCGTATCAGACTTTCGACGGTTACACCCAGCTGCATTCACAGGGCTAGCTGAACCCCTTGAGGCTGAACAATGGCTGGTGAACATGGAGAATTTATTGACAGCCGCCAGGGTTCCAGAGGAAGACAGAGTGGACGTGATAAAGATACAATTAGAAGATGAGGCCCGTACATGGTGGTCGGTGGAAGAAAGCAGACTTGAAGAGCCGATCGAATGGAGCAAGTTTAAGGAGTGCTTCTTAGATCATTATTTTCCTCCCACAGCCAAGGCAGAAATGGAGGAAAGGTTTATTCTTTTGAAGCAGAATGGACGCCCAGTGGACGTTTATGCGGCAGAGTTCAACCGTCTGAGCCGCTTTGCTCCATACATGGTCAAATCAGAAGTCACCAGGGCCAGGCGTTTCCTTCAGGGGTTAGATTTCGAGTTGCAGCAGTTGATTGCATCGTTGGATTTGCAGACTTTCGCACAGGTACTCAACGCGGCGAGAGTTCAGGAGCAATTGATTAACAAGTTCAGAAGACCCCCAGTCGTTCCAGCACGTACCCACGTGCCTTCTCGAGGAGCCATATCGGTTCACAGAGCAGGAACGACACAAATGAAGCGCCCGTTCGTACCACAGCATCGCCCCCAGAGACAGGGCGTAACTTGCGGCTATTGCGGTAGAGGAGGACATACTCAGAAGGACTGTCGCCGTGCCAAGGGACAGTGTTTGATTTGCGGTTCCAGTCAGCACAGGATTAACAGTTGCCCAGCAGAGATACAAGGAGGTTCTGGACCGCCACAGCAGAGGCCGCAGAAGCAGAAACAACCATTTACAGGTCGCGGTCAAGGACGGGCTTTCACCTTGACCGCCGAGCAGGCAGAAGCGTCAGTAGATGTAGTTACAGGTACTCTACTCGTACATTCCTTGCCAGCTAGAGTACTATTTGATTCGGGAGCATCGCATTGTTTCTTGTCTGAGCATTTCACTAACACACACTCAATACCATATGAACCACTAACCAAGGGATGGGAAATTCATACGGGTAATGGCATTATTATATATAGTCGGGAATGTAGATTATGCCCGGTTGTAGTGTGTGGCAGGGAATTCTATGTGAACTTCCTTTTGATCGGGACAGACAGTTACGACGCAATTCTTGGGATGGATTGGATGAGCACTTTCCATGCAGTTATCGATTGTCGGGCAAGGAAGGTGATCTTCCGCATCCCTAATCACCCGGAGTTTACTTTCGAGGGCGGAAGCGAATCTTTGGAGCCAGCTAAGTACAGATCAAAGCCTAAGGAGCTGACAGCTATGGAGATTGATAAGAGCCCAGTTCCAGAAATTGTTCGGGACTTTCTGGATGTATTTCCCGAAGATCTACCAGGTCTACCACCTCCTCGAATTTTAGAATTCTCAATCGACTTGATTCCAGGTACAGCCCCAGTATCTAGGGCCCCATACAGAATGGCATCAGTTGAGTTGGCGGAACTGAAGAAGCAGGTTGAAGAACTATTGGAGAAGGGATTTATTCGGCCAAGCGCTTCACCGTGGGGTGCACCAGTCCCACTAGTAAAGAAGAAGGATGGATCGCTGCGAATGTGTATAGATTATCGGGAGCTGAACAAGGTCACAATAAAGAACAAATACCCAATCCCGCGCATTGACGACCTATTCGACCAGCTAAGTGGAGCCAAGGTATTCTCGAAGTTGGACCTTCGTTCTGGATATCATCAAATCAGAGTAGCAGCCTAAGATGTGTGCAAGACGGCTTTCAGGACCCGATACGGAAATTACAAGTTTCTTGTGATGCCGTTCGGTGTTACCAATGCCCCAGCAATATTCATGGACTTGATGAACAGGGTGTTCGCAAAGTACTTGGACACGTTTGTCGTTGTGTTTATCGACGACATACTTGTCTACTCGAAGACCCGTGAAGAGCACGCTGAACATTTGCGCACGGTACTACAAATTCTTCGGGAAGAGAAGCTATATGCGAAGCTGAGCAAGTGTGAGTTCTGGCTCGACAAAGTTCAGTTTTTGGGACATATTGTTTCGGGCGAAGGCATCTCGGTGGACCCGGCGAAGATAGAATCCGTCAGAGATTGGCCAACGCCGAAGTCAGTAGCCGAGATCAGGAGCTTTCTGGGATTGGCAGGTTATTATCGGAGATTCGTCCAAGATTTCTCAAGGATCGCAGAACCATTGACGAGGCTGACATGGAAGGACGTGCCGTTTACATGGACAGAGGAGTGCACTCAGGCATTCGACACACTAAAGCAGAAGTTAACCACGGCGTCTATTCTTACTGTACTAGATAATTCCGGTGGTTTGGTGATACACAGTGATGCTTCAGGGAAGGGTTTAGGCTGTGTTTTGATGCAGCACGGCCGAGTGGTTGCTTACGCCTCTCGAAAACTGAGAAACCACGAGAAGAACTACCCCACGCATGACTTGGAGTTAGCCGCGGTAGTCTTTGCGTTGAAGATTTGGAGGCACTATCTATTGGGTGAGAAAGTGCAGGTTTACACGGATCATAAAAGTTTGAAGTATGTTTTCACTCAGAAGGAACTGAACATGAGGCAGCGCCGATGGCTAGAGCTAATGGCAGATTATGACTTGGACCTTCAGTATCATCCGGGGAAGGTCAATGTTGTACCAGATGCGCTCAGTCGCAAACCAGTGGTCATGATGTTGACCGATCAGAGAAGCATTATTGAGGATTTCCAGAGACTTGAACTTGAGGTCGTTACTCCGAACGCACTTAGTCAATTTTGGCAACTACAGGTGCAATCTTCCCTGGCGGATCGCATCAAGATTGCACAAGCGGATGATCCCCGATTACAAAAGTTCAGAGAGCAAGTGGAAACTGGACTGAGAACGGATTTGATTATACATGAAGATGGCTCTCTGAGATTCGGTAGCAGACTTTGCGTACCTAGAGGAGATGTTCGAGAAGAAGTTTTGGCTGAAGCACACAGTTCAGCTTATTCTGTGCATCCAGGAGGTACAAAAATGTATCAGGACCTAAAGCAGCACTTTTGGTGGAACGGAATGAAGCGGGAAATTGCGAAGTTCGTATCCAGATGCTTGGTATGTCAACAGGTGAAGGCGGAACATCAGAGGACAGCAGGATTGTTACAACCATTGCCGATACCTGAATGGAAGTGGGAGCACATTACTATGGATTTTGTGACGGTCTTACCATGGAGCCCTAGGGGCAATAACGCTATTTGGTTTATCATCGATCGCCTCACAAAAGCTGCACACTTCCTACCTTTCCGAGTGGGACAGTCGACAGAATCACTGGCAGAAAGATATATGCAGGAGATTGTGCGACTTCACGGTGTTCCAGTCAGCATTGTGTCAGATCGGGACACGAGATTCTTGTCGCACTTTTGGAAGAGCTTACAGGAGAGTTTGGGAACCCGCCTTAAATTCAGCACAGCTTATCACCCACAGACGGATGGACAATCCGAGCGTACGATTCAGACGCTCGAGGATATGTTGAGAGCCTGTATGTTGGACTTTCAGGGTTCCTGGAAGGACCATCTGCATCTAGTCGAGTTCTCTTACAACAATAGTTATCAAGCTAGTATTCAGATGGCTCCTTTTGAAGCACTATACGGGCGGAAGTGTCAATCCCCAGTATGTTGGGATGATGCGGGAGAACTAAGATTACTGGGCCCCGAACTTATTGTTCAGACGGTCGACAAAGTCCAAAAGATCAGATAGCGTATCAAGACGGCTCAGGATCGACAGAAGAGTTGGGCAGATACCAGCAGAAGGGCACTTGAGTTCAAAGTCGGAGATCATGTGTTCTTGAAGATTTCCCTTACTCGTGGAGTTATCAGGTTCGGAGGTCGGGGAAAGCTTAGTCCCTGCTTTATCGGACCTTTTGAGGTGTTAGAGCGAGTAGGAGAGGTGGCCTATCGACTCGCCTTGCCTCCATCGCTAGTTGGTGTGGACAATACCTTCCACGTGTCACAATTGCGGCGTTACGTTCGAGATGAGAGCCATGTCCTAGACCATTCGGAGCTAGTTCTGGGAACCGATCTGTCTTACGAGGAGCAGCCTACTACCATTCTCGACCGCAGAGAGAAGGTACTGAAGAATAAGGTCATTCCGTTAGTCCGAGTGTCTTGGGGCGGTCGTTCCCCTGGAGAATCCACCTGGGAGCGGGAGGAAGACATCCGTGATCGTTATCCACATCTCTTTGTTTAGTACTTTGTTCTTGTATCCTTGTTAAATTTCGAGGACGAAATTTTTGTTAAGGGGGGGTATGATGTAAATCCCTGTTTCCATTCTAATAAAAAGTTTCCTATTCTCTGATTTCCAGTAGTTTCTTTTCTTTTTCCTTCATATTTTGAATTGGTTATTAGGCTTAATATTTATATTTTCCAAACCCTCAAAGCCTAAATCCAGGATTTAAATTAAAGCCAGAGTAAATTAAAACCAAAATTTTATCAATAAAATCCTAACCCATTATTCAAAACCCTAAGTTTCAGCCCACACACATTTTACTTAATAAAATTCCTTAATAAATTTAACCCTCGGCCCATTCTCTTTTCCCTCAGCCCACTCTTAATTTTTAAATAAATCCCGTATAATTTTCCCGGCCTGTTTATCTCAGCCCACTCAAATTTTTCTTAATTAAATCCTTACACAAAAATCCCCGGCCCGCTCAATTGTCCAGCCCACATTTCATTTTTTTAATTCCTAAATTATTTTTTAGCCCGGCCTAGCTCAGCAGCCCGCCTCCTCGTACCCGACCCGACCCGCCAATACTGTTCTTCTTCCTTCAAAAATCCCAACGGTAACCTCCCGCGATCAACGCGCACGATCCCATTTTCCACGCCGCGCCTCGCGCCCACGCTCCCGCCTCGCTCCTACCGTTACACCCACGTTTTCAACTCCATATCCAACTCCTCTCGTCACTCTCCCTCTCCAACTCACTCCTCACCTCTCTCGCTACACCCACCGAGCCCCCAACCTCGAACAGCCCATTGCAACCTCCGCCTCTGACGACGACGACGACAACCCCTCGGCAACCTTCGATCACTCCTCTTCCACCAACCTTCTCCCTCCACGATTTCACCATTCATTAACCCGAGCCCTTGCCAAATATCCCCTGCACATCCAAACCCATTTTTGCACCTAACCACGGCCACCCCTGGCACTCAACGCCGGCGAGCCCCTCTGACCTGAACCATCCTTTCGACCCCCTACATCCTCAGCACCACTCGCATCGCTCCAATCCCGACCCCCCACTGCTCCCCTCTCTCTCTCCAAAACCCACACCCTTTGATCATTAAAAGCTTCGACCCCCGCTGCTGTCCATTGCCGGAGCACCGACGCCGACCCCAACACACCCCGGGGGACCCACAGAGCACCACTCTATACTTCCGGCAAGCACAAGACGACTCCGAGAACTCCGACGTCAAACCCGTGTATCGAGCCAAGCTCGCGCGAATCCGTTACGCGGCGTACGTCACGCGTCCGCGACGCCACTGCTGCCGTACGACCCCGAGACGTTCCAGGCAAGTATTTACTTGCTTCATGCTAATTTAGTGGTGTTACAAACATAAATCACATAGTTATTAAACTTACCGATTACCGATGTATATCATGACCTAAGTGCTCGATGTTAGATCCCAATTGAAATGATTGTTTATTTTGACGGAGACTGATATTTTCTGTTGGCCCATAGAATTATAAATATCGTGTATGAATCTCGCTGGAAAATACGATGGTTAGTTAAAAAAAATCGATACCCCCAAACATGTCGTTAAAACTAATGTTTTCTCGTATCTGAAAATGAATAAAATCACCATAAATTACATATATACTGGAAAGATGCGTTCGAGGGCTTAAATCGAAGACGACTCGACGAACTTTAACCCGATGTAAAATTCTAATGATTTCTGTTCTGTAACCGTGATGATAATTGGATCGGAATGCGACTCTGGACTGCTGTCCAGAGCGTTTCTGATTATTATGTTCTGTCCTAAGACCTGCGTCACTGTGTTTTATGAAGACGTATGTTGCGGAACCCTGCATTAGATTAAATATAATTCTGTTATCTAAATAAAAAAGGCTGTTCCATTTCGTTTCATCGCATTTTACTATTTTAAACTATATTTAAAAGGGCAGAACATATAACTGTCCAGAACAGATTCTGAAATGACACCCTGAGGTTAAACTGTGTATAACTTTCAACATATAGATGCGATTGAGGATCCGTCTGTTGCGTTGAATACTTTATCGGAAACCCTAAATTTCATTTAACTGTGACATCGCTAAATTCTGAGCCCAACTGGGTGAAATTCGTGTCGCGAAACGGACGTTCAGTTCTGAAACTGAATTTCCAGCCGCGAGCACTTAAAATGAAACAGCCATATCTTGAAAACCAGAATCCCGATTGAACTGAAATAAATTTTGATGAATTTCTGACTGAGAGTTCTAATTATCTTACTTGTATCATTTTGCTAAATTCTTAACATATTAATTTATGCAAATTATTTTAGTTAGTGACATGCATATTGATTCATAATCTACAGAGCTTATTGATAGCATACAATACATATATCACATCCTTGCCATATATTCAGAGTTAGTGCGTGTGGACATTGCATTATCGTGCGTAATAGATGTTGGTTTAAGAGTGACGGGTACACCAATGGAAAGTGAATATTCGTGACCGTGATTGATACAGTGAACAGTGATGAAACCGTGCCATTGGTATACTTGTACACAACTAGATCAATATCATAAATAGTATAAACCTGGGGAAAAAGGGGAAATCAAAGTGGAAAGAGTATCGTATTTAGCGGGACCGTGTTTAGAGGATGATCATTCGAACTGTGATACTGATACGTGTAGGATAGGATCTAGCGATCCGGCTGACAGGGTTATGTCCCGGGCATGTGGGCCGTTGTCTCGGGTACGTACGAGACTCCTGTTAAACATGATCCTCCTTCCACTATGTGATTTCAAACATTGACCTAGAGACCGATAGGGACACATGTTAAATTCTGCATCATATAGTGACACAGTGATTACTTGCATTGTTCTTATACCAGTGTTACCTCATTTACCTGTTTCATTTTAGTATTATAATATCGTTATTGTGTCGCTCTGACGACCTGAGTATGCATGCTCAGATCCCGCGGGAGGACCAGCACAAGAGACGGATCCACCCTTCGAGTTCACAGAGATATAGTCTGGCGTACTCCCTACCTTTACTGCTTTCCATAGAGTGATCGTGAGATTGAACTTGGTTAGTTATTGTTCTTATTATCTGCAATTTGTGAACAATGGAATTTTAATGCAATAAATTAGTGATGTGATTCCTTTAATTCTGTGCTTTATTTACTAATTACCATGTAGTGCTAGAAGCCGAAGTGTGACTACGGCGGGATGATTCCTTGACCGTAGGAGCATGGCTGGCCCAGTCATCCCTCGTTTTCCGTATTTTAGGAAGCGGGGCGTGACATATATCAATTTGAAAATGGTGCATTATAACGGATGTTCAAAACCAAATATTCGCCGTCCGGCAAACAACGCAGGTGACTTCCTCAAATATCACCAATTACAACGAATTCCGATATAATGAGGATGATCACCTAATTCCCAATAACTTATTCCCACTCATCATCTGTAAAACCATACAGATGTGAAAATCATACCTGGTAAATACATACCCTGGAGTAAGTATCTAATCGGGAAATCAGTTTTCCTTTAACAGTACACATTGAAACTGAAACATTGAAATGTTTCGATGGGGTATCCTGGTATTCCTAGTAATGCCTCTTCCATTATCCAGATTCACGACTATAACCGTGTAATTCTTTGCCACCTCTCCAAATCCCTTCATATGTCTTTAGTCATTACCTTCTGTACACCACTTTAGGCCAAATGGTTTTCTTCCTTCCCTACCGTTCGGCACCAGCCTATGGTTTGGAAGAAGACTATCCAATAAGCATAATGGGTGTACTGTCCCAATCCTAGGAACACTCGCAATGCGAGAGAAGGTGAAGATAAAAGACATCTGAATAAACCTTATTCCTATTTCTCCTGAACCAGAATCCATCCCCAAATTGGAACAAGTTCCTTTCGAGTTCGTATATAACCATACGATGGAGTATCCAATAAACTGTGGATCTTCGTAGTGATACGGAGTGTCCTGGAGAAATACAAAGGTGAAGTGGGAGTGGTAATGAAATACTTGGTTTGGTCGTGAATATCAGTTGCAATTTACTTTGCCCTCTTTCTAATCCATTTCTTTGTCTTAACTTAATACCTTCTGCACACCATCGTTATGCTAATTGGTTTTCTTCATTCCCTACCGGTCGGCACCTGCCTATGGTTTGGAATAAGACTATCCAATTTGCGTAATAGGTGTACTGTCTCCTAAACCAAGGAGTACTCACAACTCGAGAGAAGGAAAAAGGAAAAGACAACTGAATAATCCTATCCGTTTTCTCCAGAACCTGAAACCATCCTCGAATAAATCCCTTCGAGTTCGTTTATAACCATACGATGGTTTTGCCCAATGGAAGTGGATGTTCGTAGTAATACGGGGTGTCCTGGAGAAAAGGGTAAAAGTAGGAGTGGCAATGAGGTCTGCAACTCTGACAATCCAAAAGCCAGTGTTTAAGAAGGTTCGGTCAACTTGGTCACTAAGTCATAGTCTACGGTCAGGTCAATGGTCGCTGCCAAAGAGAGAGAGAAAAGAAACACTCAGCGTGCACTCTAACCTAGATCAGAATGGTTACCAATTTGTCTAATCTGGAAACCTCCCACTGTCACCTCAAATTCTCCTCCAAACCTGAAAGAAGAATTAGTCGGGGTCACCCGAGGAGTAAACCAACTCATCAGTGGGAATCGGGATTCAACTATCATCGCATGATAACGTGACGGAATCCACTCACGCTATCACACTCCAGAAGGTATGCGCATATCTAGCAAGTTTCAGTTTCTTTAGAAACTCCCGATGTGATTTTTGCCCCATGCTCTTATGACCTTGGCGTGAGGTCAAAATATCATAAGTCGCATGTCAAGTTCTACCCATCATTGTCCAGGTTAATTTGAATACCCTTGACGTAGGCCAAAATAGTAGTACGACTGTCCCAAACCAACGCATCTATCTATGCAACAGCTAAATATCCGGCAGCTACCAATCACTATGCCTTGGCGTGAGGTCAAAATACATAGCTTGAATATTACTGAATATTTAACCGAAATGATGGAGGGCTACGAATGGTTTCTGGCGAAAACCTTTAACGTAATGAACTTGATATCGTTGAAGGAACGGATAGCTTTATAAAAATATAGTGACGAAAACCTTTGCTAAAGAGGTCACTCCCGGTGAAGGGATCTCGGCTCTTTCCCCGTAGAATGAGGTGCAGGATATTCCAACTGAATACCACGATGCAAAGCAAAAGTAATCGGCTATAGTGAAGTTAATGCGCTGACGCAAACTTTTTGTCCAAGGGGTCACTCCCGGTGAAGGGATCTCGGCCCTTGCCTCGTCGACTGAGGAGCAGGATATTCCAACTGAATACCATGATGCAAAACAAAAGTAAACGTCCTTGCAATAACAGCTTTTTGAAAAGTGTTCCAACAACATCAGATTAGGTTTGTTTTACTTGCACTGATCCAAATCAATGCAGTCCCATCAATTGATCACACCAAAAAGAACGAAAATATACTGATGTACGTATATGCCATCCGCATTCGCTACTGGGTCCCGTCATTACCCGTTAGGTTAGCTAACTAACGACAGAGCGGGGACTGGACAAGCGCGGATGCAAAACATATACTACATCTACTAGTATATATATATATATCAATATATAATATTTCGCTCAAGGCGTGATAAAAAATGCAACATCACAGAAATGTACAGCATCACAGAACAATACAGATATCTGGGATCCCCGGGTTTCACAGAGCCACTACTGAAACCCGACGTTCCCCTGGTCGTGTGGATAGCCTGTGCAATGAAATCCTAGACCCCTACGGGCGCGGCAAGTTACCCGCTAAAACCTGAAGCGAGGCAGCCCCCTTCAGCAACTTGAATGGGCCACCCAGCACTTCACGGAATCCGGTAACTCGGGCACCCCTTCTGGGTCAACCTGTACCCCCTACGAGTGCGGCGAATAGCCCGCCAATTCTAGAGTGAAGCCCCTTCCGTCTCAATGCCATGAGATGCGGGCCCGTTGCCCTCTAGAATCCGGCTATCCGTGCACCCCTCCGTGGGGCAATCCTAGTACAGAAAGTAAAATATACATACAACGGGTACATCGACCGCAATCTGGTCGTGCCCCAAAATAATAATACAAACAGGCAGTGACGGCAGTCCACATGTCGGACGCTCGCCCCGCAATATCAAATGTACATAATACAACAAAACTGTACTACCATTGCATCCAGGCTATCCCCACGACCAATCCGCAGCATCACAGCAAAATCACAGAACATCAACGTGAATGTCACGTTCGCAAATCCGTCTAACCGGGCTATAGCAGTTAGACAAGATTTACCGATCAAGTGGCATTCACGGTCGCAGATATAATGGAAATACTGTGAACTAATGTGTTTAAAATATCCGATCGATCAATTTTTAACAAGTGGGCCCCCAAGCAATACTGTAGCACTCACAGAAATTCTGGGCCCAAACAAAGTATACCAAAACCCCTATTTTCAGCCCACAAGCCCACTGCAAAAAATTGGTGACGTGAATCCAAATTCCTGCGGCGGAACCGCGGCCAAAGAGGGGTTAAGGCCGCGGTTCCGCGGTCGTACGGAAGGATCAGGTGACCAAAATTCTACAGTGTTCTTAGGATTCCCTGCACATCATTCTGCAACACCCTGAAAAAATTTTCGAGACAAAAAAAATTCGACAGAAACAGAAATGCATGAAAACGCTGGTTTTGGGATTTTTGTTCGATCGGAAATGTAAACACGTTAGACCAAGCTAGACTATGTTAATGGCGAGTCTCTGATACCACTGTAAGTGCACGGCGGCGCCCCGGCCTCCATCCCGAGGCCAAATGCGGAAGCGATGGTTAACTTTAATTTTTCAAACCGGCACCACCGCGCACTAAAACCCGGATCGGGCCATTAAACTAGTCCTAGCTAACTACAAGATGGGAAGAGAGATATACCGAGTGATCCGTGTCCTCCGGTCTTCTCGTCGTCGTCCCGATCTCCCGCGGAATGTCCGGTCTCCACCTCCTCGCCGGAAGAGCACCACGTCGCCTGCTTCTTTTACGGGCTCCCGCCTCTATACCGAAGCAACTCGGGCACGAAGTTAGCGAGTCGACGTGCCCAAGGTTTGCTGTAGAATGTGTAGTGAGCTATTTGTGTCTCTAGGGGTTTAGGGAGTTGCCATTGGTGGAGGATATGAGATAAGCTTTTGGAGGAGGAGCTAAAAAGACTTTTGCCTAGCCAAATGAGCAACAACTTCACCACACCAAATTGGGACAGCCCCTCTAGGAGCTTGGCCGGCCACAAGAGGTGAGGGAGAGGAGAGAATGAGAGTGTGTATCAAAAATGAGAGAGGCCACCCAATAATGCATGAGGGAATCAAATGATATCATGAAAGAACATGATCACAAACACATCCACACTCAACCACAACCATCATTAAACCACAAGTCAAACCATGATGACAAGAAGAAGTCAAATGGTGGTGCAAGTATCATGATACAATAATATGCAAAGACCCCCTCCATAAATATTTATTTGCACAAATGCAAATAAGCCCTCCTCCACCAATCTTCGGCCAATGAAGGATACAAAGAAATATGGCCGAAACGGAAAGCAAACTGGCAACTCCAGAAAACTGATCCTGTAATAAATTACAGGAAAACCCCGCTACTGTGTATACACACCCGCATTTGTATTCCGACCGAAATACAAATGCAATGAGATAAAATCTACACTGTACTATACTAGGATCCGGCTTAAACCAAAGCCGGCTAGTATTAACCGTCCGATCCTGATCCGTGCAATACCGCACGTATCTGATCGAACCCTGCCATATCTCCATACGGCCTCTACAGCGTTTTGCCCGAAAACTTAAGCAACTGAATGTGGGGGACTCTAAAGACTCATCAACACCTTGGTTATGGATTTAACCACTAGCACGTCAGAGGTATAAGCCAATACGTGACGGGCTACCAGGTATTAACCAAAAGGGACGTCGATGAGCGAACTCATCCTGACACCCTACTGAGCCTGTCAGTGACAATATCCGTACAGTCCGGTCCGTTCGTCTATGAGCATCGCATGGCGGGCCTAGGGGGTTGGTGAAAGTCGGACTCCCAAAAGCAGTACAAGTCGTGTCGGAGTGTAGCCCAGAACACCCTGAGATACTACTGGAATACCTACCAGTAAATCTCCTGCCTCGGCCGAGGGCTTTATGTAATGGCTCTCCTAGACACAGCGCGACCTCACCCCCAATACCGGGAGAGACGAACCCCTGAAGATCCGCTCACTGCCTCCATGTGGCTCGGGACTGTACCCAACTAAAACCTGTTTGCACGTCTCCCTTGAGCGTAGTAGGGTAGTAATCAAAGTACAGTGGGAACTCACACGAGACAAATGACGATCCTCAGGTCGATGAACTAACCTATACACATGTCACCAGGGAACTGCTATCTGACGTCTGGTATAATCCCAACTAGCAGGTTCCCGGCGAGTCCTGTCCGGTGTACTCATAACCCAATGAGCACCTGTATACATCTTAGGTGAACCAACTGACACCAGTGGCTTGTGAGACCGGCCACCGCCCCTCATCGGGGTCTCGAATGCACACACTAGTCTACTTTGGAGTATCGATGCCCTGTCTCGAAACTCCCACGACTAGGGACCTTTTAAGGATGTGCTTATAGACCCCAGCTCCCACTTATATGATCGCCCTCATACTGCTGGTGGTCAAGCAAGAATCCTAGGGGCTCTATCAACGTGTAATAGCGACATGTCAGGTCACCTAAAGCAGTACACGATGATAAAGATAAACCAGATAGCATACTATCATCTCGAGTAAGACTGTCCTACTGGGACAGGTCCTCCCTCAATCATTGCAATCACGTGCCTGTGATCCAATAATTGACTTTGAGGGTACTATCTCCAACAGGAACAACAGTAATGGCAAGTCTGGGTAAACAAGAACCTCTCTTTCACCGTCCTTGAGGCTACCGGAGTACCTCTCGGATGCCTGAGGTTACCCACCATATCTGCGGAGTGGCTAATGGAATGTCATACCTGATTGAATCTTAAGGTTCTATTAAATTTTCTGTAATCATTTGCGGTTCTGGAATCACTTCCAGTTCTACCATACTCCCACTACTGTTTTCTGAAATAGTCCATTTTACTAAAACTGTGGCGAGTCAAGAACAATATCACCATTGATCTTCTAGATGGTAGAAAGTCAACCCTCGTCATAGCCTGGGTTAACCCACAAACAGCCATTACAAAAACGTGCCTTGAGTTATCCAGAATCTGGTTTTAGCATAAACCGTACAACTCCCCGTACCTTAATATCGTTAAAATATGAACCATTCTATATACCATTTAGAAACATAGGCACTGATTTAATTGGAACCAGATTCAAATCATGCAGCTGTCTCCAGCGCATGTCAACTAAATGGAGAGAGGCTATTCAGCATTACTCCACTTAGGAGTTCATCTAATTATGAGTAACCTGAAAGAGAAAAAAGTTTCTCAAAGCTATTATTATCAACTGAATACCAAACACAAGTATCTACATTTTCGATCACCTTGAAGAATCCCGATACTTGCGATACCTGGTTCTCTACTTTATTCTTATACCTATAACTTCTCAAAACTTAGACCTTATATTTCTACGAAACACTTGTTTAAAAACTAAACAAGTCACAAGTAAATAGAATATAGTACTGTTAGTTGTATGTATGCCCTAGAGGCCAGTATTGTACAGATTATGTATATTATATTGGATGCTTGGACATATATAGAGATGACTTTCTTGCTCGACATGATAGTATGCTATCTGGTTGCTATTTATCTTAACATGTAAACTAGTCTCTTTATACTGTCTTATAGTTACATGTTGGTAAAGCCCTTAGGATGTGTACTTGACTACCTGGACTATGATGCAGATCATACTAGTGGGGACATGGTAGTCCATAAGTACATCCTTCAAGGTCCCTAGTCGTGGGTGTATCGAGACGGGGCATCGATATACCAGAGTAGACTAGCGTATACGCTTCTCGACCCATGTGATGGGCGATGGATGATCCCATATCCATTGGTGTTTGACATCAGAGATGGTATACGGGTGCTCAGTGGAGACTGGGTACACTGGACGGACTCGCCGAGAACTCCCAGATGGTATTATACCTCACGTCAGATGGCAGTTCTCAGGTGACACTTGTACAGGTTAGTCTGTAGACCCGAGATCGTCATAGAGTCTTGTGTGATTCCCACTGTGCTTTGATCTCCACCTTACCACGTCCATGAGGGCGTGCAAAACGGTGGTCTTTGGGCACAGTCCCGAGTCACATGGAGGCAATGAGCGATAGGAGGGGTTTCGTCTCTCCCGGTATTGGGGGTTGATGTTGCGCTGTGCTCGATTGGCCGTAACAGGGAAGTCCCTGGCCAGGGCTGATCAGAGATTTGCTGGTAAGTGTTACCAGTAGTTTCTCGACCCGTTATGAGCCTCACATCGGCACGACTTATCGGTTATTGGGGTCTGACGTTTACCACCCCTAGACTTGATATGCGACATATCAGACGGAGAGACCAGACTGTATGGTAAGTGTTACTGGTCGGATTCGCAGGAGTGTGAGCGGGCTAGCTCATCGATCTTCTGATCGCTCAATACCCGGGTGGCCGTTACGTTTAGCAGACCGCTTGCGGCTTGTGGGTGATTGATATGATCATCATCTGCTACCGGCGTATTGACGAGTCTTTAGAGTCCTACACAGAGGTTTCCTGGTTCAAGCGAAACGAAATAGGAGCGCATATGAGATGTGTGCAGGACCGAGAATAATGCGTGTATGTGATACTGCATTTCATTCTCGCGATATATGTTTCGATTGGTTATATTCGATATGACCTAGTTATCGAATCATTGATTCGATAAATCGATACATTGAATACTAGTCGGTTATGTGCGACATGACCGGATCATTGAATCAAATGTTGATTTAATGATTTAATGTATAATTATATATTTGATATATTACTTTGCATTAACTAGTATTGGTTCACTTTAAACGGATTTTTCTCACTTGGTGTGCACATTGTATATGTGATATGTTTTGTGTACACTTGTTTGTATCATGATTGATGATGCATAATAACTTGGCTTTGTGTGAAGAATTGAACCATGGTTATGATAAGGGTTAGGGTTTTTGATTATTCACTTAATTATTTATCCATTATTTATTCATTTAATTAGGTGAAAGAAAACAAAAAGGGTTTCTTTTCTTCATGATGCTTATTGAAGCTTCATGAAACTTTGACCAAAGTCATCCCTTTTGTCTTCATCCTTAACCCTAACCACTAATCTAACCTTGGTCAATTCTCTACACATAACCATGGTTTACTTTATGATAAGGATTGATTTTCCTTTTTATTTCAATTACTTATCATAACATTATCATCATCTTCTTCATCTTCTTCTTCTTCTTCAAGCTTGCTACATCAATGGCAACTTGAGTTTTAGTGAGAGAAATCCAAATCTAAAGTGAACCCACCACCTATTTCTTCATCCTCTACCTCTTGCCAAGTGGTTTTGGGTGTTTTCTTCACAAGTTTCACTTCTTGGTGAAGTCGGAGCTTGAACTAGTGCAACCTCGACGTAGATCGCCTTTGACACGAAGCCGACGACCTTGCTCGCCCTTTTTCCGATGAAGCCGACGAACGAGTCGAGGATTCATGATGGACAGCGAGGGCATGATCACGTGGAGCCAAGGAAGAGGATAACCGGATCTACAAAGGTTGTAGCATCCGAACTTTAGTTAATTTGTTAACTAGATTTGTTTTTCGCCTAGAATTCTAGCGACGATCCGTAGTCTAGGGTTTCTCGGCACCATTTTTTTTGAAATCTGCATGTTCGATGCCTTGTGAGACCTCACTAGGGTGCCTAGGAACCTTTCACTGGTATCAGAGCCTAGCTAGAGCCTTAGGCGAAGTCTAGACGCAATTTGAAGCCCGAACGAACCCGAAACCCTAAACTTATCTTGCTCTCTGGACTTTTTCCAAAAAGTGGGATTTTTCAATATTAAAAATATGCAGAAAAATAAGCAGGAAATTATAAGGTTTACTGTGAAATTCGTGAGTGTAATTCCACTGTTCAAGCGCGGATCCGCGGCATGAGCATGGCTCATGCGGCGGATCCGCGGCCGTACGGACTAATTATTTAAATAATTTTACACAGTAATCCTTAATTTCCAGTGGTGATTTTCCTGGGTGTTTTTAATGATTATTCAAGAGTTGAATTTTTTTTTTGGTTGCTTTGGGGATTCGGTGTTTCGATCGGGGTATCAAAATTTCGGCTTTGTGTATTTCCGGATAATTTTTAGAATATGTTAAAGAGTTCGACCGGATATAAATACCCAATTTTTCCCCTGTCGGGAAATTTCCAAGTGTTGGATTTTTCCGTAGTTTAACGACGTTCTAAGTAGTGCAAGTAACGCGATGGACCCTCTAGAAGACAACAAACCTTAACTCGATTATGTGACCGTCTTGAACTGCCCTTTGAACCTTCGGGTTTGGGGCAGTACGGCGTGCCACATGTGAGGCGTTGGCTTGACCCTTCTACGGCTGGACCGTTGGTACTGAGGCACGAACTGAATGTTGTTAGACTTATTTCATGTGTTGAGCTGTATCGGGAAAACTTGGGTATTCGACTGTTCGATCGGAAAGTTTAACATTTTCTGTTTATCTGGAATGTGATACAATAATTGGAATTCACAAACAGTTATGAGATAACTGGATGAATGTTATAAATCTAGCAGTTTAGTCCCATACGATATTGAAAAGAGTTTTCGATAATGAGACTAAAATGCGGGGTTTGTAACTGTTAGGCATGTGATGTCTAAAGAGGTTGCGGATTCCAATTGTTGTAGTTTTACACTTTCTTTTCTGTGACCGTAAGTGTAGTATGTTCATATCGCCGGTTTCGTTGCTATACATCAACGACAATTGGGGTATGCATACTTACTTACGTTGATGACATGTGATGTTATGTGTTGCTGGATATGTTATATTGGATCGTCGTGTTTGAATAGCCGGGGATTTTTATGTGAGATGAGTGTTTTTCATTTTCATTCATGTAAAAACTTGTATGTAATATTCTTTTATTTGGGGCACTTCCAGGTAGCGGAAGTTGCCACCCTTTGTATATTATTTACTTTTCCGCATTAGGATAGACCCAAGGAGGGGAGCACAAGTAACCGGGTTCTGGGGTCCAGTGGGAGACCAACTCGAGGAGTCGAGTCCGGGTCTCATAACCCTAGAATTGGCAGGGTTGCTTGCCGCTCTCATAGGGGTCTAGGGGTGTGGGATTGGCTATTCATCACGACCGTGGAATCCGTGTTTTATACTGGCTCGTATTGAAAACACGGACGTCCTAGTATATCCAATATTTCATATGTTTATTCTGCTGCGATATATGTGATGTGACTCTGTGATGGATATAGTATATAGTATATATGATATATTATATAGACGTTACTTATGTTTTACACCCGCGCTAGCCCTGCCCTGCTCTGTCGTTAGTTACCTAACCTAACGGTGCACGAGGGGACATCGAGGCGAATGCGGATGGCATAAGTGTACGTCATATCTATCTGTGATGTTTAGGTATTTAAATGATGGGACTTCATTAATGTGATTAATGAAAGGAAAGAAACCTAAGATGTTGTACAATCAGATTTTAAATAAAACAGGTAGCTACAGTTCTTGCTTTGCATAGCGGTATATATGATATACCCCGCACCTTATTCGATGAGGAAAGGACCGAGATCCCTTCACCGGGAGTGACTCCTTTAGCAATAACTGGCAGATGCTACACACTCGGTTTGCTTTTGACTGCTTTTGCGTTTTTGCTTTGCACAGCGATATATATGATATATCCCGCACCTCATTCGACGAGGAAAGGACCGAGATCCCTTCGCCGGGAGTGACTCCTTTAGCAAAACTAGAAAAGCCTCAAAATCACTCCATTTCAAAACTTCATTTGATTCTACAACGATATCAAGTTCATTACGCTCATGGTTTTCAGAAAAACCTGGCGTAGCCCTCCGTCATTTCAGATGAGTAGTAGTTAGTATTCGTGCTACGTTTGTTGGCCTGCGTCAAGGCGTAGTGTGCGGTAGCTAACTAGTATTTATCTGCTTATGCATATGATGCAGATTGGATTAGGGTAGTCGTGCGACTTTGTTGGCCTGCGTCAAGGGTCGTACGGGTGGGTTTAATTCAATCAGGAAATGACGGGTTGAACTTGACTAGCGCACTATGGTTTGTTGGCCTGCGTCAAGGTCATAGCACGCTAGGGGCAAAAGCATTATCGGGAATTTCAAGTGTTGAAATTTGCAATGAGATTGCATACCTTCTATGAGATAGTTGGATCCCGATACCCACTGCGAGTAAGAGTTACTCCTGGGAGAGTTTTACACATTGCAATTAGCCGATCAAGTAGGTGTCTAGAAAGGTGTCAACGGGGTTACGCCTCTGGGAAAACGAGGTTTACATTAATTAGATTCGTGCGAAAGCACGAGTGACCTCCCTCAAAATACCGACACTGGCCTGGCTGAAAGATTGGCGAACCTGTAGTGTGTAATTAATCCCGGCTAGTCTTTCCTTTTAGGGTTTGGAGGAAGATTTGATAAAAAGCAGTGGGAGCCATCCTGATTAGATAAGATAATAACCAATCTGATCTTGCACGAGCATACGCTAAAGTGTTTTCTTCTCTCTCTCTCCAGGTAGCGACCAGTTCATGCCTTAATCAAGATAATAATATGGATGTATTGACCGAACCCGCATGTTATACTGTGCTGGGGAACGTTGGTTCCGTTCATTCTTATAAGAGTTATAGGAATGAACAGGATATAGGGGAATACCAGGATTCCCATGCCACCCGAATGAAGAAAGTACATGTTGATGCATTTTCTTCGGGTGTGTTCGTTACTGAGAACTGTTTCTCTATTTGCTCTACGTCCTGGGTATTAGATACCGGGTCAGGATCCCATATATGTAATCAGTTACATGGGCTTAGAAAAGGTAGAGAGCTTGGAGAAGGTGATAAAGACATAAGAGTTGGAAATTGTGCAATTGTTGCAGCTAAGACTGTCGGGGAATATCACCTTGTATTACCAATTGGTGATACATTGGTTCTGAACGAATGCTATTACATGCCGAACCTGATATGCAACATTATATCGGTTTCTTTACTGAGTAAAGAGGGATATAATTTTGTATTGCAGGACAATGTTATGAACATTTTCCGTGACCAAAAGTTGGTTGGATCAGGCACGTTATGCAATGGCATTTATGTTCTAAATCAATCAACAGTTCTGAGCATAACAAACACACACAAGAGGAAGAGTTCAGAACTGAACGAATCCTTCTTGTGGCATTGTAGACTGGGTCACATCAATGTGACACGACTAGCTAAGTTGCATAAAGATGGATATTTAAATCCGTTTGAATTTTCATCTTATGACACTTGCCAGTCATGTCTCAAAGGCAAGATGACCAAAACTCCGTTTACGGGACACGGAGAAAGAGTTACCGAACTCTTGGGACTGATACATAGTGATGTATGCGGTCCCATGTCTACACATGCCAGGGATGGTTCTTCATACTTCATTACATTCACTGACGATCTCTCTAGGTTCGGGTATGTGTTCCTGATGAAACACAAATCAGAAGCTTTTGAGAAATTTAGGGAATATAAGCAAGAAGTTGAGAACCAAACCGGAAAAAGTATTAAAATCCTACGATCTGATCGAGGAGGAGAATACTTAAGCAATGAATTCCTGGACTTCCTAAAAGAGAATGGGATTCTCTCTCAGCTGACTCCTCCATATACACCACAGCACAACGGTGTATCAGAACGGAGGAACCGCACCCTATTAGATATGGTGTGCTCTACGATGAGCACAGCTGAGTTACCTATTTCCTTCTGGGGATATGCACTGGAAACAGCTGCAGACCTATTGAATATGGTTCCCACCAAAACCGTGCCGACCACTCCATTTGAGATATGGAAAGGAAAGAGACCATATCTTAATTATGTTAAGATATGGGGTTGTCCGGCCTATGTAAAAACGCAAAATCCGGACAAACTCGCGGCAAGGTCCATTCTGTGTAAGTTTATTGGATATCCCAAACATTCGCGAGGGTATATCTTCTACCACCCTGAGGAACAAAGAGTGTTTGTTTCTCGGCATGCCACCTTTTTAGAAAAGGAATTTCTTGAAAAAGAGATTAGTGGTCATGAGGTAGAACTGGAAGAGGTTCCAGCTGCACAAGCTACAACAGAAGATCTGGTGGAACCAGAGGATTCCATAGTTCCCGATGAACCCCAGCCACTCCGCCGATCTAGTAGGGTTCCTCGCCAACCTGAGAGATACTACGGTTTTCTCATGGACGGTGGGAGCGAGGATTGCATCATGGAGGATGATGACCCAACTAGCTTCGAGCAGGCCATCACGAGTGGGGACTCAGTGAAATGGCTGGATGCTATGCGGTCTGAGATGGATTCCATGTACACCAACAAAGTATGGACTTTGGAAGTTGCTCCTGAAGGGGTAAAACCCATTGGAAGCAAGTGGATCTTCAAGAAGAAACTTGGTGTAGATGGGAAAGTGGAGACTTTCAAAGCTAGACTTGTAGCAAAAGGTTTTCGTCAAAGACCAGGTGTGGACTATGACGAAACTTTTTCTCCAGTGGCTATGCTTAAATCCATCCGGATCATGCTTGCCATCGCTGCAAATCATGACTACGAAATCTGGCAAATGGATGTTAAGACCGCCTTTCTAAACGGTGATTTAGAAGAGTGCGTGTACATGACTCAGCCAGAGGGCTTCGTAGACAGTGGGAGCAGCGGGAAGGTATGCAAGCTGCTTAAATCCATTTATGGATTAAAGCAAGCATCGCGGAGTTGGAACATCTGCTTTGATGTCGTTATCAAAGAGTTTGATTTCGTCAAAAATCCAGATGAACCTTGTGTCTACAAGAAGGTGGCAGAGAGTAAGGTTGTCTTCCTCGTATTGTACGTAGACGACATACTCTTGATAGGAAATGATATTCCTATGCTGCAATCGGTCAAGCTCTTCTTATCACAAAGATTCTCAATGAAAGATCTTGGAGATGCCTCCTGCATATTGGGAATTAGGATCTATAGAGATAGATCCAAAAGGATTTTGGGATTGTCCCAATCCAGGTACATTGACACCATACTAAAGAGGTTTAATATGGAAGAGTCCAAGCATGGGAACTTACCCACGATCTCTGGAGTCACTCTCTCGAAAGAGATGTCTCCCAAGACTGATTTGGAGAGAGCTCGCATGCAAGGGATACCCTATGCTTCGGCAGTAGGCTCTATCATGTATGCGATGCTATGTACCAGACCCGATGTAGCATACTCACTAAGTGTAGTGAGCAGGTATCAAGCTGATCCTGGAGAGAGTCACTGGACAGCTGTGAAGAGCATTCTCAAGTACTTGCGAAGGACTAGAGATATGTTCTTGGTGTATGGTAACGGAGAACTCCAAGTGGAGTCCTTTACCGATTCGAGCTTCCAGAGTGATAAGGACGACTCGAAGTCGCAGTCGGGCTTTGTCTTTACCCTTTACGGAGGGGCGGTTAGCTGGAAGAGTTCCAAGCAGGAAACCGTGGCAGACTCGATGATGGAGGCTGAATACATCGCTGCCAACGATGCTGCCAAAGAGGCTGTCTGGATCAAGAAGTTCATTACTGAACTTGGAGTGGTTCCATCCATTGAGCATCCAATACCTTTGTATTGCGATAACAATGGAGCGGTGGCTTTGGCCAAGGAACCCAGGTCCCATCAGCGGTCGAGGCATATTCTGAGGCGGTATCACCTGATCCGGGAGATAGTTGATCGCCGGGAGATCGAGGTCAGGAGGGTTGACACGAAGAACAACACGGCGGATCCACTCACGAAGGCCATTCCCCAGATACAGTTTGAGAGACTCTTCGGGATGCTCGGTATGAGATACTACAGCAGCTGGCCCTAGTGCAAGTGGGAGATTGTTAGTTGTATGTATGCCCTAGAGGCCAGTATTGTACAGATTATGTATATTATATTGGATGCTTGGACATATATAGAGATGACTTTCTTGCTCGACATGATAGTATGCTATCTGGTTGCTATTTATCTTAACATGTAAACTAGTCTCTTTATACTGTCTTATAGTTACATGTTGGTAAAGCCCTTAGGATGTGTACTTGACTACCTGGACTATGATGCAGATCATACTAGTGGGGACATGGTAGTCCATAAGTACATCCTTCAAGGTCCCTAGTCGTGGGTGTATCGAGACGGGGCATCGATATACCAGAGTAGACTAGCGTATACGCTTCTCGACCCATGTGATGGGCGATGGATGATCCCATATCCATTGGTGTTTGACATCAGAGATGGTATACGGGTGCTCAGTGGAGACTGGGTACACTGGACGGACTCGCCGAGAACTCTCAGATGGTATTATACCTCACGTCAGATGGCAGTTCTCAGGTGACACTTGTACAGGTTAGTCTGTAGACCCGAGATCGTCATAGAGTCTTGTGTGATTCCCACTGTGCTTTGATCTCCACCTTACCACGTCCATGAGGGCGTGTAAAACGGTGGTCTTTGGGCACAGTCCCGAGTCACATGGAGGCAATGAGCGATAGGAAGGGTTTCGTCTCTCCCGGTATTGGGGGTTGATGTTGCGCTGTGCTCGATTGGCCGTAACAGGGAAGTCCCTGGCCAGGGCTGATCAGAGATTTGCTGGTAAGTGTTACCAGTAGTTTCTCGACCCGTTATGAGCCTCACATCGGCACGACTTATCGGTTATTGGGGTCTGACGTTTACCACCCCTAGACTTGATATGCGACATATCAGACGGAGAGACCGGACTGTATGGTAAGTGTTACCGGTCGGATTCGCAGGAGTGTGAGCGGGCTAGCTCGTCGATCTTCTGATCGCTCAATACCCGGGTGGCCGTTACGTTTAGCAGACCGCTTGCGGCTTGTGGGTGCTTGATATGATCATCATCTGCTACCGGCGTATTGACGAGTCTTTAGAGTCCTACACAGAGGTTTCCTGGTTCAAGCGAAACGAAATAGGAGCGCATATGAGATGTGTACAGGACCGAGAATAATGCGTGTATGTGATACCGCATTTCATTCTCGCGATATATGTTTCGATTGGTTATATTCGATATGACCTAGTTATCGAATCATTGATTCGATAAATCGATACATTGAATACTAGTCGGTTATGTGCGACATGACCGGATCATTGAATCAAATGTTGATTTAATGATTTAATGTATAATTATATATTTGATATATTACTTTGCATTAACTAGTATTGGTTCACTTTAAACGGATTTTTCTCACTTGGTGTGCACATTGTATATGTGATATGTTTTGTGTACACTTGTTTGTATCATGATTGATGATGCATAATAACTTGGCTTTGTGTGAAGAATTGAACCATGGTTATGATAAGGGTTAGGGTTTTTGATTATTCACTTAATTATTTATCCATTATTTATTCATTTAATTAGGTGAAAGAAAACAAAAAGGGTTTCTTTTCTTCATGAAGCTTATTGAAGCTTCATGAAACTTTGACCAAAGTCATCCCTTTTGTCTTCATCCTTAACCCTAACCACTAATCTAACCTTGGTCAATTCTCTACACATAACCATGGTTTACTTTATGATAAGGATTGATTTTCCTTTTTATTTCAATTACTTATCATAACATTATCATCATCTTCTTCATCTTCTTCTTCTTCTTCAAGCTTGCTACATCAATGGCAACTTGAGTTTTAGTGAGAGAAATCCAAATCTAAAGTGAACCCACCTCCTATTTCTTCATCCTCTACCTCTTGCCAAGTGGTTTTGGGTGTTTTCTTCACAAGTTTCACTTCTTGGTGAAGTCGGAGCTTGAACTAGTGCAACCTCGACGTAGATCGCCTTTGACACGAAGCCGACGACCTTGCTCGCCCTTTTTCCGATGAAGCCGACGAACGAGTCGAGGATTCATGATGGACAGCGAGGGCATGATCACGTGGAGCCAAGGAAGAGGATAACCGGATCTACAAAGGTTGTAGCATCCGAACTTTAGTTAATTTGTTAACAAGATTTGTTTTTCGCCTAGAATTCTAGCGATGATCCGTAGTCTATGGTTTCTCGGCACCATTTTTTTTGAAATCTGCATGTTCGATGCCTTGTGAGACCTCATTAGGGTGCCTAGGAACCTTTCAAGTACGAGTACCAACCGCTCTGTCCTAATGGACAATGGACAACATACAGTACTTTGTATAAGTCCGCTGAGTTGAATAACTCAAACCCTGTGCGTCGTAGGTTGAAAACTGTAGTATGGTTAAGAACTATACCGCTGTTGAATGCTCCTTACCTAACCATCAACTGATATAGGTAAATGTCACTGACATGATTTCAAAAAGTTATATCTCACTTTATAAAAATAAACATACAGATATATCAGTTTGAAATTGGTGCACAACAACGTATATTCAAAACCATATATTTGTCGTCCGGCAAAATCCCAGGCGATTTCCTCAAATATCACCAATTACAACGAATTCCGATATAATGAGGATGATCACCCAATTCCCAAAAACTTACTCCCACTCATCATCTGTAAAAACCATACAGATGTGAGAATCATACCTGGTAAATACATACCCTGGAGTAAGTATCTAATTGGGAAATCAGTTTTTCTTTAACAACGCACAGTGAAACTGAAACATGAAAATGTTTCGTAGGGGTATCCTAGTATTCCTAGTAATGGCTCTTCCATTATCCAGATTTATGACTGTAACCGTATATTTCGTTGCCATCTCTCCAAATCCCTTTATTTGTCTTTATTCATTACCTTCTGTACACCATCGTTAGGCTAAATGGTTTTCTTCCTTCCCTACCGTTCGGCACCAGCCTATGGTTTGGAAGAAGACTATCCAATAAGAGTAATAGGTGCACTCTCCTAATCCTAGGAGTACTCGCAACCTGAGAGAAGATGATGATAAAAGACAACTGAATAAACCTTATTCTATTTCTCCTGAACTGGAGAAAAGCAAAGGTGAAGTAGGAGTGGTGATGAACTACGCGGTTTGGTCGTGAATGATAGCAGTCACAATTTACTTTGCCCTCTTTCTAATCCCTTTATATGTCTTTACTTATTACCTTCTGTACACCCTACTTAGGCTAATTGGTTTTCTTCGTTCCCTACCTTTTGGCACATGCTTATGGTTTGGAAGAAGACTATCCAATAAGCGTAATAGGTGTACCATCCTAAACCAAGGAGCCCTCGCAACCTGAGAGAAGAGAGAAGGAAAAGACAACTGAATAGTCCTATTCAATCTTTCCAGAACCAGAATCTATCCTCGAATCTGGAATAACTTCCTTCGAGTTCGTATATAACCATACGATGGATTTATCCAATGCAAGTGGATGCTCGTAGTAATACGGGATGTTCTGGAGAAATGCAAAGGGTAAAAGAAGGAGTGGCAATGATGTATGCAACTCAGAAAATCCAAAAGCCAGTGTTTTAAGAAAGTTCGGTTAACTTGGTTACTGAGTCATAGTCTAGGGTCGAGCCATGGTCGCTGCTAAAGAGAGAGAGAAAAGAAACACTATGTGTGTACTCTAACCTAGATAAAAATGGTTATTACTTTATCTAATCAGGAAACCTCCCACTGTATCCTTAAATTCTCCTCCAAAGCAGAAAGAAGAATTAGTCAGGATCACCCGAAAATTAAACCAACTTATCAGTGGGAATCAGGATCCAACTATCATCGCATGATAACGTGATGGAATACACTCATGTTATCACACTCCAGAAGGTATGCGCATGCCTGGTAAGTTTCAGTTTCTTTAGAAACTCCCGATAAGATTTTTACCCCATGCCATTATGACCTTGACGAAGGTCAACAAATCATAAGTCACATGTCAAGTTCTACACATCATTGTCCAGGTTAATTTGAACCCATCCGTATAAGCCCTTGACGAAGGTCAACAAGGCTATACGACTGTCCCAAACCAACGCATCTATCTATGAAACAGAAATGTAACAAGCAGCTACCACACACTATGCCTTGACGAAGGTCAACAAACATAGCAAGAATACTAAGTGCTACCCGTCTGAAATGACGGAGGGCTACGGATGGTTTTTGGCGAAAAACTTTTAAAGTAATGAACTTGATATCGTTGAAGGAACCTGATAACTTTTTACAAAAATATAATGGCGAAAACCTTTCATAAAGAGGTCACTCCCGGTGAAGGGATATCGACTCTTTCCCCGTAGAATGAGGTGTAAGATATTCCAACTGAATACCGCGGTGCAAAGCAAAACGTAAATGACTATAGTGAAGTTATTACCCTGACGCAAATCTCTGCCCAAGGGGTCACTCCCGATGAAGAGATCTCGGCCCTTGCCTCGTCGAATGAGGTGCTGGATATTCCTAACCGAATACCACTGTGCAAAACAAAAGAGAACGTTCTTGCAATAACAGTTTTTTGAAAAATGTTTCAACAACATCAAACAGGTTTGTTTTCCTTTGCATTGATCAGAATCAACACAGTCTCATCAATTAATCACACCAGAAAAGAACAAAAATAAAATTTATGTATATGCCATCCGCATTCGTCACTCGGTCCCGTCATCACCCGTTGGGTTACTTAACTAACTGTTAGTGTATATGCTCTCGGGGCCATTATTGTATCATACTAGGTTGTATATTATTTAATGGAAGTTTGGGATATTCATAATTGTATTAACAGTCTTGCTCAATATAGTAGTATGCTACTTGGTTTATATCTATCTTAATATGTGTATATGTTTCTTTTAGCATATTGCGAATACATATTGATAAAGCCCACAGGATCTTGCTTGACTACCAGCGTTGTGATGGCAGTTGTAAGTCTACGGTAGCGCCCCGGCCGTCTGTCCGAGGCCAAAATACGGAAACAAAAACTTTTTCTTAACTTGAAACTGGCGCTATCGTATACTTTTTCCCGAATCGAACCATTAAGCTATAACTAGCTAACTAGAGAAGGGTTGGAAAAGCTATACCGATCGATCCGTATCCTTCGGTCTTTGGCCACCATCCCAAGCTCTTCGCGGCATCTTCGGTCTCGATCTTCTCGTCGGAAAGGGCACCACATCACCGAGTCTTTTTACGGGCTCCCACCTCTTAACCGAGGCAATTCGGACACGAAGTTCGCTAGCCGACGTGTCCAAAATTGCTGTAGAATATACGTAGAACACTTTGTCTCGAGAGTTAATCGAAGTTGCCATTAGATAAAGAAATGTGAGCACAAGAATTTTGGCATGAAGAAAACCTTGCAGGAAAATGAACTTGCTCTAAATGAGCTCGGCCCGAAAAGAAAAGGGGATTTGTGCTCTGTGGATTTGAGCTTGGCCATCAAAAAAAATGTGTTCACTGTGGAATCTCTCATGTAGGAATAGTCTTGAATAATTATTCATCAACACAAAAAAAAATCCCTTACTCTCACAAAGCATCAGCACACACATAAGGGGGGGAGGGGGCCCACGAAAATGCACGCTGGAAATGCACAGCCACTTGTCCAAAAGAAAACTCAATGCGCTCACAATGAAATGCCAAATGTCAAAGCAAGCACTCACAAAAGCATGCAAGCTGCCACCTCAACCCATGAGTCATGAAACCTTCATGCGAAGCCATGCATGCACTAATGAATTCCCCATGCAAAGCCCACTGCCACAAATACAAACGAAATTGCTAAGGAAAAATTAGCCAAGGAATTAGGCAGCACTAGGAAAAGAATCAGCCCAAGAAAAAGATAACTTGTCATTAAACCAAATGTTTAAAGACAAGAAACGAAATGGAAATGGCAACTTCAAAAAACGATCCCGTAATAAATTACGGGATAACCCCGCAACTGTATATACATACCCGCATTTGTATTCCGACCGAATACAAATGCAATGAAACAAAATCTACACAGTATAATACTAGGATCCGGCTTAAACCAAAACCCGCTAGTATTATCCATCTGAACCATGACACGTGCACAGATGCACGCGTATGTTCGAACCCTGCCATAAATCCATACGGTCTCTACAACGTTTCGCTCGAAACATGAGAAACTGTCTGTCGGGGACTCTAAAGACTCGTCAATAGTTTGGCTGTGGATTTAACCACTAGCACGTCAGAGATATTAGCCGTACGTAACGGGCTACCAGGTATTGACCAAAAGAGAAGTCGATGAGCGAACTCATCCTGACACCCTACTGAGCCTGTCAGTGACAATATCCGTACAGTCCGGTCCGTTCGTCTATGAGTATCGCATGGCGGGCTTAGGCGGTTGGTAAAAGTCAGACCCACAGAAGCGGTACAAGTCGTGTCGGAGTGTAGCCCAGAACACCCTGAGATACTGCTGGAATACCTACCAGTAAATCTCATGTCTTGGCTAACGACTTCGTGTAATGGCTCTTCTAGACACAACGCGGCCTCACCCCCAATACCGGGAGAGACAAACCCCTGCCATCCGCTCACTGCCTCCATGTGGGTCGGGACTGTACCCAACTAAAACCTGTTTGCACGACTCCTTTGAGCCGTGGTAGGGTTGTAATCAAAACACAGTGGGAACTCACACGAGACAAATGACGATCTCAGGTCGATGAACTAACCTGTACACATGTCACCAGGGAACTGCTATCTGACGTCAGGTATAATACCAACTAGCATGTTCCCGGCGAGTCCTGTCCGGTGTACTCATAACCCAATGAGCACCTGTATACATCTTAGGTGAATCAACTAACACCAATGGCATGTGAGACCGGCCACCGCCCCTCGTTGGGGTCTCGATTGTATACACTAGTCTACTCTGGAGTATCGATGCCCTGTCTCAAAAACTCCCACGACTAGGGACCTTTTAAGGATGCGCTTATAGACCCCGGCTCCCACGTATATGATCGCCATCATACTGCTGGCAGTCAAGCAAGAATCCTAATGGCTCTATCAACGTGTAATAGTGACCTGTAAGGTCACCTAAAGCAGTACATGATGATAAAGATAAACCAGATAGCATACTATCATCTTGAGTAAGACTGTCTTACCGGTATAGGTCCTCCCTCAATCATTGCAATCACGTGCATGTGATCCAATAATTGACTTTGAGGGCACTGTATCCAACAATCTCCCACTTGCACTCAAGGCTAATTATTGAGATGTCGCATACTCACAGCCCGTGTGATACCGAACACCCAACTCCTCTACTAATCAGTCTCACAAAACCCGGTTGTGAAACTACTGCGTTCGAGTAATAGCCTCAGTGAGTGGATCCGCCCTGATATTTCTTTCTATATCTCTCTTTCTCTCAAGTTCGCGAAGAAAGCCATCTCCCGAAATGAGCAATACCTGCCTTAGAATATGTCTGGATATCCGATGGGACCTAGTTCATAAATGAACTCCAAATCCAAACTTCTTAGACTGTATCGTCAACTGAACTTAATCAGTGTCCTCCACCACGCCTCCCACAGTATCCGCTTGGACCACCTGTCCAAACTACTGCCCCTCGTCAGAGGGAAAACTATAACTCTGACAGTCATTCTGTCATCCAGGTCACCTTGGAAGCCTGGAATGATAACCGTCTCCTGAAGGAGGCTGCCGTTATCAGATCCCTAGAACATCCACTTATGTTCTAAAATTTCTTCTGATCGTTTCTTCAGGATTGGATTAATATCAACTTATTGCATGTGGAGAAACGACTGTGTGAATACCAAAGTATAACCGATCGCAGTATAGGAATTTCACTTCCTATTCTGTGTATGTCATCCAAATACCAGGACATCATACCCTACTACCTTCTTACCAGATCCATCCCCTATTCTGATGAAGTCAAACCTATGACTGTAACATCAGAAATAGATGATCTATCTCCGTTATTTTTGCTTTAGTCTATGAATAGACATAAGCCATTTGTCCACTATGCTTCCGCTGCTCCCACTGACTATGACAACCCTCTGGCAGAGCCATATAGACGTACACTTCTAAAGCTAGTTTAGAATGACGCTATACTCATCCTCCCGCCGGGTCTCACAGTCTGGAACAACAGAAATAGCAAGTCTGGGTAAACAAGAACCTCCATGTTACCGTCCTTGAGGCTACAGGAGTACCTCTCGGGTGCCTGAGGTTGCCCATCATATCTGCGGAGTGGCCAATGGAATGTCAAACCAGATTGAATTTTTAGGTTCTTATCAAATTTTCAGTAATCGTTTGCGGTTCTGGAATCACTTCCAGTTCTACCATACTCCCACTACCGTTTTCTGAAAAAATCCATTTTTATCAAAACCGTGGCGAGAAGAACAATATTACTATTGATCTTCTAGATGGTAGAAAACCAACCCTCGTCATAGCCCGGGTCAACCCACAAACAGCCATTACAGAAACGTGCCTTGAGTTATCCAGAGTCTGGTTTTAAGCATAAGCCGGACAACTCCCTATACCTTAACATCGTTAAAATATAAACCGTTCTATATCCAATATAGAAACAGATGCACTGATTTAATTGGAACCAGATTCAAATCATGTAGCTGTCTCCAGTGCATGTAAACTAAATGGAAGGAGGCCGATCAGCATCACTCAACTTAGGAGTGCTTCCAATTATGAGTAACCTGAAAGAGAAGCAAGTTCTCTTAATTATTACTATTAACTGAATACCATACACAAGTATCTACATCTTCGATCACCTTGAAGAATCCTGATACTTGCAATACCTGGTTCTCTACTTTATTCTTATACCTATAACTTCTCAAAACTTAGATCTTGTATTTCTATGAAATACATGTCTAAAAACCAGAGAAGTCATAAGTAAACAGAATATAGTACGAGTACCAACCCCTCTGTCCTCATGGACACTGGACAACATACAATATTCTGTATAAGTCTCTTGAGTCTAATAACTCATTCCCTGTGTGTCGTAGGTTAAAAACTGTACTTATGGTTAAGAAAAATTACACTGCTGTTTAATACTCCTTACCTAACCATCCACTGATATAGGTAAATGTCATAGACAAAATTTCAAAAAGTTATATCTCACTTTATAAAAAATAAACGTACAGATATATCAATTTGAAATTGTTAGTGTATATGCCCTAGAGGCCATTACTGTATCATACTAGCTTGTATATTACTTAATGGAAGCTTGGGATATTCACAGTTGTATTGACAGTTTTGCTCAAAATGGTAGTATGCTACTTGGTTTGTCTCTACTGCAATATGTGCATGTGTTTCTTTTAGCATATCGCTTATATACATATTAGTAGAGCCCTTAAGATCTTTGCTTGATTACCAGCGTTGTGATGGCAGTCATACTCGTGGGGGCTGGGTAATCTATAAGCACATCCTTATACAGGTCCCTAGTCGTAGGACTATCGAGACAGGGCATCGATACTCCGGAGTAGACTAGCGTATGCGCTTCTCATCCCAGCGGGGGAGACGGTCTGTCCCACAGCCGTCAGTACGTCGTACTTGAGATAGTATACGGGTGCTCGTTAGGTTACGAGTACACTGGACATGACTCATCGGGAACTGTTGGTTGGTATTATACCTATCGTCAGTTATCAGTTCCCAGGTGACATGAGTACAGCTTAGTCCGCTGACTTGACACTGTCACTTCGCCTCGAGTGTGTTCCCACTGTACTTTGATTACTAACCTACCACGGCTCAAAGGAGTCGTGCAAACAGGTAGTAGTTGGGTGCAGTCCCGAAGCACTTGGAGGCAGTGATGGTTAGACATGATTCGTCTCTCCCGGTATTGGGGGTTGACATCGAGCTGTGTCTAGGAGAGCCATTACACGAGTAGTCCCTGGCCAGGGCAAGCGAGATATACTGGTAGGTTTCCAGTGTTATCTCAGGGTGTTCTGGGCTACACTCCGACACGACTTGTACCGCAATTAGGGAACTGACGTTTACCGTCCCCTAGGCCCGCCATGCGATGTATCAGACGAACAGACCGGACTGTACGGAGACTGTCACATACAGGCTCAGTAGGAGTTCAGATGGGTTCACCTCGTCAGTCTTCTTATCGGCATCTACCTGGGGACCGTTACGTACAGCTAGTGCCGCTTGCGGTCTGTGGTTAAACCCACTGCCAGCGTAGTGTCGAGTTTTTAGAGTCCCACACAGAGAGTTATTCTCCTTTAGGCAAAATGAGTTGAGGTCGGATGGTTTTGCGACAGGGTTCGTTCACATCCGGGCACTTGTGCACGTTTGCTGTCCGGATAGCTTATACTAGCGGGCTTTGGATTAAGCCAGATCCTAGTATATGATTTGGGATTGGTTTTATCTCATTGTATTCATGTTCCTCGGATCACGGATGCGGGTGCGTATGCACAGTTGACTGAGACAGAGGGAGAGGACTTTGATTAGGGTTAATGACCATTGTCATTTTCTTAACCCTAATGCTTATGTGTGTTTATGATTAATTGATATTAGTTATATATAATTGTGCATGGCTAGGGTTGTTGACATTTTGACCATACTTGACTTGTTGACCTTGATTGACATGTTGACCATCATCATTCCATATGAAAGATGTTCTTTGATCCTTGCAATTTTCATTTAATGTGAAATGATAATGGTCAAGTCTTGATTAAACCATGACAATTATCTTGCTAATTATCTTTTTACATAATTCACACATATATGTGAGAATGGTTCTATTATTCTCTCATTCTATCATATTGATTCTCTCTCCTCCTCTTCCTCTCTCTCAAGCTCTCCCCTCTCATGTGTTGAGAAACACTTGAGCTTGAGTTAAACCTCTCCAAAGTAATCTCTACTCTCATCTAAGGTTCTAGGATTAGCACTTCTAGCACCTTAGTTATTTCTAGCTTAAAGTTGAAGCCAAAGGTTGAGGCTCTCGGGTGGATCCTTCTTCGACTAGAGAAGGCGACAAGGTGATCTCTTTCTTCCACTCCAAGGAGCAAGGAGAGAAGGACATAAAACCCAAGGTATAACCTTTCTTCCATATAGCTAAATCTAGTTAGCTTTTAGTTAGTTTTTGTTTAGCAAAAGATCCTCCTTAAGCTAGTCCATGTTGCCTAGTTCGATAAAAATCCGATTTTTATTCCGTTTTCCGCCTCCCCGCAAGCACCGGGGTGGGCAACGTGGACTTACAGTGGTATCAGAGCCTAACTAAACATAAACTAGCTAGTTAGTAAAGTGTATGGAAGTTCGATCGGAAAATCGCAAAACTAAAACATCAAAACCCTAAGTTTCTGTTGTTTTTTTTCTGCTCTAAAAATAAAAAATCATACTTCAAAAATCGGCTCAGGGTTTTGTCAAGAAGCACACCAAAAACGGTCCAGTGAACAGTTCAAAGCGCGGCGGTTCCGCGGCCAAAGTATGCCTATTGCCGCGTAACCGTGGCCGTTTTGACTCCGTTCTGGACCGAGTTTGGTGCAGTATTCCTCTGTTAAGGTTTTGGGATTTTTAAGATGGTTTATTTCTGCCCAGATTTTCCAGAAAAGAAATTTGTATTTCGGGTGCCTATAAATCCGTATTTTTTGATCGAACTTCACTACACTTTGACTAATGGGTTATATCTGTAATGTTTATATATATTGAACGTCTGCTAATCGCTATACGTCGATTAGTGGGGGTTATACATATCTGTGATCTGTGTTTGTTGATGGTATGTGTATATGAATGCGTTGGATTGTCGCGGGTGAATAGCCGGAGGGTTTTGTGAGACGAGAGTTTTCTTTTCTTTCAATTCATGTAACATGTAAATTGATGTAATATTATTTGTATGGCCGCACAACCGGGTCGGGATTGTAGCCGTCATTGTATAATTCTTTTTACTGTTTTTGCTCCTAGGATAGACCCATGGAGGGGGTGCATAAACTACCGGGTATCTCGAAGTGCCGAGTGGCCTACTCACGGAGTTGAAGGAGGTTGCTTCGCTTCGGGTACTTGGCGGGTAGTTTGCCGCACCCGTAGGGGTCTTGGGTGGGGTATTGGCTATTCACCGCGACCGTGTAATCCGTTTTTCGTTGCAGGCTCGAACGGATTGCGGATTCCTAGTATATCCAATGTATTCATCTGTGATCTGTAATGTCTATCATCGCTATATATTTATATATGATAACTATTTAGGTGTTGCTTATGTTTTGCATCCGCGCTAGTCCAGCCCCCGCTCTGTCGTTAGTTAAGTAACCTAACGGGTGATGACGGGACCTCGTGGCGAATGCGGATGGCATAAGCGTACACCATATTTTGGTTGTTTTCTGCAATGGTAGGATTAAATGATGGGACGCATTAAAAGAACTAATGCAAGAAAATAAACCAAGTAAAAGTCGATTGGAACACTTTGAAAACCACTTGGTTCTTTTCAAAACCAAACTTTTAAATGCGGAGCTTGAACCACTCCTTTTAAAAGCTATCTCGTTCCATCGATTATATCAAGTTCACTACGTTCACAGTTTCGCCAAAACCATTCGTAGCCCTCCGTCATTTCGTATGAATATTCAATAGTATTCAAGCTATGTTTGTTGACCTTCGTCAAGGCATAGTGATTGGTAGCTATTGGGTGTTTATATGTAGCATAGATAGATGCGTTGGTTTGGGACAGTCGTATTACCTTATTGACCTTCGTCAAGGGTATGTACGGGTGGGTTCAAATTAACCTGGACAATGACGGGTAGAACTTGACATGTGACTTATGATTAGTTGACCTTCGTCAAGGTCATAAGAGCATGGGGCAAAAATCCACATCGGGTTCAAAAGTACTGAAACTTGCCAGCGCTGCATACCATTTGGAGTGTGATGATTCTGGTAGGATTCCTTCAGTTTTATCACGCGATGATATTTGGATCCCGATCCTACTGTGAGTATATGCCACTCCTCGGGAACTTTCTCACTGAACGATCAATGCTATAAATCAAGTAGGTGTCTAGAAAGGTGTTAGCGGGGCTACGCTCACAGGGAAAAGAGGTTACTTAATTAAGGAACTTCGCGAAAGCGTTGGAAAACCTCCCTCGAAGTACCGACACTGGCCTGGCTGAACGGTTAAGCAAGTATTGTATGGTGAGATTGATCCTGACTAATTCTTCCTTTATGGTTTGAGAAGGGATTCGAGAGACAGTGGGAGCCATCCTGTTTAGATAAATTAAAAACCAATCTAAACTTGCAAGAGTATCATGCTAAGTGTTTTCTTCTCTCTCTCTCTTAATTACAGCGACCCAGTGACCGCACCTAGGTTACATCTAGATAATAAAATGACTGAATCTGACTGTTATGACTGGCAAAGGTCTGGCCAGATGTCCATTGCCCATGACAAGCTGGGACACCTCTTGACTGATCCAACCCCTGCCGTCTCAGGTCCAGCTTCCCCTGTCACGGATATTCATATCCATAGGACATCGGAAAAAGACTGTGCGAAAGCCAAGTGCCTCGTGTTAGCCTCAGTTGATGGTGCATACCAGAGGCAGCACGAGAAGATAGACTCAGTTTCTATCTTCCTCCATAACAAAGATTTATATGGAGAGCAATCTCGTATCGCAAGATATGAGACCTCGAACGAATTGCTTCCAGCGAGGTTGGCTATCGGGTCATCTGTAAGGGGCAACGTCCTTACAGAGACCAGCTCTTTTGAGCTCACGGACCTGAAGACCACGTTGAAGAACGGGTCAAATGCTGACTTAGTTCAACAGTCCCTACCTACTACCCTGAAGGAAACCAGGGAAGTAGAAAGAAAGGGAAGGGCAGAAGTTTCGGGAATGGATGCAGTAAAAGAGGGATGTTCCTATTGTCACGGGAATGAACATGGGCAGAAGGATTGCAGGGCTTGCAAAGCCAGCAGCCAGAATTCGAAGCATGTTGTGGCTTCGGCTTCGGGTGTGTTTGTAATAGAGAATTGTATGTCAGTTAACCCTACTTCCTGGGTATTGGATACCGGATCAGGATCTCATATCTGTAATTCGTTACAGGCTCTGAGAAACCGTAGGGTTATCAGGAAAGGTGATATGACTCTCAGGGTTGCTAACGGAGTGAGCATGTATGCTGAATCCGTAGGGGAATATCATCTAGGACTGACAACTGGGCAGATATTGATTCTGCATAACTGTTTTTATGTACCAGGTGCGACTTGTAATATCATATCTGTATCCTTAATTTCTAAAGAAGGATATGATTGTACTTTTGTAAGCGATTTAGTTAACATCCACCTAAATCAAGTTCTGATAGGGTCAGGTACATTACAAAACGGAATATACGTATTGAATCAAGCTCAGATCTTCAGTGTCCAGAACACACTTAAAAGAAAGTCTCCGGAAACAAATTAGGCTTTCTTATGACATTGTAGACTGGGTCACATTAATGAGACACGGTTGACAAAGTTACATAAAGAGGGATACTTGAATCCGTTCGAGTATCAGTCTTATGCCACTTGTGAATCTTGTCTCATGGGAAAGATGACAAAGACTCCGTTTACTGGACACGGAGAAAGAGCAAGCGAGCTCTTGGGACTCATACACAGTGATGTGTGTAGTCCAATGTCTACACATGCGCGAAGTGGTTATTCATACTTCATTACTTTCACAGATGATTTCTCTAGGTATGGGCATATCTTCTTGATGAAGCACAAATCCGAGGCCTTTGAGAAATTTCAGGAATATAAGAATGAAATTGAAAAACAAACAGGCAAAAGTATCAAGACACTGAGATCTGATCGAGGTGGTGAATACTTGAATGCCGAGTTTCTGGGCTACTTAAAAGAGAATGGAATTCTCTCTCAGCTTACTCCTCCATACACACCACAACACAACGGTGTATCGGAAAGGAGGAATCGAACCCTATTGGATATGGTTCGTTCCATGATGAGTAAGGCCGAGTTACCGCGATCTTTCTGGGGTTATACGCTAGAAACAGCTGCATATCTCTTGAACAAGGCTCCAACCAAAACTGTGCCTACCACCCCATATCAGATGTGGAGTGGGAAGAAACCCTGTCTCAAGTACCTTAAGACATGGGGATGTCCAGCTTTTGTAAAAAAGCAGCATGCGGACAAGCTCGAGGCACGCTCAGTACTGTGTAAGTTTGTAGGATACCCAAAGAACTCCAGGGGGTATCTTTTCTATTCCGCAGAGGAACAGAAGGTTTTTGTTTCTCAGCATGCCCACTTCTTGGAAACTGAATTTTTAGAAAATCAGATAAGTGGGAGCGCAATAGAATTGGAAGAAATTCCAGAACCACAAACTATTACTGAAAGCTTGAAGGAACCAGAAGTTTCAAGAGAACCAGACATCCCAGCGCCACTCCGCAGGAGTAGTAGGCAGTCTCATCCGCCCGAGAGATACTACGGTTTTCTCATAGACGGGGATAGAGAAGATTGTACTATGGATTATGGTGAGCCTACTAGCTTCCAGCAAGCCATTCAGAGCGGCGACTCGGTAAAATGGCTGGATGCAATGCGGGCCGAGATGGAGTCCATGTACACCAACAAAGTTTGGACTTTGGACTTTGCTCCAGAAGGGGTAAAACCCGTAGGCTGCAAATGGATCTTCAGAAAGAAGATTGGTGTAGATGGGCAGGTTGAAACCTATAAAGCTAGACTTGTTGCAAAGTTTTTCGTCAAAGACCTGGTTTGGACTATGACGAGACCTTTTCTCTAGTGGCTATGCTGAAATCCATTCGGATCCTTCTTGCCATTGCTGCCTTCCACGATTATGAAATCTGGCAGATGGACGTAAAGACGGCTTTCCTAAATGGAAATTTGGAAGAGTGCGTCTATATGGATCAGCCGGAGGGATTCATTCATAATGCGAGCAGCGGTAGAGTGTGCAAGTTGCTAAAGTCCATCTATGGACTTAAGCAGGCATCACGGAGTTGGAACATCTGCTTTGATGATACTGTCAAAGAATTCGACTTTATCAAAAACTCAGATGAACCATGCATTTACAGTAAGATTGTAGGGAGAACTGTGGTATTCCTCGTCTTGTACGTGGATGACATTCTCCTAATAGGAAATGATATTCCTATGCTACAGTCAGTCAAAGGATTCTTGTCGCAGAGGTTCTCCATGAAGGACCTGGGCGATGCCAACTATATTCTGGGGATCCAGATCTATCGTGATAGATCTAAGAGGATGTTGGGACTTTCACAGTCCAGGTACATTGACACCATACTGAAAAGGTTCAGTATGGAAGATTCCAAGCGCGGTAATTTACCGGCTTGTCACGGGATCACCCTCTCCAAAGAGATGTCTCCCAAGACTGATTTGGAAAGGGATCGCATGTCTATTATACCCTACGCTTCTGCGGTAGGCTCTATAATGTATGCGATGTTATGTACCAGACCAGATATAACATACGCATTGAGCGTTGTAAGCCGGTATCAGTCAAACCCAGAGGAGAAACACTGGATAGCGGTAAAGAACATTCTCAAGTAACTGAGAAGGACTAAGGAGATGTTCTTGGTGTATGGTGGAAAGACCTCCAGCTCGAGGCCTTTGCTGACTCCAGCTTCCAGAGTGACAAGGATTACTCCAAGTCCATGTCGGGTTATGTCTTTACCCTCAATAGAGGGGCGGTTTGCTGGAAGAGTTCCAAGCAGGAGACCGTTGCTGACTCAACTATAGAAGCGGAGTACATAGCTGCTTGCGATGCCGCAAAGGAAGCTGTCTGGATGAAGAAGTTCCTCACGGAGCTTCAGGTGGTTCCTACCATTGTTGATCCAATACCGCTGTATTGCGACAACAACGGAGCTATAGCTTTAGCGAAGGAACCCAGGTCCCATCAGAAGTCCAGGCACATTTTGAGGCGGTACCACCTGATCAGGGAGATCGTAGATCGCCGGGAGATCGAGGTGAAGAGAGTAAATACGGAGAACAACACTGCAGATCCACTCACGAAGGCCCTACCCCAGACTCAGTTCAAGCGGCTGATCGAGATGATAGGTCTTCGATACGCCAGTACATGGCCTTAGTGCAAGTGGGAGATTGTTAGTGTATATGCCCTAGAGGCCATTACTGTATCATACTGGCTTGTATATTACTTAATGGAAGCTTGGGATATTTACAGTTGTATTGACAGTTTTGCTCAAAATGGTAGTATGCTACTTGGTTTGTCTCTACTTCAATATGTGCATATGTTTCTTTTAGCATATCGTTTATATACATATTAGTAGAGCCCATAGGATCTTTGCTTGATTACCAGCGTTGTGATGGCAGTCATACTCGTGGGGGTTGGGTAATCCATAAGCACATCCTTATACAGGTCCCTAGTCGTAGGACTATCGAGACAGGGCATCGATACTCCGGAGTAGACTAGCGTATGCGCATCTCATCCCAACGGGGGAGACGGTCTGTTCCACAGCCGTCAGTACGTCGTACTTGAGATAGTATGCGGGTGCTCGTTAGGTTACGATTACACTGGACAGGACTCGTCGGGAACTGTTGATTGGTATTATACCTATCGTCAGTTATCAGTTCCCAGGTGACATGAGTACAGCTTAGTCCGCTGACTTGACACTGTCACTTCGCCTCGAGTGTGTTCCCACTGTACTTTGATTACTACCCTACCACGGCTCAAAGGAGTCGTGTAAACAGGTAGTAGTTGGGTGCAGTCCCGAAACACTTGGAGGCAGTGACGGTTAGACAGGATTCGTCTCTCCCGGTATTGGGGGTTGACATCGCGCTGTGTCTAGGAGAGCCATTACACGAGTAGTCCCTGGCCAGGGCAAGCGAGATATACTGGTAGGTTTCCAGTGTTATCTCAGCATGTTCTGGGTTACACTCCGACACGACTTGTACCGCTATTAGGGGACTGACGTTTACCGCCCCCTAGGCCCGCCATGCAATGTATCAGATGAACAGACCGAACTGTACGGAGACTGTCACATACAGGCTCAGTAGGAGTTCAGATGGGTTCACCTCGTCAGTCTTCTTATCGGCATCTACCTGGGGACCGTTACGTACAGCTAGTGCCGCTTGCGGTCTGTGGTTAAACCCACTGCCAGCGTAGTGTCGAGTTTTTAGAGTCCCATACAGAGAGTTATTCGCCTTTAGGCAAAATGAGTAGAGGTCGCATGTTTTTGCGATAGGGTTCGTTCACATCCGCGCACTTGTGCACGTTTGCTGTCCGGATAGCTTATACTAGCGGGCTTTGGTTTAAGCCAGATCCTACTATATGATTTGGGATTGGTTTTATCTCATTATATTCGTGTTCCTCGGATCACGGATGCGGGTGCGTATGCACAGTTGACTGAGACAGAAGGAGAGGACTTTGATTAGGGTTAATGACCATTGTCATTTTCTTAACCCTAATGCTTATGTGTGTATTATGATTAATTGATATTAGTTATATATAATTGTGCATGGTTAGGGTTGTTGACATTTTGACCATACTTGACTTGTTGACCTTGGTTGACTGTTGACCATCATCATTCCATATGAAAGATGTTCTTTGATCCTTGCAATTTTCATTTAATGTGAAATGATAATGGTCAAGTCTTGATTAAACCATGACAATCATCTTGCTAATTATCTTTTTACATAATTCACACATATATGTGAGAATGGTTCTATTATTCTCTCATTCTATCATATTGATTCTCTCTCCTCCTCTTCCTCTCTCACAAGCTCTCCCCTCTCATGTGTTGAGAAACACTTGAGCTTGAGTTAAACCTCTCCAAAGTAATCTCTACTCTCATCTAAGGTTCTAGGATTAAGACTTCTAGCACCTTAGTTACTTCTAGCTTGAAGTTGAAGCCAAAGGTTGAGGCTCTCGGGTGGATCCTTCTTCGACTAGAGAAGGCGACAAGGTGATCTCTTTCTTCCACTCCAAGGAGCAAGGAGAGAAGGACATAAAGCCCAAGGTATAATCTTTCTTCCATATAGCTAAATCTAGTTAGCTTTTAGTTAGTTTTTGTTTAGCAAAAATCCTCCTTAAGCTAGTCCATGTTGCCTAGTTCGTTAAAAATCCGATTTTTATTCCGTTTTCCGCCTCCCCGCAAGCACTAGGGTGGGAAACGTGGACTTACAGAAATTGGTGCACAACAACGGATAGTCAAAACCAAATATTTGCCGTCCGGCAAACAACCCAGGTGACTTCCTCAAATATCACCAATTACAACGAATCCCGATATAATGAGGATGATCACCCAATTCCCAATAACTTACTCCCACTCATCATCTGTAAAACCATACAGATGTGAGAATCAAACCTGGTAAATACATACCTTGGAGCAAGGGCTAATTGAGAAATCAGATTTCTTTTAACAATACACAGTGAAAATGAAACATGTAAATGTATCGAAGGGGTATCCGGGTATTCCTAGTAATGCCTCTTCCATTATCCAGATTCATGACTATAACCGTATATTTTTTTCTCATCTCTCCAAATCCCTTTATTTGTCTTTAGTCGTTACCTTCTGTACACCTTCGTTAGGCTAAATGGTTTTCTTCCTTCCCTACCGTTCAGCACCAGCCTATGGTTTGGAAGAAGACTATCCAATAAGCGTAACAGGTGTACTGTCCTAATCCTAGGAGCACTCGCAATGCGAAAGAAGGTAAAGATAACAGACAACTGAATAAATCTCATTCCTATTTCTCCTGAACCAGAATCCATCCCCGAACTGGAACAAGTTCCTTCGAGTACGTATATAACCATACGATGGAGTATCCAAATAACTGTGAATCTTCGTAATGATACGGAGTGTCCTGAAGAAATACAAAGGTGATGTAGTATTGGCGATGAAATACTTGGTTTGGTCGTGAATAGAATTCGTAATTTACTTTGCTCTCTTACTAATTCCTTTATTTGTCCTAACTTATTACCTTCTGTACACCATCGTTAGGCTAATTGGTTTTCTTCATTCCCCACCGTTCGGCACCTGCCTATGGTTTGGAAGAAGACTATCCAATTAGCGTAATAGGTGTACCGTCCTAATCCAAGGAGCACTCGCTGTAGGGTTCCTAGGCACACACTAGAGGTCTCACAAGGCATCAACCATGCCAATTTCAAATTTTACAAGTGCCGAGAAACCCTAATACGGATCGTTGACTAGATTTTAGGCGAAACATGCAACTAGTTAACAACTTAACTAAGGGAACGGAAATACAACCTTTGTAGATCCGGTCCTCCACCTCCATAGCTCCATAATGAAGTCTCCTTGCTGTCCAAATCGAATCCCGGGCTCTAGCGTCGGCTTCATCGGAGAAATGGACCGGCTTGGTCGTCGGCTTCGATGCCGAAGATGATCTACGTCGAGGCAACACAAGATCAAGCTCCAACTTCACCAAGTCATGAAACTTGTGAAGAAAACACCCTATACTACTTGGCAAGTGGTAGAGGATGAAGAAATAGGAAGTGGGTTCACTTTAGAATTGGATTTCTCACTCTTTTTCTCAAGTTGCCATTGATGGAGGCAAGCTTTCTTCATTGTTGAAGAAGGAGAAGAAGAAGAAGATCATATGATAAGTATTATCTCAAATAGAAAATAAAAGGAATACTTATCATATAGCAACCATGGTCAAGTGTAGAGAATGAACTAGGGTTAAATGGAATGGTTAAGGTTAAGCATGAAAACAAAAAAGGTCACTTAGTCAAAGTTTCATGAAGCTTCAACTAGCAAACAAAGAAAGCCTCCATTCATTTATTTTGCAAAAATAAATAAACAAAATAAATGAATAAGTAAATCAAAACCCTAACCATTACACAACCATGGTTTAATCATACACTTAACAAAGTATGCATGTATCATCAAACATGATACAAACAAGTGAGAAAATCCTTTTAAAGTGAACCTATACTAGTTAATGCAAAGTAATATATCAAATATATAATTATACATTAAATCATTAAATCAACACTTGATTTAACGATCCGGTCATATCGCATATGACCGACTAATATCCAATGTATCGGCTTATCGAATCAATCCTCGATTCGATAACTAGGTTATATCGCATACAACCAATCGATACATTTATCGCGGGAATAGAATACGGTATCACATATACGCATTATTCTCGGTCCCGCACATATCTCATATGCGCTCCTATTTCGTTTCGCTTGAGCCAGGAAACCTCTGTGTAGGACTCTAAAGACTCGTCAATACGCCGGCAGTAGGTGATGATCATATCAAACACCCACAAGCCGCAAGCGGTCTGCTAAACGTAACGGCCACCCGGGTATTGAGCGATCAGAAGATCGACGAGCAAGCCCGTTCACTCCTGTGAATCCAACCAGTAACACTTACCGTACAGTCCGGTCTGTTCGTCTGATATGTCGCATATCTCGCCTAGGGGTGGTAAACGTCAGACCCCAATAGCTCGATAAGTCGTGTCGATATGAGGTCTATAACAATTCGAGAAACTACTGGTAACACTTACCGATATATCTCAGCAACCCTGACCAGGGATTTCCGGTTATAGCCAATCGTACACAGCGCAACATCAACTCCCTATACCGGGAGAGACGAATCCCCTCCTATCGCTCATTGCCTCCATGTGATTCGGGACTGTACCCAAAAACCACCGTTTTGCACGCCCTCTTAGACGTGGTAAGGTGGAAATCAAAGCACAGTGGGAATCACACAAGACTCTATGACGATCTCGGGTCAACAGACTACTCTGTACCAGTGTCACCAGAGAACTGCCATCTGACGTAAGGTATAATACCATCTAGGAGTTCTCGGCGAGTCCGTCCAGTATACCCAGTCTCCACTGAGCACCCGTATATCATCTCTGATGTCAAACACTAATGGATATGGGATCATCCATCGCCCATCTATATGGGTCAAGAAGGTATACGCTAGTCTACTCTAGTATATTGATGCCCCGTCTCGATACACCCACGACTAGGGAGCTTGAAGGATGTACTTATGGACTACCATGTCCCCACTAGTATGATCCGCATCATAGTCCAGGTAGTCAAGTATTCATCCTAAGGGCTTTACCAACATGTAACAGAGAAACAATCAGTGTACACGTTAAGGTAAAGAGTAACCAGATAGCATACTATCATGTCGAGCAAGAAAGTCCTCCCTATATATGTCCCAGCATCCACTACAATATACATCCTATGTACAGTAATGGCCTCTAGGGCATACATATAACTAACACTCGCAACCTGAGAGAAGGTAAAAGTAAAAGACAACTGAATAGTCCTATTCGTTTTCTCCAGAACCGGAAACCATCCTCGAATCTGAAACAAGTTCCTTTGAGTTCGTATATAACCATACGATGGTTTTATCCAATGGAAGTGGACGTTCGTAGTAATACGGGGTGTCCTGGAGAAAAGGGTAAAAGTAGGAGTGGCAATGGGGTATGCAACTCAGACAATCCAAAAGCCAGTGTTATAAGAAGGTTCGGTCAACTTGGTCACTGAGTCATAGTCTAGGGTCGGGTTATGGTCGCTGCCAAAGAGAGAGAGAGAGAAAAGAAACACTCAGCGTGCACTCTAACCTAGATCAGAATGGTTATCACTTTATCTAATTAGGAAACCTCCCACTGTATCGTCAAATTCTCCTCCAAACCTGAAAGAAGAATTAGTCGGGATCACCCGAGGAGTAAACCAACTCATCAGTGGGAATCGGGATCCAACTATCATCGCATGATAATGTGATGGAATCCACTCACATTATCACACTCCAGAAGATATGCGCATATCTGGCAAGTTTCAGTTTCTTTAGAAACTCCCGATGTAATTTTTACCCCATGCTCTTATGACCTTGACTTTGGCCAACAAATCATAAGTCACATGTCAAGTTCTACCCGTCATTTTCCAGGTTAATTTGAACCCACCCGTACCTACCCTTGATTTTTGCCAACAAGGCAGTACGACCGTCCCAAACCAACGCATCTATCTATGCAACAGAAAAGTAACAAATAGCTACCATACACTATACCTTGACTTTGGCCAACAAACATAGCATGAATACTAAGTGCCCCCCGTCTGAAATGACGGAGGGCTACGAATGGTTTTTGGCGAAAAACCTTTAACGTAATGAACTTGATATCGTTGAAGGAACCAGATAGCCTTTTATAAAAATATAGTGACGAAAACCTTTGCTAAAGAGGTCACTCCCGGTGAAGGGATCTCGGCTCTTTCCCCGTAGAATGAGGTGCAGCATATTCCAACTGAATACCACGATGTAAAGCAAAAAGGCAATCGGCTATAATGAAATTATTACCCTGACGCAAACTTTTGTCCAAGAGGTCACTCCCGGTGAAGGGATCTCGGCCCTTGCCTCGTCGACTGAGGCGCTGGATATTTATAACCGAATACCACTGTCCAAAACAAAAGAGAACGTCCTTACAATAACAGCTTTTTGAAAAATGTTCCAACAATATCAGAATAGGTTTGTTTAGCTTGCATTGATCCGAATCAATGCAGTCCCATCAATTGATCACACCAATAAAGAACGAAAATACGATGTACGTATATGCTATCCGCATTCGCCACTGGGTCCCGTCATCACCCGTTAGGTTACTTAACTAACGACAGAGCGGGGACTGGACTAGCGCGGGTGTAAAACATATACAATATCTACTAGTATATATATCAATATATAATAATCGCTCAAGGTGTGATAAAATGCAACATCACAGAAATGTGATAAGCATCACAGAACAATACAGATAATCTGGGATCCCCGGGTTTCATAGAGCCACTACTGAAAGCCGACGTTCCCCTGGTCGTGTGGATAGCCTGTGCAATAAAATTCTAGACCCCTACGGGCACGACAAGTTACCCGCCAAAACCTGAAGCGAGGTAGCTCCCTTCAACAAAGTGAATGGACCACCCATCACTTCACAGAATCCGGCAACCTGAGCACCCCCTCTTTGGGTCATCTTATACCCCCTACGAGTGCGGCGAATAGCCCGCCAATTCTAGAGTAAAGCCCCCTCCGTCTCAAAGTCATGAGATGCGGACTCGTTGCCCTCTAGAACCCGGCTATCCGTACACCCCACCGCAGGGCAATCCTAGTACAGAAAGTAAAATATTTACAAACAAGCAGTGACGGCAGTCCGCATGTCGGACGCTCGTCCCGCAATATCAAATGTACAAATACAACCAAACTGTTCTACCATTGCAACCAGGCTATCCACCACGACAAATCCGCAACATCACAGCACAACACAGAACATCAACGTGAATGTCACGTTCGCAAATCCGTCTAAAAGAACTATAACAATTAGACAGGATTTACCGATCAAATGGTATTCACGGTCGCAGATATAATGTAAATACTGTGAACTAACATGTTTAAAATTTTCGATCGACAAAAATTTCCGAAGTGGGCCCCAAGTATAATACCCAGTACTCAAAATAATCTGGGCCCAAAATAAAATTACCAGAAATCACATTTCCAAGATTAAGATCACTATAGAAACTTTGGAGCAGAGAGGCCACTAAATGGCGGCGGAACCGCGGCCAAAACATGGGTATGGCCGCGGTTCCGCGGCTATACTGTAGCATCTTGCTACCAATGTTTCCCAGATGTCTTAAAAAACCCTGCACGTATTTCTGCAATACTCCAAATAATTTTTAGACCACAAAAATAATTCGACAGAAACAGATAAATTGGAAATCCAGTTTTTTGAAATTTTCGTTCGATCGAAATTCTAAACACGTTAGAGCAAACTAGTAAAGGTTAATGACGTGGCTTTGATACCATGTAAGTCTACGGTAGCGTCCCGGCCGTCTGTCCGAGGCCAAAATGCGGAAACAAAAACTTTTTCTTAACTTGAAACTGGCGCTATCGTATATTTTTTCCCGAATCGAACCATTAACCTATAACTAGCTAACTAGAGAAGGGTTGGAAAAGCTATACCAATCGATCCGTGTCGTTCGGTCTTTGGCCACCATCCCAAGCTTTTCGCGGCATCTCCGGTCTCGATCTCCTCGTCGGAAAGGGCACCACATCACCGAGTCTTTTTACGGGCTCCCACCTCTGAACCGAGACAACTCGGACACGAAGTCCGCTAGCCGACGTGTCCAAGGTTGCTGTAGAATATACGTAGAACAGTTTGTCTCGAGGTTGAATCGAAGTTGCCATTGGATAAAGAAATGCGGGCATAAGAATTTGGCATGAAGAAAACCTTGCTGGAAAATGAACTTGCTCTAAATGAGCTCGGCCCAAAAAGAAATGGGGATTTGTGCCCTGTGGATTTGAGCTTGGCCATCAAAAAAAAATGTGTTCACTGTGGAATCTCTCATGTAGGAATAGTCTTGAACAATTATTCATCAACACAAAAAAAAAATCCCTTACTCTCACAAAGCAACAGCACACACATAAGGTGGGGGAGGGGCCCACGAAAATGCATGCTGGAAATGCACAGCCACTTTTCCAAAAGAAAACTCAATGCACTCACAATGAAATGCCAAATGTCAAAGCAAGCACTCACAAAAGCATGCAAGCTGCCACCTCACCCCATGAGTCATGAAACCTTCATGCAAAGCCATGCATGCACTAATGAATTCCCAATGCAATGCCCACTGCCACAAATACAAACGAAACTGCCAAGGAAAAATTAGCCAAGGAATAAGGCAGCACTAGGAAAAGAATCAGCCCAACAAAAAGATAACTTGTCATTAAACCAAATGTTTAAAGACAAGAAACGAAATGGAAATGGCAACTTCAAAAAGCGATCCCGTAATAAATTATGGGATAACCCCGCAACTGTATATACATACCCGCATTTGTATTCCGACCGAATACAAATACAATGAGACAAAATCTACACAGTATAATACTAGGATCCGGTTTAAACCAAAGCCCGCTAGTATTATCCGTCCGAACCATGACATGTATACATGTGCACGCGTATGTTCGAACCCTGCCATAAATCCATACGGCCTCTACAACGTTTCGCCCGAAACTTGAGAAACTGTCTGTGAGGGACTCTAAAGACTCGTCAATAGTTTGGCTGTGGATTTAACCACTAGCACGTCAGAGGTATTAGCCATACATAACGGGCTATCAGGTATTGACCAAAAGGGAAGTCGATGAGCGAACTCATCCTGACACCCTACTGAGCCTGTCAGTGACAATATTCGTACAGTCCGGTCCGTTCGTCTATGAGTATCGCATGGCGGGCCTAGGGGGTTGGTAAAAGTCAGACCCCCAAAAGCGGTACAAGTCGTGTCGGAGTGTAGCCCAGAACACGCTGAGATACTACTGGAATACCTACCAGTAAATCTCCTGCCTTGGCCAAGGATTTCGTGTAATGGCTCTCCTAGACACAGCGCGACCTCACCCCCAATATCGGGAGAGACGAACCCCTGCCGATCCGCTCACTGCCTCCATGTGGCTCGGGACTGTACCCAACTAAATCATGTTTGCACGACTCCTTTGAGCCGTGGTAGGGTAGTAATCAACACACAGTGGGAACTCACACGAGACAAATGACGATTTCAGGTCGATGAACTAACCTGTACACATGTCACCAGGGAACTGCTATCTGACGTCAGGTATAATACCAACTAGCATGTTCCCGGCGAGTCCTGTCCGGTGTACTCATAATCCAATGAGCACCTGTATATATCTTAGGTGAATCAACTAACACCAATGGCTTGTGAGACCGGCCACCGCCCCTCGTCGGGGCCTCGATTGTATACACTAGTCTACTCTGGAGTATCGATGCCCTGTCTCGAAAACTCCCACGACTAGGTACCTTTTAAGGATGTGCTTATAGACCCCAGCTCCCACGTATATGATCGCCATCATACTGCTGGCAGTCAAGCAAGAATCCTAAGGGCTCTATCAACGTGTAATAGCGACCTGTAAGGTCACCTAAAGTAGTACATGATGATAAAAATAAACCAGATAGCATACTATCATCTTGAGTAAGACTGTATTACCGGTATAGGTCCTCCCTTAATCATTGCAATCACGTGCCTGTGATCCAATAATTGATTTTGAGGGCACTATATCCAATAGCAGTCACACTAGTGGGGGCTGGGTAGTCTACAAGCACATCCTTTTTCAGGTCCCTAATCGTAGGATTATCGAGACAGGGCATCGATACTCCAGAGTAGACTAGTGTATACGCTTCTCATCCCAGCAGGGGAGATGGTCTGTCCCACAGCCATTAGTACGTTGTACTGGAGATAGTATGCAGGTGCTCGTTGGGTTACGGGTACACCGGACATGACTCGCAGGGAACTGTTGGTTGGTATTATACCCGTCGTCAGTTAACAGTTCCCAGGTGACATGAGTACAGCATAGTCCATAGACTTGACACTGTTGTTTCTCCTCGAGTGTGTTCCCACTGTTCTTAGATTGCTACCCTACCACGGCTCGACTGAGTCGTGCAAACAGGTAGTAGTTGGGTGCAGTCCCGAAGCACTTGGAGGCAGTGGTGGTTAGAAAAGATTCGTCTTTCCCGGTATTGGGAGTTGATATCGCGCTGTGTTTGGAGAGCTATTATGCAAGGTCCCTGGCCAGGGCAAGCGAGATTTACTGATAGGATTTCCAGTAGCTTCTCAAGATATAATGGGCTTCACTCCGACATGACTTATACCGCTTTTAGAGGACTGATGCTTGCCACCCCCTAGGCCCGATATGCGATAGTCTTAGACGAACAGACCAGACTGTACGGAGATTGTCATATCAGACTTAGTAGGAGTTCGGATGGGTTTCCTCCTCGACCTTCTAATCGACAACTGCCTGGGGACGGTTACGTACAGCTAGTACCGCTTGCGGCCTGTGGTTAAACCCACTGCCGGCGTAGTGTCGAGTCTTCAGAGACCCACACAGAGGGTTTCCCTGCTTTAGGCGAAACGATATAGAGGTCGTATGGTTTTACGACAGGGTTCGGACATATACGTGTACTTGTGCACGTATGATGTTCGGACAGATTAAACTAGCAGGCTTTGGTTTAAGCCAGATTCTAGTATTGGATTATTGGATTTGTGCAGCTCAGTATATCCGTGTTTTTCGGATAGGAGGGGCATTCTCGTAATTACTCGAGAAGCTTCTAGAAGAAAGGCGACTCATTTAGTTTTAATTCATTTATGAATTAAACTAAATGGGGTGGAGAGCTTATGTGTTATTATCATTAATTGCATCATGACTCATGAGATGATTCATCTCAAGAATTAAATGAAGCATGGATGATATTTGTGCAAGATATTTTGTTATGCTTCATATAATTCAAAGTGAGAAGGGTTCAATTCATAATTAACAAACACACACTCTCTCCTCAAGCTCTCCTCTTCTTAAACCTAACTCTAATCCACTCATGTGTTTAGATCCCAAGGGTTAGTAAGACTAATAGATCCTTAATCCACTTCTATATCTTCTAGGTCGCTTGGATTAGCAATCCTAGGCATTTAGTTACCTCAATTTAGAGGTTAAAGCTTGGAGAAAGAACTCTGGGATGGATCTTCTATTACATCGAGGAGGCCGACGAGGAGATGAACAACAAGAATAAGAAGGACTAGTATCTTGAGGTATAATCATCTATCATAGTAGTTTAGCACTTTTAGATAGTTTGTTAGTTAGGGTTTAGCAAAGATCCGTAAAATTAGTCGATGTTACCTTGAACAAAAATGATTGTTTTACCTATTCCGCCTCCCCGCATCTTGTGGGGTGTGTAACTTCGACTTACAGTAGAATCAGAGCCAGGCTAAACCATAACTAACATGTTAGCAAAGTCTTTAGAAATTCGATCGCAAAATAATCCCGAAAAAACGACGTTTTCACTAAGTTTCTGCCGATTTTAAATTGGGGTCTAAAAATTTTTCAGGGACCCTTAAAAATACAAGCAAGGTTTTCTAAGAATTGTGAAGAAATTTGGGATCGTGACTCGTCCAAACCACCGCGGAACCGCGACCGATCTAAGTGATCCACGGCAGATCCGCGACCGAGTTGACACCGAGTCTACCCAAATTTGCTCAGTTATTCTTCTGTGTTGATATTGTATTTTCTGGGATGTTTTGTTTCTGCTCAGGTTTTATGTGCACAGAGAATTGTTTGGAGTAGATTCATATATGTTGCTTGATCGATATTCTAAGAACTTTGGCTAACTGGATTATATCTGTGTTGTGATTAATGTGTTCATAAACCTCTCCGAACTGCTAGTATGTCGGTTAGCAGGGGGTTGCACATTTCTATATTACTGGTTTGTGAATGTGAACTTGTTGGATTGTCGTGAATAAATAGCCGGGGATGTGAGACGGGTGTTTCTTTCATTCAAATGTAAATTGTAATTTGTTGTAAAATTCTTTTGCGGGGCACATCCGGGTTGAGGTTGTAGCCACCGTTGTATTATTTCATTTACTGTTCTCTGCTCTTAGGATAGACCCAAGGTGGGGTGCACAAACTACCGGGTACTTTGAAGTGTTTAGTGGCCTACTCACGTCGTTGAGGGAGACCGCTTCACTTCGGGTATTTGACGGGTAGTTTGCCGTACCCGTAGGGGTCTAGGGTAGGGTTTTGGCCATTTATCGCGACTGTGTAATCCGTCATTCTTTGCAAGCTCAAAGGAAATGCGGATTCCTAAAAAATCCAATATGTTCATCTGTGATCTAGAATGCCTATTATTGCGTCTGACGAATGTACATTATCTATATATGATATCTATAAGGCGTTACTCATGTTTTGCATCCGCGCTAGCCCAGCCCCCGCTCTGTCGTTAGTTAAGTAACCTAACGGGTGAATGACGGGCCCAGTGGCGAATGCGGATGGCATATGAGGACGTTGTATTTTCGTTATTTTCTGCAATGATAGGTTAATTGATTAGATATATTATTTTAATGCAAAGAAAATAAACCAAAGTTGAATCGTTGGAACAGTTTAAAAGAAACCACTCGGTTATTTTAAAACAAAAGATTTTTTAATTGCGGAGCTTAAACCACTCCTTTTAAAAAGCTATCAGGTTCCTTCGATCATATCAAGTTCACTACGTTCACGGTTTCGCCAAAACCATTCGTAGCCCTCCGTCATTTCATTTGGGTATTGAGTAGTATTCAAGCAATGCATTTTGACCAACGCCAAGGCATAGTGTTTGGTAGCTGCTGGGTATTCATCTGTTGCATAGATAGATGAGTTGGTTTGGGACAGTCGTACTGCCATTTGGCCAACGTCAGGGCTATGTACGGATGGGTTTAAATTAACAAGATAATGATGGGCAGAACTTGACGTGTGACTTATGACATTTTGACCAACGCCAAGGTCATAAGAGCATGGGGCAAAAATCCATATCGGGAGTTTCTAAAGAAACTGAAACTTGTTAGAGATGCATACCATTTGGAGTGTGATAATTTTGGTAGGATTCCTTCAGCTTTATCACACGATGATATTTGGATCCCGATCCTACTGTGAGTATATGCTACTCATCGGGAGATTCTTTCAATTAAACGATCAATGCTATAAACCAAGTAGGTGTCGAGAAAGGTGTCAGCGGGGCTCGCCCCCAGGGAAAAGAGGTTATTTAATTAAGGAACTTCGCGAAAGCGTCGTAAAACCTCCCTCGAAGTACCGACACTTGCCTGGCCGAATGGTTAAGCAAGTATTGTACAGTAAGAATAGTCCTGACTAGTTCTTCCTTTTTAGTTTGAGGAGGGATTCGAGAAACAGTGGGAACTATCCTGTTTAGATAAACTAAAAACCACTCCAAACTTGCAAGAGCATCATGCTAAAGTGTTTCCTCTCTCTCTCTCTCCTAATTGCAGCGACCCAGAACATGACAAGCCTTAAGTTATTATTAGATAAAAATATTTTGACAGGGCCAAACTATAAAGATTGGTTCCGGAATGTCAAGATGGCTATTACCTGTGACAAATTGGGCTATGTCCTTACTACTAAGGCCCCTGACGTCTCAGGTCCTAAATCCAGTGTCGCGGATAAGGAAATCCGCAAGACCTGGGAGTTAGACTACGCGAAGGTCAAGTGCATCGTGCTTGCCTCTATGAATAATGAACATCAGAGGAGGCACGAGAATATGGATCTAGAATCCATATTTCTCCACACCAAAGAACTGTATGGAGAGCAATCTCGTATAGCTAGATACAAGACTGTTAGTTATATGTATGCCCTAGAGGCCATTGCTATACATAAGATGTATATTGTAGTGGATGCTTGGACATATATAGGGAGGACTTTCTTGCTCGACATGATAGTATGCAATCTGGTTGCTCTTTACTTTAACGTGTACAATGATTGTCTCTCTGTTACATGTTGGTAAAGCCCTTAGGATGTGTACTTGACTACCTGGACTATGATGCGGATCATACTAGTGGGGACATGGTAGTCCATAAGTATATCCTTCAAGGTCCCTAGTCGTGGGTGTATCGAGACGGGGCATCGATATACCAGAATAGACTAGCGTATACCTTCTCGACCCATACAGATGGGCGATGGATGATCCCATATCCATTGGTGTTTGACATCAGAGATGATATACGGGTGCTCAGTGGAGACTGGGTACACTGGACGGACTCGCCGAGAACTCCCAGATGGTATTATACCTCACGTTAGATGGCAGTTCTCTGGTGACACTGGTACAGGTTAGTCTGTAGACCCGAGATCGTCATAGAATCTTATGTGATTCCCACTGTGCTTTGATTTCCACCTTACCACGTCCAAGAGGGCGTGAAAAACGGTGGTTTTTAGGTACAGTCCCGAATCACATGGAGGCAATGAGCGATAGGAGGGGATTCGTCTCTCCCGGTATAGGGGGTTGATGTTGCGCTGTGTTCGATTGGCTATAACCGGAAATCCCTGGCCAGGGTTGCTGAGATTTACTGGTAAGTGTTACCAGTAGTTTCTCGAACTGTTATAGACCTCATATCGACAAGACTTATCGAGCTATTAGGGTCTGACGTTTACCACCCCTAGGCAAGATATGCGACATATCAGACGACGAGACCGGACTGTACGGTAAGTGTTACTGGTTGGATTCACAGGAGTGTGAGCGGGCTTGCTCGTCGATCTTCTGATCGCTCAATACCCGGGTGGCCGTTACATTTAGCAGACCGCTTGCTGCTTATGAGTGTTTGATATGATCATCACCTGCTGCCGGCGTATTGACGAGTCTTTAGAGTCCTACACAGAGGTTTCCTGGCTCAAGCGAAACGAAATAGGAGCGCATATGAGATATGTGCGGGACCGAGAATAATGCGTGTATGTGATACCGTATTCTATTCTCGCGATGAATGTATCGATTGGTTGTATGCGATATAACCTAGTTATCGAATCGAGGATTGATTCGATAAGCCGATACATTGGATATTAGTCGATCATATGCGATATGACCGGATCGTTAAATCAAGTGTTGATTTAATGATTTAATGTTTAATTATATATTTGATATATTACTTTACATTAACTAGTATTTGTTCACTTAAGATGGATTTTCTCACTTGTTGTGCACATTGTATATGTGATATATTTTTGTGCACTTGATTGTATCATGTTTGATGATACATGCAAACTTGGGTGTGTATGATTAAACCATGGTTATGTTAATGGTTAGGGTTTTGATTTAATTAATTAATTATTTATTTATTTATTCTTTTTGGAAAAGATGAAATGGTGGCTTTATTTTTCTTTCTTTGCTTGAAGCTTCTTGAAGCTTCAAAGCATCTTTGAAAGTCCACCACTTTGTCTTCATCCTAAACCTAACCATTATACCTAACCCTAGTTTATTATCTACACTTAACCAAGGTTGCATTATGATAACTTCACTTGATTTATCATTTGAATGATTATTCTTATGATATTCTTTTTCTTCTTCTTTTTCTTCAAGAAGAAAGAAGCTTGCTAGCTTCAATGGTGACTTGAGTAAAAGAGTGAGAAATCCAATTCTAAAGTGAACCCACTTCCTATTTCTTCATCCTCTACCACTTGCCAAGTAGTATAGGGTGTTTTCTTCACAAGTTTCATGACTTGGTGAAGTTGGAGCTTGATCTTGAGTTGCCTCGACGTAGATCATCTTCGGCATCGAAGTCGACGGCCTAGCCCGATCATTTCTCCGATGAAATCAACACTAGAGTCCGAGATCCGATGATCGCAGCGAAGGGACATCGTCATGGAGCTATGGAGGTGGAGGACCGGATCTACAAAGGTTGTAGCCCCTTTCACTTTAGAGTTAAGTTGTTTGCTCGCATTTGTTATCGCCTAATCTCTAGTTAACGATCTAGTTAGGGTTTCTCGGCACCGGAAAATTTTGAATTTGGCATGGTCGATGCCTTGTGGAACCTCATTAGTATGCCTATGAACCCTACAGTGGTATCAGAGCCTAGCTAGAGCCTTAGGCGATGTGTAGACGATGTTAGAAACCCGATCGAACCCGAAACCCTAATCCGAGACCACTCTCTGTACATTTTCTGAAAATGTGGATTTTTCCAAATTAAAAATAGCCAAAAAATTCAGCAGGGGTTTGTAGGAATTACTGTGAAATTCATGGGCCCAATTCCATTAAACCGCTGCAAAACCGCGGCCGTACCCTACCTTGGGCGGCGGTTCCACGGCAATATAGTGGCTTTTTCCTACTTTGTTTGCACAGTAATCTCTATTTATAGTTGCTGTATTTTATGGGAATTTTTAATCTATACTCTACATTTGAGTTTTCTAGGATGTATTGGGGACTCGATGATTCGATCGGATCATTTAACTTTGTCTATGTGTTTTTCTGGATAATTTTTGAATATGTTAAAAAGTTCGACCGGATTTAAATACCCAATTTTTCCCCTGCCGGGAAATTTCCAAGTGTTGGATTTTTCCGTAGTTTAATGACGTTCTAAGTAGTGCATGTAATGCGATGGTCTCTCTAGAAGACAACAAACCTTAACTCGATTATGTGACCGTCTTGAACTGCCCTTTGAACCTTCGGGTTTGGGGCAGTACGGCGTGCCACATGTGAGGCGTTGGTTTGACCCTTCTATGGCTGGACCGTTGGTACTGAGGCATGAACTGGATGTTTTTAAACCTATTTCATGTATTGAGCTGTTTCGGGAAAACTTGAGTTTTTGAATGTTCGATCGGAAAATTTAACATTTTCTATTTATCTGGAATGGGATACAACACTTGGAAACCACAAGAAATTATGAGATAACTGATTTGAATGTTATAAACATAGCAGTTTAGTCTCACTTGATCGGTTTCCATGGAATTTTGATGCGATCAAAAGTCCGTCGCAATCACGTAGCGTACGCGGATACTCGCCGGATAAACTTAATAGATAGCCACGCCCCATAGCCCCGACCAAATGACTGTAGGAGAACCTCGTCGCCGAAAGCATCCGTTCGGGTGCTCGCGGTAGCGGTGTTCCGCCTTGGTGCACTTAGTCGACGGTATCGGGGGTGCGACCGTCTACTAAAGTTTGCGACGAGCATCCGATCAAAATGTCAGGAATCTTGTTGAATTGTCCGACATGTTATTGAAAAGTGTTTTCGATAATGAGACTGAAATGCGGGGTTTATAATTGTTAGGCATGCGATGTCTAAAGAATTCATTTGATTAGGCATGTGATGTCTAAGGAGGTTGCGGATTCCAACTGTTGTAGTTTTACACTTTCTTTTCTGCGACCGTAAGTGTAATATGTGATATCGCCGGTTTCGTTGCTATATGCCAACGACAATTGGGATACGCATGTTTACTTACGTTGATGACATGTGATGTTATGTGTTGCTGGATATGTTATATTGGATCGTCGTGTTTGAATAGCCGGGTTTTTTTTATGTGAGATGGGTGTTTTTCATTTTCATTCATGTAAAAACTTGTATGTAATATTCTTTTATTGGGGCACTTCCAGGTTGCGGAAGATGTCACCCATTGTATATTATTTACTTTTCCGCACTAGGATAGACCCAAGGAGGAGGGCACAAGTAACCGGGTTCTGGAGTCCAGTGGGAGGCCAACTTGAGGAGTCGAGTCCGGGTCTCCTAACTCTAGAATTGGTAGGGTTGCTTGCCACTCTCGTAGGGGTCTAGGGGTGTGGGTTTGGCTACTCATCGCGACCGTGGAATACGTGTTTTATACTGGCTCGTATTGAAAACACGGACGTCCTAGTATATCCAATGTTTCATATGATTCTTTTGTTGCGATATCTGTGATGTGATCATTTGATGTACTGTGATAAATACTATATATAGTGTTGCGCCACGGCAGCGCCCTGGCCGTCTTACCGAGACCAAAATGCGGAATCAAAAATTTTCCTTACTTGGAAACTGGCGCTACCGCGGACAATAAAACCTGGATCGTTAACCATTAACCTATACTAGCTATCAAGAGAAAGGAAGAGAAGTATACCGAATGATCCGAGTCCTCCGGTCTTCTCCTCGCCGTCCCGATCTCCCGCGGAAAGTCTTGTCTCCATATCGTCGCCTCCTCACCGGAAGGGCACCACATCGCCTGCGTCTTTTACGGGCTCCCGCCTCAATACCGAGGCAACTCGGGCATGAAGCCGGCAACTCGACATGCCCAAGAATTGCTGTAGAATGTAGTGTAGAAACTTTGTCTCTTGGAGTTTATGTAGTTGCCATTGATGGATGGAGGAAGAGGTAAAGAAAATTGGTGCTTTCAATTTTCTAGCAAGAAGAAGATGAAAATGAACTCACTCATCCTTTTTCTCTCAAGTGATTTCAACCATATTGTAATGAGAATGGTGGAGGAAAGAATACAAAAACCACAACCTTAGAAGGAAGGTAATGGTAGTAAAAGCAAGTGGTGACCATAGCCAAAAACATCATGATAACAAAACTCACATCAACCATTCTTATCACTTCTAATCACATAAAGCAAATGAGGTGATGGAAAAAGAATATAATCATGAAGGAAGTATCATGAAGCCATCATATGCAAGAAAACCCCTCCACAAAATGTAATTTGCAAAACTGCAAATTACCCCCTCCATCGGAAAAGTCCGGCCGGGAAAGAACAAAGGAAAACCGGCCGGAACGGAATGCAAACTGGCAACTCCAGAAAACTGGTCCCGTAATAAATTACAGGAAAACCCCAATACTGTGCATACACACCCGCATCTGTATTCCGTCCGGATACAAATGCAATGAGACAAAATCTACACTGTACTATACTAGGATCCGGCTTAAACCAAAGCCGGCTAGTAAAATCCGTTCGATCCTGATCCGTGCAATACCGCACGTATCTGATCGAACCCTGCCATATATCCAAACGGCCACTAGTACAAACCGTCCGATCCTGATCCGTGCAATACCGCACGTATCTGATCGGACCCTGCCATATCTCCATACGGCCTCTACAGCGTTTCGCCCGAAAGCTGAGTAACTGAAAGTGTGGTGGACTCTAAAGACTCGTCAATACTATGGCTGTGGATTTAACCACTAGCACGTCAGAGGTATAAGCCAATACGTGACGGGCCACCAACTATTGACCAAAAGGGACGTCGATGAGCGAACTCATCCTGACACCCTACTGAGCCTGTCAGTGACAATATCCGTACAGTCCGGTCCGTTCGTCTACGAGCATCGCATGTCGGGCCTAGGGGGTTGGTAAAAGTCAGACCCCCAAAGGCGGTACAAGTCGTGTCGGAGTGAAACCCAGAACACCCTGAGATACTACTGGAATACCTACCAGTAAATCTCCTGCCTCGGCCGAGGGCTTTGTGTAATGGCTCTCCTAGACACAGCGCGACCTCACCCCCAATACCGGGAGAGACGAACCCCTGCAGATCCGCTCACTGCCTCCATGTGGCTCGGGACTGTACCCAACTAAAACCTGTTTGCACGACTCCTTTGAGCCGTGGTAGGGTAGTAATCAAAGCACAGTGGGAACTCACACGAGACAAATGACGATCTCAGGTCGATGAACTAACCTGTACACATGTCACCTGGGAACTGCTATCTGACGTCTGGTATAATCCCAACTAGCAGGTTCCCGGCGAGTCCTGTCCGGTGTACTCATAACCCAATGAGCACCTGTATACATCTTAGGTGAACCAACTGACACCAGTGGCTTGTGAGACCGGCCACCGCCCATCGTCGGGGTCTCGACTGTATACACTAGTCTACTAATGGAGTGTCGATGCCCTGTCTCGAAAACTCCCACGACTAGGGACCATTTAAGGATGTGCTTATAGACCCCAGCTCCCACGTATATGATCGCCATCATACTGCTGGCAGTCAAGCAAGAATCCTAGGGGCTCTATCAGCGTGTAATAGCGACCTGTAAGGTCACCTGAAGCAGTACACGATGATAAAGGTAAACCAAATAGCATACTATCATCTCGAGTAAGACTGTCGTCCCGGGATAGGTCCTCCCTCAATCATTGCAATCACGTGCCTGTGATCCAATAATTGACTCTGAGGGCACTATCTCCAACATATAGTATATATGATATATTATATAGACGTTACTTATGTTTTACACCCGCGCTAGCCCTGTCCCGCTCTGCCGTTAGTTACCTAACCTAACGGTGCACGAGGGGACATCGAGACGAATGCGGATGGCATAAGTGTACGTCGTATTTATCTGTGATGTTTAGATAACTTAAATGATGGGACTTCATTAATATGATTAATGAAAATAAAAGAAATCTAAAAGATGTTGTGGAATCGAATTTTCAAAAACAGGTAGCTACAGTTCTTGCTTTGCATCGCGGTGTTCCTTATAGAACATCCTGTACCTTATTCGATAAGGAAAGGACCGAGATCCCTTCACCGGGAGTGACTCCTTTAGCAATAACTGGTAGATGCTACAACCACCGGTTTGTCTTTTGATTGCTTATATAGTTTTTGCTTTACACAGCGATATATATGATATATCCCGCACCTCATTCGACGAGGAAAGGGCCGACGATCCCTTCACCGGGAGTGACCCCTTTAGCAAAACTAGAAAAGCCTCAAAAACACTCCATTTTAAAATCATTTGATTCTACAACGTTATCAAGTTCTTTACGCAATAGGTTTTCAGAAAAACCTGTCGTAGCCCTCCGTCATTTCAGATAAGTACTGGTTAGTATTCGTGCTGCGGTAGTTTGGTATTCGTCAAGGCGTAGTGTACGGTAGCTAACTAGTATTTATCTGCTTATGCATATGATGCAGATTGGATTAGGGTATTCGTACGGCGTTGTTTGGCATTCGTCAAGGGTCGTGCGGGTGGGTTTAATTCAATCAAGAAATGTACGGGTTGAACTTGACTAGTGGACTATGGGTTGTTTGGCATTCGTCAAGGTCATAGAACACTAGGGGCAAAATATTATCGGGAGTTTCAAGTGTTGAAATTTGCAATGAGATTGCATACCTTCTATGAGATAGTTGGATCCCGATACCCACTGCGAGTAATTGTTACTCCTGGGAGAGTTTTACAAATTACAATTAGCCGATCAAGTAGGTGTCTAGAAAGGTGTCAACGGGGTTACGCCTCTGGGAAAACGAGGTTTACTGTAATTAGGTCCGTGCGAAAGCACGGGGAACCTCCCTCAAAGTACCGACACTGGCCTGGCTGAAAGATTGGCGAACTTGTAGCGTGTAATTAATCCCGGCTAGTCTTTCCTTTTAGGGTTTGAAGGAAGATTTGATAAAAACAGTGGGAGCCATCCTGATTAGATAAAATATATAACCAATCTGATATTGCAAGAGCATACGCTGAGTGTTTTCTTCTCTCTCTCTCCAGGTAGCGACCATATCACGCCTTAATCAAGATAATAATACGGATAAATTGACCGAACCCGCTTGTTATACTGTGCTGGGGAACGTTGGTCCCGCTCCAACTTATAATTGTTATAAGACAGAGCAGGAAATTGGGGAACACCAGAATTCCTATGCCGCCCAAACGAAGAAAGTGCATATGATGCATCTCCTTCGGGTGTGTTCATTACAAAGAACTGTTTCTCAATGTTCTTTACATCCTGGGTATATGATACCGGATCAGGATCCCACATATGTAATATATTACATGGGCTGCAGAAAGGTAAAGAACTGAGAACGGGTGATAAGTTTCATGAGACAGAAAACGGTGCAAGCGTTGCAGCCAAGTCTGTTGGTCACTGTCACCCTGTATTCCAAATACATTGATTCTGAACGAATGTTATTAGATACCGAACCTGATATACAAAATCATATCAGTCTCTTTATTAGTAAAGAAATGATAAAATTTTGTATTGTTGGATAATGTTTTGAACATTTCCTATATCAAAAGTTGATCGGTTCAGGCACGTTATTTAAAAGCATTGATGTTCTAAATCAAATTACAGTTCTTAGTATACGGAACACACACAAGAGGAAGAGTTCAGAAATGAACGAATCCTTCTTGAGGCATTGTAGACTAGGTCATATCAATGTGACCCGACTAGCTTAAGTTACATTTTAGATGCATATTTAAATCAGTTTGAATTTACATCTTATGAAACTTGCCAGTCTCGTCACAAAGATTAGATGACCATAGCTCTGTTTGATGGAAACAGAGAAAGAGTTAGTAAACTCTTGGGACTGATACATGATGATGTATGTAAGGTCCCCCGTCTACACATGCCAGGACCGGTTCTTTATACTTCATTACATTCTCTGATGATCTCTCAAGATTCAGTCATATGTTCCTGTTGAAACACAAGTCCGAACCTTTTGAGATATTCACAGAATATAAGTTAGAAGTGGAGAACCAATACGGGTAAAAGTATTATGTCCTTTGATGTGATCAAGGAGGAGAATACTTGAGCATGAAATTCCTGGATTATTCTAAAGGAGAATGAGATTCTCTCTCAGCATTACTCCTCCGTATACACCATAGCACGATGGTATATCGGGGCGGAGCAATAGCACCCTATGTGATATGGTGTGCTCTATGATGAGTACTACTGAGTTTCCTATTTCCTTTTTGGGAGTTATGCACTTATGAAGTTGCATACCTATTGAATAGGGTTCCAATCAGATCAGTTGCCTACCACTTCAGATGTGATATGGAAAGGGAAGAGCCCATATCTTAAGTTAGTTAAGATTTGGGGTTGTCTGGCCTATGTCTAAAAAAAAAATCCGGACAAGCTCGAGGCAAGGTCTGTTATGTAGAACTGGAAATGTTCCAGCTATACAAACTGCAGCTGATGATTTGAAAGAACCAAAGGATTCAATAGTTACCAACGAATCTCAGCCTCTCCGCCGATCTAGTAAGGGTCCTCACCCGCCTGAGAGATACTTCGGTTACTCTATGACAGTGGGAGAGAGGATTGCATCATGAGATGATGACCCAACTAGTTTCGAGCTGGCCATCAGGAGTGGGACTCTATAAGAATGGCTGGATGCTTAGGGATCTGAGATGGAATCCTTATACACCAACAAAGTATGGACTTTAGTTGCTATATCTGAAGGGTTAAATTCCCATCAGGAGCAAGTATATCTTGAGAAGATTACTTGGTGTAGATGGAAAAATTGAGACTTTCAAAGCTAGACTTTTTAAAGGTTTTCGTCATTGACCAGGCGTGGATAATGATGATACCTTTTTTCCAGTGGCTATGCTTAAGTCCATCCAGATCCTACTTGCCACGGCTACATACTATGACTACGATATCTGGCGGTTGAGTGCCATGACTGCTTTTCTAAATAATGTTTTAGAAGAGTGCGTCTATAAGTACACAGCCAGAGGGCCTCGTAGACAGTGGGAGCAGCGGAAACGTGTGCAAAATGTTTTATGTGATAAAGCAGGCATCGCGGAGTTGGAACATCTGTTTTGATGGATTAGTCAAAGAGTTTGACATCATCAAAATGGTAGATGAACCTTGTATAAACAAAAAGGTAGTAGGGAGTATGGTGGTGATCCTCGTAGAGTACGTGGATGACATACTCTTGATAAGAAAGGAGTTTCCTATGCTACGCGTGGTCAATCTCCGCTCATCAAAAGGATTCTCCATATAGGATTATAGTGATACCTCCTAAATCCTGGGTTTTGGATCTATGAGATAGATCTAATTGGATGTTAGGATACTCACTAGTTGTAGTGAGATGGTATCAATCGATCCTAGGGAGAATCACTGGAAGTGTTCCAGGATGATAAGGACGACTGAATATCAGTCACAGGCATTGTCTTTACCCTTAGTAAAGGGACGGTATGTTGGAAGAGTTCCAAGCTAGATACCGTAGCATACTAGACGATAAAGGCTGGATACATCGCTACTTAAGATACTACCAAAGAGGCAATCTGGATGTATATTTGTTCATGAGATGAACTTAGTTCCTCCCATTGTGTGACAATGGAGTTGTGGCTTATGCCAAGGAACGTCCGTCCCATCAGTGATTCAGATATATTCTGAGGCAGCATCACCTGATCATGGAGATGGTTGATCTCCAAGGAGATCGAGGTTAGGAGAGTAGACTCAGAGGACAACACGGCGGATCCACTCACAAAGGCCTTTTCCCAGAGAGAGACTTTTATGGGATGGTTGAGTATGAGATACTACAACCACTGCTATCAGATGACCCTAGTGCAAGTGGGAGATTGTTAGTTATATGTATGCCCTAGAGGCCATTGCTATACATAAGATGTATATTGTAGTGGATGCTTGGACATATATAGGGAGGACTTTCTTGCTCGACATGATAGTATGCTATCTGGTTGCTCTTTACCTTAATTTGTACAATGATTGTCTCTCTGTTATATATTGGTAAAGCCCTTAGGATGTGTACTTGACTACCTGGACTATGATGCGGATCATACTAGTGGGGACATGGTAGTCCATAAGTACATCCTTCAAGATCCCTAGTCGTGGGTGTATCGAGACGGGGCATCGATATACCAGAGTAGACTAGCGTATACCTTCTCGACCCATACAGATGGGCGATGGATGATCCTATATCCATTGGTGTTTGACATCAGAGATGATATACGGGTGCTCAGTGGAGACTGGGTACACTGGACAGACTCGCCGAGAACTCCCAGATGGTATTATACCTCACGTCAGATGGCAGTTCTCCGGTGACACTAGTACAGGTTAGTCTGTAGACCCGAGATCGTCATAGAGTCTTATGTGATTCCCACTGTGCTTTGATTTCCACCTTACCACGTCCAAGAGGACGTGGAAAACGGTGGTTTTTGGGTGCAGTCCCAAATCACATGGAGGCAATGAGCGATAGGAGGGGATTCGTCTCTCCCGGTATAGGGGGTTGATGTTGCGCTGTGTTCGATTGGCTATAACCAGAAATCCCTGGCCAGGGTTGCTGAGATTTACTGGTAAGTGTTCCCAGTAGTTTCTCGAACTGTTATAGACCTCATATCGACACGACTTATCGAGCTATTGGGGTCTGACGTTTACCACCCCTAGGCAAGATATGCGACATATCAGACGACGAGACCGGACTGTACGGTAAGTGTTACTGGTTGGATTCACAGGAGTGTGAGCGGGCTTGCTCGTCGATCTTCTTATCGCTCAATACCCGGATGGCCGTTACGTTTAGCAGACCGCTTGCGGCTTGTGGGTGTTTGATATGATCATCACCTGCTGCCGGCGTATTGACGAGTCTTTAGAGTCCTACACAGAGGTTTCCTGGCTCAAGCGAAACGAAATAGGAGCGCATATGAGATATGTGCGGGACCGAGAATAATGCATGTATGTGATACCGTATTCTATTCTCGCGATGAATGTATCGATTGGTTGTATGCGATATAACCTAGTTATCGAATCGAGGATTGATTCGATAAGTCGATACGTTGGATATTAGTCGGTCATATGCAATATGACCGGATCGTTAAATCAAGTATTGATTTAATGATTTAATGTATAATTATATATTTGATATATTACTTTACATTAACTAGTATTTGTTCACTTAAGATGGATTTTCTCACTTGTTGTGCACATTGTATATGTGATATATTTTTGTGCACTTGATTGTATCATGTTTGATGATACATGCAAACTTGGGTGTGTATGATTAAACCATGGTTATGTTAATGGTTAGGGTTTTGATTTAATTAATTAATTAATTATTTATTTATTCTTTTTGGAAAAGATGAAATGGTGGCTTTATTTTTCTTTCTTTGCTTGAAGCTTCTTGAAGTTTCAAAGTATCTTTGAAAGTCCACCACTTTGTCTTCATCCTAAACCTAACCATTATACCTAACCCTAGTTTATTCTCTACACTTAACCAAGGTTGCATTATAATAACTTCACTTGATTTATCATTTGAATGATTATTCTTATGATATTCTTTTTCTTCTTCTTCTTTTTCTTCTTCAAGAAGAAAGAAGCTTGCTAGCTTCAATGGTGACTTGAGTAAAAGAGTGAGAAATCTAATTCTAAAGTGAACCCACTTCCTATTTCTTCATTCTCTACCACTTGCCAAGTAGTATAGGGTGTTTTATTCACAAGTTTCATGACTTGGTGAAGTTGGAGCTTGATCTTGAGTTGCCTCGACGTAGATCATCTTCGGCATCGAAGTCGACGATCTAGCCCGATCATTTCTCCGATGAAATCAACACTAGAGTCCGAGATCTGATGATCGCAGCGAAGGGTCATCGTCACGGAGCTATGGAGGTGGAGGACCGGATCTACAAAGGTTGTAGCCCCTTTCACTTTAGAGTTAAGTTGTTTGCTCGCATTTGTTATCGTCTAATCTCTAGTTAACGATCTAGTTAGGGTTTCTCGGCACCGGAAAATTTTGAATTTGGCATGGTCGATGCCTTGTGGAACCTCATTAGTGTGCCTAGGAACCCTACAAAGACCTCGAAGAACTTGTTTCAGTCGAGGATGGCCGTCGGATCACCTGTAGGGGAACATGTCCTTAAGATGATTGGCTATATTGAAGAGCTCGCAGACCTCGGGACAACATTAGAGAACGAGCTGTATACAGACTTGATTCTCCAGTCCCTTCCTTCCACCTACGCCCAGTTTATCTTGAATTTCAACATTCAAGGTAAAGAAGTTGAACTTCCAGAACTTCTTAACATGTTGAGGAGTGCAGAGGGCACCTTGCAGAAGGCAAGGGAAACACCCACTATGTTTGTTCATTGTGCTTCCTCTTTCAGGTCCAAGGCAAGGGCCAAAGGAAGGAAGAAGAAGGCCACTACCAAACCGAGAAATGGTGTTGGTAAGGTGGGAATCAAGGGAAAAGCAAAGGTTGTGGTGCCAGTAGTGGCAAAGGACGAGTGTTTCCACTGTCGTAGGAAAGGCCATTTGAAGAAGGATTGCAAAGCTTGGATTGCCAAGAACCAGGACCCGAGGCAAGTTGTGACTTTGGCTTCAGGTGTGTTTGTAATTGAAAATTGTCTGTCAATCAACTCTACTTCCTGAGTATTGGATACCGGATCAGGATCTCATATATGAAATTCATTGCAGGCACTGAGAAACCGTAGAGTGCTGAAGGTTGGTGATATGACCCTCCAGGTTGCTAATGGAGCTAGCGTGAATGCTGTGTCCATAGGGGATTATCACCTTGGTTGACGAGCGGACATATTTTGGTTTTGCGCAACTATTTTTGTGTACCATGTTTAACGTGTAATATCATATCAGTATCGTTGTTATCAAAAGAAGGTTATGATTTCACATTTGTAAGCGATGTTGTTAACATCCACCTTAATCATGGTTTGATTGTGTCCGGTACACTAGATAACGGTATATACGTGTTAAACCAATTGCAGATTTTCAATGTCCAGAACACACTAAAAAGAAAGTCTCCAGATATAAATCAGGCTTTCTTATGGCATTGTAGACTGGGTCACATCAATGAGACAAGGTTAACTAAGTTACATAGAAAAGGATATTTGGATCCGTTCGAATATCAATCTTATGCCACTTGTCAATCATGTCTCAAAGGAAAGATGATAAAGACTCCATTCACTGGACATGGAGTAAGAGCGAGCTCGCTCTTAGGACTCATACACAGCGATATATGTGGTCCAATGTCTACGCATGCAAGAGGCGGTTTTCCATATTTCATTACTTTTACGGATGATTATTCTAGGTATGGATTCATTTTCTTGATGAAACATAAATCCGAGGCCTTTGAGAAATTCCAAGAATATAAGAATGAAGTAGAAAACCAAACCGGCAAAAGTATCAAGACACTGAGATCTGATCGAGGTGGTGAATATTTAAGTGCCGAGTTCCTGGGTTAACTAAAAGAGAAAGGAATTCTCTCTCAGCTTACTCCTCCATACACTCCACAACATAACGGTGTATCGGAGAGACGGAACTGAACCCTATTGGATATGGTACGTTCCATGATGAGTAATGCTGAGTTACCGTGATCTTTCTGGGGTTATGCACTAGAATCAGCTGTATATCTTTTGAACAGAGTTCCTACCAAGACTGTGCCTACCACACCATATCAGATGTGGAGTGCGAAGAAACCCTATCTTCAGTATCTCAAGATATGGGGATGTCCAGCTTTTGTTAAAAAGCAGCATGCGGACAAACTCGAGGCACGCTCAGTACAGTATAAGTTTGTGGGATATCCAAAGAACTCCAAGGGGTATTTTTTCTATTACACAGAGGAACAAAAGGTTTTTGTTTCTCGTAATGCCCATTTTCTAGAACAGTAGTTTTTAGAAAAGGAAACAAGTGGGAGCGCAATAGAACTGGAAGAAATTCCAGAACCACAAACTACTACTGAAAGTTCGGTAGAACCAGAAGTTCCAGAAGAACAGGACATTCCAGCACCCCTCCGCATGAGTAGTAGGCTGTCTCATCCGCCTGAGAGATACTACGGTTTTCTCATAGACGGGGATAGAAAGGATTGCGTCATTGATAATGATGAACCTACTAGCTTCCAGCAGGCCATCCAGAGCGGTGACTCAGTAAGATGGTTGGATGCAATGCGGACCGAGATGGAGTCCATATACACCAACAAAGTATGGACTTTGGACTTTACTCCAGATGGGGTAAAAGCCATAGGATGCAAGTGGATTTTCAGGAAGAAGATTGGTGTAGATGGACAGATGGAAACCTATAAAGCTAGACTTGTTGCAAAGGGTTTTCGTCAAAGACCTAGTTTGGACTATGACGAAATTTTTTCTCCAGTGGCTATGCTCAAATCCATTCGGATCTTTCTTGCCATTGCTTCCTTCCATGATTATGAGATCTGGCAGATGGACGTAAAGACGGCTTTTCTAAATGGTAATTTAGAAAAGTGCGTCTATATGGATCAGCCAGAAGGTTTCAATCAGAGTAGGAGCAGCAGGAAAGTGTGCAAATTGCTTAAGTCCATTTATGGACTAAAGCAGGCATCGCGGAGTTGGAACATCTGTTTTGATGAAACGGTCAAAAAATATGAGTTTATCAAAAATCCAGATGAACCATATATATATAGTAAAATTATAGCACGAACTGTCGTATTCCTCGTCTTGTACGTGGATGACATTCTGTTGATAGGAAATGACATTCCTATGCTATAATCTGTCAAAGGATTCTTGTGACACAGGTTCTCCATGAAAGACCTGGGTGATGCCTCTTACATTCTGAGGATCCAGATCTATCGTGATAGATCTAAGAGGATCTTGGGACTTTCGCAGTCCAGGTATATCAACACTATACTGAAAAGATTCAGTATGGAAGATTCTGAGCGTGGTAATTTACCGGCTTGTCACGGAATCACCCTCTCCAAAGAGATGTCTCCCAAGACTGATTTGGAAAGGGATCGCATGTCAGTTATACCCTACGCTTTCGCGGAAGGCTCTATAATATATGCGATGTTGTGTACCAGACCAGATGTAGCTTACGCACTGAGCGTGGTAAGCCGGTATCAGTCAGACCCAGGGGAGAAGCACTGGATAGCAGTAAAGAACATTCTCAAGTACCTGAGAAGGACTAAGGATATGTTCCTGGTTTACAGTGGAAAAGACCTCCAGATCGAGGCTTTTGCTGACTCCAGCTTCGAGAGTGACAAGGATGACTCCAAGTCTATGTCAGGTTATGTCTTTACCCTCAATGGAGGGGCGGTGTGCTGGAAGAGTTCCAAGCAGGACACCGTTGCTGACTCGACGATGGAAGTGGAGTATATAGCTGCTTGCGATGCCGCAAAAGAAGCAGTCTGGATGAAAAAGTTCCTAACAGAAATTCAGTTGGTTCCTACCATTGTTGATCCAATACCGCTATATTGTGACAACAACGGCGTTATAGCTTTAGCGAAGGAACCCAGGTCCCATCAGAAGTCCAGACACATCTTAAGGCAGTATCACCTGATCAGGGAGATCATAGATCGCCGGGAGATCGAGGTCCAGAGAGTTGCTACAGAGGATAACACTGCAGATCCATTCACAATGGCCTTACCTCAGACACAGTTCGAGAGGCTATTCGAGATGATAGGTCTTCGATACGCCAGTACATGGCCCTAGTGCAAGTGGGAGATTGTTAGTGTATATACCCTAGGGGCCATTATTGTATCATACTAGCTTGTATATTACTTAATGGAAGCTTGGGATATTCACGGTTGTATTAACAGTCTTGCTCAACATAGTAGTATGCTACTTGGTTTATATCTATCTTAATATGTGTATATGTTTCTTTTAGCATATCGCGAATATATATTGATAGAGTCCATAGGACCTTGCTTAACTACCAGCGTTGTGATGGTAGTCACACTAGTGGGGACTGGGTAGTCTACAAGCACATCCTTTTTCAGGTCCCTAGTCGTAGGATTATCGAGACAGGGCATCGATACTCCAGAGTAGACTAGTGTATACGCTTCTCATCCCAGCAGGGGAGATGGTCTGTCCCACAGCCATTAGTACGTTTTACTGGAGATAGTATGCAGGTGCTCGTTGGGTTACGGGTACACCGGACAGGACTCGCAGGGAACCGTTGGTTGGTATTATACCCGTCGTCAGTTAACAGTTCCCAGGTGGCATGAGTACAGCATAGTCCGTAAACTTAACACTGCTGCTTCGTCTCGAGTGTGTTCTCACTGTTCTTAGATTGCTACCTTACCACGGCTTGACTGAGTCGTGCAAACAGGTAGCAGTTGGGTGCAGTCCCGAAGCACTTGGAGGCAGTGGCGATTAGAAAGGATTCGTCTCTCCCGGTATTGGGAGTTGATATCACGCTGTGTTTGGAGACCCATTACGCAAGGTCCCTAGCCAGGGCAAGCGAGATTTACTGGTAGGATTTCCAGTAGCTTCTCAAGATGTAATGGGCTTCACTCCGACACGACTTATACCGCTTTTAGGGGATTGACGCTTGCCGCCCCTAGGCCCGATATGCGATAGTCTTAGACGAACAGACCGGACTGTACAGAGATTGTCACATCAGACTCAATAGGAGTTCGGATGGGTTTCCTTATCGACCTTCTTATCGACATCTGCCTGGGGACCGTTACGTAAAGCTAGTACCGCTTGTGGCCTGTGGTTAAACCCACTGCCAGCGTAGTGTCGAGTTTTTAGAGTCCCACACAGAGGGTTTCCCTGCTTCAGACGAAACGATATAGAGGTCGTATGGTTTTACGACAGGGTTCAGACATATACGTGTACTTGTGCACGTATGACGTTCAGACAGATTATACTAGCAGGCTTTGGTTTAAGCCAGATTCTAGTATTGGATTATTGGATTTATGCAGTCTCGGTATATCCGTGTTTTTTGGATAGGAGGGGCATTCTCGTAATTACTCGAGAAGCTTCTAGAAGAAAAGCGACTCATTTAGTTTTAATTCATTTATGAATTAAACTAAATGAGGAGGAGAGCTTATGTGTTATTATCATTAATTGCACCATGACTCATGAGATGATTCATCTCAAGAATTAAATGAAGCATGGATCATATTTGTGCAAGATATTTGTACAAAATATTTTGTTATGCTTCATATAATTCAAAGTGAGAAGGGTTCAATTCATAATTAACAAACACACTCTCTCTCCTCAAGCTCTCCTCTTCTTAAACCTAATCCTAATTCTCTCATGTGTTGAGATCCCAAGGGTTAGTAAGACTAATAGATCCTTAATCCATCTCTATATCTTCTAGGTCACTTGGATTAGTAATCCTAGCCACTTAGTTACCTCAAGTTAGAGGTTAAAGCTTAAAGAAGGAACACTCGGGTGGATCTTCTATTATATCGAGAAGGCCGACAAGGAGGTGAACAACAAGAACAAGAAGGATTGGTATCTTGAGGTATAATCATTTATCATAGTAGTTTAGCACTTCTAGATAGTTTTTTAATAATGGCTCTCTTAGACACAGCGCGATCTCACCCCTAATACCGGAAGAGACGAAACCCCTGCCGATCCGCTCATTGCCTCCATGTGGCTCAGGACTGTACTCAACTAAAACCTGTTTGCACGACTCTTTTGAGTCGTGGTAGGGTAGTAATCAAAGCACAGTGGGAACTCACACGAGACAAATGACGATCTCAGGTCGATGAACTAACCTGTACACATGTCACCAGGAAACTGCTATCTGACGCTAGGTACAATACCAATAAGCAGGTTCCCGGCGAGTCCTGTCCGGTGCACTCATAACCCAATGAGCACCTGTATACATCTTAGGTGAACCAACTGACACTAATGGATTGTGAGCCCGGCCATCGCCCCTCGTCGGGGTCTCGACTGTATACACTAGTCTATTCCGGAGTATCGATGCCCTGTCTCGAAACTCTCACGACTAGGGACCACTTTTAAGGATGTGCTTATAGACTACCCAACTCTCACATATATGTTCGCCAACAAACTGCTGGTATTCCAGTAAGGATCCTAAGGGCTCTATCAACGTGTAATAGTGATCTGTAATGTCACTTAAAGCAGTACACGATGATAAAGGAAAACCAGATAGCTTACTATCATCTCAAGTAAGACTGTCCTACCGGTATAGGTCCTCCCTCAATCATTGCAATCATGTGTCTGCGATCCAATAATTGATTTTGAGGGCACTATATCCAACAATCTCCCACTTGCACTTAAGGCTAATTGTTACGATGTCGCATACTCACAGCCCGTGTGATACCGAACACCCAACTTCTCTTCTAATCAGTTTCACAAAGCTCGTTTGTAAAACTATTGTGTTCGAGAAATAGCCTCAGTGAGTGGATCCGCCCTGATATTTCTTTCTATGTCTCTCTTAATCTCATGTTCGCGGAGAAAACCATCTCCCGAATTGAGTAATACCTGTCTTAGAATATGTCTGGATATCTGATGGGACCTAATTCATAAATGAACTCCAAATCCAAACTTCTTAGATTGTATCGTCAACTGAACATAATCAGTATCCTGCACAATGCCTCCCACGGTATCTGCTTGGACCACCTGTCCAAACTACTGTCCCTCGTCAGAGGGAAAACTATAACTCTGACAATCACTCTGTCATACATGTCACCTTGGAAGCCTGGAATGATAACCGTCTCCCGAAGGAGGATGCCGTTATCAAATCGCTAGAACATCCACTCATGTTCTAAAACTGCTTCCGAATGTTTCTCCAGGATTGAATTAATATAAAGTTATTGTAGCTAGTGCAAAAAAAAACATCTGGTGTGGTACTTGACATCTCATGATTGACTCAATTGCCTAAGCAATTGATATGTCAATCATGCATATCCCTCTCCCCTTTAGTCTGTAAGACACCTTTAGAGAGGGTGACTCCATCACCTGCAGGTACACCACCATACCAGGAGTCGTCCATTCTAAAATACCTTTAGAATACCGTCAAAGTACCCAAATTGGGAAACTACCCAAATCTAGATCTAAAGCCATAGATCTAGTAACCAGAATGTTTGATATAATATCCAAATCCTGTATGGAGAAACTACTGTGTGACAACCACAATATAACCGATCGCAGTGTAGGAATTTCACTTCCTATTCTGTGTATGTCATCCAAATACCAGGACATCACACCCTACTACCTTCTTATCAGATCCTTCCCCTATTCTGATGAAGTCAAACACATGACTGTCACATCAAAAATTAGATGATCTATCTCCGCTATTTCTGCTCTAATCTATAAATAGACATAAGCTACTTGTCCACTATACTTCCGCTGCTCTCACTGACCACAACAACCCTCTGGCAGAATCATATACACGTACACTTCTAAAGCTAGTTTAGAATGACACTATACATATCCTCCTACCGGGTCTCATAGTCTGGAACAACAGTAATGGCAAGTCTGGGTAAACAAGAACCTCCCTGTCACCGTCCTTGAGGCTACCGGAGTACCTCTCGGGTGCCTGAGGTTAACCACCATATCTGCGGAGTGGCTAATGGAATGTCATACCTGATTGAATTTTTAGGTTCTATTAAATTTTATGTAATCGTTTGCGGTTCTGGAATCACTTCCAGTTCTACCATACTCCCACTACTGTTTTCTGAAATAGTCCATTTTACTAAAACTGTGGCGAGTCAAGAACAATATCACCATTGATCTTCTAGATGGTAGAAAGTCAACCCTCGTCATAGCCTGGGTTAACCCACAAACAGCCATTACAAAAACGTGCCTTAAGTTATCCAGAATCTGGTTTTAAGCATAAACCGTACAACTCCCCGTACCTTAACATCGTTAAGATATGAACCATTCTATATACCATTTAGAAACATAGGCACTGATTTAATTGGAACCAGATTCAAATCATGCAGCTGTCTCCAGTGCATGTCAACTAAATGGAGAGAGGCTATTCAGCATTACTCAACTTAGGAGTTCATCTAATTATGAGTAACCTGAAAGAGAAAAAAGTTTCTCAAAACTATTATTATCAACTGAATACCAAACACAAGTATGTACATCGTCGATCACCTTGAAAAATCCCTATACTTGCGACACCTGGTTCTCTACTTTATCCTTATACCTATAACTTCTCAAAATTTAGACCTTATATTTCTACGAAACACTTGTCTAAAAACTAGACAAGTCACAAGTAAATAGAATATAGTACGAGTACCAACCCATCTGTCCTAATGGACAATGGACAACATACAGTACTTTGTATAAGTCCGCTGAGTTGAATAACTCAAATCCTGTGCGTCGTAGGTTGAAAACTGTACTATGGTTAAGAACTATACCGCTGTTGATTGCTCCTTACCTAACCATCAACTGATATAGCTAAATTTCATCGACATGATTTCAAAAAGTTATATCTCATTTTATGAAAATAAACGTACAGATATATCAGTTTGAAATTGGTGCAGAACAACGTATATTCAAAACCATATATTTGTCGTCCGGCAAAATCCCAGGCGATTTCCTCAAATATCACCAATTACAACGAATTCCGATATAATGAGGATGATCACCCAATTCCCAAAAACTTACTCCCACTCATCATCTGTAAAACCATACAGATGTGAGAATCATACCTGGTAAATACATACCCTGAAGTAAGTATCTAATTGGGAAATCAGTTTTCCTTTAACAACGCACAGTGAAACTGAAACATGAAATTGTTTCATAGGGGTATCCTAGTATTCCTAGTAATGGCTCTTCCATTATCCAGATTCATGACTGTAACCGTATATTTCGTTGCCATCTCTCCAAATCTCTTTATTTGTCTTTATTCATTACCTTCTGTACACTATCGTTAGGCTAAATGGTTTTCTTCCTTCCCTACCGTTCGGCACCAGCCTATGGTTTGGAAGAAGACTATCCAATAAGCGTAATAGGTGTACTCTCCTAATCCTAGGAGTACTCGCAACCTGAGAGAAGGTGATGATAAAAGACAACTGAATAAACCTTATTCTATTTCTCCTGAACTGGAGAAAAGCAAAGGTGAAGTAGGAGTGGTAATGAACTACGCGGTTTGGTCGTGAATGATAGAAGTCACAATTTACTTTGCCCTCTTTCTAATCCCTTTATATGTCTTTACTTATTACATTCTGTACACCCTACTTAGGCTAATTGGTTTTCTTCATTCCCTACCTTTCGGCACATGCTTATGGTTTGGAAGAAGACTATCTAATAAACGTAATAGGTGTACCATCCTAAACCAAGGAGCCCTCGCAACCTGAGAGAAGGTAAAAGGAAAAGACAACTGAATAGTCCTACTCAATCTTTCCAGAACCAGAATCCATTCTCGAATCTGGAACAAGTTCCTTCGAGTTCGTATATAACCATACGACGGATTTATCCAATGGAAGTGGATGTTCGTAGTAATACGGGATGTTCTGGAGAAATGCAAAGGGTAAAAGAAGGAGTGGCAATGATGTATGCAACTCAGACAATCCAAAAGCCAGTGTTTTAAGAAAGTTCGGTTAACTTGGTTACTTAGTCATAGTCTAGGGTCGGGCCATAGTCGCTGCTAAAGAGAGAGAGAAAAGAAACACTCTGCGTGCACTCTAACCTAGATAAGAATGGTTATCACTTTATCTAATCAGGAAACCTCCCACTGTATCCTTAAATTCTCCTCCAAACCTGAAAGAAGAATTAGTCGGGATCACCCGAAGAGTAAACCAACTCATCAGTGGGAATCGGAATCCAACTATCATCGCATGATAACGTGATGGAATCCACTCACGTTATCACACTCCAGAAGGTATGCGCATGCCTGGCAAGTTTCAGTTTCTTTAGAAACTCCCGATAAGATTTTTACCCCACGCTCTTATGACCTTGACGAAGGTCAACAAATCATAAGTCACATGTCAAGTTCTACCCGTCATTGTCCAGGTTAATTTGAACCCACCCGTATAAGCCCTTGACGAAGGTCAACAAGGCTATACGACTGTCCCAAACCAACGTATCTATCTATGAAACAGAAAGGTAACAAGCAGCTACCACACACTATGCCTTGACGAAGGTCAACAAACATAGCAAGAATACTAAGTGCTACCCGTCTGAAATGATGGAGGGCTACAGATGGTTTTTGGCGAAAAACTTTTAACGTAATGAACTTGATATCGTTGAAGGAACCTGATAGCTTTTTACAAAAATATAATGGCGAAAAACTTTCATAAAGAGGTCACTCCCGGTGAAGAGATATCGACTCTTTCCCCGTAGAATGAGGTGTAAGAGATTCCAACTGAATACCGCGATGCAAAGCAAAACGTAAATGACTATAGTGAAGTTATTACCCTGACGCAAATCTCTGCCCATGGGGTCAATCCCGATGAAGGGATCTCGGCCCTTGCCTCGTCGAATGAGGTGCTGGATATTCCTAATCGAATACAATTGTGAAAAACAAAAAAGAACGTTCTTGCAATAACAGCTTTTTGAAAAATGTTTCAACAATATCAAACAGGTTTGTTTTCTTTTGCATTGATCAGAATCAACGCAGTCCCATCAATTAATCACACCAGAAAAGAACAAAAATAAAATGTATGTATATACCATCCGCATTCGTCACTCGGTCCCGTCATCACCCGTTAGGTTACTTAACTAACTGTTAGTGTATATGCCCTAGGGGCCATTATTGTATCATACTAGCTTGTATATTATTTAATGGAACTTTGGGATATTCACAGTTGTATTAACAGTCTTGCTCAATATAGTAGTATGCTACTTGGTTTATATCTATCTTAATATGTGTATATATTTCTTTTAGCATATTGAGAATACATATTGATAGAGCCCACAGGATCTTGCTTGACTACCAGCGTTGTGATGGCAGTTGTAAGTCTACGGTAGCGCTCCGGCCGTCTGTCCGAGGCCAAAATACGAAAACAAAAACTTTTTCTTAACTTGAAACTGACGCTATCGTATACTTTTTCTCGAATCGGACCATTAAGCTATAACAAGCTAACTAGAAAAGGGTTGGAAAAACTATACCGATCGATCCGTATCCTTCGGTCTTTGGCCACCATTCCAAGCTCTTCGCGGCATTTCCGGTCTCGATCTTCTCGTCGGAAAGGGCACCACATCACCGAGTCTTTTTACAGGCTCCCATCTCTGAACCGAGACAACTCGGACACGAAATTCGCTAGCCGACGTGTCCAAAATTGCTGTAGAATATACGTAGAACACTTTGTCTCGAGGGTTAATCGAAGTTGCCATTAGATAAAGAAATGTGAGCACAAGAATTTTGGCATGAAGAAAACCTTGCAGGAAAATGAACTTGCTCTAAATGAGCTCGGCCCGAAAAGAAAAGGGGATTTGTGCTCTGTGGATTTGAGCTTGGCCATCAAAAAAAATGTGTTCACTGTGGAATCTCTCATGTAGGAATGGTCTTGAATAATTATTCATCAACACAAAAAAAATCCCTTACTCTCACAAAGCAACAGCACACACATAAGGGGGGAAGGGGGCCCATGAAAATGCATGCTGGAAATGCACAGCCACTTGTCCAAAAGAAAACTCAATGCACTCACAATGAAATGCCAATGTCAAAGCAAGCACTCACAAAAGCATGCAAGCTGCCACCTCACCCCATGAGTCATGAAACCTTCATGCAAAGCCATGCATGCACTAATGAATTCCCCATGCAAAGCCCACTGCCACAAATACAAACGAAATTGCAAGGAAAAATTAGCCAAGGAATTAGGCAGCACTAGGAAAAGAATCAGCCCAAGAAAAAGATAACTTGTCATTAAACCAAATGTTTAAAGACAAGAAACGAAATGGAAATGGCAACTTCAAAAAGCGATCCAGTAATAAATTACGGGATAACCCCACAACTGTATATACATACCCGCATTTGTATTCCGACCGAATACAAATGCAATGAGACAAAATCTACACAGTATAATACTAGGATCCGGTTTAAATCAAAGCCTGCTAGTATTATCCGTCCGAACGACACGTGCACAAGTGCACACGTATGTTCGAACCCTGCCATAAATCCATACGGCCTCTACAACGTTTCGCCCGAAATTTGAGAAATTGTCTGTGGGGGACTCTAAAGACTTGTCAATAGTTTGGCTGTGGATTTAACCACTAGCACGTCAGAGGTATTAGCCGTACGTAACGGGCTACCAGGTATTGACCAAAAGGGAAGTCGATAAGTGAACTCATCCTGACACCCTACTGAGCCTGTCAGTTGCAATATCCGTACTGTCCGGTCCGTTCGTCTATGAGTATCGCATGACGGGCCTAGGGGGTTGGTAAAAGTCAGACCCCTAAAAGCGGTTCAAGTCGTAACGGAGTGTAGCCCAGAACACCCTGAGATACTACTGAAATACCTATCAGTAAATCTCCTGCCTTGGCCAAGAATTTCGTGTAATGGCTCTCCTAGACACAGCGCGACCTCACCCCCAATACCGGGAGAGACGAACCCCTGCCGATCCGCTCACTGCCATCTTGTGGCTCGGGACTGTACCCAACTAAAACCTGTTTGCATGACTCCTTTGAGCCGTGGTAGGGTAGTAATCAAAGCACAGTGGGAACTCACACGAGACAAATGACGATCTCAGGTCAATGAACTAACCTGTACACATGTCACCAGGGAACTGCTATCTGACGTCAGATATAATACCAACTAGCATGTTCCCGGCGAGTCCTGTCCGGTATACTCATAACCCAATGAGCACCTGTATACATTTTAGGTGAATCAACAAACACCAATGGCTTGTGAGACCGGCCACCGCCTCTCGTCGGGATCTCGATTGTATACACTATTCTACTCTGGAGTATCAATGCCCTGTCTCGAAAACTCCCCCGACTAGGGACCTTTTAAGGATGTGCTTATAGACCCCAGCTCCTACGTATATGATCGCCATCATACTGCTGGCAGTCAAGAAAGAATCCTAAGGGCTCTATCAATGTGTAATAGCGACCTGTAAGGTCACCTAAAACAGTACATGATGATAAAGATAAACCAGATAGCATACTATCATCTTGAGTAAGACTGTCTTACCGGTATAGGTCCTCCCTCAATCATTGCAATCACGTGCCTGTGATCTAATAATTGACTTTGAGGGCACTATATCCAACAATCTCCCACTTGCACTCAAGGCTAATTATTGAGATGTCGCATACTCACAGCCTGTGTGATACCGAACACCCAACTTATCTACTAATCAATCTCACAAAATCCGGTTGTGAAACTACTGCGTTCGAGGAATAGCCTCAGTGAGTGGATCCGCCCTGATGTTTCTTTCTATGTCTCTCTTTCTCTCAAGTTCGCGGAGAAAGCCATTTCCCGAAAGGAGCAATACCTGCCTTAGAATATGTCTGGATATCTGATGAGACCTAGTTCATAAATGAACTCCAAATCCAAACTTCTTAGACTGTATCGTCAACTGAACTTAATCAGTGTCCTGCACCACGCCTCCCACAGTATCCGCTTGGACCACCTGTCCAAACTACTGCCCTTGTCAGAGGGAAAACTATAACTCTGATAGTCATTCTGTCATCCAGGTCACCTTGGAAGCCTGGAATGATAACCGTCTCCCGAAGGAAGCTGCTGTTATCAGATCCCTAGAACATCCACTTATGTTCTAAAACTGCTTCCGATCGTTTCTCTAGGATTGGATTAATATCAACTTATTGCATGTGGAGAAACGACTGTGTGAATACCAAAGTGTAGGGTTCCTAGGCACACTAGTGAGGTCTCCCAAGCCATCAACCATGGCAATTTCAAAAATTATGGTGCCTACAAACCCTAAACTACGGATCGATAACTAGATGTCTAGGCGAAAAGAACTAGTTAACAATTAACTAAGGGAATACGGAAATACAACCTTTGTAGATCCGGTCCTCCACCTCCATAGCTCCGCAACGAGGTCCTCTCCGCTGTCCAAAAAGAATCCGGGCTCTAGCGTCGACTTCATCGGAGAATAAGTGAGCTAGGTCGTCGATGTCCATGCCGAAGATGATCTACGTCGAGGCATCGATGAATCAAGCTCCACCTTCACCAAACCGTGAAAAGTTGTGAAGGAAACACACTCTACTACTTGGCAAGAGGTAGAGGATGAAGAAATAGGAAGTGGGTTCACTTTAGATTTGGATTTTGCTCACTAGAACACAAGTTGCCATGAATGGCATCAAGGTTGCTCACTTGAAGAAGAAGAAGAAGATGAGCATAGAATTATGATAAGTTTTTTTTTTATCAAAAAGAAAATCCAATACTTATCATAACTAACTAGGGTTAGGTGTAGAGAATTAACCATGGTGATTAGAGTGGGTTAGGGTTAAGCAAAATGACAAGAATGGTGGCATAAAGTCAAATGTTCATGAAGCATCCAATAAGAAACAAAAATGGCCTCCATTCTTATCATAACTCATAACCATTTTCATTTAAATAAATAAATGAATAAATAAAATGATAAAGCAAACCCTAATCATCTCTTAACCATGGTTTAATTCTTCACACTTAACCTCAAGAGCAAGCATCATCAAACATGATACATAGATGTGTACTAAAGTATATCACATATACTTTGTGCACAAACCAAGTGAGAAAATCCGTTTAAAGTGAACCAATACTAGTTAGTGCAAAGTAATATATCAAATATATAATTATGCATTAAATCATTAAATCAACACTTGATTCAATGATCCGGTCATGTCGCACACAACCGACTAGTATTCACTGTATCGGCTTATCGAATCAACGCTTGAATCGATAACTAGGTTATATCGCATACAACCTTTCCGATACATTCATCGCGAGAATAGAATACAGTATCACATACTGATATTATTCTCGGTCCCGCACATATCTCATATGCGCTCCTATTTCGTTTCGCTTGAGCCAGGAAACCTCTGTGTAGGACTCTAAAGACTCGTCAATACGCCGGCAGCAGGCGATGATCATATCAAACACCCACAAGCCGCAAGCGGTCTGCTAAACGTAACGGCCACCCGGGTATTGAGCGATCTGAAGATCGACGAGCAAGCCCGCTCACACTCCAGTGAATCCGACCAGTAACACTACCGTACAGTCCGGTCTGATCGTCTGATCTGTCGTATATCTCGCCTAGGGGTGGTAAACGTCAGACCCCAATAGCTCAATAAGTCGTGTCGATATGAGGTCTATAACTTTTCGAGAAACTACTGGTAACACTTACCAGTAAATCTCAGCAACCCTGGCCAGGGATTTCCTGTTATAGCCAATCGAACACAGCGCAACATCAACCCCCTATACCGGGAGAGACGAATCCCCTCCTATCGCTCATTGCCTCCATGTGACTCGGGACTGTACCCAAAAACCACCGTTTTGCACGCCCTCTTGGACGTGGTAAGATGGAAATCAAAGCACAGTGGGAACCACACAAGACTCTATGACGATCTCGGGTCAACAGACTACTCTGTACCAGTGTCACCATAGAACTGCCATCTGACGTGAGGTATAATACCATCTGAGAGTTCTCGGCGAGTCCGTCCAGTGTACCCAGTCTCTACTGAGCACCCGTATATCATCTCTGATGTCAAACACCGATGGATATGGGATCATCCATCGCCCATCTGTATGGGTCGAGAAGGTACACGCTAGTCTACTCTGGTATATCGATGCCCCATCTCGATACACCCACGACTAGGGACTTTGAAGGATGTACTTATGGACTACCATGTCCCCACTAGTATGATCCGCATCATAGTCCAGGTAGTCAAGTACAGATCCTAAGGGCTTTACCAACATGTAACAGAGAGACAATCAGCATACACGTTAAGGAAAAGGGTAACCAGATAGCATACTATCATGTCGAGCAAGAAAGTCCTCCCTATATATGTCCCAGCATCCACTACAATATACATCCTATGTACAGTAATGGCCTCTAGGGCATACATATAACTAACAATCTCCCACTTGCACTAGGGCCATCTGTAGCAGTGGTTTGAAGTATCTCATACTCAACTATCCCATAAAAGTGTCTCTCTCTGGGAACAGGCCTTTGTGAGTGGATCCGCTGTGTTGTCCTCTGAGTCTACTCTCCAGACCTCGATCACCCTGGAGATCAACCATCTCCATGATCAAGTGATACTGCCTTAGAATATGTCTGGATCACTGATGGGACCGGCGTTCCTTGGCATAAGCCACAACTCCATTGTCACACAATAGGAGGAACATAGTTCATCTCATGAACCAATATACATCCAAACAGCCTCTTTGGTAGCATCTTAAGTAGCGATGTATCCTGCTTTTATCATCTAGTATGTCACGGTATCTAGCTTGGAACTCTTCCAACATACCGTCCCTTTACTGAGGGTATAGACAATGCCTGTGACTGACATTCAGTCGTCTTTATCACCCTGGAACCCTTCCAGTGATTATCCTTTGGATCGATTGATACCATCTCACTACAGCTAGTGAGTATCCTAACATCCATTTAGATCTATCTCATAGATCCAAAATGCAGGATTTAGGAGGTATCACTTTGATCCTATATGGAGAATTATGGTGATAAGCGGAGATTGATCGAGCGTAGCATAGGAAACTCCTTCCCTATCAAGAGTATGTCATCCACGTACTCTACGAGGATCGTCACCATACTCTCTACTACCTTCTTGTTTATACAAGGTTCATCTACCATTTTGATGATGTCAACTTCTTTGACTAATCCATCAAAACAGATGTTCCAACTCCGCGATGCCTGCTTTATCCTATAAAGCATCTTGCACACGTTTCCTCTGCTCCCACTGTCTACGAAGCCCTCTGGCTGTGTACTTATAGACACTCTCTTCTAAAATATTATTTAGAAAAGGAGTCAAGACACCCAACCACCAGATATCGCAGTCATGGTATGTAGCCGTGGCAAGTAGGATCTGGATGGACTTAAGCATAGTCACTTGAAAAGGTTTCATCATGATCCACACCTGGTCGATGACGAAAAGCTTTAACAAGTCTAGCTTTGAAAGTCTCAACTTTTCCATGTACACCAAGTAATCTTCTCAAGATATACTTGCTCCTGATGGGGATTTAACCCTTCAGATATTGCAACCAAAGTCCATACTTTGTTGGTGTATAAGGATTCCATCTCAGATCGCTAAGCATCCAGCCATTCTTACAGAGTCCCACTCTCGATGGCCAGCTCGAAACTAGTTGGGTCATCATCTCATGATGCATTCCTCGCTCCCACTGTCATAGAGAAACCGAAGTATCTCTCAGGTGGGTGAGGAACCCTACTAGATCGGCGGAGAGGCTGAGGTTTGTTGGTAACTATCGAATCCTTTGGTTCTTTCAAATCATCAGCTGCAGTTTGTATAGCTGGAACCTTTCCAGTTCTACATAACTGACCTTGCCTCGAGCTTGTCCGGATTTTGCTTTTCAGACATAGGCCGGACAACCCCAAATCTTAACTGGCTTAAGACATGGGCTCTTCCCATACCATATCAAATATGAAGCGGTAGGCAACTGATTTGATTTGAACCCTATTCAATAGGTATGCATCTTTTCAAGTGCATAACTCCCAAAAGGAAATAGGTAACTCAGCAGTACTCATCATAGAGCACACCATATCAAATAGGGTGTATCTGCTCCGCCCCGATATACCATCGTGCTATGGTGTATGCGGAGGAGTAATGCCGAGAGAGAATCTCATTCTCCTTTAGAATAGTCCAGGAATTCCGTGCTCAAGTATTCTCCTCCTTGATCACATCAAAGGACATAATACTTATACCCGTATTTTGGTTCTCTACTTCTCGCTTATATTCTGTGAATATCTCAAAAGGCTCGGACTCATATTTCAACAGGAACATATGTCTGAATCTTGAGAGATTATCAGAGAATGTAATGAAGTACAAAGAACCAGTCCTGGCATGTGTAGACAGGGGACCTTTACATACATCAACATGTATCATCCCAAGAGTTTACTAACTCTTTCTCTGTTTCCAATAAACAGAGCTGTGGTCATCTCATCTTTGTGACATGACTGGCCAGTTTCACAAGATGTAAATTCAAACTAATTTAAATATGCATCTAAATGTAACTCTAGCCAGTCGGGTCGCATTGATATGACCTAGTCTACAATGCCTCAAGAAGGATTCGTTCATTTCTGAACTCTTCCTCTTGTGTGTGTTCCATATACTAAGAACTGTAGTTTGATTTAGAACATTAATGCTTTTAGATAACGTGCCTGAACCGATCAACTTTTGATATAGGAAATGTCCAAAATATTATCCAACAATACAAAATTATATCCTTTCTTTACTAATAAAGAGACTAATATGATTTTGTATATCAGGTTCGGTATCTAATAACATTCATTCAGAATCAATGTATTGGTAATACAGGGTGACAGTGACCAACAGACTTGGCTGCAACACTTGCCCCGTTTTCTGCCTCATGAAACTTATCACCCGTTCTCAGTTCTCTACCTTTCTGTAGCCCTATGTAACAGATTACATATCTGGGATCCTGATCTGGTATTACATACCCAGGACGTAAAGGATACTGAGAAACAGTTCTGTATAATGAACACACCCGAAGATGATGCATCAGCATGCACTCTCTTCGTTTGGGCGGCATGGGAATTCTGGTAATCCCCAATTTCCTGCTCTGTCTTATAACAATTATAAGTTGGAGCGGGACCAACGTTCCCCAGCTCAGTATAACAAGCGGGTTCGGTCAATAATCCGTATTATTATCTTGATTAAGGCGTGATATGGTCGCTACCAGGAGAGAGAGAGAAGAAAACACTCAGCGTGCGCTCTGGCAAGAATAGATTGGTTATTATTTTATCTAATCAGGATGGCTCCCACTGCTTTTTATCAAATCTTCCTTCAAACCCTAAAAGGAAAGACTAGCCGGGATTAATTACACACTACAAGTTCGCCAATCTTTCAGCCAGGCCAGTGTCGGTACTTTGAGGGAGGTCCCCCGTGCTTTCGCACGAACCTAATTAATGTAAACCTCGTTTTCCCAGAGGCGTAACCTCGTTGACACCTTTCTAGACACCTACTTGATCGGCTAATTGTAATGTATAAAACTCTCCCAGGAGTAACTCTTACTCGCAGCGGGTATCGGGATCCAACTATCTCATAGAAGGTATGCAATCTCATTGCAAATTTCAACACTTGAAATTCCCGATAATATTTTGCCCCTAGCTCGCTATGACCTTGACGAATGCCAAACAACCCATAGTCCACTAGTCAAGTTCAACCCGTACATTACTTGATCGAATTAAACCCACCCGCACGACCCTTGACGAATGCCAAACAACGCCGTACGAATACCCTAATCCAATCTGCATCATATGCATAAGCAGATAAATACTAGTTAGCTACCGCACACTACGCCTTGACGAATGCCAAACTACCGTAGCACGAATACTAACTAGTACTTATCTGTAATGATGGAGGGCTACGACAGGTTTTTCTGAAAACCTATTGCGTAATGAACTTGATATCGTTGTAGGATCGAATGAATTTTGAAATGGAGTGCTTTTGAGGCTTTTCTTGTTTTGCTAAAGGAGTCACTCCCGGTAAAGGGATCGTCGGTCCTTTCCTCGTCGAATGAGGTGCGGGATATATCATATATATCACTGTGCAAAGCAAAAACACTTAAAAGCAATCAAAAGACAAACCGAGTGTGTAGCATCTGCCAGTTATTGCTAAAGGAGTCACTCCCGGTGAAGGGATCTCGGTCCTTTCCTCGTCGAATGAGGTGCAGGATATATCACATATACCGCTGTGCAAAGCAAGAACTGTAGCTACCTGTTTTATTTTGAAATTCGATTCTACAACATCTTAGGTTTCTTTTATTTCATTAATCACATTAATGAAGTCCCATCATTTAAGTACCTAAACATCACAGATAAATACGACGTACACTTATGCCATCCGCATTCGCCTCGATGTCCCCTCGTGCACCGTTAGGTTAGGTAACTAACGACAGAGCAGGGCAGGGCTAGCGCGGGTGTAAAACATAAGTAACGTCTATATAATATATCATATATACTATATACTGTATCTATCAAAGAACATCACATGATCACATCACAGATATCGCAGCAGAAGAAACATATGAAATATTGGATATACTAGAACGTCCGTGTTTTCAATACGAGCCAGTATAAAACACGGATTCCACGGTCGTGATGAATAGCCAAACCCACACCCCTAGACCCCTACGAGAGCGGCAAGCAACCCTACAAATTCTGGAGTTAGGAGACCCGGACTCGACTCCTCGAGTTGGTCTCCCACTGGACTCCAGAACCCGGTTACTTGTGCTCTCCTCCTTGGGTCTATCCTAGTGCGGAAAAGTAAATAATATACAACAGGTGACAACTCCCGCAACCTGGAAGCGCCCCAATAAAAGAATATTACATACAAGTTTTTACATGAATGAAAATGAAAAACACTCATCTCACATAAAAACCCCCGGCTATTCAATCACGACGATCCAATATAACATATCCAGCAACACATAACATCACATGTCATCAACGTAAGTAAATATGCGCATCCCAATTGTCGTTGACATATAGCAACGAAACCGGCGATATCACATATTACACTTACGGTCACAGAAAAGAAAGTGTAAAACTACAACAGTTGGAATCCGCAACCTCCTCGGACATCGCATGCCTGACCAAATGAATTACTTAGACATCGCATGCCTAACAATTATAAACCCCGCATTTTAGTCTCATTATCGAAAACACTTTTCAATATCAAGTCGGGCAATTCAACAGGATTCCCGACATCCTGATCGAATGCTCGTCGCAAACTTCAGTAGACGGCCACACCCCCGATACCGTCGACGAAGTGCACCAAGGCGGAACACCGTTACCGGGAGCACCCGAACGGATGCTTTCGGCGACGGGGTTCTCCTACAGTCACTTGGTCGGGGCTATGGAGTGAGGCTGTCTATTAAGTTTACCCGGCGAGTATCCGCGTACGCTACGTGATTGCGACGGACTTTTGATCACATCAAAATTCCGTGGCAACCGATCAAGTGAGACTAAACTGCTATGTTTATAACATTCATTCAGTTATCTCATAACTATTGTGAATTCCAATTATTGTATCCCATTCCAGATAAATAGAAAATGTTAAACTTTCCGATCGAACATTCTAACATCCAAGTTTTCCCGATACAGATCAACACATGAAATAAGTCTAACAACATTCAGTTCGTACCTCAGTACCAACGGTCCAGCCGTAGAAGGGTCAAGCCAACGCCTCACATGTGGCACGCCGTACTGCCCCAAACCCGAAGGTTCAAAGGGCAGTTCAAGACGGTCACATAATCGAGTTAAGGTTTGTGTCTTCTAGAGGGACCATCGCGTTACTTGCACTACTTAGAACGTCGTTAAACTACGGAAAAAATCCAACACTTGGAAATTTCCCGACAGGGGAAAAATTGGGTATTTATATCCGATCGAACTTTTTAACATATTCTAAAATTTATCCGGAAAGCCACACAGACAAAATTTGATACCCCGATCGAAACACCGAATTCCCAAATCAACTCAGAAAAATTCAACTCTGGAAAAATATTAAAAATACCCAGGAAAACCAGCACAGCACAATATGAATTACTGTTGAAATTTGGATGCCAGAAACGACAAAATGGCCGCGCTTGCGCCGCACGAGCCAAGCTCGTGCCGCGGAAGCGCGGCTTACTGTTGGAATTAGGCAGCCGAATTTTACAGTCTTTCATAGAATTGCCTGCTGATTTTTCTGAATATTTTTAATGTTGAAAAATCCCAGATTTTAAAAATAGTACAGAGAGCATGTTTTGGGTTTCGGTTTTGTGTCGTTCGGACTTCAAATTCCGTCTACGCTTCGCCTAAGGCTCTAGCTAGGCTCTGATACCACTGTAGGGTTCCTAGGCACACTAGTGAGGTCTCCCAAGCCATCAACCATGGCAATTTCAAAAATTATGGTGCCTACAAACCCTAAAGTACGGATCGATAACTAGATGTCTAGGCGAAAAGAACTAGTTAACAATTAACTAAGCGAATACGGAAATACAACCTTTGTAGATCCGGTCTTCCACCTCCATAGCTCCGCAACGAGGTCCTCTCCGCTGTCCAAAAAGAATCCGGGCTCTAGCGTCGACTTCATCGGAGAATAAGTGAGCTAGGTCGTCGATGTCCATGCCGAAGATGATCTACGTCGAGGCATCGATGAATCAAGCTCCACCTTCACCAAACCGTGAAAAGTTGTGAAGGAAACACACTCTACTACTTGGCAAGAGGTAGAGGATGAAGAAATAGGAAGTGGGTTCACTTTAGATTTGGATTTTGCTCACTAGAACACAAGTTGCCATGAATGGCATCAAGGTTGCTCACTTGAAGAAGAAGAAGAAGATGAGCATAGAATTATGATAAGTATTTTTTTTATCAAAAAGAAAATCCAATACTTATCATAACTAACTAGGGTTAGGTGTAGAGAATTAACCATGGTGATTAGAGTGGGTTAGGGTTAAGCAAAATGACAAGAATGGTGGCATAAAGTCAAATGTTCATGAAGCATCCAATAAGAAACAAAAATGGCCTCCATTCTTATCATAACTCATAACCATTTTCATTTAAATAAATAAATGAATAAATAAAATGATAAAGCAAACCCTAATCATCTCTTAACCATGGTTTAATTCTTCACACTTAACCTCAAGAGCAAGCATCATCAAACATGATACATAGATGTGTACTAAAGTATATCACATATACTTTGTGCACAAACCAAGTGAGAAAATCCGTTTAAAGTGAACCAATACTAGTTAGTGCAAAGTAATACATCAAATATATAATTATGCATTAAATCATTAAATCAACACTTGATTCAATGATCCGGTCATGTCGCACACAACCGACTAGTATTCAATGTATCGGCTTATCGAATCAACGCTTGAATCGATAACTAGGTTATATCGCATACAACCTTTCCGATACATTCATCGCGAGAATGGAATACAGTATCACATACTGATATTATTCTCGGTCCCGCACATATCTCATATGCTCTCCTATTTCGTTTCGCTTGAGCCAGGAAACCTCTGTATAGGACTCTAAAGACTCGTCAATACGCCGGCAGCAGGCGATGATCATATCAAACACCCACAAGCCGCAAGCGGTCTGCTAAACGTAACGGCCACCCGGGTATTGAGCGATCTGAAGATCGACGAGCAAGCCCGCTCACACTCCAGTGAATCCGACCAGTAACACTACCGTACAGTCCGGTCTGATCGTCTGATCTGTCGCATATCTCACCTAGGGGTGGTAAACGTCAGACCCCAATAGCTCAATAAGTCGTGTCGATATGAGGTCTATAACTTTTCGAGAAACTACTGGTAACACTTACCAGTAAATCTCAGCAACCCTGGCCAGGGATTTCCTGTTATAGCCAATCGAACACAGCGCAACATCAACCCCCTATACCGGGAGAGACGAATCCCCTCCTATCGCTCATTGCCTCCATGTGACTCTGGACTGTACCCAAAAACCACCGTTTTGCACGCCCTCTTGGACGTGGTAAGATGGAAATCAAAGCACAGTGGGAACCACACAAGACTCTATGACGATCTCGGGTCAACAGACTACTCTGTACCAGTGTCACCATAGAACTGCCATCTGACGTGAGGTATAATACCATCTGGGAGTTCTCGGCGAGTCCGTCCAGTGTACCCAGTCTCTATTGAGCACCCGTATATCATCTCTGATGTCAAACACCGATGGATATGGGATCATCCATCGCCCATCTGTATGGGTCGAGAAGGTACACGCTAGTCTACTCTGGTATATCGATGCCCCATCTCGATACACCCACGACTAGGGACTTTGAAGGATGTACTTATGGACTACCATGTCCCCACTAGTATGATCCGCATCATAGTCCAGGTAGTCAAGTACAGATCCTAAGGGCTTTACCAACATGTAACAGAGAGACAATCAGCATACACGTTAAGGAAAAGGGTAACCAGATAGCATACTATCATGTCGAGCAAGAACGTCCTCCCTATATATGTCCCAGCATCCACTACAATATACATCCTATGTACATTAATAGCCTCTAGGGCATACATATAACTAACACAAAGTATAACCGATCGCAGTATAGGAATTTCACTTCCTATTCTGTGTATTTCATCCAAATATCAGGACATCACACCCTACTACCTTCTTAACAGATCCATCCCCTATTCTGATGAAGTCAAACCTATGACTGCCACATCAGAAATAGATGATCTATCTCCGTTATTTTTGCTTTAGTCTATGAATAGAAATAAACCACTTGTCCACTATGCTTCCGCTGCTCACACTGACTACGACAACCCTCTGGCAGAGTCATATAGACGTAAACTTCTAAAGCTAGTTTAGAACGACGCTATACTCATCCTCCCGCTGGGTTTCACAGTCTGGAACAATAGAAATGGCAAGTCTGGGTAAACAAGAACCTCACTGTCACTGTCCTTGAGGCTACCGGAGTACCTCTCGGGTGCCTGAGGTTACCCACCATATCTGCGGAGTGGCCAATGGAATGTCAAACCAGATTGAATCTTTAGGTTCTTATCAAATTTTCAGTAATCGTTTGCGGTTCTGGAATCACTTCCAGTTCTACCATACTCCCACCACTGTTTTCTGAAAAAAATCCATTTTTATCAAAACTGTGGCGAGTCAAGAACAATATTACTATTGATCTTCCAGATGGTAGATGTCATGACCCGAAAGTACGGAACGTGACTGGCACTTAGATTACGAGACGTCTAAAGGCGTAACGTAACCTAAGTCAGCCAAAGCCCAGAAAAATCTAAACCAAAATCAAAAGAGTGAAGCAAACCTTTCATGAAAACGACTTTGAAATCAATTAAGTTGCGTATAACCCCTTTTTAAAAACATCAAAAAAAATTCCGAAAATTTCGGCAGAGTCTCCTTTGTAAATACTATCCCCCAAAATGGGTACAATAAGATATATAAACCTGTAATAACAAAATGGTATCCCCAAGCGGGAGCTAGCTCTTCGCCCAAGGCGGATCACAACCACACGCAATATATATGTAACATCAAGAAAAAGAGCATAAAGAGATGCAAAATATAAGAAAACACCACGTCGGCTCAAGTGAGCTCGACCCAAAAGAAACCACATATACACAATTCTCTCAGTCTCATCACTAGGTCGCATATACAAATAAGAAGTGGTAGATGGAGAATACTAGATACAAAAATAGTACAAAAAGAGATAAAAGTGCCATCGCAACCCACCTACGAGCAATGTCGCGAGTCTGAGCAAAAGAAGTCAATAAGATAAGCCGCCGCTACAAGGCTGATGAGTCCGACCTGTAAGACACTGTGGCACAACGGGGGTGAGTTGCCAGCTCGTGAGTAGAATATAACATCTAGTAAGGCTATCGTAAGAATGTACGCAAATGCGTCACAACATGTATGTCCAGATGTGATGTAATACCTCTAGTATGCATGCACATGTATGCAATATCAATACTAAATCTTTAAGTGTTTTAAATGCTATGAGTTCTGCATTCTTACTTTAGAAAAAAAAATCTATGCAATAGCTAAGTACCATCGTGAAATCATCTGAAAACCGTGTCAAGCATCGACACGAAATATGAAAATACATCTGTCTCAATGTCTCAATGTCTCAATATATATCGGGCTCCGTCAGTCCGGATCGGCCCATATCATCAAATCTCACGACAACGGTCGGTATCGTCCGGATATCCGCCGTGCCAGACATCACCGGTAGGTAGTCTTCCCCTGCCAGGCTCATCGTCTACAACTCGATCTTCTTGCCCCGGGGTACCATACCGGGCCCACCATGTACCCGAGACGGTTCATCCACTCCTCGAATCGGGTCTCGAAATCCAACAGAAAACATGAAGAATCATGGTGGACGACTCATACATCACGAGAAAACCGCAACTTTGTTTTAAAAATGATAATAATAAGCTTTTGTTAAATTCTTGCGGTTTTCCCCAAAATCCAGAAATCGCATCAATACTGAAATCCTCAAGAAAATCTTAATACCCAACATGTTGTATATGATAAATGTCTATGATATCAAGGTATGCGATGTGATTTGTGGCTAGAAATCTATGTAAGTATGATGATGATGCGAGGTATATACATGCTATGCGATTTCATATATCGTGTATAATGCAAGTGGTGATACTAAACTAAACAGATTCTACAGTGCTCGTGGCATGGCAATTACTAAAGGCGTGTGTGTCACATGAATACTGTGCGTGCAACAGGAGCCAATGGTAATGGTGTACGTGTCCTACTAGGTGATATCACACATGTGTATATGGATATCCATGCAAATCTAGCAGACGAATAGCTATAAAGGTATGCAATGTGAATGAGGGGGTTTAGCTAACTAACAATGCATATTGTTGCAAGTAATAAAGTAATCCTAACTATGGGATGCCTCGCGCCATCTAGACGATTCCCCCATAGATGAATACATCTACTCACCTGAATGCCTCGCTAATCTGATCCAAACACCGCTTTGCCTTTGCGCGCCGTGTCCGATGTTTCCGCAACCGTTCCTAGAATTGCATAACACACAACATAACATTACAGATTCTTGAAATGACGCAACTCACAATATGAAAAGATCTACGCTCTTGAATTAATCATAACGTGCACTCGGTGCGCGGAAAACACACGAAAATCGCTAAAACCTTAACTAAAATCGTCATTTCGGGGCAACCGCCAAAACTAAAACCCGAATAGAAAAAACTCCGCATTCGCACAAACTAATATTCGTATGAGATGCTAATTATATCGCCAATATATAACAATTAGACCATCTCCTATTTTTTTAGAAAATCTAGTAAGCATTGACATAGCAATTTCGATGCAAATATCGCGATTTAACGATATAGCGATCGCTACATCGCACAAACAACCAATCTAACCAACTAGATGGCCATAATACTAACTTAAACCCACTTATCCTACATCAAACCCTAATTAGAACATCAACCCTTCTCTTGAAATTCATGAGCAAGCAAATTAAACCAAATTTCACACTTAAACTACTAAATCTAGCAAATTTAAACTACAATTTGAACATTAGATGAGAATTATACCTTACAAGTTGAACCCTAACTTACACTTGACCTTGAAAGATGCCTCCTTTCACCTTGTTTTGAACAAATTAGGGTTTGGAAAGAGGTGGAATAATGATTAGGTTTGAATTTGTGAAGAAATTTGTTGATTTCGGTGGATTTTTGATGATTTTTGAAGGAATTATGAAGCAAGAAGTGAGGGGAAAAACGAGAACTGAACCAAGGGAGCTCGGCCTGAGGTGTAGGAGGTGAGTGGTGAGGGAACGGTGTAGAAATTTCTACACAAAATCTATCTTCCAAAGTCAATTAATGAATGTTACATCATTTTTTACAAAAAAAACCCTTTTTAATGCATTTTTAAACCATAAAACCAAAATTCTTGGAATGTTTTGGTAAAATTTTTGTTACTAATATATTTTAGTTTATAATGGTTCCTAATAATGTAATTTACCCAATTAAATTTGTATTTATCACTAATTTAATATATTTTTAAAAGCTTAAAATAATATTGAAAATAATTAATAAAGGAAATTTTTTTAAATAACTAGAAATTTTTAAGTGACAATTTAGTGACCAAATTTTAGCAATATCTTATCTAAATTTTGTATAATTAGGCCTATATTGAAAAATACTTATTTTGACTTTTTACGGAAAAGACTGCTTATTTTGCCGATTACCGAAAAACTGCCTAAACGATTTTTGAAGCGTTACAATCCTCCCCCTTTAAAGAAATTCGGTCCCCGAATTTAAAAAGTTAACTACGCGTACCTTCAAAAAGATGGGGATATCTCTTCCTCATCTCGACCTCGGTCTCCCAGGTGACCTCCTCGCTGTTCGGGCTACGCCAAAGAACCTTGATGGACGGTATAACCTTCGACCTTAATTTCTTCACCTGCCGATCCAAAATGACCACCGGCTGCTCGGTGAATGAAAGATCGCGCTCTAGCTGGATCGCCTGGTGCTGAATCGCATGGGAAGGGTCATGAAGGTACTTGCAGAGCATCGAAACATGGAACACGGGGTGAACATCGGGGAAGCTGGGCGGAAGAGCTAATCGATAAGCGACTGAACCAACACGCTCTAGGATCTCGAAGGGTCCAACATATCTAGGACTAAGCTTCCTTTTCCGCCCAAATCTCATCACACCCTTCATCGGAGAGACATTCAGGAAAACATGATCGCCAACAGCGAACTCGAGTGGGCGACGGCGCTTGTCAGCATATGATTTCTGCCTACTCTGTGCTGCTCTCATCCTGTCCCGAATCAGCTGTATCGTTTCGGTCATCTCCTGTACGATCTGTGATCCCAAAATACTGCTCTCCCTGAGCTCTGTCCAACATACAGGCGATCGACATCTCCTCCCATATAAAGCCTCGAAAGGTGACATTTGAATCGTCTCCTGGAAGCTATTATTGTAGGAGAACTCGATCAAAGGCAAATGACGATCCCAGCTACCATCGAAATCTAAAACACAAGCTCTGAGCATGTCCTCAAGAGTCTGAATAGTACGCTCCGACTGACTGTCAGTCTGCGGATGAAAGGCTGTGCTAAAACTCAATCGGGTGACCAAAGCTTCCTGAAGTTTCTGCCACAATCGGCTGGTAAACTGGGTGCCCCGGTCGGACATGATGCAAGTCGGAACGCCATGCAGTCGTACGATCTCATCAATATAAACCTGGGCGTACTGAGCAAATCCAAAAGTGGTCTTCGCTGGCAGGAAGTGAGCCGCTTTCGTCAGTCGATCCACAATCACCCAAATAGAGTTATACCCTCGACTGGTCCTGGGTAGACCCACAATGAAGTCCATGGAGACCTGTTCCCACTTCCACTCAGGGATGGGAAAAGGCTGTAACTCACCGGCTGGCCTCTGGTGCTCGGCCTTGACTTGCTGACAAGTCAGGCATCTCGACACGAAGTCTGTAACATCCTTCTTCATCCCGTCCCACCAGTAAACCTCTCTCAAATCACGGTACATCTTGGTGGAACCTGGATGCACACTGTATACTGATCTATGTGCCTCCTCAAGGATATCACGCCTCAGTCCCTCAGAATCTGGTACACACAGTCGATTCCCAAATCGAAGTATCCCCTGATCATCAATCACGAACTCAGAAACTCTGCCCTGCCGAATCTGCTCGATAATCTCTAAAATACGGGCATCGCCAATCTGTGCTTCGCGGATACGGTCAAGTAACTGTGGGCGTGCTCTGAAATGGGCCAGCTGTCCCCCTGTAGGAGTAAACTCGAACTGCACTCTGCTGTCACATAACACCTGCCAATCCGCCGTCGACTGCATCTGTACTGCACTCAAACAAGATAAGCTACCTCCGGGCCTCCTACTCAAAGCATCTGCCACCACATTTGCCTTGCCCGGATGATATAGAATCTCCCAGTCATAATCTTTCACCAACTCCATCCAACGGCGCTGTCTCAGATTCAGATCTCGCTGCTGAAAGATATACTTAAAACTCTTGTGGTCAGTGAATATCTGGCATGACTCGCCGTATAGGTAATGTCTCCAGATCTTAAGTGCAAATACCACTGCAGCCATCTCTAAATCATGAGTGGGGTAGTTTTGTTCGTGTTTCCTCAGCTGCCGAGAAGCATACGCGATAACTCTGTCGTGCTGCATCAATACACAGCCCAGCCCTACTTGAGAAGCATCACAATATACCACGAAACCATCTGACCCTGAAGGCAATGCTAACACTGGTGCAGTAGTCAGACGAGTTTTCAACTGCTGGAAACTATCCTCACATGCCTGAGTCCAATCGAAAGGAACCCCTTTCTGGGTCAACCCGGTCAATAGTGCAGCAATACGGGAGAAATCCTGGACAAAACGTCGATAATAGCCAGCCAGACCTAGAAAGCTGCGAACCTCTATAACTGATACCGGTTTGGGCCAACGCTGCACTGCCTCGATCTTCTTCGGGTCCACACGAATACCATCTCTCGTCACCACATGACCCAAGAAGTCGACACTGTCTAGCCAGAATGCGCACTTGGAAAATTTGGCGAACAATTGATGCTCTCTCAGAGTCTGCAATGTGATACGCAAGTGCTGCTCATGCTCCTCCCGGCTCCGAGAATAAACCAAGATGTCGTCAATGAATACAATGATGAACTGATCGAGATACGGCCTGAATACACGGTTCATCAAGTCCATAAATGCTGCCGGGGCATTGGTGAGCCCGAACGACATCACCAAGAACTCATAATGACCATATCGAGTACGAAAAGCGGTCTTCGGAATATCCTCCTTCCGAACCCGCAACTGGTGATAACCTGACTGTAAATCAACCTTCGAGAAAAACCCTGCACCCTGGAGCTGATCGAATAAGTCGTCAATGCGGGGTAGGGGATATCTGTTCCGCACAGTAACCCGGTTCAGCTGACGATAATCAATGCATAAGCGCATACTGCCGTCCTTCTTCTTAACAAACAGGACGGGAGCACCCCAAGGTGACACACTCGATCGGATAAGCCCTTTGTCCAGCAAGTCCTGTAACTGATCCTTCAGCTCCCTCAGCTCTGCCGGGGCCATCCGATAAGGCGGTATAGAGATAGGCCCCGTGACGAGGATCAAGTCAATACAGAACTCAATCTCGCGCTCTGGTGGCAGACCAGACAGCTCGTCAGGGAATACATCAGGAAACTCTCTCACAACAGGGACCTGGTCCAACGGAACCTCTGTGGCGCTAGTATCACAAACATAGGCTAAGAATCCCTAACACCCTTTCCTCAAGAGCTGACCAGCGCGAAGGGAAGAAATCAAGCTGGGAACGGTAGCACTACGATCTCCCTGAATAACAAGAACCGGCTCACCAGGAAAGCTGAATCTGACTGCCTTCTCACGGCAGTCCACGGATGCATAATAGGTGGATAGCCAGTCCATACCAAGAAGAATTTCGAAGTCTAGCATATCGAGGAGGATCAAATCAACTGAAGAATCTCTCTCCCCGATACGAATGGGACATGATCGGTACACGAAATGGGCAACAAACGACTCGCCTACCAGAGTAATAACGACAAGCGGCTGATCTAATGAAGAAGACTCTCGGCCCAACCTCGGTGCAAAGTATGTGGATACATAGGAATGTGTGGAGCCTGGATCAAATAATACCCGTGCATAAAAAGAACATACTGGCAGAGTACCTGTCACGACGGCATTGGACGCCTGTGCATCCTGAGGAGTCAGCGCGAACACTCGGGCCTGTCCACCACTAATAGCTAGCTGTCCCCTGCCTCTACCTCGGCTTATGCCCCTGCCTCTGTCTCCTCGTCCTCTCTGAACAGGACCTCCATGCCCACGACCTCTAGGAGCATCTGCCTGGCATGGAGCCTCATCAGGGGTAGGAAGTAGAGCTCTATGAGGAGGTGGTGAAGGTGGTAAAGTCACATGTGGGACTGTCGTCGCGCCTTGGCGCCCCATGGTACAGTTTCTGATACGTGGTACTAACTCCCGCACCGAAAACATCCTGGCGACGACTGCTGGGTCTGCGGATATGAACCGAATAACTTACCTCGTCTCAATCCTCTGCCGCCACCATCTCCCGGAAATAATCTATCGCGGTGTCTACCCATCTGCCGCTGGGCTGGCGTATCAGTACGGATCCTCTTCGGCCCAGAAACGACTGGAGTCTCAGAAATGCGCTCCTCCAAAAGTAAGGCTGCATCCATCGCGGCTGTGTATGTGTCAATGTGCTGGGGGCCGATGGCAAGGAATAACTGTGTGTCAAGCCCTCGCACTAACCTCTTTATCCTCTTCTCTTTCATGTCTACTAGGTACGGAGCAATAACTGTATGCAATATCAATACTAAATCTTTAAGTGTTTTAAATGCTATGAGTTCTGCATTCTTACTTTAGAAAAAAAATATCTATGCAATAGCTAAGTACCATCGTGAAATCATCTGAAAACCGTGTCAAGTATCGACACCAAATATGAAAATACATCTGTCTCAATATCTTACTGTATCAATGTCTCAATATATATCGGGCTCCGTCAGTCCGGATCGGCCCATATCATCAAATCTCACAACAACGGTCGGTATCCTCCGGATATCCGCCGCGCCATACTTCACCGGTAGGTAGTCTTCCCCTGCCAGGCTCATCGTCTACAACTCGATCTTCTTGCCCTGGGGTACCATACCGGGCCCACCATGTACCCGAGACGGTTCATCCACTCCTCGAATCGGGTCTCGAAATCCAACAAAAAATATGAAGACTCATGGTGGACGACTCATACATCACGAGAAAACCGCAACTTTGTTTTAAAAATGATAATAATAAGCTTTTGTTAAATTCTTGCGGTTTTCCCCAAAATCCAGAAATCGCATCAATACTGAAATCCTCAAGAAAATCATAATACCCAACATGTTGTATATGATAAATGTCTATGATATCAAGGTATGCGATGTGATTTGTGGCTAGAAATCTATGTAAGTATGATGATGATGCGAGGTATATACATGCTATGCGATTTCATATATCGTGTATAATGCAAGTGGTGATACTAAACTAAACAGATTCTACAGTGCTCGTGGCATGGCAATTACCAAAGGCGTGCGTGTCACATGAATAGTGCGTGTGCAATAGGAGCCAATGGTAATGGTGTAGGTGTCCTACTAGGTGATATCACATATGTATATATGGATATCCATGCAAATCTAGCTGACGAATAGCTATAAAAGTATGCAATGTGAATGAGGAAGTTTAGCTAACTAACAATGCATATTGTTGCAAGTAATAAAGTAATTCTAACTATGGGGTGCCTCGCGCCATCTAGACGATTCTCCCATAGATGAATACATCTACTCACCTGAATGCCTCGCTAATCTGATCCAACCACCGCTTTGCCTTTGCGCGCCGCGTCCGATGTTTCCGCAACCGTTCCTAGAATTGCATAACACACAACATAAGATTACATATTCTTGAAATGACGCAACTCACAATATGAAAAGATCGACGCTCTTGAATTAATCACAACGTGCACTCGGTGCGCTGAAAACACACGAAAATCGCTAAAACCTTAACTAAAATCGTCATTTCGGGGCAACCGCCAAAACTAAAACCCGACTAGAAAAAACTCCGCATTCGCACAAACTAATAACGTATGAGATGCTAATTGTATCGCCAATATATCCCAATTAGATCACATCCTATTTTTTTGGAAAATCTAGTAAGTAATGACATAGCAATTTCGATGCAAATATCGCGATTTAACGATATAGCGATCGCTACATCGTACAAACAACTAATCTAACCAACTAGATGGCCATAATACTAACTTAAACCCACTTATCCTACATCAAACCTTAATCAGAACATCAACCCTTCTCTTGAAATTCATGAGCAAGCAAATTAAACCAAATTTCACACTTAAACTACTAAATCTAGCAAATTTAAACCACAATTTGAACATTAAATGAGAATTATATCTTACAAGTTGAACCCTAACTTGCACTTGACCTTGAAAGATGCCTCCTTTCACCTTGTTTTGAACAAATTAGGGTTCGGAAAGAGGTGGAATAAGGATTAGGTTTGAATTTGTGAAGAAATTTGTTGATTTCGGTGGATTTTTGATGATTTTTGAAGGAATTATGAAGTGAGGGAAAAAATGAGAACTGAAGCAAGGGAGCTCGGCCTGAGGTGTAGGAGGTGAGTGGTGAGGGAACGGTGTAGAAATTTCTACACAAAATCTATCTTCCAAAGTCAATTAATGAATGTTACATCATTTTTTACAAAAAAAACCCTTTTTAATGCATTTTTAAACCATAGAACCAAAATTCTTGGAATGTTTTGGTAAAATTTTTGTTACTAATATATTTTAGTTTATAATTGTTCCTAATAATGTAATTTACCTAATTAAATTTGTATTTATCTCTAATTTAATGTATTTTTAAAAGCTTAAAATAATATTGAAAATAATTAATTAAGGATTTTTTTTAAAATAACTAGAAAATTTTAAGTGACAATTTAGTGACCAAATTTTAGCAATATCTTATCTAAATTTTGTATAATTAGGCCTATATTGAAAAATACTTATTTTGACTTTTTACGGAAAAGACTGCTTATTTTGCCGATTACCGAAAAACTGCCTAAACGGTTTTCGAAGCGTTATAGTAGAAAACCAACCCTCGTCATAGCCCGGGTCAACCCACAAACAGCCATTACAGAAACGTGCCTTGAGTTATCCAGAGTCTGGTTTTAAGTATAAGCCGGACAACTCCCCGTACCTTAACATCGTTAATATATGAACCGTTCTATATCCAATATAGAAACAGATGCACTGATTTAATTGGAACCAGATTCAAATCATGCAGCTGTCTCCAGTGCATGTAAACTAAATGGAAGGAGGCCGATCAGTGTTACTCAACTTAGGAGTGCTTCCAATTATGAGTAATCTGAAAGAGAAGCAAGTTCTCTTAATCATTACTATTAACTGAATACCATACACAAGTATCTATATCTTCGATCACCTTGAAGAATCCTGATACTTGCAATACCTGGTTCTCAACTTTATTCTTATACCTATAACTTCTCAAAACTTAGATCTTGTATTTCTATGAAACACATGTCTAAAAACCAAAGAAGTCATAAGTAAACAGAATATAGTACGAGTACCAACCCCTCTGTCCTCATGGACACTGGACAACATACAATACTCTGTATAAGTCTCTTGAGTCTAATAACTCATTCCCTGTGTGTCGTAGGTTAAAAACTGTACTTATAGTTAAGAAGAATTACACCGTTGTTTAATACTCCTTACCTAACCATCCACTGATATAGGTAAATGTCATAGACATAATTTCAAAAAGTTATATCTCACTTTATAAAAAATTGTAAGTCCACATTACCCTTCCCCGATACTTTGGGGTTGCGGAAATGGTGAAAAACGTTTTTGTTTGGGTGGTAACATGGACTCAAAATACGGATCTTTGTTAAACAACTACCTAACAACCTAACTAGGAGTTTTACCTACTCTGTTAGGGGGTTATACCTTACTTGAACTCCTTCGTCTTCAATTCTTTGCGGTGTACGGATCGGCCTCACCTCGTCGTCTCCTCGCGCCGAAGATGGATCCATCCGAAAGTTTCTACCTTTTGACTTCTACCTCAAACTTGAAGAAACTAGAACACTTGGCTTGCTAGACCTTGTGAACTAGGATGAGTAGAGGAGTGTAATGGTGTTTTTATCTCTAAGGTAAATGTTTCTCAACTCATGAGAGGGAGTTGCCTTGAGCTAGAGAGAGCAAGAGGAAGAGGGCGAGCTTGAGCAAGAGAGAGAAATGAAATGAAAGAGTGAGCAAGTCTTTTGCCATCCAAGCTCTCATAATCCAAAATCATGATAACAAGCAATAATAATTGAGTATTATGTGATGGTTGTTATCATGACAAATGATAATATCATTTCTTGCATTAAATGCAATTTGTGAACCATCAAGCAAGCACAAGTCAATGCCAAGAAATTATAGCCATTGTCATGATGGTGGTCAACAGGTCCAACCTAGTCAACCGGTCAACCCTTCAACCCTAACCATGTCACTATAATACTTAATTAATATTATTATTAATCATATTTCTAATTCTCATTAGGGTTTAGCAAAAGTCAACAGTCAACAACCCTAATGAGAATTCTCTGCCTCTGTCTCTGTCATCTGTGCATACACACCCGCATCCGCGTTCCGGGGAACACGAAACAACTGAGATAAAACCAATCCCAAAACGTATACTAGGATCTGGCTTAAACCAAAGCCCGCTAGTAATAACTTCCTGGTCACTAAACGTGCATAAGTGCGCGGATGTGACCGAACCCTGTCGCAAAACAATGCGACCTCTACTCTTTTGCCTAAAGGCGAATAGCTCTCTGTGTGGGACTCTAAAGATTCGACACTACACTGGCAGTGGGTTTAACCACAGACCGCAAACGGCACTAGCTGTGCGTAACGGCCCCCAGGTAGATGCCGATAAGAAGACGGACGATGTGAAACCCATCTGAACTCCTGCTGAGCCTAAATATGACAATCTCCGTACAGTCCGGTCTGTTCGTCTGAGAATATCGCATGGCGGGCCTAGGGGGCGGTAAACGTCAGTCCCCTAATAGCGGTACAAGTCGTGTCGGAGTGTAGCCCAGAACACCCTGAGATAACACTGGAAACCTCCCAGTATATCTCGCTTGCCCTGGCCAGGGACTTCGTGTAATGGCTCTCCTAGACACAGCGCAATATCAACTCCCAATACCGGGAGAGACGAATCCTGTCTAACCGTCACTGCCTCTAAGTGCTTCGGGACTGCACCCAACTACTACCTATTTGCACGACTCCTTTGAGCCGTGGTAGGGTAGTAATCAAAGTACAGTGGGAACACACTCGAGGCGAAGTGACAGTGTCAAGTCAGCGGACTAAGCTGTACTCATGTCACCTGGAAACTGATAACTGACGATAGGTATAGTACCAACCATCAGTTCCCGACGAGTCCTGTCCAGTGTACTCGTAACCTAACGAGCACCCGCATACCATCTCAAGTACGACGTACTGACGGCTGTGAGACAGACCGTCTCCCCTGCTGGGATGAGAAGCGCATACGCTAGTCTACTTCGGAGTATCGATGCCCTGTCTCAATAGTCCTATGACTAGGGACCTGCATAAGGATGTGCTTGTGGATTACCCAGCCCCCACGAGTGTGACTGCCATCACAACGCTGGTAATCAAGCAAAGATCCTAAAGGCTCCACTAATGTGTATAGGTGATATACTAAAGGAAAACACATGTACACATTAAAGTAGAAATAAACCAAGTAGCATACTACCATTTTGAGCAAGATTGTCTATACAACCGTGAATATCCCAAGCTTCCATTAAGTAATATACAAACTAGTATGATACAATAATGGCCTCTAGGGCATATACACTAACAATCTCCCACTTGCACTAAGGCCATGTACTGGCGTATCGAAGACCTATCATCTCGATCAGCCGCTCGAACTGAGTCTGGGGTAAGGCCTTCGTGAGTGGATCAGCAGTGTTATCTTCCGTAGCAACCCTCCGAACCTCGATCTCCTGGCGATCCACGATCTCCCTGATCAGGTGATACCGCCTCAAGATGTGTCTGGATTTCTGATGGGACCTGGGTTCCTTCGCTAAAGCTATAGCCCCGTTGTTGTCGCAATACAGAGGTATTGGATCAACAATGGACGGAACCATCTGAAGTCCCGTTAAGAACTTCCTTATCCAGACAGCTTCTTTTGCGGCATCAGCAGCAGCGATGTATTCCGCTTCCATCGTCGAGTCAGCAACGGTTTCCTGTTTGGAACTCTTCCAACACACCGTCCCTCCATTGAGGGTAAAGACAAAACCCGACATGGACTTGGAATCATCCTTGTCACTTTGGAAGCTGGAGTCAGCAAAGGCCTCGATCTGGAGGTCTTTTCTGCCGTACACCAAGAACATCTCCTTAGTTCTTCTCAGGTACTTGAGAATGTTCTTTACCGCTATCCAGTGCTTCTCCCAAGGGTTTGACTGATACCGGCTTACCACACTCAGTGCATAAGCTACATCTGGTCTGGTACACAACATCACATACATTATGGAGCCTACCGCTGAAGCGTAGGGTATAATAGACATGCGATCCCTTTCCAAATCAGTCTTGGGAGACATCTCTTTGGAGAGGGTGATCCCGTGACAAGCCGGTAGGTTACCATGCTTGGAATCTTCCATACTGAACATTTTCAGTATGGTGTCGATGTACCTGGACTGCGAAAGTCCTAATATCCTCTTGGATCTATCACGATGGATCCGGATCCCCAGAATGTAAGTGGCATCACCCAGGTCTTTCATGGAGAACCTGTGTGACAAGAACCCCTTGACAGATTATAGCATAGGAATGTCATTTCCTATCAAAAGAATGTCATCCACGTATAAAACGAGGAATACGACAGTCCTTGCTACAAATCTACTATAGATGCATGGTTCATCTCGATTTTTGATAAAGCCAAATTCTTTGACTGTCTCATCAAAGCAGATGTTCCAACTCCACGATGCCTGCTTTAGTCCATAGATGGACTTAAGCAACTTGCACACCTTTCCGCTGCTCCCACTCTGAATGAAACCCTCTGGCTGGTCTATATAGACACACTCCTCTAAATTTCCATTTAGAAAAGCGGTCTTTACGTCCATCTGCCAAATCTCATAATCGTGGAAGGCAGCAATGGCAAGAAGGATCCGAATGGATTTTAGCATAGCCACCGGAGAAAAGGTTTCGTCATAGTCCAAACCAGGTCTTTGACGAAAACCCTTTGCAACAAGTCTAGCCTTATAGGTCTCAACCTGTTCTTCTACACCAATCTTCCTTTTGAAGATCCACTTGCATTCTACGGGTTTTACCCCATCTGGAGCAACGTCCAAAGTCCATACTTTGTTGGTGTACATGGACTCCATTTCGGTCCGTATTGCATCCAGCCATTTTACCGAGTCAACGCTCTGAATGGCCTGCTGGAAGCTAGTAGGCTCATTATAATCAATGATGCAATCCTCTCTATCCCCGTCTATGAGAAAACCGTAGTATCTCTCGGGCGGATGAGACTGCCTACTACTCCTGCGGAGCGGCGTAGGAATGTCCTGTTCTTTTGAACCCTCTGGTTCTACTAAGCTTTCAGTAATAGCTCGTGGTTCTGGAATTTCTTCCAGTTCTACTGCGCTCCCACTTATCTGATTTTCCAAAAATTCAGTTTCCAAGAAGCAGGCATGGAGAGAAACAAAAACCTTTTGTTCCTCTTCACAATAGAAGAAATATCCCTTGGAGTTCTTTTGTAATGCCTCGAAAAATCGTTTTGGTGTTTTCCTGAAAATCGGTGAAAATTCGGTATTTTTCCGTAAACCGTCTTTTTTGTTATTTTGCAGTTTAGGACTAGTTATACCTAAAATGGATAGCTAATTGCTTGTTTTTAGTAGCTAATGAGTTACTTATTAAATTTTGGTCATTTAAAATTTTTTCCCTATTTTTCAATTTTTTAATATTATTTTAAGCCGGTAAGAAAATACATTAAATTAGCGATAAATACAAATTTTTTTGGGCTAATTTTAATCTTTAAAATTATGTTAATTAAAATCTAGTTGTAACATAAATTTTTAGTATTTTATTTTGAGTTTTAGCTAATTTTTATTATAGGAAACGAAATTTATTGAATTTAAACTTAAACTTGCAATTTTGGACTTTTAGGGGGTCTTTTTGCATAATTTTTTTTTGTGCACTCCCTCTCACTTTTCCCTCACCCTAGGCCGGCCATTTCTAGCAGCTCATGGGGGAAAAAATTCCATGCTCTTTTGACTTGTATATTGTGTGGAAATGGGGTTTTATTTTAATGATTTTTGAATTGTTTTTGGGTATGGTCTTTTGTGGTTGGTAGGAGTTGACCAAGACTTTTTTCCACACCCCACACCATCCCCTCTCCCTCATTTCTGGCTGAATTCTAACAGCCCCCCCCCTTCATCTCTTTGTTCTTTTCATCTTTTTCAAAATTCTTCAAGTTTGCTTCAAAAAAATTGCAATTTAAAGCTCACAAAATAACCCTATCCTTCATCATTTTTTCCTTCACCTCCCTTGCTTGGATCATGATGCTTTGAGGCCATCAATTGAAGCAAATTTCTTCTTGCTAGATCCATAGATTTGAGGTATAATTTCTACTTTTTTAAGTTAATATGGTTAGAATTCTTTAATCTAGTTGTTTAGTGTTAATTTTAGTGTTAATCCTAATCTAGTTTTTTTAAAAGTTAATGGTTGAGTTAATTAGGGTTTCTTGAAACCATGTTTTAGTTAATTAAATCTTTTTAATTAACCTAGTTGTTTACTTAACCAATCTATATGGTTACTTTGCTTAAATGGCTTGATGTTATGCTAATCTAAGTTAACTTGTGTGAAATTTTCATTGTTGTTGCTAATTGCCAAAAATCAAGAAAAGGGTTTGTGTTGGAATTATGGTTTGATGCATAGTTAATGAGTTAAAATTGTGTTGTTGTGGCTAACTTGTTGTGTGGTTGGATGTTTGTGTTGGATTGTGCTAACTTTGTCGCTAATTTTCGATGTTTGCACCAAATTGCAAACTTCTAGCTTACTAGGTTTTATTATATTATTGTAGCGAATTAATTGCGATATCTAGATTATATTGTTGGCATATCCTATGACATTTAGGATGCGTGAGTGCGGATTTTTGAGTAATCGGGTTTTAGTTTTGCCGGGCGACCAAATCGTCGATTTTTTCAGTTTTTACGATTTTCGCGTGTGTTCCGCGCACCTTGTGCACGTTGTACCTAGCTTGTGAACGTTAGTATTTTCGTTTGGGTTTTGCGTCGTTCTTGATATGTAACCTTATGTTTGGTATTGATGTAAATTCCAGGTTCGGTCGCGGAGACGTCAGACGCGGCACGAAAGGGGAAAGCGGTGATTGGACGTGACTAGCTAGGGATTCCGGTGAGTAGATGTAACATCTACGGGGGACTATCGTTGGATGGCGCAAATCGCCCGATAGTTTTAGTAGCTTAAAAAGATTCTTAGTAATATTAGTAATTAGGGGTGTAATACTTGTATGATTATTTGCTACATTCATACCTTATATTGATATACATATACGAACCCATTCTATAGGACACCTGCACCATTGCCAGGATTTTTATATACAGCACGAGCACTATTCATGCTTACACACACACCCTGGTAATTGCCATACCACCACACTAGATAACCTTTAAATTGAAACCTTTTACTATAATTGATACTTACACTTGCGCTATTGCTTTAATTCCTTAAAATGAAATCGTAGGATTGCTATTCATGTGCATGTACTTCATCATATTATTTGTTCATGCCTAATCTATTAATCACACATCGCAACTTGATTATTGATACCATATGCATTCATTATCATTGACATATGCACTTAAGAGGATTTCTTGAGATTTTATGATATTTCTGGATTTCGGGGGAAAGCCGCAAAATTTCTAAACTTATTATATTTTTAAAATATGTAAATTGCGGTTTTCTAGTAATGTAAGTGTCGTCCACCATGAGTTTGCTGTGGTTTTCGAGATCCGTGTCGAGGAGTGGAGGAACCGTCACGGGTACATTGTAACACCCGAGCCCAATAATACTATTTCTATTGCTAGTTGAGTGTTATACATTGCTCATTTCAATTATCCTGATTGTTTGGTAGTTATTGCTAAATTTTAACCGGTTAAGTCATTTTGGCACATAACAAATTTTAACACCGAAAATGAAATTAAAAATATCCATGTTGGCCTACTCGTCGCCACTAGTCGCGTGGTAGCGTCCGCGCGTCGAGATTCCGTCCCGTTCGGCTAAACGGGCAAGTTTGGACGACTACGCGCGCGTGCAAGTGTCCGATTTGGGGGCATGCATTTTAATCATTAAACACCCCTTTTCAAAATTTGGAACCCGCTTAAAATCCTATAATTTGAATTTGAAATATTTGGGCGCAACCCGGGCGCGATTTGGAAATGTTTCATTTAGCACCGAAAAGCCCATTTAATTAAATATATTTTAAAAACTATAAAATATTTAACTGTTTTAATTCTAACGTTAAAATCTCTTAAAAAAATCCTTTGAATCAATTACGTACCTTCCTCAGCCAATCGCACGAAGGGCTTTACCTTCGTGGGCCCCACCATAACAATCTCTCTCTCTCTCCGTCTCTCTATCTCTCATCCTATAATCTCCTTCTCTCTACCTCTATCTCTCTCCACCCCATATTTATATTTTCTCGCGTCGTCTTCCTTCCCATAGAACCACCGCGAACCCACGCGAACCCAACCCTAGCCTCGCCTTAACTGCCGCCGACCTCCCCGCGACCTCGCCACCATCACCCCAGCACCTCCATCGTAACCTCCTCCACTTCCTCACCACCCCGTCTTCTCTGCCTCGAGTCGTCACGACCACCTCCCTGTAGACCTCGTCGTCGACGACCTCCCAACACCCACTGCCTCTCCTCCTCGACACCCATCATCCTGGGAGCCTCCTCAAAACCACCGGCACTGCCCCACCTCCTCAAAACGAGCCTTCCCTGCAAACTCCGACCTTTCCCTGATCCCAGAATCTCCACCGCCTGCACCTCACCGTCGACGGCCCTCGTCGTCGACGACTCTTCCATCTTCCTCTACTCTCTCTCCTTCCCAACTCAACCCTAGCCCTGCACCCCATTACACCGAGCCTAACCCAAGCCCAAACCCTAACCGGAACCCTAGCAACTCCTCTGGTTCGCCGGAAAAGGACACCGTCGACCCCCTCGTCGTCGCCAGCACACCGACGCCCACCTCTTCTTCCTCCTGCAACCCAGTCCAGACCATTACATCCCTCGTCGCGGCACCACCAGAACCAGAAACTTTTCAGCCTTCGCTGCCTCGCCGGCATCCCATCGCCGTCGAGCCCGTCGTGGTTGCCCCCTGGTTCTTCCCTGTAAGCATCCCTGTACCCTTCCATTCATGTAAAACCCCCTCGCTGGTCTTTGTTTACGTATATCGTATGGTTGCTAACTTGTCGTCGTTTTGACTTTTCGCCGGATTCCGGCCGTGCCGACGTCTGGACCTAACTCACCAGCGAGGTACTCTGGTCCGTGTGGTCCCGCTGTTCGCTGTTTGGACTCGATCCGTGGCCCGTGCATCCGTCTCGTGTTTTCCGCCGACATTGCATCCGTGCTTTCCGGTTTGCGAAACCGTCGAGGCAAGTATCCGAATACTTGCTTAACATGCTAGTACACAAGATCAAGTCTTGCTTTACCCTTAATGATCATATTATTTATTATAACCACACAGCTATTAGTAATATCGATATTATTTTTATATCTTAGAATTGACGGTTACAATTATTCTTAACATTGAATCGGTATAGTAGTTTCTTGTAATTAATCGGTCTGCTATCAACTAACTAAACCAATTAGATCGTCCTTGCTTTATTCGTTAAATCATCCCTGAGACAATTATTTATGCTTTAGTCTTAAATTCATGTAGCTTCATTACTTTATGTTGTTGATATTGTTTCACCTTGTGACTATTGCACCCCAAGGGTGCTTGAACCTGTTAATAAAGATAATACAAAGCACCATTGTGATTAAGTGACTATTAGTGCTTTTACTTTAAATTCTTGCTGCTGTTACTTATTCGATTGTATACCTGTTGAGATCACCCACTCGATCACATTACATATTGACCTGACTCTGCTGCACATGACACATACATACATACCGACTCAACCTATTGTACTACGACCTGACTGTTTACCTGATCTCATGCCTAATGCCAACAAACCTGACTTGGGGTCCTCATGGACCATTCCTGCTGTCTATCCAGACAGACCTGCTTTTACCTGATTCTGTGTTGGCATTAGTCCTTGACTACTGAATACCTGACTCGACATACATAACTTGGGGGTATGGGGAAATCAAAGATGAACCTGACTTGTAACTCGACAGTTCACTACCTGTTCGATTGTACACATTCCTGTTTTGTGCCTAGCGGCATGTCTCGGTTTCGGCCGAGAATATTGTGGCCGTGATCCCGGGTATGTACGGGGTACTACCGAGTGTACACTTTCCTGTTTGTGCCTAGCGGCATGTCTCGGCTGCAGCCGAGAATATTGTGGCCGTGATCCCGGGTATGTACGGGATACTATTGAGTTACATCGACGAGTCATCAATTGATTTCAAAGACTTTAGAGTAGAAACCTGATAGGACAGTTTAGTTACCACTGCACATTACCCTGCACTTCTATTTCATAGTACTGCTTACTCATGTTCATACCTGCATTGCTTATTACCATATTCATATTATATTATTGGTTGACATGACGCGCTGACGTCTGGGTTTTGCATGGCCCAGATTCCTTACCACTGTCGACGACCGAGCAGGAGCACTTCAGCCAGCAGGCTGATATGTGAGTTCCATAGTGATTAGTTTATTTATTTCATTTCATTTCCAGATGTGAGCCCGCATTATGGGGCGTACTGTTTATTTATTGTATTGGATCATTTGCTTCCGCACTTATTGTTTATTGACTCTTGTTATTTTGGATTTGGACATGTGTTAGATTAGTTTATTATCTTGTTCTTGATATCTCTACAACCGTAATGTGACTGTGGATGGATGCTTCCTACCCACAGGTAGCATGGTTGGCTATGTCACGTACCCAATCTTGCGTACTCTGGGAAGCGGGGCGTGACATGGTTCTTTTGGTATCAGAGCCATAGGATAGTCGGGTTGATTCTTTTGTAGTTGGGTATTGTACCCAATACACGAATCAGAATACCCGTGTTTAGAAAACATGTCCTGCCACCTTGACCGTTTTACCATTCTTGAATCACATTCTTCCTGATTATATCTTTTACGACGTGCAAACTTACTTTGCATGTCGACTCGAAAACCTGATTCCTTGTTATCTCTAGGACTTGGGCGACTTGGGTGGAGTTAAGTAATTGCGGCTATGATACCGCGGCATAGCTACAATGCGGTACTCTATTTAAGTATCTTGGAGTTCTAGCCTTGACCCACATTCAGAATCTATCATCATGCTAATGTTGGGTGTTTTTAAGTTCAGGATTATGACAGGTAAGAAGTTGAAGACGTACCAGAGGCGTGTGAACGAGGTCGCCTTGCTTGGAGTGATAAGAGGAATGCCGGAAATCAAAGAAACAAACTGAGCTGATCCAGCAACAGCAGATTCGCTTCAGGAAGAGTTGCAGATCGTTCAGCAGTCTGTGAACGAGATTGGAACTAGACCAGTTGACCGAGTAGGGCCCGTGGCAGAGTTCAGACGTGTGGGTCCTACTACTTTCACTGGTTTGGAGCAACCGTGGACGTGCATGCAGCGGAATGGAGGAGACTCAGTAGTCTCGCGGGACCTTTCGCGGCCAACGATGCAGACAGCAGTTGCGGCAAGGAAGCAGTTCGGTCGGGCCAGTCGAGTTTAGGGCTAGGCCGACAAACATTGTTCTTGCAGTTATGGAAGTTGATAGGAATGAAGAGCCGGCAGTTGTTCGCGACTTTATGGATGTGTTTGAAGATATACCGGGCTTACCGCCAAAGCGAGATGTGGAGTTCGCGATTGACCTTATTCCTGGTGCAGCGCCAGTATCACAATCTTCTTATCCGATGGCACCGGTGGAATTGGAAGAAGTTAAGAAACAAGTTGGTGAATTACTCGAGAAGGGATGGATTCGAAGCAGCAACTCACCTTGGGAAGCTCCAGTTCTTCTAGTAAAGAAGAAGGATGGCACGAGAAGGATGTGCATTGATTATCGAGAATTGAATCGGGTGACTATTAAGAACAAGTACCCGATCCCTCGCATTGGAGAACTTTTGAGCAGCTTAGTGGCACGAGAGTATTCTCGAAACTGGATTTGCGATCAGGATATCATCAGGTCCGAGTGAAAGCAGAAGACATTTGCAAGACGGCGTTTCGAACTCGATATGGACATTTCGAGTGTGTGGTAATGCCCTTCGGAGTGACTAATGCGCCGGCAATATTCATGGATTTGATAAACATGATCATTTCACCATTCTCGGACCAGTTTATTGTGGTATTCATTGACGATATTCTGGTGTACTCGAAGAGCCCGGAGGAGCATGCTGAGCATTTAAAGATCGCACTGCAGACGCTTAGACAGGAGAAATGGTATGCGAAGTTGAGTAAGTGCGAATTCTGGCTGGAAGGAGTGAAATTTCTGGGACATGTCGTGTCGGGCGATGGAATCGCCGTTGATCCCGAGAAGATTGCAGCAGTTCGAGATTGGCCAACTCCAAGGAATATCGCGGAGATAAGAAGTTTTCTCGGACTCGCCGGATACTACAGGAGATTTGTGGAGAACTTCGCTCGTTTAGCTGAGCCGTTAACCAAGCTCACGCGCAAGGAGTTACCGTTTGTTTGGACGGATGGATGTGCATTGGCCTTCGAGACGTTGAAACAGAAGTTGGTAACCGCCCCGATCCTGACCGTACCAGATAATTCAGGAGGACTGGTGATTCACAGCGACGCATCCGGAAAAGGATTGGGATGTGTTTTGATGCAGAATGGGAAGGTCGTCGCTTACGCATCGAGACAACTGAAGACTCATGAGAAGAATTATCCGACTCATGACTTGGAGCTTGCAGCCGTGATCTTCGCCCTGAAGATTTGGAGACACTACCTTTTGGGCGAAAGAGTCGAAATCTTTACAGATCACAAGAGTTTGAAGTATGTGTTCACTCAGAAGGAGTTGAACATGAGGCAACGCAGATGGTTGGAGCTGATGGCCGACTACGACCTTGATCTTAAGTACCATCCGGGAAAGGTTAACGTCGTGCTGGATGCGCTTAGTCGGTTACCAGCGATTCAGGTATTGACCGCACAAAGGGAGATCATTGCGGATTGTCAGAGATTTGACTTGGAGGTTGTGCTACCACATGCTACGGGACAGTTGATGCAGTTGCAAGTACAGTCGTCCTTAGTTGAGAAGATTAAAGCGTCACAATCGCAGGATCCTAGACTGCAAAAGTTTCGAGAGCAGGTTGAAGCCGGACCACGAACAGATTTACTGGTCCACGAAGATGGTTCGTTGAGGTATGGTAGCCGTGTGTGTGTGCCAAAGGGGGATGTGCGTGAAGAGCTTATGAAGGAGGCACACAGTTCAGCTTACTCTGTACATCCAGGAGGGACAAAGATGTACCGAGATATTCGACAGCACTTCTGGTGGGAAGGTATGAAGCGGGAGATTGCTCGCTTCGTGGCTAAGTGCTTGGTGTGTCAGCAAGTCAAGGCTGAACATCAAAGGGTTGCTGGTTTGTTGCAACCACTTCCGATTCCTCAGTGGAAGTGGGAACATATAACCATGGATTTCGTGACGGCTTTACCGCGGAGTCCGAAGGGAAACAATGCAGTATGGGTGATTGTCGATCGGTTGACCAAGGCAGCTCACTTTATTCCTTTTCGGGTTGGTCGATCAACGGAGTCTTTGGCAGAGCGGTACATGCAGGAGATTGTAGGATTGCATGGAGTACCGGTGAGCATCGTGTCCGATCGGGACACTCGGTTCTTGTCGCACTTTTGGAGGAGTTTACAAGAAAGTTTGGGGACTCGATTGAAGTTTAGCACAGCTTATCATCCTCAGACTGATGGACAATCGGAGAGAACGATCCAGACCCTTGAAGATATGTTGAGAGCTTGCATGTTGAACTTCAAAGGTTCTTGGGAGGATCATTTACACCTGGTGGAGTTTTCGTACCACAATAGCTTCCAAGCGACTATTCAGATGGCTCCGTTTGAAGCGTTGTATGGTCGTAAGTGCCGTTCACCGGTTTGTTGGGATGATGTTGGTGAATGAAGGTTACTAGGACCAGATTTGGTGGTACAGACAGTCGAGAAGGTGAATACAATCAGGAAGCATATGAAGGCAGCTCAAGACAGACAGAAAAGTTGGGCTGACACGTCAAGAAGACCCCTAGAGTTCGCCGCGGGTGATTTGGTGTTCCTGAAGATATCACCGACTAGGGGGGGTGATTCGCTTTGGAAGTCGGGGAAAGCTTAGTCCTCGATTCGTTGGACCCTTCGAGATATCGGAGCGTGTTGGAGAGGTAGCGTACCGTTTGGCGTTACCACAGTCATTGGCAGGAGTGCACGATGTGTTTCATGTATCTCAACTACGGAGGTATGTCCGAGATGAGACTCACGTCTTGGATCATTCGGAGTTGACTGTACGGGGGGACCTAACTTTTGAGGAGCGACCAGTTGAAATCAAGGATCAAAGAGAAAAGGTTCTTAAGAACAAGATTATCCCCCTTGTGCTAGTTTCTTGGGGTAACCGATTGCATGGAGAATCCACTTGGGAGCGAGAAGACGAGATCCGGCGGAGATTTCCTCACCTTTTCCTGTAGTTAGCTATCTTGTATTCTTGGAATTTCGAGGACGAAATTCTTTTTGTAGTTGGGTATAATGTAACACCCGAGCCCAATAATACTATTTCTATTGCTAGTTGAGTGTTATACATTGCTCATTTCAATTATCCTGATTGTTTGGTAGTTATTGCTAAATTTTAACCGGTTAAGTCATTTTGGCACATAACAAATTTTAACACCGAAAATGAAATTAAAAATATCCATGTTGGCCTACTCGTCGCCACTAGTCGCGTGGTAGCGTCCGCGCGTCGAGATTCCGTCCCGTTCGGCTAACCGGGCAAGTTTGGACGACTACGCGCGCGTGCAAGTGTCCGACTTGGGGGCATGCATTTTAATCATTAAACACCCCTTTTCAAAATTTGGAACCCGCTTAAAATCCTATAATTTGAATTTGAAACATTTGGGCGCAACCCGGGCGCGATTTGGAAATGTTTCATTTAGCACCGAAAAGCCCATTTAATTAAATATATTTTAAAAACTATAAAATATTTAACTGTTTTAATTCTAACGTTAAAATCTCTTAAAAAAAATCCTTTGAATCAATTACGTACCTTCCTCAGCCAATCGCACTAAGGGCTTTACCTTCGTGGGCTCCACCATAACAATCTCTCTCTCTCTCCGTCTCTCTATCTCTCATCCTATAATCTCCTTCTCTCTACCTCTATCTCTCTCCACCCCATATTTATATTTTCTCGCGTCGTCTTCCTTCCCACAGAACCACCGCGAACCCACGCGAACCCAACACTAGCCTCGCCTTAACTGCCGCCGACCTCCCCGCGACCTCGCCACCATCACCCCAGCACCTCCATCGTAACCTCCTCCACTTCCTCACCACCCCGTCTTCTTTGCCTCGAGTCGTCACGACCACCTCCCTGTAGACCTCGTCGTCGACGACCTCCCAACACCCACTGCCTCTCCTCCTCGACACCCATCATCCTGGGAGCCTCCTCAACACCACCGGCATTGCGCCACCTCCTCAAAACGAGCCTTCCCTGCAAACTCCGACCTTTCCCTGATCCCAGAATCTCCACCGCCTGCACCTCACCGTCGACGGCCCTCGTCGTCGACGACTCTTCCATCTTCCTCTGCTCTCTCTCCTTCCCAACTCAACCCTAGCCCTGCACCCCATTACATCGAGCCTAACCCAAGTCCAAACCCTAACCGGAACCCTAGCAACTCCTCTGGTTCGCCGGAAAAGGACACCGTCGACCCCCTCGTCGTCGCCAGCACACCGACGCCCACCTCTTCTTCCTCCTGCAACCCAGTCCAGACCATTACATCCCTCGTCGCGGCACCACCAGAACCAGAAACTTTTCAGCCTTCGCTGCTCGCCGTCGCTGCCTCGCCGGCGTCCCATCGCCGTCGAGCCCGTCGTGGTTGCCCCCTGGTTCTTCCCTGTAAGCATCCCTGTACCCTTCCATTCATGTAAAACCCCCTCGCTGGTCTTTGTTTACGTATATCGTATGGTTGCTAACTTGTCGTCGTTTTGACTTTTCGCCGGATTCCGGCCGTGCCGACGTCTGGACCCAACTCACCAGCGAGGTACTCTGGTCCGTGTGGTCCCGCTGTTCGCTGTTTGGACTCGATCCGTGGCCCGTGCATCCGTCTCGTGTTTTCCGCCGACATTGCATCCGTGCTTTCCGGTTTGCGAAACCGTCGAGGCAAGTATCCGAATACTTGCTTAACATGCTAGTACACAAGATCAAGTCTTGCTTTACCCTTAATGATCATATTATTTATTATAACCACACAGCTATTAGTAATATCGATATTATTTTTATATCTTAAAATTGACGGTTACAATTATTCTTAACATTGAATCGGTATAGTAGTTTCTTGTAATTAATCGGTCTGCTATCAACTAACTAAACCAATTAGATCGTCCTTGCTTTATTCGTTAAATCATCCCTGAGACAATTATTTATGCTTTAGTCTTAAATTCATGTAGCTTCATTACTTTATGTTGTTGACATTGTTTCACCTTGTGACTATTGCACCCCAAGGGTGCTTGAACCTATTAATAAAGATAATACAAAGCACCATTGTGATTAAGTGACTATTAGTGCTTTTACTTTAAATTCTTGCTGCTGTTACTTATTCGATTGTATACCTGTTGAGATCACCCACTCGATCACATTACATATTGACCTGACTCTGCTGCACATGACACATACATACATACCGACTCAACCTATTGTACTACGACCTGACTGTTTACCTGATCTCATGCCTAATGCCAACAAACCTGACTTGGGGTCCTCATGGACCATTCCTGCTGTCTATCCAGACAGACCTGCTTTTACCTGATTCTGTGTTGGCATTAGTCCTTGACTACTGAATACCTGACTCGACATACATAACTTGGGGGTATGGGGAAATCAAAGATGAACCTGACTTGTAACTCGACAGTTCACTACCTGTTCGAGTATACACATTCCTGTTTTGTGCCTAGCGGCATGTCTCGGTTTCGGCCGAGAATATTGTGGCCGTGATCCCGGGTATGTACGGGGTACTACCGAGTGTACACTTTCCTGTTTGTGCCTAGCGGCATGTCTCGGCTGCAGCCGAGAATATTGTGGCCGTGATCCCGGGTATGTACGGGATACTATTGAGTTACATCGACGAGTCATCAATTGATTTCAAAGACTTTAGAGTAGAAACCTGATAGGACAGTTTAGTTACCACTGCACATTACCCTGCACTTCTATTTCATAGTACTGCTTACTCATGTTCATACCTGCATTGCTTATTACCATATTCATATTATATTATTGGTTGACATGACGCGCTGACGTCTGGTTTTTGCATGGCCCAGATTCCTTACCACTGTCGACGACCGAGCAGGAGCACTTCAGCCAGCAGGCTGATCTGTGAGTTCCATAATGATTAGTTTATTTATTTCATTTCATTTCCAGATGTGAGCCCGCATTATGGGGCGTACTGTTTATTTATTGTATTGGATCATTTGCTTCCGCACTTATTGTTTATTGACTCTTGTTATTTTGGATTTGGACATGTGTTAGATTAGTTTATTATCTTGTTCTTGATATCTCTACAACCGTAATGTGACTGTGGATGGATGCTTCCTACCCACAGGTAGCATGGTTGGCTATGTCACGTGCCCAATCTTGCGTACTCTGGGAAGCGGGGCGTGACATACATGGTGGGCCCGGTAAGGTACCCGGGGCAAGAGGAATGTGGTGTTGACGTTGAGCCTGGCAGGGGACGGATTACCTACCGGTGACTGTTTGGGACGGCGGATATCCAGAGGATACCGACCGTGGCCGCGAGATGATGAGATATTGATATTTGAGATGGGTCAGCCGGACGGCTGAGGCCAGAGATACATTGATATGAGATTTGAGACAGTTTTGAGGTGTCGATGCTGGACACAGATTCTTGTTGATTCTATTGGTATTGTGCTGGTATTTCAAAAGAGATTTCTAAAGGAAAAACATGATTCTTATACTTACACATTCAGATCATGAGTTGATTCGCATTGCATTCATACCTGCTAGTATATTCATATTGCATACATACCTGCTATTATGTCCTGCCTTACCTGTATTTGAGATGCTAGGATGCTTGTGTGCATGCATTCGATAGCCTGTATAGTGTAAGTGCACGGCGGCGCCCCGGTCGTCAATCCGACGACCAAATGCGGAAACGGTGATAAACTTTAATTTTGCGGACTTTGCAAACCGGCACCACCGCGCACTAAACCCCGGATCGGGCCATTAAACTAAATCTAGCTAACTACAAGACGGGTTAGAGATATACCGACTGATCCGAGTCCTCCGGTCTTCATCTCCACTCCTATCTCCTCGCGGAAAATCCGGTCGTCGCCTCCTTGCCGGAAGGGCACCACATCGCCTGCATCTTTTACGGGCTCCCGCCTCTATACCGAGGCAACTCGGGCATGAAGCCGGCAAGTCGACATGCCCAAGATGTACTGTAGAATGTGTAGAGTCAATGTCTCTTTGGGGTATTGGAGTTGCCTTTGATGGAGGAATCAAGATGATATGAACTTGGGGATTTTGGTAGCAATGAAAAATAAGATGGATGATTAATTTCCCACACCAAAATGAAGCCTCTCATTTTCTCCCCCCATCAAAATTTGTGGCCGGCCATGACTTGTAGGAAATGGTGGTGGAGGAAAACAAAAACATAAGAGGGAGGTGAGTGTAGGAGAATAGAAGAGGTGACCACATCCAAACATACACCATGCTTCATTTAAAACCAACCCATACCCTTTCTAATCTCATTAAAGCAAGTAATGGATGAAAGATATCATAATCAATACTTTTGCAATAAAACCCTCCACAAAGTGTTATTTGCAAACTTGCAAATAACCCCCTCCAACGGAAAAGTCCGGCCGGGAAAGAACAAAGAAAAAACCGGGAACGGAATGCAAACTGGCAACTCCAGAAAACTGGTCCCGTAATAAATTACAGGAAAACCCCGATACTGTGCATACACACCCGCATCTGTATTCCGTCCGGATACAAATGCAAAGAGACAAAATCTACACTGTACTAAACTAGGATCCGGCTTAAACCAAAACCGGCTAGTAATATCCGTTCGATCCTGATCCGTGCAATACCGCACGTATCTGATCGAACCCTGCCATATACCTATACGGCTACTAGTACAAACCGTCCGATCCTGATCCGTGCAATACCGCACGTATCTGATCGGACCCTGCCATATCTCCATACGGCCTCTACAGCGTTTCGCCCGAAAGCTGAGTAACTGAATGTGTGGTGGACTCTAAAGACTCGTCAATACTATGGCTGTGGATTTAACCACTAGCACGTCAGAGGTATAAGCCAATACGTAACGGGCCACCAGCTATTGACTAAAAGGGACGTCGATGAGCGAACTCATCCTGACACCCTACTGAGCCTGTCAGTGACAATATCCGTACAGTCCGGTCCGTTCGTCTATGAGCATCGGATGTCGGGCCTAGGGGGTGGGTAAAAGTCAGACCCCCAAAAGCGGTACAAGTCGTGTCGGAGTGTAGCCTAGAACACCCTGCGATACTACTGGAATACCTACCAGTAAATCTCCTGCCTTGGCCAAGGACTTCGTGTAATGGCTCTCCTAGACACAGCGCGACCTCACCCCCAATACCGGGAGAGACGAACCCCCGAAGATCCGCTCACTGCCTCCATGTGGCTCGGGACTGTACCCAACTAAAACCTGTTTGCACGACTCCTTTGAGCCGTGGTAGGGTAGTAATCAAAGCACAGTGGGAACTCACACGAGACAAATGACGATCCCCAGGTCGAAGAACTAACCTGTACACATGTCACCTGGGAACTGCCATCTGACGTCAGGTATAAGACCAACTAGCATGTTCCCGGCGAGTCCTGTCCGGTGTACTCATAACCCAATGAGCACCTGTATACATCTTAGGTGAACCAACTGACACCAGTGGCTTGCGAGACCGGCCACCGCCCCTCGTCGGGGTCTCGACTGTATACACTAGTCTACTCTGGAGAATCGATGCCCTGTCTCGAAACTCCTACGACTAGGGACCTTTTAAGGATGTGCTTATAGACTCCAGCTCTCACTTATATGATCGCCCTCATACTGCTGGCAGTCAAGCAAGAATCCTAGGGGCTCTATCAACCTGTAATAGCGACATGTCATGTCACCTAAAGCAGTACACGATGATAAAGATAAACCAGATAGCGTACTACCATCTCGAGTAAGACTGTCCTACCGGGATAGGTCCTCCCTCAATCATTGCAATCACGTGCCTGTGATCCAATAATTGACTCTGAGGGCACTATCTCCAACAATCTCCCACTTGCACTCAAGGCTAATTATTGCGATGTCGCATACTCACAGCCCGTGTGATACCGAACACCCAACTCCTCTACTAGTCAGTCTCACAAAGCTCGTTTGCGAAACTTTTGCGTTCGAGGAATAGCCTCAGTGAGTGGATCCGCTCTGGTGTTTCTTTCTATGTCTCTCTATATCTCAAGTTCGCGGAGAAAGCCATCTCCCGAAATGAGCAATACATGTCTTAGAATGTCTGGATGTCTGATGGGACCGAGCTCATAAATGAACTCCAAATCCAAACTTCTTAGACTGTATCGTCAACTGAACTTAATCAGTATCCTGCGCCATGCCACCCTCAGTATTTCCTTGGATCACCTGTCCAAAATACTGCCCCTCGTCAGAGGGAAAACTATAACTCTGACGATCACCCTGTCGTCCATGTCACCTTGGAAGCCTGGAATGATAACTGTCTCCCAAATGAGGCTGTCGTTATCATATCCCTAGAACATCCACTTATGTTCTAAAACTGCTTCCGACTGTTTCTCCAGGATTGGATCAATGTCAACTTATTGCATCTAGTGCAAGAACAACATCTGGTGTGGTACTTGACATCTCATGATTGACTCAATTGCCTAAGCAAGTGATCTGCCAATCATGCGCATCCCTCTCCCCTTTAGTCTATAAGACACCTTTAGAGAGGGTGACTCCATCACCTGCAGGTACACTACCGTGCCAGGAGTCGTCCATTCTAAATACTCTTAGAATGCTGTCAAAGTACCCTGATTGGGAAACCACCCAAATCTAGATCTAAAACCATAGATCTAGTAACCAGTATGTCTGATATAATGTCCAAGTCCCTTGTGGAGAAACCACTGTGTGACGACCAAAGTATAACCGATCGTAGTATAGGAATGTCACTTCCTACTTTGTGTATGTCATCCAAATACCAGGATATCACACCCTACTACCTTCTTAACAGATCCATCCCCTATTCTGATGACGTCAAATCTATGACTGTCACATCAGAAATAGATGATCTATCTCCGCTATATCTGCTTTAGTCTATAAATAGACATAAGCCTGATGTCCACCAATGCTTCCGCTGCTCCCACTGACTACGACAACCCTCTGGCAGAGTCATATAGACGTGCACTTCTAAAGCTAGTTTAGAACGACGCTATACTCATCCTCCTGCCGGGTCTCACAGCCTGAAACAACAACAATGGCAAGTGTGGGTAAACAAGAACTTCCCTGTCACCGTCCTTGAGGCTACCGGAGTACCTCTCGGGTGCCTGAAGTTACCCACCTTATCTACGGAGTGGCCAATGGAATGTCAAATCAAATTGAATCTTTAGGTTCCTTATCAAATCTTCAGTAATCGTTTGCGGTTCTGGAATCACTTCCAGTTCTACCATACTCCCACTACTGTTTTTGAAAAAAATCCATTTTTATTAAAACTGTGGCGAGTCAAGAACAATATCACTATTGATCTTTCTTATGGTAGAAAATCAACCCTCGTCATAGCCTGGGTCAACCCACAAACAGCCATTACAGAAACGTGCCTTGAGTTATCCAGAGTCTGGTTTTAATCATAAGCCGGACAACTCCCCGTATCTTAACAATGTTAAGATATGAACTGTACTATTTCCAATATAGAACCAGAGGCACTGATTTAATTGAACCAGATTCAAATCATGCAGCTATCTCCAGTGCATGTCAACTAAATGGAGAGAGGCCGATCAGCGTTACTCAACTTAGGAATGTTTCCAATTATGAGTAACCTGAAAAAGAAGCTATTTCTCTTTATCATTACTATCAACTGAATACCATACACAAGTATCTACATCTTCGATTACCTTGAAGAATCCCGATACTTGCTACACCTGGTTCTCTACTCTATTCAAATACCTATAACTCCTCAAAACTTAGACCCTGTGTTTCTACGAAACACACGTCTAAGAACTAGAGAAGTTAAAAAGTAAACAGAATATAGTATGAGGACCAACCCCTTTGTCCTAAAGGATACTGGACAACATACAATACTCTGTATAAGTCCGCCGAGTCTAACAACTCTTTCACTGTGTGTCGTAGGTTGAAAACTGTACTTATGGTTAAGAAGAATTACACCGCTGTTTAATGCTCCTTACCTAACCATCTACTGATATAGGTAAATGTCACCGACATACTATCAAAAGGAATATCTCACTCTATGAAAATAGACGTACAGATATATCAATTTGAAATTGGTGCACAACAGCGGATATTCAAAACCAAATATTTGCCGACCGGCAAACAGCCCAGATGATCTCCTCAAATATCACCGATTACAACGAATCCCGATATAATGAGGATGATCACCCTATTCCCAATAACTTACTCCCACTCATCATCTGTAAAACCATACAGATGTGAGAATCAAATCTGGTAAATACATACCTTGGAGCAAGTGTCTAATCGGGAAATCAGTTTTCTTTTAACAGTACACAGTTGAACATTGAAATGTTTCGATGGGGTATTATGGTATTCCTAGTAATGCCTCTTCCATTATCCAGATTCACAACTGTAACCGTATATTTCTTTGCCACCTCTCCAAATCCCTTTATATGTCTTTAGTCATTACCTTCTGCACACCCCTTTAGGCCAATTGGTTTTCTTCCTTCCCTACCGTTCGGCACCAGCCTATGGTTTGGAAGAAGACTATCCAATAAGCATAATGGGTGTACTGTCCTAGTCCTAGGAGCACTCGTAATGCGAGAGAAGGTGAAGATAAAAGACAACTGAATAAATCTTATTCCTATTTCTCCTGGACCAGAATCCATCCCCGAACTGGAACAAGTTCCTTTCGAGTTCGTATATAACCATACGATGGAGTATCCAATAAACTGTGGATCTTCGTAGTGATACGGAATGTCCTGGAGAAATACAAAGGTGATTTAGGATTGGCGAAGAAATACTTGGTTTGGTCGTGAATATCAGTCGCAATTTACTTTGCCCTCTTACTAATCCCTTACTTTGTCTTAACTTAATACCTTCTGCACACCATCGTTATGCTAATTGGTTTTCTTCATTCCCCACCGTTCGGCACCAGCCTAAGGTTTGGAAGAAGACTACCCAATTTGCATAATAGGTGTACTATCTCCTAAACCAAGGAGTACTCGCAACCTGAGAGAAGGTAGAAGGAAAAGACAACTGAATAGTCCTATCCGTTTTCTCCAGAACCGGAAACCATCCTCGAATTCCTTCGAGTTCGTATCTAACCATACGATGGTTTTGTCCAATGGAAGTGGACGTTCGTAGTAATACGGGGTGTCCTGGAGAAAAGGGTAAAAGTAGGAGTGGCAATGAGGTCTGCAACTTTGACAATCCAAAAGCCAGTGTTAAGAAGGTTCAGTCAACTTGGTCACTGAGTCATGGTCTTAGGGTCGGGTCAATGGTCGCTGCCAGAGAGAGAGAAAAGAAACACTCAGCGTGCACTCTAACCTAGATCAGAATGGTTATCCCTTTATCTAATCTGGAATCCTCCCACTGTACCTCAAATTCTCCTCCAAACCTGAAAGAAGAATTAGTCGGGGTCACCCGAAGAGTAAACCAACTCATCAGTGGGAATCGGGATCCAACTCTCATCGCATGATAACGTGACGTAATCCGCTCACGTCATCACACTCCAGAAGGTATGCGCATATCTGGCAAGTTTCAGTTCTTTTGAAACTCCCGATGTGATTTTTACCCCATGCTCTTATGACCTTGACTTTGGCCAACAAATCATAAGTCACATGTCAAGTTCTACCCGTCATTCTCCAGGTTGTTTTGAATCCACCCGTACCTACCCTTGACTTTGGCCAACAAGGCAGTACGACTGTTCCAAACCAACGCATCTATCTATGCTGCATATGAATAACCAACAGCTACCAAACACTGTGCCTTGACTTTGGCCAACAAACACAGCTTGAATACTATTGACTACCCATATGAAACGACGGAGGGCTACGAATGGTTTCTGGCGAAAACCTTTAACGTAATGAACTTGATATCGTTGAAGGAACGGATAGCTTTTTAGAAAATATAGTGACGAAAACCTTTACTAAAGAGGTCACTCCCGGTGAAGGGATCTCGGCTCTTTCCCCGTAGAATGGGGTGCAGGATATTCCAAATGAATACCACAATGCAAAGCAAAAGTAATCGGCTATAGTGAAGTTAATGCCCTGACGCAAACTTCTGTCCAAGGGGTCACTCCCGGTGAAGGGATCTCGGCCCTTGCCTCGTCGACTGAGGAGCAGGATATTCCAAATGAATACCACGATGCAAAACAAAAGTGAACGTCCTTGCAATAACAGCTTTTTGAAAAGTGTTCCAACAACATCAGAATAGGTTTGTTTATCTTGCATTGATCCGAATCAATGCAGTCCGATCAATTGATCACACTACAAAGAACGAAAATATACTGACGTACGTATATGCCATCCGCATTCGCCACTGGGTCCCGTCATCACCCGTTAGGTTAGCTAACTAACGGCAGAGCGGGGACTGGACTAGCGCGGATGAAAAACATATACAACATCTACTAATATATATACCAATATATAGTATTTCGCTCAAGGCGTGAATAAAATGCAACATCACAGAAATGTACAGCATCATAGAACAATACAGATATCTGGGATCCCCGGGTTTCACAGAGCCACTACTGAAACCCGACGTTCCCCTGGTTGTGTGGATAGCCTGTGCAATGAAATCCTAGACCCCTACGGGCGCGGCAAGTCACCCGCCAAAACCTGAAGCGAGGCAGCCCCCTTCAGCACCATGAATGGACCACCCAGCACTTCACAGAATCCGGTAACTTGGGCACCCCTCCTGGGTCAACCTGTACCCCCTACGAGTGCGGCGAATAGCCCGCCAATTCCAGACTGAAGCCCCCTCCGTCTCAATGCCCTGAGATGCGGGCCCGTTGCCCTCTAGAACCCGGCTATCCGTGCACCCCTCCGCGGGGTAACCCTAGTACAGAAAGTAAAATATACATACAACGGGTACATCGACCGCAACCTGGTCGTGCCCCAAAAGAATAATACAAACAGGCAGTGACGGCAGTCCACGCTCGCCCCGCAATATCAAATGTACATAATACAACAACACAGTACTAGCATTGCATCCAGGCTATCCCCCACGACCGATCCGCAACATCACAGCAAATACATAGAACATCAACGTGAAAGTCACGTTCGCAAATCCGTCTAACCGGGTTATAGCAGTTAGACTAGATTTACCGATCAAGTGACATTCACGGTCGCAGATATAATGTAAATACTGTGAAATAATGTGTTTAAAATATTCGATCAATCAAATTTTAACAAGTGGGCCCCCAAGTACTACTGTAGCACATCAAGAAATTCTGGGCCCAATATTAATATTCCAAAACCCATATTTTAAGCCCACAAAGACACTGTAGAAATTTGGTGCAGGGATCTCCACAGTGCGCGGCGGAACAGCGGCAAGAAGGGGGTTTGTGCGGCGGTTCCGCGCTCCCACAGTGGAATCACTTCATCGAATTTTTACAGAGCTCTTATAATCTCCAGTACATCAATTTTATACAACCTGAAAAATTTTTGGAGACCGAAAAATTTCAACAGAAAACTGTCGCTTTGAAAAACTCGGTTTTGGAACTTTTGATCGATCGGAAATGCAAACACATTACACAAAGCTAGACTAAGTTAATGGCGAGGCTCTGATACCACTGTAAGTGCACGGCGGCGCCCCGGTCGTCAATCCGACGACAAAATGCGGAAACGGTGATAAACTTTAATTTTGCGGACTTTGCAAACCGGCACCACCGCGCACTAAACCCCGGATCGGGCCATTAAACTAGATCTAGCTAACTACAAGACGGGTTAGAGATATACCGACTGATCCGAGTCCTCCGGTCTTCATCTCCACTCCTATCTCCTCGCGGAAAATCCGGTCGTCGCCTCCTTACCGGAAGGGCACCACATCGCCTGCATTTTTTACGAGCTCCCGCCTCTATACCGAGGCAACTTGGGCATGAAGCCGGCAAGTCGACATGCCCAAGATGTACTGTAGAATGTGTAGAGTCAATGTCTCTTTGGGGTATTGGAGTTGCCTTTGATGGAGGAATCAAGATGATATGAACTTGGGGATTTTGGTAGCAATGAAAAATGAGATGGATGATTAATTTCCCACACCAAAATGAAGCCTCTCATTTTCTCCCCCCATCAAAATTTGTGGCCGGCCATGACTTGTAGGAAATGGTGGTGGAGGAAAACAAAAACATAAGAGGGAGGTGAGTGTAGGAGAATAGAAGATGTGACCACATCCAAACATACACCATGCTTCATTTAAAACCAACCCATACCCTTTCTAATCTCATTAAAGCAAGTAATGGATGAAAAATATCATAATCAATACTTTTGCAATAAAACCCTTCACAAAGTGTTATTTGCAAACTTGCAAATAACCCCCTCCAACGGAAAAGTCCGGCCGGGAAAGAACAAAGAAAAAACCGGCCGGAACGGAATGCAAACTGGCAACTCCAGAAAACTGGTCCCGTAATAAATTACAGGAAAACCCCGATACTGTACATACACACCCGCATCTGTATTCCGTCCGGATACAAATGCAAAGAGACAAAATCTACACTGTACTAAACTAGGATCCGGCTTAAACCAAAACCGGCTAGTAATATCCGTTCGATCCTGATCCGTGCAATACCGCACGTATCTGATCGAACCCTGCCATATACCTATACGGCTACTAATACAAACCGTCCGATCCTGATCCGTGCAATACCGCACGTATCTGATCGGACCCTGCCATATCTCCATACGGCCTCTACAGCGCTTCGCCCGAAAGCTGAGTAACTGAATGTGTGGTGGACTCTAAAGACTCGTCAATACTATGGCTGTGGATTTAACCACTAGCACGTCAGAGGTATAAGCCAATACGTAACGGGCCACCAGCTATTGACTAAAAGGGACGTCGATGAGCGAACTCATCCTGACACCCTACTGAGTCTGTCAGTGACAATATCCGTACAGTCCGGTCCGTTCGTCTATGAGCATCGCATGTCGGGCCTAGGGAGTGGGTAAAAGTCAGACCCCCAAAAGCGGTACAAGTCGTGTCGGAGTGTAGCCCGGAACACCCTGAGATACTACTGGAATACCTACCAGTAAATCTCCTGCCTTGGCCAAGGACTTCGTGTAATGGCTCTCCTAGACACAGCGCGACCTCACCCCCAATACCGGGAGAGACGAACCCCCGAAGATCCGCTCACTGCCTCCATGTGGCTCGGGACTGTACCCAACTAAAACCTGTTTGCACGACTCCTTTGAGCCGTGGTAGGGTAGTAATCAAAGCACAGTGGGAACTCACACGAGACAAATGACGATCCCCAGGTCGAAGAACTAACCTGTACACATGTCACCTGGGAACTGCCATCTGACGTCAGGTATAAGACGAACTAGCATGTTCCCGGCGAGTCCTGTCCGGTGTATTCATAACCCAATGAGCACCTGTATACATCTTAGGTGAACCAACTGACACCAGTGGCTTGCGAGACCGGCCACCGCCCCTCGTCGGGGTCTCGACTGTATACACTAGTCTACTCTGGAGAATCGATGCCCTGTCTCGAAACTCCTACGACTAGGGACCTTTTAAGGATGTGCTTATAGACTCCAGCTCTCACTTATATGATCGCCCTCATACTGCTGGCAGTCAAGCAAGAATCCTAGGGGCTCTATCAACCTGTAATAGCGACATGTCATGTCACCTAAAGCAGTACATGATGATAAAGATAAACCAGATAGCGTACTACCATCTCGAGTAAGACTGTCCTACCGGGATAGGTCCTCCCTCAATCATTGCAATCACGTGCCTGTGATCCAATAATTGACTCTGAGGGCACTATCTCCAACATATAGATGTTATTTATTACTCACGAGTTGGAAACTCACCCCCGTTGTGCCACAGCCTTTTTCAGGTTCGCTCCGTCAGTACAGTAGCGGCGGGCGCACTTGCTTCTTTTGCCTGGACTCGAGGTTTTGCTCTTAGGTGGGTTATATTATTATTTTTGCACCACCTTGTATATTCTTTGTATCTAGTGTACTCCATCTACTGTACCTACCAGTATTGTTGTATATTGACCTAGAGATGAGACTGTGAGATTTGTGGACTTTTTATACTGTATTTTGGGGTCGAGCTCACTTGAGTCGACATGCTGTTTTTCTCATGCTTCTTTATGATTATTTCGCATGTTGTTGTTTTATATTGCGTGGGATTTGTGACCGCCTTGTGGCGAAGAGTTAGCTCTCGCTTGGGGATGCCTTATTTGTTGGATTCATATATATTCTTGTTGTACCCATTTTGGGGGCCAGTATTTACAAAGGAGACTCTGCCGAAATTTTCGGAAAAATTGATATTGTTTTTAAAAAGGTTTTATATGACTTATTTGATAAACTCGCTTTCAATTGATTGGGTTTTCTTCACTCTTTTCCATTATTTGGTTTTGGTTTCTGGGCTTTGGCTTACTTATTTTACGGACGTCTTGAGACGTTTCGTAAACTTAAGTGCCAGTCACGTTCCGTACCCTGCGGGTCGTGACAAAGTTGGTAACAGTCACGTTCCGTACCCCTGTCTACACATGCCAGGACTGGTTCTTTATACTTCATTACGTTCTCTGATAATCTCTCAAGATTCAGACGTATGTTCCTGTTGAAACACAAGTCTGAACCTTTTGAGATATTCACAGAATATAAGTTAGAAGTAGAGAACCAATAAGGGTACAAGTATTATGTCCTTTGATGTGATCAGGGAGGAGAATACTTGAGCACGGAATTCCTGGACTATTCTAAAGGAGAATGAGATTCTCTCTCAGCATTACTCCTCCGTATACACCATAGCACGATGGTATATCGGGGTGGAGCAATTACACCCTATGTGATAAGGTGTGCTCTATGATGAGTAATACTGAGTTACCTTTTTCCTTTTGGGAGTTATGCACTTATGAAGTTGCATACCTATTGAATAGGGTTCCAATCAAATCAGTTGCCTACCATTTCATATGTGATATGGAAAGGGAAGAGCCCATGTCTTAAGCTAGTTAAGATTTGGGGTTGTCCGGCTTATGTTTAAAAGCAAAATCCGGACAAGCTCGAGGCAAGGTCTGTTATGTACAACTGGAAAGGTTCCAGCTATGCAAACTACAGAAGATGATTTGATAGAACCAAAGGATTCAATAGTTACCAACGAACCTCGGCCTCTCCGCCGATCTAGTAGGGTTGCTCACCCACCTGAGAGATACTTCGGTTTCTCTATGACAGTGGGAGCGAGGATTGCATCATGAGATGATGACCCAACTAGTTTCGAGCAGGCCATCGAGAGTAAGACTCTGTAAGAATGGCTGGATGTTTATCAATCTGAGATGGAATCCTTATACACCAACAAAGTATGGACTTTGGTTGCTATATCTGAAGGGTTAAACCCCATCAGGGGCAAGTATATCTTGAGAAGATTACTTGGTGTACATGGAAAAGTTAAGACTTTCAAAGCTAGACTTGTTAAAGGTTTTCGTCATTGACCAGGCGTGGATAATGATGAAACCTTTTCAAGTAGCTATGCTTAAGTCCATCTGGATCCTACTTGCCACGGCTACATACCATGACTACGATATTTGGCGGTTGGGTGCCATGACTGCTTTTCTAAATGATGATTTAGAAGAGTGCGTCTGTAAGTACACAGCCAGAGGGCTTCGTAAACAATGGGAGCAGCGGAAACGTGTGCAAGATGTTTTATCTGATAAAGCAGGCATCGCGGAGTTGGAACGTCTGTTTTGATGTGTTAGTCAAAGAGTTTGACATCATCAAAATGGTAGATGAACCTTGTATAAACAAAAAGGTAGTAGGGAGTATGGTGTCGATCCTCGTAGAGTACGTGGATGACATACTCTTGATAGGGAAGGAGTTTCCTATGCTACGCTCGGTCAATCTCCGCTTATCACAATGATTCTCCATATAGGATCAAAGTGATACCTCCTAAATCCTGGATTTTGGATCTATGAGATAGATCTAATTGGATGTTAGGATTCTCACTAGTTGTAGTGAGATAGTATCAACCGATCCTGGGGAGAATCACTGGAAGGGTTCCAGGGTGATAAGGACGACTGAAAGTCAGTCGCATGCATTGTCTTTACCCTCAGTAAAGGGACGGTATGTTGGAAGAGTTCCAAGCAAGATACCGTGGCATACTAGACGATTAAGGCTGAATACATCGCTACTTAAGATGCTACCAAAGAGGTTGTCTGGGTGTATATTAGTTCATCAGATGAACTTAGTTCCTTCCATTGTGTGACAATGGAGTTGTGGCTTATGCCAAGGAACACCCGTCCCATCAGTGATCCAGACATATTCTAAGGCAGTGTCACCTGATCATGGAGATGGTTGATCTCCAGGATGATCGAGGTTAGGAGAGTAGACTCAGAGGACAACACGGCGGATCCACTCACAAAGGCCTTTTCTCAGAGAGAGACTTTTATGGGATGGTTGAGTATGAGATACTACAACCACTGCTACAGATGGCCCTAGTGCAAGTGGGAGATTGTTAGTTATATGTATGCCCTAGAGGCCATTACTGTACATATGATGTATATTGTAGTGGATGCTAGGACGTATATAGGGAGGACTTTCTTGCTCGACATGATAGTATGCTATCTGGTTGCTCTTTACCTTAACGTGTACACTTATTGTCTCTCTGTTACATGTTGGTAAAGCCCTTAGGATGTGTACTTGACTACCTAGACTATGATGCAGATCATACTAGTGGGGACATGGTAGTCCATAAGTACATCCTTCAAAGTCCCTAGTCGTGGGTGTATCGAGACGGGGCATCGATATACCAGAGTAGACTAGCGTGTACCTTCTCGACCCATACAGATGGGCAATGGATGATCCCATATCCATTGGTGTTTGACATCAGAGATGATATACGGGTGCTCAGTAGAGACTGGGTACACTGGACGGACTCGCCGAGAACTCCCAGATTGTATTATACCTCACGTCAGATGGCAGTTCTCTGGTGACACTGGTACAGAGTAGTCTGTTGACCCAAGATCGTCATAGAGTCTTGTGTGGTTCCCACTATGCTTTGATTTCCATCTTACCACGTCCAAGAGGGCGTGCAAAACGGTGGTTTTTGGGTACAGTCCCGAGTCACATGGAGGCAATGAGCGATAGGAGGGGATTCGTCTCTCCCGGTATAGGGAGTTGATGTTGCGCTGTGTTCGATTGGCTATAATAGGAAATCCCTGGCCAGGGTTGCTGAGATTTACTGGTAAGTGTTACCAGTAGTTTCTCGAATGTTATAGACCTCATATCGACACGACTTATCGAGCTATTGGGGTCTGACGTTTACCACCCCTAGGCGAGATATGCGACATATCAGACGATCAGACCGGACTGTACGGTAGTGTTACTGGTTGGATTCACTGGAGTGTGAGCGGGATTGCTCGTCGATCTTCAGATCGCTCAATACCCGGGTGGCCGTTACGTTTAGCAGACCGCTTGCGGCTTGTTGGTGTTTGATATGATCATCACCTGCTGCCGGCGTATTGACGAGTCTTTAGAGTCCTACACAGAGGTTTCCTGGCTCAAGCGAAACGAAATAGGAGCGCATATGAGATATGTGCGGGACCGAGAATAATGTGTGTATGTGATACCGTATTCTATTCTCGCGATGAATGTATCGAATGGTTGTATGCGATATAACCTAGTTATCGAATCAAGTATTGATTCGATAAATCGATACATTGGATATTAGTCGGTTATATGCGATATGACCGGATCGTTAAATCAAGTGTTGATTTAATGATTTGATGTATAATTATATATTTGATATATTACTTTGCATTAACTAATATTGGTTCACTTTAGATGGATTTTCTCACTCGGATGTGCGCATTATATATGTGATATGATTTTGTGCACTTGCTTGTATCATGTTTGATGATACATGCTTTTTGGTTAAGTGTAAAGTATTAAACCTTGGTTAATGAAATGGTTAGGGTTTATTATTTGTTATTCATTTATCTTATTTAATTATCCATTTATTTTTGATAAATGAATAAAAGAAAAATGAAATGAAATGGTGGCTTTCATTTGTTGTTTTCATGAAGCTTCATGAACACTTTGACTAAGTGACCATTTTGTCTCTAGCTTGACCCTAACCATTCCTTTAACCATGATCAATTCTCTACACTATACCATGGTTATATTATGATAAGTATTCCTTTTTCTTTTAATTTTTATTATTCTTATCATAATATCATCTTCTTCTTCTTCATCTTCAAGTTGAAGAAAACCTTCTCTTCATCAATGGTGATTGATGAATATGAGTGAGAAATCCAATTCTAAAATGAACCCACTTCCTATTTCTCCATCCTCTACCTCTTGCCAAGTAGTAGAGTGTGTTTCCTTCACAAGTTTTCTTGACTTGGTGAAGTTGGAGCTTGATCTAGTGATGCCTCGACGTAGATCATCTTCGGCACGTCGTCGATGACCTAGCCCGCTTCTTCTCCGATGAAGCCGACGCTAGAGCCCGGATTTTGATTTGGACAGCGGAGAGGACTTCATCATGGAGCCGTGGAGATGGAGGACCGGATCTACAAAGGTTGTATTTCCGTTCCTTTAGTTTAGATGTAAACTAGTTTCATTTTCGCCTAGAAATCTAGCCAACGATCCGTTCTAGGGTTTCTCGGCACCGTTTAAATTTGAAATTGGTATGGTTGATGCCTTGTGAGACCTCATTAGGGTGCCTAGGAACCCTACAGTGGTATCAGAGCCTAGCTAGAGCCTTAGGCGAAGTCTAGACGCAATTTGAAGTCCGATCGAACCGAAATTTAGAACCCAAAATAGCTCTCTGTCCTTTTTTCAAAAACTGGGATTTTTCCAAATTAAAAATTGCTAAAAAATTCAGCAGGGAAATATAAGAATTACGGCGCAAAAATATTTTCATGAACAGTATAAACGGCGGCGGAACCGCTCCAGAAGCCTTGCTTCAGCGGCTGTTCCGCGGCAACATGGTGACGTCATCCTCCCCTTTCTGCACAGTAATTCATGTTTTCAGATGCTGATTTTTCTGGGAATTTTTAATATTTATTCAAGAGTTGAATTTTCTGGAGTTGTTTTGGGGATTCGGTGTTTTGATCGGAGTATCAAATTTTGTCTGTGTGGCTTTCCGGATAAATTTTAGAATATGTTAAAAAGTTCGACCGGATATAAATACCCAATTTTTCCCCTGTCGGGAAATTTCCAAGTGTTGGATTTTTCCGTAGTTTAACGACGTTCTAAGTAGTGCAAGTAACTCGATGGACCCTCTAGAAGAGAACAAACCTTAACTCGATTATGTGACCGTCTTGAACTGCCCTTTGAACCTTCGGGTTTGGGGGAGTACGGCGTGCCACATGTGAGGCGTTGGCTTGACCCTTCTACGGCTGGACCGTTGGTACTGAGGCACGAACTGAATGTTTTTAGACTTGTTTCATGTGTTGATCTGTATTGGGAAAACTTGGGTGTTCGAATGTTCAATCGGAAAGTTTAACATTTTCTGTTTATCCGGAATCTGATACAACAATTGGAATTCACAAAAGTTATGTGATAACTGAATGAATGTTATAAACATAGCAGTTTAGTCTCACTTGATCGGTTGCCACGGAATTTTGATGTGATCAAAAGTCCGTCGCAATCACGTAGCGTACGCGGATACTCGCCGGGTAAACTTAATAGACAGCCTCACTCCATAGCCCCGACCAAGTGACTGTAGGAGAACCCCGTCGCCGAAAGCATCCGTTTGGGTGCTCGCGGTGGCGGTGTTCCGCCTTGGTGCACTTCGTCGACGGCGTCAGGGGTGCGGCCGTCTACTGAAGTTTGCGACGAGCATTCGATCAGGATGTCGGGAATCTTGTTGAATTGCCCGACTCGATATTGAAAAGTGTTTTCGATAATGAGACTGAAATGCGGGGTTTATAATTGTTAGGCATGCGATGTCTAAGGTATTCATTTGATTAGGCATGCGATGTCTATGCAGATTGCGGATTCCAACTGTTGTAGTTTTACACTTTCTTTTCTGTGACCGTAAGTGTAATATGTGATATCGCCGGTTTCGTTGCTATATGTCAACGACAATTGGGATGCGCATATTTACTTACGTTGATGACATGTGATGTTATGCGTTGCTGGATATGTTATATTGGATCGTCGTGTTTGAATAGCCGGGTTTTTTTTATGTGAGATGAGTGTTTTTCATTTTCATTCATGTAAAAACTTGTATGTAATATTCTTTTATTGGGGCGCTTCCAGGTTGCGGAAGTTGTCACCGTTTGTATATTATTTACTTTTCTGCACTAGGATAGACCCAAGGAGGGGAGCACAAGTAACCGGGTTCTGGGGTCCAGTGGGAGACCAACTCGAGGAGTCGAGTCCGGGTCTCCTAACCCTAGAATTGGCAGGGTTGCTTGCCGCTCTCGTAGGGGTCTAGGGGTGTGGGATTGGCTATTCATCACGACCGTCGAATCCGTGTTTTATACTGGCTCGTATTGAAAACACGGACGTTCTAGTATATCCAATATTTCATATGTTTATTCTGCTGCGATATCTGTGATGTGATTCTGTGATGGATATAGTATATAGTATATATGATATATTATATAGACGTTACTTATGTTTTACACCCGCGCTAGCCCTGCCCCGCTCTGCCGTTAGTTACCTAACCTAACGGTGCACGAGGGGACATCGAGGCGAATGCGGATGGCATAAGTGTACGTCATATCTATCTGTGATGTTTAGGTATTTAAATGATGGGACTTCATTAATGTGATTAATGAAATAAAAGAAACCTTAGATGTTGTAGAATCGAATTTCAAAATAAAACAGGTAGCTACAGTTCTTGCTTTGCACAGCGGTATATGTGATATATCCTGCACCTTATTCGATGAGGAAAGGACCGAGATCCCTTCACCGGGAGTGACTCCTTTAGCAATAACTGGCAGATGCTACACATTCGGTTTGTCTTTTGATTGCTTTTAAGTGTTTTTGCTTTGCACAGCGATATATATGATATATCCCGCACCTCATTCGACGAGGAAAGGACCGACGATCCCTTCACCGGGAGTGACTCCTTTAGAAAAACTAGAAAAGCCTCAAAAGCACTCCATTTTAAAAATCATTTGATTCTACAACGATATCAAGTTCATTACGCAATAGGTTTTCAGAAAAACCTGTCGTAGCCCTCCGTCATTTCAGATAAGTTGTATATAGTATTCGTGCTGCATTTGTTGGCTTTCGTCAAGGTGCAGTGTGCGGTAGCTATATGCTGCTTATCTGCCAGCATACGATGCGATTGGATTAGGGTAGTTGTGCGGCTTTGTTGGCTTTCGTCAAGGGTCGTGCGGGTGGGTTTAATTCAATCAAGAAATGTACGGGTTGAACTTGACTAGCGGGCTATGGTTTGTTGGCTTTCGTCAAGGTCATAGCACGTTAGGGGCAAAATATTATCGGGAATTTCAAGTGTTGAAATTTGCAATGAGATTGCATACCTTCTATGAGATAGTTGGATCCCGATACCCGCTGCGAGTAAGAGTTACTCCTGGGAGAGTTTTATACATTACAATTAGCCGATCAAGTAGGTGTCTAGAAAGGTGTTAACGGGGTTACGCCTCTGGGAAAACGAGATTTACATTAATTAGGTTCGTGCGAAAGCACGGGGAACCTCCCTCAAAGTACCGACACTGGCCTGGCTGAAAGATCGGCGAACTTGTAGTGTGTAATTAATCCCGGCTAGTCTTTCCTTTTAGGGTTTGAAGGAAGATTTGATAAAAAGCAGTGGGAGCCATCCTGATTAGATAAAATAATAACCAATCTATTCTTGCAAGAGCGCACGCTGAGTGTTTTCTTCTCTCTCTCTCTCCAGGTAGCGACCATATCACGCCTTAATCAAGATAATAAAACGGATTATTGACCGAACCCGCTTGTTATACTGAGCTGGGGAACGTTGGTCCCGCTCCACCTTATAATTGTTATAAGACAGAGCAGGAAATTGGGGAATACCAGAATTCCCGTGCCGCCCAAACGAAGAGAGTGCATGTTGATGCATCATCTTCGGGTGTGTTCATTACAAAGAACTGTTCCACTGTATCCTCTACATTCTGGGTATATGATACCGGATCAGGATCCCAGATATGTAATTTGTTACATAGGGCTACAGAAAGGTAGAGAACTGAGAACGGGTGATAAGTTTCATGAGACAGAAAACGGGGCAAGTGTTGCAGCCAAGTCTGTTGGTCACTGTCACCCTGTATTCCAAATACATTGATTCTGAACGAATGTTATTAGATACCGAACCTGATATACAAAATCATATCAGTCTCTTTATTAGTAAAGAAATGATAAAATTTTGTATTGTTGGATAATGTTTTGAACATTTCCTATATCAAAAGTTGATCGGTTCAGGCATGTTATCTAAAAGCATTGATGTTCTAAATCAAACTACAGTTCTTAGTATATGGAACACACATAAGAGGAAGAGTTCAGAAATGAACGGATCCTTCTTAAGGTATTGTAGACTAGGTCAGATCAATGTGACCCGACTAGCTGAAGTTACATGTAGATGCATATTTAAATCAGTTTGAATCTACATCTTGTGAAACTTGCCAGTCATGTCACAAAGATATAACGACACTAGCTCTGTTTATTGGAAACAGAGAAAGAGTTAGTGAACTCTTGGGATGATACATGTTGATGTATGTAGGTCCCCTGTCTACACATGCCAGGACTGGTTCTTTATACTTCATTACGTTCTCTGATAATCTCTCAAGATTCAGACGTATGTTCCTGTTGAAACACAAGTCTGAACCTTTTGAGATATTCACAGAATATAAGTTAGAAGTAGAGAACCAATAAGGGTACAAGTATTATGTCCTTTGATGTGATCAGGGAGGAGAATACTTGAGCATGGAATTCCTGGACTATTCTAAAGGAGAATAAGATTCTCTCTCAGCATTACTCCTCCGTATACACCATAGCACGATGGTATATCGGGGTGGAGCAATTATACCCTATGTGATAAGGTGTGCTCTATGATGAGTAATACTGAGTTACCTTTTTCCTTTTGGGAGTTATGCACTTATGAAGTTGCATACCTATTGAATAGGGTTCCAATCAAATCAGTTGCCTACCATTTCATATATGATATGGAAAGGGAAGAGCCCATGTCTTAAGCTAGTTAAGATTTGGGGTTGTCCGGCCTATGTTTAAAAGCAAAATCCGGACAAGCTCGAGGCAAGGTCTGTTATGTACAACTGGAAAGGTTCCAGCTATGCAAACTACAGAAGATGATTTGATAGAACCAAAGGATTCAATAGTTACCAACGAACCTCGGCCTCTCCACCGATCTAGTAGGGTTCCTCACCCACCTGAGAGATACTTCGGTTTCTCTATGACAGTGGGAGCGAGGATTGCATCATGAGATGATGACCCAACTAGTTTCGAGCAGGCCATCGAGAGTAAGACTCTGTAAGAATGGCTGGATGTTTATCGATCTGAGATGGAATCCTTATACACCAACAAAGTATGGACTTTGGTTGCTATATCTGAAGGGTTAAACCCCATCAGGGGCAAGTATATCTTGAGAAGATTACTTGGTGTACATGGAAAAGTTGAGACTTTCAAAGCTAGACTTGTTAAAGGTTTTCGTCATTGACCAGGCGTGGATAATGATGAAACCTTTTCAAGTAGCTATGCTTAAGTCCATCTGGATCCTACTTGCCACGGCTACATACCATGACTACGATATCTGGCGGTTGGGTGCCATGACTGCTTTTCTAAATGATGATTTAGAAGAGTGCGTCTGTAAGTACACAGCCAGAGGGCTTCGTAAACAATGGGAGCAGCGGAAACGTGTGCAAGATGTTTTATCTGATAAAGCAGGCATCGCAGAGTTGGAACGTCTGTTTTGATGTGTTAGTCAAAGAGTTTGACATCATCAAAATGGTAGATGAACCTTGTATAAACAAAAAGGTAGTAGGGAGTATGGTGGCGATCCTCGTAGAGTACGTGGATGACATACTCTTGATAGGGAAGGAGTTTCCTATGCTACGCTCGGTCAATCTCCGCTTATCACAATGATTCTCCATATAAGATCAAAGTGATACCTCCTAAATCCTGGATTTTGGATCTATGAGATAGATCTAATTGGATGTTAGGATTCTCACTAGTTGTAGTGAGATAGTATCAACCGATCCTGGGGAGAATCACTGGAAGGGTTCCAGGGTGATAAGGACGACTGAAAGTCAGTCGCAGGCATTGTCTTTACCCTCAGTAAAGGGACGGTATGTTGGAAGAGTGCCAAGCAAGATACCGTGGCATACTAGACGATTAAGGCTGAATACATCGCTACTTAAGATGCTACCAAAGAGGTTGTCTGGGTGTATATTAGTTCATCAGATGAACTTAATTCCTTCCATTGTGTGACAATGGAGTTGTGGCTTATGCCAAGGAACACCCGTCCCATCAGTGATCCAGACATATTCTAAGGCAGTGTCACCTGATCATGGAGATGGTTGATCTCCAGGATGATCGAGGTTAGGAGAGTAGACTCAGAGGACAACACGGCGGATCCACTCACAAAGGCCTTTTCCCAGAGAGAGACTTTTATGGGATGGTTGAGTATGAGATACTACAACCACTGCTACAGATGGCCCTAGTGCAAGTGGGAGATTGTTAATTATATGTATGCCCTAGAGGCCATTACTGTACATATGATGTATATTGTAGTGGATGCTAGGACGTATATAGGGAGGACATTCTTGCTCGACATGATAGTATGCTATCTGGTTGCTCTTTACCTTAACGTGTACACTGATTGTCTCTCTGTTACATGTTGGTAAAGCCCTTAGGATGTGTACTTGACTACCTGGACTATGATGCAGATCATACTAGTGGGGACATGGTAGTCCATAAGTACATCCTTCAAAGTCCCTAGTCGTGGGTGTATCGAGACGGGGCATCGATATACCAGAGTAGACTAGCGTGTACCTTCTCGACCCATAAAGATGGGCAATGGATGATCCCATATCCATTGGTGTTTGACATCAGAGATGATATACGGGTGCTCAGTAGAGACTGGGTACACTGGACGGACTCGCCGAGAACTCCCAGATGGTATTATACCTCACGTCAGATGGCAGTTCTCTGGTGACACTGGTACAGAGTAGTCTGTTGACCCGAGATCGTCATAGAGTCTTGTGTGGTTCCCACTGTGCTTTGATTTCCATCTTACCACGTCCAAGAGGGCGTGCAAAACGGTGGTTTTTGGGTACAGTCCCGAGTCACATGGAGGCAATGAGCGATAGGAGGGGATTCGTCTCTCCCGGTATAGGGAGTTGATGTTGCGCTGTGTTCGATTGGCTATAACAGGAAATCCCTGGCCAGGGTTGCTGAGATTTACTGGTAAGTGTTACCAGTAGTTTCTCGAATGTTATAGACCTCATATCGACACGACTTATCGAGCTATTGGGGTCTGACGTTTACCACCCCTAGGCGAGATATGCGACATATCAGACGATCAGACCGGACTGTACGGTAGTGTTACTGGTTGGATTCACTGGAGTGTGAGCGGGCTTGCTCGTCGATCTTCAGATCGCTCAATACCCGGGTGGCCATTACGTTTAGCAGACCGCTTGCGGCTTGTTGGTGTTTGATATGATCATCACCTGCTGCCGGCGTATTGACGAGTCTTTAGAGTCCTACACAGAGGTTTCCTGGCTCAAGCGAAACGAAATAGGAGCGCATCTGAGATATGTGCGGGACCGAGAATAATGCGTGTATGTGATACCGTATTCTATTCTCGCGATGAATGTATCGAATGGTTGTATGCGATATAACCTAGTTATCGAATCAAGTATTGATTCGATAAATCGATACATTGGATATTAGTCGGTTATATGCGATATGACCGGATCGTTAAATCAAGTGTTGATTTAATGATTTGATGTATAATTATATATTTGATATATTACTTTGCATTAACTAATATTGGTTCACTTTAGATGGATTTTCTCACTCGGATGTGCGCATTATATATGTGATATGATTTTGTGCACTTGCTTGTATCATGTTTGATGATACATGCTTTTTGGTTAAGTGTAAAGTATTAAACCTTGGTTAATGAAATGGTTAGGGTTTATTATTTGTTATTCATTTATCTTATTTAATTATCCATTTATTTTTGATAAATGAATAAAAGAAAAATGAAATGAAATGGTGGCTTTCATTTGTTGTTTTCATGAAGCTTCATGAACACTTTGACTAAGTGACCATTTTGTCTCTAGCTTGACCCTAACCATTCCTTTAACCATGATCAATTCTCTACACTATACCATGGTTATATTATGATAAGTATTCCTTTTTCTTTTAATTTTTATTATTCTTATCATAATATCATCTTCTTCTTCTTCATCTTCAAGTTGAAGAAAACCTTCTCTTCATCAATGGTGATTGATGAATATGAGTGAGAAATCCAATTCTAAAATGAACCCACTTCCTATTTCTCCATCCTCTACCTCTTGCCAAGTAGTAGAGTGTGTTTCCTTCACAAGTTTTCTTGACTTGGTGAAGTTGGAGCTTGATCTAGCGATGCCTCGACGTAGATCATCTTCGGCACGTTGTCGATGACCTAGCCCGCTTCTTCTCCGATGAAGCCGATGCTAGAGCCCGAATTTTGATTTGGACAGCGGAGATGACTTCATCACGGAGCCGTGGAGGTGGAGGACCGGATCTACAAAGGTTGTATTTCCGTTCCTTTAGTTTAGATGTAAACTAGTTTCATTTTCGCCTAGAAATCTAGCCAACGATCCGTTCTAGGGTTTCTCGGCACCGTTTAAATTTGAAATTGGCATGGTTGATGCCTTGTGAGACCTCATTAGGGTGCCTAGGAACCCTACATATCCTATGATTCTATTGCACTGTTCTTATTATTCCTTTTTCCTGTACCAGCCACTATGCCGCCGAAGGCTACGAGGGCACAGAGGGCTGCCGCCCGAGACGAGATTCGAGCTGGCTCGTCCGAGACTAGGACTGAGCAGGGTGGTATGCCTACGCCGCAGGGACTGACCGATCCACCTTCCCCAGGCCGTATGGATAGGCTCGAGACTGGTATGGAGGAGTTGCGACAGATGATGGGGGGCATGCAGGAGCTACGTCAGATGGTAGGATCCCTAGTTGCAGCCAGTCGTACACCGAGGCCTGATGACATACCTACTACATCACAGACGACCATGATACCTGCTCCTACTACTACCACCGTGGCCATTTCGGTTTCGCTACAGGATTTCATGAGGCTGAGACCTTCAGTATTCACCGGCACCGAGGCAGCGGAGGACCCACAGACGTTCCTTGACAGTTTAGCCAGGATCTGTCGTTCGCTGAGATGTTCGGATGATCGATGGGTAGAGCTTGCGAGTTTCCGACTAGAGGGTCTCGCGCAGACATGGTGGGAGTCAGTCATGAGAGGTCGAGCTACAGGTCTACTGCCTATGACTTGGGCCGAGTTTACAGCGGTCTTTCTAGCTCGTTTCCTTCCAGAGAGCGTTCGTGACGCCAGAGCTCGTAGCTTCGAGGCCTTAGTCAAGACACTAGTGATGACCGTGTCTGAGTATGACATCCAGTTTACACAGTTATCCCGATATGCTCAGTATTTGGTGGATACCGAAGAGAAGATGGTGAAGAGGTTCATACAGGGACTTGATGCCCAGCTATATCTTGCCATTGGCGCCCAGCACTACGACACTTATTCAGCTGCTATGGATACGGCATTGCGGATGGAGGCACGCATATCACAGACTTCGGCCGTTTTTGGGCCGAAGAGGATTCGCATCGATGTACCGTCTCAGAGGCAGCGCGCCGGATTCTTTCCGAGAGATAGGCCTGGCAGAGGATTTGGACGGGGACAGTTATACGGTTCTTATCCCCATGGACAGCAGCCGTCGCCAGGGTGTTTTGGGTGCGGGAGTCTACACCATCTTGTCAGAGACTGTCTGGCGAGACGACAGGGAGCGGCGACCGTTCCGCATGTGACCCTACCACCATCACCACCCCCTCCTCAGAGAGCCCTACTTCCTATCACTGGCGATGCTCCAGGCCAGTTAGGTGCACCCAGAGGCCGTGGACGCGGCGGTCCTGTTCAGAGAGGACGAGGAGGCAGAGGCCGAGGTCGAGGTCTGCCCGCTATCGGTGGAGGACAGGCCCGAGTATTTGCTTTGACACCGCAGGATGCGCAGGCATCCAATGCCGTTGTGACAGGTACCTTGCCAGTTTGTTCTTTCGACGCACGGGTATTATTTGACCCAGGTTCCATACATTCGTACGTCTCTACACACTTTGCACCGTTGTTGGGCCGTGAGTCGTCGTCGTTAGATCATCCGCTTGTTATTACCCCGGTAGGCGAGTCGTTTGTCGCTCGTTTTGTATTTCGATTGTGTTCCGTTCGTATCGGGAAGAGGGAGTCATCGGTTGATTTGATTCTCCTCGATATGTTGGACTTTGATGTGCTTCTGGGCATGGATTGGCTAGCCACTTGTTATGCTTCGGTGGACTGCCGTGAGAAGGCAGTCATATTTAGCTTTCCGGGAGAGCCAGTCCTTGTTGTTCAGGGAGACCGCAGCGTCACCTTTCCCAGCTTGATTTCGTCTCTTCGCGCTGGTCAGCTCTTGCGGAAGGGATGTCAGGGATTCTTAGCGTTTATTTGTGATACTCGAGCTGCAGAGGTTCCGTTGGACCGAGTCCCGGTTGTTTGTGAGTTCCCTGATGTTTTCCCTGATGAGCTACCTGGGCTACCACCTGAGCGCGATGTTGAGTTCTGCATTGATTTGATTCCCGGCTCGGGGCCTATTTCTATACCGCCTTATCGGATGGCCCCGGCAGAGCTTCGAGAGCTGAAGGATCAGTTGCAGGATTTGTTAGAGAAGGGGCTTATTCGACCTAGTGTTTCTCCGTGGGGTGCTCCGGTCCTGTTTGTCAAGAAGAAGGATGGAAGTTTGCGCTTATGTATTGACTACCGCCAGCTGAACAAAGTTACCGTTCGGAACAGATATCCGTTACCACGCATTGATAATTTGTTCGACCAGCTTCAGGGTGCGGGATATTTTTCGAGGATCGACTTGCGATCAGGATACCATTAGCTGCGAGTTCGACAGGAGGATATACCGAGGACAGCTTTCCGCACGCGCTACGGCCACTATGAGTTTTTGGTGATGTCGTTCGGACTCACCAAAGCTCCAGCAGCATTCATGGATTTGATGAACCGTACATTCAGGCCGTATCTTGACTTGTTCATCATCGTGTTTATCGACGATATCTTGGTGTACTCCCGGAGCAGAGAGGAGCACGAGCAGCACTTGCGGATTACGTTACAGACTCTAAGGGAGCACCAGCTGTTCGCAAAGTTCTTCAAGTGTGCATTCTGGCTGGACAGCGTCGGATTCTTAGGTCACGTGGTTACGAGAGATGGCATATGTGTGGACCCGAAGAAGATTGAGGCTGTTCAGCAGTGGCCCCGACCTACATCGGTTACTGAGATCCGTAGTTTTCTAGGCCTGGCGGGCTACTACAGGCGTTTTGTTCAGGACTTCTCCCGTATAGCTGCACCTTTGACCGGTTTGACCCGGAAGGGAGTTCCTTTCGTCTGGACAGAGGAGTGCGAGCGCAGTTTTCAGCAGCTGCGGACATGTTTGACTACGGCGCCGGTATTATCTTTGCCTTCGGGATCAGGCGGATTTGTGGTCTACTGTGATGCTTCGCGAGTAGGTTTAGGATGCGTATTGATGCAGCATGGCCGGGTGATCGCTTATGCTTCTCGGCAGTTGAAGAAGCATGAACAGAACTACCCTACTCATGATTTGGAGATGGCTGCAGTGGTCTTTGCACTGAAGATTTGGCGACATTACCTATACGGCGAGTCGTGTCAGATATTCACCGATCACAAGAGCTTAAAATACATATTTCAGCAGCGAGACCTGAACCTCAGATAGCGTCGTTGGATGGAGTTGGTGAAAGACTACGACTGCGAGATCTTACATCACCCAGGCAAGGCGAATGTAGTGGCGGATGCTTTGAGCAGGAGGCCCGGGGGTAGTCTATCCTTTTTGCGCGCAGTGCAGAGGCAGTCGTCAGCAGATTGGCAGATGTTATGCGACAGCCGAGTGGAGTTCGAGTTCTCTCAGACAGGGGGACAGCTCGCGCATGTTCGTGCACGCCCACAGTTGCTTGACCGTATATATGAGGCACAGCGCAGTGACGACCGTTGCTCAGAGATCATGGCACAGATGGGACATAGCAGATTTTCCGAGTTCGTGATTGACGATCAGGGGATTTTACGCTATGGATCTAGACTGTGCGTACCAGATGCTGATGGATTGCGGCGCGACATTCTTGAGGAGGCACACCGATCGGTGTATAGTGTCCACCCCGGTTCCACTAAGATGTACCATGATATGAGAGAGACCTACTGGTGGGACGGGATGAAGAGGGACATTGCGGAGTTCGTTTCGAGATGCCTGACTTGTCAGCAAGTCAAGGCCGAGCACCAGAGGCCCGCAGGAGAGCTACAGCCGTTACCCATTCCAGAGTGGAAATGGGAGCAGATTTCGATGGACTTCGTTGTGGGTCTACCCAGGACCAGTCGAGGGTACGACTCCATCTGGGTGATTGTGGATAGATTGACGAAAGCGGCTCACTTCCTACCAGTGAAGATCACTTTCAGCTTCGCTCAGTATGCTCAGCTCTACATTGACGAGATCGTGCGGCTACATGGCGTACCGACTTGTATCGTGTCAGATCGAGGCACCCAGTTCACCAGCCGACTTTGGCAGAGACTTCAGGAGGCTTTGGGCACTCGTTTGAGCTTCAGCACAGCGTTTCATCCGCAGACCGACGGACAGTCAAAGCGGACCATTCAGACTCTCGAGGACATGCTCAGAGCGTGCGTTTTAGACTTCGGCGGTAGCTGGGATCATCATTTACCTCTAGTGGAGTTCTCCTACAACAACAGCTTCCAGGATACTATTCAGATGGCACCTTTCGAGGCATTGTATGGGAGGAGATGCAGATCGCCCGTCTGTTGGACAGAGCTCAGCGAGAGCAGTATTTTGGGGCCGCAGCTTGTTGAGGAGACGACAGCGAAGATACAGTTGATTCGAGACCGGATGAGGGCAGCTCAGAGCAGACAGAAATCCTATGCAGACAGGCACCGTCGCAGATTAGAGTTCGCAGTTGGCGACCATGTGTTTCTGAAAGTCTCTCCGATGAAGGGCGTGATGCGTTTTGGGCGAAAGGGGAAGCTTAGCCCTAGATTCATAGGTCCCTTCGAGATCCTCGAGCGTGTCGGCGCTGTTGCATATCGTTTGGCCCTTCCACCCAGCTTTCCCGATGTTCACCCCGTCTTCCATGTTTCGATGCTCCGCAAGTACCTTCACGACCCTTCGCATACGATTCAGCACCCGATAGTCCAGCTAGAGCATGACCTTTCTTTTGCAGAGCAGCCAGTGGCCATCCTGGATCTGCAGGTGAAGAAGTTGAGATCGAAAGTTATACCGACCGTCAAGGTCCTTTGGCGTGGCCCGAGCAGCGAGGAGGTTACCTGGGAGACCGAGGGCGAGATGAGGAAGAAATATCCCCATCTCTTTGAAGGTACGCGTAGTTATATTTTTTAAATTTGGGGACCAAATTTCCTTAAGGAGGGAAGATTGTAATGCCTCGAAAAATCATTTTGGTGTTTTCCTGAAAATCGGTGAAAATTCGGTATTTTTCCGTAAACCGTCTTTTTTGTTATTTTGCAGTTTAGGACTAGTTATACCTAAAATGGAAAGCTAATTGCTTGTTTTTAGTAGCTAATGAGTTACTTATTAAATTTTGGTCATTTAAAATTTTTTCCCTATTTTTCAATTTTTTAATATTATTTTAAGCCGGTAAGAAAATACATTAAATTAGCGATAAATACAAATTTTTTTGGGCTAATTTTAATCTTTAAAATTATGTTAATTAAAATCTAGTTGTAACATAAATTTTTAGTATTTTATTTTGAGTTTTAGCTAATTTTTATTATAGGAAACGAAATTTATTGAATTTAAACTTAAACTTGCAATTTTGGACTTGTAGGGGGTCTTTTTGCATAATTTTTTTTTTGTGAACTCCCTCTCACTTTTCCCTCACCCTAGGCCGGCCATTTCCAGCAGCTCATGGGGAAAAAATTCCATGCTCTTTTGACTTGTATATTGTGTGGAAATGGGGTTTTATTTTAAAGATTTTTGAATTGTTTTTGGGTATGGTCTTTTGTGGTTGGTAGGAGTTGACCAAGACTTTTTTTCCACACCCCACACCATCCCCTCTTCCTCATTTCTGGCTGAATTCTAACAGCCCCCTCTTCATCTCTTTGTTCTTTTCATCTTCTTCAAAATTCTTCAAGTTTGCTTCAAAAAAATTGCAATTTAAAGCTCACAAAATAACCCCATCCTTCATCCTTTTTTCCTTCACCTCCCTTGCTTGGATCATGATGCTTTGAGGCCATCAATTGAAGCAAATTTCTTCTTGCTAGATCCCTAGATTTGAGGTATAATTTCTACTCTTTTAAGTTAATATGGTTAGAATTCTTTAATCTAGTTGTTTAGTGTTAATTTTAGTGTTAATCCTAATCTAGTTTTTTTAAAAGTTAATGGTTGAGTTAATTAGGGTTTCTTGAAACCATGTTTTAGGTAATTAAATCTTTTTAATTAACCTAGTTGTTTACTTAACCAATCTATATGGTTACTTTGCTTAAGTGGTTTGATGTTATGCTAATCTAAGTTAACTTGTGTGAAATTTTCATTGTTGTTGCTAATTGCCAAAAATCAAGAGAAGGGTTTGTGTTGGAATTATGGTTTGATGCATAGTTAATGAGTTAAAATTATTTTGTTGTGGCTAACTTGTTGTGTGGTTGGATGTTTGTGTTGGATTGTGCTAACTTTGTCGCTAATTTTCGATGTTTGCACCAAATTGCAAACTTCTAGCTTATTAGGTTTTATTATATTATTGTGGCGAATTAATTGCGATATCTAGATTATATTGTTGGCATATCCTATGACATTTAGGATGCGTGAGTGCGGATTTTTGAGTAATCGGGTTTTAGTTTTGCCAGGCGACCAAATCGTCGATTTTTGCAGTTTTTGCGATTTTCGCGTGTGTTCCGCGCACCTTGTGCACGTTGTACCTAGCTTGTGAACGTTAGTATTTTCGTTTGGGTTTTGCGTCGTTCTTGATATGTAACCTTATGTTTGGTATTGATGTAAATTCCAGGTTCGGTCGCGGAGACGTCAGACGCGGCACGAAAAGAGAAAGCGGTGATTGGACGTGACTAGTTAGGGATTCCGGTGAGTAGATGTAACATCTACGGGGGACTATCGTTGGATGGCGCAAGTCGCCCGATAGTTTATTAGCTTAAAAAGATTCTTAGTAATATTAGTAATTAGGGGTGTAATACTTGTATGATTATTTGCTACATTCATGCCTTATATTGACATACATATACGAACCCATTCTATAGGACACCTGCACCATTGCCAGGGTTTTTATATGCAGCACGAGCACTATTCATGCTTACACACACACCCTGGTAATTGCCATGCCACCACACTAGATAACCTTTAAATTGAAACCTTTTACTATAATTGATACTTAAACTTGCGCTATTGCTTTAATTCCTTAAAATGAAATCGTAGGATTGCTATTCATGTGCATGTACTTCATCAAATTATTTGTTCATGCCTAATCTATTAATCACACATCGCAACTTGATTATTGATACCATATGCATTCATTATCATTGACATATGCACTTAAGAGGATTTCTTGAGATTTTATGATATTTCTGGATTTCGGGGGAAAGCCGCAAAATTTCTAAACTTATTATATTTTTAAAATATGTAAATTGCGGTTTTCTAGTGATGTAAGTGTCGTCCACCATGAGTTTGCTGTGGTTTTCGAGATCCGTGTCGAGGAGTGGAGGAACCGTCACGGGTACATGGTGGGCCCGGTAAGGTACCCCGGGGCAAGAGGAATGTGGTGTTGACGTTGAGCCTGGCAGGGGACGGATTACCTACCGGTGACTGTTTGGGACGGCGGATATCCAGAGGATACCGACCGTGGCCGCGAGATGATGAGATATTGATATTTGAGATGGGTCAGCCGGACGGCTGAGGCCAGAGATACATTGATATGAGATTTGAGACAGTTTTGAGATGTCGATGCTGGACACAGATTCTTGTAGATTCTATTGGTATTGTGCTGGTATTTCAAAAGAGATTCCTAAAGGAAAAACATGATTCTTATACTTACACATTCAGATCATGAGTTGATTCGCATTGCATTCATACCTACTAGTATATTCATATTGCATACATACCTGCTATTATGTCCTGCCTTACCTGTATTTGAGATGCTAGGATGCTTGTGTGCATGCATTCGATAGCCTGTGTAGATGTTATTTATTACTCACGAGTTGGCAACTCACCCCCGTTGTGCCACAGCCTTTTTCAAGTCCGCTCCGTCAGTACAGTAGCGGCGGGCGCACTTGCTTCTTTTGCCTGAACTCGAGGTTTTGATCTTAGGTGGGTTATATTATTATTTTTGCACCACCTTGTATATTCTTTGTATCTAGTGTACTCCATCTACTGTACCTACCAGTATTGTTGTATATTGACCTAGAGATGAGACTGTGAGATTTGTGGACTTTTTATGCTGTATTTTGGGGTCGAGCTCACTTGAGTCGACATGCTGTTTTTCTCATGCTTCTTTATGATTATTTCGCATGTTGTTGTTTTATATTGTATGGGATTTGTGACCGCCTTGTGGCGAAGAGCTAGCTCCCGCTTGGGGATGCCTTATTTGTTGGATTCATATATATTCTTGTTGTACCCATTTTGGGGGCCAGTATTTACAAAGGAGACTCTGCCAAAATTTTCGGAAAAATTGATATTGTTTTTAAAATGGTTTTATATGACTTATTTGATAAACTCGCTTTCAATTGATTGGGTTTTCTTCACTCTTTTCCATTATTTGGTTTTGGTTTCTGGGCTTTGGCTTACTTATTTTACGGACGTCTTGAGACGTTTCGTAAACTTAAGTGCCAGTCACGTTCCGTACCCTGCGGGTCGTGACATCTTTGGATATCCTACAAACTTGCACTGTACTGAGCGTGCCTCGAGTTTGTCCGCATGGTGCTTTTTAACAAAAGCTGGACATCCCCATGTCTTAATGTGCTTAAGATAGGGTTTCTTCCCACACCACATCTGATATGGTATGGTAGGCACAGTCTTAGTTGGAACTCGGTTCAAAAGATATGCAGCTGATTCTAGTGCATATCCCCAGAATGATCGCGGTAACTCAGCGTTACTCATCATGGAACGTACCATATCCAATAGGGTCCGGTTCCGTCTCTCCGATACACCGTTATGTTGCGGAGTGTATGGAGGAGTAAGCTGAGAGAGAATACCATTCTCTTTTAGGTAATCCAGGAACTCGGCACTCAAGCATTCACCACCTCGATCAGATCTTAGTGTCTTGATACTTTTGCCGGTTTGTTTTTCTACTTCATTCTTATATTCCTGGAATTTTCCAAAGGTTTCGGATTTATGTTTCATTAAGAAGACATATCCGTACCTTGAAAAGTCATCCGTAAAAGTAATGAAGTAAGAAAAACCGCTTCGCGCATGTGTAGACATTGGACCGCACACGTCGCTGTGTACGAGTCTCAAGAGCTCGCTCGCTCTTACTCCGTGTCCAGTGAACAGAGTCTTTGTCATCTTTCCTTTGAGACAGGATTGACAAGTTGCATATGATTGATATTGGAATGGATCCAAATATCCTTCTGTATGTATCTTCGTCAACCTTCTCTCATTGATGTGACCCAGTCTACAATGCCATAAGAAAGCCTGATTAGTTTCCGGAGACTTTCTTTTGTGTGTATTCTGGACATTGAAAATCTGTGGTTGGTTTAATACGTATATACCATTGCTTAATGTACCTGACCCAATCAGAACTTGATTAAGGTGAATGTTCACAACATTACTTACAAATGCAAATTCATAACCTTTTTTAGATAATAAAGATATAGAAATGATATTACAAGTTGCATTGGGTACAAAATAGCAATTACGCAAAACCAAAACGTGTCCATCTGACAATCCCAGGTGATAGTCCCCCATGGACTCAGCATCCATGCCAGCTCCGTTTGCAACTCTGAGGGTCATATCACCTGCCTTCAAAACCCTACGCTTTCTCAGTGCCTGCAAAGAATTACAGATATGAGATCCTGATCCGGTATCCAATATCCAGGAAGTAGAGTTTATTGAAAGACAATTTTCAATAACATACACACCTGAAGCCGAAGCCGCAACTTGCTTCAGATCCTGGTTTCTGGCCTTCCAAGCCTTGCAATCCTTTTTCCAGTGTCCACTCTTGTGACAGTAAAAGCATTCTTCCTTTCCCACAAGCTTTTCCGCTACCTTTGTTGCCTTTGTCTTTCCCTTCGTATCCACTTTACTAACACCGTCCCTTGGTTTGGCGGGGGCTTTCTTCTTCTTTCTCTTGGCTTTCGCCTTGGACCTAGAAGAGGAAGATCCTCCTACAAACAAAGTGGATGTTTCCCTACCTTTCTGTAGGGTGCCCTCTGCACTCCTCAGCATGTTAAGGAGTTCTAAAAGGTCAACTTCTTTTTCTTGCAAGTTGAAGTTCAGGATAAACTGGGCGTAAGTGGAAGGAAGGGACTGGATAATCAAGTCCGTATAGAGCTCGTTCTCTAACGTGGTCCCAAGGTCCGCGAGCTCCTCAATGAAGCCAATCATCTTAAGCACGTGTTCCGCTACCGATGATCCGATGGCCAACCTTGCCGAAAACAACTTCTTCGACACTTCGTATCTTGCGATACGAGATTGCTCTCCATACAGTTCTTTTGTATGGAGAAATATGGATTCGAGGTCCATATTCTCGTGCCTCCTCTGATGTTCATTGTCCATAGAGGTAAGCACGAGGCACTTGGCCTTCGCGCAATCGATCTCCCAGGTCTTACGGATTTCCTTATCCGCGATGCTGGTTTTGGGACATGGGACAGGGGGAGCTTTGGTGGTAAGGAGATACCCCAACTTGTCGTAAGTGATTGCCATTTTGACATTCCTGAGCCAATCTTTGTAGTTTGGCCCTGTCAGTATGTTTTTATCTAGAAGTAACTTAAGTCCAGTCATGATGTTTGGTCGCTGCAATTAGGAGAGAGAGAAGAAACACTTTAGCATGATGCTCTTGCAAGTTTAGAGTGGTTTTTAATTTGTCTAAACAGGATGGCTCCCACTGTCTCTCAAATCCCTCCTCAAACCAAAAATGAAGAATTAGTCGGGATCAATCTCACCGTACAATACTTGCTTAACCGTTCAGCCATGCCAGTGTTGGTACATCAAGGGAGGTTTTCCAACGCTTTCGCGAAGTTCCTTAATTAAATAACCTCTTTTCCCTGGGGGCGTAGCCCCGCTAACACCTTTCTAGACACCTACTTGGTTTATAGCATTGATCGTTAAGTAAGAAATTTCCCGAGGAGTAGCATATACTCACAGTAGGATCGGGATCCAAATATCATCGCGTGACAAAACTGAAGGAATCCTACCAGAATCATCACACTCCAAATGGTATGCAGCGCTAGCAAGTTTCAGGTTCTTTTGAAACTCCCGATGTGGATTTTTGCCCCATGCTCTTATGACCTTGACTTTGGCCAACAAATCATAAGTCACATGTCAAGTTCTACCCGTCATTCTCCAGGTTAATTTGAACCCACCCGTACCTACCCTTGACTTTGGCCAACAAGGCGGTACGACTGTCCCAAACCAACGCATCTATCTATGCTGCACATGAATACCCAATAGCTACCAATCACTATGCCTTGACTTTGGCCAACAAACATAGCTTGAATACTATTGACTATTCATGTGAAACGACGGAGGGCTACGAATGGTTTTGGCGAAACCGTGAACGTAGTGAACTTGATATAATCGATGGACGAGATAGCTTTTAAAAGGAGTGGCTCAAGCTCCGCATTTAAAAGTTGGTTTTTGAAAAGAACCGAGTGGTTTTGAAAGTGTTCCAACGAATTTACTTTGGTTTATTTTCTTGCATTAATTCTTTTTAATGCGTCCTATCATTTAATCCTACCATTGCAGAAAACAACCAAAATATGACGTACGCTTATGCCATCCGTATTCGCCACGGGGCCCCGTCATTACCCGTTAGGTTACTTAACTAACGACAGAGCGGGGGCTGGACTAGCGTGGATGCAAAACATAAGCAACGCCTAAATAGATATCATATATAGATATATTGCAATGATAGCCAATCCAGATCACAGATGAACACATTGGATATACTAGGAATCCGCATTCCGTACGAGCCTGTAACGGAAAGCGGATTACACGGTCGTAATGAATAACCAATACCCCACCCAAGACCCCTACGGGTATGGCAAACAACCTGCCAATTACCCGAAGCGAAGCAACCTCCCTCAACTCGTGAGTAGGCCACTCGGCACTTCGAGGTACCCGGTAGTTTGTGCACTCCCTCTATGGGTCTATCTTAGGAGCAAAAACAGTAAAAGAAATTATACAATGACGGCTATAACCTCACCCCGGTTGTGCGGCCAAATAAATAATATTACATCAATTACAAATTTACATGAATAGAAAGATAAGGAAAAAACTCTCATCTCACAACCCCCCGGCTATTCATCCGCGACAATCCAATGAATTCATATACACATACCATCAATATTACAGATCACAGATATGTATAACCCCCACTAATCGACATATAGCGATTAGCAGACGTTCAATACATATATCACATCACAGATATAAACCCGTTAGCTTAAGTCTTTAGTAGTTCGATCAAAATACGGATTTTTAGGCCCCAAAAACAAATTTTGCTTTCTGGAAAATTTGGGCTGAAAAAACAAATTGTAAAAATCACAAAACACTCCACTGAGCACACTGCAAGGAAAATCGCCCACGACCGAGTCAACTCGGCCGCGGATCCGCGGCACGAGCAAGCTCCTGCCGCGGTTCCGCGGCGCTTTGATCGGTTCACTGGACCATTTTACTATAGTGTATTTTAAAAATCCTGAGCCGAATTTTACGGTAAGATTTATTATTTTTGGAACAGAAAAAAATCGGCAGAAACTATACTTTTCGGGTGTGTTTCATGACTTTTTCTCCGATCGAACTTCTACTTATTTTGCTAATATGTTAGATAGTGTTTAACTAGGATCTGATACCACTGTAAGTCCACGTTACCCTTCCCTGATTCTTTGGGGTTGCGGAAATGGTGAAAAACGTTTTTGTTTGGGTTGTAACATGGACTCAAAATACGGATCTTTGTTAAACAACTACTTAACAACCTAACTAGGAGTTTTACCTACTCTGTTAGGGGGTTATACCTTACTTGAACTCCTTCGTCTTCAACTCTTTGCGGTGTACGGATCGGCCTCACCTCGTCGTCTCCTCGCGCCGAAGATGGATCCACCCGAAAGCTTCTACCTTTTGACTTCTACCTCAAACTTGAAGAAACTAGATCACTTGGCTTGCTAGACCTTGTGAATTAGGATGAGTAGAGGAGTGTAATGGTGTTTTTATCTCTAAGGCAAATGTTTCTCAACTCATGAGAGGGAGTTGCCTTGAGCTAGAGAGAGCAAGAGGAAGAGGGAGAACTTGAGTAAGAGAGAGAAATGAAATGAAAGAGTGAGCAAGTCTTTTGCCATCCAAGCTCTCATAATCCAAAATCATGATAACAAGTAATAATAATTGAGTATTATGTGATGGTTGTTATCATGACAAATGACAATATCATTTCTTGCATTAAATGCAATTTGTGAACCATCAAGCAAGCACAAGTCAATGCCAAGAAATGATAGCCATTGTCATGATGGTGGTCAACAAGTCCAACCTAGTCAACCGGTCAACCCTTCAACCCTAACCATGTCACTATAATACTTAATTAATATTATTGTTAATCATATTTCTAATTCTCATTAGGGTTTAGCAAAAGTCAACAGTCAACAACCCTAATGAGAATCCTCTGCCTCTGTCTCTGTCATCTGTGCATACACACCCGCATCCGCGTTCCGGGGAACACGAATACAACTGAGATAAAACCAATCCCAAAATGTATACTAGGGTCTGGCTTAAACCAAAGCCCGCTAGTAATAACTGCCCAGTCACTAAACGTGCACAAGTGCGCGGATATGACCGAACCCTGTCGCAAAACCATGCGACCTCTACTCTTTTGCCTAAAGGCAAATAGCTCTCTGTGTGGGACTCTAAAGACTCGACACTACGCTGGCAGTGGGTTTAACCACAGACCACAAGCGGCACTAGCTGTGTGTAACGGCCCCCAGGTAGATGCCGATAAGAAGACGGACAAGGTGAAACCCATCTGAACTCCTACTGAGCCTGAATATGACAATCTCCATACAGTCCGGTCTGTTCGTCTGAGAATATCGCATGGCGGGCCTAGGGGGGCGGTAAACGTCAGTCCCCTAATAGCGGTAAAAGTCGTGTCGGAGTGTAGCCCAGAACACCCTGAGATAATACTGGAAACCTACCAGTATATCTCGCTTGTCTTGGCCAGGGACTTTGTGTAATGGCTCTCCTAGACACAGCGCGATATCAACTCCCAATACCGGGAGAGACGAATCCTGTCTAACCGTCACTGCCTCCAAGTGCTTCGGGACTGCACCCAACTACTACCTGTTTGCACGACTCTTTTAAGCCGTGGTAGGGTAGTAATCAAAGTACAGTGGGAACACACTCGAGGCGAAGTGACAGTGTCAAGTCAGCGAACTAAGCTGTACTCATGTCACCGGGGAACTGATAACTGATGATAGGTATAGTACCAACCATCAGTTCCCGACGAGTCCTGTCCAGTGTACTCGTAACCTAATGAGCACCCGCATACTATCTCAAGTACGACGTACTGACGGCTGTGGGACAGACCGTCTCCCCTGCTGGGATGAGAAGCGCATACGCTAGTCTACTCCGGAGTATCGATGCCCTGTCTCGATAGTCCTACGACTAGGGACCTGCATTAGGATGTGCTTGTGGATTACCCAGCCCCCATGAGTGTGACTGCCATTGCAACGCTGGTAATCAAGCAAAGATCCTAAGGGCTCCACTAATGTGTATAGGTGATATACTAAAAGAAAACACATGTACACATTAAAGTAGAAACAAACCAAGTAGCATACTACCATTTTGAGAAAGATTGTCTATACAACGGTGAATATCCCAAGCTTCCATTAAGTAATATACAAACTAGTATGATACAGTAATGGCCTCTAGGGCATATACACTAACAAAAATAAATGTACAGATATATCAATTTGAAATTGGTGCACAACAACGGATATTCAAAACCAAATATTTGCCGTCCGGCAAACAACCCAGGTGACTTCCTCAAATATCACCAATTACAACGAATCCCGATATAATGAGGATGATCACCCAATTACCAATAACTTACTCCCACTCATCATCTGTAAAACCATACAGATGTGAGAATCAAACCTGATAAATACATACCCTGGAGTAAGGGCTAATTGGGAAATCAATTTTCTTTTAACAATACATAGTGAAAATGAAACATGTAAATGTATCGAAGGGGTATCCGGGTATTCCTAGTAATGCCTCTTCCATTATCCAGATTCATGATTATAACCGTATATTTTTTTCTCATCTCTCCAAATCCCTTTATTTGTCTTTAGTCGTTACCTTCTGTACACCTTCGTTAGGCTAAATGGTTTTCTTCCTTCCCTACAGTTCAGCACCAGCCTATGCTTTGGAAGAAGACTATCCAATAAGCGTAACAGGTGTACTGTCCTAATCCTAGGAGCACTTGCAATGCGAGAGAAGGTAAAGATAACAGACAACTGAATAAATCTTATTCCTATTTCTCCTGAACCAGAATCCATCCCCGAACTGGAACAAGTTTCTTCGAGTTCGTATATAACCATACGATGGAGTATCCAAATAACTGTGGATATTCGTAGTGATACGGAGTATCCTGGAGAAATACAAAGGTGATATAGTATTGGCGATGAAATACTTGGTTTGGTCGTGAATAGAAGTCGCAATTTACTTTGCTCTCTTACTAATCCTTTTATTTGTCTTAACTTATTACCTTCTGTACACCATCGTTAGGCTAATTGGTTTTCTTCATTCCCCACCGTTCGGCACCTGCCTATGGTTTGGAAGAAGACTATCCAATTAGCGTAATAGGTGTACCGTCCTAATCCAAGGAGCACTCGCAACCTGAGAGAAGGTAAAAGTAAAAGACAACTGAATAGTCCTATTCGTTTTCTCCAGAACCGGAAACCATCCTCGAATCTGGAACAAGTTCCTTTGAGTTCGTATATAACCATACGATGGTTTTATCCAATGGAAGTGGACGTTCGTAGTAATACGGGGTGTCCTGGAGAAAAGGGTAAAAGTAGGACTGGCAATGAGGTATGCAACTTAGACAATCCAAAAGCCAGTGTTATAAGAAGGTTCGGTCAACTCGGTCACTGAGTCATAGTCTAGGGTCGGGTTATGGTCGCTGCCAAAGAGAGAGAGAAAAGAAACACTCAGCATGCACTCTAACCTAGATCAGAATGGTTATCACTTTATCTAATCAGGAAACCTCCAACTGTATCGTCAAATTCTCCTCCAAACCTGAAAGAAGAATTAGTCGGGATCACCCGAGGAGTAAACCAACTCATCAGTGGGAATCGGGATCCAACTATCATCGCATGATAATATGATGGAATCCACTCACATTATCACACTCCAGAAGGTATGCGCATATCTGGAAAGTTTCAGTTTCTTTAGAAACCCCCGATGTAATTTTTACCCCATGCTCTTATGACCTTGACTTTGGCCAACAAATCATAAGTCACATGTCAAGTTCTACCCGACATTTTCCAGGTTAATTTGAACCCACCCGTACCTACCCTTGACTTTGGCTAACAAGGCAGTACGACCGTCCCAAACCAACGCATCTATCTATGCAACAGAAAAGTAACAAATAGCTACCATACACTATGCCTTGACTTTGGCCAACAAACATAGTATGAATACTAAGTGCTACCCGTCTGAAATGACGGAGGGCTACGAATGGTTTTTGGCGAAAAACCTTTAACGTAATGAACTTGATATCGTTGAAGGATCCGGATAGCCTTTTATAAAAATATAGTGACGAAAACCTTTACTAAAGAGGTCACTCCCGGTGAAGGGATCTCGGCTCTTTCCCTGTAGAATGAGGTGCAGGATATTCCAACTGAATACCACGATATAAAGCAAAAAGGCAATCGGCTATAATGAAGTTATTACCCTGACGCAAACTTCTATCCAAGGAGTCACTCCCGGTGAAGAGATCTCGGCCCTTACCTCGTCGACTGAGGTGCTGGATATTCATAACCGAATACCACTGTGCAAAACAAAAGAGAACGTCCTTACAATAACAGCTTTTTGAAAAATGTTCCAACAACAACAGAATAGGTTTGTTTAGCTTGCATTGATCCGAATCAATGCAGTCCCATCAATTGATCACACCAATAAAGAACGAAAATACGATGTAAGTATATGCCATCCGCATTCGCCACTGGGTCTCGTCATCACCCGTTAGCTTACTTAACTAACGACAGAGCGGGGACTGGAATAGCGCGGGTGTAAAACATATACAACATCTACTAGTATATATATCAATATATAATAATCGCTCAAGGCGTGATAAAATGCAACATCACAGAAATGTGATAAGTATCACAGAACAATACAGATAATCTGGGATCCCCGGGTTTCATAGAGCCGCTACTGAAAGCCGACGTTCCCCTGGTCGTGTGGATAGCCTGTGCAATGAAATTCTAGACCCCTATGGGCGCGGCAAGTTACCCGCCAAAACCTGAAGCGAGGTAGCTCTCTTCAACAAAGTGAATGGACCACCCAGCACTTCACGGAATCCGGCAACCTGAGCACCCCTCCTTGGGTCATCTTATACCCCCTACGAGTGCGGCGAATAGCCCGCCAATTCTAGAGTAAAGCCCCCTCCGTCTTAAAGTCATGAGATGCGGGCTCATTGCCCTCTAGAACCCGACTATCCGTGCACCCTACCGCGGGGTAATCCTAGTACAGAAAGTAAAATATATACAAACAAGCAGTGACGGCAGTCCACATGTCGGACGCTCGCCCTGCAATATCAAATGTACAAATACAACCAAATTGTACTACCATTGCAACCAGGCTATCCACCACGATAAATCCGCAACATCACAGCACAACACAGAATATCAGCGTGAATGTCACGTTCGCAAATCCGTCTAAAAGAACTATAGCAATTAGACATGATTTACCGATCAAATGACATTCATGGTCGCAGATATAATGTAAATACTGTGAAATAACATGTTTAAAATTTTCGATCGACAAAAATTCTCGAAGTGGGCCCCAAGTATAATACCCAGTACTCAAAATAATCTGGGCTCAAAATAAAATTACCAGAAACCACATTTCCAAGATTAAGATCACTGTAGAAACTTTGGAGCAGAGAGGCCACTAAATGGCGGCGGAACCGCGGCCAAAGCATGGGTATGGCCGCGGTTCCGCGGCTATACTGTAGCATCTTGCTACCAATGTTTCCCAGATGTCTTAAAAATCCCTGCACGTATTTCTGCAATACTCCAAATAATTTTTAGACCACAAAAATAATTCGACAGAAACAGATAAATTGGAAATGCAGTTTTTTGAAATTTTCGTTCGATCGAAATTCTAAACACGTTAGAGCAAACTAGTAAAGATTAATGGCGTGGCTCTGATACCATGTAAGTCTACGGTAGCGCCCCGGCCGTCTGTCCGAGACCAAAATACGGAAACAAAAACTTTTTATTAACTTGAAACTGGCGCTATCGTATGCTTTTTCCCGGATCGAACCATTAACCTATAACTAGCTAACTAGAGAAAGGTTGGAAAAGCTATACCGATCGATCCGTGTCCTTCGGTCTTTGCCCACCATCCCAAACTCTTCGCGGCATCTCCGGTCTCGATCTCCTCGTCGGAAAGGGCACCACATCACCGAGTCTTTTTACGGGCTCCCACCTCTGAGCCGAGGCAACTCGGACACGAAGTTCGCTAGCCGACGTGTCCAAGGTTGCTGTAGAATATACGTAGAACAGTTTGTCTCGAGGGTTAATCGAAGTTGCCACTGGATAAAGAAATGTGAGCACAAGAATTTTGGCATGAAGAAAACCTTGCTGGAAAATGAACTTGCTCTAAATGAGCTCGGCCCAAAAAGAAAAGGGGATTTGTGCTCTGTGGATTTGAGCTTGGCCATCAAAAAAAATGCGTTCACTGTGGAATCTCTCATGTAGGAATAATCTTAAATAATTATGCATCAACACAAAAAAAAATCCCTTACCCTCACAAAGCAACAGCACACACATAAGGGGGGGAGGGGGCCCACGAAAATGCATGCTGGAAATGCACAGCCACTTTACCAAAAGAAAACTCAATGCACTCACAATGAAATACCAAATGTCAAAGCAAGCACTCACAAAAGCATGCAAGCTGCCACCTCACCCCATGAGTCATGAAACCTTCATGCAAAGCCATGCATGCACTAATGAATTCCCCATGCAAAGCCCACTGCCACAAATACAAACGAAATTGCCAAGGAAAAATTAGCCAAGGAATCAGGCAGCACTAGGAAAAGAATCAGCCCAAGAAAAAGATAACTTGTCATTAAACCAAATGTTTAAAGACAAGAAACGAAATGGAAATGGCAACTTCAAAAAGCAATCCCGTAATAAATTACGGGATAACCCCGCAACTGTATATACATACCCGCATTTGTATTCCGACCGAATACAAATACAATGAGACAAAATCTACACAGTATAATATTAGGATCCGGTTTACACCAAAGCCCGCTAGTATTATCCGTCCGAACCATGATAAGTGCACAAGTGCACGCGTATGTTCGAACCCTGTCATAAATCCATACGGCCTCTACAACGTTTCGCCCGAAACTTGAGAAACTGTCTGTGGGGGACTCTAAAGACTCGTCAATAGTTTGGCTGTGGATTTAACCACTAGCACGCCAGAGTTATTAGCCGTACGTAACGGGCTACCAGGTATTGACCAAAAGGGAAGTCGATGAGCGAACTCATCCTGACACCCTACTGAGCCTGTCAGTTGCAATATCCGTACAGTCCGGTCCGTTCATCTATGAGTATCGCATGGCGGGTCTAGGGGGTTGGTAAAAGTCAGACCCCCAAAAGCGGTACAAGTCGTGTCGGGGTGTAGCCCAGAACACCCTGAGATACTACTGGAATACATACCAGTAAATCTCCTGCCTTGGCCAAGGACTTCGTGTAATGGCTCTCCTAGACACAGCGCGACCTCACCCCCAATACCGGAAGAGACGAACCCCTGCCGATCCGCTCACTGCCTCCATGTGGCTCGGGACTGTACCCAACTAAAACCTGTTTGCATGACTCCTTTGAGCCATGGTAGGGTAGTAATCAAAACACAGTGGGAACTCACACGAGACAAATGACGATCTCAGGTCGATGAACTAATCTGTACACATGTCACCAGGGAACTGCTATCTGACGTCATACCAACTAGCATGTTCCCAGCGAGTCCTGTCCGGTGTACTCATAACCCAATGAGCACCTGCATACATCTTAGGTGAATCAACTAACACCAATGGCTTGTGAGACCGGCCACCGCCCCTCGTCGGGGTCTCGATTGTATACACTAGTCTACTCTGGAGTATCGATGCTCTGTCTCGAAAACTTCCACGACTAGGGACCTTTTTGCAGGGTTCCTAGGCACACTAGTGAGGTCTCCAAAGCCATCAACCATGGCAATTTCAAAAATTATGGTGCCTACAAACCCTAAAGTACGGATCGTTTGCTAGATATCTAGGCGAACAAGAACTAGTTAACAGTTAACTAAAGAGATACGGAAATTACAACCTTTGTAGATCCGGATATCCACCTCCACGGCTCCGCAACGAGGTCATCTCCGCTGTCCAAATCAAATCCGGGCTCTAGAGTCGACTTCGTCGGAGAATGGGCAAGCTAGGTCGTCGATGTCCATGCCGAAGATGATCTACGTCGAGGCATCGATGAATCAAGCTCCACCTTCACCAAACCCTAAAATCTTGTGAAGGAAACACACTCTACTACTTGGCAAGAGGTAGAGGATGAAGAAATAGGAATTGGGTTAACTTTAGAATTGGATTTCTCACTCATATCCAACAATCACCATTGATGGACTTTGCTTTTCTTCACTTGAAGAATGAAGAAGAAGAAGCAAGATATTATGATAAGTTAATAGAAAATGAAAAGAAAATGAATTCTTATCATAATTCTAACCATGGTCAAGTGTAGAGAATGAATCATGGTTAGTGAGAATGGTTAGGGTTAAGGTTGAGATAAGTATGGTTGACTTTATCAAATCTTCATGAAGTTTCAACTAAACTCCAAATCTAGCAACCATTCTTTTCTCTTTTCTTTTATTCATTTATCAAAAATAAAAAGATAATTAAATAAGATAAATGAATAATGAATAATAAACCCTAACCATTTCATTAACCAAGGTTTAATCTTTACACTTGAACCCTAGCTTGACTTGCATCATCAAACATGATACAATCAAGTGCACAAAAACATATCGCATATGCAATGCGCACGAACCAAGTGAGAAAATCCGTCTAAAGTGAACCGATACTAGTTAATGTAAAGTAATATATCAAATATATAATTATACATTAAATCATTAAATCAACACTTGATTCAATGATCCGGTCATGCGCACATAACCGACTGGTATCTAATATATCGGCTTATCGAATCAACGCTTGTATCGATAACTAGGTTATATCGCATACAACCATTCGATATATATATCGCGAGAATAGAATACGGTATCGCATACAGTATTATTCTCGGTCCCGCACATATCTCATATGCGCTCCTATTTCGTTTCGCTTGAACCAGGAAACCTCTGTGTAGGACTCTAAAGACTCGTCAATACGCCGGCAGCGGATGATGATCATATCAAACATCCACAAGCCGCAAGCGGTCTGCTAAACGTAACGGCCACTCGGGTATTGAGCGATCTGAAGATCGACGAGCAAGCCCGCTCACACTCCAGTGAATCCGACCAGTAACACTACCGTACAGTCCGGTCTGATCGTCTGATATGTCGCATATCTCGCCTAGGGGTGGTAAACGTCAGACCCCAATAGCTCAATAAGTCGTGTCGATGTGAGGTCTATAACTGTTCGAGAAATTACTGGTAACACTTACCAGTAAATCTCAGCAACCCTGGCCAGGGATTTCCTGTTATAGCCAATCGAACACAGCGCAACATCAACCCCCATATACCGGGAGAGACGAATCCCCTCCTATCGCTCATTGCCTCCATGTGACTCGGGACTGTACCCAAAAACCACCGTTTTGCACGCCCTCTTGGACGTGGTAAGATGGAAATCAAAGCACAGTGGGAACCACACAAGACTCTATGACGATCTCGGGTCAACAGACTACTCTGTACCAGTGTCACCAGAGAACTGCCATCTGACGTGAGGTATAATACCATCTGGGAGTTCTCGGCGAGTCCGTCCAGTGTACCCAGTCTCTACTGAGCACCCGTATATCATCTCTGATGTCAAACACCGATGGATATGGGATCATCCATCGCCCATCTATATGGGTCGAGAAGGTACACGCTAGTCTACTCTGGTATATCGATGCCCCGTCTCGATACACCCACGACTAGGGACTTTCAAGGATGTACTTATGGACTACCATGTCCCCACTAGTATGATCTGCATCATAGTCCAGGTAGTCAAGTACAGATCCTAAGGGCTTTACCAACATGTAACAGAGAGACAATCAGCATACACGTTAAGGTAAAGGGTAACCAGATAGCATACTATCATGTCGAGCAAGAAAGTCCTCCCTATATATGTCCCAGCATCCACTACAATATACATCCTATGTACAGTAATGGCCTCTAGGGCATACATATAACTAACAATCTCCCACTTGCACTAGGGCCATCTGTAGCAGTGGTTGCAGTATCTCATACTCAACCATCCCATGAAAGTCTCTCTCTGGGAACAGGCCTTTGTGAGTGGATCCGCTGTGTTGTCCTCAGAATCTACTCTCCAAACCTCGATCACCCTGGAGATCAACCATCTCCATGATCAGGCGATGCTGCCTTAGAATAAGTCTGGATCACTGATGGGACGGGCGTTCCTTGGCATAAGCCACAACTCCATTGTCACACAATGGGAGGAACATAGTTCATCTCATGAACCTATATACACCCAAACAGCCTCTTTGGTAGCATCTTAAGTAGCGATGTATCCTGCCTTTATCGTCTAGTATGCCACGGTATCCTGCTTGGAACTCTAACATACCGTCCCTTTACTTAGGGTAAAGACAATGCCTGCGACTGACATTCAGTCGTCTTTATCACCCTGGAACCTTTCCAGTGATTCTCCTCAGGATCATTTGATACCGTCTCACTACATCTAGTGAGAATTCTACCATCCATTTAGATCTATCTCATAGATCCAAAACCCAGGATTTAGTAGGTATCACTTTTGATCCTATATGGAGAATCATAGTGATAATCGGAGATTGATCGAGCGTAGCATAGGAAACTCCTTTCCTATCAACAGTATGTCATCTACGTACTCTACGAGGATCGTCACCATACTCCCTACTACCTTTTTGTTTATACAAGGTTCATCTACCATTTTGATGATGTCAAACTCTTTGACTAATTCATCAAAACAGATGTTCCAACTCCGCGATGCATGTTTTATCCTATAAAGCATCTTGCTCACGTTTCCGCTGCTCCCACTGTCTACGAAGCCCTCTGGCTGTGTACTTATAGAAGATCTTTTCCAAATCATTATTTAGAAAAGCAGTCAAGACACCCAACCAGATATCGCAGTCATGGTATGTAGCCGTGGCAAGTAGGATCTGGATGGACTTAAGCATAGCTACTTGAAAAGGTTTCATCATGATCCATGCCTGGTCGATGACGAAAAGCTTTAACAAGTCTAGCTTTGAAAGTCTCAACTTTTCCATCTACACCAAGTAATCTTCTCAAGATTTACTTGCTCCTGATGGGGATTTAACCCTTCAGAAATAGCAACCAAAGTCCATACTTTGTTGGTGTATAAGGATTCCATCTCAGATCACTAAACATCCAGCCATTCTTACAGAGTCTTACTCCTGATGGCCTGCTCGAAGCTAGTTGGGTCATCATCTCATGATGCAATCCTCGCTCCCACTGTCATAGAGAAACTGAAGTATCTCTCTGGTGGGTGAGGAACCCTACTAGATCGGCGGAGAGGCTGAGGTTCGTTGGTTTCTACTGAATACTTTGGTTCTATCAAATCATCAGCTGTAGTTTGTATAGCTGGAACCTTTCCAGTTGTACATAACTGACCTTGCCTCGAGCTTGTCCGGATTTTGCTTTTAGACATAGGCCGGACAAATCCAAATCTTAACTGGCTTAAGACATGGGCTCTTCCCTTTCCATATCTCATATGGAGTGGTAGGCAACTGATTTGATTCGAACCCTATTCAATAGGTATGCAGCTTCTCAAGTGCATAACACCCAAAAGGAAATAGGTAACTCAGTATTACTCATCATAGAGCACACCATATCATATAGGGTGTGATTGCTCCGCCCCGATATACCATCGTGCTATGGTGTATTCGGAGGAGTAATGCTGAGAGAGAATCTCATTCTCCTTTAGAATAATCCAGGAATTCCGTGCTCAAGTATTCTCCTCCTTGATCACATCAAGGACATAATACTTATACCCGTATTTTGGTTCTCTACTTCTAACTTATATTCTGTGAATATCTCAAAAGGTTCGGACTTGTGTTTCAACAGGAACATAGGTCTGAAACTCGAAAGATCATCAGAGAACGTAATGAAGTACAAAGAACCAGTCCTGGCATTTGTAGACAGGGGACCTAACATACATCAACATGTATCATCCCAAGAGTTTACTAACTCTTTCTCTGTTTCCAGTAAACGGAGCTGTGGTCATCTTTTCTTTGTGACATGACTGGCGAGTTTCACAAGATGTAAATTCAAACTGATTTAAATATGCATCTTTATGTAACTCTAGCTAGTCGGGTCACATTGATCTGACCTAGTCTACAATACCTCAAGAAGGATTCGTTCATTTCTGAACTCTTCCTCTTGTGTGTGTTCCGTATACTAAGAACTGTAGTTTGATTTAGAACATCAACGCTTTTAGATAACGTGCCTGAACCGATCAACTTTTGATATAGGAAATGTTCAAAACATTATCCAACAATACAAAATTTTATCGTTTCTTTACTAATAAAGAGAGTGATATGATTTTGTATATCAGGTTCGGTATCTAATAACATTCGTTCAGAATCAATGTATTCAGGTAATACAGGGTGACAGTGACCGACAGACTTGGATGCAACATTTGCCCCGTTTTCTGCCTCATGAAACTTATCACCCGTTCTCAGTTCTCTATCTTTCTGTAGCCCTATGTAACAGTTTACATATCTGGGATCCTGATCCGGTATCATATACCCAGGACGTAAAGGATACTGAGAAACAGTTCTGTATAATGAACAAACCCGAAGATGATGCATCAGTATGCACTCTCTTCGTTTGGGCGGCACGGGAATTCTGGTAATCCCCAATTTCCTGCTCTGTCTTATAACATTTATAAGTTGGAGCGGGACCAACGTTCCCCAGCTCAGTATAACAAGCGGGTTCGGTCAATATTCCGTATTATTATCTTGATTAAGGCGTGATATGGTCGCTACCTGGAGAGAGAGAGAAGAAAACACTCAGCGTGCGCTCTGTCAAGAATAGATTGGTTATTATTTTATCTAATCAGGATGGCTCCCACTGCTTTTTATCAAATCTTCCTTCAAACCCTAAAAGGAAAGACTAGCCGGGATTAATTACACACTACAAGTTCGCCAATCTTTCAGCCAGGCCAGTGTCGGTACTTTGAGGGAGGTCCCCCGTGCTTTCGCACGAACCTAATTAATGTAAACCTCGTTTTCCCAGAGGCGTAACCCCGTTGACACCTTTCTAGACACCTACTTGATCGGCTAATTGTAATGTATAAAACTCTCCCAGGAGTAACTCTTACTCGCAGCGGGTATCGGGATCCAACTATCACATAGAAGGTATGCAATCTCATTGCAAATTTCAACACTTGAAATTCCCAATAATATTTTGCCCCTAGCTCGCTATGACCTTGACGGAGGCCAAACAACCCATAGTCCGCTAGTCAAGTTCAACCCGTCATTTCCTGATTGAATTAAACCCACCCGCACGACCCTTGACGGAGGCCAAACAACGCCGTACGAATACCCTAATCCAATCGCATCATATGCTAGCAGATAAGCACTAGTTAGCTACCGTACACTACGCCTTGACGGAGGCCAAACAACCGCAGCACGAATACTAACTAGTACGTATCTGAAATGACGGAGGGCTACGACAGGTTTTTCTGAAAACCTATTGCGTAATGAACTTGATATCGTTGTAGGATCGAATGAATTTTGAAATGGAGTGTTTTTTAGGCTTTTCTAGTTTTGCTAAAGGAGTCACTCCCGGTGAAGGGATCGTCGGTCCTTTCCTCGTCGAATGAGGTGCTGGATATATCACATATATCGCTGTGCAAAGCAAAAACTCTTAAAAGCAATCAAAAGACAAACCGAAGGTTGTAGCATCTGCCAGTTATTGCTAAAGGAGTCACTCCCGGTGAAGGGATCTCGGTCCTTTCCTCGTCGAATGAGGTGCAGGATATATCACATATACCGCTATGCAAAGCAAGAACTGTAGCTACCTGTTTTTATTTTGAAATTCGATTCTACAACATCTTTAGGTTTCTTTTATTTCATTAATCACATTAATGAAGTCCCATCATTTAAGTACCTAAACATCACAGATAGATATGACGTACACTTATGCCATCCGCATTCGCCTCGATGTCCCCTCGTGCACCGTTAGGTTAGGTAACTAACGGCAGAGCAGGGCAGGGCTAGCGCGGGTGCAAAACATAAGTAACGTCTATATAATATATCATATATACTATATACTATATCCATCACAGAAACATCACATGATCTCATCACAGATATCGCAGCAGAAGAATCATATGAAATATTGGATATACTAGGACGTCCGTGTTTTCAATACGAGCCAGTATAAAACACGGATTCCACGGTCGTGATGAATAGCCAATCCCACACCCCTAGACCCCTACGAGAGCGGCAAGCAACCCTGCCAATTCTGGCGTTAGGAGACCCGGACTCGACTCCTCGAGTTGGTCTCCCACTGGACTCCAGAACCCGGTTACTTGTGCTCCCCTCCTTGGGTCTATCCTAGTGCAGAAAAGTAAATAATATACAACAGGTGACAACTCCCGCAACCTGGAAGCGCCCCAATAAAAGAATATTACATACAAGTTTTTACATGAATGAAAATGAAAAACACTCATCTCACATAAAAACCCCCCGGCTATTCAAACACGACGATCCAATATAACATATCCAGCAACACATAACATCTCATGTCATCAACGTAAGTAAATATGCGCATCCCAATTGTCGTTGACATATAGCAACGAAAACGGCGATATCACATATTACACTTACGGTCACAGAAAAGAAAGTGTAAAACTACAACAGTTGGAATCCGCAATCTCCTCAGACATCGCATGCCTGACCAAATGAATTACTTAGACATCGCATGCCTAACAATTATAAACCCCGCATTTTAGTCTCATTATCGAAAACTCTTTTCAATATCTAGTCGGGGAATTCAACAAGATTCCCGACAGTCTGATCGAATACTCGTCGCAAACTTCAGTAGACGGCCGCACCCCCTATACCGTCGACGAAGTGCACCAAGGCGGAACACCGCTACCGCGAGCACCCGTACGGATGCTTTCGGCGACGGGGTTCTCCTACAGTCACTTGGTCGGGGCTATGGAGTGAAGCTGTCTATTAAGTTTACCGGCGAATATCCGCGTACGCTACGTGATTGCGACGGACTTTTGATCACATCAAAAATCCGTGGCAACCGATCAAGTGAGACTAAATTGCTACGTTTATAACATTCATTCAGTTATCTCATAACTTATTGTGAATTCCAATTATTGTATCCCATTCCAGATAAACAGAAAATGTTAAACTTTTCGATCGAACAATCGAACACCCAAGTTTTCCCGATACTGATCAACACATGAAACAAGTATAACAACATTCCGTTCGTGCCTCAGTACCAACGGTCCAGCCGTAGAAGGGTCAAGCCAACGCCTCACATGTGGCACGCCGTACTGCCCCAAACCCGAAGGTTCAAAGGGCAGTTCAAGACGGTCACATAATCGAGTTAAGGTTTGTTGTCTTCTAGAGGGTCCATCGCGTTACTTGCACTACTTAGAACGTCGTTAAACTACGGAAAAATCCAACACTTGGAAATTTCCCGACAGGGGAAAAGTTGGGTATTTATATCCGGTCGAACTTTTTAACATATTCTAAAATTTATCCGGAAAACACATGGACAGAATTAGACTTTCCGATCGAAACAATGATTCCCAAAACAACTCAGAACAACTCAACTCTTGAGTTCAGTTTAAATATTCCAGGAAAATGAGCATTGAATTTTACGAGTTACTGTGAAATTTGACACGTGTCGGCTTCTTATTGGCAGCCCTTCCGCCGCGCAAACCCCCTTTGTGCGGCGCTTCCGCCGCGCTTTTGTGGAATTAGGGTACCAAATTTCACAGTAATTCTTAAAAAAGCCTGCTTGTTTTTCTGGATATTTTTAATTGCCAAAAATCAACAGTTTTGAAAAAAGTACAGAGAGCAATTTTGCAATGGGATTTTGGTTCGATCGGGTTTCTAATTCCGTCCGGGGATCGCCTAAGGCTCTAGCTAGGCTCTGATACCACTGCAGGGTTCCTAGGCACTCTAGTGAGGTCTCCAAAGCCATCAACCATGGCAATTTCAAAAATTATGGTGCCTACAAACCCTAAAGTACGGATCGTTTGCTAGATATCTAGGCGAACAAGAACTAGTTAACAGTTAACTAAAGAGATACGGAAATTACAACCTTTGTAGATCCGGATATCCACCTCCACGGCTCCGCAACGAGGTCATCTCCGCTGTCCAAATCAAATCCGGGCTCTAGAGTCGACTTCGTCGGAGAATGGGCAAGCTAGGTCGTCGATGTCCATGCCGAAGATGATCTACGTCGAGGCATCGATGAATCAAGCTCCACCTTCACCAAACCCTAAAATCTTGTGAAGGAAACACACTCTACTACTTGGCAAGAGGTAGAGGATGAAGAAATAGGAATTGGGTTAACTTTAGAATTGGATTTCTCACTCATATCCAACAATCACCATTGATGGACTTTGCTTTTCTTCACTTGAAGAATGAAGAAGAAGAAGCAAGATATTATGATAAGTTAATAGAAAATGAAAAGAAAATGAATTCTTATCATAATTCTAACCATGGTCAAGTGTAGAGAATGAATCATGGTTAGTGAGAATGGTTAGGGTTAAGGTTGAGATAAGTATGGTTGACTTTATCAAATCTTCATGAAGTTTCAACTAAACTCCAAATCTAGCAACCATTCTTTTCTCTTTTCTTTTATTCATTTATCAAAAATAAAAAGATAATTAAATAAGATAAATGAATAATGAATAATAAACCCTAACCATTTCATTAACCAAGGTTTAATCTTTACACTTGAACCCTAGCTTGACTTGCATCATCAAACATGATACAATCAAGTGCACAAAAACATATCGCATATGCAATGCGCACGAACCAAGTGAGAAAATCCGTCTAAAGTGAACCGATACTAGTTAATGTAAAGTAATATATCAAATATATAATTATACATTAAATCATTAAATCAACACTTGATTCAATGATCCGGTCATGCGCACATAACCGACTGGTATCTAATATATCGGCTTATCGAATCAACGCTTGTATCGATAACTAGGTTATATCGCATACAACCATTCGATATATATATCGCGAGAATAGAATACGGTATCGCATACAGTATTATTCTCGGTCCCGCACATATCTCATATGCGCTCCTATTTCGTTTCGCTTGAACCAGGAAACCTCTGTGTAGGACTCTAAAGACTCGTCAATACGCCGGCAGCGGATGATGATCATATCAAACATCCACAAGCCGCAAGCGGTCTGCTAAACGTAACGGCCACCCGGGTATTGAGCGATCTGAAGATCGACGAGCAAGCCCGCTCACACTCCAGTGAATCCGACCAGTAACACTACCGTACAGTCCGGTCTGATCGTCTGATATGTCGCATATCTCGCCTAGGGGTGGTAAACGTCAGACCCCAATAGCTCAATAAGTCGTGTCGATGTGAGGTCTATAACTGTTCGAGAAACTACTGGTAACACTTACCAGTAAATCTCAGCAACCCTGGCCAGGGATTTCCTGTTATAGCCAATCGAACACAGCGCAACATCAACCCCCATATACCGGGAGAGACGAATCCCCTCCTATCGCTCATTGCCTCCATGTGACTCGGGACTGTACCCAAAAACCACCGTTTTGCACGCCCTCTTGGACGTGGTAAGATGGAAATCAAAGCACAGTGGGAACCACACAAGACTCTATGACGATCTCGGGTCAACAGACTACTCTGTACCAGTGTCACCAGAGAACTGCCATCTGACGTGAGGTATAATACCATCTGGGAGTTCTCGGCGAGTCCGTCCAGTGTACCCAGTCTCTACTGAGCACCCGTATATCATCTCTGATGTCAAACACCGATGGATATGGGATCATCCATCGCCCATCTATATGGGTCGAGAAGGTACACGCTAGTCTACTCTGGTATATCGATGCCCCGTCTCGATACACCCACGACTAGGGACTTTCAAGGATGTACTTATGGACTACCATGTCCCCACTAGTATGATCCGCATCATAGTCCAGGTAGTCAAGTACAGATCCTAAGGGCTTTACCAACATGTAACAGAGAGACAATCAGCATACACGTTAAGGTAAAGGGTAACCAGATAGCATACTATCATGTCGAGCAAGAAAGTCCTCCCTATATATGTCCCAGCATCCACTACAATATACATCCTATGTACAGTAATGGCCTCTAGGGCATACATATAACTAACAGTTTTAAGGATGTGCTTATAGACTCCAGCTCCCACGTATATGATCGCCATCATACTGCTGGCAGTCAAGCAAGAATCCTAAGGGCTCTATCAACGTATAATAGCGACCTGTAAGGTCACCTAAAGCAGTACATGATCATAAAGATAAACCAGATAACATACTATCATCTTGAGTAAGACTGTCTTACCGGTATAGGTCCTCCCTCAATCATTGCAATCACGTGCCTGTGATCCAATAATTGACTTTGAGGGCACTATAACCAACAGCAGTCACACTAGTGGGGGCTGGGTAGTCTACAAGCACATCCTTTTTCAGGTCCCTAGTCGTAGAATTATCGAGACAAGGCATCGATACTCCAGAGTAGACTAGTGTATACGCTTCTCATCCCAGCAGGGGAGATGGTCTGTCCCACAGCCATTAGTACGTTGTACTGGAGACAGTATGCAGGTGCTCGTTGGGTTACGGGTACACCGGACAGGACTTGCAGGGAACTGTTGGTTGGTATTATGCCCGTCGTCAGTTAACAGTTCCCAGGTGACATGAGTACAACATAGTCTATAGACTTAACACTGCTGCATCGCCTCGAGTGTGTTCCCACTGTTCTTTAGCTTCTCAAGATGTAATGGGCTTCACTCCGGCACGACTTATACCGCTTTTAGGGGACTGCGCTTGCCGCCCCCTAGGCCCAATATACGATAGTCTTAGACGAACAGACCGGACTGTATGGAGATTGTCACATCAGACTCTGTAGGAGTTCGGATGGGTTTCCTAATCGACCTTCTTATCGACAACTGCCTGGAGACGGTTACGTACAGCTAGTACCGCTTGCGGCCTGTGGTTAAACCCACTGCCAGCGTAGTGTCGAGTCTTTAGAGTCCCACACAGAGGGTTTCCCTGCTTTAGGCGAAACGATATAGAGGTTGTATGGTTTTACGACAGGGTTCGGATATATACGTGTACTTGTGCACGTATGATTTTCGGACAGATTAAACTAGCTGGCTTTGGTTTAAGCCAGATTCTAGTATTGGATTATTGGATTTATGCAGCTCAGTATATCCGTGTTTTTCGGATAGGAGGGGCATTCTCGTAATTACTCGAGAAGCTTCTAGAAGAAAGGTGACTCATTTAGTTTTAATTCATTTATGAATTAAACTAAATGAGGTGGAGAGCTTATGTGTTATTATCATTAATTGCACCATGACTCATGAAATGATTCATCTCAAGAATTAAATGAAGCATGGATGATATTTGTGCAAGATATTTTGTTATGCTTCATATAATTCAAAGTGAGAAGGGTTCAATTCATAATTAACAAACACACTCTCTCTCCTCAAGCTCTCCTCTTCTTAAACCTAACCCTAATCCTCTCATGTGTTTAGATCCCAAGGGTTAGTAAGACTAATAGATCCTTAATCCACTTCTATATTTTCTAGGTCACTTGGATTAGCAATTCTAGCCACTTAGTTACCTCAAGTTAGAGGTTAAAGCTTGGAGAAGGAATTCTCGGGTGGATCTTCTATTACATCGAGGAGGCCGACGAGGAGGTGAACAACAAGAATAAGAAGGACTAGTATCTTGAGGTATAATCATCTATCATAATAGTTTAGCACTTTTAGATAGTTTGTTAGTTAGGGTTTAGCAAAGATCCGTAAAATTAGTCGATATTACCTTGAACAAAAACGATTGTTTTACCTATTCCGCCTCCCCGCATCTTGTGGGGTGTGTAACTTCGACTTACAGTGGAATCAGAGCCAGGCTAAACCATAACTAACATGTTGGCAAAGTCTTTAGAAATTCGATCGCAAAATAATCCCGAAAAAACGACGTTTTCACTAAGTTTCTGCCGATTTTAAATTGGGGTCTAAAAATTTTTCAGGGACCCTTAAAAATACAAGTAGGGTTTTCTAAGAATTGTGAAGAAATTTGGGATCGTGACTCGTCCGCGGAACCGCGGCCGATCCAAGTGATCCGCGGCGGATCCGCGGCCGAGTTGACACCGAGTCAACTCAAATTTGCTCAGTTATTCTTCTGTGTTGATATTGTGTTTTCTGGGATGCTTTGTTTCTGCTCAGGTTTTATGTGCACAGAGAATTGTTTGGAGTAGATTCATATGTGTTGCTGGATCGATATTCTAAGAACTTTGGCTAACTGGATTATATCTGTGTTGTGATTAATGTGTTCATAAACCTCCCCTAACTGCTAGTATGTCGGTTAGCAGGGGGTTGCACATTTCTGTAATGGTTTTTACTGGTTTGTGAATGTGAACTTGTTGAATTGTCGTGAATGAATAGCCGGGAATGTGAGAAGGGTGTTTCTTTCATTCAAATGTAAATTGTAATTTGTTGTAAAATTCTTTTGCGGGGCACATCCGGGTTGGGGTTGTAGCCACCGTTGTATTATTTCATTTACTGTTTTCTGCTCTTAGGATAGACCCAAGGTGGGGTGCACAAACTACCGGGTTCTTTGAAGTGTTTAGTGGCCTACTCACGTCGTTGAGGGAGACCGCTTCACTTCGGGTATTTGACGGGTAGTTTGCCGTACCCGTAGGGGTCTAAGGTAGGGTTTTGGCCATTCATCGCGACTGTGTAGTCCGTCTTTCTTTGCAAGATCAAAGGAAATGCGGATTCCTAAAAAATCCAATATGTTCATCTGTGATCTGGAATGCCTATTATTGCGTCTGAAGAATGTACAATATCTATATATGATATCTAGAAGGCGTTACTTATGTTTTGCATCCGCGCTAGCCTAGCCCCCGCTCTGTCGTTAGTTAAGTAACTTAACGGGTGAATGACGGGGCCCAGTGGCGAATGCGGATGACATAAGAGGATGTTGTATTTTCGTTATTTTCTGCAATGATAGGTTAATGATGGGACGCATTATTTTAATGCAAAGAAAATAAACCAAAGTTGAATCGTTGGAACAGTTTAAAAGAAATCACTCGGTTATTTTAAAACAGAAGATTTTTTAATTGCGGAGCTTAAACCACTCCTTTTAAAAAGCTATCAGGTTCCTTCGATCATATCAAGTTCACTACGTTCACGGTTTCGCCAAAACCATTCGTAGCCCTCCGTCATTTCATTTGAGTATTCAGTAGTATTCAAGCTATGTATTTTGACCAACGCCAAGGCACAGTGTTTGTTAGCTGCTGGGTATTCATCTGTTGCATAGATAGATGAGTTGGTTTGGGACAGTCGTACTGCCATTTGGCCAACGTCAGGGGTATGTACGGGTGGGTTTAAATTAACAAGATAATGATGGGTAGAACTTGACATGTGACTTATGGAATTTTGACCAACGCCAAGGTCATAAGAGGATCGGGCAAAAATCCATATCGGGAGTTTATAAAGAAACTGAAACTTGCTAGAGATGCATACCATTTGGAGTGTGATAATTTTGGTAGAATTCCTTCAGCTTTATCACACGATGATATTTGGATCCCGATCCTACTGTGAGTATATGCTACTCATCGGGAGATTCTTTCACTTAAACGATCAATGCTATAAACCAAGTAGGTGTCGAGAAAGGTGTCAGCGGGGCTCGCCCCTAGGGAAATGAGGTTATTTAATTAAGGAACTTCGCGAAAGCGTCGTAAAACCTCCCTCGAAGTATCGACACTTACCTGGCTGAATGGTTAAGCAAATATTGTACAGTAAGAATAGTCCTGACTAGTTCTTCCTTTTTGGTTTGAGGAGGGATTCGAGAAACAGTGGGAACCATCCTGTTTAGATAAACTAAAAACCACTCCAAACTTGCAAGAGCATCATGCTAAAGTGTTTCCTCTCTCTCTCTCTCCTAATTGCAGCGACCCAGAACATGACAAGCCTTAAGTTATTATTAGATAAAAATATTTTGACAGGGCCAAACTATAAAGATTGGTTCCGGAATTTCAAGATGGCTATTACCTGTGACAAATTGGGGTATGTCCTTACTACTAAGGCCCCTGCCGTCCCAGGTCCTAAATCCAGTGTCGCGGATAAGGAAATCCGCAAGACCTGGGAGTTAGACTGCGCGAAGGCCAAGCGCATCGTGCTTGCCTCTATGAATAATGAACATCAGAGGAGGCACGAGAATATGGATCTAGAATCCATATTTTTCCACACCAAAGAACTGTATGGAGAGCAATCTCATATAGCTAGATTCAAGACCTCGAAGAACTTGTTTCAGTCGAGGATGGCTGTCGGATCACCTGTAGGGGAACATGTCCTTAAAATGATTGGCTATATTGAAGAGCTCGCAGACCTCGGGACAACATTAGAGAACGAGATGTATACAGACTTGATTCTCCAGTCCCTTCCTTCCACCTACGCCCAGTTTATCTTGAATTTCAACATTCAAGGTAAAGAAGTTGAACTTCCAGAACTCCTTAACATGTTGAGGAGTGCAGAGGGCACCTTGCAGAAGGCAAGAGAAACACCCACTATGTTTGTTCGTTGTGCTTCCTCTTTCAGGTCTAAGGCAAGGGCCAAAGGAAGGAAGAAGAAGGCCGCTACCAAACCGAGAGGTGGCGTTGGTAAGGTGGGAGTCAAGGGAAAGGCAAAGGTTGTGGTGCCAGTAGTGGCAAAGGACGAGTGCTTCTACTGTCGTAGGAAAGGCCATTTGAAGAAGGATCGCAAAGCTTGGATTGCCAAGAACCAGGACTCGAGGCAAGTTGTGACTTTGGCTTCAGGTGTGTTTGTAATTAAAAATTGTCTGTCAATCAACTCTACTTCCTGGGTATTGGATACCGGATCGGGATCTCATATATGCAATTCATTGTAGGCGACTGAGAAACCGTAGAGTGCTGAAGGTTGGTGATATGACCCTCTAGGTTGCTAACGGAGCTAGCGTGAATGCTGTGTCCGTAGGGGATTATCACCTTGGATTGACGAGTGGACATATTTTGGTTTTGCGTAACTATTTTTGTGTACCTAGTTTAACGTGTAATATCATATCAGTATCGTTGTTATCAAAAGAAGGTTATGATTTCACGTTTGTAAGCGATGTTGTTAACATCCACATTAATCATGGTTTGATTGGGTCCGGTAAACTAGATAACGGTATATACGTGTTAAACCAATTGCAGATTTTCAATGTCCAGAACACACTAAAAAGAAAGTCTCCAGATATAAATCAAGCTTTCTTATGGTATTGTAGACTGGGTCACATCAATGAGACAAGGTTAACTAAGTTACATAGAAAAGGATATTTGGATCCGTTCGAATATCAATCTTATGCCACTTGTCAATCATGTCTCAAAGGAAAGATGATAAAGACTCCATTCACTGGACATGGAGTAAGAGCGAGCGAGCTCTTAGGACTCATACACAGCGATGTATGTGGTCCAATGTCTACGCTTGCAAGAGGCGGTTTTCCATATTTCATTACTTTTACGGATGATTACTCTAGGTATGGATTCATTTTCTTGATGAAACATAAATCCGAGGCCTTTGAGAAATTCCAAGAATATAAGAATGAAGTAGAAAACCAAACCGGCAAAAGTATCAAGACACTGAGATCTGATCGAGGTGGTGAATACTTAAGTGCCGAGTTCCTGGGTTAACTAAAAGAGAAATGAATTCTCTCTCAGCTTACTCCTCCATACACTCCACAACATAACGGTGTATCGGGAGATGGAACTGAACCCTATTGGATATGGTATATTCCATGATGAGTAATGCTGAGTTACCGTGATCTTTCTGGGGTTATGCACTAGAATCAGCTGCATATCTTTTGAACAGGGTTCCTACCAAGACTGTGCCTACCACACCATATCAGATGTGGAGTGGGAAGAAACCCTATCTTCAGTATCTTAAGATATGGGGATGTCCAGCTTTTGTTAAAAAGCAGCATGCGGACAAACTCGAGGCACGCTTAGTACAGTGTAAGTTTATGGGATATCCAAAGAACTCCAAGGGGTATTTTTTCTATTATGCAGAGGAACAAAAGGTTTTTGTTTCTCGTAATGCCCATTTTCTAGAATAGTAGTTTTTAGAAAAGGAAACAAGTGGGAGCGCAATAGAACTGGAAGAAATTCCAGAACCACAAACTACTACTAAAAGTTCGGTAGAACCAGAAGTTCCAGAAGAACAGGACATTCCAGCACCCCTCCGCAGGAGTAGTAGGCCGTCTCATCCACCTGAGAGATACTACGGTTTTCTCATAGACGGGGATAGAGAGGATTGCGTCATTGATAATGATGAACCTACTAGCTTCCAGCAGGCCATCCAGAGCGGTGACTCAGTAAGATGGCTGGATGCAATGCGGACCGAGATGGAGTCCATGTACACCAACAAAGTATGGACATTGGACTTTGCTCCAGATGGGGTAAAACCCATAGGATGCAAGTGGATTTTCAGAAAGAAGATTGGTGTAGATGGACAGGTGGAAACTTATAAGGCTAGACTTGTTGCAAAGGGTTTTCGTCAAAGACCTGGTTTGGACTATGACGACACTTTTTCTCCAGTGGCTATGCTCAAATCCATTCGGATCTTTCTTGCCATTGCTGCCTTCCATGATTATGAGATCTGGCAGATGGACGTAAAGACGGCTTTTCTAAATGGTAATTTAGAAGAGTGCGTCTATATGGATCAGCCAGAAGGTTTCAATCAGAGTGGGAGCAGCGGGAAAGTGTGCAAGTTGCTTAAGTCCATTTATGGACTAAAGCAGGCATCGCGGAGTTGGAACATCTGTTTTGATGAAACGGTCAAAGAATATGACTTTATCAAAAATCCAGATGAACCATATATATATAGTAAAATTATAGCACGAACTGTCGTATTCCTCGTCTTGTACGTGGATGACATTCTGTTGATAGGAAATGACATTCCTATGCTACAATCTGTCAAAGGATTCTTGTCACACAGGTTCTCCATGAAAGACCTGGGTGATGCCTCTTATATTCTGGGGATCCAGATCTATCGTGATAGATCTAAGAGGATCTTGGAACTTTCGCAGTCCAGGTATATCAACACTATACTGAAAAGATTCAGTATGGAAGATTCTAAGCGTGGTAATTTACCTTCTTATCACGGAATCACCCTCTCCAAAGAGATGTCTCCCAAGACTGATTTGGAGAGGGATCGCATGTCAGTTATACCCTACGCTTCTGCGGTAGGCTCTATAATGTATGCGATGTTGTGTACCAGACCAGATGTAGCTTACGCACTGAGCGTGGTAAGCCGGTATCAGTCAGACCCAGGGGAGAAGCACTGGATAGCAGTAAAGAACATTCTCAAGTACCTGAGAAGGACTAAGGATATGTTCTTGGTTTACGGCGGAAAAGACCTCCAGATCGAGGCTTTTGCTGACTCCAGCTTCCAGAGTGACAAGGATGACTCCAAGTCTATGTCAGGTTATGTCTTTACCCTCAGTGGAGGGGCGGTGTGCTGGAAGAGTTCGAAGCAGGACACCGTTGCTGACTCGACGATGAAAGCGGAGTATATAGCTGCTTGCGATGCCGCAAAAGAAGCAGTCTGGATGAAGAAGTTCCTAACAGAAATTCAGTTGGTTCCTACCATTGTTGATCTAATACCGCTGTATTGTGACAACAACGGCGCTATAGCTTTAGCGAAGGAACCCAGGTCCCATCAGAAGTCCAGACACATCTTAAGGCATTATCACCTGATCAGGGAGATCATAGATCGCCGGGAGATCGAGGTCCAAAGAGTTGCTATAGAGGAGAACAATGCAGATTCATTCACAAAGGCCTTACCTCAGATACAATTCGAGAGGCTATTCGGGATGATAGGTCTTCGATACGCCAGTACATGGGCCTAGTGCAAGTGAGAGATTGTTAGTGTATATGCCCTAGGGGCCATTATTATATCATACTAGCTTATATATTACTTAACGGAAGCTTGGGATATTCACAGTTGTATTAACAGTCTTGCTCAATATAGTAGTATGCTACTTGGTTTATATCTATCTTAATATGTGCATATGTTTCTTTTAGCATATCGCGAATATATATTGATAGAGTCCATAGGTCCTTGCTTGACTACCAGCGTTGTGATGGTAATCACACTAGTGGGGGCTGGGTAGTCTACAAGCACATCCTTTTTCAGGTCCCTAATCGTAGGATTATCGAGACAGGGCATCGATACTCCAGAGTAGACTAGTGTATACGTTTCTCATCCCAGCAGGGGAGATGGTCTGTCCCTCAGCCATTAGTATATTGTACTGGAGATAGTATGCAGGTGCTCGTTGGGTTACGGGTACACCGGACAGGACCCGCAGGGAACTGTTGGTTGGTATTATACCCGTCGTCAGTTAACAGTTCCCAGGTGGCATGAGTACAACATAGTCCGTAGACTTAACACTGCTGCTTCGTCTCGAGTGTGTTCCCACTGTTCTTAGATTGCTACCCTACCACGGCTCGACTGAGTCATGCAAACAGGTAGCAGTTGGGTGCAGTCCCGAAGCACTTGGAGGCAGTGGCGGTTAGAAAGGATTCGTCTCTCCCGGTATTGGGAGTTGATATCGCGCTGTGTTTGGAGAGCCATTACGCAAGGTCCCTGGCCAGGGCAAGCGTGATTTACTGGTAGGATTTCCAGTAGCTTCTCAAGATATAATGGGCTTCACTCCGACATGACTTATACCGCTTTTACGGGACTGACGCTTGCCGCCCCTAGGCCCGATATGCGATAGTCTTAGACGAACAGACCGGACTGTACGGAGATTGTCATATCAGACTCAGTAGGAGTTCGGATGGGTTTCCTCATCGACCTTCTTATCGACATCTGCCTGGGGACCGTTATGTACAGCTAGTACCGTTTGCGGCCTGTGGTTAAACCCACTGCCAGCATAGTGTCGAGTTTTTAGAGTCCCACACAGAGGATTTCCCTGCTTCAGGCGAAACGATATAGAGGTCGTATAGTTTTACGATAGGGTTTAGACATATACGTGTACTTGTGCACGTATGATGTTCGGACAGATTATACTAGCAGGCTTTGGTTTAAGCCAGATTCTAGCATTGGATTATTGGATTTATGCAGTCTCATTATATCCGTGTTTTTCGGATAGGAGGGGCATTCTCGTAATTACTCGAGAAGTTTCTAGAAGAAAGGTGACTCATTTAGTTTTAATTCATTTATGAATTAAACTAAATGAGGTGGAGAGCTTATGTGTTATTATCATTAATTGCACCATGACTCATGAGATGATTCATCTCAAGAATTAAATGAAGCATGGCTGATATTTGTTCAATATATTTGTGCAAGATATTTTGTTATGCTTCATATAATTCAAAGTGAGAAGGGTTCAATTCATAATTAACAAACACACTCTCTCTCCTCAAGCTCTCCTCTTCTTAAACCTAAACCTAATTCTCTCATGTGTTGAGATTCCAAGGGTTAGTAAGACTAATAGATCCTTAATCCACTTCTATATCTTCTAGGTCACTTGGATTAGCAATCCTAGCCACTTAGTTACCTCAAGTTAGAGGTTAAAACTTGGAGAAGGAACTCTCGGGTGGATCTTCTATTATATCGAGGAGGCCGATGAGGAGGTGAACAACAAGAACAAGAAGGATTAGTATTTTGAGGTATAATCATCTATCATAGTAGTTTAGCACTTCTAGATAGTTTGTTAGTTAGGGTTTAGCAAAGATCCATAAAGTTAGTCGATGTTACCTTGAAAAAAAATGATTGTTTTACTTATTCCGCCTCCCCGCATCTTGTAGGGTGTGTAACGTCGACTTACACTAACGACAGAGCGGGGACTGGACTAGCACGGGTGTAAAACATATACAACATCTACTAGTATATATATCTATATACAATAATCGCTCCAGGCGTGATAAATGCAACATCACAGAAAAGTAATAAGCATCACAGAACAATACAAATAATCTGGAAGCCCTGGGTTTCCTTTGAGCCGCAACTGAAACCCGACGTTCCCCTGGTCGTGTGGATAGCCTGTGCAATGAAAACCTAGACCCCTACGAGTGCGGAAAGTTACTCGCTAAAACCTGAAGCGAGGCAGCCCCTACAGCAAGGTGAATGGACTACCCAGCACTTAACGGAATCCGGTAACTTGGGCACTCCATCTTGGGTCAACCTGTACCCCCTACGAGTGCTGCGAATAGTCTGTCAATTCTAGTGTGAGGCGTCCTCCGTCTCAAAGCCATGAGATGCGGACCCGTTGCCTTCCAGAACCCGGCTATCCATGCACTCCGTCGTGGGGTAATCCTAATACAGAAAAGAAAATATGTACAATGGGTACATCGACCTCAACCCGGTCATGCCCTAAAAGAATAATATACAAACAGGCAGCGACGACAGTCCACGTGTCGGACGCTCGCACCGCAATATCAAATGTACAAATATATCCAAACTGCACTACCATTGCACGCAAGCTATCCACCACGACAAATCCGCAACATCACAGCACAACACAGAACATCAACGCTAATGCCACGTTCGCAAACCCGTCTAAAAGGACTATAGCAATTAGACAAGATTTACCGCTCGAATGACATTCAAAGTCACAGATATAATGTAAGCACTGTAAACTAACGTATTTAAAATTCCGATCGACAAAACTTCCCGAAATGGGCCCCAAGTGCAAATCCAGCACTCAAATAAATCTGGGGCTAAACTAAATATTTCAGAAACCACAATTCCACATGAAAGACACCCAGAAAAAATATGATGCACTGTTGCTACAAATCTGCGGTGGAACCGCGGCCAACACGTGGCTTGTTCGGTGGTTCCTCGGCAGTCTTGTGGGTTCAGTCGACCAAATTTCTTCAGTAGTCTTAAAAAAGCCTGCACGATTTTCTGACATACCCAAAATAATTTTTAGACCAGTTTAAAAATTCGGCACAAACTTGAAATACGGAATTGCGGTTTTGGAAATTTCGTTCGATCGATATTTTAAACATGTTGGAACAAGCTAGTATGTGTTAATGGCGTGGCTCTGATACCATGTGAGTCTACGGTAGCGCCCCGGCCGTCAATCCGAGGCCAAACGCGGAACAAAAACTTTTACAGAACTGGCGCTAACGCAGACTATAATCCGGATCATGCCATTAACACTAAACTAGTAAACTGTAAAGATGATAGAATGGCTATACCGATCGATCCGTGTCCTTCGGTCTTTAGCTATCATCCCACGCTCCTCGTGGCATCTCCGATCTCGCTCGATCTCCGGTCTCTTCGTCGAAGTGGCACCACATCAACGAATCTTTATACGGGCTCCCGCCTCTATACCAAGGCAACTCGGACATGAAGTTTGCTAACCGACATGTCCAAGATTGAAGTAGAGAGAGTGTAGAATATTTTGTCTCAAGTCACCCAATAAATTGGATGAAGGTAAATGAAGTTTCCAAAAAGGAAATCAAGTGAGAAAATTTGGCTTTGGAAATTTTGTGCATCACTTTTCAAATGGGGGCCGGCCACATTATAAGCTCACTAGGAATTTCAAAAAAATGGTGAGGGTAAGTCTCATGCAAATGGTGAGGTTAAGGTTTGTAGAAACATAACTATCTAAAGCTATAATATCTTAACATTGGACAAACTAAATCAATGCAAGAAAAATATCCTAACCATCCCATGCCACCTCACCACAAACCCATCCCTCCCCAGGATTCGAAATTAGGCAGCCCATCACAAAAAAAAGTCCACAAAATGCATGCAACATAAATTAATGCATACACAAAAAAAGCATGCAACATTAAAAACTAACATTCAACTAAATTAAACTTTAAACCAAATGTTTAATACGAGAAAAGAAATTTTGGCAACTTCAAAAGTAATCCCGTAATGAATTACAGGATTACCCCACAACTGTATATACATATCCGGATTTGTATTCCGACTGAATACGAATGCAATGAGACAAAAATATTCCAACACAATATAATACTAAGATCCGGCTTAAAACAAAGCCCACTAGTATTATCTGTCCGAACCATGACACGTGCACAAGTGCACGTGTATGTTCGAACCCTGCAATAAAACCATACGGCCTCTACTGTAGGGTTCCTAGGCATCCTAATGAAGTCTCACAAGGCATCAACCATGCCAATTTCAAAAATTATGGAAGCCGAGAAACCCTAACACGGATCGTTTACTAGATATTTAGGCGAAACGGAAAACTAGTTAACTATTTAACTATAGGTTAGATGCTACAACCTTTGTAGATCCGGATTTCCACCTCCTTAGCTCCACGTGGTCATGCTCTCGCTGTCCATCATGAATCCTCGACTCATTCGTCGGCTTCATCGGAAAACGGGCGGAATAGGTCGTCGGCTTCGTGTCAAAGACGATCTACGTCGAGGTTGCACTAGTTCAAGCTCCGACTTCACAAAGTTGTGAAACTTGTGAAGAGAACACCCAAAACAACTTGGCAAGAGGTAGAGGGTGAAGAAATAGGAGATGGGTTCACTTTAGATTTGGAATTCTCTCACTAAAACTCAAGTTGCCATTGATGTAGCAAGCTTTCTCACTTTGAGAAGAAGAAGAAGATGATAGAATTCATATGATAAATTCTGTCTAAAATGAATAATAAAGGAATTCTTATCATCTTCTAACCATGGTCAAGTGTAGAGAATTGACCATGGTTAGTGGGAGTGGTTAGGTTTAAGCAAGGAGACAAAATGGCATCATTACTAAAAGCTTCATGAAGCTTCACCACACTTCATGATAAAATGAAAACCTTTTGTTTCCATAAATCCATTTAATAAATAATAAATGGATTTAATAATAAGAGAATAAATCTTAAACCCTAACCACTTTCATAACCATGGTTGCATTCTTTACACAAAGCCAAAACTACATGCATCATCAAACATGATACATATAAGTGCACAAAAGTATATCACATATACAATGTGTAAATCAAGTGAGAAAAATTCGTTTAAAGTGAACCAATACTAGTTAATGCAAAGTAATATATCAAATATATAATTATACATTAAATCATTAAATCAACACTTGATTCAATGATCCGGTCATGTCGCACATAACCGACTAGTATTCAATGTATCGACTTATCGAATCGATCTTCGATTCGATAACTAGGTTATATCATATACAACCAATCGAAACATTAATCGCGAGAATCAAATACGGTATCACATACACGCATTATTCTCGGTCCCGCACATATCTCATATGCACTCCTATTTCGTTTCGCTTGAACCAGGAAACCTCTGTGTAGGACTCTAAAGACTCGTCAATACGCCGGTAGCAGATGATGATCATATCATGCACCCACAAGCCGCAAGCGGTCTGCTAAACGTAACGGCCAACCGGGTATTGAGCGATCAGAAGATCGACGAGCTAGCCCGCTCACACTCCTGCGAATCCGACCAGTAACACTTACCGTACAGTCCGGTCTCTTCGTCTGATATGTCGCATATCAAGTCTAGGGGTGGTAAACGTCAGACCCCAATAACCCGATAAGTCATGCCGATGTGAGGCTCGTAACGGGTCGAGAAACTACTGGTAACACTTACCAGAAAATCTCTGATCAGCCCTGGCCAGGGACTTCCCTGTTACGGCTAATCGAGCACTGCGCAACATCAACCCCCAATACCGGGAGAGACGAAACCCCTCCTATCGCTCATTGCCTCCATGTGACTCGGGACTATACCCAAATACCACCGTTTTGCACGCCCTCATGGACGTGGTAAGGTGGAGATCAAAGCACAGTGGGAATCACACAAGACTCTATGACGATCTCGGGTCTACAGACTAACCTGTACAAGTGTCACCTGAGAACTGCCATCTGACGTGAGGTATAATACCATCTGGGAGTTCTCGGCGAGTCCGTCCAGTGTACCCAGTCTCCACTGAGCACCCGTATACCATCTCTGATGTCAAACACCAATGGATATGGGATCATCCATCGCCCATCACATGGGTCGAGAAGCGTATACGCTAGTCTACTCTGGTATATCGATGCCCCGTCTCGATACACCCACGACTAGGGACCTTGAAGGATGTACTTATGGACTACCATGTCCCCACTAGTATGATCTGCATCACAGTCCATGTAGTCAAGTACATATCCTAAGGGCTTTACCAACATGTAACTATAAGACAGTATAAAGAGACTAGTGTACATGTTAAGATAAAGATCAACCAGATAGCATACTATCATGTCGAGCAAGAAAGTCATCTCTATATATGTCCAAGCATCCAATATAATATACATAATCTGTACAATACTGGCCTCTAGGGCATACATACAACTAACAATCTCCCACTTGCACTAGGGCCAGCTGCTGTAGTATCTCATACCGAGCATCCCGAAGAGTCTCTCAAACTGTATCTGGGGAATGGCCTTCGTGAGTGGATCCGCCGTGTTGTTCTTCGTGTCAACCCTCCTGACCTCGATCTCCCGGCGATCAACTATCTCCCGGATCAGGTGATACCGCCTCAGAATATGCCTGGATCGCTGATGGGACCTGGGTTCCTTGGCCAAAGCCACCGCTCCATTGTTATCGCAATACAAAGGTATTGGATGCTCAATGGATGGAACCACTCCAAGTTCAGAAATGAACTTCTTGATCCAGACAGCTTCTTTAGCAGCATCGTTGGCAGCGATGTATTCAGCCTGCATCGTCGAGTCTGCCACGGTTTCCTGTTTGGAACTCTTCCAGCTAACCGCCCCTCCGTAAAGGGTAAAGACAAAGCCCGACTGCGACTTAGAGTCGTCCTTATCACTCTGGAAGCTCGAATCGGTAAAGGACTCCACTTGGAGTTCTCCGTTACCATACACCAAGAACATATCTCTAGTCCTTCGCAAGTACTTGAGAATGCTCTTCACAGCTGTCCAGTGACTCTCTCCAGGATCAGCTTGATACCTGCTCACTATACTTAGTGAGTATGCAACATCGGGTCTAGTACATAGCATCGCATACATGATAGAGCCTCCTGCCGAAGCATAGGGTATCCCTTGCATGCGAGCTCTCTCCAAATCAGTCTTGGGAGACATCTCTTTGGAGAGAGTGACTCCAGAGATCGTGGGCAAGTTCCTACGCTTGGACTCTTCCATACTAAACCTCTTTAGTATGGTGTCAATGTATCTGGATTGGGACAATACCAAAATCCTTTTGGATCTATCTCTATAGATCCTAATTCCCAATATGCAGGAGGCATCACCAAGATCTTTCATTAAGAATCTTTGTGATAAGAAGAGCTTGACCGATTGCAGCATAGGAATATCATTTCCTATCAAGAGTATGTCGTCCACGTACAATACGAGGAAGACAACCTTACTCTCTGCCACCTTCCTGTAGATACAAGGTTCATCTGGATTTTTGACGAAATCAAACTCTTTGATAACGACGTCAAAGCAGATGTTCCAACTCCGTGATGCTTGCTTTAATCCATAAATGGATTTAAGCAGCTTGCACACCTTCCCGCTGCTCCCACTGTCTACGAAGCCCTCTGGCTGAGTCATGTACACGCACTCTTCTAAATCACCATTTAGAAAGGCGGTCTTAACATCCATTTGCCAGATTTCGTAGTCATGAAAGGCAGCAATGGCAAGCATGATTCGGATGGATTTAAGCATAGCCACTGGAGAAAAGGTCTCGTCATAGTCCACACCTGGTCTTTGACGAAAACCCTTTGCTACAAGTCTAGCTTTGAAAGTCTCCACTTTCCCATCTACACCAAGTTTCTTCTTGAAGATCCACTTGCTCCCAATGGGTTTTACCCCTTCAGGAGCAATTTCCAAAGTCCATACTTTGTTGGTGTACATGGATTCCATCTCGGACAGCATAGCATCCAGCCATTTCACTGAGTCCCTACTCGTGATGGCCTGCTCGAAGCTAGTTGGGTCATCATCATCCATGATGCAATCCTCGCTTCCACCGTCCATGAGAAAACCGTAGTATCTCTCAGGTTGGCGAGGAACCCTACTAGATCGGCGGAGAGGCTGAGGTTCGTCGGGAGCTACTGAATCCTCTGGTTCCACTAAATCTTCAGTTTGAGTTTGTGTAGCCGGAATTTCTTCCAGTTCTACCTCATCGCCACTAATTTCTTTTGCAAGAAATTCCTTTTCCAAAAAGGTGGCATGGCGAGAAACAAACACTTTTTGTTCCTCTGTATGGTAGAAAAGATATCCATGTGAATGTTTGGGATATCCCACAAACTTGCATAGAACTGACCGTGCCTCGAGTTTGTCCGGATTTTGCCTTTTGACATAGGCCGGGCAACCCCATATCTTAACTCGTTTAAGACATGGTCTCTTCCCACTCCATATCTCATATGGTGTGGTAGGTACAGATTTAGATGGAACTTGATTCAATAGGTATGCTGCTGTCTCCAGCGCATAACCCCAGAAGGAAATAGGTAACTCAGCTGTGCTCATCATAGAGCGCACCATATCTAATAGGGTGCGGTTCCTCCGTTCTGATACACCGTTGTGCTGTGGTGTATATGGAGGAGTCAGCTGAGAGAGAATCCCATTCTCTTTTAGGAAGTCCAGGAATTCATTGCTTAAGTATTCACCTCCTCGATCAGATCGAAGGATTTTAATACTTTTTCCGGTTTGGTTCTCGACTTCTAGTTTATATTCTCTAAATTTCTCAAAAGCTTCTGATTTTTGTTTCATCAGGAACACATATCCGAATCTAGAGAGATCGTCAGTGAATGTAATGAAGTACGAAGAACCATCCCTGGCATGTGTAGACATGGGACCGCATACATCACTATGTATCAGTCCCAAGAGTTTGGTAACTCTTTTTCCGTGTCCCGTAAACGGAGTTTTGGTCATCTTGCCTTTGAGACATGACTGGCAAGTGTCATAAGATGAAAATTCAAACGGATTTAAATATCCATCTTTATGCAACTTAGCTAGTCGTGTCGCATTGATGTGACCCAGTCTACAATGCCACAAGAAGGATTCATTGAGTTCAGAACTCTTCCTCTTGTGTGTGTTTGTTATGCTCAGGACTGTTGATTGATTTAGAACATAAATGCCATTGCATAACGTGCCTGATCCAACCAACTTTTGGTTATGGAAAATGTTCATAACATTGTCCTGTAATACAAAATTATATCCCTCTTTACTTAATAAAGAAACCGATATAATGTTGCATATCAGGTTCGGCATGTAATAGCATTCGTTCAGAACCAATGTATTTCCAGTTGGTAATACAAGGTGATATTCTCCGACAGTCTTAGCTGCAACAATTGCACCATTTCCAACTCTAATGTCTTTACCACCTTCTCCAAGTTCTCTACCTTTCCTAAGCCCATGTAACTGATTACATATATGGGATCCTGACCCGGTATCCAATACCCAGGACGTAGAGCAAATAGAGAAACAGTTCTCAGTAACGAATACACCCGAAGAAAATGCATCAACATGTACTTTCTTCATTCGGGTGGCATGGGAATCCTGGTATTCCCCTGTATCCTGTTCATTCCTATAACTCTTACAGGAAAGAACGGAACCAACGTTCCCCAGCACAGTATAACATGCGGGTTCAGTCAATACATCCATATTATTATCTTGATTAAGGCATGAACTGGTCGCTACCTGGAGAGAGAGAGAAGAAAACACTTTAGCGTATGCTCGTGCAAGATCAGATTGGTTATTATCTTATCTAATCAGGATGGCTCCCACTGCTTTTTATCAAATCTTCCTTCAAACCCTAAAAGGAAAGACTAGCCGGGATTAATTACACACTACAGGTTCGCCAATCTTTCAGCCAGGCCAGTGTCGGTACTTTGAGGGAGGTCCCCCGTGCTTTCGCACGAACCTAATTAATGTAAACCTCGTTTTCCCAGAGGCGTAACCCCGTTGACACCTTTCTAGACACCTACTTGATCGGCTAATTGCACTGTGTAAAACTCTCCCAGGAGTAACTCTTACTCGCAGCGGGTATCGGGATCCAACTATCTCATAGAAGGTATGCAATCTCATTGCAAATTTCAACACTTGAAATTCCCGATAATATTTTGCCCCTAGTGTCCTATGACCTTGACAAAGGCCAACAAATCACAGGATGCTAGTCAAGTTCAACCCGTCATTTCTTGATTGAATCAAACCCACCCGCACGACCCTTGACAAAGGCCAACAAGGTCGTACGACTACCCTGAAACAATCTGCATCATATGCACAAACAGATAAGCACTATTCAGCTACCGCACACTACGCCTTGACAAAGGCCAACAAACGCAGCACGAATACTAAACAGTCTTTATCTGAAATGACGGAGGGCTACGCAGGTTTTTCATAAAAACCATGAGCGTAATGAACTTGATATCGTTGTAGAATCAAATGAAGTTTTGAAATGGAGCGATTTTGAGGCTTTTCGAGTTTTGCTAAAGGAGTCACTCCTGGTGAAGGGATCTCGGTCCTTTCCTCGTCGAATGAGGTGCAGGATATATCATATATATCGCTGTGCAAAGCAAAAACCAAAAAGCAGTCAAAAGCAAACCGAGTGTGTAGCATCTGCCAGTTATTGCTAAAGGAGTCACTCCCGGTGAAGGGATCTCGGTCCTTTCCTCATCGAATAAGGTGCAGGGCATATCACATATACCGCTATGCAAAGCAAGAACTGTAGCTACCTATTTTATTTTAAAATTCGATTCCACAACATCTTAGGTTTCTTATCTTTCATTAATCACATTAATGAAGTCCCATCATTTAAATACCTAAACATCACAGATAGATATAACGTACACATATGCCATCCGCATTCGCCTCGATGTCCCCTCGTGCACCGTTAGGTTAGGTAACTAACGACAGAGCAGGGCAGGGCTAGCGCGGGTGTAAAACATAAGTAACGTCTATATAATATATTATATATACTATATACTATATCCATCACAGAGTCACAACACAGATATCGCAGCAGAATAAACATATGAAATATTGGATATACTAGGACGTTCGTGTTTTCAATACGAGCCAGTATAAAACATGGATTCCACGGCCGTGATGAATAGCCAATCCCACACCCCTAGACCCCTACGAGAGCGGCAAGCAACCCTGCCAATTCTAGGGTTAGGAGACCCGGACTCGACTCCTCGAGTTGGTCTCCCATTGTACCCCAGAACCCGGTTACTTGTGCTCCCCTCCTTGGGTCTATCCTAATGCGGAAAGGTAAATAATATACAAAGGGTGACAGCTTCCGCTACCTGGAAGTGCCCCAAATAAAAGAATATTACATACAAGTTTTTACATGAATGAAAATGAAAAACACTCATCTCACATAAAAACCGCCGGCTATTCAAACACGACGATCCAATATAACATATCCAGCAACACATAACATCACATGTCATCAACGTAAGTAAATATGTCCATCCCAATTGTCGTTGACATATAGCAACGAAACCGGCGATATCACATATTACACTTACGGTCACAGAAAAGAAAGTGTAAAACTACAACAATTGGAATCCGCAACCTTTTTAGACATCACATGCCTAACAGTTACAAACCCCGCATTTTAGTCTCATTATCGAAAACTCTTTTCAATATCGTATGGGACTAAACTGCGAGATTTATAACATTCATCCAGTTATCTCATAACTGTTTGTGAATTCCAATTATTGTATCCAATTCCGGATAAATAGAATATATTAAACTTTCCGATCGAACATTCGAACACCCAAGTTTTCCCGACACCGATCAACACATGAAATAGGTTCAAAAACATTCATTTCATGCCTCAGTACCAACGGTCCAGCCGTAGAAGGGTCAAGCCAACGCCTCACATGTGGCACGCCGTACTGCCCCAAACCCGAAGGTTCAAAGGGCAGTTCAAGACGGTCACATAATCGAGTTAAGGTTTGTTGTCTTCTAGAGGGACCATCGCGTTACTTGCACTACTTCGAACGTCTTTTAACCACAGAAAAATCCAACACTTGGAATTTTTCGGCAGGGGAAAAGTTGGGTATTTGTATCCGGTCAAACTTTTTAACATATTCTACAGTTATCTGGAAAAACACTTAGACAAAGTTTGATATTCCGATCGAATCGTCGATTCCCAATATAACCCCAGAGCACTCAACCCTTAAATCATTTTAAAAATACCCAGAAAACTCACCAGAATTTATCAGGAATTACTGTGCAATTAAGTAGGGCTGACGTCATATTCTGAGCGCGGAACAGCGGCAGAAGCCATGCTTCTGCCGCGGTTCCAGGGCTTAAGGAACTGTTCATGTGAAATATTTTGCATCGTAATTCTTATAATTCTTTACTGAATTTTTTAGACATTTTTAATATTAAAAAATCCCAGATTTTAGAAAATATCCAGAGAGCTCATGGGTATATGGGTTTCGGGTTCGTCCGGACTTCAAACTCCGTCTAGACTTCGCCTAAGGCTCTAGCTAGGCTCTGATACCACTGTAGGGTTCCTAGGAATCCTAATGAAGTCTCACAAGGCATCAACCATGCCAATTTCAAAAATTATGGAAGCCGAGAAACCCTAACACGGATCGTTTACTAGATATTTAGGCGAAACGGAAAACTAGTTAACTATTTAACTATAGGTTAGATGCTACAACCTTTGTAGATCCGGATTTCCACCTCCTTAGCTCCATGTGGTCATGCTCTCGCTGTCCATCATGAATCCTCGACTCATTCGTCGGCTTCATCGGAAAACGGGCAGAATAGGTCGTCGGCTTCGTGTCAAAGACGATCTACGTCGAGGTTGCACTAGTTCAAGCTCCGACTTCACAAAGTTGTGAAACTTGTGAAGAGAACACCCAAAACAACTTGGCAAGAGGTAGAGGGTGAAGAAATAGGAGATGGGTTCACTTTAGATTTGGAATTCTCTCACTAAAACTCAAGTTGCCATTGATGTAGCAAGCTTTCTCACTTTGAGAAGAAGAAGAAGATGATAGAATTCATATGATAAGTTCTTTCTAAAATGAATAATAAAGGAATTCTTATCATCTTCTAACCATGGTCAAGTGTAGAGAATTGACCATGGTTAGTGGGAGTGGTTAGGTTTAAGCAAGGAGACAAAATGGCATCATTACTAAAAGCTTCATGAAGCTTCACCACACTTCATGATAAAATGAAAACCTTTTGTTTCCATAAATCCATTTAATAAATAATAAATGGATTTAATAATAAGAGAATAAATCTTAAACCCTAACCACTCTCATAACCATGGTTGCATTCTTTACACAAAGCCAAAACTACATGCATCATCAAACATGATACATATAAGTGCACAAAAGTATATCACATATACAATGTGTAAATCAAGTGAGAAAAATCCGTTTAAAGTGAACCAATACTAGTTAATGCAAAGTAATATATCAAATATATAATTATACATTAAATCATTAAATCAACACTTGATTCAATGATCCGGTCATGTCGCACATAACCGACTAGTATTCAATGTATCGACTTATCGAATCGATCTTCGATTCGATAACTAGGTTATATCATATACAACCAATCGAAACATTAATCGCGAGAATCAAATACGGTATCACATACACGCATTATTCTCGGTCCCGCACATATCTCATATGCACTCCTATTTCGTTTCGCTTGAACCAGGAAACCTCTGTGTAGGACTCTAAAGACTCGTCAATACGCCGGTAGCAGATGATGATCATATCATGCACCCACAAGCCGCAAGCGGTCTGCTAAACGTAACGGCCACCCGGGTATTGAGCGATCAGAAGATCGACGAGCTAGCCCGCTCACACTCCTGCGAATCCGACCAGTAACACTTACCGTACAGTCCGGTCTCTTCGTCTGATATGTCGCATATCAAGTCTAGGGGTGGTAAACGTCAGACCCCAATAACCCGATAAGTCGTGCCGATGTGAGGCTCGTAACGGGTCGAGAAACTACTGGTAACACTTACCAGCAAATCTCTGATCAGCCCTGGCCAGGGACTTCCCTGTTACGGCCAATCGAGCACTGCGCAACATCAACCCCCAATACCGGGAGAGACGAAACCCCTCCTATCGCTCATTGCCTCCATGTGACTCGGGACTGTACCCAAAGACCACCGTTTTGCATGCCCTCATGGACGTGGTAAGGTGGAGATCAAAGCACAGTGGGAATCACACAAGACTCTATGACGATCTCGGGTCTACAGACTAACCTGTACAAGTGTCACCTGAGAACTGCCATCTGACGTGAGGTATAATACCATCTGGGAGTTCTCGGCGAGTCCGTCCAGTGTACCCAGTCTCCACTGAGCATCCGTATACCATCTCTGATGTCAAACACCAATGGATATGGGATCATCCATCGCCCATCACATGGATCGAGAAGCGTATACGCTAGTCTACTCTGGTATATCGATGCCCCGTCTCGATACACCCACGACTAGGGACCTTGAAGGATGTACTTATGGACTACCATGTCCCCACTAGTATGATCTGCATCACAGTCCATGTAGTCAAGTACATATCCTAAGGGCTTTACCAACATGTAACTATAAGACAGTATAAAGAGACTAGTGTACATGTTAAGATAAAGATCAACAAGATAACATACTATCATGTCGAGCAAGAAAGTCATCTCTATATATGTCCAAGCATCCAATATGATATACATAATCTGTACAATACTGGCCTCTAGGGCATACATACAACTAACATCTACAACGTTTCGCCCGAACTTGGAAAACTATCTGTGGGGGACTCTAAAGACTCGTCAATACACTGGCAATGCATTTAACCACAAGCCGTCAGTGGTACTAGCTGTACGTAACGGCTGCCTATGTATTGAGCAAAAGGCAGGCTAAAGAGCGAACTCATCCAGAAACCCTGCTGAGCTTATCAGTGACAATATCCGTAAAGTCCGGTCCGTTCATCTATGAGTATCGTATATCGGGCCTGGGGGCTGGTAACGTCAGACCCCCAAAAGCGGTATAAGTCGTGTCAGAGTGTAGCCCAGAACACCCTGAGATACTACTGGAATACGTACCAGTAAATCTCCTGCTTTGGCCAAGGACTTTGTGTAATGGCTCTCCTAGACACAGCGCGATCTCAGCCCCAATACCGGGAGAGACAAAACCCCTGCCGATCCGCTCACTGCCTCCATGTGGCTCGGGACTGTACCCAACTAAAACCTGTTTGCACGACTCCTTTGAGCCGCCGTAGGGTAGTAATCAAAGCACAGTGGGAACCCACACGAGACAAATGACGATCTCAGGTCGATGAACTAACCTGTATACATGTCACCAGGGAACTGCTATCTGACGCTAGGTACAATACCAACTAGCAGGTTCCCGGTGAGTCCTGTCCGGTGCACTCATAACCCAATAAGCACCTGTATACATCTTAGGTAAACCAACTGACACCAATGGCTTGTGAGACCGGCCATCACCCCTCGTCGGGGTCTCGACTGTATACACTAGTCTACTCCGGAGTATCGATGCCCTGTCTCGAAACTTCCACGACTAGGGACTACTTTTAAGGATATGCTTATAGACTACCCAACTCTCACGTATATGATCGCCATCATACTGATGGTAGTCAAGCAAGGATCCTAAGGGCTCTATCAACATGTAATAGTGATCTGTAATGTCACCTAAAGCAGTACACGATGATAAAGGCAAACCAGATAGCATACCATCATCTCGAGTAAGACTGTCCTATCGGTATAGGTCCTCCCTCAATCATTGCAATCACATGTCTGCGATCCAATGATTGACTTTGAGGGCACTATATCCAACATCCTCATCCACCTGAGAGATACTACGGTTTTCTCATTAATGGTGGAAGCGAGGATTCCATCATGGAGGATGATGACCCAACTAGCTTCTAGCAGGCCATCACGAGTAAGGACTCTGTGAAGTGGCTGGATGCAATGCGATCTGAGATGGAATCCATGTACACCAACAAAGTATGGAATTTGGAAGTTGCTCCTGAAGGGATAAAACCCATCGGGAGCAAATTGATCTTTAAGAAGAAACTTGGTGTAGATTGAAAAGTTGAGACTTTTAAAGCTAGACTTGTTGCAAAAGGTTTTCGTCAATGACCAAGTATGGACTATGATGAAACCTTTTCTCCAGTGGCTATGCTTAAGTCCATCCGGATCCTACTTGCCATTGCTGCATACCATGACTACGAAATCTGGCAAATGGATGTTAAGACCGCCTTTCTAAATGGTGATTTGGAAGAGTGCGTGTACATGACTCAGTCAGAGGGCTTCGTAGACAGTGGGAGCAGCGGAAAGGTGTGCAAGCTGCTTAAATCCATCTACGGGTTAAAGCAGGCATCGCGGAGTTGGAACATCTGTTTTGATGTCGTTGTCAAAAAGTTTGACTTCGTCAAAAACATAGATGAACCTTGTATATACAAGAAGGCGGCAGAGAGTAAGATTGTCTTTCTCGTATTGTACGTGGATGACATACTCTTGATAGGAAATGATATTCCTATGCTGCAATCGGTCAAGCTCTTCTTATCACAAAAATTCTCAATGAAAGATCTAGGTGATGCCTCCGACATCTTGGGGATTAAGATCTATAGAGATAGATCTAAAAGGATATTGGGATTGTCCCAATCCAGGTATTTTGACACCATACTAAAGAGGTTTAATATGGAAGAATCCAAGCGTAGGTTTTTACCCACGATCTCAGGACTCACTCTCTCCAAAAAGATGTCTCCCAAGACTGATTTGGAGAGAGCTCGCATGAAAATGATACCCTATGCTTCAGCAATAGGCTCTATCATGTACGCGATGCTATGTACCAGACCCGATGTAGCATACTCACTAAGTGTAGTGAGTAGGTATCAAGCAGATCCAGAAGAGAGTCACTAGATAGCTGTGAAGAGCATTCTCAAGTACTTGAGAAGGACTAAAGAGATGCTCTTGGTGTATGGTAACGGAGAACTCCAAGTGGAGTCCTTTACTGATTCGAGCTTCCAGAGTGATAAGGATGACTCTAAGTCTCACTCAGGATTTGTCTTTACCCTCAATGGAGGGGCAGTATGGTGGAAGAGTTCCAAGCAGAAAACCATGGCAGACTCGACGATGGAGGCTGAATACATCGCTGCCAACGATGCTGTTAAAGAGGCTGTCTGGATGCAGAAGTTCATACATGAACTTGGTGTGGTTCCATCCATTGAGTATCCAATACCTTTGTATTATGATAACAATGGAGCGGTGGCTTTAGCCAAGGAACCCAGATCCCATCAGCGATCCAGGCATATTCTGAGGCGGTATCACCTGATCCGGGAGATAGTTGATCGCCGGGTGATCGAGCTTAGGAGAGTTGACACGAAGAACAACACAACGGATCTACTTATGAAGACCATTCCCCAGATACAGTTCGAGAGGCTCTTCAGGATGTTGGGTATGCGATACTACAACAGCTGGCCCTAGTGCAAGTGGTAGATTGTTAGTTGTATGTATGCCCTAGAGGCTATTATTGTACATATGATTTATATTATAGTGGATGCTTGGACATATATAGAGAGGACTTTTTTGCTCGACATGATAGTATGCTATCTGGTTGCTCTTTATCTTAACATGTATACTTATCTCTTGATTCTGTCTCATGGTTACATGTTGGTAAAGCCCTCAGGATGTGTACTTGACTACCAGGATTATGATGCAGATCATACTAGTGGGGCTATGGTAGTCCATAAGTTCATCCTTTAAGGTTTCTAGTCGTGGGTGTATCGAGATAGGGCATCGATATACCAGAGTAGACTAGCGTATAAATCAGACCATTCAGCTCGAGCGCGATCTTTCGTTCACCGAGCAGCCAGTAGTGATATTGGACCGGCAGGTGAAGAAACTTCGATCAAAGGTCTTGCCATCGGTGAAGGTGTTTTGGCGCAGCCCAAATGGTGAAGAGATCACTTGGGAGGCCGAGGGCGAGATGCGGAAGAAATTCCCTCATCTCATTGAAGGTACGCGTAGCTATATTTTTTAAATTCGGGGACGAATTTCTTTAAAGGGGGAAGATTGTAACATCTTAGGATGAGTTTAGAGGTTAATTAAGTGAAAAGATGGTTTTTAGTAAAAAGGTTTACCAAAATGGCTTTAAAATATTTTATAAAAATTAATGAATATTTTATTAGAATTTAATTGGGCTTGTACACACATGTGCATATTAACCTAGGGCTAATTTGGGGTTAAACCATGCTTAGTAGCCATGGTGCTTTAACGATGTCATTAGACAAAATGGGAATTTAAATTAAGTATTTTAGTTTCAAGAAATAAAATTTTTGAAATTTCCTTTTGGGTTGACCTTGGAGAAGGAGAGAGAGGGCATGGGAGACAAGCATGCTTGGCATTAAATGAGGGGAGAGAAAATGCCATGCTTTGTCCCCTAACCTCCCCTCTCACTCTCTCTACTCTTTTTCAGAAAGGAAAACCCTCATTTTTTCCTCACTTCTCACACTCTCTCACCCTCTCTTTTCTGTCCAGCAGTAAAACCCCCCTCTCCCTCATCATTCTTGTCCTTCTTCCCTTCATTGAAGCCCCCTTTCTCCATTAAAAATTCCTTCCCTCTTCACTAAACCTCTTATTTAAGCACTTCTTTTTGGTTTTGGAGGCAAGTCCTTGCCTTTGAGGGCAAGGTTAGCAAGTTGAGCCTTCACTAAACCCCTTTGAGGTATAAAGCATACCCTAATCCTTTTATTTGCTACACTTTTAATTACTTAACTTAATTTAGAGTTTAAATGGTGTATTAGTGCTGATTAGGTGATTGATGTGTAGAATAGGTCAAGTAATGGTTTTTATGCCCTTATAAGCTTAACTAAGTGTAGTTAGTACTGTTAAATCCAAGTTTTTGTCTCAGGTTACACTAAAAACCCCTAATGTATTACGTTTAGTGTTAAATTGTGTTTAGTGAAGATTTAGTGCTGTTTTGAGATCTGCTTTTGACCCGGGTGCTTTAGAGAAATGTTGAGTTTACTGGAGCATGTTCACTAGACCTAGACCTCACACACGGAGCACGAGACCCTAATTCACAACTCTGGACGTAGAAAAATTCATTCTGGCCGCAAATTACGGCCAGATGGGTGAGTTGGGTGTCTGGGTTTGGTCTGGAGGAGTCTGCTGCATATTAAGGTGTTTGATATATGCAACTTTTCTTATTTCTGTTCGTATCAAAATCTGGAGCTAAATACCTTGTTTTGGATACTTTTAAACTTGCACAACACATACGTTTTGTGAGTGGGTTTGGTGGTTGCTATGTGTCACAGCGTGTCGGGGTAGTTTCAGACACGTATACACACATTTTGGCGTATCGAGTACACACGCGTTTAGCTTGCAACGCGAGTTTCTCGTTTGGTTTTGATATTGCGTTTTTGCAGGATTTTAGCTTATGTGTATTACTTTGTGTAAATTCTAGGTTCGTAGGAGGGTACTTCGGACACCGCAAATAAGGAGAAGCAGGTAGTCGGCTACACTTAGCACGAGATCACGGTGAGTAGATTTAACATCTACGGGAAAATCGCCCATATGACGTTATGTGTCAGGGCTTGATAGGGTGTTGTAGTCGCATGTATATTTATATATATATAGGTACCATTGTTGCATACCCCTCTCTTGTTGCTTATGGACATAGTAGTTACTAGACACTCGCACTGTAGAATTGCTATGAATCATACATCGTTTAGACTATCTCATCATTGATGCTTAGACATGATTTTATTCCTTTGTGTACATTCATATCTACATACATACACATTTGTATATCCATATTGGCGCACATTGCTCATTGTACACTCATACTTGCGCACATACACATCTGTATATCCATATTGGCGCACATTGCTCATTGTACACTTATACCTGCGCACATACACATCTGTATATCCATATTGGCGCACATTGCTCATTGTACACTTATACTTACGCACATACACATTTGTACATTCATATTGGCACACATACATAGTGTACACTCATACATGCGTATATACGACGGGTGCATCCATATCTTCATACAAACTTATTGCACATACATAGAAGATGCTGGCTTTGGTTTTGGAGAATTGGGGACCGCATGAGATATTTTCAAACTTGAACTATATAAAAGAGCGGTTTTTCCCTTAATATGCCTTATCACTGTTCCATGTTGCATGACATTCGGATATGCTTACATTTTTATCATAAGCAGTGTACATCATGCTTTATGATTTTACGCATTGAGATATGCTGTTTTCATGAGATTTCTGGATTTAAGAACCGTGGTTATTTCAAAAGAAAGCATGTACTGTTTTAAAAACCCGGTTTCTCTTGATATGATATTTCAATACGTCCACCATGCGTTTTCTCGGTTCTGAGATGTGTGACATGTGAAACCCGAGTCGAGAGCTGGATGAGGCCGATTGCGGGTACATGGTGGACCCGGTATGGTACCCTGGGGCGAGAACGGATTTGTTGTGCAGTAGACGGTGTGCCTGGCAGAGGGACCACATACCTACCGGTGATTGGTTGGACCTGACGGCTATCCGGAGGATACCGACCAGAGTCGAGAGATGGATATGGGCCGACCCGTACTGCCGGGGCCGAGGGCCGATTCCGCAGACGGAGCCCGTAGGCCGATCCGGACTGACGGAGCCCGATACATGAGGATTTGCGTGTCGATGCTGGACATGAGTATTTCATGATATTCTCAAGTGCCGATGTTGGGCACTCATGTTTTCCATGAGATTTACAGGATATGAGGGCCGATTAGATTGACGGCGCCTGAGTTTTACTGGGATTTGGGGTGTATCTGATGGACACCGGGTATTCTTCCACGAAGATGATTCGTGCAGATGATATTTTATTCCATGCTCATCATTCATAGATATGCATTGCATCATGTAGTTGTAGTACCTGATAGAGTACCTTGCATGATTATTGCATATCCAGATTATCAAATTGAAGTTATCAGTTTGCATATGTTAGAGTATCGCAGTACGTGCATAATCGCGATTACCTTTATATGTTATTTACTATTCACAAGTAGGCAACTCACCCCCGTTGTGCCACAGTGTTTGCAGGTTGCCCCTCAGAGTAGTTGCGGCAGGGCTACATCCTTATATCATTTTGCTACGGATACCATTGCATATGGCGAGTGAGCCGTTTTGCCTTTAGGTGGGTTTTGCAATATCCGTTTATTTTCATTGTATTCTCTATTGTATCTAGTACTCTCCATCTACCATTTTATGTATTGACTTAGAGACCAGTTGAAAGGACGATATTGTATATTATTTTGTACTCTGGATGTTGAGCTCGTGTGAGCCGACTTTACTTATGCAGTTTTATCTTTTATGATGTTTTTCACTTATATTGCTCATTTCTTCGCTACGGCGCTGTATATTATTCTTGTGGTGGTTGTTTCCGCTGTTGGGCGTGATTGATCCCATTTGGGGTTACTTTATTCTTATTATCAGTCATTTTACTTATATCTTATGTTGTACCCGTTTCGGGGCTAGTTTTTACAAAGGAGGTGCTGCCGAAATTTTTAAGAAAGTAACTTAACTTTAAAGATTTTTACTCAAGGTTTTCTAAATGTTTTAACTAATGTTTTCTTCACTCACTACGTTTAATAGTTTTTGATTTCTGGGTTTCGGCTTACTTAATCGCGTTATGCCTATAGACGTTACGTGGTTAAGTGACGGTCACGGGACGAACTTTGGGTCGTGACAAAGTTGGTATCAGAGCGTAGATTTTACCTTTCGGAGTGTAGGATGACCCTGGTATGATGGGGTAGGTAGTTGAAGTAGAGTGACGTAGCGTGTGTATGTTCCGCGGCATACTCACGACACAGTACTTCGCCTAAGTGACCTTAGGACTTATTGGTTGAAATTCCTTCATGATTTTATACACTCTTGTGATTCGATTTCCGTATTCTTATCGAATCTTGTTTCATTTCTAGCCATTATGCCGCTGAAGACTATGAGGGCGCAGAGAGCGGCCGCGAGAGCCGAGATTAGAGTTGATTCGTCCGAGACGAGGACTGACCCGGGCAGTACACCCGTTGTACCGGAGCCGACTGTTCCCCCTTCGACAGACCATGCAACTATGCTATGGGCCGGTATGCAAGAGTTGCGCCAGATGATGGGGTCGTTAGTTGAGGTCCTTCGAGCGCAGCGACCAGAGGTAGTTCCACCCGTTACGGGGACCGTGATGGTACCTACAGTTCAGGCAGTTGCTCCTGCAACTACAGAGGTGATCGCAGTATCGTTATCAGAGTTTATGAGGCTAAAGCCTCCGGCCTTCACAGGCAGCGATGCAGCCGAGGATCCACAGTCTTTTATCGATCGGATGGCCAGGATATGCCGCTCACTGAGGTGCTCTGACGCGAGATGGGTTGAGTTCGCGAGCTTTTTCCTGGAATGTCTTGCGCAGAAGAGGTGCGAGTCGGTAGAAAAGGGCAGAGCAATAGGTCTTCCTCCCATGACCTGGGTCGAGTTTGTGACGGTAATTCTTGCCCGCTTCTTTCCACAGAGTGTCCGAGATGCTCGAGCGTGCAGGTTCGAGTCATTACACCAGACGCCGGATATGACGTTGGCGGTGTATGATATGAAGTTCATCGAGCTATCTGTTTATGCCCCGTATTTAGTAGCCACTGAGGAGATGTGGGTCAAGAGGTTTGTTCGAGGCCTGCTTACCCTGCTGTTTCTTGCGATCAGCGCACATCATTGCGAGACTTATGCAGCAGCTGTAGACGCAACCCTATTAGTCGAGGAGCGCCTTGCTGAGACTTCGGTAGTTCTGGAGCCGAAGAGAGTTCGTACTGATACATCAGCACAGAGACAGCCGTTTAGACGCCGTGACAGACGTCTTGCAGGTGGCAGGGACTTAGGGCGAGGCCGGTTGTTCAGTGCTTATCCCCGGGAGGGTCAGCGGTCATTGTCGGGATGTTTCCGATGTGGGAGTACATATCATCGTGTGCGAGATTTTCCTAAGCCACGTGAGGACGAGACAACCGTACCACATGTCACTTTACCACCTTCACCACCTCAAAGAGCATTGCCTCTTGCACCTGCTATTGCTCCGCATCAGACTTACGCATAGAGAGGATGTGGCCGCGGAGGGTTTGCTTACAGAGGACGAGGTGGCCGAAGCAGAGGACAGCCAGTTGCCGGCAGAGGACAGCCAGTTACCAGTAGAGGACCGCCAGTCGCAAGTGGAGGGCAGGCACGGGTTTTTGCGTTGGACGTCCAATGCAGTGGTCTCAGGTACTCTATTGGTATGTTCTGTTGACGCACACGTGTTGTTTGATCCGGGGTCTACACACTCATACGTTTCCACACACTTCATGCCGAGTTTGGGCAGAGAGTCAGGTTTGCTTGACCAGCTGCTTATTGTGACCACTCCCGTTGGCGAGGCGTTTGTTGCTAGACACGTGTTCCGGTCGTGTGTTGTCCGTATTGGTGAGAGAGAGTCGTCCGTCGACTTAATCCTTCTTGAGATGTTGGACTTCGACGTTCTTCTGGGCATGGACTGGTTAGCAACGTGCTATGCATCTGTGGACAGCCGCGAGAAGACAGTTAGGTTTTGTTTTCCCGGCGAGTCGGTTTTTGTTGTGCAGGGGGACCGTGGTGTCACCTCTCACAGTTTGATTTCGTCTCTTCGCGCTGGACAACTGTTGAGGAAAGGATGTCAGGGATTTTTAGCCTATGTTTATGATACTAGAGCTGCAGAGGTTCCTTTTGACCAGATCCCGATTGTTAGTGAGTTCCCTGATGTTTTCCCTGACGAGCTGCCTGGGCTACCGCCTGAGCGCGATATTGTATTCCGTATTGACTTGATTCCCGGCATGGGGCCTATTTCCATACCGCCTTATCGGATGGCCCCGGCGGAGCTTAGAGAGTTGAAAGGTCAGTTGCAGGATTTGCTGGATAAAGGGCTTATTCGACCTAGTGTGTCTCCTTGGGGTGCTCCTGTCCTGTTCGTCAAGAAGAAGGACGGCAGTTTGCGCTTGTGTATTGATTACCGCCAGCTGAACAGGGTTACCGTACGGAACAGATATCCTTTGCCACATATCGATGACTTGTTCGACCAGCTTCAGCGTGCGGGATACTTTTCGAGGATTGACTTGCGATCAGGCTACCATCAGTTGCGAGTCCGGCAGGAGGATATTCCGAGGACAGCTTTTCGCACGCGTTACGGCCACTATGAGTTTTTAGTGATGTCGTTCGGACTGACCAACGCCCCAGCAGCATTTATGGATTTGATGAACCGCGTCTTCAGACCGTATCTTTATCAGTTCATTATCGTATTCATCGACGATATCTTAGTGTACTCCCGGAGCCGAGAGGAGCACGAGCAGCACTTACGTATTACGTTGCAGACCTTGTGGGAGCATCAGCTGTTCTCTAAATTATCCAAGTGCGCATTCTGGCTTGACAGTGTAGACTTATTGGGTCACGTGGTGACGAGTGATGGCATGGCATATGTGTGGACCTGAAGAAGATCGAGGCCCTTCAGCATTGGCCCGACCAGCATCAGTTACGGAGGTCTGCAGCTTCCTAGGACTGGCCGGCTACTACCGAAGATTTGTTCAGGACTTCTCCCATATCGCTGCACCGCTGACCAGGTTGACCCGTCAGGGAGTTCCTTTCGATTGAACGGAGGCGTGCGGGCATAGCTTTCAGTAGTTGCAGACCCGTTTGACTACGGCGCCGGTGTTATCATTGCCTTCGGGATCGGGCGGATTTGTGGTCTATTGTGATGCTTCTCGAGTGGGACTAGGGTGCGTATTGATGCTGCACGACAAGGTTATCGCTTACGCTTCTCGGCAGCTGAAGAAACATGAACAGAATTACCCCACTCACGATTTGGAGATGGCTGCAGTGGTGTTTGCACTCAAGATCTGGAGACATTACCTATACGGCGAGGCGTGCCAGATATTCACGGACCACAAGAGCTTGAAGTATATATTTCAGCAGCGAGACCTGAATCTGAGACAGCGCCGTTGGATGGAGCTAGTGAAGGACTATGATTGCGAGATCCTTTATCATCCGGGCAAGGCAAATGTAGTGGCGGATGCTTTGAGTCGGAAGCCCGGAGGTAGTCTATCTTGTTTGAGCGCAGTGTAGAGGCAGTCATCAGCAGATTGGCAGATTCTATGCGACAGCCGAGTGCAGTTCGAGTTTACTCCGACCGGGGGACAGCTTGCGCATATTCGTGAACGTCCACAGTAGCTTGACCGTATCCGCGAGGCGCAGCCCAGTGATGACCGTCTTTTAGAGAACATGGAGCAGATTAGTCAGGGCAGAGACTCCGAGTTCATGATCGATGATCAGGGGATACTGCGATTTAGGACTCGACTATGCGTACCAGATTCCGAGGGACTGAGGCATGAGATTCTTGAGGAGGCACATCGATCGGTGTACAGTGTCTATCCAGGTTCCACCAAGATGTACCATGATCTGAGAGATGTTTACTGGTGGGAAGGGATGAAGAGGGACATCACAGACTTCATGTCGAGATGCCTGATTTGTCAGCAAGTCAAGGCCGAGCACCAGAGGCCCGCGGGAGAGCTACAACCGTTGCCCATTCCGAAGTGGAAATGGGAGCAGATTTCCATGGATTTCATTGTGGGTCTACCCAGGACCAGTTGAGGGTACGACTCCATTTGGGTTATCGTGGATCGATTGACGAAAGCGGCTCACTTTCTGTCGGTAAAGACCACTTTTGGATTTGCTCAGTATGCCCAGATTTATATCGACGTGATTATACGATTATATGGCGTCCCGACTTGTATCTTGTCCGACCGAGGCACCCAGTTCACCAGCCGACTATGGCAGAGACTTCAGGAAGCTTTGGGCACCCGTTTGTGTTTCAATACAGTATTCCATCCATAGACCGACGGCCAGTCAGAGCGGAATATTCAGACACTTGAGGACATGCTTCGAGCTTGTATTCTAGATTTCGGTGGTAGCTGGGATCATCATTTATCCTTAGTGGAATTCTCCTACAATAATAGCTTCCAAGATACTATTCAGACGGCACCTTTCGAGGCCCTATATGGGAGGAGATGTCGATCGCCCGCCTGTTGGACAAAGCTCAGCGAGAGCAGTATTTTGGGGCCATAGATCGTACAGGAGACGACCGAGAAGATACAGTTGATTCGAGATAGGATGAGGACAGCCTAGAGCAGGCAGAAATCGTATGCTGACAGAAGCCATCGCAGACTCGAGTTCGCCGTTGGCGATCATGTTTTTCTGAGGGTCTCTCCGATGAAGGGCGTTATGAGATTTGGGCGGAAAGGGAAGCTTAGTCCCATATTTATAGGTCCCTTCGAGATCCTCGAGCATGTGGGCACAGTGGCATATCGTTTGGCTCTTCCACCCGACTTCCCGGATGTTCACCCCGTATTCCTTGTGTCGATGCTTCGTACATACCTTCATGGCCCTTCTCATATGATTCAGTATCAGACCATTCAACTTGAGCGCGATCTTTCGTTCACCGAGCAGCCAGTAGTGATATTGGACCGGCAGGTGAAGAAACTTCGATCAAACCATCGGTGAAGGTGCTTTGGCGCAACCCTAATGGTGAAGAGATCACTTGGGAGGCCGAGGGCGAGATGCGGAAGAAATTCCCTCATCTTTTTGAAGGTACGTGTAGCTATATTTTTAAAATTCGGGGACGAATTTCTTTAAGGGGGGAAGATTGTAACACCTTAGGATGAGTTTAGGGGTTAATTAAGCGAAAAGATGGTTTTAGTAAAAAGGTTTACCAAAATGGCTTTTAAATATTTTATAAAAATTAATGAATATTTTATTAGAATTTAATTGGGCTTGCACATATATGTACATATTAACCTAGGGCTAATTTGGGGTTAAACCATACTTAGTAGTCATGGGCTTTAACCATGTCATTAGACAAAATGGGAATTTAAATTAAGTATTTTAGTTTCAAGAAATAAATTTTTTTGAAATTTCCTTTTGGGTTGACCTTGGAGAAGGAGAGAGAGGGCATGGGAGACAAGCATGCTTGGCATTAAATGAGGGGAGAGAAAATGCCATGCTTTGTCCCCTAACCCCCCTCTCACTCTCTCTACTCTTTTTCAAAAAGGAAAACCCTTATTTTTTCCTCACTTCACACACTGTCTCACCCTCTCTTTTCTGTCCAGCAGTAAACCCCCCTCTCCCTCATCATTCTTGTTCTTCTTCCCTTCATTTAACCCCCTTTCTCCATTAAAAATCCCTTCCCTCTTCACGAAACCTCTTGTTTAAGCACTTCTTGTTGGTTTTGGAGGCAAGTCCTTGCCTTTGAGGGCAAGGTTATAAAGTTGAGCCTTCACTAAACCCCTTTCAGGTATAAACATACCCTAATCCTTTTATTTGCTAAGCTTTTAATTACCTAAATTAATTTAAATGGTGTATTAGTGCTAATTAGGTGATTGATGTGTAGATTAGGTCAACTAATGGTTTTTATGGCCTTATAAGCTTAACTAAGTGTAGTTAGTACTGTTAAATCCAAGTTTTTGTCTCAAGTTACACTAAAACCCCCTAATGTATTAAGTTTAGTGTTAAATTATGTTTAGTGAAGATTTAGTGCTGTTTTGAGATCTGCTTTTGACCCAGGTGCTTCAGTGAAAAGTTGAGTTTACTGGAGCATGTTCACTAAACCTAGACCTCACACATGGAGCACGAGACCCTAATTCACATCCCTGGCCGCAGAAAAATTCATTCTGGCTGGAAATTGCGGCCAGAGGGGTGAGTTGGGTGTTTGGGTTTGGTCTGGAGGAGTCTGCTGCATATTTAAGGCGTTTGATATATGCAACTTTTCTTAATTCTATTCGTATCAAAATCTGGAGCTAAATACGTTGTTTTCGATACTTTTAAACTTGCACGACACGTACGTTTTATGAGTGGGTTTGGTGGTTGCTGTGTGTCGCAGCGTGTCGGGGTAGTTTCAAACGCGTATATACACGTTTTAGCGTATCGAGTATACACGCGTTTAGCTTGCGACGCGAGTTTCTCGTTTGGTTTTGATATTGCGTTTTTGCAGGATTTTAGTTTATGTGTATTATTTTGTGTAAATTCTAGGTTCGCAGGCGGGTACTTCGGACACCGCAAAGAAGGGGAAGCAGGTAGTCGGCTACACTTAGCATGAGATCACGGTGAGTAGATTTAACATCTACTGGGAAATCACCCGTATAGCGTTATGCGTTAGGGCTTGATAGGGTGTTGTATATATATATACACCATTGTTGCATACCCCTCTCTTGTTGCTTATGGACATAGTAGTTATAGACACTCGCACTGTAGAATTGCTATGAACCATACATCGTTTAGACTATCTCATCATTGATGATTAGACATTATTTTGTTCCTTTGTGTACATTCATATCTACAAACATACACATTTGTATATCCATATTGGCGCACATTGCTCATTGTACACTCATACTTGCGCACATACACATCTGTATATCCATATTGGCGCACATTGCTCATTGTACACTTATACCTGCACACATACACATTTGTACATTCATACTGGCACACATACATAGTGTACACTCATACATGCGTATATACCACTGGTGCATCCATATCTTCAGACATACTTATTGCACATACATAGAAGATGTTGGCTTTGGTTTTGGAGAATTGGGGACCGCATGAGATATTTTCAAACTGGACCCATTTAAAAGAGCGGTTTTTCCCTTAATATGTCTTATCACTGTTCCATGTTGCATGACATTCGGATATGCTTACATTTTTATCATATGCAGTGTACATCATGCTTTATGATTTTACGCATTGAGATGTGCCGTTTTCATGAGATTTCTAGATTTAAGAACCGTGGCTATTTCAAAAGAAAACATGTATTGTTTTAAAAACCCGGTTTCTCTTGATATGATATTTCAGTACGTCCACCATGCATTTTCTCGGTTCTGAGACGTGTGACATGTGAAACCCGAGTCGAGGAGCTGGATGAGACCGATTGCTGGTACATGGTGGACCCGATATGGTACCCCGGGGCGAGAACGGATTTGCTGTGCAATAGACGGTGAGCCTGGTAGAGGGACCAAATACCTACCGGTGATTGGTTGGACCTGGCGGCTATCCGGAGGATACCGACTTGAGTCGAGAGATGGATATGGGCCGACCCGTACTGCCGGGGCCGAGGGCCGATTCCGCAGACGGAGCCCGTGGGCCGATCCGGACTGACGGAGCCCGATATATGAGGATTTGCGTATCGATGCTGGACACGAGTATTTCATGATATTCTCAAGTGTCGATATTGGGCACTCATGTTTTCCATGAGATTTACTGTAACGTTTTGAAAATCGTTTCGGTGAAATTTCGGAAAAATCGGTAAAATAAAGGAGTTTTCTGTAAAAAGTCAAAATACAAATATCTTTATTATAAAATTAAATATACATATTCTAGCTATGTAATTACTAGTATTTGGTATTTATTGAGCAACTTGTGAAATTTCAAATTTTCTGAAAATTTTTCTGAAATAATATTTTAAGCCGTCACTAATACATTTAATTAGGAAAAATTAAAAATTGGAATGGGTTGAAATAAATTTTGTGCATCATAATAAATTAAACAAAATTTTAACATGTTGTTTTTGAAATGAAATGAAGTTGCCAAACGGTTTTAGAAAATATTGAAGAAAAAGGCTTAAATAGTGAAATTAGTGTAAATAGATGTTGAGGTATATCATTTATCATTTTTTCCCTCACCCACACTCACCCACACCCTCTCTCCTCTCCCCAAATCAGCAGCCCATGTTTCCCCCTCCTCATTTCCCCATTTGTTTTGCCAAAAAGAAATGAAAAGAAAAAGGAAATGAAAGAATAAAAGAATATATAAGTATGGGCTTTGACCTTGGGTTGACTTGATATCATTTTCCCCACTCGACTCTCTCTCCTCTCTCCCTCAAATTCCTGGCCGAAATCAGCCCCTTCAGCAGCAGCCCCCTCCCCCTTTTCTCCTCTCATTTCACTTCAAAAAATTCTTCAAAATTGCCTCAAAATCCATCAAAAAAAATCCCAAAATCCAAATCCAACTCTTACCCATTTTAGTTTAGCCTAATATGCATGGATTGTGGTGAAAAGAGGGCATTTTGAGAGGCTAGATTTCATGTTGATCCATGAATCATGAGGTATAATTTTAACCTTATGCTTATATTGTTGTTTAATTGCTTCAATGTTAACAATTTAGATGTTTAATTGGGTTTTATTGCAAGTTTGGAAAATTCAAGACTAGGGTTTGAATTTAATTAGGGTTTTTATCATTAGTTTATGGTTGTAATGAGAAGATTAACATGTAATTGTATGCAAAATCTAAGTTGGTTACTATTTGCTAATTTGTTAATTTAAAATTGTGATAATTATGCTAATTTGCTAACTAGGTTTTTAAAATTGGTTTATTAATTGGGTTTAAAAATGTAATTAGGATTTTCATGACTTCATTAACATTATAAAATGTAGTTTAATACTTTAGTTCATTAAAATCAAAGCTAAATTGTTGTTTGTGCATTTTTGCTATAAAATTGTTAAAATTAGGTATATTGTAAACTAGAATTTTGGGGTTAATGAAATTTAATGAGATTAAATTGTGGAAATTGTTTTTATGACTTATTTAAGATATTTAATAAGTATTATGGCTGATATATTTGTTTAAACGTCGAGTTTTGTACTAAAACGGGTAATCTTTGCTTGCTAGATTTCCGGAAAAATGGCTTTTAAAGTGAGTTTGGGGTTTTTGTGAGTTTTAACCCATTTCATATTATAATTAGTGTTCGTGAATGTGCAAATGAGTTTGATAAGGTTTTTCTCGATGGTTTGACGTTTGTACATCGACATCGAGGGTTGGTTTGGCTATTCGTGCATGCGTAGGCGATAGGTTTTGACCTATGCGTAATACGCGTGCCGATTTGATTTTCGTATGCCGTTTCGATTTCGAATTTGGTTTTAATGCGATACGGTGCGTTATGACATGTAGGTACCCCTTGTGGACTTCGAGACGACAAGCAAGCGCGTGACGACGTCGGCACCGCCGAGCGAGGACCAGGTGAGTAGATTTATATTTACGGGGAGAAGTCGGGTGGATGGCGTATAGCACCCCCGCAGTTCGTGGTGATGTATACGAATACGTATACACACATATATATTGATTATTTATTGTTGAGGTTATTGATGATAAAGATTGATTTTAGGTGTGATTGGATAGATTTAGTGTTGCGAAACCCTAAAGTAGTGGTTGCACCATACACACACACACCCATACTTGCATACATTCTTCTTTCATTTGTGCTTATACGGGAATATGTATTTATGTGTTCACATGGGTATAGGACTAAGTGTTCACATACTGGATTTGAGGATAGTATTGGGATTTGAGATGCGTCGATAAGAATTGATTGAGACCGCGAGAACGGTGATATGGCAGGATTCGTACTTGAGCTACGTCCTGATATTATAGCGGATCTTGGGACGACGATATATGTGAATAGCGTTATACATTGAATGGTTGACATGTGATTATGATATGAGATTAGATATGTTAAGATTTTCATAATAGGTCGCATTAGGCGATGTATACCTCTTTATAACGATATAGGATGATGATATCGGTTTGTATGAGGCTGTAGATCAGCAGTCAGATCATGATTTGATTGATGATATTAGTATTGTACTAGACGTAGATCAGTACCCCGGATTATGATCTTCGATAAAGAGGATACCAAATGATTAAATTGATGAAGGTGATATTGACCCGTACCCAGATTTGGGGATGTCGTACGACGGATTTACGTACGAGCTATATATTGATGTTTGATCCGCACTCTTGACTTGGGAATGTCTGATTATAGATATGGTATCGGATGTGATACTATGGAGGCAGGATCACCGACTAACATATACATGTAGGTATATGTATCGACTCAGAGGTTAGGCGGTTTCCTTACCTTCAGTAGCCAGTTAGCTTAGCCCTTTAGTTTAGTGTAGTTGTTAGACTAAATTTATATTAAATATAGATTTGTTATCTTGTGTCTAGTTTAGCTCCCGCTCATTATTGTTGTTCGCTCCGCATCGCATGCTTATATTATGATTCATATCCTATTATTGATATCATGCTGTTAGGACACCAGCACCATTACCGATGACGCGTATGTACTACGTACACTTACTTGCCGGCTCACACACATCTTCATCGGTAATTGCTATGTCACGAACACTTTAGAAAATACTATTTCATTTAACATAGGTTGTTAGCTAATAGTTTAGACATGATATTAGTGTACTTGCCTTATATGCTAGTTTAGACATTGTAGATATTACTTGCTACTTCATGCATGTTATTATTCATTGATATGCCGCATTCATGGATTTTTATGTCTATATTCACTGTTTACATGCTATTGAGGATTTGTATTCGGATTTTCATGAGATTTCCTGGATTTGGGGGAAAACCGCAAAAACACTTAAAAAATTCTTTCTCTTTTTTTTTATAAGAAAAGTGCGGTTTTCCCATAATGTATGAGTCGTCCACCATGAGTTTGCTGATAGATTTTGAGACCCGAGTTCAAGGAGTGGAGGAACCGTTTCGGGTACATGGTGGACCCGGTGCGGCACCCCGGGGCAAGAGGATCGCAGATGATGGCGTTGAGCCTGGCAGGGGAGCACTACCGACCGGTGATATTACCCGATGCGTCGGATATCCGGAGGATACCGTCGTGGTCTTGAGATTGATGGTAGGGGCCGGTCTGGATTGACGGCGCCCTAGATAATGAGATTGAGACATTGAGATCCTGAGATATTGAGACATTGGGATTTATGTTTTGTGTCGATGCTAGACACTGTTTATGCTGATTTCATTTATGATACCTCTTTTAAAAGTACAGAAATCTCACTAAATTATGAAAGCAGCTTTATTTTGTTTCATGCATTCATACATCATCCATATGATATATTGCTACCTGAGGCACTGACACGGGCACATGGGATTACACTCGGGTTAGATATTTACCCTAGTCATTGTCATAGGCTGCATGTTATATATATTTGAGGATATATTATGATCGTTAACCTAGGATTGCGTTGTTCACGCGGTTTCTGTTCGTAGATGTTTTTCTACTCACGAGTTGGCAACTCACCCCCGTTGTGCTACAGTTTCTTGCAGGTTTTGCCGTATAGGTTTCATTACGGCTTTGCTGGCACTACTTCCATTTCCGGGTGATTTGCTAGTAGGTGGGTTTATTTGTATCGTACCCCTCATTATATACCTTGTATATTATTACTCTGTTGTATCTAGAAGTTCCATCAACCAAACATGTATTTATTTTGAGATAGAGACCAGTGATGTTATTCTTTCGACCTTAGAGTCGCGCGTTATATTTTTGTGGATTTCTTGTTGTTTTGAGTTTCCTTTTGAGTTTTGATCCTCGCCCTTGGCGTTGTATATTATATTGCTTGTGTGGTTGTGACCGTCGATTGACGAAGAGCTAGCTCCCGCTTGGAGATGCCTTTTTATTGATTTCGTATACTATTCATGTTGTATCCCGTTTGGGGGCCAGTATTTACAAAGGAAACTCTGCCGAAATTTTCAGAAAATACTTGATGTTTTTTTTAAAAATGCATAATTCGACTTATGCTATTAGAACTACTTGTTTTAAGTTGGTTTTTCCTTCGCTCTACTACTTTTCTTGGTTTGGATTTCTGGGTTTTCGGCTTACTTAGATTACGTACGCCTCGAGACGTTTCGTAGTTTAAGTGCCAGTCCTGTTCCGTACTTTCGGGACGTGAAATTTACAGGATATGAGGGCCGATTAGATTGACGGCGCCTGAGTTTTACTGGGATTTGGGGTGTATCTGATGGTCACCGGGTATTCTTCTACGAAGATGATTCGTGCAGATGATATTTTATCCCATGCTCAGCATTCATAGATATGCATTGCATCATGTAGTTGTAGTACCTGATAGAATGCCTTGCATGATTATTGCATACCCAGATTACCATATTGACGTTATCAGTTTGCACATATTAGAGTATCGCAGTACGTGCATACTCGCGATTACCTTTATATGTTATTTACTTTTCACGAGTTAGCAACTCACCCCCGTTGTGCCACAATGTTTGCAGGTTGCCCCTCAGAATAGTTGCGGCATGGCTACTTCCTTGTATCTTTTTGCTACGGATACCATTGCAGTTGGCGAGTGAGCCGTTTTGCCTTTAGGTGGGTTTGGCGGTATCCGTTTATTTTCATTGTATTCTCTATTGTATCTAGTACTCTCCATCTACCATTTTATGTATTGACTTAGAGACCAGTTGAGAGGACGATGTTGTATATTATTTTGTACTCGGGATGTCGAGCTCGTGTGAGCCGACATTACTTATGCAGTTTTATCTTTTCTGATATTTTTCACTTATATTGCTCATTTCCTCGCTACGGCGCCGTATATTATTCTTGTGGTGGTTGTTTCCGCTGTTGGGCGTGATTGCTCCCGTTTGGGGATGCTTTATTCTTATTATCAATCATTTTACTTATATCTTGTGTTGTACCCGTTTCGGTGCTAGTTTTTACAAAAGAGGTGCTGCGGAAATTTTTTAGAAAGTAACTTAACTTTAAAGATTTTTACTCAAGGTTCTCTAAATGTTTTAACTAATGTTTTCTTCACTCACTGCGTTTAATGGTTTTTTATTTCTGGGTTTCGGCTTACTTAATCGCGTTACGCCTGTAGAAGGTTAAGTGCCGGTCACGGGCCGAACTTTAGGTCGTGACAAAGTTGGTATCAGAGCGTAGGTTTTACCTTTCGGAGTGTAGGATGACCCTGGTATGATGGAGTAGGTAGCTTAAGCAGAGTGGCGTAGCGTGTGTATGTTCCGCGACATACTCATGACACGGTACTTCGCCTAAGTGACCTTAGGACTTATTGGTTGAAATTGATTTTATACACTCTTGTGATTCAATTTCCGTATTCTTATCGAATCTTGTTTCATTTCCAGCCATTATGCCGCCGAAGACTACGAGGGCGCAGAGAGCGGCCGCGAGAGCTGAGATTAGAGTTGATTCATCCGAGATGAGGACTGACCCGGGCAGTACACCCGTTGTACCGGAGCCGACTGTTCCTCCTTCGACGGACCATGCTGCTATGCTACGGACCGGTATGCAGGAGTTACGCCAGATGATGGGGTCGTTAGTTGAGGCCCTTCGAGCGCAGCGACCAGAGGTAGTTCCACCCGTTACGGGGACCGTGATGGTACCTACAGTTCAGGCAGTTGCTCCTGCAGCTACAGAGGTGATCGCAGTATCGTTATCAGAGTTTATGAAGCTGAAGCCTCCGGCCTTCACAGGCAGCGATGCAGCCGAGGATCCACAGTCTTTTATCGATCGGATGGCCAAGATATGCCGTTCACTGAGGTGCTCCGAAGCGAGATGGGTTGAGTTCGCGAGCTTTCGCCTGGAAGGTCTTGCGCAGAAGTTGTGCGAGTCGGTAGAAAAGGGCAGAGCAACAGGTCTTCCTCCCATGACCTGGGCCGAGTTTGTGACGGTATTTCTTGCCCGCTTCCTTCCACAGAGTGTCCGAGATGCTCGAGCGTGCAGGTTCGAGTCATCACGCCAGATGCCGGATATGACGATGGCGGAGTATGATGTGCTGTTCACTGAGCTATCTGTTTATGCCCCGTATTTAGTAGCCACTGAGGAGATGTGGGTCAAGAGGTTTGTTCGAGGCCTGCTTACCCCGCTGTTTCTTGCGATCAGCACACAGCATTGTGAGACTTATGCAGCAGCTGTAGACGCAACCCTATTAGTCGAGGAGCACCTTGCTGAGACTTCGGTAGTTCCGGAGCCGAAGGGAGTTCGTACTGATACATCAGCATAGAGACAGCCATTTAGACACCGTGACAGACGTCTTGTAGGTGGCAGGGACTTGGGGCGAGGCCGGTTGTTCAATGCCTATCCCCGGGAGGGTCAGCAGTCATTGTCGGTATGTTTCCGATGTGGGAGTACATATCATCATGTGCGAGATTGTCCTGAGCCACATGAAGACGAGACAGCTGTACCACATGTCACTTTACCACCTTCACCACCTCAGAGAGCGTTGCCTCTTGCACCTGCTATTGCTCTGCGTCATACTTACGCACTGAGAGGACGTGGCCGCGGAGTGTTTGCTCAAAGAGGACGATGTAGCCCAGGCAGAGGACAGCCAGTTGCCGGCAGAGGACAGCCAGTTGCCGGCAGATGACTGCCAGTCGCAGGTGGAGGGCAGGCACGGGTTTTTTCTTTGATGCACCAGGACGCGTAGACGTCCAATGCAGTGGTCTCAGGTACTCTTTCAGTATGTTCTGTTAACGCACACGTGTTGTTTGATCCAGGGTCTACACACTCGTACGTTTCTACACACTTCGTGCCGAGTTTGAACAGAGAGTCGGGTTTGCTTGACCAGCCGCTTGTTGTGACCACTCCCGTTGGCGAGTCGTTTGTTGCTAGACACGTGTTCCGGTCGTGTGTTGTCCGTATTGGTGAGAGAGAGTCGTCCGTCAACATGATCCTTCTTGAGATGTTGGAATCGACGTTCTCCTGGGCATGGACTAGTTAGCCACGTGCTATGCGTCTGTGGACTGCCGCGAGAAGACAGTTAGGTTTTGTTTTCCCGGCGAGTCGGTTTTTGTTGTGCAGGGGGACCGTGATGCCACCCTTCACAGTTTTATTTCGTCTCTTCGCGCTGGACAGCTGTTGAGGAAGGGATGTCAGGGATTTTTAGCCTACGTTTGCGATACTAGAGCTGCAGAGCTTCCTTTGGACCAGATCCCGATTGTTTGTGAGTTCCCTGATGTTTTCCCTGACGAGCTGCCTTGGCTACCGTATGAGCGCGATATTGTTTTCCGCATTGACTTGATTCCCGACACAGGGCCTATTTCTATACCGCCTTATCGGATGGCCCCGGCGGAGCATAGAGAGTTGAAAGGTCTGTTGCAAGATTTGCTGGATAAAGGGCTTATTCGACCTAGTGTGTCTCCTTGGGGTGCTCCTGTCTTGTTGGTCAAGAAGAATGATGGCAGTTTGCACTTGTGTATTGATTACCGCCAGCTGAACAGGGTTACCGTGCAGAACAGATACCTTTTCCATGTATCGATGACTTGTTCAACCAGCTTCAGGGTGCGGGATACTTTTCGAGGATTGACTTGCGATCAGGCTACCATCAGTTGCTAGTCCGGCAGGAGGATATTCCGAGTACGGCTTTTAGCACGCGTTACGGCCACTATGAGTTTTTAGTGATGTCGTTCGGACTGACCAACGCCCCAGCAGCGTTTATGGATTTGATGAACCGCATCTTAAGGCTGTATCATGATCAGTTCATCTTTGTATTCATCGACGATATCTTAGTGTACTCCCGGAGCCGAGAGGAGCACGAGCAGCACTTGCGTATTACGTTGCAGACCTTGAGGGATAATCAGCTGTTCGCTAAATTCTCTAAGTGCGCACTCTGGCTTGACAGTGTAGACTTCTTGGGTCATATGGTGATGAGAGATGGCATATGTGTGGACCCAAAGAAGATCGAGGCCGTTCAGCATTGGCCCAGACCAGCATCAGTTACGGAGGTCCGTAGCTTCCTAGAACTGGCCGGCTCCTACCGACGATTTGTTCAGGACTTCTCTCGTATTGCTGCACCGCTGACCGGGCTGACCCGAAAGGGAGTTCCTTTCGATTGGACGGAGGCGTGCGAGCATAGCTTTCAGCAGTTGCAGACCCGTTTTACTATGGCGCTGGTGTTATCATTGCCTTCGGGATCGGGCGGATTTGTGGCCTATTGTGACGCTTCTCAAGTGGGACTAGGGTGCGTATTGATGCAGCACGACAAGGTTATCGCTTACGCTTCTCGGCAGCTGAAGAAATATGAACAGAACTACCCCACTCACGATTTGGAGATGGCTGCAGTGGTGTTTACACTCAAGATATGGAGACATTACCTATACGGCGAGGCGTGCCAGATATTCACGGACCATAAGAGCTTGAAGTATATATTTCAGCAGCGAGACCTGAATCTGAGACAGCGCCGTTGGATGGAGCTAGTGAAGGACTACGATTTCGAGATCCTTTATCATCCGGGCATGGAAAATGTAGTGGCAGATGCTTTGAGTCGGAGGCCCGGAGGTAGTCTTGTAAGGTTAGTATAGCACCCTATGAAGAGTTTTGAAGCATCACATGACCCAAAGTTTTAATTTTTAAGGTGCTAAACTAACAAGCAAGGGAATCGATCCTAGAAAGATTAGGGTTACTAAACTTTAAGCTAACAAAAGTTAGGGTTTGAAGGCTACAACCTTTGTAGCTCCCGTTTTTGTTTCGCTCCTTAGGCTCTTTGGGTGTTGGATGAAGGTCTGCTTGTACTCCTCCCACGTCCACGACGATCCACCCGGAGTTTTCCCGTCCAAGCTTGCAACTTTGAAAAACAAAGAGAACACTCTAATCAAGTTGGCTAAACTTGATTAGAATGATGTTGTGGCTGTGGATCTCACTTCAAAATCCTATTTTTATGAGTATTTTATTCTCTTATAAGAACTAGAGAGCATAAGCATGGAGGTTGATGAAGATGGTGGATTTTAGAAGAAGAGAATGAATTATCTTATCAAAGAGAAAAAGGAAAATAACTATATATATTTTCCTTTCTCTAAACCAACCATGGTTAGATATATAGATATCATTTTATTTTAAATTAAAAGCATGATAAGAAAATAAACTATGGGTTAAATGTTAGGTGGGCATGGTTGAGTTAGAAGAGTGTAGAAAATCTTAAGTGATTTAACCCATTTTTCATTTTCTTTAGCTTTAATTTAAATCCAATAATTATCCAAATACAACCATGGTGTAATTCTTATACATCCACCATTCCCATTGTATAAACAACCATGATACTAAATGATGTATGTATGCATGTGTGCTTGCACATCCATATGTGCATGAACAAGAATGAATGCACACATGCATGCATACATCCAACATAAACAAGATAGGATTTGTAGTGAGAAACTAATGATGAATCAACACTTGATTCACTAATCCGGTCATATCACATATGACCCGACCATTAGCAAGCCGCCCAATTAATATACGGTATCCCATACACGCATTTTAATCGGGTCCAAGCGCATATCGCATACGCGCACCACAACGTTTCGCCTGGACTAGGTAACTCCTATATGGGACTCTAAGACTCGTCAATACGCCGGCAGTGGGTGATGATCATATCAAGCACCCCCAAGCCGCAAGCGGTCAGCCAAACGTAACGGCCACCCGGGTATTGAGCGATTAGAAGAAAACAAGCGAACCTGTTACAACTCCCGTCGAGCCATCCGGCAACACTACCGTACAGTCCGGTCTCTTCGTCAGATATGCTGCATATTGAGCCTAGGGATGGTCACGTCGACCCCAATAACTCAATAAGTCGTGTCGGTGAATGGTCTATAACAGATCGAGAAACTACTGATAACACTTATCAGCAAATCTCAGCAGCCCTGGCCAGGGACTTGCTGTTATAACCAGTCGAGCACAGCACAGCATCAACTCCCAATACCGGGAGAGACGAAACCCCTCCTATCGCTCATTGCCTTCGTGTGTCTCGGGACTGTACCCAACGGCCACCTGTTTGCACGACTCTGTAGAGCCGTGGTAGGGTGGCAATCAAAATACAGTGGGAGAACACACAAGACTCCATGACGATCTCGGGTCTACAGACTAACCTGTACCAGTGTCACCTGAGAACTGCTATCCGACGATAGATATAATTCCATATAGGAGTTCTCGGTGAGTCCGTCCAGTGTACCCAGTCAGCACTGAGCACCCGTATATGATCTTGATGTCAAACATCGATGAATGTGGGAACATCCATCGCCCATCACATGGGTCTAGTATCATATACGCTAGTCTACTCTGGTATATCGATGCCCCGTCTCGATACACCTCCGACTAGGGACATTTCAGGATATGCTTATAGACTACAAATGTCCCACTAGTATGATCTCTATCATAATCAGAGTAGTCAAGCAGATATCCTTGGGGCTTTATCAGCATGTATGAATGAATAAAAGCATGATCAAATCAACATGTCAGATAAAGAATAACCAGATAGCATACTATCATGTCGAGCAAGAATGCAAACTGAATATATATACATGTATAGATACATCCACTATCACATAATGGCCTCTAGGGCATACATATATCCAACAATCTCCCACTTGCACTAAGGCCAGTTATTGGCGTATCTCATACCCAACATCTCAAAAAGTCACTCATGCTGCGGCTGAGGGAGGGCCTTGGTGAATGGATCCGCGGCGTTGTTCTTTGTGTCAACTCTCTTAATCTCGATCTCGCGGCGATCTACAATCTCCCGGATCAAATGAAAGCGCCTCAGGATGTGTCTGGACCGCTGATGGGATCTGGGCTCCTTGGCTAACGCCATCGCCCCATTATTGTCACAATACAAAGGTATTGGATCAATAATGGTTGGAACTACTCCTAGCTCCGAGACGAACTTCTTCATCCAGACGGCTTCCTTGGCGGCATCATTTGCAGCAATGTACTCAGCTTCCATCGTAGAGTCTGCAACGGTATCCTGTTTGGAACTCTTCCAACTCACCGCCCCTCCATTGAGGGTAAACACAAACCCTGAGATAGATTTGCTGTCATCCTTATCGCTCTGGAAGCTCGAATCGGTAAAGGCCTCCATTTGGAGATCTTTATTACCATACACCAAGAACAATTCTTTAGTCCTTCGTAAGTACTTAAGAATGTTCTTCACAGCTATCCAGTGGTTCTCCCTGGGTTGGATTGATACCTGCTTACAACACTAAGTGCATAAGCTACATCTGGGCGTGTACATAACATCGCATACATTATAGATCCTACTGCCGAAGCATAAGGTATAATGCTCATGCGAGCTCTCTCTTCATCGGTCTTTGGACAAGAATCCTTGGAGAGAGTGACTCCATGGCAAGCGGGTAAGGCACCCCGCTTGGAGTCTTCCATACTAAACCTCTTTAGGATGGTGTTGATGTACCTGGTTTGGGACAGTCCCAATAACTTTTTGGATCTATCCTTATAGATCCTTATGCCCAGGATGTATGTGGCATCACCCAGGTCTTTCATGGAGAACCTCAGTGATAAGAATGATTTGACCGACTGTAGCATAGGAATATCATTTCCTATTAGAAGAATGTCATCCACGTACAATACGAGGAATGTGACAGCTCTTCCTACAGCCTTCCTATAAACACAAGGTTCATCTGGATTTTTGATGAAATCAAACTTTTTGATAACATCATCGAAACAGATGTTCCAACTCCGAGATGCCTGCTTTAACCCATATATGGATTTAAGCAATCTACATGCTTTCTCACTGCTCCCACTGTCAATGAAGCCCTCTGGCTGATCCATATAAACGCAGTCTTCTAAATCTCCATTTAGAAATGCTGTTTTAACGTCCATCTGCCAGATTTCATAGTCGTAGTGAGCAGCAATAGCAAGTAGGATCCGAATGGATTTAAGCATGGCTACGGGCGAAAAAGTTTCGTCATAGTCCAAACCTGGTCTTTGACGAAAACCTTTCGCCACAAGTCTTGCCTTATAGGTCTCTACCTGCCCATCCACACCAATCTTTCTTTTAAAGATCCATTTGCACCCTACAGGTTTTACCCCAGGGGGTACAACGTCCAAAGTCCATACTTTGTTGGTGTACATAGACTCCATTTCGGATCTCATGGCATCCAGCCACTTCATAGAGTCACCATTCGTGATAGCTTGCTGAAAACTGGTAGGATCATCATCTTCCATGATACAGTCTTCTCTGTCACCATCAATGAGGAAACCGTAGTACCTCTCCGGTGGGCGAGAAGTCCTACCAGACCTACGGAGTGGCCGATGTTCTTCAGTTTCTGCTGCAACAGTCGGTTCAACCAAATCGTCATTTGTAGTTTGTGTCTCCAGAACCTCTTCTAGATCTACCACCTTGCCATCATCTCTATCCGTGAAAAACTCTTTTTCCAAGAATGTGGCATACTGAGAAACAAACACTTTTTGTTCCTCTTTGTGGTAGAACAGATACCCATAAGAATTCTTTGGATATCCCACAAAGTTACACATGACTGACCGTGTCTCGAGTTTGTCCGGATTCTGCTTTTTAACATAGGCCGGGCAACCCCAAATCTTAATTCTTTTAAGAGATGGTCTTTTCCCATTCCATATCTCATATGGCATGGTAGACATGGCTTTGGTTGGAACCCTGTTTAGCAGAAACGCCGCAGTCTCCAATGCATGCCCCCAAAATGAGACTGGTAACTCAGCGTCACTCATCATGGACCGGACCATATCTAATAGGGTCCTATTCCGTCGTTCTGACACACTGTTTTGCTGTGGTGTGTAAGGAGGAGTGAGCTGAGAGAGAATCCCATTCTCTTTTAGGAAGTTTGCAAATTCTGTACTGAGATACTCACCACCTCGATCTGATCGAAGCATCTTAATACTCAAGCCGGTTTGTTTTTCTACTTCTTGTTTATATTCAATGAATTTCTCGAAAGCTTCGGACTTGTGCTTTAATAAAAATACATGACCGAATCTTGAGAAATCGTCGGTGAATGTAATGAAGTATGAAAAACCGCCTCTAGCCTGTGTAGACATTGGCCCACATACATCACTATGTATGAGGCCAAGGAGCTGAGTAGCTCTTTCTCCGTGTCCGGTAAACGGAGTTTTGGTCATTTTACCCTTGATACAAGACTGGCAAGTCGCATAAGATTTATATTCAAAAGGATTTAAATATCCATCTTTATGTAACTTGTTTAGTCTTGTTTCGTTAATATGACCAAGTCTACAGTGCCAAAGAAAAGCTTCATTTAATTCTGAAAATTTTCTTTTATTAGTGTGTTGTACACTGAAAACTGTGTGTTGATTTAGGACATATATTCCGTTATTAAGCATACCATACCCAACCAACATTTGATTTAGGTGAATGTTCATAACATTGTTCTGCAACACAAAATTATATCCTTCATTGTCCAACAAAGAAACGGATATTATATTACATAGCATATCAGGTACAAAATAACATGGATTCAAAATCAAAATACATCCAGATGGCAACCCCAAGTGATACTCTCCCACTGCGACTGTATGTACATTGGAACCATTTCCAACGCGGAGAGTATGGTCACCTGTCTTCAAAACCTTGCTATTTCTCAGCCCCTGCATAGAATTGCAAATGTGAGAACCTGAACCGGTATCCAATACCCAGGAAGCAGAGTTTATAGAAAAACAGTTTTCAGTCACAAACACACCTGAAGCGGAAGCATCACCATGCTTCTTCTTGAGACTTAAGTACTCGGTGCAATTGCGCTTCCAATGTCCTGTCTTGTGGCAATGAAAACACTCGCCTTTCCCCGGGTCTCCAGCCGTGGACTTTCCCTTTCCCTTCGCCTTTTTGACTCCTCCCTTAGGATTAGTGGGTTTCTTCTTTTTCTTTCCCTTGGCCTTAGCTTTTGGGCGAGAAGAAGAAGACTGTCCAATGGTCATAACGGGAGTCTTTGCTGACTTCATAGTGCTCTCTGCACTCCTTAACATATTAAGGAGTTCAGGGAGGTCCTTCTCCATGCCATGCATGTTGAAGTTCACTATGAACTGAGCAAAGGTGGAGGGGAGGGACTGCAGAATAATATCTATATATTGTTCATTGTCCATTGTCCATCCGAGGCCCTCAAGCTCTTCTATAAGAGCTATCATCTTCAAAACATGGTCTCCTACTGGTGCGCCAGGGGCCATCCGCATCAGAAACAATTTCTTTGATGCTTCGTATCGTAATACGCGGGACTGCTCCCCATACAACTCCTTTGTATGGAGCAATATCCCGTGAATGTCCATGTCCTCGTGTTGCTTCTGATGTGTGTTGTCCATCGATGCAAGCGCGAGGCATTTTGCCGTGGCACAGTCAGCGTCCCATGTCTTGCGGACTTCAATGTCCGCAACTGAGGACTTTGGGCCTGGGACGGGCGGGGCTGAAGCCGTGAGGACATATGATACCTTATCATAAGTCAAGGCGATCTTTAGATTCCTCAGCCAGTCTTTATAGTTGGTCCCATTCAGTTTGTTCTTATCTAGTAGAAGCTTAAGTCCAGTCATTGGTATCTGCCATTAAGAGAGAGAAAAGAATACACTCAGCGAAAGCTCTTGCACAGATTAGATTGGTTTTTTTATCTTGTCTAATCGATGTTTCCCACTGCTTTTTATCAAGTTTTCTTTCAAACCTTAAAAATAAAAACTAGCCGGGATTAATTACAGTCTACAACTTCGCTAACCGTTCAGCCAGGCCAGTGTCGGTACTTTGAGGGAGGTTCCCCGTGCTTTCGCACGGACCTAATTAGAGTAAACCTCGTTTTCCCAGAGGCGGAGCCCCGTTAACACCTTTCTAGACACCTAATGAGTTAGCTAATTGCAAACTGTAAAACTCTCCTAGGAGCAACTATTGCCCACAGTGGGATCGGGATCCAACCATCACATGGAAGGTATGCAATCTCATTGCAAATTTCAACACTTGAAATTCCCGATGTAATTTTTTTACCCCTAGTACTTATGACCTTAACTATGGTCAACAAATCATAAGTACCAGTCAAGTTCTACCCGTCATTTCTTGATCAATTAGACCCACCCATATGACCCTTAACTATGGTCAACAAAGTCGCATGAATGTTCTAATTAATCTGCATCATATGCAGTGTAGGAAGACATCACTTAGCTACCGTACACTACGCCTTAACTAAAGTCAACAAACGTAGCACGAATACTAAGTACTCTACTTCCTAAAATGACGGAGGGTTGCGAATGATTTTTAAGAAAATCTTTAACGCTTTGAACTTGATATCGTTGTAGAATCAAACAGTTTTCAAAAGGAGTGGCTTAGGCTCCGCAGTTTTTGAAAAGTAGCTTTTTCATAAAAAGCCGAGTAGTTTTTAAATCCGATTCTACAACATCTTTTTAGGTTTATTTTCTTTACATTAATCATATTAATGTAATCCCATCATTTAAGTCCTTAAGCCAATCACAGAAAAGAAACGAAAATAACACGTACGCTTATGCCATCCGCATTCGCCGCAATGTTCCGTTATGCACCGTTAGGTTACTTAACTAACGGCATACCGGGACGGAACTAGCGCGGGTGTAAAACATAAGCAACGTCTACTATATATCATATATATAATAAGTCATTCGTCTCAGATTTCACAGAACACAGGCAGCAGAAATATAGATATAACGTGGGATATACTAGGACGTCCGTATTTAGTATTTAGCCAGAATAGAAAATACGGATTCCACAGTCGCGATGAATAGCCAAGCCCACACCCTGGACCCCTACGAGAGCGGCAAGTGACCCTACCAATCCTGGAGTTTAGGAGACCCGGTCTCGACTCCTCGAGATGGCCTCCCACTGAACCCCAGAACCCGGTCACCTGTGCTCCCCTCCTTGGGTCCATCCTAATGCGGAAAAGTAAATAATATACAACACTGGTGACACAACCGCAACCTGGAAGTGCCCCAAATAAAAGAATATTACATTACATTTGAATTTACATGAATGAAAATATAAAGCTCTCATCTCACAAAACCCCCCGGCTATTCAATCGCGACAATCCTACACATCATATCTCAGCAACACATAATATCATATATCATCAACGTAAGTAAGTATGCGTACCCCGATTGTCGTTGATGTATAGCAACGAAACCGGCGATATCTAACATACTACACTTACGGTCACAGAAAAGAAAGTGTAAAACTACAATATTTGGAATCCAGATTCTCTTTAGACATCATAAATGCGAAATATCACATATTTCGTATTTCATGCCTACACTATATGAATTCCACATATTGTATCACATTCCAGATAAACAGACAGTATTAAAGTTTTCGAACGAACTATCAAGCACCCAAGATTCACTAAAGCTCAACACTTGAGCAGGGTTCAAAAATCCGGAGTGTGACACAGTAGCGGCGGTCCAGCCGTAGAAGGGTTAAGCCAACGCCTCACATGTGGCACGCCGTACTGCCCCAAACCCTAGGGTTCAAAGGGCAGTTCGAGACGGTCACATAATCGAGTTAAGGTTTGTTGTCTTCTAGAGGGACCACCGCAAAAAGACTTGCACGCATCTCCAAACTATTTAAACCCCGTGAATATTGAGTAAATGATATTCGTTCAAACACTTCAATACTTTCTAGTTTACCCGGAAAAGAAAACGAAATGAAAATTCCGATCGAAACCACGAGTCCAAAAACATCTCCAGAATTTTTCAACAGCAGATTCAGATTTCATATACTCAAAATATACTGTAGCAGGTAAAGAAAATTACTGTGCAAAAAACTGTCAAAGAGCCCCTTATGTGGACGCATATGCGCGGCCTAAGCTTTCTTATGCCGCGCTTCCGCGGCCAAAGTTACTGTTCACAGGCTCGAATTCTCCAGATTATCTTATTTTTACCTGCTCTATTTTTTGAGAATTTTTAATTCTGAAAAAAGTAAGTTTTAAAAAAATTTCTAGAGAGCATCTTTAAAAGTCGTATTTTTGTTTCGATCGGACTTTTTACTTAGCAAAAAGGTCGCCTAACGTTCTAGGTCGGCTCTGATACCAATGTAAGGTTAGTATAGCACCCTATGAAGAGTTTTGAAGCATCACATGACCTAAAGTTTTAATTTTTAAGGTGCTAAACTAACAAGCAAGGGAATCGATCCTAGAAAGATTAGGGTTACTAAACTTTAAGCTAACAAAAGTTAGGGTTTGAAGGCTACAACCTTTGTAGCTCCTGTTTTTGTTTCGCTCCTTAGGCTCTTTGGGTGTTGGATGAAGGTCCGCTTGTACTCCTCCCACGTCCACGACGATCCACCCGGAGTTTTCCCGTCCAAGCTTGCAACTTTGAAAAGCAAAGAGAACACTCTAATCAAGTTGGCTAAACTTGATTAGAATGATGTTGTGGCTATGGATCTTACTTCAAAATCCTATTTTATGAGTATTTTACTCTCTTATAAGAACTAGAGAGCATAAGCATGGAGGTTGATGAAGATGGTGGATTTTAGAAGAAGAGAATGAATTATCTTATCAAAGAGAAAAAGGAAAATAGCTATATATATTTTCCTTTCTCTAAACCAACCATGGTTAGATATATAGATATCATTTTATTTTAAATTAAAAGCATGATAAGAAAATAAACTATGGGTTAAATGTTAGGTGAGCATGGTTGAGTTAGAAGAGTGTAGAAAATCTTAAGTGATTTAACCCATTTTTCATTTTCTTTAGCTTTAATTTAAATCCAATAATTATCCAAATACAACCATGGTGTAATTCTTATACATCCACCATTCCCATTGTATAAACAACCATGATACTAAATGATGTATGTATGCATGTGTGCTTGCACATCCATATGTGCATGAACAAGAATGAATGCACACATGCATGCATACATCCAACATAAACAAGATAGGATTTGTAGTGAGAAACTAATGATGAATCAACACTTGATTCACTAATCCGGTCATATCACATATGACCCAACCATTAGCAAGCCGCCCAATTAATATACGGTATCCCATACACGCATTTTAATCGGGTCCAAGCGCATATCGCATACGCGCACCACAACGTTTCGCCTGGACTAGGTAACTCCTATGTGGGACTCTAAGACTCGTCAATACGCCGGCAGTGGGTGATGATCATATCAAGCACCCCCAAGCCGCAAGCGGTCAGCCAAACGTAACGGCCACCCGGGTATTGAGCGATTAGAAGAAAACAAGCGAACCTGTTACAACTCCCGTCGAGCCATCCGGCAACACTACCGTACAGTCCGGTCTCTTCGTCAGATATGCTGCATATGGAGCCTAGGGATGGTCACGTCGACCCCAATAACTCAATAAGTCGTGTCGGTGAATGGTCTATAACAGATCGAGAAACTACTGATAACACTTATCAGCAAATCTCAGCAGCCCTGGCCAGGGACTTGCTGTTATAACCAGTCGAGCACAGCACAGCATCAACTCCCAATACCGGGAGAGACGAAACCCCTCCTATCGCTCATTGCCTTCGTGTGTCTCGGGACTGTACCCAACGGCCACCTGTTTGCACGACTCTGTAGAGCCGTGGTAGGGTGGCAATCAAAATACAGTGGGAGAACACACAAGACTCCATGACGATCTCGGGTCTACAGACTAACCTGTACCAGTGTCACCTGAGAACTGCTATCCGACGATAGATATAATTCCATATAGGAGTTCTCGGTGAGTCCGTCCAGTGTACCCAGTCAGCACTGAGCACCCGTATATGATCTTGATGTCAAACATCGATGAATGTGGGAACATCCATCGCCCATCACATGGGTCTAGTATCATATACGCTAGTCTACTCTGGTATATCGATGCCCCGTCTCGATACACCTCCGACTAGGGACATTTCAGGATATGCTTATAGACTACAAACGTCCCACTAGTATGATCTCTATCATAATCAGAGTAGTCAAGCAGATATCCTTGGGGCTTTATCAGCATGTATGAATGAATAAAAGCATGATCAAATCAATATGTCAGATAAAGAATAACCAGATAGCATACTATCATGTCGAGCAAGAATGCAAACTGAATATATATACATGTATAGATACATCCACTATCACATAATGTCCTCTAGGGCATACATATATCCAACAAGTCTATCTTTTCTGAGCGCAGTGCAGAGGCAATCGTCAGCAGATTGGCAGATTCTATGCGACAGCCGAGTGCAGTTCAAGTTTACTCCGACCGGGAGCTTGCGCATATTCATGCACGTCTACAGTTTCTTGACCGTATCCGCGAGGTGCAGCCCAGTGATGACCGTCTTTCAGAGATCAAGGAGCGGATTAGTCAGGGCTGAGAATCCGAGTTCGTGATCGATGATCAGGGGATACTGCGATTTGGGACTCGACTATGCGTACCAGATTCCGAGGGACTGAGGTATGAGATTCTCGAGGAGGCACATCGATCGGTGTATAGTGTTGATCTAGGTTCCACCAAGATGTACTATGATCTGAGAGATGTTTACTGGTGAGAAGGGATGAAGAGGGACATCACAGACTTCATGTTGAGATGCCTGACTTGTCAGCAAGTCAAGGCCGAGCACCAGAGGCCTGCGGGAGAGCTACAGCCGTTGCCCATTCCGGAGTAGAAATGGGAGTAGATTTCCATGGATTTCATTGTGGGTCTACTGATTGATGATACGATTTCAGATTGTGTAGTTTGAGAAAGTGTATAGAAATCACAACCAAAAATTATTTGACCGCAATCAATAACGGTGTCGAATGTAGCGCGTTAGTAAGTGCGGATCGTCCACAGAGAAAGTGTAATCGTTCGTATTTCGATTTAGATGAGTCGAAAATTTAAAGAAAAGAAAAGAAAACCATTCATGATTTATAAAATTGCATTTCAAGAGAGAAAATATCTAGATCTAAGAAAGCATTAAAAATCAAGAAGTGATAATTTGGGATGATTTCCAACCAACAATCAAGATTCAAAGTGTAGCTCGTAGGAGTAGATCGGATCTATAGATGTGATGAGATCTAAAGATTTCATGTTCTTATCCTTTAACGAATTGAGACTAGATCGACGATAATTCATCGAGGTTAAGGATCTTGCGAAGAAGCTAGGGTTTCCTTGTCTTATCCTTTATCCTTTCAATGAATCTCATTCAAATTCTAGCTTCTAGTTAATCAAATGATCAATTGTTGTTCCCTAGTTTCGAGTGAACACAATCAAGAAAGGATCATCCCGAAACTAGGTCATCGATCATTTGATTCACAAGAATAACAATCGTTATAGGATTTAAGAATTGTAAAAAGATCTAAATCATCATCATTCTATTGATCGTCACAACTCCTATACGAGCGGAGTTTACTCAAACATCAAAATAACAAACGCAATCACAAATTGCGATCGAATCATAATGTTGAATCAAAAGATAAGCAAGATATAGAAATTTCACATTTATTTATCGACAAATTTCGTTACAACTCTCTTGAATTTACAAAAGGAAGGAACTAGATCGTCGATTTCGGCTTCGCTTGGCTCCTTGAGTCGCGGATCGGCTTGGATCTCTTGCTCCGATGAAATCCGGCGTCGCTTTCCAAAGGTTTGAAGGCTCTCTTGCTTGAATAGTACTCGGGATCTTGATCTTGATTTTGAATTGGAATTAGGGTTAGGGTTTCGCACAAGTCGTGTCACTCAACTTGTGGATGGAAGATGAAGAGAGAATGAAGAATTAATGAACAACCACAACCCTAGATCTAGGCTCTCTTTTATAGACCCCAAAACCCTAGATCTAGGATTTCAAATTTGAATTTTCCCTCCAAAAGTTTGTTAGCAAGAGATTTGAATTTCCCTCCAAAAGTTTGTTAAGGAGAGCCTTCTAGATGAGCCACGTGGAGAATCGGGAGTCTTCTGGAAGCTTGTACCGTTAGAGGCAGCCACGTGTAGAAAATTGAGCCACTGAAGACGTCAACCCGCCGCGGTTCCGCGGCGCAAGCGGGCTCCCGCCGCGGAACCGCGGCTCTTTGTGGGCCTTGTGACTTGATCTTTGTGGTACTTGTTTGGGCTGATATTTGGGCCTTGTTTTGATATGTTGAATTTTATTTTTCCCTCTAGATTGCTACCGGGTCTCAAAACTTGGAGTTGGTGTATTTTTGATCAGCTCTTTTCCCAATTTTGGCTTTGCTCCTGCAATTTCCTGCACAATTTCTCGGGACAAGAGTTACGCAATACAAGGATGATGTAATGCCATGATAAACACACAATTTCCCTAAAAGTGCCGGTTTTAAAGTCTAACACATGCAATCTGGTATTTCAGAGATGTTTTGCTAATATGTGCAATATGAATACCGAACATTTCTAGATGAGTGCAAATGATAGGGAAATTGCCATGTTAAAAATGCAGTATTTTCGACTGATCAAATTCCCCCAAACTTATTTTTGATCGTCTCGATCGAACTGTTTTATTAAAAAGAGAAGGAGAAAATAAAGAAAGAGAAAAACTAACTAGCACATTTTCGTAGGCAACACGATTGCACTGAGCACCTGCAACAAGCCTTTAAACCTCTAGGTGTCCCTAGTAGGAGGAGTGTTGTCTCCTGAGGGTTTTCAGCGGATTGCACCCACAAAATCTAATAATAAAAGGAAGATCATGAATATTACATTTAAAGACAGGAATTGTAAAAGAAAAGCCTTGAAAATTAGGATTTCCAACTAAGCTAGCTTTTCGGTTGTCATGAGCCCTATCTTAATGGCCATGAAAAAAAAATGTCAGAAATCACGTCCTCCCTCAATAAAACATCGTCTTATTCTTCATTCCTATCTTTCTTCCAAACATCGATCATATAACTCTGCGTGTGTGTAAAGGACATCCCTACACCCGGAGAATTCAATTCAAGCTATCATACTCTTGCCCATCAGCCTCAGTACTTTTTTAATTAATGAATATTAGATGAGATTGCTCACACACTTTCATGCGACCGTTAATATTTCTTGAGGTACTAACCGACCGATTATTCATGTGCTTGCTTATTTGTTGTATTTTCCTCGTCTTGCACCACCTCAGGCATAGCAATGACTCCCAGACCAGTTGGCCTTAGGGCACCAGGTGAAGAGGCACCCTCGCTATACATTTTTTTATTGCCCTTGGCGATAACAAAACCAATATCCATTTTTCTCACCACTTTATATTTTCTTCATCATTTTTTTTATTTCCTTCGTACATTGGCTTTAAGATAAGAGCATTTCAAGGTATCCTCTACTATCCCGGGCTTCAAGACGTGTGTAAGTGCGAATAGCAGGGTATCAACGTTCAAAATGTTTGGCTTCCAGAATAGAAACTATTTTTCAGACTTATTTTTATCCTCAGATTAGTGACTTCCTTCATCTTACTAACCCTTGGGACAACGGCTCATAACTACTTATTACTAGTTCGTATAAGAAAACTTCTAATTTTCTTGGTTTTCTTAAATTTTTCTAATCTCATGGATGTAATTTTTCACTATCTAATCTTTTATTATCTTATTTATGTACAAAAATATTTTTATTTTTTGAAAATTTTGAAAATTTTTATAGGTTTTCAAAAATGTTTTGTGATTATGCAAAGTATGATGCAAATGATGCGAAAATAAGCACAAATCTCCCCCAAACTTGTTTTCAACAGTGTCCTCACTGTTGCCATCAGCTAAATCTCGAAAAACCTATAAGCTTGGGAGGAAATTTATTAATGGGGGCAAAATATTTAAGTGAAGATCCTCCCCCAAACTTATTTTTGGCTCAAAATTTTGTAAAAATTTTCTTTTCAAGAGCCCGATTATACCCCCCCAAACTTGAGTTAAGTAATGTTACTCTTTGAAAATCACTTGAGGGGTTCAAAAATCATTGGTCGATGCCAAGCTTTGCAAAGACCAAAAGTTAACACCAACCATTCGAAAATTTTATCAATGCAGTGCTCTGGTTGGTGGAAGAAGAAATGGGGAAAGGGTAAGGGGTGGAATAGAATGTGTGTGCGTCTCATTTTGGAGAGACGATGCAGTGAATATGATGGATTACTCACATTCTTTTTACAATTCAGAAGAAGAGGTGGAGGTTCAATTTCATTGATTGGGAGATGATTCATCTTAACACCCGTGTCATTTAATGCGAGTTCATCAGCGAAGATTTCCTCAAAAGTTCCATCAATACCCCGATGAATTATGTCATCACAAAGCGCGGGGTGATCTTCAGACTCTAAAAGCAGTTCATAATCAGTGTTAGTTGTTGACCCGAACAACTCAGTGGAAGAGTCCGTATGTGTGTGATACATAGTTGGGTCAAACAACAACATATGAAAAGAGTCAGGATCGGTATCATGAGGATCGTCAAATTCGCTGCTGTCGACATCCATTAAGTCGACAGAACAGACCTGAGCAGTAGGTTCGGAGGGTACACTTCCCAACTTGTAAATGTTCAGCTCTATTGACCTATTCCCGAAGGATAGGGTCACAGAACCGTTACGACAGTTGATGATAGCGTTGGAAGTGGCCAAAAAGGGACGACCTAAAATCACCTGAATTTGATTCCGTGGGTTCGTTACAGACTGTGTATCAATTACAATAAAGTCTACAGGGAATATAAATTCCCCGATTTTTATTAACATATCCTCCAGTTCATCCCTAGGTTTGGTGATTGATCGGTCAGCCATCTGGAGAGTGCAATGGGTTAGCTTCAACTCTCCGATACCTAGTTGCTCATCGACTGAGAAAGGAAGCAAGTTAACACTAGCGCCAAGGTCTAGTAGAGCACGGTTGATGTGTTTCTCCCCGATAGAAATGGAAATAGTAGGATATCCAGGATCCTTACGTTTCCTCGGTAATTGTTGGGGGAAAGCCATGTTTACAGTCTTTGTCATGAAAATCTTCTTAGGCACTTGAGTCTTCCTCTTCCTAGTGCACAAGTTCTTAAGAGTTTTTGCATAGGACAGAACTTGTTGGATAGCATCTAGGAGAGGGATGTTGATGTTAACTTTCTTAAAAATGTCCATAATCTTCTCCATATGTGGACTCGGTGTGTTTGCCCTTAACCGATTAGGATAAGGTGCTTTAGCAATAAGCGCTGGGTCCATCATAGAAGAAGGAAGTGTGTGTGAACCCGATCCCAGAATAGAAGTGGGGATCGTCCGTGGAGGAGTAGAAGAAATGGGCTGAGGTGGCGAGCCTTATGGGAAACGAAGAATAGGCTCGCAAGAAGGTGGTGGGGTAGAAGAACTAGGGTCAGAATTAGAAGTAGAAGTGGAAGGAAAGGTCTCAGCCGGGGTATCATTGATAGATTTTTCAGTGTCATCAATCTCTTCCCCAACGTGATTGTCAAGCACTCTTCCAGATCTCAACGTGGTGATTGCATCCACATGATGTGAATAGCCAGGATTGGGTAAAGGTTGAGCTGGAAGTTTCCTTTTCTCTCTTGCACTCATTTCGGCTTTTAATCGTGCAATTTCTGCTTCCATCGATTTAATGCTCTCAGCTTGGGACGCTGAGTTTTTCTTTATATCATCGACAGAAGTCTTTATTTCAGTCGATACTTGCATGAGATTTGTTAGAAGCAAGTTTATGAATGAAGAGGATTCATCGGTCCCGGTCAACTGTAAAGGACTAGACGGTGCGGGTGTGTTGACCGGATTTTAAAGGTTATGTCCTTGGAAGGGGTGCTGACTCAATTGTGGTGGTTGCTGTTGTGGTGGAGGGACCCTTTGGAAATTGTTATGATTTAGAACCGTGTTTTGAGATTGTGATTGGTTCCAAGCAAAGTTAGGGTGATTCCTCCAACCCTGATTATATGTGGAAGAAAATGGATCGTTTCTAGGTCTTTGAAAGGCAGAATTGATATGACCTTGAAACGGAGAATTTTGTGGACATTCTTTCGTCAAATGAGAAGGATCAGAACAGCATCCACATACAGTTTTGGAGAGTGACATTTGACTTAGGGCGGCTAAAAATTTGTTTTCCATAGTCTCGAGTTTCTTTTGCATAGCCGAAATGTCAGCTCTAACTCCTATGGAAATATCACTGCCATCCCTAGACGATTGACTCACACCATCCCACTGTAACGAATTTTCAACGAAATCTTCTAGAAATTTCCAGGCTTCCCCATCATCTTTAGTCATGAAGTTGCCTTGACACATGGATTCAAGGGTCTGTCTTGTGTTAGGATTAATGCCCTCATAAATAATTCGGCACAGTTCCCATCTGGGAATTCCGTGATGTGGACATTGGACTAACAGATCTTTGAAGCATTCAAGACATTTTGAGAATGTTTCATTTGGAAGCTGGGTGAATTGATTTATTTCGCTACGGACTCGGGCTGTCTTATGATGTGGGTAGAATTTCTTAAGGAATGCTTTGACGAAGTCTTCCCAATTGGAGATGGAATGTGCGGTAGTGTTATACAGCCACTTCTCGGCTATATCGTACAAGGTAAATGAGAGAAAACAAAGACGCATAGCATCCACAGAAAGCTGTGAGGTACCCATCATTGCGCATACATTTTCAAATTTGGTAATAAAGACATATGCGTCTTCAGACTCGAGACCGTGAAACTTTGGTTGAAGGTTGATGTATTGGGGTTTAATCTGAAAATTTTCCCCGTTGGCTGGTGGAATGGAAAGATAGGTGGAAAGGGGACCTCGAGTAGGATAGCACCTCTCTTGGAGAGAGATGCGAGGTGGATTCTGCGCACCAACGGACGGCGGCAGAGTAGTGGTAAAGAAATTCGATGGAGACAGATCCATCGATGTGGGTGTGATGGTGGGTAAAGAAAAGGTAAATGTAGAAATACCGACTTTTGGGTCGATCGGGGAAACGCGGACTAACGGGCACTAGAATCCCGTGTCCAGCCTATCTTGCACTAAAAAGGGTTAGTTCAAGTGGCAGCGTGACTTATAATTAGGGGAAATGAAGTGTTGATGTTTGTTTTGAAAATTTTACGGATTTTTGAAAAATGATGCAAATCACAACAAATGCAACAAGCAACCCTAAAATCTAGTGGTCACCTAGGTCAGGCTCTAGACCGCTCCTAACTGCCAAAAGACAAGTCGCAGGATAAATCCTCCACCGCCTCTTTGTCCCCCTGTGGCCAGGTAAGTGCCAGGTAAGTGGGAGGTTCTCCACTACGTAAGTAGTGGGCCTAATTAAGTAACCACTAGCCTTCGACACACTTGCCTTAGACACCACAAAAGAAACGCGGATAAGTAATGAATTACCCATGGCCTTCTCTTGTCCTAAGTGAGCGCGACGGTCCTTAGAGTCATCTCTAGATATTTTTTAGTTAATGAGGGTAATGCGGATGCAAGTTTGTGATTTTTGGGGCTTAGGAAGGGTAATGAACTCCCCACCTAATCTGGATTTGGTCGTGCCCCTTAAATTCCATATTAATATGCAAACAACCAAAAATCAAAACACGCACAATTTATTTTGCTTTTTGCGGCGCTACGATTTATTTGCAAAGAAAGCTGCATAAAATGTTAATTGGAGCAGATTTAGGAAGAGATAAGAAAGTTAGAAGCTCACAGAGCAAATTTGGTACAGTGAAGACGCAAGGCTACCGCGGAACCGCCGCAGGAGGTGGGTCTTTGCCGTGGAATCGCGGTGGGGGAAAGAGATCACTGCACAGAATTTTAGGACAATGCTTCTGTTTCTCCCTTTAGCTTTCTGGAATATTCAGAAAAAAATTTCTCCAGCTCCAATAATTCCAGATTTCCTCGCAACAAAGCACAACAACTCGTATTAGTGTTTGCGCAAATTTTGATCTAAAAATTTAGATGGAATAAACTTTTCAACTCAAATTTCAAAATACGAACAATTAGCGCACTATCCCCGGCAACGGCGCCATTTGATTGATGATACGATTTCGGATTGTGTAGTTTGAGAAAGTGTATAGAAATCGCAACCAAAAATTATTTGACCGCAATCAATAACGGTGTCGAATGTAGCGCGTTAGTAAGTGCGGATCGTCCACAGAGAAAGTGTAATCGTTCGTGTTTCGATTTAGATGAGTCGAAAATTTAAAGAAAAGCAAAGAAAACCATTCATGATTTATAAAATTGCATTTCAAGAAAGAGAAAATATCTAGATCTAAGAAAGCATTAAAAATCAAGAAGTGATAATTTGGGATGATTTCCAACCAACAATCAAGATTCGAAGTGTAGCTCGTAGGAGTAGATCGGATCTATAGATGTGATGAAATCTAATGATTTCATGTTCTTATCCTTTAACGAATTGAGACTAGATCGACGATAATTCATTGAGGTTAAGGATCTTGCGAAGAAGCTAGGGTTTCCTCGTCTTGTCCTTTATCCTTTTAATGAATCTCATTCAAATTCTAGCTTCTAGTTAATCAAATGATCAATTGTTGTTCCCTAGTTTCGAGTGAACACAATCAAGAAAGGATCATCCCGAAACTAGGTCATCGATCATTTGATTCACAAGAATTTACAATCGTTATATGATTTAAGAATTGTAAAAAGATCTAAATCATCATAATTCTATTGATCGTCACAACTCCTATACGAGCGGAGTTTACTCAAACATCATAATAACAAACGCAATCGCAAATTGAGATCGAATCATAATGTTGAATCAAAAGATAAGCAAGATATAGAAATTTCACCTTTATTTATCGACAAATTTCGTTACAACTCTCTTGAATTTACAAAAGGAAGGAACTAGATCGTCGATTTCGGCTTCGCTAGGCTCCTTGAATCGCGGATCGGCTTGGATCTCTTGCTCCGATGAAATCCGGCATCGCTTTCTAAAGGTTTGAAGGCTCTCTTGCTTGAATGGTACTCGGGATCCTGATCTTGATTTTGAATTGGAATTAGGGTTAGGGTTTCGCACAAGTCGTGTCACTCAACTTGTAGATGGAAGATGAAGAGAGAATGAAGAATTAATGAACAACCACAACCCTAGATCTAGGCTCTCTTTTATAGACCTCAAAACCCTAGATCTTGGATTTCAAATTTGAATTTTCCCTCCAAAAGTTTGTTAGCAAGAGATTTGAATTTCCCTCCAAAAGTTTGTTAAGGAGAGCCTTCTAGACGAGCCACGTGGAGAATCGGGAGTCTTCTGGAAGCTTGTACCGTTAGAGGCAGCCACGTGTAGAAAATTGAGCCACTTAAGACGTCAAGCCGCTGCGGTTCCGCGGCGCAAGCGGGCTCCCGCCGCGGAACCGCGGCTCTTTGTGGGCCTTGTGACTTGATCATTATGGTACTTGTTTGGGCTGATATTTGGGCCTTGTTTTGATATGTTGAATTTTATTTTTCCCTCTAGATTGCTACCGGATCTCAAAACTTGGAGTTGGTGTATTTTTTATCAGCTCGTTTCCCAATTTTGGCTTTGCTCCTGCAATTATCTGCATAATTTCTCGGGACAAGAGTTGCGCAATACAAGGATGATGCGATGCCATGATAAACACACAATTTCCCTAAAAGTGCCGGTTTTAAAGTCTAACACATGCAATCTGGTATTTCAGAGATGTTTTGCTAATATGTGCAATATGAATACCGAACATTTCTAGATGAGTGCAAATGATAGGGAAATTGCCGTGTTAAAAATGCAATATTTTCGACTGATCATCTACCCAGGACCAGTCGAGGGTATGACTCCATTTGGGTTAGCGTGACCACTTTTGGATTTGTTCAGTATGCCTAGATTTACATCGACGAGATTATACGATTACATGGCATCCCGACTTGTATCATGTCCGACCGAGGCACCCAGTTCAACAACCGACTATGGCAGAGACTTCAGGAGGCTTTGGGCACCCGCTTGAGTTTCAGCATAGCATTCCATCCACAGACCGACGGCCAGTCAGAGCGGACTATTCAGACACTTGAGGACATGCTTCGAGCTTGTATTCTAGATTTCAGTGGTAGCCGGGATCATCATTTACCCTTAGTGGAGTTCTCTTACAATAATAGCTTCCAAGATACGATTCAGATGGCACCTTTCGAGGCCCTATATGGGAGGAGATGTCGATCGCCCGCCTGTTGGCCAGAGCTCAGCGAGAGCAGTATTTTGGGGCCGCAGATCATACAGGAGACGACCGAGAACATACATTTGATTCGAGATAGGATGAGGATAGCCCAGAGCAGGCAGAAATTGTATACTGACAGACGCCGTCGCAGACTAGAGTTCGCCATTGGCGATCATGTTTTTCTGAGGGTCTCTCCGATGAAGGGCGTGATGAGATTTGGGCATAAAAGGAAGCTTAGTCCCAGATTTATAGGTCCCTTCGAGATCCTCGAGCGTGTGGGCATAGTGGCATATCGTTTGGCTCTTCCACCCGATTTCCCGGATGTTCACCCCGTATTCCATGTGTCGCGCAGATACCTTCATGACCCTTCTCACATGATTCAGCATCAGACCATTCAGCTCGAGCGCGATCTTTCATTCACCGAGCAGCCAGTAGTGATATTGGACCGGCAGATGAAGAAGCTTCGATAAAAGTTCTTGCCATCGGTGAAGGTGCTTTTGCACAGCCCGAATGGTGAAGAGATCACTTGGGAGGCCGAGGGCGAGATGCGGAAGAAATTCCCTCATCTCTTTGAAGGTATGTGTAGCTATATTTTTTTAATTCGTGGACGAATTTCTTTAAGGGGGAAGATTGTAACATCTTAGGATGCGTTTAGGAGTTAATTAAGCGAAAAGATGGTTTTTAGTAAAAAGGTTTACCAAAATGGCTTTTAAATATTTTATAAAAATTAACGAATATTTTATTAGAATTTAATTGGGCTTGCACACACATGCGCATGTTAACCTAGAGCTAATTTGGGGTTAAACCATGCTTAGTAGCCATGGTGCTCTAACCATGTCATTAGACAAAATGGGAATTTAAATTAAGCATTTTAGCTTCAAGAAATAAAATTTTTGAAATTTCTTTTTGGATTGACCTTGGAGAAGGAGAGAGAGGGCATGGGAGACAAGCATGCTTGGCATTAAATAAAGGAAGAGAAAATGCCATGCTTTGTCCCCTAACCCCCCCTCACTCTCTCTACTCTTTTTCAAAAAGGAAAACCCTCATTTTTTCCTCACTTCACACCCTCTCTCACCCTCTCATTTCTGTCCAGCAGTAAACCCCCCTCTCCCTCAGCATTCTTGTTCTTCTTCCCTTCATTTAAGCCCCTTTCTCCATTAAAAATCCCTTCCCTCTTCACTAAACCTCTTATTTAAGCACTTCTTGTTGGTTTTGGAGGCAAGTCCATGCCTTTGAGGGCAAGGTTAGCAAGTTGAGCCTTCATTAAACCCCTTTGAGGTATAAAGCATACCCTAATCCTTTTATTTGCTAAACTTTTAATTACTTAACTTAATTTAGGGTTTAAATGGTGTATTAGTGCTAATTAGGTGATTGATGTGTAGATTTGGTCAAGTAATGGTTTTTATGGCCTTATAAGCTTAACTAAGTGTAGTTAGTACTGTTAAATCCAAGATTTTGTCTCAGGTTACACTAAACCCCTTAATGTATTAAGTTTAGTGTTACATTGTGTTTAGTGAAGATTTAGTGCTATTTTGAGTCTGCTTTTGATCCGGGTGCTTCAGAGAAAAGTTGAGTTTATTGGAGCATGTTCACTAGACCTAGACCTCACACACGGAGCACGAGACCCTAATTCACAACCTTGGCCGCAGAAAAATTCATTCTGGCTGCAAATTGCGGCCAGAGGGGTGAGTTGGGTTTCTGGGTTTGGTCTGGAGGAGTCTGCTGCATATTTAAGGTGTTTGATATATGCAACTTAATTCTGTTCATATCAAAATCTGAAGCTAAATACCTTATTTTCGATACTTTTCAACTTGCGCGACACATACGTTTTGTGAGTGGGTTTGGTGGTTGCTGTGTTTCGCAGCGTGTCGGGGTAGTTTCAGACGCGTATACATACGTTTTGGCGTATCGAGTATATACGTGTTGAGCTTGCGACGCGAGTTTCTCGTTCGGTTTTGATATTGCGTTTTTGCAAGATTTTAGCTTATGTGTATTACTTTGTGTAAATTCTAGGTTCGCAGGCGGGTACTTCGGACACCGCAAAGAAAGGAAAGCAGGTAGTCGGCTACACTTTGCATGAGATCACGATGAGTAGATTTAACATCTACGGGGAAATCGCCCGTATGGCGTTATGCGTCAGGGCTAGATAGGGTGTTGTAGTCGCATGTGTGTGTGTGTGTGTATATGTATACCATTGTTGCATACCCCTCTCTTGTTGTTTATGGACATAGTAGTGACTAGACATTCGCATTGTAGAATTGCTATGACCCATACATCATTTAAACTATCTCATCATTGATGATTATACATGATTTTGTTCCTTTGTGTACATTCATATCTACATACATATACATTTGTATATCCATATTGGCGCATATTGCTCATTGTACACTCTTACTTGCGCACATACACATCAATATATCCATATTGGCGCACATTGCTCATTGTACACTTATACTTGCGCACATACACATCTGTATATCCATATTGGTGCACATTGCTCATTGTACACTTATACCTGCGCACATACACATTTGTACATTCATATTGGCACACATACATAGTGTACACTCGTACATGCGTATATACCACTGGTGCATCCCTATCTCCATACATACTTATTGCACATACATAGAAGATGCTGGCTTTGGTTTTGGAGAATTGGGGACCGCAAGAGATATTTTCAAACTAGACCCAGTTAAAAGAGCGGTTTTTCCCTTAATATGTCTTATCACTGTTCCATGTTGCATGACATTCGGATATGCTTACATTTTTATCATATGCAGTGTACATCATGCTTTATGATTTTACGCATTGAGATGTGCTGTTTTCATGAGATTTCTGGATTTGAGATCCGTGGCTATTTCAAAAGAAAGCATGTACTGTTTTAAAAACCCGGTTTCTCTTGATATGATATTTCAGTACGTCCACCATGCGTTTCCTCGATTCTAAGACGTGTGACATATGAAACCCGAGTCGAGAAGCTGGATGAGGCCGATTGCGGGTACATGGTGGACTCGGTATGGTACTCCGGGGCGAGAACGGATTTGCTGTGTAGTAGAAGGTGAGCCTGGCAGAGGGACCAAATACCTACCGGTGATTGGTTGGACCTGGCGGCTATCCGGAGGATACCGACCAGAGTCGAGAGATGGATATGGGCCGACCCGTACTGCCGGGGCCGAGGGCCGATTCCGCAGACGGAGCCCGTGGGCCGATTCGGACTGACGGAGCCCGATATATGAGGATTTGCGTGTCGATACAGGACACGAGTATTTCATGATATTCTCAAGTGCCGATATTGGGCACTCATGTTTTCCATGAGATTTACAGGCTATGAGGGCCGATTAGATTGACGGCGCCTGAGTTTTACTGGGATTTAGAGTATATCTGATGTACACCGGGTATTCTTCCATGAAGATGATTCGTGCAGATGATATTTTATCCCATGCTCAGCATTCATAGATATACATTGTATCATGTAGTTGTACTACCTGATAGAGTACCTTGCATGATTATTGCATACCTAGATTACCATATTGATGTTATCAGTTTGCACATGTTATAGTATCGCAGTACGTGCATACTCGCGATTACTTTTATATATTATTTATTATTCACGAGTTGGCAACTCACCCCCGTTGTGCCACAGTGTTTGCAGGATGCCCCTCAGAGTAGTTGCGGCAGGGCTACTTCCTTGTATCTTTTTGCTGTGGGTACCATTGCAGTTGGCGAGTGAGCCGTTTTGCCTTTAGGTGGGTTTTGCGGTATCCGTTTATTTTCATTGTATTCTATATTGTATCTAGTACTCTCCATCTACCATTTTATGTATCGACTTAGAGACCAGTTGAGTGGATGATGTTATATATTATTTTGTACTCTGGATGTCGAGCTCGTGTGAGCAGACTTTACTTATGCAGTTTTATGTTTTATGATGTTTTTCACTTATATTGCTCATTTTTTTGCTACGGCACCGTATATTATTCTTGTGGTGGTTGTTTCCGCCATTGGGCGTGATTGCTCCCGTTTGGGGATGCTTTATTCTTATTATCAGTCATTTTACTTATATCATGTGTTGTACCCGTTTCGGGGCTAGTTTTTACAAAGGAGGTGCTGCCGAAATTTTTAAGAAAGTAACTTAACTTTAAAGGTTTTTACTCAAGGTTTTCTAAATGTTTTAACTAATGTTTTCTTCACTCACCGTGTTTAATGGTTTTTTATTTCTGTGTTTCAGCTTACTTAATCGCGTTACGCCTATAGACGTTACGTGGTTAAGTGCCGGTCAAGGGCCGAACTTTGGGTCATGACAAAGTTGGTATCAGAGCATAGGTTTTATCTTTCAGAGTGTAGGATGACCCTGGTATGATGGAGTAGGTAGCTGAAACAGAGTGGCGTAACGTGTGTATGTTTCGCGGCATACTCACGACACGGTACTTCGCCTAAATGACCTTAGGACTTATTGGTTGAAATTCCTTCATGATTTTATACACTCTTGTGATTCGATTTCCGTATTCTTATCGAATCTTGTTTCATTTCTAGCCATTATGCCGCTGAAGACTACGAGGGCGCAGAGAGCGGCCGCGAGAGCCGAGATTAGACTTGATTCGTCCGAGATGAAGACTGACCGGGGCAGTACACCCGTTGTATCGAAGTCGACTATTCCCCTTTCGACGGACCATGTTGCTATGCTACGGGCCGGTATGTAGGAGTTGTGCCAGATGATGGGGTCGTTAGTTGAGGCCCTTCGAGCGCAGCGACCAGAGATAGTTCCACCCGTTACGGGGACCGTAATGGTGCCTACAGTTCAGGCAGTTGCTCCTACAGCTACAGAGGTGATCGGAGTATCGTTATCAGAGTTTATGAGGCTGAAGCCTCTGGCCTTCACAGGCACCGATGCAGTCGAGGATCCACAGTCTATTATCGATCGGATGGCCAGGATATGCCGTTCATTGAGGTGCTCCAACGCAAGATGGGTTGAGACCGCGAGCTTTCGCCTGGAAGGTCTTGCGCAGAAGTGGTGCGAGTCGGTAGAAAAGGGCAGAGCAGCATGTCTTCCTCCCATGACCTGGGCCGAGTTTGTGATGGTATTTCTTGCCCGCTTCCTTCCACAAAGTGTCCGAGATGCTTAAGCGTGCAGGTTCGAGTCATTGCGCCAGACGCCAAATATGACGGTGGCGGAGTATGATGTGCAGTTCACCGAGCTATCTGTTTATGCATCGTATTTAGTAGCCACTGAGGAGATGCGGGTCAAGTGGTTTGTTCGAGGTCTGCTTACCCCACTCTTTCTTGCGATCAGAGGACAGCATTGCGAGACTTATGCAACAGCTGTAGACGCAGCCCTATTAGTCGAGGAGCATCTTGCTGAGACTTCGGTAGTTCCGGAGCCGAAGAGAATTTGTACTGATACATCAGGACAGAGACAACCATTTAGACGCCGTGACAGACGTCTTGCAGGTGGCAGGGACTTGGGGAGAGACCGGTTTTTCAACGCTTATCCCCGGGAGGGTCAGCGGTCATTGTCGGGATGTTTCCGATGTGGGAGTACATATCATCGTGTGCGAGATTGTCCTGAGCCACATGAGGACGAGACAGCCGTACCATATGTCACTTTACCACCTTCACCACCTCAGAGAGCATTGCCTCTTGCACCTGCTATTGCTCCGCGTCAGACTTATGCACAGAGAGGACGTGGCCGCGGAGTGTTTGCTCAGAAAGGACGAGGTGGCTGAGGCAGAGGACAACCAGTTGCTGACAGAGGACAGCCAGTTGCCGGTAGAGGACAGCCAGTTACCAGTAGAGGACAGCCAGTCGCCGGTAGAGGGCAAGCATGGGTTTTTGCTTTGAGGCACCAGGACGCGTAGACGTCCAATACAGTGGTCTCAGGTACTCTTTCAGTATGTTCGATTGACGCACAAGTGTTGTTTGATCCGGGGTCTACACACTCGTACGTTTCCATACACTTCGTGCCGAGTTTGGGCAGAGAGCCGGGTTTGCTTGACCAGCCGCTTGTTGTGACCACCCCCATTGGCGAGTCGTTTGTTACTAGACACGTGTTCCGGTCATGTGTTGTCCGTATTGGTGAGAGAGAGTCGTCCGTCGACTTGATCCTTCTTGAGATGTTGGACATCGACGTTCTCCTGGGCATAGACTGGTTAACCACGTGCTATGCGTCTATGGACTGCTACGAGAAGACAGGTTTTATTTTTCCGGCGAGTCGGTTTTTGTTGTGCAGGGGGACCGTGGTGCCACCCCTCACGGTTTGATTTTGTCTCTTCGCGCTGGACAGCTATTGAGGAAGGGATGTCAGGGATTTTTAGCCTACGTTTGTGTACCTAGCGCTGCAGAGGTTCCTTTGGACCAGATCCCGATTATTAGTGAGTTCCCTGATGTTTTCCCTGACAAGATGCCTGGGCTACCGCCTGAGCGCGATAATGTTTTCTGCATTGACTTGATTCCCGGCACGGGGCCTATTTCCATACCGCCTTATCGGATGGCCCCGGCGGAGCTTAGAGAGTTGAAAGGTCAGTTGCAAGATTTGCTGGATAAAGGGCTTATTCGACCTAGTGTGTCTCCTTGGGGTGCTCCTGTCCTGTTCGTCAAGAAAAAGGACGGTAGTTTGCGCTTATGTATTGATTACCGTCAGCTGAACATAGTTACCGTGCGGAAAAGATATCCTTTGCCATGTATCGATGACTTGTTCGACTAGCTTCAGGGTGCGGGATACTTTTCGAGGATTGACTTGCGATCATGCTACCATCAGTTGCGAGTCCGAAAGGAGGATATTCCGAGGACGGCTTTTCGCACACGTTACGGCCATTATGAGTTTTTAGTGATGTCGTTCGGACTGACCAACGCCCCAGCAGCGTTTATGGATTTGATGAACCGCGTCTTCAGACTGTATCTTGATCAGTTCATCATCGTATTCATCGATGATATCTTAGTGTACTCCCGGAGCCGAGAGGAGCACGAGAAGCACTTGCGTATTGCGTTGCAGACCTTGAGGGAGCATCATCTGTTCGCTAAATTCTCCAAGTGCGCATTCTAGCTTGACAGTGTAGACTTCTTTAGTCACGTGGTGACGAGAGATGGCATATATATGGACCCGAAGAAGATCGAGGCCGTTCAGCATTGGCCCAGACCAGCATCAGTTACGGAGGTCCGCAGCTTCCTAGGACTGGCCGGCTACTACTGACGATTTATTCAGGACTTCTCCCGTATCGCTGCACCGCTAACCGGATTGACCCGGAAGGGAGTACTTTTCGATTGGACGGAGGCGTACGAGCATAGCTTTCAGCAGTTGCAGACCCGTTTGACTACGGCGCCTGTGTTATCATTGCCTTCGGGATTGGGTGGATTTGTGGTCTATTGTGACACTTCTCGAGTGGGACTAGGGTGCGTATTGATGCAGCACGATAAGGTTATCGCTTACGCTTCTCGGCAGCTGAAGAAATATGAACAGAACTACCCTACTCATGATTTGGAGATGGCTGCAGTGGTGTTTGCACTCAAGATCTGGAGACATTACCTATACGGCGAGGCGTGCCAGATATTCACGGACCACAAAAGCTTGAAGTATATATTTCAGCGGCGAGACCTGAATCTGAGACAGCGCCGTTGGATGGAGCTAGTGAAGGACTATGATTGCGAGATACTTTATCATCCGGGCAAGGCAAATGTAGTGGCGGATGCTTTGAGTCGGAGGCCCGGTGGTAGTCTATCTTGTTATAGCGCAGTACAGAGGCAGTCGTCAGCAGATTGGCAGATTCTATGCGACAGCCGAGTGTAGTTCGAGTTTACTCCGACCGGGGGATAGGTTGCGCATATTCGTGCACGTCCACAGTTGCTTGACCGTATCCACGAGGCGCAGCCCAGTGATGACCGTCTTTCAGAGATCAGGGAGCAGATTAGTCAGGGCAGAGACTCCGAGTTCGTGATCGATGATCAGGAGATACTGCGATTTGGGACTCGACTATGCGTACCAGATTCCGAGGGACTGAGGCATGAGATTCTTGAGGAGGCACATCGATCGGTGTACAGTGTCCATCCAGGTTCCACCAAGATGTACCATGATCTGAGAGATGTTTACTGGTGGGAAGGGATGAAGAGGGACGTCATAGACTTCGTGTCGAGATGCCTGACTTGTCAGCAAGTCAAGGCCGAGCACCAGAAGCCCGCGGGAGAGCTACAGCCGTTGCCCATTTCGGAGTGGAAATGGAAGTAGATTTCCATGGATTTCATTGTGGGTCTACCCAGGACCAATCGAGGGTACGACTCCATTTGGGTTATCATGGATCGATTGACGAAAGCGGCTCACTTTCTGCCGGTGAAGACCACTTTTGGATTTGCTCAGTATGCCTAGATTTACATCGACGAGATTGTACGATTACATGGCGTCCTGACTTGTATCGTGTTCGACCGAGGTACCCAGTTCACCAGCCGACTATGGCAGAGACTTCAGGAGGTTTTGGGTACCCGCTTGAGTTTCAGTACAGCATTCCATCCGCAGACCGACGGCCAGTCAAAGTGGACTATTCAGACACTTGAGGACATGCTTTGAGCTTGTATTCTAGATTTCGGTGGTAGATGGAATCATCATTTAGCCTTAGTGGAGTTCTCCCACAATAATAGCTTCTAAGATACGATTCAGATGGCATCTTTCGAGGCCCTATATGGGAGGAGATTTCGATCGCCCGCCTGTTAGACAGAGCTCAGTAAGAGCAATATTTTAGGCCCGCAGATCGTACAGGAGACGACCGAGAAGATACAGTTGATTCGAGATAGGATGAGGACAGCCCAGAGCAGGCAGAAATCGTATGCTGACAGACGCCGTCGCAGACTCGAGTTCGCCGCTGGTGATCATGTTTTTCTGAGGGTCTTTCCGATGAAGGGCGTGATGAGATTTGGACGGAAAGGGAAGATTAGTCCTAGATTTATAGGTCCCTTCGAGATCCTCGAGCGTGTGGGCACAGTGGTATATTGTTTGGCTCTTCCACCCGACTTCCCGGATGTTCACCACGTATTCCATGTGTCGATGCTTCGCAGATACCTTCATGACCCTTCTCACATGATTCAGCATCAGACCATTCAGCTCGAGCGCGATCTTTCGTTCACCAAGCAGCCAGTAGTGATATTGGACCGGCAGGTGAAGAAATTTCGATCAAAGGTCTTGCCATTGGTGAAGGTGCTTTGGCGCAGCTCGAATGGTGAAGAGATCACTTGGGAGGCCGAGGGTGAGATGCAGAAGAAATTCCCTCATCTCTTTGAAGGTACGCGTAACTATATTTTTTTAATTCGGGGACGAATTTCTTTAGGGGGGGAAGATTGTAACACCTTAGGATGCGTTTAGGGGTTAATTAAGCGAAAAGATGGTTTTTAGTAAAAAGGTTTACCAAAATGGCTTTTAAATATTTTATAAAAATTAATGAATATTTTATTAAAATTTAATTGGGCTTGCACACACATGTGCATGTTTACCTAAGGCTAATTTGGGGTTAAACCATGCTTAGTAGCCATGGTGTTTTAACCACGTCATTAGACAAAATGGGAATTTAAATTAAATATTTTAGTTTCAAGAAATAAAATTTTTGAAATTTCTTTTTGGGTTGACCTTGGAGAAGGAGAGAGAGGGCATGGGAGACAAGCATGCTTGGCATTAATGAAGGGAGAGAAAATGCCATGCTTTGTCCCCTAACTCCCCTCTCACTCTCTCTTCGCTTTTTCAAAAAGGAAAACCCTCATTTTTTCCTCACTTCACACACTCTCTCACCCTCTCTTTTCTGTCCAGCAGTAACCCCCCCCCCTCATCATTCTAGTTCTTCTTCCCTTCATTTAAGCCCCTTTCTCTATTAAAAATCCCTTCCCTCTTCACTAACCTCTTGTTTAAGCACTTCTTGTTGGTTTTGGAGGCAAGTCCTTGCCTATGAGGGCAAGGTTAGCAAGTTGAGCCTTCACTAAATCCCTTTGAGGTATAAAGCATACCCTAATCCTTTTATTTGCTAAACTTTTAATTACTTAACTTAATTTAGGGTTTAAATGGTGTATTAGTGCTAATTAGGCGATTGATGTGTAGATTAGGTCAAGTAATGGTTTTTATGGTCTTATAAGCTTAACTAACTGTTGTTAGTACTGTTAAATCCAAGTTTTTGTCTCAGGTTACACTAAAAACCTCTAATGTATTAAGTTTAGTGTTAAATTGTGTTTAGTGAAGATTTAGTGCGATTTTGAGATCTGCTTTTGACCCGGGTGCTTCAGAGAAAAATAGAGTTTACTGGAGCATGTTCACTAGACCTAGACCTCAAACACGGAGCACGAGACCCTAATTCACGACCCTGGCCACAGAAAAATTCATTCTGGCCACAAATTGCGGCCAGAGGGGTGAGTTGGGTGTCTGGGTTTGGTCTGGAGGAGTCTGTTGCATATTTAAGATGTTTGATATATGCAACTTTTCTTAATTCTGTTCGTATCAAAATCTGGAGCTAAATACCTTATTTTCGATACTTTTAAACTTGCGCGACATGTACGTTTTGTGAGTGGGTTTGGTGGTTGCTGTGTGTCGCAGCGTGTCGGGGTAGTTTTAGACGCATATACACATGTTTTGGCGTATCGAGTACACACGCGTTTAGCTTGCGACGCGAGTTTCTAGTTTGGTTTGATATTGCGTTTTTGCAGGATTTTAGCTTATGTGTATTACTTTGTGTAAATTCTAGGTTCGCAGGTGGGTACTTCGAATACCGCAAAGAAGGGGAAGCAGGTAGTCGGCTACACTTAGCACGAGATCACGGTGAGTAGATTTAACATCTACGGGGAAATCGCCCGTATGGCGTTATGCGTGAGGGCTTGATAGGGAGTCGTAGTCGCATGTATATTCATATATATATATAGGTACTATTGTTGCATACCCCTTTCTTATTGCTTATGGACATAGTAGTTACTAGACACCCGCACTGTAGAATTGCTATGAACCATACATCGTTTAGACTATCTCACCATTGATGATTAGACATGATTTTGTTCCTTTGTGTACATTCATATCTACATACATAAACATTTGTATATCTATATTGGTGTACATTGCTCATTGTACACTCATACTTGCGCACATACACATCTGTATATCCATATTAGCGCACATTGCTCATTGTATACTTATACTTGCGCACATACACATCTGTATATCCATATTGGCGCACATTGCTCATTATACACTTATACTTGCGCACATACACATTTGTATATTCATGTTGGCACACATACATAGTGTACACTCATACATGCGTATATATCACTGGTGCATCCATATCTTCATACATACTTATTGCACATACATAGAAGATGCTGGCTTTGGTTTTGGAGAATTGAGGACCGCATGAGATATTTTCAAACTGGACCCATTTAAAAGAGCGGTTTTTCCCTTAATATGTCTTATCACTGTTCCATTTTGCATGACATTCGGATATGCTTACATTTTTATCATATGCAGTGTGCATCATGCTTTATGATTTTACGCATTGAGATATGCTGTTTTCATGAGATTTCTGGATTTGAGAACCGTGGCTATTTCAAAAGAAAGCATGTACTGTTTTAAAAACCCGGTTTCTCTTGATATGATATTTCAGTACGTCCACCATGCATTTTCTCGGTTCTGAGACGTGTGACATGTGAAACTCGAGTCGAGGAGCTGGATGAGGCCGATTGCGGGTACATGGTGTACCCGGTATGGTACCCCGGAGCGAGAACGGATTTGCTGTGTAGTAGACGGTGAGCCTGGCAGAGGGACCACATACCTACCAGTGATTGGTTAGACCTGGCGTCTATCCAGAGGATACCGACCAGAGTCGAGAGATGGATATGGGCCGACCCGTACTGTCGGGGCCGAGGGCTGATTCCGCAGACGGAGCCCGTGGTCCGATCCGGACTGACGGAGCCCGATATATGAGAATTTGCGTGTCGATGATGGACACGAGTAATTCATGATATTCTCAAGTGCCGATGTTGGGCACTCATGTTTTCCATGAGATTTACAGGATATGAGGGCCGATTAGATTGACGGCGCTTGAGTTTTACTGGGATTTGGGGTGTATCTGATGGACACCGGGTATTCTTCAACGAAGATGACTCGTGCAGATGATATTTTATCCCATGCTCATCATTCATAGATATGCATTGCATCATGTAGTTGTAGTACCTGATAGAGTACCTTGCATGATTATTGCATACCCAGATTACCATATTGATGTTATCAGTTTGCATATGTTAGAGTATTGCTGTACGTGCATACTCGCGATTACCTTTATATGTTATTTACTACTCACGAGTTGGCAACTCACCCCCGTTGTGCCGCAGTGTCCTAAGGGTACAAGTCCAAGCACAACAAATAACTAAGCAATAAGGTGTATGTGCAACTCTATATATGAAATAAAATATGCGACAATTCATAACATCTCTAGCCCAGACGCATAACGCCATGCGGGCGATTCCCCTGTAGATGTTAAATCTAATCACCAACGCTCCTAGCTAAGTAAATCCTACCACTCGTTTTCCCCTGTTCGCACGAAGTCCTCGCCTGCGAACCTATAACATAAAACAATATAACAGGTATACATTAGCAATAGACCCAAAACACGTACAAACTACGCTGACCAACGCGACAACACAAAACTTACTCTCAAGTATTCGTATTGTGGCTAACGCGCGTAGCGACACTACGAAACCATCTCAAGAGCAAAAGCTACACAAAGACACGAACTACATCGGCACGACCCTAACTAGGAAGCAAAGCGACACAACTACCAAACCTAGACCCTGATCGTACCGATCGCGCATTCACAACACAAGATATAGCATGGAATCAATATAATTAACGTCGCAACGTCAAAAGAAATCCACGCCTAAAACTTACCGAAATCTAGTAAGTAGTATATATCATTTTATCACAAAACTACAACTTTTTACCAAATTAGAATTTACAAACCTCACTAATTAGCAAGATTAAACCATTCAAATCAATACTATAATTTTAATCTCACTTAATTAGGATTAGTAAAAGTTTAGTTTGCTAATTAGCTTAATTAACCAATTAGGAAAATAACAATTAACATTCTAGCAATTAGGTTAAGTTTTCATCAAGTCGTAACTTATCACTTAACCTTTTTACTAAAAAAAACCCTAATTGATTAACAAAACCCTTTCTAAAATTTTGAAACATGCAATTAAATAGCTTTAATTTAACAACTAATAGCTAATTAACGTATTGGAACAACAAAGATATTAAGGTTAGGGTTTTATACCTCCAAATTTGATTTAAAACTTGCGACTAGAAAATCAAAATTAGCCTCCAAAAACCAAGACTTTGTGAAGATCCAAGCTAGATTAGTAATGGAGAAAAAGGGGTTATGTTTTGTTTAGGAGTTGTGGATTTATTTTAGGATTTTTAATGAATTTAGAGAGCTTTGAGATGATGAAATGAGCTTGGAAACAAAAGAGGGCAGATTGGGGAAGAAGGCTCGGCCAAGAGGTGAAGGGGGGGTGTTTTGTGCAAAAGTGAAGAAAAATCTAGCACAAAATCATTAATGCTTCATTAAATGCAAATGTCACATTTTCTTTCTTTTCTTTTCTTTTAAATTTTCGCTTTAAATACACAAAATATCTAGATATTTGGATGGATGGATTAACAAAATATCTAGTGATTAGATTAGTATAGATTCTCATTAGTAATAACTAACCCAAGCCAAAAAGTAATAATCACTAATAAAGTGCATAAATAAAATATTAAAATAATATTTAATTAGGGAAAAAATTTATGTGAACCAAAACTTTCCATTGACCCCCAAAGTTCGCGCACTAGCTTTATTCTAGCTAAACTAGATACCGACAAGTCTATATAGATGTTTAATCACAATCGGATTAAAACGGAAAACACCGACTATTTTATCCTTAAAACGGAAAATTCGCAAAATGGTTTCTAAAACGTTACAGTCTTCCCCCTTAAAGAAATTCGGTCCCTGAATTTAAAATTCTCACTAAGCGTACCTTCAAAGAGAAGAGTACAAAACTCCCAAATCTCGCTCGTAGCCTCCCAAGTGATCACCTTACTATATGGCTATATCCAAGAAAACCCTCCACAGATAGCAAGACCCTTGACCAAAGTTTCTCCACCTGCCGAGCCATTAACACACTTGGCTGCCGGTGAACGAAAAGATCGCGTCCCAATTAAATGGTCTAGTGCTGAATCATGTGAGAAAGGTAATGAAGGTATTTGCAAAGTATCGACACAAGGAAACACGGGGTAAATACTTGATTGATCATTTCCGTGTCGTGTTTAGAAATGTTTCACAACCAAAGAAATTTATACCGCAATCAATTAACGGTGTCGATGTAGCGCGTTAATGAATACGGATCGTCCACTGAGATGTGTGTTTTGATCGATTTTGTTTTAGATGAGTCAAAATGAAAAGATAAAAGAAAATTGCAAGAAAATTGATTCAAGATTTGTGAAATTTAGTTTCAAGAATCATAAAGAACTAGATCTAAAATCAAGAAATACTAAAGATCAAGAAAATGTCCAAATCGTTTGAATTATCAAGATTTGTAAAGAGGCTTGTAAGAATCGATCCAATTGATAGTGATGATGAATACTTATGATTATAAATTCTTATCTATTGAAGATTTGTTGCTAGATCGATGACAATCAACGAGGTTTAGGGATCTATTAAAGAAACTAGGGATTCTTCATCATCATCTCTTATCCTTTCGTTGATTAGCATTCAAATTCTAGCCTCTAGGAAATTCAATCATCGATCGTTGATCTCTAATTTAGAGTGAAAACATTCAAGAAAGCATCTCGCTCAAAACTAGGTCGTCGTTGATTTAATTTTCTAGAGTTTACAAAACTCATAAGATTTAAGAATCGTTCAAGAATTTAATCATCATCATCTATCTATTTTCTCGATTCCTCCACAAGCGGAGTTTTCACTCAAAAATCATGAAAAAGAAAACAATCAAGAATTGGTAACTCATCATAATGCTCAAATGTAAAGAAAAGCAAGATCAAGAATTTTCACCTTTTATAAATCGACGTTTCGTTACAATTCACTCAAAGATTACAAGATTTTGAGGAGAGAACTCAATCATCGAAACCAGCTTCGCATCGTTTTCTTGAGTCGCGGATCGTCGTGGATCTCTTGCTCGGATGAAGATCGGCGTTGCTTAAAAGGCTTGTTGAATGCTTGCTTGATTTGGTACTCGATGAATCTTAATTTGGATCAAATTGTGTCACTCAATTTGTGTGGTTTTTGATTTGGATCTCACTAGAATTTTACCATAATTGATGAACAACAATCAATAACTCAACAACCTCTTTAATGAAGCCCTGGGTCTCTTTTTATAGCTTTACCTCAAGCTTCCCCTAGAAGCTAGGTTTAGCTTCCTTTGGAAGCTAAGCTAGGTTTAGCTTCCCTTGGAAGCTTGGTAGTTATGAAGCTTGCATAGGAAGCTAGGTAGTTGTAGAAAAGCTTCTAGATTAAGGTAGTTAGCTAGCTTGTATGAGAAGCTTGGTAGGGATTAAGCTTGCACAAGAAGCTTGGGTGTTAGAAGGGAAGCTTCTGGAGATCTCTAGGGAATGAAGTGTCTTGAAGAAGTTTGCCATTTAAAGAGAAGCCTCTGCAAACATGACCAAGTGCCGATGAGTCAACGCGGCCGCGGATCCGCGGCGGATCGGTCAACTCGGCCGCGAATCCGCGGCCGTTTGATGGATTTGCTGCATGAAATCTTCTGGGTATTTTTGTGTTGGATTTATGGCACTTTTCTGATGTCTGGAATATTTTTATACTTTCTTGTTCACTGCCAGATTTCAAGTCTCTGACTTGACGTATTTTATCAGCACTTTTAGCAGTTCAGGCTCTTTTACCTGGAGAATTTCCTGCACACAATCTCGAGACAGGTGTTTGATATACAAAAGATCATGCGTGCAATAATAAACACTCAATTTCCCTCAAAATGCTGGTTATAATGTATAACACATGTTATTTGGTATTTTACAGACGAATTTCTAATATGTGCTATATTTATACCAAACACCTTTAGATGATTGCAAAGAGTAGGGAAATTGATATGTTAAAAATGCAATATTTTCGACTGATCAAATTCCCCCAAACTTAATTTTGGTCGTCTCGAGCAAACTTGTTTTATTCAAAAGAAGGAGAAAATATAAGAAAAAGAAAAACTAACTAGCACACTTTCATAGGCAACACGATTGCACTGAGCACGTGCAACAAGCCTTTAAACCTCCAGGTGTCTCTAGTAGGAGGAGTGTTGTCTCCTGAGGGTTTTCAGTGGATTGCACCCGCAAAATCCCATAATAAAAGGAAGACCGTGAAAATTACATATAAAAATAAGAATTGTAAAAGAAAGACTTTGAAAATTAGAGTTTCCAACTATACTAGCTTTTCGATTGTCATGAGCCCTATCTTAATAGTCATAAAAAGATGTTAGAAATCACATCATCCCTCAATAAAACATCGTCTTTATTCTTCATTCCTACCTTTCTTCTAAACATCGATCATATACCCCCTACGTGTGTGTAAAAGACATCCCTACACTCGGAGAACTCAATTCAAGCTATCATACTATTGTCTATCTACCTCAGTACTTTTTAATCAGTAATATTTAGATGGGATTGCTCACACATTTTTCATGCGACCGTTAATACTTCTTGAGGTACTAACCGACCGATTACTCATGTGCTTGCTTATTAGGTGTATTAGTATTTTCCTCGTCTTGCACCTCCTAAGGCTTAGCAGTGACTCCCAAACCAGTTAGTCTAAGGCACTAGGTGATAAAGCACCTTCGCTATATTTTTTTTATGCTGCCTTGGTGATAATAAAACCAGTGTTCAATTTTTTACACCATTTTATATTTTATTTTCCATTTATTATTTCCTTCATACTTTGGCTTTTAGACAAGAACATTTTAAGATATCCTCTACTATCCTGAGTTTCAAGACGTGTGTAAGTGCATATAGTAGGGTATCAACATTCAAATGTTTGGCTTTCAGAATAGGAACTATTTTTCAGACTTATTTTTATCCTCGGATTAGTGACTTCCTTCATCTTACTAACCCTTGGGACAACGGCTCATAACTACTTATTACTAGTTCGTTTAAGAAAACTTCTAATTTTCTTGGTTTTCTTAAACTTTTCTAATCTTTTGGATGTAATTTTTCACTATCTAATCTTTTATTATCTTGTTTATGTACAAAATTTTTTTTTTACTCGGCCAAGGATCCGCGGCCGTTTGATGGATTTGCTGCATGAAATCTTCAGGGTATTTTTGTGTTGGCTTTATGGCACTTTTCTGATGTATGGAATATTTTTATACCTTCTTGTTCACTGCCAGATTTCAAGTCTCTGACTTGACGTATTTTATCAGCACTTTTAGCAGTTCAGGCTCTTTTACCTGGAGAATTTCCTGCACACAATCTCGAGACAAGTGTTTGATATACAAAAGATCATGCGTGCAATAATAAACACTTAATTTCCCTCAAAATTTTGGTTATAATGTATAACACATGTTATTTGGTATTTTACAGATGAATTGCTAATATGTGTTATATTTATACCAAACACCTTTAGATGATTGCAAAGAGTAGGGAAATTGATGTGTTAAAAATGCAATATTTTCGACTGATCAATACTCAATAATCTAGGCGGAAGTGCCAATTTATAGGCAACGGAACTAACTCGCTTGAGTACCTCAAAAGGACCTAAAATTCTGGGATAAGCTTCCCAAAACTCAACACGACATTCATAGGAAAATCCGTAGGAATACATGATCTCCCACTGCGAACTTAAGTCTGCGACCACCATGGTCGGCATAAGACCTCTGTCTGCACCGGGCTGCTCTCATCCTGACCTAAACCAACTGGATCATCTCCGAAATCTCTAAACTAGCTGGGGTCCAAAAATCCTACTCCCGCAGAGTCAGAAAAATAGAATGGCGATCGACACGACCTAACAAAAAAAACCTAAAGGTTGCAAATTGGAGTGTCTCCTGATAACTGCTATCGAAGGAGAATCCTAACAATAGAAAGTGACGATCCCCACTGCCGACAACAAAGTACGCACACAACAAGCATATCCTCCAGAGTCCGTATATCCCGCTCTCACGAACCCTCGTTCTGCAGATGGAAAAGCGGAGCTAAAGCTCAACCAGTACCCAAGGCTTCCTGAAGCTTCTGCCTACGACGGCAAGCGAACATGAGCAAGCTGTCTCCTCAGTAGAGGCGAACAAAAGCTGTACTCAGCGATCGCACAAGAACTGTAAATCTGCATAAGACTGTCTCAACAATCAAAACCCACTGCAGGAAAATGTACATTAAGCTCTGGTGGTCCATGAAAATCTGACACGACTCTCTGAACAAGTAGTTGTTGGATATAATGCCCTCAAAGTCAATTATTGGATCGTAGGCGCATGATTGCAATGATTGAAGGAGGACCTATGCCGTTAGGACAGTCTTACTCAAGATGATAGTATGCTATCTGGTTTATCTTTACCATCGTGTACATGCTTTAGGTGATATTACAGGTCACTATTACACGTTGATAGAGCCCTTAGGATTCTTGCTTGACTATCAGCAGTATGATGGCGATCATATACGTGAGAGTTGGGTAGTCTATAAGCACATCCTTAAAGTGGTCTCTAGTCGTGGGAGTTTTGAGACTGGGCATCGACACTCCATTAGTAGACTAGTGTATACAGTCGAGACCCCGACGAGGGGCGGTAGCCGGTCTCATAAGCCATTGGTGTCAGTTGGTTCACCTAAGATGTATATAGGTGCTCATTAGGTTTTGAGTATGCCGGACAGGACTCGTCGGGAACATGCTAGTTGGTATTATACCTGACGTTAGATAGCAGTTCCCTGGTGATATGTGTACAGGTTAGTTCATCGACCTGAGATTGTCATTTATCTCGTGTGAGTTCTCACTGTGCTTTGATTACTACCCTACCACGACTCAAAGGAGTCGTGCAAACAGGTTTTAGTTGGGTACAGTCCTGAGCCACATGGAGGCAGTGAGCGGATCGGCAGGGGTTTTGTCTCTCCCGGTATTGGGTGTGAGATCGCGCTGTGTCTAGGAGAGCCATTACACGAAGTCCTTGGCCAAGGCAAAGGAGATTTACTGGTAGGTATTCCAGTAGTATCTCAGGGTGTTCTGGGCTACACTCCGACACGACTTGTTCCGCTTTTGGGGGTCTGACTTTTACTATCCCCCTAGGCCCGACATGCGATGCTCATAGACGAACGGACCGGACTGTACGGATATTGTCATTGACAGGCTCAGTAGGGTGTCAGGATGAGTTCGCTCATCGACCTCCCTTTTGGTCAATACCTGGTAGCCCGTTACGTACAGCTAGTACCACTGACGTGCTAGTGGTTAAATCCACAGCCAAAGTATTGATGAGTCTTTAGAGTCCCCCACAGACAGTTTCTCAAGTTTCGGGCGAAACGTGGTAGAGGCCGTATGGTATTATGGCAGGGTTCACTCATATACGTGCAGTCGTGCACGGATCATGATCGGGCGGATCATACTAGTGGGCTTTGGTTTAAGCCGGATCCTAGTATTAGATTTGTTGGATTACTTTAGTCTCATCGCATTTGCATTCAGTCGGAATGCGGATGCAGGTATGTATATACAGGTGAGGGGCATTCTTGTGATCCGTAACGAGTTTATTTTAGATGATGCCGTTCTTTTTATTGGACAAAACATTTAGGTTAATGTTTACAAATGGTGGAAATTGTGAGTGGATTTCATCATTAGGTGCATTTATTGTGACACATGCAATCTAGTGACTCATGGTCTCTTTATTTGTGCATATGTCACATTTTGGATTGATTTAATGTGTTGAAATGATAAGAGGAGAGAGAGGGTAGCCATATTGTTAGTTATATGTATGCCCTAGAGGCCATTACTGTACATGAGATGTACATTGTAGTGGATGCTGGGACATATATAGGTAGGACTTTCTTGCTCGACATGATAGTACGCTATCTGGTTGCTCTTTATCTTAACATGTATACTTGCTGTCTCTCTATTACAGGTTGATAAAGCCCTTAGGATGTGTGCTCGACTTTCAGGACTATGATGCAGATCATACTAGTGGGGCCTGAGTAGTCAATGAGTACATCCTTCAATGTTCCTAGTCGTGGGAATATCGAGACGGGGCATCGATATTCTAGAGTAGACTAGCGTATATCTTCTCGACCCATGTGATGGGCGATGGATGATCCAATATCCATTGGTGTTTGACATCAGAGACGGTATACGGGTGCTCAGTGGAGACTGGGTAAACTGAACGGACTCGCCGAGAACTCCCAGATGGTATTATACCTTACGTCAGATGGCAGTTCTCTGGTGACACTGGTACAGCTTAGTCTGTTGACCCAAAATCGTCATAGAGTCTTGTGTGTCTCCTACTGTGCTTTGATTTACACCCTACCACGGCTCTACTGAGTCGTGCAAACAGGTGGTTTTTGGGTACAGTCCCGATTCACATGGAGGCAATGAGCGATAGGAGGGGATTCGTCTCTCCCGGTATTGGGGGTTGATGTTGCGCTATGCTCGACTGGCCATAACTGGAAATCCCTGGCCAGGGTTGCACTGATTTACTGGTAAGTGTTATCAGTAGTTTCATGCTTGTTATTGACCTTACATCGGCATGACTTATCAAGCTACTGGGTCTGACGTTTACCACCCCTAGGCGAGATATGCTACATATCAGACGAACAGACCGGACTGTGCGGTAAGTGTTACTGATTGGATTCACAGGAGTGTGAGCAGGCTTGCTCGTTGATCTTCTGATCGCTCAATACCCGGGTGGCCATTATGTTTAGCAGACCGCTTGCTGCTTGTGGGTGTTTGATATGATCATCACCTACTGCCGGCGTATTGACGAGTCTTTAGAGTCCTACACCGAGGTTTCCTGGCTCAAGCGAAACGAAATAGGAGCGCATATGAGATTTGTGCGGGACCGAGAATAATACCAGTATGTGATACTGAATTTTATTCTCGCGATTTGTATCATCGGACGGTTATATAAGATATAGCCGGGTTACCGAATCAAATGTTGATTCGATATATTGATACACTTGATATTAGTCGGTTATATGCGATATGACCGGATCATTAAATCAAGTATTGATTTAATGATATAATGTATAATTGTATATTTGATATATTACTTTACATTAACTAGTATTTGTTCACTTAAGATTAATTTTCTCACTTTATATGCACAAGTTGTATATGTGATATATGTTTGTGCACTAGTTTGTATCATGATTGTGAGAAAATTAATCAATATACAACTTGTGCATATATGCCGGATATCCCGGAGGAACGAGATGCCGCTCCAACCGATCTTGGTTGTGGAGATTTTCGATGTTTGGGGGATAGACTTCATGGGGCCGTTTCCCAACTCTTTTGGGAACTTGTACATCCTTCTAGCTGTTGATTACGTCTCTAAATGGGTCGAGGCTGTGCCCAGCCGAACTAACGACAACAAGGTTGTCGTTAGGTTCCTTAAAGAAAACATTTTCTCACGGTTTGGGCACCCCCGAGCGATCATTAGCGACAATGGAAGTCATTTCTGCAATAGGACTTTCGAGGCCTTGATGCGGAAATACTCCATTAATCATAAGCTTTCTACGCCCTACCACCCCCAAACCTGCGGGCAGGCCGAAGTTTCAAATCGGCAAATCAAGCAGATACTGGAGAAGACGGTTTCCAAGAACCGTAAGGATTGGTCTTTGAAACTCACTGATGCCCTTTGGGCATTTAGAACCGCTTATAAGACCGACCTTGGCATGTCTCCCTATCGGCTTGTGTACGGAAAAGCCTGCCACCTTCCTGTCGAAATCGAGCATCGCGCATTTTGGGCAATAAAGGAGCTGAATCTGTCTCTGGAGGACGCGGGCAGCCATCGGAAGCTGCAGCTGAACGAACTGAACGAGCTTAGGGATGAGGCTTACGACAACGCGGTTGTCGTTAAGAATCGAACGAAGGTGTTTCATGATAAACACCTTGTGCGCAAAACCTTCGTACCTGGTCAGCAGGTACTTCTTTACGACACCCGACTTCACTTCCATCCTGGAAAGCTCCGATCTCGCTGGAAAGGGCCGTATTTTGTGCGGGCTGTGTATCCGCAGGGCGCTGTGGATTTGGAAAATCCAAAGGACGGTTCACTCTTCAAAGTGAACGGACACCGATGCAAACCGTACCTTAGCGCCGAACCAACAGAGGAGCTCCTGTTCTTACAGGAGCCGGTTTACCTTGCTTGATCTTCCTCTGCCTACCTCCAAACTTCGGTTATCCAGCCAAGAACAGTGGACACTGTTCCAAATAAGTTTGGGGGTATGTACAAACCATTTTGTTTATATTTGTGTATATTCTTTTTCTTTTCTTTCAAAACAAAAACAAATAAAAATTGTGTATCGCTAACCAACAATTTTGAACCTTCAAACTACTCTCTTCATGCAATGACAGTGAGGACACTGTCCAGTTTAAGTTTGGGGGTACGCTCGGTACGCATTTCTTACCTTCGCATTCATATGTATATTTTGCATCTGCATATTAAAATCCATAAAATCCATAAAAATTTGAAAATTTTCCAAAAATATAAAAACTTTTTTGTCAAGTTAGCTTGTGGAAGAACTCTGATTCAACATTCGACGGTTTTTGTTTGATAAAATAGGAATAACTAGATCTTATGTTTGGATTTTGAAAACCTGAAAGATAACTCTCCTTTGAAGTTAACTATAGCTGATATACGTCTTTACATCACACTACACGTGTCGGGAGTTTTGGGAATTAGATGACAAGTCTTTCAGGTTCAAACTTTTAAACAGACAAATGATTTTCTGAGAATCAAATAGGTTTGTTCTGAAATAAGTAATGACAAGAATAGTTTATGAAGTAAGCGAATATGAAGGAATGTTATTGATGCCATAATAGGAGCTAAGTCTGAAAAATAACCCATCTAAAACTTGATTGGAATGATTACACACCAAACCCACTAGACACGTCTTTTATCCAAAAAAATATTTGAACTGCCGGTTATATCTCCGTTCGTATTAAATCATCTGATTTTCACGCCAAACTGTCTTTTGTTTTTGGACCTAGGTAACTTGAGTAATTAAGTCCGCTGGGGTGTTTCTACACCTAATGCCCTAAAACCAACTGGTTTGGGTGCATTGGCTCAAAGCTCGCTAAGAAGCCTAGAAAGTCCAGTTTAAAACAAAATCAAGCAAGTGTTCTCTCCGAGTTAAAATTCCTAACGGTTCTTTGTGTGAGAATAATCTTGATAAAAGACAGGCTTTTAAAAAATTTTTTAAACGGAGATATGAAGGTTTTACTCTTTGATAAAGACTATTGCACGTTCACAGTGGTGTGTATGAAATGAAAACAAGAAAAAGGTGGAGTGAAAAATACGACTTAGTTTCCTGTTAAGGAAGATAGAAATTCTAAAGTTGAAACCTTACTGCAAAACGAAACTTGAAAAATGCTTAACTCATTATAAAACTTATGTGATCCTTTTAAAATTGTTATCTGGGCTTTATTGTGCGACATGATGACTCTAATCGATCCTTCTGGAACTTAACGACACTATCCGCACTGCACGTAAAGACATATAAAATCTGTAGTTAAATAAGATGTGAGGTGTGAAAAATAAAGGTTCGATAGTCTAGACTAAGGATTATAGAATTGTTATTTTCTAAAACTAAACTTTAGGGTTTGAAACTTAGTCATTTTTTACAAACCAACTTGACCGGATTTTGTGGGTAGTATCCGCTGAAAACCCTCAGGAGACAACACTCCTCCTACTAGGGACACCTAGAGGTTTAACGGCTTGTTGCACATGCTCAGTGCAATCGCGTTCCCTGCGAAAGTGAGGTTAGGAAATTTTTTGTGAATAAATGGACTTTGCTCGGGACGAGCAAATGATAAGTTTGGGGGTATTTGTTCATATCAGATTTTTGCATTTTCATACCGCCCAATTTTTATCATATTGTATATCCGTAGATACTCTTGAGCCGTGTTTGCTAGTCAATTGCAGGATACAGGTTCTCGGTTCCGAAATAATGAAATTCATGGAAAACACGAAAAAACCCGGGTTCTTGCCGACCACAGATAAAACACGGTCTCCGTCCCTCATCCGTTTGTTACCAGATACCTGTAGGAAGACAAAATGTCAAATCGATGTCGTTTTCAGGCACAAGGCTCAATGGTAGCACAAGATCCAAGAGATCTACGCGGCGCTCGAGACAATCATGACAAAATCTTAACAAAAAGTCCACCTTTCCCTCAACAGAAATTCTGGAAAATTCGGGAAGCAATTATGAGAAAATACATATACCAGAGTGAAGCTCCCATCAGATCAGGGTCCCACCAAAAAGACCCAGACCCAAGTCATCAAAACGGCCGCGGAAGCGCGGCCAAAGGGGGGTCTTGGCCGCGCTTACGCGGCCATCTTGGCGCCAACTGTGCAGTATTTTTGGGGGCACTTTTGTCTTTTCATTTTATCCCGTATGGTTGCCCTAAACTCTCATTTTCCAGCCTATAAATACCCCAGAATTCTGTGAAGGAAAGGGGTCCATTTTCTTGTATTTTCTTTTTCTAGGATTTAGTTCACTTGTTCTTCTTCTTCTCATCTCTTCTCCATTAACCTTGTAGTGAGCTTTGTGAGGGAGGAATGATAAATAAAGAAGATCAATTTGTTACCATGCTTGTCTTACTTTTATTATAATTGTTGTAACTTTAAATTCGTTAAGTAGTTGTTGTTATTTCCTTGTTATTTCTTTCTTCTCTTTTTTCTTTATCCTTACAAACGACAATGATACTTACGCTCGATCCTCGCCAAGGTGAGGTCGCAAACAGTTAGTCGTATTCTTCTAATCTCCTTCTTTCTATCTTCCTCTTTTGTGTTGTTTTATTTTTCCGTATTATGATGTGTGAGTAGTTCATTCTTGTTAGGGTAGGATAAGGGAAGTTTGAGAGAAGGAAATCTCTCTCACTCTTTCCTTGCCCAACAGCTTAAATCGACTCCCGTTAACCCAACCACAATCCGCTCCTTACGGCACCCTATCCTACATGATAGCGGTGATTCCGTAGTGAGACCGGTTGTGGTTGGATTAACCGGAGGTTATGGCTAAGAGCCAAGAACGGACGGACAAGCACCAAAAGGAAGACTTATGCGTTGGAAAGCCTAGCTTATACTCGCAAAGTCCTTCCTAGTCGTGCTAATCCCCGTTGTTGCCGATTACCGTAACACGATATTAAGAAGGGCAACGAAAGATGTGGAGACTCCTAACTCAAACTAACCTAATCCTAACCCTAACATGCTCTCTTTAAATATCAACTCAACACTTAGATAACTACAAACAAAATCTGAACAACCGGACTTAACTCGTCGAAAAACACATAGAAAAAGATTCCCATCTCCCTGCGGACGACCCGTACTCAACCGGCTAGCTACGTGCGAAACCGTCTTGATTGCGGTATTTAGAACTAAACTTGACACGCACATATCCTAACAATCAAATGGCGCCGCTGCCGGGGAGACGGTAGTTTGTTTCTTTGTGAAATTTCGGGTTAATTTGTAAGTATAACTCTAACCGAAAAAAAAAAAAAAAAACAAAAAAAAAAAAAAGTATATACATTGTAAACAAAACCATCTTGTTATTTTTGATTAGTTTTTGTGCAAGTGTGAAGGAAAATACAAGTTTGAGTTCAGTGGCCAAGACGCTGAAAATACGGTGTTCAAGTACAGTGCCAAAGACGTGGGAAGATAGACCCACATTTCGCGGCTACACCGCGACGAAAAAAAAACGAAGCATCCGGCCTACTGTCAAAATCTGGAGCAGATACAGTGAGTAAATTCAAATTCAGAACATCCAGAAAACAAGAGGACACCCAACAGAACCCACAAAAGAAAAATTATGCATCCAATCCTCTTTTCAGCCGCGGAACCGCGGCAATAGGGCTCTTTTGCCGCGGAACCGCGGCCACTTGGGGAGTTCTCTGTGCCAAATTTTCTGGGTAAGCTCCTCTTCTCCACTCCACTCCTCTGGACTCCAATAAATTGTATTTTCTGCAGGCTTCTTTGCGCAAATTCTTCTCCCCTTTCCAATAAACTGTTCTTGTGCAGGATTCTTTGCGCCGCAAATAAAAATTGTTTGCTGTTGATATTGTTACTGTTTTGCATTCTTTAATACGGACTTAAGGGGCTTGAAACCAATCCAGATTGGGTGGGGATTTCATCACCCTTCCCAGGACCCCGGAAATCACTAAAGCATATGCATTGTCCATTGTAAATTTAAAAAAAATACTAGACTTCAGCCCTAAGGACTTCGCGCTCATTAGGAGAAGATAAACCTTGTTTAGAACCTTGCTTAACCGTATATTGTTTACGGGGTGTCTAGGAAAGTGTTAAAGGCGCAACCGCCGAAAGAGAAAGGGTTATTTAATTAAGGAACTTCGCGAAAGCGTTGGACAACCTCCCCTTATCTCTGCACTTACCTGGCCTCGTGATCAGTGTATTTTTAAGCTTGTTTCTCGACACTGTTTAACTTCGACAATCAAGTTCAGGAGCAGGTCTAGTAGACCTAGGTTACCCTAGATCTAGGTGTGATTGTGCATATCTTGTTTGTGATTGCTTAAGCCGTATTTCCGTACATACTTCTGTAAATCTCTTTCTAAAAAAAAAAAAAAAAAAAAAAAAAATTCAAAAACTTTTATAAAAACTTGCCCTTTTGTCGCCAAATCCATTTTCACCCAACACCCATCGCCTTTCTTCATTGACGTTTTCTTACCCTCACCTTCTTCGCTTTGACTATACTAAACTCGTTTAGTGTATGTCCGCTTGGACTCGGGACACTAGCGCCCGTCTAGTCCGCGTTACGTTAGTCGCGACCGACTACGCGATCGACTCCGAAGTCGATACTCCGTCCACTCCTCTTTCTCCCCTTCCTTTGCCGGCCAACTCCGACGTTGACCGGAATTCTGTTCATACATCTTCACCTTCACCTTCACCTTCACCAACCTCTTCTTCCGCGATGTCGGGATTTATTCCAAACATCTCGTTGACCACCCCTGGATTGGCTCCGCCTCCTATGGAGACCAATCTCCCACCACCTCCGCCTGTTGTAGCGCCGCAGCGAATTGCGCTCCAGGATCGTTTCTACCCAACCCGTTCTGCACTTCCAACCTGCCTTTCTCTTCCTCCGGCCAATGGGGACAACTTTGAAATTAAGCCCCATTTCATCAACATGCTTCCACGTTTTCATGGGCTTGAATCTGAAGATGCCTATATCTTCATAAACAAATTTCAAAATGTCTGTGCCATGATGAAAACGACCCAGCTGTCGGACGATGCTATACGTCTACGGGTCATTCCGTTCACTTTATGCGATCTCGCAGAAAAATGGCTGTATAGCACCGCTTCCCACTCAATCACCAGCTGGGATGAGTTTGTTAAAGCGTTTCTGAAAAAATTCTACCCAAATCATAAGACCGCAAGAATTCGAAATGAGATCAACCAATTCTCCCAGCTTCCTTCTGAACCCTTCTGGAAGTGCTTTGACCGATACAAAGACCTTCTTGTTCAGTGTCCTCACCACGGTATAGAGAAATGGCAACTCTGCCAAACCTTATACGAGGGACTGAACCCAGCAACGAAGCAGTTGCTGGAAACCATCTGTCAGGGCCACTTCCTATCCAAATCTGAACCCAGATTAATTTTCTCACTTTATATGCACTAGTTGACAAACTAGTGCACATATATGCACAAGTTGTATATAAAGTGAGAAAATTAATCAATATACAACTTGTGCATATATGCCGGATATCCCGGAGGAACGAGATGCCGCTCCAACCGATCTTGGTTGTGGAGATTTTCGATGTTTGGGGGATAGACTTCATGGGGCCGTTTCCCAACTCTTTTGGGAACTTGTACATCCTTCTAGCTGTTGATTACGTCTCTAAATGGGTCGAGGCTGTGCCCAGCCGAACTAACGACAACAAGGTTGTCGTTAGGTTCCTTAAAGAAAACATTTTCTCACGGTTTGGGCACCCCCGAGCGATCATTAGCGACAATGGAAGTCATTTCTGCAATAGGACTTTCGAGGCCTTGATGCGGAAATACTCCATTAATCATAAGCTTTCTACGCCCTACCACCCCCAAACCTGCGGGCAGGCCGAAGTTTCAAATCGGCAAATCAAGCAGATACTGGAGAAGACGGTTTCCAAGAACCGTAAGGATTGGTCTTTGAAACTCACTGATGCCCTTTGGGCATTTAGAACCGCTTATAAGACCGACCTTGGCATGTCTCCCTATCGGCTTGTGTACGGAAAAGCCTGCCACCTTCCTGTCGAAATCGAGCATCGCGCATTTTGGGCAATAAAGGAGCTGAATCTGTCTCTGGAGGACGCGGGCAGCCATCGGAAGCTGCAGCTGAACGAACTGAACGAGCTTAGGGATGAGGCTTACGACAACGCGGTTGTCGTTAAGAATCGAACGAAGGTGTTTCATGATAAACACCTTGTGCGCAAAACCTTCGTACCTGGTCAGCAGGTACTTCTTTACGACACCCGACTTCACTTCCATCCTGGAAAGCTCCGATCTCGCTGGAAAGGGCCGTATTTTGTGCGGGCTGTGTATCCGCAGGGCGCTGTGGATTTGGAAAATCCAAAGGACGGTTCACTCTTCAAAGTGAACGGACACCGATGCAAACCGTACCTTAGCGCCGAACCAACAGAGGAGCTCCTGTTCTTACAGGAGCCGGTTTACCTTGCTTGATCTTCCTCTGCCTACCTCCAAACTTCGGTTATCCAGCCAAGAACAGTGGACACTGTTCCAAATAAGTTTGGGGGTATGTACAAACCATTTTGTTTATATTTGTGTATATTCTTTTTCTTTTCTTTCAAAACAAAAACAAATAAAAATTGTGTATCGCTAACCAACAATTTTGAACCTTCAAACTACTCTCTTCATGCAATGACAGTGAGGACACTGTCCAGTTTAAGTTTGGGGGTACGCTCGGTACGCATTTCTTACCTTCGCATTCATATGTATATTTTGCATCTGCATATTAAAATCCATAAAATCCATAAAAATTTGAAAATTTTCCAAAAATATAAAAACTTTTTTGTCAAGTTAGCTTGTGGAAGAACTCTGATTCAACATTCGACGGTTTTTGTTTGATAAAATAGGAATAACTAGATCTTATGTTTGGATTTTGAAAACCTGAAAGATAACTCTCCTTTGAAGTTAACTATAGCTGATATACGTCTTTACATCACACTACACGTGTCGGGAGTTTTGGGAATTAGATGACAAGTCTTTCAGGTTCAAACTTTTAAACAGACAAATGATTTTCTGAGAATCAAATAGGTTTGTTCTGAAATAAGTAATGACAAGAATAGTTTATGAAGTAAGCGAATATGAAGGAATGTTATTGATGCCATAATAGGAGCTAAGTCTGAAAAATAACCCATCTAAAACTTGATTGGAATGATTACACACCAAACCCACTAGACACGTCTTTTATCCAAAAAAATATTTGAACTGCCGGTTATATCTCCGTTCGTATTAAATCATCTGATTTTCACGCCAAACTGTCTTTTGTTTTTGGACCTAGGTAACTTGAGTAATTAAGTCCGCTGGGGTGTTTCTACACCTAATGCCCTAAAACCAACTGGTTTGGGTGCATTGGCTCAAAGCTCGCTAAGAAGCCTAGAAAGTCCAGTTTAAAACAAAATCAAGCAAGTGTTCTCTCCGAGTTAAAATTCCTAACGGTTCTTTGTGTGAGAATAATCTTGATAAAAGACAGGCTTTTAAAAAATTTTTTAAACGGAGATATGAAGGTTTTACTCTTTGATAAAGACTATTGCACGTTCACAGTGGTGTGTATGAAATGAAAACAAGAAAAAGGTGGAGTGAAAAATACGACTTAGTTTCCTGTTAAGGAAGATAGAAATTCTAAAGTTGAAACCTTACTGCAAAACGAAACTTGAAAAATGCTTAACTCATTATAAAACTTATGTGATCCTTTTAAAATTGTTATCTGGGCTTTATTGTGCGACATGATGACTCTAATCGATCCTTCTGGAACTTAACGACACTATCCGCACTGCACGTAAAGACATATAAAATCTGTAGTTAAATAAGATGTGAGGTGTGAAAAATAAAGGTTCGATAGTCTAGACTAAGGATTATAGAATTGTTATTTTCTAAAACTAAACTTTAGGGTTTGAAACTTAGTCATTTTTTACAAACCAACTTGACCGGATTTTGTGGGTAGTATCCGCTGAAAACCCTCAGGAGACAACACTCCTCCTACTAGGGACACCTAGAGGTTTAACGGCTTGTTGCACATGCTCAGTGCAATCGCGTTCCCTGCGAAAGTGAGGTTAGGAAATTTTTTGTGAATAAATGGACTTTGCTCGGGACGAGCAAATGATAAGTTTGGGGGTATTTGTTCATATCAGATTTTTGCATTTTCATACCGCCCAATTTTTATCATATTGTATATCCGTAGATACTCTTGAGCCGTGTTTGCTAGTCAATTGCAGGATACAGGTTCTCGGTTCCGAAATAATGAAATTCATGGAAAACACGAAAAAACCCGGGTTCTTGCCGACCACAGATAAAACACGGTCTCCGTCCCTCATCCGTTTGTTACCAGATACCTGTAGGAAGACAAAATGTCAAATCGATGTCGTTTTCAGGCACAAGGCTCAATGGTAGCACAAGATCCAAGAGATCTACGCGGCGCTCGAGACAATCATGACAAAATCTTAACAAAAAGTCCACCTTTCCCTCAACAGAAATTCTGGAAAATTCGGGAAGCAATTATGAGAAAATACATATACCAGAGTGAAGCTCCCATCAGATCAGGGTCCCACCAAAAAGACCCAGACCCAAGTCATCAAAACGGCCGCGGAAGCGCGGCCAAAGGGGGGTCTTGGCCGCGCTTACGCGGCCATCTTGGCGCCAACTGTGCAGTATTTTTGGGGGCACTTTTGTCTTTTCATTTTATCCCGTATGGTTGCCCTAAACTCTCATTTTCCAGCCTATAAATACCCCAGAATTCTGTGAAGGAAAGGGGTCCATTTTCTTGTATTTTCTTTTTCTAGGATTTAGTTCACTTGTTCTTCTTCTTCTCATCTCTTCTCCATTAACCTTGTAGTGAGCTTTGTGAGGGAGGAATGATAAATAAAGAAGATCAATTTGTTACCATGCTTGTCTTACTTTTATTATAATTGTTGTAACTTTAAATTCGTTAAGTAGTTGTTGTTATTTCCTTGTTATTTCTTTCTTCTCTTTTTTCTTTATCCTTACAAACGACAATGATACTTACGCTCGATCCTCGCCAAGGTGAGGTCGCAAACAGTTAGTCGTATTCTTCTAATCTCCTTCTTTCTATCTTCCTCTTTTGTGTTGTTTTATTTTTCCGTATTATGATGTGTGAGTAGTTCATTCTTGTTAGGGTAGGATAAGGGAAGTTTGAGAGAAGGAAATCTCTCTCACTCTTTCCTTGCCCAACAGCTTAAATCGACTCCCGTTAACCCAACCACAATCCGCTCCTTACGGCACCCTATCCTACATGATAGCGGTGATTCCGTAGTGAGACCGGTTGTGGTTGGATTAACCGGAGGTTATGGCTAAGAGCCAAGAACGGACGGACAAGCACCAAAAGGAAGACTTATGCGTTGGAAAGCCTAGCTTATACTCGCAAAGTCCTTCCTAGTCGTGCTAATCCCCGTTGTTGCCGATTACCGTAACACGATATTAAGAAGGGCAACGAAAGATGTGGAGACTCCTAACTCAAACTAACCTAATCCTAACCCTAACATGCTCTCTTTAAATATCAACTCAACACTTAGATAACTACAAACAAAATCTGAACAACCGGACTTAACTCGTCGAAAAACACATAGAAAAAGATTCCCATCTCCCTGCGGACGACCCGTACTCAACCGGCTAGCTACGTGCGAAACCGTCTTGATTGCGGTATTTAGAACTAAACTTGACACGCACATATCCTAACAATCAGCGCTCTATGATGAGTACTACTGAGTTACCTGTTTCCTTTTGGGAGTTATGCACTTAAGAAACTGCATACCTATTGAATTAGGTTCGAATCAAATCAGTGCCTACCACTCCATATAAGATATGGTATGGGAAGAACCCATCTCTTAAGCAAGTTAAGATTTGGGATTGTCCGGCCTATGTCAAAAGCAAAATCCGGACAAGATCGAGGCAAGGTCAGTTCTGTAGAACTGGAAGTAGTTCCAGCTATACAAACTACAGCTGATGATTTGATAGAACCAAAGGATTCAATAGTCCCCAACGAACCTCAGCCTCTCCGTCGATCTAGCAGGGTTCCTCACCTGCCTGAGAGATACTTTGGTTTCTCGATGACAGTGGGAGCGGGGATTGCATCATGAGATGATGACCCAACTAGTTTCGAGCAGGCCATCAAGAGTAGGGACTCTGTAAGAATGGCTGGATGCTTAGCGATCTGAGATGGAATCCATGTACACCGACAAAGTATGGACTTTGAATGCTATATTTGAAGGGTTGAATCCCCATCAGGAGCAAGTACATCTTGAGAAGATTATTTGGTGTAGATGGAAAAGTTGAGACTTTCAAAGCTAGACTTGTTAAAGTTTTTCATCATCGACCAGGCGTGGATAATGATGAAACCTTTTCCAGTAGCTATGCTTAAGTCCATCCGGATCCTACTTAACATTGCTACATACCATGACTACGATATCTGGTGGTTGGGTGTCATGACTATTTTTCTAAATACTGATTTAGAAGAGAACGTCTATAAGTACACAGCCAGAGGGTTTCGTAAACAGTGGGAGCAGCGGAAAAGTGTGCAAGTTGCTTTACAGAATAAAGCAGGCATCGCGGAGTTGGACCGTCTGTTTTGATGTGGTAGTCGAAGAGTTTGACTTCATCAAAATGGTAGATGAACCTTGTATATACAAAAAGGTAGTAGAGAGTAAGGTGGTCATCCTCGTATTGTACGTGGACAACATACTCTTGATAGGAAAAGAGTTTCCTATGCTGCGCACAGTCAATCTCCTCTTATCATAAGGATTCTCCATATAGGATCTATGTGATACCTCCTAAATCCTAGATTTTATATCTATGAGATTGATCTAAATGGATATTAGGATTCTCACTAGGTGTAGTGAGATGGTATCAATCGATCCTGGGGAGAATCACTGGAAAAGTTCCAGGGTAATAAGGACGACTGAATGTCAGTTGCAGGCATTGTCTTTACCCTAAGTGGAGGGACGGTATGTTGGAAGAGTTCTAAGCTAGATACCGTGGCAAACTAGACGATAAAGGCTGGTGACATCGCTATCAAAGATACTACCAAAGAGGTAGTTTGGGTGTATATTAGTTCATGAGATGAACTAGGTTCCTACGATTGTGTGACAATGGAAGTGTGGCTTTGGCCAAGGAACCCCGGTCCCATCAGTGACCCAGACATATTCTGAGGCAGCATCACCTGATCATGGAGATAGTTGATCTCCAGCGTGATCGAGGTTAGGAGAGTAGACTCAGAGGACAACACGGCGGATCCACTCACAAAGGCTTTTTCCCAGAGAGAGACTTCTAAGGGATGGTTGAGTATGAGATACTGCAACCACTGCTACAGATGGCCCTAGTGCAAGTGGGAGATTGTTAGTTATATGTATGCCCTAGAGGCCATTACTGTACATGAGATGTACATTGTAGTGGATGCTGGGACATATATAGGTAGGACTTTCTTGCTCGACATGATAGTACGCTATCTGGTTGCTCTTTATCTTAACATGTATACTTGCTGTCTCTCTATTACATGTTGATAAAGCCCTTAGGATGTGTGCTCGAATTTCAGGACTATGATGCAGATCATACTAGTGGGGCCTGGGTAGTCAATGAGTACATCCTTCAATGTTCCTAGTCGTGGGAATATCGAGACGGGGCATCGATATTCCAGAGTAGACTAGCGTATATCTTCTCGACCCATGTGATGGGCGATGGATGATCCCATATCCATTGGTATTTGACATCAGAGACGGTATGCGGGTGCTCAGTGGAGACTGGGTACATTGAACGGACTCGCCGAGAACTCATAGATGGTATTATACCTTACGTCAGATGGCAGTTCTCTGGTGACACCGGTACAGCTTAGTCTGTTGACTCGAGATCGTCATAGAGTCTTGTGTGTCTCCAACTATTCTTTGATTTCCACCCTACCACGGCTTTACTGAGTCGTCCAAACAGGTAGTTTTTGGGTATAGTCCCGATTCACATGGAGGCAATGAGCGATAGGAGGGGATTCGTCTCTCCCGGTATTGGGGGTTGATGTTGCGCTATGCTCGACTGGCCATAACTGGAAATCCCTGGCCAGGGTTGCACTGATTTACTGGTAAGTGTTATCAGTAGTTTTATGCTTGTTATGGATCTTACATCGGCATGACTTATCAAGCTACTGGGGTCTGACGTTTACCACCCCTAGGCGAGATATGCGACATATCAGACGAACAGACCGGACTGTGCGGTAAGTGTTACTGATTAGATTCATAGGAGTGTGAGTAGGCTTGCTCGTTGATCTTCTGATCGCTCAATACCCGGGTGGCCGTTACGTTTAGCAGACCGCTTGCGGCTTGTGGGTGTTTGATATGATCATCACCTACTGCCGGCGTATTGACGAGTCTTTAGAGTCCTACATAGAGGTTTCCTGGCTCAAGAGAAATGAAATAGGAGCGCATATGAGATATATGCGGAACCGAGAATAATACCAGTATGTGATACTGAATTCTATTCTCGCGATTTGTATCATCGGACGGTTATATAAGATATAGCCGGGTTACCGAATCAAATGTTGATTCGATATATTGATACACTTGATATTAGTCGGTTATATGCGATATGACCGGATCATTAAATCAAGTATTGATTTAATGATATAATATATAATTGTATATTTGATATATTACTTTAAATTAACTAGTATTTGTTCACTTAAGATTAATTTTCTTACTTTATGTGCACAAGTTGTATATGTGATATATGTTTGTGCACTAGTTTGTATCATGATTGATGATACATGCAAACTTGGGTGTGTGTATGACTTGCACTATATTTAGGTTAATGGTAAAGGTTTTTAATTATTTAGTAATTCAAAAATGGTGGTTATTTTTGAATTTGCTTGAAGCTTCATGAAGCTTTCAAGCATCTTTGACAAAGTCCACCATTTTTGTTTTGCATGAGATTTTTTCTAACCTAACCATTAACCTAAACTCTAGTTTTGTCTTTACAAGGTTAGCTCACCTATGGTTGCAATATGATAGACTTCACTTGATTATTCTTTTCATATAATTCTTTTCTTTTTCTTCTTCATCTTCTTCAAGTGAAGAAAGCTTGCTAGAAAATTTTCAAGTGAAGAAAAAGAATGAGAAATCCAAATCTAAAGTGAACCCACTTCCTATTTCTTCATCCTCTACCACTTGCCATGTAGTATAGGGTGTTCTCTTCACAAAGTCCATGACCAAGTGAAGATGGAGCTTGAGCTTGAGTCTCCTCGACGTAGATCATCTTCGGCCTCGAAGTCAACGACCTAGCCCGCTCATTTCTCCGAAGAAACCATCGCTAGAGTCCGGGATCCCGATGATCGCAGCGAAGGAACGTCAACACGGAGCTTTAGAAGTGAAGGACCAGATCTACAAAGGTTGTAATCCCTTTCACTTGTAGTTAAAATGTTTAACTTGCTTTTAGTTTCGCCTAATCTCTAGTAACGATCTTGCATAGGGTTGTTCGGCACATTAAAAAATTTGATTTTAGCATGGTAGATCCCTTGTAGAACCTTGTTAGTGTGCCTACGAACCCTACACATATGGCATGGGTTTGCTCTTGTGTTTTTGATGACTCTAGCTCTCATTATCATTCCAACACATTAAGAAAAGAAAAGCCTCTTCTCTTTTCCTTCTTCTTCTTGCTTACAACATCCACCATGGCATCATTTCCTACCTCCACTCTAACCATCTCATGTGTTGAGAATCCTAGAGTGTCAAGAGATAAAGTTATCACATACATTCTCTACTTCACCTTGGACACGTCGGCTAGCAAACTTCGTCTCTGGGCTGGTACACCGGTATGTGTCCTCCACTGTTCCGGAACTCCCAAAGTCTCTGGAAGACGTGCCTCGTCAACTGGGGATGCATCCACTGGTGCTATGTAAGTGACGGAATGCTGTGTACTGACCATAAGGAACAACTGGGTAACATGGGCGACAACCTTCTGTCGCTGCGCTCGAATGGCCTCAACCAATGAACTCATCGTCTGGCGCATGTCCTGCATATCTGCCATAAGCCTAGCAAGATGATCTTTCGAAGGCGGATCCATCTGCTCCTGTGCAACGAGCGTGCCATCCTGGTCAGTTCTCATCCCACCCAAGTCAACTTTGACCTCGGCCCTCGCTGCATCACTCTGAGTCCCCATAGTCATCGGCGTCAAAGGTTATAAATGGAAATAAGATTAGATAAGAACACGAATATCGAATCACAAGGATATGAATCATCAAGGAAGGAATTTCAAGCAATTCGTACTTAGGTCACATTAAGCAGAGTACCGCATCATGAGTATGCCGCGGACATACACACACTATGTTACTCTGCTTAAACTACCTACTCCATCATACCAAGGTCATCCTACACTCCGAAAGGTAAAACCTAGCGCTCTGATACCAACTTTTTCACGACCCTAAATTGGCACGTGACGGCCCTTAAACTACGCAACGTCTATAGGTGTAACGAAGTTTAAGTAAGCCGAAAACCCAGCAATCTAAACCATCAAAAGTAGTAAGAAATAAGAACATTGTTAAAACTTTTGAAAATTTCGAGTACAAATTCTTTAAAGTCAAATTTTAGTTTCTTAAAAATTTTTGCAGCACCTCCTTTGTAAAAACTAACCCCAAAACTGGGTACAACATAAATATAAAGTAAAGTATCCCCAACGGGAGTAAATCTGTTAGTGTATATGCCCTAGGGGCCATTATTGTATCATACTAGTTTGTATATTACTTAATGGAAGCTTGGAATATTCACAGTTATATAACAGTCTTGCTAAACATGGTAGTATGCTACTTGGTTTTATCTATCTTAATATGTATGTTCGTATTGATAAAGCCCTTAGGATCTTGCTTGGCTACCAGCGTTGTGATGGCAGTCACACTAGTGGGGGCTGGGTAGTCTTCAAGCACATCCTTTTCCAGGTCCCTAGTCGTAGGATTATCGAGATAGGGCATCGATACTCCGGAGTAGACTAGTGTGTATGCTTCTCATCCCAGTTGGGGAGATGGTCTGTCCCGCAGCCATCAGTACGTCGTACTGGAGATAGTATACAGGTGCTCATTGGGTTACGGGTACACCGGACAGGACTCGCAGGGAACTGTTGGTTGGTATTATACCCGTTGTCAGTTAACAGTTCCCAGGTGACATGAGTACAGCATAGTCCGCAGACTTGACACTGCTACTTCGCCTCGAGCGTGTACCACTGTTCTTAGATTGCTACCCTACCACGGCTCAAAGGAGTCGTGCAAACAGGTAGCAGTTGGGTGCAGTCCCGAGCACTTGGAGGCAGTGGCGGTTAGACAGTATTCGTCTCTCCCGGTATTGGGAGTTGATATCGCGCTGTGTCAGAGAGCCATTACGCAAAGTCCTGGCCAAGGCAAGCGAGATTTACTGGTAGGTTCCAGTTGTTTCTCAGGGTGTAATGGGCTACGCTCCGACACGACTTATACCGCTATTAGGGGACTGACGCTTGCCGCCCCCTAGGCCCGATATGCAATAGTCTTAGACGAACAGACCAGACTATATGGAGATTGTTACATCAGGCTCGGTAGGAGTTCGGATGGGTTTCCTCATCGGCCTTCTTATCGACATCTACCTGGGGACCGTTACGTACAGCTAGTGCCGCTTGCGGTCTATGATTAAACCCACTGCCAGCGTAGTAGTCGAGTCTTTAGAGTACCACACAGAGAGTTTCCCTGCTCCAGACGAAACGATATAGAGGTCGTATGGTTTTACGACAAGGGTTCGGACGCATACGTGTGTTTACGCACGTACGGCATTCGGACAGTTTTTACTAGCCGGCTTTGGTTTAAGCCAGATTCTAGTATCGGGTTATTGGATTTATACAGTCTAAAGTTTTTCCGTGTTTTCACGGATAGGAGGGGCGTTCTCGTAATTTCGCGAGAAGCTTCTAGAAGGATGGTGACTTGGGGGTTTAGGTGGCATAAGCATTAAATGAGATTAGTGACTCATTTGTGTGATTCATCCATGTCATTAATGCATCATAAATGGTTAATGACTCATATAGATGAATCACTCATATGAATTAAATGAAACATGGTTGTTAAATCATTTATTTATTTATTTGATAAAACATAATGCTTCATATATATTCAAATGAGATCATTATCTCTTCTCATTCTCATGCTCACCTTCTCTCTCCTCAAGCTCTCTCTTCAAACCCTAATCCTCCCCTCTCATGTGTTGAGATCAAGGATTAGATAGACTAATTAATCCATAACCTTACTCTATATCACCTAGGTGCCTTTGATTACCAACTAAAGAAACCTAGTTACCTCAAGTTTAGAGGTGAAGCTTGGATTAGAAGCTCTCGGGTGGATCGTCTATTATATAGAGGAGGCCGAGGAGGAGGTGGATAACGTAAAGAAGAAGGACTAGGTTCACTAGGTATAATCTCTTTTCATAGTAGTTAAGAACTCCTATGCTTGTGTTGGTTATAGTTTAGCAAAGATTCTTCGGTTAGTCGATGTTAACTCAAAGAACAAGATCGTTTTTCATATTTCCGTCTCCCCGGAACTCGTGGGGTGTTGTACATCGACTTACAGTGGTATCGGAGCCTCGCTAAACAATAATTAACTCATTAGCAAAGTCGTATGAATTTCGAACGCAAATCGAACCGGAAAAAACATCGATATCACTAAGTTTCTGTCGATTTTAAAATGAGGTCTAAAAATTTTTCAGGCATCTGCAGTATAACCTACAGAGAAAGATAAGAACACTGAAAAAATTGGGTTCATGAATCGGCCAAAGAGCCGCGGAACCGCGGCCGATCCTACCGATCCGCCGCGGATCCGCGGCCGAGTTGGAGCCGATTCAGCCCAAGTTTTTCCAGTGGCTCTTCTGTGATATTTTTATATTTTCTGGAATGTTTATTTTCTGCTCAAGTCTCAGGTGCACAGAGAAGTTTTGGAGTAGAATCTGATATGTTTGCTCGATCGAAATTATACGATGTTTGCTAATTTGATTATATCTGTGATTGTATAATGTGTTCGTAAACCTCCCCTAACTGCTAGTATGTCGGTTGGCAGGGGGTTGCACATTTCTGTAATGGATTTTTACTGTTTGTGATTATGAACTGTATTGGATTGTTGTGATGATTAGCCGGGGTTTTGTGATGGGTTATTATTTTAATTCATTCAATGTAATTGTAATATGTTGTAATATTATTTTTCGGGGCGCATCCAGGTTGCGGTTGTAGCCACCGTTGTATTATTTCATTTTACTGTTTTTGCTCCTAGGACAGACCCAAGGTGGGGTGCACAAACTACCGGGTACTTTGAAGTGTTTAGTGGCCTACTCACGTTGTTGAGGGAGACCGCTTCACTTCGGGTACTTGGCGGGTAGTTTGGCGTACCCGTAGGGGTCTAGGGTGGGGTAATGGCTATTCATCACAACTGTGTAATCCGTCTTTCGTTGCAGGCTCGAAAGAAATGCGGATTGCTTGCATATCCAATAATGTTCATCTGTGAACTGGAATGACTATTATTGCGTCTGACGAATTTACAATATCTATATATGATAGCTATTTAGACGTCACTTATGTTTTACACCCGCACTAGCCCAGCCCCCGCTCTGCCGTTAGTTAAGTAACCTAATGGGTGATGACGGGACCCAGTGGCGAATGCGGATGGCATAAGAGGACGTTGTATTTTCGTTGTTTTCTGCAATGATAGGTTAATGATGGGACGCATTATTAGTAATGCAAAGAAAATAAACCAAAGTTGAATCGTTGGAACAGTTTAAAAGAAACCACTCGGTTATTTTTAAAACAGAAGATATTTTTAATTGCGGAGCTTTAACCACTCCTTTTAAAAGCTATCAGGTTCCTTCGGTCATATCAAGTTCACTACGTTCACGGTTTCGCCAAAACCATTCGTAGCCCTCCGTCATTTCATTTGGGTATTCAGTAGTATTCAAGCTATGTATTTTGACCTAACGCCAAGGCATAGTGTTTGGTAGCTGCTGAGTATTCATTTGTTGCATAGATAGATGAGTTAGTTTGGGACAGTCGTATTATCATTTTGGCCGAACGTCAAGGATATGTACGGATTGGGTCAAATTAACAAGATAATGATGGATAGAACTTGACATGTGATTTATGACATTTTGACCTAACGCCAAGGTCATAAGAGCATGGGGCAAAAATTTATATCAGGAATTTCTAAAGAAACTTAAATTTGCAAAGAGATGCATACCATTTAGAGTTTGATGAATGTTGGTAGGATTCCTTCAACATTATTATATGATGATATTTGGATCCCGATCCTACTGTGAGTATATGCTACTCATCAGGAGATTCGTCACTTAACGATCAATGCTATAAACTAAGTAGGTGTCGAGAAAGGAGTCAGCGGGGCTACGCCCCCAGAGAAAAGAGGTTATTTAATTAAGGAACTTTGCGAAAGCGTTGGAAAACCACCCTCGAAGTTCCGACACCGGCCTGGTCGAACGGTTAAGTAAGTATTGTACGGTGAGAATAGTCCTGGCTAGTTCTTCCTTTTTAGTTTGAGGAGGGATTCGAAAAACAGTGGGAGCCATCCAGTTTAGATAAATTAAAAACCACTCTAAACTTGCAAGAGCATCATACTAAAGTGTTTCTTCTCTTTCTCCTACTTGCAGCAACCCTGAAAATGACTGGACTTAAGTTACTTTTAGAGAAAAATATATACTGACAGGGCCAAACTATAAAGATTGGCTGCGGAATGTCAAAATGGCTTTGACCTATGACAAATTGGGGTACGGCCTCACCGCTAAGGCACTTGCAGTCCCAGGTCCCAAATCCAGTAATGCGGATAATGAAATCCGCAAAACCTGGGAGTATGATTGCGCGAAGGCCAAGTGTATCGTGCTTGCCTCGATGAACAATGAACATCAGAGGAGGCACGAGGATATGGAACTAGATGCTATATTTCTCCATACAAAGGAACTTTATGGAGAGCAGTCTCGTATAGCAAGATACGAGACCTCAAAGAACTTGTTTCGAGTGAGGTTGGCCGTCGGATCATCGGTAGGAGAACATGTCCTAAAGTTGATTGGCTATATTGAAGAGCTCGCAGACCTTGGGACGACTTTGGATAATGAGCTCTATACAGACCTGATTCTCTAGTCCCTTCCTTCCACCTACACCCAGTTTATTCTGAATTTCAATATTCAAAGAAAAGAAGTTGAACTTCCTGAACTCCTTAACATGTTGAGGAGTGCAGAGGGCACCTTGCAGAAGGCAAGGGAAACACCCGCTATGTTTGTTAGCGGAGCTTCTTCTTCCGGGTTCAAGGCTAGGGCCAAAGGAAGGAAGAAGAAGGCCGCCACCAAACCTAGAGGAGGTGTTAGTAAGGTGGGAGCGAAGGGAAAGAAAAAGTTTGCGGTACCAGTAGTGGCCCAGGATGAGTGCTTCCATTGTCATAGGAAAGGGCACCGGAAGAAAGATTGCAAGGAGTGGAACGCCAAGAACCAGGGACCGAAGCAAGCTGTGGCTTTGACTTCAGGTGTATTTGTAATTAAGACTTGTTTGTCAATCAACTCTACTTTCTGGGTGTTGGATACCGGATCAGGATCTCATATATGCAATTCATTGCAGGCACGGAAAAACCGTAGAGTGCTGAAGGATGGTGATATGACCATGATGGTTGCTAACGGAGCTAGCGTGGGAGCTGTGTCCGTAAGGGATTATCACCTGGGATTGACGAGTGGACATATTTTGGTTTTACATAACTGTTTTTGTGTACCTAGTTTAACGTGTAATATCATATCAGTTTCCTTGTTATCAAATAAAGGTTATGATTTCACGTTTGTAAGCGATGTTGTTAACATCCACCTTAATCATAGTTTGATTGGGTCCGGTACACTGGATACGGTATATATGTCTTAAACCAACTCCAGATTTCAATGTCCAGAACACACTAAAAAGAAAGTCTCCAGATTTAAATAAGGCTTTCTTATAGCATTGTAGACTAGGTCACATCAATGAGACAAGATTAACTAAGTTACATAGAGAAGGATATTTGGACTCGTTCGAATATCAAACTTATGCCACTTGTCAATCATGTCTCAAAGGAAAAATGACAAAGACTCCATTCACTGGACATGGAGTAAGAGCGAACGAGCTCTTAGGACTCATACACAGCGATGTATGTGGTCCAATGTCTACACATGCAAGGGGTGGTTTTTCCTATTTCATTACTTTTACGGATGATTACTCAAGGTACGGATTCATTTATCTGATGAAACATAAATCCGAGGCTTTTGGGAAATTCCAAGAGTATAAGGATGAAGTAGAAAACCAAACCGGCAAAAGTATCAAGACACTGAGATCTGATCGAGGTGGTGAATACTTAAGTGCCGAGTTCCTAGGTTACCTAAAAGAAAAAGGAATTCTCTCTCAGCTTACTCCTCCATACACTCCACAGAATAACGGTATATCGGAGAGACGGAATCGAACCCTATTGGATATGGTACGTTCCATGATGAGTAATGCTGAGTTACCGCGATCTTTCTGGGGTTATGCGCTAGAATCAGCGGCATATCTTTTGAACATAGTTCCTACCAAGACTGTGCCTACCACACCATATCAGATGTGGAGTGGGAAGAAACCCTATCTTCAGTATCTGAAGATATGGGGATGTCCAGCTTTTGTTAAAAAGCAGCATGTGGACAAGCTCGAGGCACGATCAGTAAAGTGTAAGTTTGTGGGATATCCAAAGAACTCCAGGGGGTATCTATTCTATTACGCAGAGGAGCAAAAGGTATTTGTTTCTCGTAATGTCCATTTTCTAGAACATCGGTTTTTAGAAAAGGAAACAAGTGGGAGCGAAATAGAACTGGAAGAAATTCCAGAACCACAAACTACTACTGAAAGTTTGGTAGAACCAGTAGTTCAAGAAGAACAGGACATTCCCGCACCCCTCCGCAGGAGTAGTAGGCCGTCTCATCCGCCTGAGAGATACTACGGTTTTCTCATAGATGGGGATAGAGAGGATTGCGTCATAGATGATGATGAACCTACTAGCTTCCAGCAGGCCATCCAGAGCGGCGACTCGGTACGATGGCTAGATGCAATGCGGACCGAGATGGAGTCCATGTACACCAACAAAGTATGGACTTTGGACTTTCCTCCAGATGGGGTAAAACCCATAGGATGCAAATGGATCTTCAAGAAAAAGATTGGTGTAGATGGACAGGTGGAAACCTATAAGGCTAGACTTGTTGCAAAGGGTTTTCGTCAAAGACCTTGTTTTGACTATGATGAAACTTTTTCTCCAGTGGCTATGCTCAAATCCATTCGGATCCTTCTTGCTATTGCTGCCTTCCATGATTATGAAATTTGGCAGATGGACGTAAAGACGGCTTTTCTAAATGGTAATTTAGAAGAGTGCGTCTATATGGATCAGCCAGAAGGTTTCAATCAGAGTGGGAGCAACGGGAAAGTATGCAAGTTGCTTAAGTCCATTTATGGACTAAAGCAGGCATCGCGGAGTTGGAACATCTGTTTTGATGAAACAGTCAAAGAATATGACTTTATCAAAAATCCAGATGAACCATGTATATATAGTAAAGTTGTAGCACGAACCGTCGTATTCCTCGTCTTGTACGTGGATGACATTCTATTGATAGGAAATGACATTCCTATGCTACAATCTGTCAAAGGATTCTTGTCACACAGGTTCTCCATGAAAGACCTGGGTGACGCCTCTTACATTCTGGGGATCCGGATCTATCGTGATAGATCCAAGAGGATATTGGGACTTTCGCAGTCCAGGTATATCAACACTATACTGAAAAGATTCAGTATGGAAGATTCTAAGCGCGGTAATCTACCGGCTTGTTACGGAATCACCCTATCCAAAGAGATGTCTCCCAAGACTGATTTGGAAAGGGAACGCATGTCTATTATACCCTACGCTTCTGCGGTAGGCTCTATAATATATGCGATGTTATACACCAGACCAGATATAGCTTACGCACTCAGCGTGGTAAGCCGGTATCGGTCAGACCCAGGGGAGAATCACTGGATAATGGTAAAGAACATTCTCAAGTACTTGAGAAGGACTAAGGAGATGTTATTGGTTTACGGCGGAAAAGACCTCAAGATGGAGGCCTTTGCTGATTCCGGCTTCCAGAGTGATAAGGACGATTCCAAGTCCATGTCTGGTTATGTCTTTACCCTCAATGGAGGGGCGGTGTGCTGGAAGAGTTCCAAGAAGGACACCGTTGCTGACTCGACTATGGAAGCGGAGTATATTGCTGCTTGCGATGCCGCAAAAGAAGCGGTCTGGATGAAGAAGTTCCTAACAGAACTTCATGTGGTTTCTACCACAGTTGATCCAATACCTCTGTATTGCGACAACAACGGAGCTATAGCTTTAGCGAAGGAACCAAGGTCCCATCAGAAGTCCAGACATATCTTAAGGCGGTATCACCAGATCAGGGAGATCATAGATCGCCGGAAGATCGAGGTCCGGAGAGTTGCTACTGAAGAGAACATTGCTGATCCATTCACAAAGGCCCTACCTCAGATTCAGTTCGAGAGGCTACTCGAGATCATCGGTCTTCGATATGCCAGTACATGGCCCTAGTGCAAGTGGGAGATTCTTAGTGTATATGCCCTAGGGGCCATTATTGTATCATACTAGTTTGTATATTACTTAATAGAAGCTTGGGATATTCACAGTTATATAACAGTCTTGCTAAACATGGTAGTATGCTACTTGGTTTTATCTATCTTAATATGTATGTTCGTAATGATAGAGCCCTTAGGATCTTGCTTGACTACCAGCGTTGTGATGGCAGTCACACTAGTGGGGGCTGGGTAGTCTACAAGCACATCCTTTTCCAGGTCCCTAGTCGTAGGATTATCGAGACAGGGCATCGATACTCCAGAGTAGACTAGTGTGTACGCTTCTTATCCCAGTTGGGGAGATGGTCTGTCCTACAGCCATCAGTACGTCGTACTGGAGATAGTATACAGGTGCTCGTTGGGTTACGGGTACATCGGACAGGACTCGCACGGAACTGTTGGTTGGTATTATACCCGTCGTCAGTTAACAGTTCCCAGGTGACATGAGTACAGCATAGTCCGCAGAATTGACACTGCTACTTCGCCTCGAGTGTGTCCCACTGTTCTTAGATTGCTACCCTACCTCGGCTCAAAGGAGTCGTGCAAACAGGTAGCAGTTGGGTGCAGTCCCGATCACTTGGAGGCAGTGGCGGTTAGACAGTATTCGTCTCTCCCGGTATTGGGAGTTGATATCGCGCTGTGTCAAAGAGCCATTACGCAAAGTCCCTGGCTAGGGCAAGCGGGATTTACTGGTAGGTTCCGGTTGTTTTTCAGGGTGTAATGGGCTACGCTCCGACACGACTTATACCGCTATTAGGGGACTGACGCTTGTCGCCCCCTAGGCCCGATATGCGATAGTCTTAGACGAACAGACCGGACTGTACGGAGATTGTCACATCAGGCGCAGTAAGAGTTCGGATGGGTTTCCTCATCGGCCTTCTTATCGACATCTATATAGGGACCATTACGTACAGCTAGTGCCGCTTGCGGTCTGTGGTTAAACCCACTGCCAGCGTAGTAGTCGAGTCTTTAGAGTCCCACACAGAGAGTTTCCCTGCTCCAGGCGAAACGATATAGAGGTCGACAAGGGTTCGGACGCATACGTGTGTTTACGCACGTACGACATTCGGACAGTTTTTACTAGCCGGCTTTGGTTTAAGCCAGATTCTAGTATCGGGTTATTGAATTTATACAGTCTAAAGTTTTTCCGTGTTTTCACGGATATGAGGGGCGTTCTCGTAATTTCGCGAGAAGCTTCTAGAAGGATGGTGACTTTGGGGTTTAGGTGGCATAAGCATTAAATGAGATTAGTGACTCATTTGTGTGATTCATCCATGTCATTAATGCATCATAAATGGTTAATGACTCATATAGATGAATCACTCATATGAATTAAATGAAGCATGGTTGTTAAATCATTTATTTATTTATTTGATAAAACATGATGCTTCATATATATTCAAATGAGATCATTATCTCTTCTCATTCTCATGCTCACCTTCTCTCTCCTCAAGCTCTCTCTCTTCAGACCGTAATCCTCCCCTCTCATGTGTTGAGATCAAGGATTAGATAGACTAATTAATCCATAACCTTACTCTATATCACCTAAGTGCCTTTGATTAGCAACTAAAGAAACCTAGTTACCGCAAGTTTAGAGGTGAAGCTTGGATTAGAAGCTCTCGGGTGGATCGTCTGTTACATAGAGGAGGCCAAGGAGGAGGTGGATAACGTAAAGAAGAAGGACTAGGTTCACTAGGTATAATCTCTTTTCATAGTAGTTAAGAACTCCTATGCTTGTGTTAGTTATAGTTTAGCAAAGATTCTTCGGTTAGTCGATGTTAACTCAAAGAACAAGATCGTTTTTTATATTTCCGCCTCCCCGCAACTCGTGGGGTGTTGTACATCGACTTACAAAATCCATGCCCAACGGCGGAAAACAACTACCACAACAGATATACGACGCCGTAGCGAAGAAATAAAAGGCGATAGAAGTAAAACTGCATAAAAGACCTCCAAGTCACAAAATAATATACAATATCGTTCTCACATCAAGTCTCTAAGTCATACAAGATAATGGTAGATGGAGAGTACAGGATACAACGAATATACAATAAACATGAACGGATAACCACAAAACCCACCTAAAGCAAAACTGCACACTGTGAGCCGAAGCAGTATCCGCAGCAAAATATACTATGATAGATGATAATAGCCCTGCCTCTGACTACTGTGGGGATCACCTGCAAAACACTGTGGCACAACGGGGGTGAGTTGCCAACTCATGAATAGTAAATAACATATGCAGGTAATCGCAAGTATGCACGTACAGCGCGAATCTATCATAAGCAACTAATAGCAATAAAAGTCATATGTGTGCAATAGTCATGAAAGGTACACTAGCAGGTATCACTAATATATGAAGCAGTAATATGACAATATGTATGCAACAGTCATGTAATGTACCCCATCAGGTACAACTAATACATGAGACAATGATATGACAATGTATATATGCAACAGTCATGAAAGGTACTCTAATAAGTACAACTAATACATGAAGCAGTGCATAAACAATAAATGTGGAGTATGGAATGAAACATGTTATTTCCACGGAATCTTGACATCGTGGTAGGACCAAAGTCCATCAAGACAATCCAAATCCTAATTCCTCAAATCGGCCCCCAAATTGGCTCTCATATCATGTAAGTCTCACAAATCCTGAATGTACAATATCAAGTAAATCCCATATATCATGTATCCAATCTCAAATGAATCTCCTATATCCTGAATCCAAGATCAAGTGAATCTTATATATCCTAAGTATATTTGCATGAATAATTATGATGAAGTATATGAATTTATATGTATACATATATATTAGCGTCTCATCCACTAATATATATATATATATATGCATATATAACAGCGTCCCATTCCACTGTTATATATACTTAGGAGTAAAAATATCATGAAAACCTGCGCCAAGCATCGACACATAAAAGTTGATCTATCAGGTGCTGTCACTACGACTGGCACCCTGATAGGTACGTATCATACGCTATCTGAAAACCCGAGTGCCCATCTTCGACCCTCGTCCTTTGACGTATCTATACATACATGGCTCCCGTCGGTATCCCCACGATAACCGCCGAGTCATAGGTAATGTCACCGATAGGTATGGTTCCCCCACTAACTCATCGTATGCTCCACGACTCTTGCCCTGGGGTACCTCCGGGCCCCACCATGTACCCGCACATGGCCCCCTCCTTTCCTCGCGTGGGGTATTTATATATCAGAATCGATAAATCTCATGGTGGATGCTGAAATATCATATCAAGAGAAACCGGGTTTTTCAAATAATGCATAATTTCATGAAACTACCATGGTCCTCAAATCCAGAAAACATCATAAAAAATCCATATCTCAATGCGAAAATCCATGAATATAATATATGCAACATAAAACTGCAATGTGAGCATATAAAGGAAAAGGCGCTATTTAACCGTAACAAGTTAAAATATATATATATATATGCGGTTCCTAATTTCTCCAAGTCTATATAATATCAAATAAAGGTAAACATGTAGCTATAACCAGATATGTGTGTAAACATGAATGTATAGCAAGGTATATGTATCTACCTATCGGTAATGATATAATATACCTTTCGGGCATAAGTGAAGTATGTATGCAAGATATACATGTAGCTATGTCATTATGTGTGTATGTACCTATCGTCAATGGTACAATACTCTATAGGTATACAGGTAACTAGTATGTAAGCATGTTAAGGCATATGTGTAAGTATGTAGGTATACAGGTATGCTATATGTCATATGCATAAAGAAATATGAATCAATGTCTCAATGTCCCTAACCAAACAATATCATATAGGTATGTGTATTGTGCGTGTCATGGCAATTATTGACGGTGTGTGTGGCATACAGTCAGTGCTCATGCAACATGAGCCATCAATAATAGTGCAGTGTCCTAAGGGTACAAATCCAAGCACAACAAATAACTAAGCAATAAGGTGTATGCGCAACTCTATATATGAAATAGAATATGCGATAATTCATAACATCTCTAGCCCAGACGCATAATGCCATGCGGGCGATTCGCCTATAGATGTTAAATCTACTCACCAACGCTCCTGGCTAAGTAAAGCCTACCACTCGCTTTCCCCTGTTCGCAGCGCCCGAATTCCCTGCCTGCGAACCTATAACATAAAACAATATAACAGGTATATATTAGCAATAGACCCAAAACACGTACAAACTACGCTGACCAATGCGACAACACAAAACTTACTCTCAAGTGTTCGTATTGTGGCTAATGTGCGTAGCGACACTACGAAACCAATTTAAGAGTAAAAGCTATATAAAGACACGAACGATATCGGCACGACCCTAACTAGGAACGCAAAGCGACACAACTACCAAACCTAGACCCTGATCGTACCGATCGCACATTCACAACACAAGATATAGCGTGGAATCAATATAATTAACGTCGCAACGTCAAAAGAAACCTATGCCTAAAACTTACCGAAATCTAGTAAGCAGCATATATCATTTTATCACAAAACTATAACTTTTTACCAAACTAGAATTTACAAACCTCACTACTTAATAAGATTAAACCATTCAAATCAATACTATAATAGCCAGCTAGCCACCGTTGGATGTAGCGGATTTGAATGTTGGTGGATAAAGTCCCCGTGAATGTGGCACGAGTGGCACTGCTTCGCGTATTCGAGACAGTCTTGGATCATCATGGGCCAATAATAACCCATCCTTTTGATCTTCAGCTTCATCTTTGGCCCGGCTTGATGAGAACCGCAGAGTCCGTTGTGAGTTTCTTGGATGACTCTCCTTGCCTCTTCAGGTCCCAGGCATCTTAGCCACAGAGAATTAAATGACCTCTTATACAGAGTATCATTGACGAAGGCAAAAGATAGAGCTCGTTTCATGAGCTGATGTCTTGACGACGCATCTTCAGGTGTTCGACGGGATTTGAAGTAATCTATAAAGGCTTCCCTCCAATCCTTAGCCTTTTCCTGGTCTTTTATTTGTAGGGTCGTTTGCTCATCAGCTCCCTTTTCTTTGGACGATTCCGGGGATATTTCTGCCGGTGGAAGAACCCGACGGCTTTGCACAACGATCCTCACGTCATCGAGATTCTTGTCGGCCAATTCTTTAGCGAGTTTGGCTAATCCATCTGCTTTGCTGTTTTCCGCGCGCGGTATGCTTTCCAGTGCATAGGCAGGGATTTGAGTCAGCAATTGTTGCACTCTCCCGCAGTACTTTACCAACTTTGGTTTGCACGTCTGATAGTCGCCGTTCACTTGGCTAACGACCAATTGGGAGTCTCCGTATATGAGGAGGTTTTCAATTCTCATGTCGACAGCAATCTCGAGACCTGCTATCAAAGCTTCATACTCGGCTTCATTGTTTGTCCTTGGCTCTGTTAGGGAAAAGGCGAAGCGCATTATCCTTCCTTGTAGAGTCACAAAGATGAGGCCCACCCCAGATTTGATTATGGGGGAGTTGTGCTTGTTAGTGTATATGCCCTAGAGGCCATTACTGTATCATACTAGTTTGTATATTACTTAATGGAAGCTTGGGATATTCACCTTGTATAGACAATCTTGCTCAAAATAGTAGTATGCTACTTGGTTTATTTCTACTTTAATGTGTACATGTGTTTATTTTAGTATATCACCTATACACATTAGTGGAGCCCTTAGGATCTTTCCTTGATTACCAGCGTTGTGGTGGCAGTCACACTCGTGGGGGCTGGGTAATCCACAAGCACATCCTTATGCAGGTCCCTAGTCGTAGGACTATCGAGACAGGGCATCGATACTCCAGAGTAGACTAGCGTATGCGCTTCTCATCCCAGCAGGGGAGACGATCTGTCCCACAGCCGTCAGTACGTCGTACTTGAGATAGTATGTGGGTGCTCGTTAGGTTATGAGTACACTGGACAGGACTCGTCGGGAACTGTTGGTTGGTACTATACCTATCGTCAGTTATCAGTTCCCAGGTGACATGAGTACAGCTTAGTCCGCTGACTTGACACTGTCACTTCTCCTTGAGTGTGTTCCCACCGTACTTTGAATACTACCCTACCACGGCTCAAAGGAGTCGTGCAAACAGGTAGTAGTTGGGTGCAGTCCTGAAGCACTTGGAGGCAGTGGCGGTTAGACAGGATTCGTCTCTCCCGGTATTCGGGGTTGATATCGCGCTGTGTCTAGGAGAGCCATTACACAAAGTCCCTGGCCAGGGCAAGCGAGATATATTGGTAGGTTTTCAGCGTTATCTCAGGGTGTTCTGGGCTACACTCCGACACGACTTGTACCGCTATTAGGGGACTGACGTTTACCGCCCCCTAGGCCCGCCATGCTATATTCTCAGACGAACAGACCGGACTGTACGCAGATTGTCACATTCAGGCTCAGTAGGAGTTCAGATGGGTTTCACCTCATCCGTCTTCTTATCGGCATCTACCTAGGGGCCGTTACGCACAGCTAGTGCCGCTTGCAGTCTGTGGTTAAATCCACTGCCAGCGTAGTGTCGAGTCTTTAGAGTCCCACACAGAGAGCTATTCGCCTTTAGGCAAAAGAGTAGAGGTCGCATGGTTTTGCGACAGGGTTCGGTCACATCTGTGCACTTGTGCATGTTTAGTGTCCGGGAAGTTATCACTAGCGGGCTTTGGTTTAAGCCAGATCCTAGTGTATATTTTGGGATTGGTTTTATCTCGTTTGTATTCGTGTTCCTCGGAACGCGGATGCGGGTGTGTATGCACAGTTGACAGAGAGATAGAGGCAGAGGATTCTCATTAGGGTTGTTGACTGTTGACTTTTGCTAAACCCTAATGAGAATAAGAAATATGATTAATGATAATATTAATTAAGTATTATTGTGCCATGGTTGGGTTGAAGGGTTGACTTTGTTGACCGGTTGACTAGGTTGGACTAGTTGACCATCATCATGACAATGGCTATCATTTCTTGGCATTGACCTTGGCTTGCTTGTTAGTTCACAAATTGCATTTAATGCAAGAAATGATATGGCCATTTGATATGATAACAACCATCACATAATACTTAATTATTATTACTTGTTATCATGATTTTGGATTATGAGAGCTTGGATGGCAAAAGTCTTGCTCATTCTTTCATTTCTTTTCTCTCTCATGCTTGAGCTCTCCCTCTTCATCTTGCTCTCTCTCTAGTTTATGGTTCACTTGTCTCATGTGTTGAGAAGCAAGAACCATAGAGATAAAACCCAACACACTCCTCTACTCATCCTAGTTCACAAGGTCTAGCAAGCCAAGTGTTCTAGTTTCTTCTAGTTTGAAGTGAAGCCAAAGGTAGAAGCTTTCGGGTGGATCCATCTTCGGCGCGAAGAGACGATGATGTGAGGTCGATCCGACCACCGCAATGAGTTGAAGATGAAGGAGTTCAAGTTAAGGAATAACCCCCTAACCGAGTAGGTAAAACTCTTGTTAGGATTGTTAGATAGTTGTTTAACAAAGATCCGTATTATAAGTCCATGTTAGCACCAAAAGAAAAATCGTTTTTCATCATTTCCCTAATCCTGTAAGTACCGGGAGAGGTAACGTGGACTTACAGTGGTATCAGAGCCTAGTTAAACACTATCTAACATGTTAGTAAAGTAACTAGAAGTTCGATCGGAGAAAAAGTCACGAAACACGCCCGAAAAGTATAGTTTCTGCCGATTTTTTTTCTTGTTCAAAAAATAATAAATCATACACTAAAAATCGGCTCAGGCTTTTTAAAACACACTGTAGAAAATTGGTCTAGAGACTTGGTCAAAGAGCCGCGGAACCGCGGTAGGAGCATGCTCCCGCCGCGGATCCGCGGCCGAGTTGACTCGGCCGTGGGCGAATTTTCTTGCAGTGTGTTCACTGGGGTGTTTTAGGATTTTTACAATATGTTTTTTCTGCCAAGATTTTCCAGAAAGAAAAATTTGTTTTTGGGGCTTAAAAATCCGTATTTTGATCGAACTTCTAAAGACTTAAGCTAACGGGTTTATATCTGTGATGTGATATATGTATTGAACGTCTGCTATTCGCTATACGTCGATCAGTGGGGGTTATACATATCTGTGATCTGTAATGTTGATGGTATGTGTATATGAATTCATTGGATTGTCGCGGGTGAATAGCCGGGGGTTGTGAGATGAGAGTTTTCTTTTTCTTACAATTCATGTAATTTGTAATTGATGTACTATTATTTATTTGGCCGCACAACCGGGATGAGGTTGTAGCCGTCATTGTATAATTTCTTTTACTGTTTTTGCTCCTAGGATAGACCCATGGAGGGGGTGCACAAACTACCGGGTATCTCGAAGTGCCGAGTGGCCTACTCATGTTGTTGAGGGAGGTTGCTTCACTTCGGGTATTTGGCGGGTAGTTTGCCGCACCCGTAGGGGTCTAGGGTGGGGTATTGGCTATTCATCGCGACCGTGTAATCCGCTCTTCGTTACAGGCTCGTACGGAATGCGGATTCCTAGTATATCCAATGTGTTCATCTGTGATCTGGAATGGCTATCATTGCATGTGACGAATATATATATCTATATATGATATCTATTTAGACGTTGCTTATGTTTTGCATCCGCGCTAGTCCAGCCCCCGCTCTGTCGTTAGTTAAGTAACCTAACGGGTAATGACGGGGCCCCGTGGCGAATGCGGATGGCATAAGCGTACGTCATATTTTTGTTGTTTTCTGCAATGGTAGGATTAAATGATGGGACGCATTAAAATTAATGCAAGAAAATAAACCAAAGTTAAAGTCGTTGGAACAATTTCAAAACCCACTCGGTTTCTTTTCAAAAACAACTTTTAAACGCGGAGCTTAAGCCACTCCTTTTAAAAGCTATCAAGGTTCCTTCGATTATATCAAGTTCACTACGTTCACGGTTTTGCCAAAACCATTCGTAGCCCTCCGTCGTTTCGTATGAATATTCAATAGTATTCAAGCTATGTTTGTTGACCTTCGTCAAGGCATAGTGATCGGTAGCTGTTGGGTGTTCATATGTAGCATAGATAGATGTGTTGGTTTGGGACAGTCGTATTACCTTGTTGACCTTCGTCAAAGGTATATACGAGTGGGGTTCAAATTAACCTGGACAATGACGGGTAGAACTTGACATGTGACTTATGATTTGTTGACCTTCGTCAAGGTCATAAGAGCATGTGGCAAAAATCCACATCGGGAGTTTCAAAAGAACCTGAAACTTGATAGCGCTGCATACCATTTGGAGTGTGATAATTCTGGTAGGATTCCTTCAGTTTTGTCACGCGATGATATTTGGATCCCGATCCTACTGTGAGTATATGCTACTCCTCGGGAAATTTCTCACTTAACGATCAATGCTATAAACTAAGTAGGTGTCTAGAAAGGTGTTAGCGGGGCTACGCCCCCAGGGAAAAGAGGTTCTTAAATTAAGGAACTTCGCGAAAACATTGGAAAACCTCCCTCGAAGTACCGACACTGGCCTGGCTGAATGGTTAAGCAAGTATTGTACGGTGAGATTGATCCCGACTAATTCTTCTTTTTTGGTTTGAGGAGGGATTCGAAAGACAGTGGGAGCCATTCTGTTTAGATAAATTAAAAACCAATCTAAACTTGCAAGAGCATCATGCTGAGTGTTTTCTTCTCGCTCTCTTAATTGCAGCGACCCAGTGACCACACATAGGTTACATCTAGATAATAAAATGACTGAACATGACTGTTATGATTGGCAAAGGTCTGTCCAGATGTCCATTACCCATGACAACCTGGGACACCTCTTAACTAATCAAACCCCTGCCGTCTCAGGACCAGTTTCCCTATCACGGACATTGACATCCGTATGACATCGGAAAAGGACTGTGCGAAAGCCAAGTGCCTCGTGTTAGCCTCAGTTGACGGTGCAAACCAGAGGTAGAACGAGAAGATGGACTCAGTTTCTATCTTCCTCCATAACAAAGATTTATATGGAGAGCAATCTCGTATCGCAAGATATGAGACCTCGAACGAATTGCTTCAAGCGAGATTGGCTGCCGGGTCATCTGTAGGGGGCAACGTCCTTACAGAGACCAGCTATTTTGAGCACACGGACCTGAAGACCACATTGGAGAACGGGTCAAATACTGACTTGATTCTACAGTCCCTGCCCTCTGCTTATACCCTGAAGGAAACCAAGGAAGAAGAAGGAAAGGGAAGGGCAAAAGTTTCGGGACTGGATGTAGTAAAAAGGGACGTTCCTATTGTTACGGGAATGAACATTGGCAGAAGGATTGCAGGGCTAGCAAAGCCAGTAGCCAGAATTCGAAGCATGTTGTGGCTTCGGCTTCGGGTGTGTTTGTAATAGAGAACTGTATGTCAGTTAACCCTACTTCCTGGGTATTGGATACTGGATCAGGATCTCACATCTGTTATTCATTACAGGCTCTGAGAAACCGTAGGGTTATCAGGAAAGGTGATATGACTCTCAGGGTTGCTAATGGAATGAGCATGGATGCTGAATTCGTAGGGGAATATCATGTTGGACTGACAACTGGCCAGATATTGGTTCTGCGTAACTGTTTGTATGTACCAGGTGCGACTTGTAATATCATATCTGTATCCTTACTTTCTAAGGAAGGATATGATTTTACTTTTGTAAGCGATATGGTCCACATCCACCTAAATCAAATTCTGATTGGGTCGGTACATTAAATAACGGGATATACGTATTGAATCAAGCTCAGATTTTCAGTGTCCAGAACACACTTAAAAGAAAGTCTCCGGAAACAAATCAGGCTTTTTTATGGCATTGTAGACTGGGTCACATTAATGAGACACGATTAACTAAGTTACATAAAGAGGGATACTTGAATCCGTTCGAGTATCAGTCTTATGCCACTTGTGAATCTTGTCTCATGGGAAAGATGACAAAGACTCCGTTCACTGGACACGGAGTAAGAGCGAGCGAGCTCTTGGGACTCATACACAGTGATGTGTGTGGTCCAATGTCTACACATGCGCGAAGTGGTTATTCATACTTCATTACTTTCACAGATGATTTCTCTAGGTATGGACATGTCTTCTTAATGAAGCACAAATCTGAGGCCTTTGAGAAATTTCGGGAATACAAGAATGAAGTTGAAAACAAACAGGAAAAAGTATAAAAACACTGAGATCTGATCGAGGTGGTGAATACTTGAGTGCCGAGTTTCTGGACTACTTAAAAGAGAATGGAATTCTCTCTCAGCGTACTCCTCTATACACACCACAACACAATGGTGTATCTGAAAGGCGGAATCGAACCCTATTGGATATGGTTCATTCCATGATGAGTAAGGCTGAGTTACCGCAATCTTTCTGGGGTTATGCACTAGAAACAGCTGCATATCTCTTGAACAAGGCACCAACCAAGACTGTGCCTACCACCCCATATCAGATGTGGAGTGGGAGGAAACCCTGTCTTAAGTATCTTAAGACATGGGGATGTCCAGCTTTTGTAAAAAAGCAGCATGCGGACAAGCTCGAGGCATGCTCAGTACTGTGTAAGTTTGTGGGATACCCAAAGAACTCCAGGGGGTATTTTTTCTATTCCGCAGAGGAACAAAAAGTTTTTGTTTCTCAGCATGTCCACTTCTTGGAAACTGAATTTTTGGAAAATCAGATAAGTGGGAGCGCAATAGAACTTGAAGAAATTCCAGAACCACAAGCTATTACTGAAAGCTTGGAGGAACCAGAAGTTTCAGGAGAACCGGACATTCCTGTGCCGCTCCGCAGGAGTAGTAGGCAGTCTCATCCACCCGAGAGATACTACAGTTTTCTCATAGACGGGGATAGAGAGGATTGCGTCATTGATTATGATGAGCCTACTAGCTTCCAGCAAGCCATTCAGAGCGGTGACTCAGTAAAATGGCTGGATGCAATCCGGACCGAGATGGTCCATGTACACCAACAAAGTTTGGACTTTGGACTTTGCTCCAGAAGGGGTAAAACCCGTAGGCTGCAAATGGATATTCAGAAAGAAGATTGGTGTAGATGGGCAGGTTGAAACCTATAAAGCTAGGCTTGTTGCAAAGGGTTTTCGTCAAAGACCTGGTTTGGACTATGACGAGACCTTTTCTCCGGTAGCTATGCTCAAATCCATTCGGATCCTTCTTGCCATTGCTGCCTTCCACGATTATGAGATCTGGCAGATGGACGTAAAGACGGCTTTCCGAAATGGAAATTTGGAAGAGTGTGTCTATATGGATCAGCCAGAGGGATTCATTCAGAGTGGGAGCAGCGGTAAAGTGTACAAGTTGCTCAAGTCCATCTACGGACTAAAGCAGGCATCGCGGAATTGGAACATCTGCTTTGATGATACTGTCAAAGAATTCGACTTTGTCAAAAACCCAGATGAACCATGCATTTACAGTAAGATTGTAGGGAGAAATATGGTATTCCTCGTCTTGTATGTCGATGACATTCTCCTAATAGGAAATGATATTCCTATACTACAGTCAGTCAAAGGATTCTTGTCACAGAGGTTCTCCATGAAGGACCTGGGAGATGCCAACTACATTCTGGGGATCCAGATCTATCGTGATAGATCTAAAAGGATGTTGGGACTTTCACAGTCCAGGTACATCGACACCATACTGAAAAGATTCAGTATGGAAGATTCCAAGCATGGTAATCTACCGGCTTGTCACGGAATCACCCTCTCTAAAGAGATGTCTCCCAAGACTGATTTGGAAAGGGCTCGCATGTCATCAATACCCTACGCATCTGTGGTAGGCTCTATTATGTATGCGATGTTGTGTACCAGACCAGATGTAGCATACGCATTGAGCGTTGTAAGCCGGTATCAGTCGGACCCAGGGGAGAAGTACTGGATAGCCGTAAAGAACATTCTCAAGTACCTAAGAAGGACTAAGGAGATGTTCTTGGTGTATGGCGGAAAAGACCTCCAGATCGAGGCCTTTGCTGACTCCAGCTTCCAGAGTGACAAGGATGACTCCAAGTCCATGTCGGGTTATGTCTTTACCCTCAATGGAGGGGCGGTTTTCTGGAAGAGCTCCAAGCAGGAAACCGTTGCTAACTCAACTATGGAAGCGGAGTACATAGCTGCTTGGATGCCGCAAAGGAAGCTGTCTGGATGAAGAAGTTCCACACGGAGCTCCAGGTGGTTCTTACCATTGTTGATCCAATACCGCTATATTGTGACAACATCGGCGCTATAGCTTTAGCGAAGGAACCCAGGTCCCATCAGAAGTCCAGGCACATTTTGAGGCGGTACCACCTGATCAGGGAGATCGTAGATCGCCGAGAGATCGAGGTGAAGAGAGTAAATACAGAAGATAACACTGCTGATCCACTCACGAAGGCCTTACCCCAGACTCAGTTCGAGCGGCTGATCGAGATGATAGGTCTCCGATACGCCAGTACATGGCCTTAGTGCAAGTGGGAGATTGTTAGTGTATATGCCCTAGAGGCCATTACTGTAACATACTAGTTTGTATATTACTTAATGGAAGCTTGGGATATTCATCTTGTATAGACAATCTTGCTCAAAATAGTAGTATGCTACTTGGTTTGTTTCTACTTTAATGTGTACATGTGTTTATTTTAGTATATCACCTATACACATTAGTGGAGCCCTTAGGATCTTTGCTTGATTACCAGCGTTGTGGTGGCAGTCACACTCGTGGGGGCTGGGTAATCCACAAGCACATCCTTATGCAGGTCCCTAGTCGTAGGACTATCGAGACAGGGCATCGATACTCCAGAGTAGACTAGCGTATGCGCTTCTCATCCCAGCAGGGGAGACGGTCTGTCCCACAGCCGTCAGTACGTCGTACTTGAGATAGTATGCGGGTGCCCGTTAGGTTACGAGTACACTGGACAGGACTCATCGGGAACTGTTGGTTGGTACTATACCTATCGTCAGTTATCAGTTCTCAGGTGACATGAGTACAGCTTAGTCCGCTGACTTGACACTGTCACTTCGCCTCGAGTGTGTTCCTACTGTACTTTGATTACTACCCTACCACAGCTCAAAGGAGTCGTGCAAACAGGTAGTAGTTGGGTGCAGTCCCGAAGCACTTGGAGGCAGTGACGGTTAGACAGGATTCGTCTCTCCCGGTATTGGGGGTTGATATCGCGCTGTGTCTGGGAGAGCTATTACACAAAGTCCCTGGCCAGGGCAAGCGAGATATACTGGTAGGTTTCCAGCGTTATCTCAGGGTGTTCTGGGCTACACTCCGACACGACTTGTACCGCTATTAGGGGACTGACGTTTACCGCCCCTAGGCCCGCCATGCGATATTCTCAGACGAACAGACCGGACTGTACGCAGATTGTCACATTCAGGCTCAGTAGGAGTTCAGATGGGTTTCACCTTGTCTGTCTTCTTATCGGCATCTACCTGGGGGCCGTTACGCACAGCTAGTGCCGCTTACGGTCTGTGGTTAAACCCACTTCCAGCGTAGTGTCGAGTCTTTAGAGTCCCACACAGAGAGCTATCCGCCTTTAGGCAAAAGAGTAGAGGTCGCATGGTTTTGCGACAGGGTTCGGTCACATCCGTGCACTTATGCACGTTTAGTGTCCGGGCAGTTATCACTAGCGGGCTTTGGTTTAAGCCAGATCCTAGTGTACGTTTTGGGATTGGTTTTATCTCGTTTGTATTCGTCTTCCTCGGAATGCGGATGCGGGTGTGTATGCACAGTTGACAGAGAGACAGAGGCAGAGGATTCTCATTAGGGTTGTTAACTGTTGACTTTTGCTAAACCCTAATGAGAATAAGAAATATGATTAATGATAATATTAATTAAGTATTATTGTGCCATGGTTGGGTTGAAGGTTGACTTTGTTGACCGGTTGACTAGGTTGGACTAGTTGACCATCATCATGACAATGGCTATCATTTCTTGGCATTGACCTTGGCTTGCTTGTTAGTTCATAAATTGCATTTAATGCAAGAAATGATATGGCCATTTGATATGATAACAACCATCACATAATACTCAATTATTATTACTTGTTATCATGATTTTGGATTATGAGAGCTTGGATGGCAAAAGCCTTGCTCATTCTTTCATTTCTTTTCTCTCTCATGCTTGAGCTCTCCCTCTTCCTCTTGCTCTCTCTCTAGTTTATGGTTCACTTGTCTTATGTGTTGAGAAGCAAGAACCATAGAGATAAAACCCAACACACTCCTCTACTCATCCTAGTTCATATGGTCTAGCAAGCCAAGTGTTCTAGTTTCTTCTAGTTTGAAGTGAAGCCAAAGGTAGAAGCTTTCGGGTGGATCCATCTTCGGTGCGAGGAGACGACGAGGTGAGGCCGATCCGACCACCGTAAGGAGTTGAAGACGAAGGAGTTCAAGTTAAGGTATAACCCCCTAACCGAGTAGGTAAAACTCTTGTTAGGATTGTTAGATAGTTGTTTAACAAAGATCCGTATTTTGAGTCCATGTTACCACCAAAAGAAAAATCGTTTTTCATCATTTCCGCAAGCCCGTAAGTACCGGGAGAGGTAACGTGGACTTACAGTGCTTTCGCTTCTTCATAGAAGATGCTCCGTCGAAATAGAGTTCCCATCGGCTATCACTCCCTCTTTTCTCTCCATCGATCATGTCAAACGCGTGCTCGTCTGGCAATTCACAGTTCAAGAGAGAATTGGCGGGTATCGAATGTTCAGCGAGGAAGTCGGTGATGGCCTGGCCTTTCACTGCCTTGAGAGGACGATAAGTTATCGAGAACTCCATCAAGAGCAGGGCCCATTTAGCGAGCCGCCCCGTTAATATGGCCTTTGACATCAAATATTTGTGAGGATCCACCTTTGATATGAGTTGGACCTCATGTGCCAACGCGTAGTGTCTGAGCTTCGTTATCACGAAGATCAACGCCAGGCAGTGTTTTTCGATTGGGGAGTAGTTGCTTTCTTTCCCCAGGAGAACTCGACTCAAGTAGTAGAGGGCTCTCTCTTTCCCTTGATCATTTTCTTGTGCCCATAATGCGCCCAAAGAACCCTCGAGGGCGGTTGTATACAGAATGAGAGTCTTTCCCTTGACCGGAGCGGTCAGTACTGGCGGATTCTGCAGGTATTGCTTAATTTCGTACAGTGCGCTTTAGCATTTGCAATCCCAGATGAAAGGAGTCCCTTTCTTCATTAAATGACTGTAAGGATAGCATTTGCCGGAGAGATTGGCCATGAATCGCCGGATATATACGATCTTTCCTTGGAGTGACCGCAGTTGCTTGAGAGTTCTTGGCAGCGGCATTTCCATGATCGCCTTGATCTTTGACGGGTCTATCTCGATGCCTTAATGTCGTACGATGAATCCTAGGAACTTGCCCGAGGAAACTCCGGATGCGCATTTGAAAGGGTTCATCTTCAAATTGTAACACGATCTTCAGATGCTCTAAATGTTCCTCGTATGATTTTCTTTTAACTACGAGGTCGTCAATATAGCATTCGACGATTTCATGAATGAGGTCATCAAAAATCATCGGCATGGCCCTCTGATAGGTGGCACCGGCGTTCTTTAGACCGAAGGGCATCACCTTGTAGCAGAATATGCCCAAAGGGGTTCGAAAAGCGGTATGCTTCTGGTCATCGGGATGCATCTTTATCTGATTGTATCCTGATGAGCCGTCCATGAAGGAGAAAACTCCGTGAGTGTACGTATTATCTATCATCAGTTCAATAACCGGTACAGGAAAATCGTCCTTCGGGCAAGCTTTTTTGAGGTCCCGAAAATCTACGCAGATGCGCACCGTCTCATTTTTCTTCATCACTGGGACAATTTTGGCAATCCAATCAGGGTACTGAACTTCTTGGATGAAGCCGGAGTCGATTAGCTTCTTGACCTCGGTGTTGATGCTCATCTCAAGCTCAAGCCGCATCCTTCTCGGCGCTTATTTGACTGGCTTGATGTCCGGAGATATCGCCAATCTGTGCACGGCTATTTCTGGATCTAGTCCCGGCATCTCGGAATAGTTCCATGCGAAGCAATCTTTATATTGTATGAGCACGTCTTTTAGTATAGCCACCCTTTCTTCAGACAACAGCTCACTGATGAACATCGGCTGTGTGTCACTTGCCGTTCCCAAGTCGATTTTCTTGAGGTTATCTGCAATAGTATGTATCCCATCTTCCAGCTCTTTTGACGCCGGTGGAAACTCGGAGATCACATCGTCATCATTGTTTTCGAAGCACCAGGGGAGATCAGCCATATCTTCGCATACTCCTTCTCCTGACATCGTTATCACGTGACAGGTGCGAGATCGCTTCCAAGACCGATGTTGATCCGGCTCTACTCTTACTACATATGTGGCTTTCGGTTCATGCTTTTGTGGTGGGGTTACCCTCCAACTGCTGGATAGAGCGAACCTGCCTTGCTGATACTGGTCTTCTACCCAGTCTTTGAATGTGAAGCAGTCTTCGAGAAGATGTCCTATCGCTTGGTGATAGGAGTAATAGTCCGGGTGAGAGACCACGCCTGCTTACTCGGGGTGCTTAGACTCCGGGAGGGTAATCATCTGATGTCTTATGACAAGATCGAGTATCTTCCTTGTCTTGTCTTGGGAAAAAGAATACGCTCGACCTATCTTCTTTATAAGAGATGAATCCTGGTTGCTCAATTCTCGATCGCGTGGCTTCTTGGACCTGCTTTATCGCTGTCGAACGGTTTTTCCGTTCATGGGTTTATTTCTGCCTCTGGGTCGGGTCTTTTGCATAACGGGCCGGCGATGAAGGGCATTGTCACTTTCTGTAGCCTGCTGAAGGAGGCACTGTGTTCTGGCTTTCTCGTAGATGGCCATTTCGCGATTATGGTCGTCTTGAACCTTTTGACCCGCTTCCCTTATAAGCTTGTCCATTTGTTCTTCGAATGACGAACTTGGCATTTTCACGGGGGGAGCTCGTTTTGGTTCAGGGTTAGCATCTTCCCACAGAACATCTCCTTCTTCATCGAAGTCATGTATGACGTAGCAGCCGCGGAATCGATCCCGTTTCTTGGATTGAACATATCCAAGCCCAATCATTTCCATTCTCCTGTTGGGCAACTTTCGCTGAGTTCCGGGGACGTTCCAGATCCTATTGTAGAACTGAGCTTGTCGAGCAATCTGTTTGAAAGGTACACCTTGGCGGCTCAACAGCCTTTTTAATCTTTCTGTGTAGTATCTGGGAAGACGGATGGGCTGGAGCCTGTCAAGTGTAGAATCAGCACCATGCCAAATTTCTTTCTCCACTTTGGTTTTCCCGGATCGGTAGAATAGGATCGCATTTTCACCTCTTCGCCTGGGAGGGATGTAGAATGTCTGCAGTTCCTGCACACCATAGATATCAAGTGTGTCGAGCTCTTTGTAATGCTCTTGCGGAACCATGGCGATTCGCAAACTCCGATCATCTCCAATGAAGGTTTGAATTTATGGCCGAACAGAAAATACTGCGTTGACCTCATCCTCAAAGTCGCCGCCGAAGACCAGAATAGGGGTGGACGGTCCCGTCTTGTTGCATTGGGGCGGCCCTGAATAAATTATTTCTTCTTCCTCCTCAGTATCACTTCCGAAGACCGGAATAGTGGTGATAGCCTTGTTCTTCGGTTTATGGCATCTTTCTGTGTCTTCAAAATCTAGAAAGAAGTATTTTGCATCTTCGTACTTTCGGACTTCATTCACGGAGAATGGGTTCAACTCCCGTGTCACGGTATACTCAAGACCATCCTTGAAATACTTCATACACTGATGTTGTGTAGAAGGGATGATGTTATACTCGTATAACCAAGGCCTGCCGAGCAAAGTATTGTAGCATGTCCTGGCGTCAATGACGTGAAATTTGATGTCCGTGATGAGCAGCCCAAAGCGTAACGTCAGTATCACAGACCCGAGCATCCATGATGACTGGGAGTCGAACACGGAGATGGTGATTTTATCACGAGCGAGGTGTTGAACGCTCATGCATATCTCCTTCAATACTCTTACATTGCGGAGGTTAACGGAGGACCCATTGTCAACCAGGATTTTGCCTATCTTGATATCATGACAATATCCGGAGACATAAAGGGGACAGTTATGCTCGCACATCCCGAGGAGGAGATCTTCATCGCTGAAGGTGATGTCAGCTGTGTGAACTTCTTCCAACTCGTCCTTCATCTTTTCTTCGACGAGGAAAGCTTGGAACTATTCGGGCTCTGTAGTGCCTTGATCAGGGAATCTCTCGCCTCTTTAGATAGCGGTAGGGCATCAAGAATGCTTAGCTGTGAGGGTATCTTCCTCAGGTGTGCCAGAACATTGTAATCCACCTTGTTTTTCTTAGGTGGGTTCTTGGCTGCAAGCTCTTCGACGACTCGATCATCGAGGGCAATATCTTCAGGGACTTTTTCCTTCCCTTTATCCTTTTTGTTTGATCCCTGTTTTGCGGGTCCGAGATTCTTTTTAGGTAATGTGTGATTGCGCAGCTGAATGTTCTCGCAGCTCTTCGATTCCTCTTTTCCTGAGGTGGATTCTTTGAAGAGAGGGCCAAGAGCCATTTCTTCTTCACAATCACTCTCGAAGATGAGAACTTGTGATCCCCTGCTATCAACCATGCGACAGTTGCTGGCAGCTTTTCCATGTTTGTCTGTCGTTTTTTTCTGCTGTCGATGAGCTTCACGCTTCATCCTCTTGAAGTGCTGCCTGTGAGCGACATACCCTTACCACCAATTTTCAAAGGCGTTGCATTCTTCAGTAGGGTGCGCAATCTTCTGATGATATAAGCAGAAGTTAAGATGTACGTCCGCTTCATCAAGATGTATACCGCCAGGAGAATTTTCTCTGAAAGAGGGCAGCTTCATTCCCATCGATATAGCTTTGGCCAACCTTTTCCTTGTCTTGAACCTGCTTTTATTTGAGGCGGATGTACTTTGATCTGGTGAGAGTTTCAACCCTTTCGTCCAGTCGCTAGCGTTTGGCCTTTTCAAATATGGCCATCTCGCGCTCTCGATCAGTTTTTCTTTTCAGAAGAGCTTCGTTCAGGAATGCATCAATCATCTTGTCTGGCGGTCCTAGGAGCTCCGATTCGGGATCTGCCCTCAGTTTCTTTGCGTCAGGAGCTTCTTCGCCGTTTATTAATGAGTGAGAGATCACATGGCAGCTTGCCACTTAATCCTCAGGTTCATCCGACGAGTCTTCTCCATTGTCATCATCTCCGTCCTCAAGGATGTGGCTGAGAAATTCTTGGAGTGTGACTGGGGTTTGTGCCTTCTGGTTATATTCTTCCAGCGCGTCAATATGTTTTTGCAGGTCCATGCGCTTGTCATCAGGCTTTACGGGCTTTTTGGTCTTTTTCTTCTTCTTCGAAGATTTTGACGGCTGGGTGTGGGCGCTTTGTCTATCACCACTAATCTTTGGAGTTGGGCGCGGCTTCAGCATTCCCTCGATGACCTCGGGTTCCAGTGGACTTTTCCATTTGATCGCCGGGCATGTTTGGAGATCCTTCAGCATTCTTTTCGTTTTGGCTGAAAGAACGACCTCCCATGGAGCTTCTTCTATAAAAGAACATGATGCCCCCGGTGTATCCGCCTTTTTGAGAGCGTGTGGCTGGGGCGGGTTTACTTTCCAATTCTTGCACAGTGCGAATTTGCCCTGTTGGTATTGGTTTTCAATCCACTCTTTGAAGAAAAAGCAATTTTCGATTGGATAGCCTATCGCTTGGTGATAGGGGCAATAATTGGGATTATTAGCCTTACCGAGTTGCAATGGGCGTTTTGGATTCGGCAAGTTGATGAGCCTGTTGCACACCGCCAGCTCGAACAATCTCCTCGTTTTGTCCCGGGGAAACGAATAAGGGCGCTTCATTTTCTCATTAAAGAATCGTCGTTTCTCGTCTTGGCGATCAACTAGTTTTGGACCACTGGGCTGCTGTTGAGCATTGGCGATGAAGGTTGCTTTCCCTTTCCCCTTTTCATTTCGAGATTCCAGCTTCGAAGGAGATGGTCTGTGACCTATCTGATCAATTTGGGCCATCTTGTCAATCAAGGCTTGGAAAGTAGTTGGCTTGAAGAACATCATGAATTGTGAAATGGTCGCCTGAGGGCCGAGGGTCCCTACGAACATGCCTACCGCAGGCGCTTCTTCGATGCGCTGCTCGCACTTCGACCACAGATTCTGCCACCGTATCGCATACTGCACCCATGTTTCGCCTGGCTTCACTCTGGCGTTAATTAACGCGGTGATATGGGTGCGCTCGCTAGCACTGGCGAAATATTGGGTAAACAGCAATTCCATCTCCGTAAAAGTTTTGACGGAGTCGTTGGGAAGCTCTGAGTACCATTCGAAAGCCGTCTCCGCTAAGCTGCCAACGAATTGGCGAAGCAGTAGCTTATCATCCCCTCCAGTGTTGCTGCAGAGAGCCCTGAACTGAGCGACATGTTGATGGGGATTGCCTGTCCCCTTATACACATGGAATTTAGGAATTGTGTATCCTGGCGGGTACTTTATCTAATCGTACCATCCTGGATATGGTCGCCCAGTTCTGACGACTTAGCTAGTTGCTTCATTCGCTTGATGAGCCCGTATTTGCTGAGCTATATAATCATCGAGCATGGCTTTAGAGATGGTCTCCTCCTTGGCTGCTGATTGATACGATTTCCGGATGTGTAGTTGGAAAATGTATAAAAATCACAACCAAAAATTATTTGACCGCAATCAATAACGGTGTCGAATGTAGCGCGTTAGTAAGTGCGGATCGTCTACAGGGAAAGTGTAATCGTTCGTGTTTAGAATTAGATGAGTCGAAAATTTAAAGAAAACAAAACAAAACAATTCATGATTTGTAATTGAATTTCAAGAATGAGAAAAATCTAGATCTATTAACAAGAAAACATTAAAATCATGAATTGAGATGTGAGAGGTGATGATTTCCAAAACAACAATCAAGATTCGAAGTGTGGTTCGTAGGAGTAGATCGGATCTATAGATGTGATGAGATCTAATGATTTCATATTCTTATCCATTAACGAATTGATACTAGATCGATGATAATTCATCGAGGTTAAGGATCTTGTGAAGAAGCTAGGGTTTCCTCGTCTTATCCTTTATCCTTTCGATGAATCTCATTCAAATTCTAGTTTCAAGTTAATCAAATGATCAATCGTTATTCCCTAGTTTTGAGTGAACACAATCAAGAAAGCATCATCCCGAAACTAGGTCATTGATCATTTGATTCACAAGAATTTACAATCGTTATAGGATTTAAGAATTGTGAAAAGATCTAAATCATCATCATTCTATCGATCGTCTCGACTCCTTTACGAGCGGAGTTTACTCAAACATCATCATAACAAACACAATCACAAATTGAGATCGAATCATAATGCTTGAATTGAAAGAAAAGCAAGTTAAAAGAATCTCACCTTTATTTATTCAACAAATTGTTACACATTGCTCAAGAGACTACAAGAATTTGAGGAGGAACAAGATTGTCGAATCTAGCGTTGCATCGGCTCCTTAAGTCGCGGATCGGCTTGGATCACATGCTCCGATGAAGTCCGGCTTCGCTACTAAAGGCTTTGAAGGCTTCTTGCTTTGCTTGTACTCAAAGATCTTGATCTTGGATTGGAATTAGGGTTAGGGTTTTGAAGCACAAGTTGTGTCGCTCAACTTGTGTTAGAAATGGGGGAAATGAAGAAGAAAAGAATGAAGAAGACCCTTAACCACTAATTAATGATTGATTGGCTAATGATGAACAACCTCAACCCTTAGATCTAAGCTCTCTTTTATAGACCATCCAAAACCCTAGATCTAGGATTCAAAATTTGAATTTCCCTCCAAAAGTTTGTTAGCTAGAGAGGCTTCTAGAAGTAGTTAGTTAGAGGGAGCTTCTAGAACTAGGTTGTTAGGAGGTTAATTAGCTTAATCAAGATTAGCTTGATTTAATGATCTTTTGCTGATCTGGCAGAAGCTTATAGGGTAATCTGGAATTTGCAGCATATGAAATGAATGTGGGCCCTGAGAGAGTAGTACTGGAGCAAAAATGGAGTGTTGATGTGGCATAACCGCCACGGATCCGCGGCACGTGCCTCCTTATGCCGCAGATCCGCGGTCACGTGAGGGATATAGACCTTCATTTTTCTACTGCTTCTTCTTACTGAGTTCTTGGTAGTTTCTTGATATGTTGATTCTCACAGTCCCTTATAGATTTCTACCAGCTTCCAAGTCTTTGAGTTGGCGTAATTTTATCAGCATTATTTTCACAATTTTGGCCATTCTTCTGGAATTTCCTGCACAGACTTCGAAACACATGTTGCGCTACACAGGAATGATACAATGCCATGAAACACAGTCAATTTCCCTAAAAATGCTGGTTTTAGTATACAGTACAGGTAATTCGGTATTTTACTTTTGTTTTGCTAATCTGTGTAATATGCAAACCGAACACCTCTAGATGAATGCAAAAGATAGGAAAATTGAAGTGTTAAAATGCAATATTTTCGACTGATCAAATTCCCCCAAACTTATTTTCGGTCGTCTCGAGCGAATTATTTTATTAAAAAGAGAAGGAGAAAATAAAGAAAGAGAAAAACTAACTAGCACACTTTTGTAGGCAACACGATTGCACTGAGCACGTGCAACAAGCCTTTAAACCTCTAGGTGTCCCTAGTAGGAGGAGTGTTGTCTCCTGAGGGTTTTCGGCGGATTGCACCCACAAAATCCAATAATAAAAGGAAGATCATGAATATTACATTTGAAGACAAGAATTGTAAAAGACAAGCCTTTGAAAATTTAGGGTTTCCAACTAAGCTAGCTTTTCGGTTGTCATGAGCCCTATCTTAATAGTCATGAAAAAATGTCAGAAATCACATCATCCCTCAATAAAACATCATCTTTATTCTTCATTCCTATCTGTATTCCAAATATCGATCATATAACCCTACGTGTGTGTAATAAACATCCCTACACTCGGAGAATTCAATTCAAGCTATCAAACTCTTGTCCATCTACCTCAGTACTTTTTAATTAATGAATATTTAGATTTGCTCACACACTTTCATGTGACCGTTAATACTTCTTGAGGTACTAACCGATCGATTACTCATGTGCTTGCTTATTTGGTGTTTTTTCTCGTCTTGCACCACCTAAGGCTTAGCAGTGACTCCCAGACCAGTTGGCCTTAGGGCACTAGGTGAAGAGGCACCCTCGCTATATTTTTTTATTGCTGCCTTGGCGATAACAAAACCAGTGTTCATTTTTCTCACCATTTCATATTTTCTTCATTTTTTTTATTTCCTTCATACTTTGGCTTTTAGACAAGCACATTTCAAGGTATCCTCTACTATCCCGAGTTTCAAGACGTGTGTAAGTGCGAATAGCAGGGTATCAACATTCAGAATGTTTGGCTTCCAGAATAGGAACTATTTTTCAGACTTATTTTTATCCTCAGATTAGTCACTTCCTTCATCTTAGTAACCCTTGGGACAACGGCTCATAACTACTTATTACTAGTTCGTATAAGAAAACTTCTAATTTTCTTGGTTTTCTTAAATTTTTCCAATCTTTTGGATGTAATTTTTCACTATCTAATCTTTTATTATCTTATTTATGTACAAAAATATTTATTTATTTTGTTTTTGAAATTTTTTAAATTTTTATAGGTTTTTAAAGAAATGTTTTGTGCTTATGCAAATGATATGCAAATGATGCAAAAATAAGCACAAACCTCCCCCAAACTTGTTTTCAACAGTGTCCTCACTGTTGCCATCTGCTAAATCTCGAAAAATCTGTAAGCTTGGGAGGAAATTTATTAATGGGGGCAAAATATATAAGTGAAGATCCTCCCCCAAACTTATTTTTGGCTCATCATTTTTTTGTGTAAAAATTTTCGTTTCAAGAGCCAGATTATACCCCCCAAACTTGAGTTAAGCAGTGTTAATCTTTGAAAATCACATGAGGGGGTCAAGAATCATTGGTCGATGCCAAGCTTTGCAAAAACCGAAAGTTAACACCAACCATTCAAAAATTTTATCAATGCAGTGCTCTGGTTGGTGGAAGAAGAAGTGGGGAAAGGGTAAGTGGTGGAATAGAATGTGTATGCGTCTCATTTTGGAGAGACGAGGCAGTGAATGTGATGGATTACTCGCATTCTTTTTACTGTTCAGAAGAAAGGGTGGAGGTTCAATTTCTTTGTATGGGAGATGATTCATCTCAACACCCATGTCTTTCAGAAATGCGAGTTCATCAGCGAAGATTTCATCAAAAGTTCCATCAATACCCCGGAGAATAATGTCATCACAAAGTGCGGGGTGATCTTCAGACTCTAAAAGCAGTTCATAATCAGTGTTAGTTGTTGACCCGGACATCTCGGTGGAAGAGTCCGTATGTGTATGATACATAGTTGGGTCAAACAACAATGTATGAAAAGAGTCTAGATCAGTATCATGAGGATCATCAAATTCGCTGCTGTCGACGTCCATTAATTCGACAGAACAGACCTGAGCAGTAGGTTCGGAGGGTACACTTCCCAACTTGTAAATGTTCAGCTCTATTGACCTATTCCCGAAAGATAGGGTCATAGAGCCATTACGACAGTTGATGATAGCGTTGGAAGTAGCCAAAAAGGGGCAACCTAAAATCACCGGAATTTGATTCCGTGGGTTCGCTACAGGCTGTGTATCAAGTACAATAAAGTCCACAGGGAATACAAATTCCCCGATTTTTATTAACACATCCTCCAGTTCACCCCTAGGTTTGGTGATTGATCGGTCAGCCATTTGGAGAGTTATGCTCGAGGGCTTTAACAATCCGATACCTAGTTGCTCATAAACCGAGTATGGAAGCAAGTTAACACTAGCGCCAAGGTCTAGTAGAGCACGGTTGATGTGTTTTTCCCCAATAGAAATGGAAATAGTAGGACAGCCAGGGTCCTTACATTTCCTCGGTACTTGTTGGGGGAAAGCCGTGTCTACAGTCTTTGCCATGAATATCTTCTTGGGCACTTGAGTCTTCCTCTTCCTAGTGCACAAGTTCTTAAGAGTTTTCGCATAGGACGGAACTTGTTGGATAGCATCTAGGAGAGGGATGTTGATGTTAACTTGCTTAAACATGTCCATAATCTTCTCCATATGTAGACTCGATTTATTAGCCCTTAACCGATTAGGGTAAGGTGCTTTAGCAATAAGCGCTGGGTCCATCATAGGAGAAGGAAGTGTGTGTGGACCCGATCCCAAAATAGAAGTGGGGATCGTCCGTGGAGAACTAGAAGAAATGGGCTGAGGTGGCGAGCCTTGTGGGAAACGAAGAATAGGCTCGGAAGAAGGTGGTGGGGTAGAAGAACTGGGGTCAGAATTAGAAGTAGAAGTGGAAGGAAAGGTCTCAGCCGGGGTATCATTGATAGATTTTTCAGTGTCATCAAACTCTTCCCCAATGTGATTGTCAAGCACTCTTCCAGATCTCAACGTGATTGCATTCACATGATGTGAATAGCCAGGATTGGGTAAAGGTTGAGCTGGAAGTTTCCCTTTCTCTCTTGCACTCATTTCGGCTTTTAATCTTGCAATTTCTGCTTCCATCGATTTTATAATCTCCGCTTGGGACGTGGAGTTTTTCTTTATATCATCGACGGAAGTTTTTATTGTCAAAATCAAGTTCATGAATGAAGAGGATTCATCAGTACCGGTCAATTGCAAAGGATTAAACGGTGCAGGTGTGTTGACCGGATTTTGAAAGTTTTGTGCTTGGAAGGGGTGCTGACTCAATTGTGGTGGTTGCTGTAGTGGTGGAGGGACTCTTTGGAAATTGTTTTGGGTTGGAACCGTGTTTTGAGATTGTGATTGGTTCTAAGCAAAGTTAGGGTGATTCCTCCAACCCTGATTATATGTGGAAGAAGATGGATCGTTTCTAGGTCTTTGTTGGAAAGCAGAATTGGTATGCTCGTGACCTTGAAACGGAGAATTTAGTGGACATTCTTCCGTCAAATGAGAAGGATTAGAACAACATCTACATACAGTTTTGGAGAGTGACATTTGACTTAGGACGGCTAAAAATTTGTTTTCCATAGTCTCAAGTTTCTTTTGCATAGCCGAAATGTCAGCTCTAACTTCTATGGAAATATCATTGCCATCCCTAGACGATTGACTCACACCCTCCCACTGTAAAGATTTTTCAGCGAAATCTTCTAAAAATTTCAAGGCTTCCCCATCATCTTTAGTCATGAAGTTGCCTTGACATATGGATTCAAGGGTCTGTCTTGTGTTAGGATTAATGCCCTCATAAATGATTCGGCACAATTCCCATCTAGGGATTTCGTGATGTGGACATTGGACTAACAGATCCTTGAAGCGTTCAAGACATTTTGAAAATGGTTCATTTGGAAACTGGGTGAATTGATTTATTTCGCTACGGACTCGAGCTGTTTTATGATGTGGGTAAAATTTCTTAAGGAATGCTTTGACGAAGTCTTCCCAATTGGAAATGGAGTGTGAGGTAGTGTTATAAAGCCACTTCTCGGCTATAACGCACAAGGTGAATGGGAGAAGACGTAGACGCATTGCATCCATAGAAAGCTGTGAGGTACCCATCATTGCGCATACATTTTCAAATTTGGTGATAAAGGCATATGCGTCTTCAGACTCGAGACCGTGAAATTTTGGTAGAAGGTTGATGTATTGGGGTTTTATTTGAAAATTTTCCCCGTTGGCTGGTGGAATGGAAAGACAGGTGGAAAGGGGACCTCGTGTTGGATAGCACCTCTCTTGGAGAGAGATGCGAGGTGGATTCTGCGCACCAACGGACGGCGGTAGGGTAGTGGTAAAGAAATTCGATGGAGACGGATCCATCGATTTGGGTGTGGTGGTGGGTAAAGAAAAGGTAAATGTAGAAATACCGACTTCGGAGTCGATCGGGAGTACACGGACTAAACGGGCACTAGAATCCCGTGTCCATCCTATCTTGCACTAAAAAGGGTTAATACAAGTGGCAGCGTGACTTATAATTAGGGGAAATGATGAATGTGGTGTTTGTTTTGAAAATATACGGATTTTTGAAAAAATGATGCGATCACAACAAATGCAACAAGCAAAACCCTAATTCTATTGGTCGCCTAGGTTAAAACTCTAGACCGCTCCTAACTGCCAAAAGACAAGTCGCAGGATAAATCCTCCACTGCCTCTTTGTCTCCCTGTGGCCAGGTAAGTGCTAGGTAAGTGGGAGGTTCTCCACTACGTAAGTAGTGGGCCTAATTAAGTAACCACTAGCCTTCGACACACTTGCCTTAGACACCACAAAAGAAACGCGAATAAGCAATGAATTACCCACGGCCTTCTCTTGTCCTAAGTGAGCGCGACGGTCCTTAGAATCATCTCTAGATATTTTTTAGTTAATGAGGGTAATGCGGATGCAAGTTTGTGATTTTTGGGGCTTAGGAAGGGTAATGAACTCCCCACCTAATCTGGATTTGGTCTTTGCCCCTTAATGTCCGTATTAATATGCAAACAACCACAAAATCATAAACACGCATACTTTAATTTTTCTTTTTGCGGCGCTGCGATTTTTGCAAAGAAGCCTGCAGAAAATTATTAATTGGAGCAGACAGAGAAGGAGATAAGAAAGTTAGAGGCTTACAGAGAAAAATTTGCATAGAGATCCCTTCACCCAGGAGCGGAACCGCCGCAATAGGGGGCTTAGACCGCGGAAGGGCGGCCGTAGGTGCTGTTCAATGCACAAAAATTCCATAGTGAACTGCTGTTCACTCCTTGAGCTCTTTGGAAATGTCTGAAAAAAATTTCACTTTCTCCACAGCTTCCAGAATTCCTCACAATCAAATCACAACAATACGTTTAGATTTTGTGCGAATTTTGATCTCAAAATTACAATGGAATAAATCTTTCAATTCAAATTTCAAATAAAGAACGAATTAGCGCGCGATCCCCGGCAACGGCGCAATTTGATTGAATACGATTTCCGGATGTGTAGTTAGAAAATGTATAGAAATCACAACCAAAAATTATTTGACCGCAATCAATAACGGTGTCGAATGTAGCACGTTAGTAAGTGCGGATCGTCAACAGGGAAAGTGTAATCGTTCGTGTTTAGAATTAGATGAGTCAAAAATTTAAAGAAAACAAAACAAAACAATTCATGATTTGTAATTGAATTTCAAGAATGAGAAAAATCTAGATCTATTAACAAGAAAACATTAAAATCAAGAATTGAGATGTTAGAGGTGATGATTTCCAAAACAATAATCAAGATTTGAAGTGTGGCTCGTAGGAGTAGATCGGATCTATAGATGTGATGAGATCTAATGATTTCATATTCTTATCCATTAACGAATTGATACTAGATCGATGATAATTCATCGAGGTTAAGGATCTTGCGAAGAAGCTAGAGTTTCCTCGTCTTATCCTTTATCCTTTCGATGAATCTCATTCAAATTCTAGCTTCAAGTTAATCAAATGATCAATCGTTATTCCCTAGTTTCGAGTGAACACAATCAAGAAAGCATCATCCCGAAACTAGGTCATTGATCATTTGATTCACAAGAATTTACAATCGTTATAGGATTTAAGAATTGTGAAAAGATCTAAATCATCATCATTCTATCGATCGTCTCGACTCCTTTACGAGCGGAGTTTACTCAAACATCATCATAACAAACACAATCAAAAATTGAGATCGAATCATAATGTTTGAATTCAAAGATAAGCAAGTTAAAAGAATCTCACATTTATTTATTCAACAAATTGTTACACATTGCTCAAGAGACTACAAGAATTTGAGAAGGAACAAGATTGTCGAATCTTGCGTTGCATCAGCTCCTTGAGTCGCGGATCGGCTTGGATCACATGCTCCGATGAAGTCCGACTTCGCTACTAAAGGCTTTGAAGGCTTCTTGCTTTGCTTGTACTTAAAGATCTTGATCTTGGATTGGAATTAGGGTTAGGGTTTTGAAACACAAGTTGTGTCACTCAACTTGTGTTAGAAATGGGGGAAATGAAGAAGAAAAGAATGAAGAAGAACCTTAACCACTAATTAATGATTGATTGGCTAATGATGAACAACCTTAACCCTTAGATCTAAGATCTCTTTTATAGACCATCCAAAACCCTAGATCTAGGATTCAAAATTTGAATTTCCCTCCAAAAGTTTGTTAGCTAGAGAGGTTTCTAGAAGTAGTTAGTTAGAGAGAGCTTCTAGAACTAGATTGTTAGGAGGTTAATTAGCTTAATCAAGATTAGCTTGATTTAATGATCTTTTTTTGATCTGGCAGAAGCTTATAGGGTAATCATTTGCAGCATATGAAATGAATGTCGGCCCTAAGAGAGTAGTACTGGAGCAAAAATGGAGTGCTGATGTGGCATAACCGCCGCGGATCCGTGTCACGTGCCTCCTTATGCCGCAGATCCGCGGTCACGTGAGGGATATAGGCCTTCATTTTTCAACCGCTTCTTCTTACTGAGTTCTTGGTAGTTTCTTGATATGTTGATTCTCACAGTCCCTTATAGATTTCTACCAGCTTCCAAGTCTTTGAGTTGGCGTAATTTTATCAGCATTATTTTCACAATTTTGGCCATTCTTCTGGAATTTCCTGCACAGACTTCGAAACACATGTTGCGCTACACAGGAATGATACAATGCCATGAAACACAGTCAATTTCCCTAAAAATGCCGGTTTTAGTATACAGTACAGGTAATTCGGTATTTTACTATTGTTTTGCTAATATGTGTAATATGCAAACCGAACACCTCTAGATGAATGCAAAAGATAGGGAAATTGACGTGTTAAAAATGCAGTATTTTCGACTGATCAGCTGCTGACAGAGCCGGCAGAGAATTTAATGTCTCTTCTCTATCATCTTCAATTATTACTGAAGGATCTTCGGTTGGAGGGTCCGGCTGGATCATCATTCCCACCATATCTTGGAATAAAAGGGTCATTTGTTTTATGTTGGCCGCTTGTTCCACAGCCTCTTTGTCCTTCTTTTCAAGCATTCTCCGAAGGAATTCAGCATCTGTTTCTTGCCCACGACGCTGCTCCGAAGATGTCTCTTGGCTTGCTTTTGGTCCCGTGAGTGCGGCCATGGCTGTTAACATCTCTTGGAGCTTTTGTTGTTGTTGCTCCTGAGCCTTAGTCACTGATCGCGTAAGCGGTCAATGACCTGTGAAGATACGGCTATCCTCTTTTCTGGATGCCATATAGATGGTATGCACTACCATGCCCCCAGACTTGGGGCGTTTAAATTCAGTATCCTTGCGATTTGGTAAAGACATAGGGATCTTCTCCGGCCTCCTTCTTTTGCGAGCGGTCGAAGTTGAGGGAGCCATTGCAGAGGGCACCCAAACAGTTGTCTCCTTCTGTGGCTTGACAGAGTGGTCCTCTTCTCACCGAATCTTCATCTTTTTTTTTCGGCGGGAGTAATCTGGATCAATCACCTAGTCTTGGACTTGACGCCAGACTTTGTAAACTTTAAAGGACAGCCGCTGAGGGGGCTGTTCCAGCTTCGCCTTTGTGAACTTTTCAACAGGCGGAGGAGACTTTTTTAGTACGGCGGTTGGCGAATTTCTGCGTACCCTATTATGTAGTTCAAAATTGTTCCTAGTTGGAACAGCAGCATCAACTTCCACCATTGGAGCCGGCGGAGTTAGTCCAGAAGGAGAGATGCCCCCACCTTTCCTCACTCGGCGCCAGTGACGACGTCGAGCATGTTTCGCAGACGGTATTGGTTCAGTCATGGGGGTGGCCTCATCATGCCCCCCGTTTTGGTCAAGTTTCGCCGGTATCAGCCTCTTGAAGACTGACGTCCGTTGAGTAGGGACGGCCAACCTATCAAAAGCAGACTTTCGCGCAGGAGGAGAAGTTTTGATGACTTCGTTTGGGGCGGGAGCCGAAACAGTTAGTCTTACAAAGACCGACTCCTTAGCAGAGGAAGCCGCTTTGGTGACTTCAGGAGCAGGAATGGCTATCCTCTTCGGAATAACCCCTTCCGGTATCGCGGACATCTTCACAGGCCTATTAGAGCTTCGGCCCAATCTGTTAAAGACTGAGGCGCTTGGTCTGGGCGACTCGTTGAGAGGGGCCGCAGTAGTTGTGAGCCGATCAAAGACTAACTTCTTCTGAGCTTCTTGTGATGGCAGTGGTGTGTTGAAGCTAATGGGTGGGAGCATGGTCCCAAAGAATAGCCCTGTGGTGGCTTGCGTCACCTGGTCCACCGGCATTGTGAAAAGGGAGGCCGCTTGGGGCCCGTAAGTTACTCCTCCGGCGAGGATGGAGTGGGAGTTATTGCAATTAGTGCAGTTTGAAGCCATTGATCTTCTATTTTTCTGCACGGAGCAAGATAACAAATCATAGTACTTCACATCCAAAAGCAACCATGTCAAACTGTGACTTGTTCGCGAAACACAACACACGAAGTATGGAGTGGAAAGAGGAAAATGTCCCACCAGGCGTGCCAGAATCTGTTCTCCGCCGAAAGACGCGACCGGGACGTTGGGACGTCAGGCCTGAAATTCGAGGGCAGATGCTAATTGATGCTATCCGTCCACCTCTCCGAAGATGCCAAGTTGATTTATGACACCATGTATCGAAGTTTTAAACGGATGCGACCGATGTAGCAGACTTCGTCAGATTCCCCCTCGTTGAGGGGTTTTTGATTGTGAGGACGCTCTTCCCTGCATGCTCAAGCCCCTGCAGTTAATTACGCTACCGCATCACGGTAACCACTTTCTCCTTCTCCAGATGATCAACTTAAATGTTTGTTAAGGATACGTTAGTCTAATTTTAGACTAAGATTTACTTAACAGGATCATTTAGATCCAACAAAAGAGCATTTGGGCTCTATTGTTTAGTTTAGGGACATTGCGGTCCAAGTTCAGATACAAACATGGGTTTGGAAATGCACCAGATAGTTATTGGTCATTAGGACCCACCACCTCTCTGAAGACGTTGAAGAATTACAATGACATGTATCAGAGGTGTGAAGAGATATACCCTTGAACCAAAGTTGATTGAAAGTATCTGGGTTTTGCTTTGAATGTCATATGAGATGACCAATTTTGGATGACAAGAGTGTATTTGAGCTTCAGTCAAAAGGGAGGGTCCTGCCTCTGGAAGACTTAGCTAATTTGGGCTAAGATTGCCTCGAATATAGTGTTAAACACTAAAGTAGACTCATCTATCACATGCACCCACGTGATGCGCCTAAAATAATGTTAAACACTAAGGATGCAGCACACAAAATAGGGTTAAACACTAAAAAAATGAAGCGCTCACGTGGGGTCACATGAGGCGCCATAGTGTTGGGCCAAACTTCCTTTATCTTATTCACAGAATATGCAAGTAAGTGTTAAACACTTAATCTTCGTGGCCATCACGTATGGGCACGTGATGGGTACCCATGCACTAGATATTGAAAGGATTTTCTAGGGGTCACGTGGGGACACGTGAAGGCGCCCAAAATCTGTTCTGACTTGGCTTTGTTCTCTTTATTTTGAGGAATTTATCCGAGGGTCACGTGGGAGCACGTGACCCCATCTCATTCATTCTTTTTTTTGACCTTTGAGGGGAGGGTCACGTGTTGCCACGTGATCATATTAGGTACTTGATCTTTTTACGTGCATGAAAAGTCTAAGTCCCTTGTTTAAGAATTAAATTCTTTTATAGGGTTAAACCCTAATTTTATTTAGAGGAATTAAATTCCTATGTATTTAGAAGAATTAAATTCTTTAAACTCAATTCTCCCTCTAAGTTTTGGATCTGCATGGCAGAATTTTCTCGTTGAGAATTAAATTCTCAACTTTATGGGGAGATCTGCTTCTGCAGTTCTTCAACCATGAAGAAGAACTAAGTTCTTATATTAAGGGTTAAACCTTATCTTTGTTGAAGGAATTAAATTCCAATGTGCTTTTGTGGGAGAATAAAATTCTCTGAACTTAGGTCCTCCCTTAGGTTTTAGATCTGCATGGCAGAATCTCCCCGATGAGAATTAAATTCTCAACTTGTAGGGAGATCTGCTTCTACAGACCTTCAACCAAAGAAAGAACTAAGTTCTTATGCAGAAGAGTTAAACTCTTAGTTTGAGAATTAAATTCTCTTATAGGATTATGGGAGCTTATAGAATGATCTCTTTCTCTCCCTTACCTAGGGTTTCTTTCTTTTTCTGAAGAGATCTTCTTTCTCTCTGGAGAATTAAATTCTTTTCTTTTCTCTCTCTGTTGTTGTATCTCTCCCTCTCCTTTTCTTCTTGGCTCCTATTTATAGGAGAAAGAAAAGAATCAGTTTGTTTAGTCAATCTTTCATTGAAAGATTTTGATTGGTTTTGTAACCAACATGATCTTTTAGATCACTAAGTGAATTTTATTCACCATTGGATTTTTCATCCAAAAGATATTTTGTTTGTTGTTCCTGGCAGATTTCAGGAAAATCTTTTCTTGTATAGAATCTTTCTATAAGTTGGTGATTTTTAATCACCATTGGATTTTTAATCCAACGGTGCTCCCTTTACAGAGTGCAATCTTTTGTTTGGAAAGATCTAGGGAAATATTAGAGTTTTTGATTTCCCTTATAGAATTTAATTCTATTAGTTCAGCAGGTTTAAGAGCCTGTCTCCTGTTGGCACGTGACCCCACTGATTGACCATTTAATTAGAATTTAATTCTATTAGTTTAGAGAGCTTAGGAACCCATCACGTGTTGGCACATGCTCCCCGGTCACGTGTAGGCACGTGATGCCCTATTTGGGGTTTTATTTCCATTAACTCAGAGAGTTTTTAAGACCCCATCACGTGGTGGCACGTGACCCACGGATGAAGCATTTAACCAGAATTTAATTCTGTTATTTTGAAGAACTTAGGAACTTATCACGTGTCAGCATGTGAACCTTGGTCACGTGTGAGCACGTGATGCCCCATTGGGGTTTTTCCTCGTTGTTTTATTATATTTCAGTGGGCTTAAAGGCCTATCACGTGTGGGCATGTAACCTCATTTGATTAGGATTCAATTCTTATCATTTCAGAGCCCTCAGGAAGCCATCACGTGTCAGCACGTAACCCCCGATCACGTGTGCGCACGTGATGCCCTATTGGGGTTTTTCCTTGTATTTTATGAGGGATAGGAGAAATCCGTAGGAATACATGATCCCCCACCGCGAACTCAAGCCTGCGACGACAACGGTCGGCATAAAACTTCTGTCTGCACTGGGCTGCTCTCATCCTGTCCTGAATCAACTGGATCTTCTCCGTGTAGGGTTACTAGGCACTCTTACAAGGGTTTATGAGGCATCAACCATGCCTGATTTAAAATTTAGACGTGCCGAACAACCCAAAGCGAGGATCTTTGCTAGATTATTAGGGTTAAACATGCAAGTAAATAACTTTACAACTAAGAAAGATGGATTACAACCTTTGTAGTTCGCTCCTTCACTTCATAAGCTCCGAGTAGTAATCTCTTCGCCGCGATCCATGATCTCCCGGACTCAAGAGAAGCTCCACAACCCGAATGATCCATGCTTGCTTGAAGTTTTCCTTTTCGAAGATGATCTACCTTGAAGTTTCTATAACTCAAGCTCTCACTCACTAATCAAGTATTAATGAAGTGAACACCCTAATCTAATAGGCTAGATTAGATGAGGATGATGAGGTAAGAATTTGGCTCTCATTTGATTTCATAATCTCACACTAAATCATCACAAAAGAAAAACCTAGAAAGCTTTTCAAGAGCTCAAGGAAGAAGAAGAATAATAATGATCCTTTTGTGATGAACAATGAATAAAACCTATGGTTACAAATACAACCCTTGAGTTACTTTAACTCATGTAGAGATTTAACCTAGGGTGAAGGGTTTGGGTTGGGTTAGAAAATATCAAGCAAAATATCAACACATAATATCTTTGCAAGAAACAAAATAAAAGCTTCTAGAAGCTTCTAGAAATGTTTAACCCAAATCAAACCCTAACGATGTTTAATCTCCACTAATCATGTTGCATTTGTAATCATAACATGTTACAATATTATATATCACATATATAATATATTTTTCTAACAAAAGAAAATAATACAATTAACATATATCACATATATATCAATGTATTATCCGGTGAGAAAATGAAATAATAAAGCGAGCCAATATTAGATAATGTAATGTAATATATCACATATATAATTATACATTAAACTATTGAATCAACACTTGATCCGACAATCCGGCTATATCGTATATAACCGACTAATATATCATGTACCGATACATCGAATCAACACTTGATCCGATGACCCGGCTGATATCAAATATCGCGAGAATAGAATACAGTATCTCATATCGTATTATTCTAGGTCCCGCACATATCACATATGTTCTCATACTCCGTTTTGCCTGAGTCAAGAAACCTCTGTGTAGGACTCTAAAGAATCGTCAATACGCCGGTAGCAGGTGATGATCATATCAAACACCCACATGCTGCAAGCGGTCAGCTAAACGTAACAGCCACCGAGGTATTGAGCGATCAGAAGATCAACAAGCAAGCCTGTATATTCTCCTGTGAATCCAATCAGTAACACTGTCGTACAGTCCGGTCTCTTCGTCTGATATGTTGCATATCTAGTCTAGGGGTGGTATACGTCAGACCCCAGTAACCGATAAGTCGTGTCGATGTGAGGCTCATAACAGGTCGAGAACCTACTGATAACACTTCCAGCAGTACTCAATATCCGCCCTGGCCAGGGACTTCCAGTTATAGCCAATCGAACACAGCACAACATCAACTCCTTATACCGAGAGAGACGAAACCCCTCCTATCGCTCATTGCCTCCATGTGATTCGGGATTGTACCCAAAAGCCACCGTTTTGTACGACCTCTTGGATGTGGTATGATGGAAATCAAAGCACAGTGGAAATCACACAAGACTCTATGACGATCTCGGGTCTACAGACAAACCTGTACCAGTGTTACCAGAGAACTGCCATCTGACGTGAGGTATAGTACCATCTGGGAGTTCTTGGCGAGTCCATCCAGTATACCCAGTCTCTACTGAGCACCCGGACACCATCTTTGATGTCAAACACCGATGGATATGGGATCATCCATGGCCCATCATATGGGTCAAGATGCATATACGCTAGTCTACTCTGCTGTATCGATGCTCTGTCTTGATACATCCTCGACTAGGAACAGTTATAGGATGTACTCGTCGATTACCGTGGCCCCACTAGTATGATCTCATCATAGTCCCAGCAGTCGAGTACATATCCTAAGGGCTTTGTCAACATGTGAGAGCAAGACAGTAAACTAATACAAGTCAACATGTTAAGACAAAGTAAAACCAAATAGCATACTATCATGACGAGCAAGAAAGTCCTCTCTCTATATATCCAAGCATCCACTATAATATACATCATATGTACAACAATGGCCTCTAGGGCATATATATAACTAACAATCTCCCACTTGCACTAAGGCCAGCTGTTGTAGTATCTCATACCCAGCATCCCGAAGAGTCTCTCAAACTGTGTCTGGGGAATGGCCTTCATGAGTGGATCCGCAGTGTTGTCCTTCGTATCAACTCTCCTGACCTCAATCTCCCTACGATCAACTATCTCCCGGATCAGGTGATACCGCCTCAGAATATGTCTGGACTTCTGATGGGACCTGGGTTCCTTGGCCAAAGCCACAGCTCCATTATTATCGTAATACAAAGGTATTGGATGCTCAATGGACGGAACCACACCAAGTTCAGTAATGAACTTCTTTATCCAGACAGCCTCTTTGGCAGCATCGTTGGCAGCGATGTATTCAGCCTCCATCGTCGAGTCTGCAACGGTATCCTGTTTGGAACTCTTCCAACACACCGTCCCTCCATAGAGGGTGAAGACAAATCCTGAGTGCGACTTAGAATCGTCCTTATCACTTTGGAAGCTTGAATCAGTAAAGGACTCCACCTAGAGTTTTCCGTTACCATACACCAAGAACATCTCTTTAGTTCTTCTCAAGTACTTGAGAATGTTCTTCACAGCTATCCAGTGACTCTCTCCAGGATCTGCTTGATACCTACTCACGACACTTAGTGAGTATGCTACATCGGGTCTGGTACATAGTATCGCATACATGATAGAGCCTACTGCCGAAGCATAGGGTATCCCTTGCATGCGAGCTCTCTCCAAATCAGTCTTGGGAGACATCTCTTTGGAGAGAGTGAGTCCAGAGATCGTGGGTAGGTTCCCATGCTTGGATTCTTCCATACTAAACCTCTTTAGTATGGTGTCAATATACCTGGATTGGGACAATCCCAGTATCCGTTTAGATCTATCTCTATAGATCAAAATTCCCAGTATGCAGGAGGCATCACCTAGATCTTTCATTGAGAATCTTTGTGATAAGAAGAGCTTGACCGACTGCAGCATAGGAACATCATTTCCTATCAAGAGTATGTCATCTACGTACAATACGAGGAATACGACCTTACTCTCTGCAATCTTCTTGTAAATACAAGGTTCATCTACGTTTTTGATGAAGTCAAACTCTTTGACTACAACATCAAAGCAGATGTTCCAACTCCGCGATGCTTGCTTTAATCCATAGATAGATTTAAGCAGCTTGCACACCTTTCCGCTGCTCCCACTATCTACGAAGCCCTCTCGTTGAGTCATGTACACGCACTCTTCTAAATCACCATTTAGAAAGGCGATCTTAATATCCATCTGCCAGATTTCTTAATCATGGTATGCAGCAATGGCAAGTAAGATCCGAATGGACTTAAGCATAGCCACTGGAGAAATGGTTTCATCATAATCTACACCTGGTCGCTGACGAAAACCCTTTGCAACAAGTTTAGCTTTGTAAGTCTCAACTTTTCCATCTACACCAAGTTTCTTCTTAAATATCCATTTGTTCCCAATGGGTTTTACCCCTTCAGGTGCAACTTCCAAAGTCCATACATTGTTGGTGTACATGGATTCCATCTCAGATGGCATTGCATCCAGCCAGTTCACAGAGTAACCACTCGTGATAGCCTGCTCGAAACTAGTCGGGTCATCATCTTCCATGATGCAATCCTCGCTCCCACCATCAACGAGAAAACCGTAGTATCTCTCAGGTGGATGAGAAACCCTACTAGATCGGCGGAGAGGCTGTGGTTCGTTGGGTGCTACTGAATCTTCTGGTTCCAATAAATCTTCTGTCGTAGTTTGTGTTGCTGGAACTTCTTCCAGTTCTACCTCAGAGCCACTAATCTCTTTTGCAAGAAATTCCTTTTCTAAAAAGGTGGCGTGCCGAGAAACAAACACCTTTTGTTCCTCGGTGTGGTAGAAGATATACCCTCGCGAATGTTTGGGATATCCAATAAACTTATACAGAATAGACCTTACCCCGAGCTTGTCCGGATTTTGTGTTTTCACATATGCCGGACAACCCCATATCCTAACATAATTAAGATATGGTCTCTTTCCTTTCCATATCTCATATGGAGTGGTTAGCACAGATTTGGTGGGAACCATATTCAATAGGTCTACAGCTGTCTCCAGTACATATCCTCAGAAGGAAATAGGTAACTCAGCTGTACTCATCATAGAGCGCACCATATCTAATATAGTGTGATTCCTCCGCTCCGATACACCGTTGTGCTGTAGTGTATAAGGAGGAGTAAGCTGAGAGAGAATCCCATTCTCTTTTAGATAGTCTAGAAACTCATTGCTCAAGCATTCTCCTTCTCGATCAGATCGAAGGATCTTAATACTTTTGCCCGTTTGGTTCTCTACTTCGTTCTTATATTCTCTGAATTTCTTAAAAGCTTCAGACTTGTGTTTCATCAGGAACACATATCCGTATCTAGAGAGATCGTCAGTGAATGTAATAAAGTAGGAAGAACTGTTCCTGGCATGTGTAGACATGGGACCGCATATTTCACTATGTACCAGTCCTAAGAGTTCCTCAACTCTTTCTCCGTGTCCACTAAACGGAGTTTTGGTCATTTTACCTTTGAGACATGAATAGCAAGTATCATAAGATGATAATTCGAACGGATTCAAATATCCATCCTTATGTAACTTAGCTAGACGTGTCGCATTGATATGACCAAGTCTACAATGCCACAAGAAGGATTCGTTCATTTCTGAACACTTCCTCTTGTGTGTGTTTTGTATATTAAGGGTTGTATTTTGATTAAGAATGAATATGCCATTATGTAACGAGCCTGATCCAATCAACTTTTAATTTAGGAAGATGTTCATAACATTATCCTGTATTACAAAATTATACCCTTCTGTACTTAATAAAGAAACTGATATAATGTTGCACATCATGTTCGGTATATAATAGCACTCATTCAGAATCAATGTATTACTACTTGGTAATACAAGGTGATATTCGCCAACTGCTTTGGCTGCAATATTTGTACCATTCTCTACTTGTACGGAATGATCACCCTTTCCAAGTTCTCTACCTTTATATAGCCCACGTAACAATTTACATATGTGGGATCCCGATCCGGTATCTAATACCCAGGACGTAGGGTGAACTGAGAAACAGTCTCAATAACTAACACACCCGAAGAAAATGCATCAACATGCTTGTTCTTCTTTTAGGCGGTGTGAGAATCCAGATATTGTCCTAATCCTTGTTCAGTCTTACAACACTTATAAGAAAGAACGGGACCAACGTTCCCCTGCTCAGTATAATAAACGGGTTCAGTCAATACATCAATATTATTATCTTGATTAAGGCCTGACATGGTCGTTACCTGGAGAGAGGGAAGGAAACATTTTAACGTATGCTTTTGCAAGATTAGATTGGTTATTATCTTATCTAATCAGGATATCTCCCACTGTTTTTATCAAATTTTCCTTCAAACCCTAAAAGGAAAGACTAGCCGGGATTAATTACACCCTACAAGTTCGCCAATCTTTCAGCTAGGCCAGTGTTGGTACTTTGAGGGAGGTTCCCCGTGCTCACGCACGGACCTAATTAAAATAAACCTCGTCTTCCCATAGGCATAACCCCGTAAACACCTTTCTAGTCACCTACTTGATCGGCTAATTGTCATGTAAAAATTTCCCAGGAGTAACTTTTACTCGCAGTGGGTATTAGGATCCATCTATCTCATAGAAGGTATGCAATCTCATTGCAAATTTCAACACTTGAAATTCCCGATAATGATTTTACCCCTAGCGTCCTATGACCTTGACGCAGGCCAACAAACCACAGTCCGCTAGTCAAGTTCAACCCATACATTTCTTGATTGAATTAAACCTACCGGCACGACCTTTGACGCAGGCCAACAAAGTCGTACGACTACCCTAATCCAATCATATCTCATGTTGCAGATAAGTACTAGCTAGCTACCGCACACTACGTCTTGATGCAGGCCAACAAACGTAGCACGAATACTAAGTATTATCTATCTGAAATGACGGAGGGCTACGCAAGTTTTTCAGAAAACCATGAGCGTAATGAACTTGATATCGTTGTAGAAACAAGTGATTTTTGAAAAGGAGTGTTTTTGAGGCTTTTCCGGTTTCGCTAAGGAGGTCACTCCCGGTGAAGGGATCTCGGCTCTTTCCTCATCGAATAAGGTGCAGGGTATATCATATATACCGCTGTGCAAAGCAAGAACTATTTAAGCTGTCAAAAACTAAACCGTGAGTTTGTAGCATCTGCCAGTTTTGCTAAAGAGGTCACTCTCGGTGAAGGGATCTAGGCTCTTTCCCCATCGAATAAGGTGTAGGGTATATCATATATACCGCGGTGCAAAGCAAAACTGTAGCTATCCTTTTTATAAAGTTTTGATTCTACAACATCATTTAGGTTTCTTTACTTTTTATTAATCTCATTAATAAAATCCCATCAATTATGCTTCCTAAGCATCACAGAAGAAACGAAAGCTGTAATATTTATATATCATATATATATTATAAGCATTCGTCTCAGGCAGTAATATGATCTCATCACAGAACATTGCAGCAGAAGATAACATATGAAACATTGGATATACTAGGACGTCCGTGGTTTATATCGAACCTGTATAAAACACGGATTCCACGGTCGCAATGAATAGCCAAACCCACATCCCTAAACCCCTATAAGAGCGGCAAGCAACACTGCCAATTCTAGGGTTAGGAGACCCGGTCTCGACTCCTCGAGATGGCTTCCTACTGGACCCTAGAACCCGGTTACTTGTGCTCCCCTCCTTGGGTCTACCTAATACGGAAAAGTAAATAATATACAATGGTGACATCAACCTCATCCCGGAAGTGCCCCAATAAAAGAATATTACATACAAATGAATTTTACATGAATGAAAATAAAAACCCTCATCTCACATAAAACCCCCGGCTATTCAGAACACGGCGATCCAATATAACATATCACAGCAACACATAATATCTCATATCATCAACGTAAGCAAGTATGCGTATCCCGACTGTCGTTGATGTATAGAAACGAAGCCGGCGATACACCACATACTACGCTTACGGTCACAGAAAAGAAAGTGTAAAACTACAACATTTGGAATCCACAATCACTTTAGACATCATAAATCCGAAATATCACATACTTCGCATTTCATGCCTAACTATTTGAATTCCACATGTTGTATCACATTCCAGATAAATAGATAATATTAAATATTCTGATCGAATAATCAAATACCCAACATTTCCCAAATAGCTCAACACTTGAGCAGAGTTCAAAAAACCCAGAACATGTCACTGCCCCAATGAACCAGCCGTAGGAGGGTCAAACCAACGCCTCACATGTGGCAACGCCAAACTACCACAAACCCTAGGGTTCAGTGGCAGTTTTGACGGTCACATAATTGAGTTAAGGTTACGTTATTCTAGAGGGTCCACAGATATGCTTGCATGTTTTTCTGAAAGTTTTAAACTCAAGAAATATTCAACACTTGAAAATTTTTCGTGTCGGGAAAAAGCAAGTTATTGATATCCGTTCGAACATTTTAACATGTTGTAAATTATCTGGAAAACTAAACGAAATTAAACTTTTCGATCGAATCAACGAATACAAAGGATCTCCAGGACACTCAACACTTGAGCAAGATTAAAAATTCCCAGAAGTATATACTAATACCTATGGATCATCCCTACCAATACGAGGCCTTAACTTTCAAGTACGGCCGCGGAACCGCCGCGGGAAGCATGTTCCTGCCGCGGTTCCGCGGCGACTTTAGGGAGTTGGGGGCTCGTATTTTACAGTAATCCATAAAATCACCTGCTGAATTTTCTGAGTATTTTTAATGTTGAAAAAACCACCTTTTTAAAAAATGTCCAGAGAGGGGTCAAATATTGACGTTTCGGGGTTCGATCGGACTTTTAACTTCGTATACACGTCGCCTAATCCTCTAGCTAGGCTCTGATACCACTTTAGGGTTACTAGGCATTCTTGCAAGGGTCTATGAGGCATCAACCATGCCCGATTTAAAATTTAGATGTGCCGAACAACCCAAAGCAAGGATCTTTGCAAGATTATTAGGGTTAAACATGCAAGTAAACAACTTTACAACTAAGAGAGAGGGATTACAACCTTTGTAGTCCGCTCCTTCGCTTCATAAGCTCCGAGTAGTAGTCCCTTCGCCGCGATCCATGATCTCCCGGACTCAAGAGAAGCTCCACAACCCGAATGATCCATACTTGCTTGAAGTTTTCCTTTTCGAAGATGATCTACCTTGAAGTTTCTATAACTCAAGCTCTCACTCACTAATCAAGTATTAATGAAGTGAACACCCTAATCTAATAGGCTATATTAGATGAGGATGATGAGGTAGGAATTTGGCTCTCATTTGTTTTCATAATCTCACACTAAATTATCACAAAAGAAAAACCTAGAAAGCTTTTCAAGAGCTCAAGGAAGAAGAAGAAGAAAAAGAATCCTTTTGTGATGAACAATGAATAAAACCTATGGTTACAAATACAACCCTTGAGTTACTTTAACTCATGTAGAGATTTAACCTAGGGTGAAGGGTTTGGGTTGGGTTAGAAAATATCAAGCAAAATATCAACACATAATATCTTTGCAAGAAACAAAATAAAAGCTTCTAGAAGCTTCTAGAAAAGTTTAACCCAAATCAAACCCTAACGATGTTTAATCTCCACTAATCATGTTGCATTTGTAATCATAACATGTTACAATATTATATATTACATATATAATATATTTTTGTAACAAAAGAAAATAATACAATTAACATATATCGCATATATATCAATGTATTATCCGGTGAGAAAATGAAATAATAAAGCGAGCCAATATTAGATAATGTAAGGTAATATATCACATATATAATTATACATTAAATTACCGAATCAACACTTGATCCGACAATCCTGCTATATCGTATATAACCGACTAATATATCATGTACCGATACATCGAATCAACACTTGATCCGATGACCCGGCTGATATCAAATATCGCGAGAATAGAATACGGTATCTGTTAGATTATATGCCCTAGGGGCATTATTGTATCATACTAGCTTGTATATTACTTAATGGAAGCTTGGGATATTCACAGTTATATTAACAGTCGTGCTAAACATGGTAGTATGCTATTTGGTTTATATCTATCTTAATATGTGTGTACATATTGATAGAGCCCTTAGGATCTTGCTTGACTACCAGCGTTGTGATGGCAGTCACACTAGTGGGGGCTGGGTTGTCTACAAGCACATCCTTTTTCAGGTCCCTAGTCATAGGATTATCGAGACAGGGTATCGATACTCCGGAGTAGACTGGTGTGTATGCTTCTCATCCCAGTTGGGGAGATGGTCTGTCCCACAGCCATCAGTACGTCGTACTAGAGATAGTATACAGGTGCTCGTTGGGTTACGGGTACACCGGACAGGACTCGCAGGGAACTATTGGTTGGTATTATACCCGTCGTCAGTTAACAGTTCCTAGGTGACATGAGTACAGCATAGTCCGCAGACTTGACACTGCTGCTTCACCTCGAGTGTGTTCCCACTGTTCTTAGATTGCTACCCTACCAGGGCTCAAAGGAGTCGTGTAAACAGGTAGCAGTTGGTTGCAGTCCCAAAGTACTTGGAGGCAGTGGTGGTTAGACAGGATTCGTCTCTCCCGGTATTAGGAGTTGATATCGCGCTCTGTCTGGAGAGCCATTACGCAAAATCCCTGGCCAGGGCAAGCGAGATTTACTGGTAGGTTTTCCAGTAGCTTCTCAAGGTGTAATGGAATTCACTCTGACACGACTTATACCGCTTTTAGGGGACTGACTGTCGGGTTCCTAGGCACTCTCATGAGGTCTCTCAAGGCATCAACCATGCCAATTTCAAGTTTTACGGGTGCCGAGAAACCCTAATACGGATCGTTAACTAGAATTCTAGGCGAAACCGATAACAAGTTAACAACTTAACTATGAGTTAACGAAAATACAACCTTTGTAGATCCGGTGCTCCACCTCCATAGCTCCGTGATGATGTCTCCTCGCTGCGATCATCGGATCCCGGACTCTAGCGTCGGCTTCATCGGAGAAAAAGCGGGCTAGGTCATCGACGACGATGCCGAAGATGATCTACGTCGAGGCATCACAAGATCAAGCTCCACCTTCACCAAGCCATGAAAACTTGTGAAGGAAACACCCTATACTACTTGGCAAGAGGTAGAGGATGAGGAAATAGGAGGTGGGTTCACTTTAGATTTGGATTTCTCACCCTTTTTCATCAATCACCATTGATGGAAACTTGGTTTTCTTCTTGAAAGAGAAGAAGAAGAAGAAGATCAATAATATGATAAGTTATTCAAAAAGAATAATAAAAATCATTCTTATCATAATTTAAACCATGGTTAGATGTAGAGAATTAACTAAGGTTAGAAGAATGGTTAGGGTTTTGGAAATGAAGACAAAATGGTCACTTTGGTCAAAGTTGCATGAAGCTTCAAGAAGCAGCATGAATGAAAGCAACCATTATCTTTTCATTTCTCATTTCTTTTAATCCAAAAATAAATAGAAAAAAGAATGAATAAACAAATAAAAACCCTAACCATTTATTTAACCAAGGTTTAATTCTTTACACAAACCCTAGCAATCATGTATCATAATATGATACAATCAAATGAGAAAATCCTTTTAAAGTGAACCGATACTAGTTAATGCAAAGTAATATATCAAATATATAATTATGCATTAAATCATTAAATCAACACTTGATTCAATGACCCGGTCATGTCGCACATAACCGACTAGTATCATTAGTAACATCTTATTGAATCAACACTTGATTCGATAACCCGGCTATATCGAATATAACCGATCAATGTCACAAATCGCGAGAATCGAATACAGTATCACATACTGGTATTATTCTCGGTCCCCTACATATCTTATATACGCTCCTATTTCGTTTTGCTTGAGCCAGGAAACCTCTGTGTAGGACTCTAAAGACTCGTCAATACGCCGGCAGCAGGTGATGATCATATCAAGCACCCACAAGCCGCAAGCGGTCTGCTAAACGTAACGGCCACCCGGGTATTGAGCGATCAGAAGATCGACGAGCAAGCCCGCTCACACTCCTGTGAATCCAACCAGTAACACTTACCGTACAGTCCGGTCTGATCGTCTGATATGTCGCATATCTCGCCTAGGGGTGGTAAACGTCAGACCCCAATAGCTCGATAAGTCGTGTCGATATGAGGCCTATAACAGTTCGAGAAACTACATGTAACACTTACCAGTAAATCTCAGCAACCCTGGCCAGGGATTTCCGGTTATAGCCAATCGAACACAGCGCAACATCAACTCCCTATACCGGGAGAGACGAATCCCCTCCTATCGCTCATTGCCTCCATGTGATTCGGGACTGTACCCAAAACCACCGTTTTGCACGCCCTCTTGGACGTGGTAAGGTGGAAATCAAAGCACAGTGGGAACCACACAAGACTCTATGACGATCTCGGGTCAACAGACTACTCTGTACCAGTGTCACCAGAGAACTGCCATCTGACGTAAGGTATAATACCATCTGGGAGTTCTCGGCGAGTCCGTCCAGTGTACCCAGTCTTCACTGAGCACCCGTATATCATCTCCGATGTCAAACACCAATGGATATGGGATCATCCATCGCCCATCTGTATGGGTCGAGAAGGTATACGCTAGTCTACTCTGGTATATCGATGCCCTGTCTCGATATACCCATGACTAGGGACTTTGAAGGATGTACTTATGGACTACCATGTCCCCACTAGTATGATCCGCATCATAGTCCAGGTAGTCAAGTACACATCCTAAGGGCTTTACCAATATGTAACAGAGGGACAATCAGTGTACACGTTAAGGTAAAGAGCAACCAGATAGCATACTATCATGTCGAGCAAGAAAGTCCTCCCTATATATGTCCCAGCATCCATTACAATATACATCCTATGTATAGCAATGGCCTCTAGGGCATACATATAACTAACAATCTCCCACTTGCACTAGGGCCATCTGATAGCAGTGGTTGTAGTATCTCATACTCAACCATCCCATAATAGTCTCTCTCTGGGAAAAGGCCTTTGTGAGTGGATCCGCCGTGTTGTCCTCTGAGTCTGTTCTCCTAACCTCGATCACCCTGGAGATCAACCATCTCCATGATCAGGTGACACTGCCATAGAATATGTCTGGATCACTGATGGGACCGGCGTTCCTTGGCATAAGCCACAACTCCATTGTCTCACAATGGTAGGAATGAAGTTCATCTCATGAACTAATATACACGCAGACTTCCTCTTTGGTAGCATCTTAAGTAGCGATGTATCGATCCTTTATCGTCTAGTTAGCCACGGTATCTAGCTTGGAACTTTTCCAACATACCGTCCCTTTACTGAGGGTAAAGACAATGCCTGCGACTGACATTCAGTCGTCTTTATCATCCTGGAACCCTTCCAGTGATTCTCCCCAGGATCGATTGATACCATCTCACTACAACTAGTGAGAATCCTAACATCCAATTAGATCTATCTCATAGATCCAAAATCCAGGGTTTAGGAGGTATCATTTTGATCCTATATGGAGAATCATTGTGATAAGCGGAGATTGACCGAGTGTAGTATAGGAAACTCCTTTCTTATCAAGAGTATGTCATCCACGTACTCTACGAGGATCACCACCATACTCCCTACTACCTTTATGTTTATACAAGGTTCATCTACCATTTTGATGATGTCAAACTCTTTGACTAAGACATCAAAACAGATGTTCCAACTCTGCGATACCTGCTTTATCCTATAAAGCATCTTGTACACGTTTCCGCTACTCCCACTATTTATGAAGCCCTCTAGCTGTGTACTTATAGACGTTCTCTTCTAAAACACCATCTAGAAAAGCAGTCATGGCACCCAACCTCCAGATATCGTATTCATGGTATGTAGCCGTGGCAAGTAGGATTTGGATGGACTTAAGCATAGCCACTGGAAAAGGTTTCATCATTATCCACGCCTGGTTGATGACGAAAACCTTTAACAAGTCTTGCTTTGAAAGTCTCAACTTTTCCACCTACACCAAGTAATCTTCTCAAAATCTACTTGCTCCTGATGGGGATTTAACCCTTCAGATATAGCAACCAAAGTCCATACTTTGTTGGTGTACATGGATTCCATCTCAGATCACTAAGCATCCAGCCATTCTTACAGAGTCTTACTCCTGATGGCCAGCTCGAAACTAGTTGGGTCATCATCTCATAATGCAATCCTCGCTCCCACTGTCATAGAGAAACCGAAGTATCTCTCAGGCGGGTGAGGAACCTTACTAGATCGGCGGAGTGGCTGAGGTTCGTTGGAATCTACTGAATCCTTTGGTTCTACCAAATCATCTGCTGTTGTTTGTATAGCTGGAACATTTCCAGTTCTACATAACAGATCTTGCCTCGAGCTTGTCCGGATTTTGCTTTTCAGACATAGGCTGGACAACCCCAAATCTTAACTAACTTAAGAGATGGGCTCTTCCCTTATCATATCAAATATGAAGTGGTAGACAACTGATTTGATTTGAACCCTATTCAATAGGTATGCAGCTTCTCAAGTGCATAACTCCCAAAAGGAAATAGGTAACTCAGTAGTACTCATCATAGAGCACACCTTATCATATAGGGTGTGATTGCTCCGCCCCGATATACCATCGTGCTATGGTGTATACGGAGGAGTAATGCTGAGAGAGAATCTCATTCTCCTTTAGAACAGTCCAGGATTTCCGTGCTCAAGTATTCTCCTCCTCGATCACATGAAAGGACATAATACTTATACCCTTATTGGTTCCCTACTTCTACCTTATATTCTGTGAATATCTCAAAAGGTTCGGACTTGTGTTTCAACAGGAACATATGTCTGAATCTTGAGAGATCATCAGAGAATGTAACGAAGTACAAAGAACCAGTCCTGGCATATGTAGACAGGGGACCTGACATACATCAACATGTATCATCCCAAGAGTTTACTAACTCTTTCTCTGTTTCCAGTAAACAGTGCTATGGTCATCGTATCTTTGTGACATGACTGGCAAATTTCATAAGATGTAAATTCAAACAGATTTAAATATGCATCTAAATATAACTTCAGCTAGTCAGGTCGCATTGATATGACCTAGTCTATAATGCCTCAAGAAGGATTCGTTCATTTCTGAACTCTTCCTCTTGTGTGTGTTCTGTATACTAAGGACTGTAGTTTGATTTAGAACATTAATGCTTTTAGATAACGTGCCTGAACCGATCAACTTTTGATATAGGAAATGTTCAAAACATTATCCATCAATACAAAATTTTATCATTTCTTTACTGATAAAGAAATAGATATGATTTTATATATCAGGTTCGGTATCTAACAGCATTTGTTCAGAATCAATGTATAGGTAATATAGGGTGACAGTGACCAATAGACTTGGCTGCAACACTTGCCCCGTTTTCTGCCTCATGAAACTTATCACCCGTTCTCAGTTCTCTACCTTTCTGTAGCCCTATGTAACAGATTACATATCTGGGATCCTGATCTGGTATCACATACCCAGGACGTAGAGGATACGGAGAAACAGTTCTTTGTAATGAACACACCCGAAGATGATGCATCATCATGCACTCTCTTCGTTTGGGTGGCACGGGAATTCTGGCATTCCCCTATTTCCTGCTCTGTCTTATAACAATTATAAGTTGGAGCGGGACCAACGTTCCCCAGCTCAGTATAACAAGCAGGTTCGGTCAATAATCCGTATTATTATCTTGATTAAGGCGTGATATGGTCGCTACCTGGAGAGAGAGAGAAGAAAACACTCAGCGTGCGCTCTTGCAAGAATAGATTGGTTATTATTTTATCTAATCAGGATGGCTCCCACTGCTTTTTATCAAATCTTCCTTCAAACCCTAAAAGGAAAGACTAGCCGGGATTAATTACACACTACAAGTTCGCCAATCCTTCAGCCAGGCCAGTGTCGGTACTTTGAGGGAGGTCCCCCATGCTTTCGCACGAACCTAATTAATGTAAACCTCGTTTTCCCAGAGGCGTAACCCCGTTGACACCTTTATAGACACCTACTTGATCGGCTAATTGTAATGTGTAAAACTCTCCCAGGAGTAACTCTTACTCGCAGTGGGTATCGGGATCCAACTATCTCATAGAAGGTATGCAATCTCATTGCAAATTTCAACACTTGAAATTCCCGATAATATTTTGCCCCTAGCAGCTATATGACCTTAACATAGTCAACAAATCATAAGTGCTAGTCAAGTTCAACCCGTCATTTCTCGATTGAATTAAACCCACCCGCACGACCCTTAACATAGTCAACAAAGTCGCACGACTACCCTAATCCAATCGCATCATATGCTTATGCAGATAAGCACTAATTAGCTACCGCACACTACGCCTTAACATATTCAACAAACGTAGCACGAATACTAACTAGTACTTATCTGAAATGACGGAGGGCTACGACAGGTTTTTCTGAAAACCTATTGCGTAATGAACTTGATATCGTTGTAGAATCAAATGATTTTGAAATGGAGTGTTTTCGAGGCTTTTCTAGTTTTGCTAAAGGGGTCACTCCCGGTGAAGGGATCGTCGGCCCTTTCCTCATCGAATAAGGTGCGGGATATATCATATATATCGCTGTGCAAAGCAAAAACTTCTTAAAAGCAATCAAAAGACAAACCGAGTGTGTAGCATCTGCCAGTTATTGCTAAAGGAGTCACTCCCGGTGAAGGGATCTCGGTCCTTTCCTTATCGAATAAGGTGCAGGATATATCATATATACCGCTGTGCAAAGCAAGAACTGTAGCTACCTCTTTTATTTTGAAATTCGATTCTACAACATCTTAGGTTTCCTTTTACTTTCATTAATCTCATTAATGAAGTCCCATCATTTAAATACCAAAACATCACAGATAAATACGACGTACACTTATGCCATCCGCATTCGTCTCGATGTCCTCTCGTGCACCGTTAGGTTAGGTAACTAACGGCAGAGCAGGGCAGGGCTAGCGCGGGTGTAAAACATAAGTAACGCCTATATAATATATCATATATACTATATACAGTATCTATCACAGAACATATCACATGATCACATCACAGATATCGCAGCAGAAGAATCATATGAAACATTGGATATACTAGGACGTCCGTGTTTTCAATACGAGCCAGTATAAAACACGGATTCCACGGTCGTGATGAATAGCCAAACCCACACCCCTAGACCCCTACGAGAGCGGCAAGCAACCCTACCAATTCTAGAGTTAGGATACCCGAACTCGACTCCTCGAGTTGGTCTCCCACTGGACTCCAGAACCCGGTTACTTGTGCCTTCCTCCTTGGGTCTATCCTAGTGCGGAAAAGTAAATAATATACAAAGGGTGACATCTTCCGCAACCTGGAAGTGTCCCAATAAAAGAATATTACATACAAGTTTTTACATGAATGAAAATGAAAAACACTCATCTCACATAAAAACCCCCGGCTATTCAAACACGACGATCCAATATAACATATCCAGCAACACATAACATCACATGTCATCAACGTAAGTAAATATGCGCATCCCAATTGTCGTTGACATATAGCAACGAAACTGGCGATATCACACATTACACTTACGGTCACAGAAAAGAAAGTGTAAAACTACAACAGTTGGAATCCGCAAGCTCTTTAGACATCGCATGCCTAATCAAATGAATTACTTAGACATCGCATGCCTAACAATTATAAACCCCGCATTTTAGTCTCATTATCGAAAAAACTTTTCAATATCAAGTCGGGCAATTCAACAAGATTCCCGATATCCTGATCGAATGCTCGTCGCAAACTTTAGTAGGCGGCCGCACCCCCGATACCGTCGACAAAGTGCACCAAGGCGGAACACCGCTGCCGCGAGCACCCAAACGGATGCTTTCGGCGACGGGGTTCTCCTACAGTCACTTGGTCGGGGCTATGGAGTGAGGCTGTCTATTAAGTTTACCCGGCGAGTATCCGCGTACGCTACGTGATTGCGACGGACTTTTGATCGCATCAAAATTCCGTGGCAACCGATCAAGTGAGACTAAACTGCTATGTTTATAACATTCATTCGGTTATCTCATAACTACTTGTGAATTCCAATTATTGTATCACATTCCGGATAAATAGAAAATGTTAAACTTTCCGATCGGACATCCAAACACCCAAGTTTTCCCGATACAGATCAACACATGAAATAAGATTAAAAACATCCAGTTCATGCCTCAGTACCAACGGTCCAGCCATAGAAGGGTCAAGCCAACGCCTCACATGTGGCACGCCGTACTGCCCCAAACCCGAAGGTTCAAAGGGCAGTTCAAGATGGTCACATAATCGAGTTAAGGTTTGTTGTCTTCTAGAGGGACCATCGCGTTACTTGCACTACTTAGAACGTCTTTAAACCTCGGAAAAATCCAACACTTGGAAATTTTCCGGTAGGGGAAAGATTGGGTATTTATATCCGGTCGAACTTTTTAACATATTCAAAAATTATCCGGAAAGCCACACAGACAAAATTTGATAATCCGATCGAACATTCGAATCCCCAAAACAACCCAGAAAATTCAACTCTTGAATAAATATTAAAAATCCCTAGAAAATACAGCACCTGAAAAGATGAATTATTGTGCAAACATTACAGGCAACACTCATCATTTGGCCGCGGAACCGCCGCCGAAGCCATGCTTCTGCCGCGGTTCCGCCGCACTATTAACATATCATGAGTAAAATTTTGCTCCGTAATTCTTATAATTACCTGCTGAATTTTTTAGCAATTTTTAATCTGGAAAAATCCCAGTTTTTGAAAAAAGTCCAGAGAGCAAGAAATTTTAGGGTTTCGGGTTCGTTCGGGTTTCAAACTTCGTCTACGCATCGCCTAAGGCTCTAGCTAGGCTCTGATACCACTGTCGGGTTCCTAGGCACTCTCATGAGGTCTCTCAAGGCATCAACCATGCCAATTTCAAGTTTTACGGGTGCCGAGAAACCCTAATACGGATCGTTAACTAGAATTCTAGGCGAAACCGATAACAAGTTAACAACTTAACTATGAGTTAACGAAAATACAACCTTTGTAGATCCGGTGCTCCACCACCATAGCTTCGTGATGATGTCTCCTCGCTGCGATCATCGGATCCCGGGCTCTAGCGTCGGCTTCATCGGAGAAAAAGCGGGCTAGGTCATCGACGACGATGCCGAAGATGATCTACGTCGAGGCATCACAAGATCAAGCTCCACCTTCACCAAGCCATGAAAACTTGTGAAGGAAACACCCTATACTACTTGGCAAGAGGATGAGGATGAGGAAATAGGAGGTGGGTTCACTTTAGATTTGGATTTCTCACCCTTTTTCATCAATCACCATTGATGGAAACTTGGTTTTCTTCTTGAAGGAGAAGAAGAAGAAGAAGATCAATAATATGATAAGTTATTCAAAAAGAATAATAAAAATCATTCTTATCATAATTTAAACCATGGTTAGATGTAGAGAATTAACTAAGGTTAGAAGAATGGTTAGGGTTTTGGAAATGAAGACAAAATGGTCACTTTGGTCAAAGTTGCATGAAGCTTCAAGAAGCATCATGAATGAAAGCAACCATTATCTTTTCATTTCTCATTTCTTTTAATCGAAAAATAAATAGATAAAAGAATGAATAAACAAATAAAAACCCTAACCATTTATTTAACCAAGGTTTAATTCTTTACACAAACCCTAGCAATCATGTATCATCAAATATGATACAATCAAATGAGAAAATCCTTTTAAAGTGAACCGATACTAGTTAATGCAAAGTAATATATCAAATATATAATTATGCATTAAATCATTAAATCAACACTTGATTCAATGACCCGGTCATGTCGCACATAACCGACTAGTATCATTAGTAACATCTTATCGAATCAACACATGATTCGATAACCCGGCTATATTGCATATAACTGATCAATGTCACAAATCGCGAGAATCGAATACAGTATCACATACTGGTATTATTCTCGGTCCCGCACATATCTCATATGCGCTCCTATTTCGTTTCGCTTGAGCCAGGAAACCTCTGTGTAGGACTCTAAAGACTCGTCAATACGCCGGCAGCAGGTGATGATCATATCAAGCACCCACAAGCCGCAAGCGGTCTGCTAAACCTAACGGCCATCCGGGTATTGAGCGATCAGAAGATCGACGAGCAAGCCTGCTCACACTCCTGTGAATCCAACCAGTAACACTTACCGTACAGTCCGGTCTGATCGTCTGATATGTCGCATATCTCGCCTAGGGGTGGTAAACGTCAGACCCCAATAGCTCGATAAGTCGTGTCGATATGAGGCCTATAACAGTTCGAGAAACTACAGGTAACACTTACCAGTAAATCTCACCAATCCTGGCCAGGGATTTCCGGTTATAGCCAATCGAACACAGCGCAACATCAACTCCCTATACCGGGAGAGACGAATCCCCTCCTATCGCTCATTGCCTCCATGTGATTTGGGACTGTACCCAAAAACCACCGTTTTGCACGCCCTCTTGGACGTGGTAAGGTGGAAATTAAAGCACAGTGGGAACCACACAAGACTCTATGACGATCTCGGGTCAACAGACTACTCTGTACCAGTGTCACCAGAGAACTGCCATCTGACGTAAGGTATAATACCATCTGGGAGTTCTCGGCGAGTCCGTCCAGTGTACCCAGTCTTCACTGAGCACCCGTATATCATCTCCGATGTCAAACACCAATGGATATGGGATCATCCATTGCCCATCTGTATGGGTCGAGAAGGTATACGCTAGTCTACTCTGGTATATCGATGCCCCTGTCTCGATATACCCACGACTAGGGACTTTGAAGGATGTACTTATGGACTACCATGTCCCCACTAGTATGATCCGCATCATAGTCCAGGTAGTCAAGTACACATCCTAAGGGCTTTATCAACATGTAACAGAGGGACAATCAGTGTACACGTTAAGGTAAAGAGCAACCAGATAGCATACTATCATGTCGAGCAAGAAAGTCCTCCCTATATATGTCCCAGCATCCATTACAATATACATCCTATGTATAGCAATGGCCTCTAGGGCATACATATAACTAACACTGACGCTTGCCGCCCCCTAGGCCCGATATGCGATAGTCCTAGACGAACAGACCGGACTGTACGAAGATTATCACATCAGGCTCAGTAGGAGTTCGGTAGGGTTTCCTCATCGGCCTTCTTATCGACATCTGCCTAGGGACCGTTACGTACAGCTAGTGCCGCTTGCGGTCTCTGGTTAAACCCACTGCCAGCGTAGTAGTCAAGTCTTTAGTGTCCCACACAGAGAGTTTCCCTGCTTCGGGCGAAACGATATAGAGATCGTATGGTTTTACGACAGGGTTCGGACGCATAAGTGTTTTTACGTACGTACGATGTTCGGACAGTTTTTACTAGCGGGCTTTGGTATAAGCTAGATTCTAGTATTGGATTATTGGATTTATACAGTCTCAGTATTTCCGTGTTTTCACGGATAGGAGGGGCGTTCTCGTAATTACTCGAAAAGCTTCTAGAAGGTTGATGAGGTGGAGGGCTTAGGTGTAAAATGCATTAAATGGTTTTGTGACTCATGGAGATGATTCATCAAGAGAGTTAATGAAGCATTAATGCTTTTAATGACTCACTAGATGATTCATTATGTATTAAATGAAGTATGAAGATATTTGTGCAAAGATATTTTTGTGCAAAATATCTTATGCTTCATATATATACACAAATGAGTTAATTTCCATTTCATTATGATTCTCACCTTCTCTCTCCTCAAGCTCTCTCTCTCTCTTCAAACCCTAACCCTAACCTCTCATGTGTTGAGATCAAGGGTTAGCAAGACTATTTGATCCTTAATCCTATTCTATATCCTCTAGGTTGCTTTGATTAGCACTCTTAGTTACCTAGTTACCTCAAGTTAGAGGTCAAGCTTGGAGTAGTAGCTCTCGGGAGGATCTTCTATCACAAAGAGGAGGCCGACGAGGAGGTGGTCAATGAGAACAAGAAGGACTTAGTTCATTAGGTATAATCTTCTTTCATAGTAGCTAATCCCTCCTATGATGTTGTTAGTTAGGGTTTGGTAAAGATCCATAAGTTAGTCAATGTTTGTTTTAAACAAAATGATTGTTTTACCTATTACGCCTCCCCGCAACTCATGGGGTGTCTAACGTCGACTTACAGTATCTCATATCGTATTATTCTCGGTCCCGCACATATCATATATGTGCTCCTACTCCGTTTTTCATGAGTCAAGAAGCCTCTGTAAAGGACTCTAAAGAATCGTCAATACGCCGGTAGCAGGTGATGATCATATCAAACACCCACAAGCTGCAAGCGGTCAGCTAAACGTAACAGCCACCCAGGTATTAAGCGATCAGAAGATCAACAAGCAAGCCTATACATTCTTCTATGAATCCAATCAGTAACACTCCCGTTCAGTCCGGTCTCTTCGTCTGATATGTTGCATATCTAGTCTAGGGGTGGTATACGTCAGACCCCAGTAACCGATAAGTCGTGTCGATGTGAGGCTCATAACAGGTCGAGAACCTACTGATAACACTTACCAGTAGTACTCAATATCCGCCCTGGCCAGAGACTTCCAGTTATAGCCAATCGAACAGAGCGCAACATCAACCCCCTATACCGGGAGAGACGAAACCCCTCCTATCGCTCATTGCCTCCATGTGATTCGTTGCACGCCCTCTTGGATGTGGTATGATGGAAATCAAAGCACAGTGGGAATCACACAAGACTCTATCTCGGGTCTACAGACTAACCTGTACCAGTGTCACCAGAGAACTCCCATCTGACGTGAGGTATAGTACCATCTGGGAGTTCTTGGCGAGTCCGTCCAGTGTACCCAGTCTCCACTGAGCACCCGTACACCATCTTTGATGTCAAACACCGATGGATATGGGATCATCCATCGCCCATCATATGGGTTAAGATAGGTATACGCTAGTCTACTCTGGTGTATCGATGCCCTATCTCGATACACCCTCGACTAGGAACAGTTATAGGATGTACTCGTCGACTACCGTGGCCCCACTAGTATGATCTCATCATAGTCCCAGTAGTCGAGTACATATCCTAAGGGCTTTATCAACATGTGAGAGCAAGACAGTAAACTAATACAAGTCAACATGTTAAGACAAAGTAAAACCAAATAGTATACTATCATGACGAGCAAGAAAGTCCTCTCTATATATATCCAAGCATCCACTATAATATACATCATATGTACAACAATGGCCTCTAGGGCATATATATAACTAACACTCTATAGTCTCTTGAACTAGTTGGGGTCCAAAAATCCTGCTCTCGCTGAGTTCGGTCTAACAGACTGGCGATCGACACTATCTACCATACAAAGCCTAAAAATGTGACATCTGAATCGACTCCTGATAACAGTTATTAAAGGTTAACTCCATCAATAGTAAGTGACGATCCCAACGGCCAACAAAAATTAAGCACGCACGCATGAAGCATATCCTCCAGAGTCTGTATAGTCCGCTCTGACTGACCATCGGTCTACTGAGGGAAAGCGGTGCTAAAACTCAAACAAGTACCCAAGGCTTCCTAAAGCTTCTGCCAAAGACGGCTAGTGAACTGGATGCCTCTATTGGATACAATGCATGATGGGACTCTGTGCAAACACATAAATTCACCAATATACAACTAAGCATAATGAGCATAACCGAAAGTGGTCTTCATTGAAAAGAAGTGACCGCTTTCGTTAACCGGTCAACAATCACCCAAATGGAGTCATACCCTTGACTAGACCTGGGTATACCCACAATGAAAACCATGGAGATTTGCTCCCATTCCCACTCCGGAACGGTTAAAGGTTGCAACTCTCCTGCCGGTCTCAAATGCTCAGCCTTAGCTCGCTGACAAGTCAGGCACCTCAAAACGAAATCCGAAACATCACTCTTCATCCCTGCCCACCCGTAACTATCTCTCAAGTTTTGTTACATCTTGGTGGAACTTGGGTGAACAAAGAAAGCTGACTGATGTGCCTGCTTTAGGATCTCGCGTCTATATCCATTTGTATCAGGTACAAACAAACGAGTCCTTAAACGTAGCACACCCTGGTCATCAATCAGAACTCTGAATTTCTACCCTGCCACTCAAGAATCTCAGACAACGAATATGAGACAAACGGGCATCGGCGGGCTGTGCCACACGAAAACGATTAAGTAGAACTGGACGGGTACAAAGATGAGCAAGCTGTCCCCCAGTGGAGGTGAACTTAAACTGTACTCAGCTATCGCACAAGAACTGCAAATCTGCAGAAGACTGTCTCTGAACTTTGCTCAACTGGAACAAGCTACCCCCGGGCCTACGACTCAAAGCATCAGCTACCACATTCGCCTTGCCCGGATGATAAAGGATCTCACAATCATAATCCTTCATAAGCTCCATCCAACGGCGCTGTCTCAAAATTAGATCCCGCTGCAGGAAGATATACTTAAAGCTCTGGTGGTCTGTGAAAATCTGACACGACTTCCCGTACAAGCAGTGTCTCCAAATCTTAAGCGCAAGACCACTGCGACCATCTCAAGATCATGAGTGGGATAATTCTGCTCGTGCTCCTTAAACTGTCAAGAAGGATAAGCGATAACTCTATCATGTTGCATCAATATACAATCGAGCCCCACTCGCGAAACATCATAGTAAACAACAAAGTCGCTCGATCCAGAATGCAAAGATAGAACTGGTGCAGTCGTCAACCGAGTCTTCAACTGCTGAAAACTCAGCTCGCATGCCTCATTCTAAAGAAAAGGAACCCCTTCCTGGTCAGTCCAGTCAGCGGTGCAGCGATACTCGTGAAGTCCTGCACGAAACGGCGGTAAAAACTGGCTAAGCCCAAAAGCTGCGGACCCTGGTCACTGATACAGATCTGGGCCAAAGCTGTACGGACTCGATCTTATTCGGGTCCATACGAATACCGTCTCTCCTAACCACATGACCTAGGAAGTCAATACTATCAAGCCAGAAGGAATACTTCAAGAATTTAGCAAACAGCTGGTGCTCTCTCAATGTCTACAAGCAATCCTCAAGTGCTGCTTGTGTTCCTCACTCTTGGAATAAACCAGTATGTCATCAATAACACAATAATAAAATGGTCGAGGAACGGCCTGAAAAATCTAGTTCATCACATCCATGAACGCTGCTGGGGCATTGGTGAGTCCGAACGACATCACCAAAAACTCATAATGCCTATAGCGCGTGCACAAAGCAGTCTTCGGAATGTCATCATTCCGAACCCGCAACTGATGATGACCTGATCTCAAATCAAACTTGGAAAGAAATGTCCCGCACCCTAGAGATGATCAAACAAATTGTCAATGCCAGGTAAGGGATACCTGTTCCGCACCGTAACACGGTTCAATTGACGAAAATCAATACACAACCTCAATCTGCCGTCCTTCTTGACGGACAGTACAGAAGCTCCCCAATACGAAACACTTGGACGTATAAGTCCCCCATCAAGTAACTCTTGCAGCTGATCCTTAAGCTCCCTAAGTGAAGGGTTTCCTTAGCACCACTACTAGGGTTTGGTAGCATCACACATACCATATTTAAAAATTAGAGGGTGCTAAAGAAACTAACCTAGGGATCAAACTAGAAAAAATAGGGTAACACAAAATCTAACACATACCACAAGTAGTTTAGTACTAGGTAAAGAGAATACAACCTTTGTAGCTCCCTTTGCTAGACTCCTTGGCTACATGGAAGTTGGAAGAGGCTTGCCTGAGATCCTTCAAGTCCACGATGATCCACCTGGAGTCCTCTTTGTCCAAGGTCAAAGCTCCACTTGATCAAGAGATGAAATTGAAGCTAACACTCTAAACTAATAGGCAAGATGTCACGTCCCGAAAGTACGGAACGCGACTGGCACTTAGATTACGAGACGTCTAAAGGCCTACCGTAACCTAAGTCAGCCAAAGCCCAGAAGAATCTAAACCGAAAACAAAAGAGAGTGAAGGAAAACCTTAAATGAAAACGGTTTTTAAAATCATTTAAGTTGCATAGAATCCCTTTTTAAAAACATCATAAATTTTTGAAAATTTCGGCAGAGTCTCCCCTGTATTTTCTATCCCCCAAAATGGGTACAACAAGATAATAAACCTGTAATCATAAAAATGGCATCCCCAAGCGGGAGCTAGCTCTTCGCCCAAGGCGGATCACAACCACATGCAATATAATAGTAATATCAAGAAAATAGCATAAAGAAACGCAAAATACCAGAAAACACACGTCGGCTCAAGTGAGCTCGACCCAAAAGAAACCACGAATATACAAATCTCTCAGTCTCATCACTAGGTCGTATATACAATATAAAGTGGTAGATGGAGAATACTAGATACAATGATAAAGCAAAAGAAATAAAGTGTGCTCGCAACCCACCTACGGGCGATGTCGCGAGTCTGAGCAAAAGGAACTGATGATAAGATAGCCCGCCGCTACAAGACTGACGGGTCCGACCTGCAAGACACTGTGGCACAACGGGGGTGAGTTGCCAGCTCATGAGTAAATATAACATCTAATAAGGCAATCGTAAGAATGCACGCAATGCATCACAACATGCATGTCCATATGTGGTATAATATCTCTAGTATGCATGCACAGGTATGCAATGTCATTATTAAGTCTTTAAGTGTTTTAAATGCTAAGGGTATTGAATTCTTAACTTTAGAACATGAATATCTGTATAATAGCTAAATACCATCAAGAAATCATCTGAAAACCCGTGTCAAGCATCGACACCAAATAGGAATCATATCTGTCTCAATATCGGGCTCCGTCAGTCCGGATCGGCCCATATCATAAATCTCACGACAACGATCGGTATCCTCCGGATATCCGCCGCGCCAGACATCACCGGTAGGTAGTCTTCCCCTGCCAGGCTCATCGTCTACAACTCGATCTTCTTGCCCCGGGGTACCGTACCGGGCCCACCATGTACCCGAGACGGTTCATCCACTCCTCGAATCGGGTCTCGAAATCCAACAGAAAACATGAAAACTCATGGTGGACGACACATACATCACGAGAAAACCGCAACTTTGTTTTGAAAATGATAAATATAAGGTTTTGTTAAATTCTTGCGGTTTTCCCCAAAAATCCAGAAATCGCAGCAATACTGAAATCCTTAAGAAAATTATAATGTCCACATGTTATATATGATAAAGGTCTATGATATCAATGCATACGATGTGAATTTTGCTAGAATCTATATAAATATGATGATGATGCGAGGTATACGTATGCTATGCAATTTCATATATCAAGTATGAATGCAAGTGGTGATATTATGATAAACAGGTTCTATAGTGCACGTGGCATGGCAATTACCAAAGGCGTGTGTGTCACATGAATGGTGCACGTGCAACAGATGCCAATGGTAATGGTGTTCGTGTCCTACAAAGTGATATCGCATAAGTATAGATGAATGTCCATGCAATCTAATATACTGTTCGCTATAAGGGTATGCAGTGTACATGAATGGATAAGCTAGCTAACAATATGAATCTTGCAAAAGTAGGGAAATCCTAACTAGGAGGGGCGCATCGCGCCATCCAGACGATTCCCCCATAGATGAATACATCTACTCACCTGAAATCCCCGCTAAACCGATCCGACCACCGCCTTGCCTTTACGCGCCGTGTCCGAAGTTTCCCCGACCGATCCTATATTTGCACAATATCAAGAATAAGATTACAAAACCTAAGACGATGCAAGTCACAATATACAATTATCAACGCTCTCGAATTAATCATAGCATACACTCGGTGCGCGGGAAAACGCACGAAAATCGCTAATCGTTAACTAGAATCGTCATTTCGGGGAAATCGACAAAACTACAACCCGACTAGAAGAAACCCCGCGTTCACGCACTCTAATAGTCCTATACGAAGCTAATTATATTGCTAACATAACGCAATTTGATCGCATTCTAATTTTCGTAAAAATCTAGTAAGCAATTTCAATACCGATTTGATGCAAACATCGAGATTTTGTCGATTTAGCGAGCATATCATTACACAATTAACCATTCTAATCAATTAGATAACCAAAACCCTAACTTAATTCTAACAACCATGTTTAAAACCCTAACTCAACATCAAAACCCATTCTTGATTTTTCATGAACAAGGGTTTACAACTAAATTAATACTTCAAAATTAGATTTTAGCACAAATAAACTACAAGTTAGCAACTAGTTTAGGATTTTACCTCACAAGTGAAAACCTAGCATGATCAAGTCACCAAGAACGCCTCCTTTCATCAAGTTTTTGAACTAATTTGGGTTGAAGAGAGAGTGGATTAGGGTTTAGTGTTGAATGGAGATGGAAATTTGTGAATTTTGTATGAATTTTGACATGAAAAATGAAGCAAAATTAAGTGAGAAGAGAGGGGATTTTCTGCAGTGAGATCGGCCAGCAGGTGAGGGAGGGAGTTGTGGAGAAATTTGGAGAAGTTTCTAGGTCAATAAACATCATATGTTATCATTTAATGCTTTCACATCAACAATTTACAAAAAAAAAACCTCATTTTACATCATTTTTCCATTAAATTTCCAACCCTAAAACCAAAAGTTTGCAAGACATGATATAATTTTATTAACACCATATTTTAGATTATAAAGATTCCTAATTATGAAATTTACCTAATTAAATTTGTATTTATCCCTAATTTAATGTATTTAAAAAGGCTTAAAATAAATAAAAAAAAAATTAATTACGAATTTTTTTTTATTTAACTAGAAAATTATAAGTGACATTTTAGTGACAAAATTATAGTAATATCTTATCTAAATTTTGTATAATTAGGTCTACAATGAAAAATACCTATTTTGACTTTTTACGGAAAAAGCCGAAAAATTAGCCGATTACCGAAAAACTGCCTAAACGATTTTCGAAGGGTTACAATCTTCCCCCCTTAAAGAAATTCGGTCCCCGAATTTAGAATATAACTACGCGTACCTTCAAAAAGATGGGGATATCTCTTCCTCATCTCGACCTCGGTCTCCCAGGTGACCTCCTCGCTGTTCGGGCCACGCCAAAGGACCTTGACGGACGGTATGACCTTCGACCTCAATTTCTTCACCTGCCGATCTAAGATGACCACCGGCTGCTCGGTGAAAGAAAGATCACGCTCTAGCTGGATCGTCTGGTGCTGAATCGCCTGGGAAGGATCATGAAGGTACTTGCGGAGCATCGAGACATGGAATACGGGGTGAACATCGGGGAAGCTGGGCGGAAGAGCTAACCGATAAGCGACTGGACCAACACGCTCTAGGATCTCGAAAGGACCAACATATCTAGGAATCAGCTTCCCTTTCCGCCCAAATCTCATCACACCTTTCATCGGAGAGACCTTCAGGAAAACATGATCGCCAACAGCGAACTCGAGTCGGCGACGGCGCCTGTTAGCATATGATTTCTGCCTGCTCTGTGCCGCTCTCATCCTGTCCCGAATCAGCTGTATCTTCTCGGTCGTCTCCTGTACGATCTGCGGCCCCAAAATACTGCTCTCCCTGAGCTCTGTCCAACATACAGGCGATCGACATCTCCTCCCATATAAAGCCTCGAAAGGTGCCATCTGAATCGTCTCCTGGAAGCTATTATTGTAGGAAAACTCGATCAAAGGCAAATGACGATCCCAGCTACCACCGAAATCTAAAACACAAGCTCTGAGCATGTCCTCAAGAGTCTGAATAGTACGCTCCGACTGACCGTCAGTCTGAGGATGAAAGGCTGTGCTAAAACTCAATCGGGTGCCCAAAGCTTCCTGGAGTTTCTGCCACAATCGGCTGGTAAACTGGGTGCCACGGTCGGATACGATGCAAGTCGGAACGCCATGCAGTCACACTATCTCATCAATATAAACCTGGGCGTACTGAGAAAATCCAAAAGTGGTCTTCACTGGCAGAAAGTGAGCCGCTTTCATCAGTCGATCAACAATCACCCATATTGAGTCGTACCCTCGACTGGTCCTGGGTAAACCCACAATGAAGTCCATGGAGACCTGCTCCCACTTCCACTCAGGGATGGGCAAAGGCTGTAACTCGTCGGCTGGCCTCTGGTGCTCGGCCTTGACTTGCTGACAAGTCAGGCATCTCGACACAAAGTCTGTAACATCCTTCTTCATCCCGTCCCACCAGTAAACCTCTCTCAAATCACGGTACATCTTGGTGGAACCTGGATGAACACTGTATACTGATCTATGTGCCTCCTCGAGAATATCACGCCTCAGTCCCTCTGAATCTGGCACACACAGTCTAGTCCCAAATCGAAGTATCCCCTGATCATCAATCACGAACTCAGAAACTCTGCCCTGCCGAATCTGCTCAATAATCTCTAATGTACGGGCATCGCCGGACTGTGCCTCGCGGATATGGTCAAGTAACTGTGGGCGTGCTCTGAAATGGGCTAGCTGTCCCCCTGTAGGAGTAAACTCAAACTGCACTCTGCTATCACATAAAACCTGCTAATCCGCCGTCGACTGCATATGTACTGCGCTCAAACAAGATAAGCTACCTCCGGGCCTCCTACTCAAAGCATCTGCCACCACATTCGCCTTGCCCGGATGGTATACAATCTCGCAGTCATAATCCTTCACCAACTCCATCCATCGGCGCTGCCTCAGGTTCAGGTCTCGCTATTGGAAGATATACTTCAAACTCTTGTGGTCAGTGAATATCTGGCACGACTCACCGTATAGGTAATGTCTCCAGATCTTAAGTGCAAATACCACTGCAGCCATCTCTAAATCATGGGTGGGGTAGTTCTGCTCGTGTTTCCTCAGCTGCAGAGAAGCATACGCGATAACTCTGTCGTGCTGCATCAATACACATCCCAGCCCCACTCGAGAAGCATCACAATAAACCACGAACCCGCCTGATCCTGAAGGCAATGCTAACACTGGAGCAGTAGTCAGACGAGTCTTCAACTGCTGGAAACTATCCTCACATGCCTGGGTCCAATCAAAAGGAACCCCCTTCCGGGTCAATCCGATCAACGGTGCAGCAATGCGGGAGAAATCCTGGACAAAACGTCGATAGTAGCCGGCCAGACCTAGAAAACTGCGAACCTCTGTAACTGATACTGGTCTAGGCCAACGCTGAACTGCCTCGATCTTCTTCGGGTCCACACAAATACCGTCTCTCGTCACCACATGACCCAAGAAATCGACACTGTCTAACCAGAATGCGCACTTGGAAAATTTGGCGAACAGCTGATACTCCCTCAAAGTCTGCAAGGTGATACGTAAGTGCTGCTCATGCTCCTCCCGGCTCCGAGAATAAACCAAGATGTCGTCAATGAACATAATAATGAACTGATCGAGATACGGCCTGAATACACGGTTCATCAAATCCATAAATGCTGCCGGGGCATTGGTGAGCCCGAACGACATCACCAAGAACTCATAATGACCATATCGAGTACGGAAGGCAGTCTTCGGAATATCCTCCTTCCGAACCCGCAACTGGTGATAACCTAACCATAAATCAACCTTCGAGAAGAACCCTGCACCCTGGAGCTGATCGAATAAGTCATCAATGCGGGGTAGGGGATACCTGTTCCGCACAGTAACCCGGTTCAACTGACGATAATCAATGCATAAACGCATACTTCCGTCCTTCTTCTTAACAAACAAGACGGGAGCACCCCAAGGTGACACACTCGGTCTGATAAGCCCTTTGTCCAGCAAGTCCTGTAAATGATCCTTTAGCTCTCTCAGCTCCGCCGGGGCCATCCGATAAGGAGGTATAGAAATAGGCCCCGTGCCAGGGATCAAGTCAATACAGAACTCAATCTCGCGCTCTGGTGGCAGACCAGGCAGCTCGTCAGGGAATACATCAGGGAACTCTCTCACAATAGGGACCTGGTCCAAAGGAACCTCTGTGGAGCTAGTATCACAAATATAGGCTAAGAATCCCTGACACCCTTTCCTTAAGAGCTGACCAGCGCGAAGAGAAGAAATCAAGCTGGGAAGGGTAGCACTACGATCTCCCTGAATAGTAAGAACCGGCTCACCAGGAAAACTGAATCTGACTGCTTTTTCACGGCAGTCCACGGATGCATAACAGGTAGCTAGCCAGTCCATACCAAGAAGAACGTCAAAGTCTAGCATATCGAGGAGAATCAAATCAACTGAAGAATCTCTCTCCCCGATACGAACGGAACACGATCGATACACAAAACGGGCAACAAAAGACTTGCCTACCGGGGTAATAACGACAAGCGGCTGATCTAACGGAGAAGACTCTCGGCCCAACCTCGGTGCAAAATACGTGGATACATAGGAATGTGTGGAGCCTGGATCAAATAATACCCGTGCATCAAAAGAACATACTGGCAGAGTACCTGTCACGACGGCATTAGATGCCTGTGCATCCTGAGGAGTCAACGCGAACACTCGGGCCTGTCCACCACTAATAGCTGGCTGTCCTCTGCCTCTACCTCGGCCTCTGCCTCTGCCTCTGTCGCCTCGTCCTCTCGGAACTGGACAGCCACGCCCACGGCCTCTAGAAGCATCTGACTGACGTGGAGCATCATCAGGAGTAGGAAGTAAAGCTCTCTGAGAAGGTGGTGAAGGTGGTAAGGTCACATGCGGGACTGTCGCCGCGCCCTGACGTCCCATGGTACAGTCTCTGACACGGTGGTACTGACTCCCACACCGAAAACATCCTGGAGACGACTGCTGGGTCTGTGGATATGAACCAAATAACTGACCTCGTCTCAATCCTCTGCCTCCACCATCTCCCGAAAATAATCTATCGCGGTGTCTGCCCATCTGCCGCTGAGCTGGCGTATCAGTACGGATCCTCTTCGGCCCAGAAACGACCGGAGTCTCAGAAATACGCTCCTCCAAAAGTAAGGCTGCATCCATCGCGGCTGCGTATGTATCAAAGTGCTGGGTGCCGATGGAAAGGAATAGCTGTGTATCAAGCCCTCGTACAAACCTCTTTATTCTCTTCTCTTCTGTGTCGACTAGGTACGGAGCATATCGTGACAACTGGGTAAACTGTATATCATACTCCGACACTGTCATCCCAGGAGTCTTGCCCAAAGACTCAAAACTACGGGCTCGAGCATCTCGGACACTCTCCGGAAGAAAACGGGAAAGAAATGCAGCTATAAACTCATCCCAGGTCATAGAAGGTAGACCTGCAGCTCGGCCTCTCTCTACTGAGTCGTACCATGTCTGGGCAAGACCCTCCAGACGAAAACTCACAAACTCCACCAATCTATCATCAGAACACCTCAACGAACGGCAAATCCGAGCCATCCTATCGAGAAATGCCTGTGGGTCCTCTGTCGCATCTGTACCGGTAAAAGCTGGAGGTCTCAATCTCATGAACTCCTGTAGTGAAACAGGGATAGTCTCCGTAGTAGCAGCAGGAGTGATCATCTGTGCAGCAGGTACGATCGTGGTCTGTGCGGTGGAAGGAACGTCCTCGGATCTCTGTGCCCGACTGGACTCAGCTAAAGATCCCATCATCTGTCGCAACTCTTGCATGCCGGCCTCTAATATGGCAATACGGTCAGGATAAGGCGGATCAGTATGACCCTGAGGGGTAGGAGTATCCTCCCGCTCGATCCTCGCCTCAGACGAGCCTGCCCGAATCTCATCCCTAGCGGCAGCCCGCTGAGCTCTCGTAGTCTTTGGCGGCATCGAAGCTGGAATAAGAAACAGGACTGATAAGATCATTGCAATTGAATCAAGGAATGCAAGGAATCAAGAAAGAAAATACAAGCAATTATGTCCTAAGGTCACTTAGGCGGAGTACCGTATCGTAAGTATGCCGCGGATCATACCCACGGTACGCCACTCTGCTTAAGTCACCTAATCCATCTACCAAGATCGTCCTACACTCAGAAAGGTAAAACCTACGCTCTGATACCAACTTTGTCACGTCCCGAAAGTACGGAACGCGACTGGCACTTAGATTACGAGACGTCTAAAGGCGTACCGTAACTTAAGTCAGCCAAAGCCCAGAAGAATCTAAACCGAAAACAAAAGAGAGTGAAGGAAAACCTTAAAAATGCTTTCACATGTTATCATTTAATGCTTTCACATCAACAATTTACAAAAAAAACCTCATTTTACAACATTTTTTCATTAAATTTCCAACCCTAAAACCAAAAGTTTGCAAGACATGATATAATTTTATTAACACCATATTTTAGCTTATAAAGATTCCTAATTATGAAATTTACCTAATTAAATTTGTATTTATCCCTAATTTAATGTATTTAAAAAGGCTTAAAATAATAAAAAAAATAATTAATTACGAATTTTTTTTTATTTAACTAGAAAATTATAAGTGACATTTTAGTGACAAAATTATAGTAATATCTTATCTAAATTTTGTATAATTAGGTCTACAATGAAAAATACCTATTTTGACTTTTTACGGAAAAAGCCGAAAAATTAGCCGATTACCGAAAAACTGCCTAAACGATTTTCGAAGGGTTACACAAGAGTAATATAGAATGATGATGTGGTTTGTTTTCTTACTTCAAAACCCTAACTTGATCACTATCTTACTCACTAATGAAAGCTATAGAGCAAGAGAGAGGAGGAAGAAGATGATGGCAAATGAGAGCTCAAGATAATAAAAAGATAATGATAAAAATGAGAATAAAAATTATATATAATTTCCACTCTCATTCTTAACTCAAGTTAATAAATATCTAGATATTTATTTTGGAGCTCAAATGGCTATGGAAAGATAACTCATGGTTAACTTAAGGTTTAGTAAAGGAATAAAATAATCAACCATGAATGATTATCCATTTCCATTAATCTCAAAAATAAATACAAATATATTTACTAACATGTGAGTCTTATATTTCCACCATCTAGTGTATCAACAACCATGACACACATGTGTATGCATGTATGTGTGCATGCACATCTATATGTGCATCAATGTAAACATGTGCATACATGCATGCATACAACAAAAGACAAAAGGGTCTAAAGTGAAAAAACTAATGGTCAATGTTAAATCAACACTTGATTTAAAAAACCGGTCATATCTCATACAACACGACCAACAGCAAACCGCCCGATTAATATACGGTATCACATACGCGCATTTAATCGGGTCCCTACGCATATCTCATATGCACCCCCACATCGTTTTACCTGGGCTAGGTAACTCCATTATGGGACTCTAAGACTCATCAATACGCCGGCAGTGGGTGATGATCATATCAAACACCCCAAGCCGCAAGAGGTCAGCTAAACGTAACGGCCACCCGGGTATTGAACGATCAGAAGAAAAAAAGCGAGCCTGTCAAAACTCCCATCGAGCCAACCGGCAACACTACCGTACAGTCCGGTCTCTTCGTCAGATATGCTGTATATCGAGTCTGGGGATGGTAACGTCGACCCCAATAACTCAATAAGTTGTGCCGATGAATGGTCTATAACAGATCGAGAAACTACTGATAACACTTATCAGTAAATCTCAACAGCCCTGGCCAGGGACTTACTGATATAGCCAATCGAGCACAGCACAACATCAACTTTCAATACCGGGAGAGATGAAACCCCTCCTGTTGCTCATCGTCTCCATGTGTCTTGGGACTGTACCCAAAAGACACCTGTTTGCACGACTCAGTAGAGCCGTGGTAGGGTAGTAATCAAAGTACAGTAGGAGAACACACAAGACTCTATGACGATCTCGGGTCTATAGACTAACCTGTACCAGTGTCACCTGACAACTGCTATCCGACGATAGATATAATATCATATAGGAGTTCTCGGCGAGTCCGTCCAGTGTACCCAGTCTCCACTGAGCACCCGTATACTATCTAGATGTCAAACATCAATGGATGTGGGAACATCCATCGCCCGTCATATGGGTCTAGTATCATATACGCTAGTCTACTCTGGGATATCGATTCCCCGTCTCGATATATCCACGACTAGGGACATTTCAAGATATGCTTATAAACTACAATGTCCCACTAGTATGATCTACATCACAATCACAGTAGTAAAGCAGATATCCTCAGGGCTTTATTAACATGTGCAAATGAATAAAAGCATGATCAAGTGAACATGTCAAATAAAGAGTAACCAGATAGCATACTATCATGTCGAGCAAGAATGTACACTGAATATACATACATGTATAAATACATCCACTATCATATAATGGCCTCTAGGGCATACATATATCCAACAATCTTCCACTTGCACTAAGGCCAGTTATTGGCGTATCTCATACCCAACATCTCAAAAAGTCGCTCATGCTGCGGCTGAGGGAGGGCCTTGGTGAGTGGATCCGCGGTGCTATTCTTTGTGTCTACTTTCCCAATTTCGATCTCGCGGCGATCTACTATCTCCTGGATCAGATGATATCGCCTCAGGATGTGTCTGGACCACTGATGGGACCTGGGCTCCTTGGCTAACGCCATAGCCCCATTATTATCACAATACAATGGTATTGGATCAATAATGGTTGGAACTACTCCTAGCTCCGCGACGAACTTCCTCATCAAGACGGCTTCCTTGGCGGCATCATTTGAAGCAATATACTCAGCTTCCATCGTAGAGTTTGCAACGGTATCCTGTTTGGAACTCTTCCAACTCACCGCCCCTCCATTGAGGGTAAATACAAACCCAGAGATAGATTTGTTGTCGTCCTTATCACTCTGGAAGCTCGAATCGGTAAAGGCCTCCATTTGGAGATCTCCTTTACTATACACCAAGAACAATTCTTTAGTCCTTCACAAGTACTTAAGAATGTTCTTCACAGCTGTCCAGTGATTCTCCCCTGGGTTGGATTGATACCTGCTTACTACACTAAATGCATAAGCTACATCAGGGCGTGTACACAACATCGCATACATTATAGATCCTACTTCCGAAGCATAGGGTATAATGCTCATGCGAGCTCTCTCTTCATCGATCTTTGGGCAAAAGTCCTTTGAGAGAGTGACTTCATGGCAAGCGGGTAAGGCACCCCGCTTGGAGTCTTCCATACTAAACCTCTTTAGGATAGTGTTGATATACCTGGTTTGGGACAATCCCAATAATCTTTTGGATATATCCCTATAGATCCGAATTCCTAAGATGTATGTGGCATCACCCAGGTCCTTCATGGAGAACCTCAGTGATAAGAATGATTTGACCGACTGTAGCATAGGAATATCATTTCCTATCAGAAGAATGTCATCCACGTACAATACGAGGAATGTGACAGCTCTCCCTACAGTCTTCTTATAAACACAAGGTTCATCTGGATTTTGGATGAAATCAAACTCTTTGATAACATCATCAAAACAGATGTTCCAACTCCATGATGCCTGCTTTAATCCATAAATGGATTTAAGCAATCTACATGCTTTCCCGCTGCTCCCACTGTCAATGAAGCCCTCTGGCTGATCCATATAAACGCATTCTTCTAAATCTCCATGTAGAAATGCTATTTTAACGTCCATCTTCCAGATTTCATAGTCATAGTGAGCAGCAATAGCAAGTAGGATCCGATTGGATTAAGCATGGCTACGGGAGAAAAAGTTTTGTCATAGTCCGAACCTGGTCTTTGACGAAAACCCTTCGCCACAAGTCTTGCCTTATAGGTCTCCACCTGCCCATCTACACCAATCTTTCTTTTAAAGATCCATTTGCACCCCACGGGTTTTACCCCAGGGGGTACAACGTCCAAAGTCCATACTTTGTTGGTGTACATAGACTCCATTTCAGATCTCATGGCATCCAGCCACTTCACAGAGTCTCCACTCGTGATATCTTGCTGAAAACCGGTAGGATCATCATCCTCCATGATGCAATCTTCTCTATCACCATCAATGAGAAAACCGTAATATCTCTCCGGTGGGCGAGAAGTCCTACCAGATCTACGGAGTGGCTGAGGTTCATTAATTTCTGTTGCAACAGCCGGTTCAACCAAGTCGTCATTTGTAACTTGTGTCTCTAGAACCTCTTCTAGATCTACCACATTGCCATCTTTATCATTTGTAAAAAATTCTTTTTCTAAAAATGTGGCGTGCTGAGAAACAAACACCTTTTGTTCCTCCTTGTGGTAGAATAGATATCCATAGGAATTCTTTGGATACCCCACAAAATTACACATGACTGACCGTGTCTCGAGCTTGTCCAGATTTTGCTTTTTGACATAGGCCGGACAACCCCAAATCTTAACTCGTTTAAGAGATGGTCTCTTCCCATGCCATATCTCATATGGTGTGGTAGACACGGTTTTAGTTGGAACCCTGTTCAATAGAAACACTGCAGTCTCCAATGCATGCCCCCAAAATGAGACAGGTAACTCAGTATCACTCATCATGGAACGAACCATATCTAATAGGGTCCGATTCTGACATTCTGACACACCGTTGTGCTGTGGTGTGTAAGGAGAAGTGAGCTGAGAGAGAATCCCATTCTCTTTTAGAAAGTCTGCAAACTCTGTACTGAGATACTCACCACCTCGATTTGATCAAAGCATCTTGATACTCAATCCGGTTTGTTTTTCTACTTCATGTACTCAGTGAATTTCTCGAAAGCTTCAGACTTATGCTTTAGTAAAAACACATGACAGAACCTTGAGAAATCATCAGTAAAGGTTATGAAGTAAGAAAAACCGCATCTAGCCTATGTAGACATTGGCCCGCATACATCACTATATATGAGGGCTAAGAGCTGAGTAGCTCTTTCTCCGTGTCCTGTAAACGGAGATTTGGTCATTTAACCTTGATACAAGACTGGCAATCCGCATAAGATTTATATTCAAAAGGGTTTAAATATCCATCTTTATGTAGCTTGTTTAGTCTTGTTTCGTTAATATGACCAAGTCTACAGTGCCAAAGAAAAGCTTCATTTATTTCTGAAAACTTTCTTTTATTAGTGTGTTGTATGCTGAAAACTGTGTGTTGATTTAGGACGTATATCCCGTTATTAAGTGTACCATACCCAACCAACATTTGATTCAGGTTAATGTTCATAATATTATTCTGCAATACAAAATTATATCCTTCATTGTCTAACAAAGAAACGGATATTATATTACAAAGCATACTAGGTACATAATAACATGGGTTCAAAACCAATATACATCCAGACGGCAACCCCAAGTGATACTCTCCTACTGCAACTGTATGTACATTGGATCTATTTCCAACCCGGAGAGTATGGTCACCTGTCTTCAAAACCTTGCTATTTCTCAACCCCTGCATAGAATTGCAAATGTGAGAACCTGAACCGGTATCTAATACCCAGGAAGCAGAGTTTATTGAAAAACAGTTTTCTGTCATAAACACACCTGAAGCGGAAGCATTCCCATGCTTCTTTTTCTTGAGATCCAAGTACTCAGTGCAATTGCGCTTCCAGTGTCCCGCTTTGTGGCAGTGATAGAATTCCCTTTTCCCCGATTCCCCAGCCATGGACTTGTCTTTCCCCTTAGCCTTTTTGACTCCACCTTTAGGTTTGGTGGGTTTCTTCTTCATCTTTCTCTTGGTCTTGGCCTTCGGACGAGAGGTTGAAGATGGCCCAACACTCAAAACGGGAGTCTTCACTGACTTGAGCATACTCTCTGCGCTCCTCAACATATTGAGGAGCTCAGGTAGTGACTTCTCCATATTGTGCATGTTGAAGTTGACCACAAATTGAGCAAAAGCTGGGGGGAGAGACTGCAGAATAATATCAGTATATTGTTCATTGTCCATTATCCATCCAAGGTCCTCAAGCTCTTCTATAAAAGCTATCATCTTCAGAACATGGTCACCTACTGGTGTGCCAGGAGCCATCCGCGTCTGAAACAGCTTTCGTGACGCTTCGTATCGTAAGACACGTGATTGCTCCCCATACAACTCCTTTGTATGGAGAAATATGGATTAGACATCCATATTCTCATGCTACTTTTGATGTGTGTTATCCATCGATGCAAGCGCGAGGCATTTAGCCGTGGCACAGTCAGCGTCCCATGTCTTGCAAACTTCAATATCCGCAACTGAAGATTTAGGACCTGGGACGGGCGCCGTAAGGACATATGATATCTTATCATAAGTCAAGGCAATGTTAATGTTCCTCAGCCAGTCTTTATAATTAGCCCCATTCACTTTATTTTTATCTAGTAGAAGCTTGAGTCCTGCCATTGGTATCTGCCATTAAGAGAGAGAAAAGAATACACTCAGCGAAAGCTCTTGCAAAGATCAGATTGGTTATTATCTTATCTAATCGATGTCTCTTACTGCTTTTATCAAATTTCCCTTCAAACCTTAAAAGGAAAACTAGCCAGGATTAATGACAGTCTACAACTTCGCTAATCGTTCAGCCAGGCCAGTGTCGGTACTTGAAGGAGGTTCCCCATGCTTTCGCACGGACCTAATTAATATAAATCTTGTCTTCCCAGAGGCGTAGCCTCATTAACACCTTTCTAGACACCTAATGGGTTGGCTAATTGTAAAGTGCAAAACTCTTCTGGGAGCAACTCTTGCTCACAGTGGGATCGGGATCCAACCATCATATGGAAAGTATGCAATCTCATTGCAAATTTCAACTTTTGAAACTCCCGATATGGTTTTTACCCCTAGAACTCATGACCTTGGCTATGGTCAACAAATCATAAGAACTAGTCAAGTTCAACCCGTCATTTCTTGATTAATCAGACCCATTCACATAACCCTTGGCTAAGGTTAACAAAGTCACATGCCTGTCCTAATTAATCACATCTTATGTTGTATAGGAAAACATCACTTAGCTACCGTACACTACGCCTTGGCTAAGGTCAACAAACGTAGCACAAATACTAAATACTCTACTTTCTAAAATGACGGAAGGCTGCGGATGGTTTTTAAGAAAACCTTTAACGCTTTGAACTTGATATCGATGTAGAATCAAATGGTTTTTCAAAAGGAGTGGTTTATGCTCCGCAAATTTTAAATGTAGCTTTTTCTCAAAAGCCGAGTGGTTTTCAAATCTGATTCTACAACATATTTTTAGGTTTATTTTCTTTAGATTAATCATATTAATGCAGTCCCATCATTTAAGTCCTTAAGCCATCATAGAAAAGAAACGAAAATACAACGTACGCTTATGCCATCCGTATTCGCCACAATGTTCCGTTATGCACCGTTAGGTAACTTAACTAACGGCATACCGGGACGGGACTAGTGCGGGTGCAAAACATAAGCAACGCCTACTATATATCTCATATATAATATTACATTCGTCTCAGATATATCAAGCGATCACATCACAGAATATAGGCAGCAGAAACACATATATGATCATATAGGATATACTAGGATTTCTATATTTTGTATTTAGCCAACGATAGAAAATACGGATTCCACGGTCGTGAAGAATAGCCAATCCCACACCCAAGACCTCTACGAGAGCGGCAAGCAACCCTACTAATTCTATAGTTAGGAGACCCGGTCCCGACTCCTCGAGATGGTCTCCCACTGGACTCTAGAACCCGGTCACTTGTACTCTCCACCTTGGGTCTATCCTAATGCGGAAAAGTAAATAATATACATCAATGGTGACATCACCCTCAACCCGAATGTGCCCCAAATAAAAGAATATTACATACAACTGAATTTTACATGAATGAAAGGAAAAACTCTCATCTCACATAAACCCCCCCGGCCATTCGATCACGATGATCCTATACATCATAGCACAGCAACACATAACATCATATGTCATCAACGTAAGCAAGTATGCGTACCCCAATTGTCATTGACATATAGTAACGAAACCAGCGATATCACAAACTATACGTATGGTCGCAGAACAGATACCAAGACGATGTTAAACGTTTCGATCGAATCAACAAACACCCACATATTACCCTAAAGAGCTCAACACTTAAGCAAAGTTAAAGTACCCAAAAACGTGCCATAGTACCTATGATCCAGCCGTAGAAAGGCCAAACCAACGTCTCACCTATGACACCGCGTGTAACATTTCAGAAAATATAAAATATTATTTTTGGAATTTAATATTAAAATAATATATTTCCCGAAAACTGCCCGATTTGCGAAATTGGGGTTTTCGAAAAAGGGTATAAATATATACCAATAATTGTGAAATAATTAGGAATTAAAATGTTTTATTTATTTAAAAAGATATTTATCGGATTTGGCATCTTTAAAATTTATTATATGTAGTTTGGATAAAAACCCGATTAGTGCACTGCTAATCATGATTAAACCAAATCCGTGTTTTTACAGTTTTCCGTGGCTAGTGCACCATGTCATGTTGCATTTGGTTACATGTTGTCGCATTTGTGTTTTTTTATGGGTATTATATGGTTTGGGTTTTAAATAGAAAAGAAAAAAGAGAAAATGATTAAAGTTTAGAATGATTGGAGAGAGAGAGAGTGAGGGGCTGCCTCATTTCTTTCCCCCATTTATTTTACATCATTTTCTTCTCCTTCTTCAACCTCATCTCCTTCCACCTTCACCACAAGAAATCATCTCCAAATCTCCATCAAAACCCTAAACCCCTTTCATTAAAAGTGATCCCCTCTTCACCCTCTACACTTTGGACCAAGAAAAGTTTGATTTTGATGACTTGGAGAAGCTAGGGTTTTTCTTGGGTTGCTCAAATGAGGTATTTTCTTTACCATTAGCATTGTATTTGTTTCACTTTAGTATCCTTGCATGTTTAGAAGTGTTTAGATGTTGTTTAGTGAGGTTTGGAAATTTCAAGTTAGGGTTTGAGGGATTATTGAATTGTGATTGTGTAATTGAGGCTAGTAGAGGCCATATAACCCCTGTAATGTTAGTATTTTGGACAAAATATGAGACTTAAACCCCGAAACACGAACTTAGAAACCCTGACATCGGGTAATTGTGTGAATGGTGAGGGTATTTTGGAATCTGCTAACACTCAGGGACCTGGAAAATTATTTACCAAACACAGTGACACATGCAGGCACCCAGGAAGCTACCACAGAGACCCGAGACCCCAACTCCACCTATATGCCGCAGATTTAATCATTCTGGCCTCAATTTGAAGCCAGAGTAGGGTTGATTTGGTCCATGTTTGTTCCAGGTCTTTATCTCTAGTAAATTAGACCCTCTATATGTGCAAAATTGGCTAATTTCACTTTGGATAAAATCTGGGACCATTTTCTTGAGTTACTGTATTGTTTTGCGACTTCGTTTTAATTTGGGATTTGGTATTTGATTTTGTGTTCTGTCGTCTAATGTTTGTACTGAAGGGTTAGCATAGCACCTTATGAAGGTTTAGGCAAGCATCAAATATGCTACTTTAAAATTTTTAGGGTGCTAAACAAACCCTAACCAAGATCTTAACTAGAGAATTAGGGTTAACTATGCATATAAACAACTTTATATCTAAGAGAGAGGGATTACAACCTTTGTAGTCAGTTCCTTCGCTTCATAAGATCTGAGTAGCAGTCCTTTCGCCGTGATCCATGAACTTCCGGACTCTAGAGAGGCTCCACAAGCCGAATGATCCATGCTTGCTTGAAGTCTTCCTTTTCGAAGATGATCAACCTTGAAGAATCACAAACTCAAGCTCTCACTTCTCTAATCAAGTATTAGTGAAGTGAACACCCTAATCTAAGTGGCTAGAATAGATGAGGATGATGAGGTAGGAATTTAGGTCTCTTTTGTTTTCAATTTCTCATACTAAATCATCACAAGTCAAAAAGCTAGAAAGCTTTTTCAAGGAGGAAGAAGAAGAAGAAATCTTTTGTGATGAATAATGAATTATTGTCTAAGGTTACAATTGCAACCCTTGGATAAGAATGAAGGCTTAACTCTTGTAGAGAATAAACTAGGGTAAAGGGTTTGGGTTGGGTTAAGAAATATCTTCACAAAATATCAATACAAAATATCTAAGCTTAGAACAAAATAAAGCTTCTAGAAGCTTCATGAAAAAGCTAACCCAAATGCTAACCCAAATCAAACCCTAACTTGTTTAATCTCCACAAATCATGTTGCATTTGTAACCCTAACTTGTTACAATATTATATATCACATATATAATATATTTTTGTAACAAAAGAAAATAATACAATTAACATATATCGCATATATATCAATGTATTACCCGGTAAGAAAATGAATCAATAAAGCGAGCTTATATTAGTTAACGTAATGTAATATATCACATATATAATTATACATTAAATTATCGAATCAACACTTGATCCGACAATCCGGTTATATAGCATATAACCGACTAATATAACATGTACCGATTCATCGAATCAACACTTGATCCGATGACCTGGCTATATCACATATACCCGGCCGATATCATATATCGTGAGAATAGAATACGGTATCTCATATTGTATTATTCTCGGTCCCGCACATATCACATATGTGCTCCTACTCCGTTTTGCCTGAGCCAGGAAACCTCTGTGTAGGACTCTAAAGAATCGTCAATATGCCGGCAGTGAGTGATGATCATATCAAACACCCACAAACTGCAAGCGGTCAGCTAAACGTAACAGCCACCCGTGTATTAAGCAATTAGAAGATCAAGAAGCAAGCCTATACATTCTCCTGCAAATCCAATCAGTAATACCCCCGTACAGTCCAATCTCTTCGTCTGATAAGTTGCATATCTAGTCTAGGGGTGGTAAAACGTCAGACCCCAGTAACCGATAAGTCGTGACGATGTAAGGCTCATAACGGGTCGAGAAACTACTGATAACACTTACCAATAAATCTCCATATCAGCCCTGGCCAGGGACTTCCAGTTATAGCCAATCGAACACAGCACAACAACAACTCCCTATACCGGGAGAGACGAAACCTCTCCTATCACTCATTGCCTCCATGTGATTCGGGACTGTACCCAAAAGCCACCATTTTGCACGCCCTCTTGGACATGGTAAGGTAGAAATCAAAGCACAGTGGGAATCACACAAGACTCTATGACGATCTCGGGTCTACAGACTAACCTGTACCAGTGTCACCGGAGAACTGCTATCTGACGATAGGTATAATACCATCCAGGAGTTCTCGGCGAGTCCGTTCAGTATACCCAGTCTCCACTGAGCACCCGTATACCATTTTTGATGTCCAACACCAATGGATATGGTATCATCCATCGCCCATCATATGGGTCAAGATGCGTATACGCTAGCCTACTCTGTAGTATCGATGCCCTGTCTCGATACACCCTCGACTAGGAACAGTTATAGGATGTACTCATAGACTACCCTGGCCCCATTAGTATGATCTGTATCATAGTCCTAGTAGTCGAGTACATATCCTAAGGGCTTTACCAACACGTGATCACAAAACAGTATTTGTTAACATGTTAAGATAAAGTGAAACCTGATAGCATACTATCATATCGAGCAAGAAAGTCCTCTCTATATATATCCAAGCATCCACTATAATATACATCATATGTACAACAATGGCCTCTAGGGCATACATATAACTAACATGTACGTCAGCGACGGGGGTTGTTTGGTGGTTTTGCAGGCGTAGGCTATAGGTTTTAACCTATGAGCGAAACATATGTCGTTTTGGTTTTCCGACTTGATTTTAATATGCATTTGCGATTGTGTATTAGTTGTAGGTACCCCCATGTGGATCTCAAGATGACGAGGATGAGCGTAGCATCATCGACTCCAGCAAGCGAGGATCAAGGTGAGTAGATCTATATCTATGGGGGAAGTTGGGTGGATGGCATATAGCACCCTCGCAGTTCGTAGTGTAGTGTATGGTATATATTATATGGATATATTTATATGTTTATTGTGAGTTTATGATTATCTAGATAGACTTTGGGAAGTCATGGATAACTTTAGTGTACTTGGATGATAGCGTAGTTAGTTAGTTTAGTCGCGAACCCTAGAATGAGGTTTACACCCACACGCATACACATGCTTACTTTGTTTTACTTGTGCGTATATTGGGACTGTGTGTGTATGTGTATACGTATAGATATACATGGATGATGAGGATTGTACGTGGTACTTGGAGATGAGTCGATGAGAATAGGTATGATGGCATGAGATCGGTGATATGTTTTGTTTCGTATTATGAGATATGACGTGAGATTTTAGCGGGCCTTTAGGCATATGTTTTCATACACGCATATATTTGCAGATGGTATCAGTTTGTACTAGATTTAGATCAGTACCCCCAGTTTATGAGATATGATGATAAGGATACTAGATAAATGATGAGATAAATGTGATATTCGACCCGTACCTAGATTTGGGGTGCCGTACAATGGATTTACCGTACGAGATATATATTAATGATAGATCCGCACTCTTGACTCGAGGATGTCATGTTATATATTGTATCGTATGTGATACACTTGAGGCGGGATCACCGACTATTATATTTCTATGTATCGACTCAGACTTAGGTGGTTTGCTTACCTTTTCGATTAGCCTGTTAGTTTAGTCCTGTAGTTTACTTATAGATGTTAGACTAAACTCGAGTCATACCTATTTCAAAACTAACGAATCGTGAGTATTTTAAAGACATGCCAAGGGATTCTACGGATATTTTAAAGGACGTACCCTTTTTCTTAACAAACACCGTAGCCCGTATTTTTCCAAACACTATAATTCGTGTGATTTCAAATGACAAACTGTATAACTCGTATAACTAATGTAGATTCCTTATTGTTGCATTTACCTTCCATTTCCACATATTCATGTTGTTATTTGCGCATCGCATGCTTATATATACTTGTGATTTGTGTTATATTAAACCCATGCTATCAGGACACCAGCACCATTATCGATGATGCGTATGCTCCACGTACACCTGCTTGCCGGCTCACATACTTCATCATCGATAATTGCCATGTCACTACACAGTAGGATTGTTGCATCAGGATATGACTCCTTACATGACATACTTGCGTACATATATATTGTACACCCATACTTGCGTACATACATATTGTACACCCATACTTGCATACATACATATTTGCACTTGCATAGATGATTCTGGCTTGATTTTGAAGATTTGGGAACCGCAAGATATATTTTAAAACTGGATTCATTTGAAAAAGCGGTTTTCCCTTGATATGTGTATATTACTGTTCCATGTTGCATGATATACGGATATGCTTACATTTCTGTTAGATGTCGCATACATCATGCTTTATGATTTTACGCATTGAGATATGTTGTTTTCATGAGATTTCTGGATTTGAGAACCGTGGTTATTTCAAAATAGAGTATGTATTTTTTCAAAACCCGGTTTCTCTTGATATGATATTTCAGTGCGTCCACCATGTGTTTTCTCGGTTCTGAGAGTGGCATGTGAAACCCGATTCGAGGAGCGGTAGGCACCATCTGCGGGTACATGATGGCCCCGGTGAGGTACCCCGGGGCAAGAAGACTCGTATTATTAAATGGTGAGCCTGGCAAGGGAGCACTACCTACCGGTGATAGTATTTGGACTCGGCGGTTATCCGGAGGATACCGACCGGAGTAGTGAGATGGATATGAGGGCCGACAGATTATGCGGCGCCTGAGGGCCGATCTGAGGATGCGGCGCCTGAGCTATATGAGGATTTACGTGTTGATGCTGGACACGGGTTTCATGATGTTTTTGAGTGTTGATGCTGGACACTCAGGTTCCATGATTTTGATGTGTCGCGAGGGACACACGTTTATTTATATCCTTATACTTTCATGCATATGCTTTTATGATATTTACGTGCATGATGTTGTTGTGTCATTGGTTGACCCATGGAGGAGATCCACATGCATACAGGCATTGATTTCATGGTTGGATGACATCCACATACTTATAGAAATTGATGATATAGTTGACACTGATTTCATTGATGATACCTCATATTTATGATGTGTTGCTACCTGAGGCACTGACATGAGCATTTGGTATTACACTTATGTATAAATGTTTACCCTTGCCACCTTATCATGCTTCAGACTTTATCATATTGGGGATATATATATTACTGATCGCATTGACCTAGGATTGAGTCATACATACGATTTCTGCTCTGTGATATTTTCTACTCACGAGTTGGTAACTCACCCCTGTTGTGCCACAATTCTTGCAGGTTTTTCCGTACAAGTTTCATTGCGGCTTCTGGCACACTGCTTCCATTCCGGGTGATTGCTTTGATAGGTGGGTTCACTTGTATCGTGACCACCATTGTACTCTATTTGTATTCAGTTGTATCTAGGTAAACTCCATCAACTAGACTTGTATATTTATTTCAGACTTAGAAAACCAGTTGTTTATTCTTTCGACCTTAGAGTCGCGCATTGTATTATTTTGGTTTTCTTGATGATTTTGAGTTTCCTTTTGAGTTTTGATCCTTGTCATTGGCATTGTATATTATATTGCTTGCGTGGTTATGACCATCAATTGACGAAGAGCTAGCTCCCGCTTGGGGATGCCTTTATTTCATATTATGCATGTTGTACCCTTTAGGGGACAGTATTTACAAAGGAAACTCTGCCGAAATTTTCTGAAAAGACTTTAGATTTTGAAAATGCATACTTCGGCTTATTTTATTAAAAACCCCTTGTTTTAAAACATGTTTTCTTCACTTCTTTCTTTAAATGGTTTAGATTTCTGGGTTTTCTTGGCTTACTTGAATTATATGGGGTCCTATAGACTTCATATGATTCAAGTGCCAGTCGCGTGCCATTTCGGGTCGTGACAAAGTTGGTATCAGAGCATTAGGTTTTACCTTCTAAGTGTAGGATGACCCTTGGTTGATGGAGTAGGTGACTTAAGAAGAGTGACGTACCGTGTGTATGTTCCGCGGCATACTTACGATACGATACTCCGCTTAAGAAGCCTTAGGATGTACATTTTTTTGCTCAGTATTATATTCATTCCTATGATCTACCCTCATCAATATCAGTTATGGTTTTGTTACCACAGTTGTACGGGCATGGAGAGCTACGGCTAGAGTTGCGATCAGCACGAGCTCGTCATGGACGAGGACTGACCAGGGCATAATTCCGGCGACACATGATTGCATAGAGATGTCATTTTATTTATGTTTTCGCGCCACGAGCATTTGATAGATCGCTTTTATGAGATTTCTCGGACGTGCAGATCAGCACCAGAGGATTGGGCCACTTCTAGAGACTAGCCAGAATGTGATGACCGTTAATGCACCGTTATTTTGATGATTGAGGCACTATTCAGCGTGCGGACGAATGAGCCAGTTGTTGCTGCGAATGATGAGATATCGCCCCAGATGTTTGGAGCTATTGCCGCCCGAGTATGCTTAGAGATATGATAGAAGATCGCTAGTCACCAAAGATGAAAGACTAGGACATGTGATTCGTTGCCTACCCCGATGCTTTGAGACGACTTCACACAAGTACGTTGAGAGTCGATAGAAGACGATCGAATTTCAGGAACCCATTTTCCAAGTTTAAAGTAATCGGAGAAACATGCAAGTAATTCCGTGGACCCTCTAGAAGAATTAAACCCTAACTCGATATAATGACCATGAGAACGCTCTGTAACCTTAGGGTTTATAGCAGTTCGGCGGTGCCATTAATGAGACTTGGGTTGCCCTTCTACGGCTGGTTCATAGGTGTTGTGGCATATACTGGAATACTATTAAACTGTACTCATGATGTTGAGCTCTTGGGGGATTATGGAACATTGACAAATCGATCGAAAGGTTCGACGTCATTCGGATATCATGTGATGGGATACATTGCTTGGGAGACTCCAGATACAAGTATAGCCGTTGGAGCGCAGTCTATGCAGCCACGAAGAGACGAGTCCGAATCAGTCGACGTTAGAGAAGAGTGGAGTAAGAGGTTCATTCGAGATCTTGATGAGATGACGTTCCACTCCGCTGACATCAGAGATGTGATACGCATGCAGAGGCGTTGTATATGGATATATCTTCTAGAAGGAGTCGCGATGAGTATGCGGCCGTTCCGGAACAAGAAAGAGATTTAGTAAAAGGTGACAACTTCCGGGCAGTTCGGCAGAAACGAGATTCGGGATAGACCCCGACGAGATCTTTCTGGAATACTATACGAGAAGACTTGGACCCAGGAGAGGTCATATTGTGCACACCAAGCAGGCCAGTGTTCGGCATCGTCGACGAGACAGTTGGCCAGAGATCTTTAGAGGATGTGCTAGAGCTGGACTATTTCCGCCACCTTTGATTTTATGCCTGATATTTTGGGCGATTTGTTTGCATGATTAAGATTTTCTGCACCACAGTTGCACCTGACTTCGATTTGATGTCATTCGAGATGCTGATTTTGATTTCATACCTATGGTATGCATGTGATTTGACTTGTCTTTTCGGCATAGTTTTCATGCACTTTTAGTATTTTGATATGATTTTGTGCACGCTGATGCACATGGTTGTGAGATTATATACCACGGTATACCTGATTTGGATTTGGATTGAATTGTGTTGTATACCGTCGATTTCGATTGTGATATTCGATATTTGTTTTTGTGCACCTTGTGCACTGGATTGGATTCTTGTGCATACTTGACGCGCTTGATGCGATTTTGGTGCACGCCAGATGCACTAAATCGAGATTCTTCGTGCATATCAGATGCACTAAATCGAGATTCTTCGTGCATATCAGATGCACCTTATATTGCTGTCCGGCACACCCGTTGCCTATGACAGGTGTTTCATGCACACTCGTTGCAGTGAGATTTTGTTTCTGTGCACATGTATGGCACATTTATGGATTTCAATTTTCCGTGCGCACCAGACGCACGCGGCATTCTTATACACATTTTGGATTTGATTTCTGCTGGAGCAGTACGTTTTTATGATATTTACTATTTGATATAGTGACTGAGCAGGACAAGTCAAAGAACAGTACCTGAATATATTTTGCGTGCATTGATAATTATCGAAGGGATTTCCAATGAAAGAGCTATAGTCACAGTATTTACCTACGTGTCCGAGAAGACACAAAACATTTAACAAAGGAAACCCTTCTAAAATTATTTTTCAAAACGGCGGGACGTGTATATTAAACAAAGGATATATATATAGTTATTTTCTTACAATAGACGTCCGCCACTTTGCAGTTCTATGCGCATCGCACAGCGACTTAAAAAGGTTTGGCATGCATTTCCTTCAGATGTTTACATGTATAGTTTTGATGTATATCATGTTGGTTTTCGTATTGGGCTTTGACATTGATGTCATCCCCATGACTCCGATGATTGTAAGATGCTTGGCTGAGTTTTGATTTTTGAGTTGTACACTCTTTTCATGCGCATGCATTGCGCTACGATGTGTTTTATGTATTTATAATTCCGGAGCCCCATTGATTGATCTGATTATTGAAATGTTTTAGAATTTGGGAGTTTAAATTTAAATTCGGGGACCGAATTTCTTGAAGCGGGGAAGATTGTAACATTTCAGAAAATATAAAATATTAATTTTGGAATTTAATATTAAAATAATATATTTCCCGAAAACTGCCCGATTTGCGAAATTGGGGTTTTCGAAAAAGGGTATAAATATATACCAATAATTGTGAAATAATTGGGAATTAAAATGATTTATTCATTTAAAAAGATATTTATTGGGTTTGGCATCTTTAAAATTTATTATATGCAATTTGGATAAAAACCCGATTAGTGCACTGCTAATCACGATTAAGCCAAATCCGTGTTTTTATAGTTTTCCGTGGCTAGTGCACCATGTCATGTTGCATTTGGTTACATGTTGTCGCATTTGTGTTGTTTTATGGGTATTATATGGTTTGGGTTTTAAATAGAAAAGAGAAAAGTGTTAAACTTTAGAATGATTGGAGAGAGAGAGAGAGAGAAAGTGAGAATAAGTGAGAGAGAGAGAGAGAGAGTGAGGGGCTGCCTCATTTCATTCCCCCATTTATTTTACATCATTTTCTTCTCTTTCTTCAACCTCATCTCCTTCCACCTTCACCCCAAGAAATCATCTCCAAATCTCCATCAAAACCCTAAACCCCTTTCATTAAAAGTGATCCTCTCTTCACCCTCTACACTTTGGACCAAGAAAAGTTTGATTTTGATGACTTGGAGAAGCTAGGGTTTTTCTTAGGTTGCCCAAATGAGCTATTTTCTTTACCATTAGCACTGTATTTGTTTCACTTTAGTATCCTTGCATGTTTAGAAGTGTTTAGTTATTGTTTAATGAGGTTTGGAAATTTCAAGTTAGGGTTTGAGGGATTATTGAGTTGTGATTGTGTAATTGAGGCTAGTAGAGGCCATATAAACCGTGTAATGTTAGTATTTTGGACAAAATCTGAGACTTAAACCCCGGAACATGAACTTAGTGAAGGGTTCCTTATGACGACAGCAAGGTTTAGGGGGGCATCGTGCATGCCATTTTAAAATTTTTGCCGTTATAAAGAACCCTACGCTAGAATCGTTAACTAGAGATTTAGACCGAACAAGATGCAAAAACTTTTACATCTAAGAGAATAAGAATACAACCTTTGTAGACGGTCTTTCTCTTCAATATGCTCCGTGTAGTAGTCCTGCGACTCCACAAGGCTTCTCTTAAGACTTTGAACAAGCTTCCTTCGTAGCCTTCGCGCCAAAGATGATCCACCTCGAAGCTCCTACTAATTCAAGCTACCACTACACTAAACTCTTTAGTGTATGAAACACATCACACTAATTTGCTAAAATGGTGTGAGATGATGAAGCAGGGATGTAAAGAGCTCACTTATTTGTGCTCAAGCTTCATGATTCACATCACATGTGAGGGTTGAAGCTTGATGAAAAGCAAGAGGAGGAAGAAGAAGCATGAGAGCAAGCATGAGAGAAAATGGCTAAGTCTTTTGGAATGAACAAGAATGAATGATAATTCTTGACCCCTCACTCATTCAAGCATGGAATTATACAATATTAAATTGCAACCATGCTTGAATAGTGAGTCAAGAATGAATAAACAATATAAAACACCATGCTTGCAACCATGCTTCAACTCTACACCTCATTTCTATTTTCACAAAATAGAAAAGAAAATGCCATGCTTCATTTTAATATATATATATATATATATATATATTAACGTATATTCAATGAAGATTAATTAGTGAGCTAATGATATCAGTTAATATGTAATTATATCACATATAATTTATATCATATTATTAAATCAACATTTGATCTAATAATCTGGTTATATCATATACGACCGACTAATATCATTTATCTGTATATCTGTCACGTCCCGAAAGTACGGAACATGACCGGCACTTAAACTACGAAACGTCTCGAGGCGTACGATTCTAAGTAAGCCGAAAACCCAGAAATCCAAACCAAGAAAAGTAGTAGAGTGAAGGAAAACCAATTCAAATCAAGTAGTTTTAATAGCATAAGCCGAATTATGCGTTTTTTTTAAAAAAAACATCAAATATTTACTGAAAATTTCGGCAGAGTCTCCTTTGTAAATACTGGCCCCCAAGCGGGATACAAAATGAAAAGTATACGAAATCAATAAAAGGCATCCCCAAGCGGGAGCTAGCTCTTCGTCAATCGACGGTCACAGCCACACAAGCAATATAATATACAACGCCCAGGGCGAGGATCAAAACTTAAAAGGAAACTCAAAACAACAAGAAATCCATAGAATTACAACGCGCGACTCTAAGGTCGAAAGAATAACATCACCGGTCTCTATCTCAAAATAAATACATGTTTGGTTGATGGAACTTCTAGATACAACTAAATAATAATATACAATGTATAATGATGGGTACGATACAAATAAACCCACCTACTAGCATGTCACCCGAAAGAAGCAGTGCCAGCAAGCCGTAAAGAAACCCGTACGGCAAAACCAGCAAGAAACTGGGGCACAACGGGGGTGAGTTGCCAACTCGTGAATAGAATACATCTACGAACAGGAATCGCATGTATGACGCAATCCTAGGTCATACGATCAATATATATCCTCAAATATATAACCAGCAACCTATAACAATGGCTAGGGTAAATATCTAACCCAAGTGTAATCCCATATGCCCGTGTCAGTACCTCAGGTAGCAATATATCATATGGATGATGTAAGAATGCATGAAACAGAATGCATGTACTGAAGAAAACCGCTTTGATAAATTGGTGAGATTTCTGTATTTTTAAAATGAGGTATCATAATGAAATCAGCATAAAACAGTGCCTAGCATCGGCACAAAACGTAATCCCAATATCTCGATATCTCTGTATCACAGTCTCTGTACCTCAATATCTCGAAATCTCAATGTCTCAATCACAATGACTAGGGCGTCGTCAGTCCAGGCCGGCCCCTACCATCCATCTCATGACCACGACGGTATCCTCCGGATATCCGACGCGTCGGGTAAAATCACCGGTCGGTCGTGCTCCCCTGCACTGGCTCAACGTCAACAACACGATCTTCTTGCCCCGGGGTACCGCACCGGGCCCACTATGTACCCGAAACGGTTCATCCATCTCCTCGAATCGGGTCTCGAAATCCATCAGCAAACTCATGGTGGATGACTCATACATCATGGGAAACCCGCACTTTTTATTTAAAAGAGAGGAAAGAAGCTTATACAAGTTTTGCGGTTTTCCCTCAAATCCAGAAAATCTCATGGAAATCCGAATCCAAATCATCAATAGCATGTAAACCCATGAATATAGGCATGAGAATCCATGAATACGGCATAACAATGAATAACAGTATGCATGAAGTGACAAGCAATAACTACAATATCTAAACTGGCATATAAGGTAAGTACACTAATATTATGTCAAACTACTAGCTATCAAGCTAAGTTAAGCAATAATATTTTCTAAGGTATACGTGACATGGAAATTACCGATGAAGATGTGTGTGAGCCGGCAAGTAAGTGTACGTGGTACATACGCATCATCGGCAATGGTGCTGGTGTCCTAACAGCATAATGTCAACAATGCAATATGAAATAACAATGTAAGTATGCGATGCGGAGTGAGCAATCAAAATGAGCGGGAGCTAAATATTAAACAATGGTGTCATTTGAAATAACACGAATCGTGGGGTTTTGAAAATAAGGGCTACGGTGGTTTTAAGAAAGGATACGTCTTTTGAAATATCCGTAGATCCCTTGACCTGTCTTTTAAAATACCCACGATCCGCTAGTTTTGAAATAGGTAGGAGTCTAATCTAATCCAACAACTACACTAAACTATACGGCTGAACTAACAAGCTGAACTACAGGTAAGGAAACCGCCTATCATCTGAGTCGATACATATACATACCTGTATATGTATAGTCGGTGATCCCGCCTCAATAATAACATATCCGATACCATATCTATAATCAGACATCCCAAGTCAAGAGTGCGGATCAATCATCAATATATAGCTCGTACGTAAATCCGTCGTATGGCATCCCTAATCTGGGTACGGGTCAATATCACATTCATCATACTATTCATCTGGTATCCCTTTTATCAAATATCATGATCGGGGTACTGATCTACGTCTAGTACAATACTGATACCGCCTAAGTATGCATGCACTTGTGTGAAACACTACATCAAGGACCCGCTACAACATGATGTCGTATCTCAAATACAAACCCTGCCATATCACCGATCTCACGGCATCAAATCAAATCTCATCGACTCATCTTAAATCCCAAGTACTATCCTCATCATCCATGCATGTGTATATGAATGTATATATGCATAGTCCCATACCCACGCATATATACATATATACCCATCCCATCTACGCACAAGAAAGTAATGTATGCAACTCTGTGTGTGCGTATGTGGGTATAACAACTACTCTAGGGTTTCGCAACTAATCCATGAACACATAATCATATCATGAATAAACATTCTCGTATCATAAAACACCTATATAAACATATATATATGAACTATACTACGGACTGCGGGGGTGCTATACGCCATCCACCCGACTTCTCCCCAAAGATATAAATCTACTCACCTGGTCCTCGCTCGGCGGTGCCGACGTCGCCACGCGCTTGCTTGTCGTCTTGAAGTCCACATGGGGGTACCTACATATCATAATACACCGTATCATATTAAAACTCAATTCGAAATCGAAACGGCATACGAAAACCAAATCGGCACGCGCATCACGCATAGGTCAAAACCTATCGCCTACGCATGCAAGAATAGCCAAAGTACCCTCGATGTCGGTGTACAAACGTCACACCATCGAGAAAAACAACAAACGTACCGATCACGGTTTTACAACTCACTAAAAATATATTGAATACGATGCAATTCATCAAAACCAATAAATTGATCAAATCGGTTTATTTCACAAAACCTAGAAAACACTTAATTACCGTTTTAATTCGAAACTTGATATTTTAACAAAACTAATGGCCATAAAGCTTACTAAACATCTTAATTAAGTCATAAAAACAATTTCCAAAATTTAATCTTATAAAATTTCATTAACCCCAAAATTCTAGTTTACAATATACCCAATTTTAACAATTTTATAGCAAAAATGCACAAACAACAATTTAGCTTGGATTTTCATGAACTAAAGCATTAAACTACATTTTATAATGTTAATAATGTTATGAATACCCTAATCACATTTTTCTCTTAATTATTTTACCAATTATAAAAAACCTAGTTAGCAAATTAGCGTAATTAACACAATTTAAATTAACAAAAATGCAACTAACAACTAGATTTGATTTAGCATAACATTAATATGTCAAAAATATCACACAACCATAATCTCACATCATAAAACCCTAAGTTTCATTCAAAACCCTTTCTTGAAAGTTAAATCTTTAATATCAAAACCACAATTAACTCCTAATTAAACACATAATAGCTAGATTGAAGTAATCAAACAATAACTTATGCAAAATGCTAAGATTATACCTCACAAAATTATAGACCTAGCACCAAAATCTTGGCCTCCAAATTGCTCTCTTGATCCATGATCCACACTAGAATAGGTCAAGAAGAAATGGGTAGAGATTGGATTTTGATTTTGTGGGATTTTTGTGTTGATTTTTGGGCATTTTGTGGAATTTTTTTGTGGTGAAAGAGGGGAGAACAAGGGGAGGGCTGCTGCTGATTTGGGGAGAGGGGGGGCTTGGCTAGGGGATGGGGAGAGGGGAGAGAGAGTGTGGGTTGAAAGAATGATACAATTTCCAAGTCAACAAAGTCATGCCCTATTTTATTAATTCCATTTTCTTTTCTTTGACTTTTTCTTTATGTGGGGAAAACTTTGGGGATTCAGGAAGCCTATTTTCGGCCAAAAAAAGGGGGTGGTGGAGGTGGTGTGTGTGTGTGTGAAGCAATGAACACCAAACACCAATTCAATATGCACCAAATCCCTTTTATTTTCACAAAATAAACCTTTTTCTTCAATATTTTCTAAAACCGATTGACAACTTAATTTCATTTCAAAAACAACATGTTAAAATTTTGTTTAATGTGTTATGATGCACAAAATTTATTTCAACTCATTCCACTTTGTAATTTTCCCTAATTAAATGTATTAATGACGGCTTAAAATAATAATAAAATAATTGTTTTCAGAAAATTTGAAATTTCACCAGTGGCTCAATAAACACCAAATACTAGCAATTACATAGCTAGAATATGTATATTTATTTTTTATAATAAGATATTTGTATTTTGACTTTTTACAGAAAACCCCCTTATTTTACCGATTTTCCGAAATTTCACCGAAACGATTTTCAAAACGCTACAATCTTCCCTCCTGAAAGAAATTCGGTCCCCGAATTTAAATTCAAACTCCCCCCAAATACAAAAACATCTGACCAAAACCATCAAGTCGTCGGGGCTCCGAAATCATAAATACATCAAACAAATCGTAGCGCAGCGCATGCGCATGAAAAATGAGCATATAACTCAAAATCAAAACTCCGTCAAGCATCCCGCAATCATCGGAGTCATGGTAAAGATACAAATGTCAAATCCAATACAAAACCAATATGATATAACTCGAAACTATACACGTAAATATCAAATCTATATATGTAAATATCTGAAGGAAATGCATGCCAAATCTCTTAAAGTCGCTGTGCAATGCGCATAACACTGCATAGTGGCGGACGTCTATCATAAGGAAATAATCGTATACATATATACCTTTTGTTTGAAATATACGTTCCGCCGTTTTGGGAAACAATATAGAAGGGTTTCCTTATTTTAAACGTTTCGTGTCGTATCAGACACGTAGGTAAATACTGAGACTATAGCTCGCTTTTTGGAATTACCTTCGATAGCTATCAATGCATGCAAAATACATTCAGGTACTGTCCTCTAACTAGTCCTGCTCCGTATGAAAACACATAGCAAATATCATAAAAACGTACTGCTCTATAAGAAATCAATCCCAAAATACGCATATGAATACTTTGTGCGTCCGGTGCGCACGGAAATCAAAATCCATGAATGTGCCATACATGTGCACAGAAACAATATCAAGGTGCAACGGTGGTGCACACAACATCGGTCATAGGCAACGTGTGTGCCTGACAGCAAGGAAAGGTGCGTCTGACATGCATGAAGAATCTCGATTTAGTGCATCTAGTGTGCACCGAAATCACTTCTCAAAACATGCGCTCAAAATGCACGAAAATCAAAACCAGGTGCATTCATTATGTACGAAATCATGAAATCCAATATCAAGCGCCGAACATGCGCAAAATAAAATCAGGTGCACAAGGTGCACAAAACAAATATCGAGTATCACAATCGAAATCGAAGTCTAGTGCATCTAAGTGCACAAAATGCGTATCACTGTACTGCAAGCATATGTGAACTATACCGAGTGAAAAAACTAAATCGTATGCGTATATATGCACAAATCAACTCAACTGTATGAAATCCATATAATCACAAACATGAGAAACCAAGACACGAAAACGATATCAAGTACAACAACCGTACAAAAATCGTAAATACTCAGCAGGTGCAACCATGGTCCATGAAGACAAATATCATGAAACTCAATCATCAAAATCAATCATGCGAATAAATCGCCCAAAATACGCAAAATCAAGTATGGCGGATTAGTCCCGCTCAAGCACATCCTCCAAGAATCTTTGGCCAACTGCCGTGGTCACTCAAAGCATGTCTCGTCGACGATCCTGAACTCTGGCCTGCCGGTGTGCGTACCATGACCACTCTTGGGTCCAAGTCTTCTCGTAATTCATTCCAGAAAGGTCCTGTCGAGATCTCTCCCAAATCTCGTCTCTGCTGAACTGTCCGAAAGTCATCGTCCTTTACTAGATCTGTTCTCGTTCCGGATGGGCTGCATACCCATCGCGACTCCTTGTGGAAGGTATATCCCAGTACAATACCTCGGCATGCGTATCGCATCTCTGATGTCGGTGGAGTGGAACGTCATATTATCGAGATCTTGTACGGACCTCTTTACTCCACTTTTCTCTAATGTCGACTGCTTCAAACTCGTCTCGTCGTGGCTGCATGGACTGAGCTCCAACGGCTATCCTCGTATCTGGAGTCTCCCAAGAAATGCATCTCACCACCTAGCATCCGAATGAAGTCGAACCATCCGATCGATTCGTCAAAACCTCATAATCCCCCAAGAGCTCAGCATCTTGGGTACAGTTTAACAGTATCGAGTACATACCACAGCATCGATGGTCCAGCCGTAGAAGGGCAAACCCAAGCCTCACTAATGGCGCCGCGGAACTGCCGCAAACCCTAAGGTTCAAAGGCTTTCACACGGTCATTAAGTCGAGTTAGGGTTCCATTCTTCTAGAGGGTCCATAGAATTGCCTGCATGTCTTTCCGAATACTTTAAACATGGAATAATAGGTTTCCGACATTCGATCGTCTCTGTCGACTCTCTACATCTCCGCGTGAAGTCGTCTCTAGCTGGAATCAATCTATCTGATGACCTCGCATCGGGGTAGGCGAAAGAACCACATGTCCTAGTCATTCATCCTCGGGTGACTAGCGACCTTCTATCATCTCTTAGTACAACTCGTACCGCAATAGCTCCAACATCTGGGGCGATATCTCGTCGTTCGCAGCAATAACGGGCTCACTCGTCTGCACGCTGAACCATGCCTCAATCATTATGAATAGGCAATATATCAACGGTCATCAAAATCTGGCTGGCCTCTATCAGCGGCTCAATCCTCTAGTGCAAATCGGCACGTCCGAGTAATCTCATACAGCAATCCACCCAACGTTCGTGGCGCGAAAACACAATGAAAAGACACATCTCTGCAATCGTGTGTCGCCGGAATCATGCCCTGGTCAGTCCTCGTTCTTGACGAGCTCATGCTGACCGCAACTCTCGCCGTAGCTCTCCCTGCCCGTAATCGTGGCAGCAAAACCATAACTGGTACCGATGAGGCTAGATCAGGAATGAATATGATACTGAGCAAAGAAATGTATATCCTAAGGCTCCTTAAGTGGAGTAGCGTATCGTAAGTATGCCGTGGAACATACCCACGGTACGTCACTCTACTTTAGTCACCTATTCCATCAACCAAGGGTCATCCTACGCTCCGAAGGTAAAACCTAACGCTCTGATACCAATTTTGTCACGTCCCGAAAGTACGGAACATGACCGGCACTTAAACTACGAAACGTCTCGAGGCGTACGTATTCTAGGTAAGCCGAAAACCCAGAAATCCAAACCAAGAAAAGTTGTAGAGTGAAGGAAAACCAATTCAAATCAAGTAGTTTTAATAGCATAAGCCGAATTATGCGTTTTTTTAAAAAACATCAAATATTTACTGAAAATTTCGGCAGAGTCTCCTTTGTAAATACTGGCCCCCAAACGGGATACAATATGAATAGTATACGAAATCAATAAAAGGCATCCCCAAGCGGGAGCTAGCTCTTCGTCAATCGACGGTCACAGCCACACAAGCAATATAATATACAACGCCCAGGGCGAGGATCAAAACTCAAAAGGAAACTCAAAACAGCAAGAAATCCATAGAATTACAACGCGCGACTCTAAGGTCGAAAGAATAACATCACTGGTCTCTATCTCAAAATAAATACATGTTTGGTTGATGGAACTTCTAGATACAACTAAATAATAATATACAATGTATAATGATGGGTACGATACAAATAAACCCACCTACTAGCATGTCACCCGAAAGAAGCAGTGCCAGCAAGTCGTAAAGAAACCCGTACGGCAAAACCAGCAAGAAACTGGGGCACAACGGGGTGAGTTGCCAACTCGTGAATAGAATACATCTACGAACAGGAATCACATGTATGACGCAATCCTAGGTCATACGATCAATATATATCCTCAAATATATAACCAGCAGCCTATAACAATGGCTAGGGTAAATATCTAACCCAAGTGTAATCCCATATGCCCGTGTCAGTGCCTCAGGTAGCAATATATCATATGGATGATGTATGAATGCATGAAACAGAATGCATGTACTGAAGAAAACCTCTTTCATAAATTAATGAGATTTCTGTATTTTTAAAATGAGGTATCATAATGAAATCAGTATAAAAAGTGCCTAGCATCGGCACAAAACGTAATCCCAATATCTCGATATCTCTGTATCACAGTCTCTGTACCTCAATATCTCGAAATCTCAATGTCTCAATCACAATGACTAGGGCGCCGTCAGTCCAGGCCGGCCCCTACCATCCATCTCATGACCACGACGGTATCCTCCGGATATCCGACGCGTCGGGTAAAATCACCGGTCAGTCGTGCTCCCCTGCACAGGCTCAACGTCAACAACACGATCTTCTTTCCCCGGGGTACCGCACCAGGCCCACCATGTACCCAAAACGGTTCATCCATCTCCTTGAATCGGGTCTCAAAATCCATTAGCAAACTCATGGTGTACGACTCATACATCATGGGAAAACCACACTTTTTATTTAAAAGAGAGGAAAGAAGCTTATACAAGTTTTGCGGTTTTCCCTCAAATCCAGAAAATCTCATGGAAATCCGAATCCAAATCATCAATAGCATGTAAACCCATGAATATAGGCATGAGAATCCATGAATACGGCATAACAATGAATAAAAGTATGCATGAAGTGATAAGTAATAACTACAATATCTAAGCTGGCATATAAGGTAAGTACACTAATATTATGTCAAACTACTAGCTATCAAGCTAAGTTAAGCAATAATATTTTCTAAGGTGTACGTGACAAGGAAATTACCGATGAAGATGTGTGTGAGCCGGCAAGTAAGTGTACGTGCTACATACACATCATCGGTAATGGTGCTGGTGTCCTAACAGCATAATGTCAACAATGCAATATGAAATAACAATGTAACTATGCGATGCGGAGCGAGCAACCAAAATGAGCGGGAGCTAAATCTTAAACAATGGTGTCATTTGAAATAACACGAATCGTGGGGTTTTGAAAATAAGGGCTACGGTGGTTTTAAGAAAGGATACGTCTTTTGAAATATCTGTAGATCCCTTAACCTGTCTTTTAAAATACCCACGATCCGCTAGTTTTGAAATAGGTAGGAGTCTAATCTAATCCAACAACTACACTAAACTATACGGCTGAACTAACAAGCTGAACTATAGGTAAGGAAACTGCCTATCATCTGAGTCGATACATATACATACTTGTATATCTATAGTCGGTGATCCCGCCTCAATAATATCATATCCGATACCATATCTATAATCAGACATCCCGAGTCAAGAGTGCGGATCAATCATCAATATATAACTCGTACGTAAATCCGTCGTACGGCATCCCAAATCTGGGTACGGGTCAATATCACATTCATCATACTATTCATCTGGTATCCTCTTTATCAAATATCATGATCGGGGTACTGATCTACATCTAGTACAATACTGATACCGCCTAAGTATGCATGCACTTGTGTGAAACACTACGTCAAGGACCCGCTACAACGTCATGTCGTATCTCAAATACGAACCCTGCCATATCACCGATCTTACGGCCTCAAATCAAATCTCATCGACTCATATTAAATCCCAAGTACTATCCTTATCATCCATGTGTTAGTTGTATGTATGCCCTAGAGGCCAGTATTGTACAGATGATGTATATTATATTGGATGCTTGGACATATATAGAGATGACTTTCTTGCTCGATATGATAGTATGCTATCTGGTTGCTCTTTATCTTAACATGTACACTTGTCTCTTTAAACTGTCTTACAGTTACATGTTGGTAAAGCCCTTAGGATGTGTACTTGACTACCTGGACTATGATGCAGATCATACTAGTGGGGACATGGTAGTCCATAGGTACATCCTTCAAGGTCCCTAGTCATGGGTGTATCAAGACGGGGCATCGATATACCAGTGTAGACTAGCGTATACGCTTCTCGACCCATGAGATGGGCGATGGATGATCCCATATCCATTGGTGTTTGACATCAGAGATGGTATACGGGTGCTCAGTGGAGACTGGGTACACTGGACGGACTCGCCGAGAACTCCCAGATGGTATTATACCTCACGTCAGATGGCAGTTCTCAGGTGACACTTGTACAGGTTAGTCTGTAGACCCGAGATCGTCATAGAGTCTTGTGTGATTCCCACTGTGCTTTGATCTCCACCTTACCACGTCCATGAGGGCGTGCAAAACGGTGGTCTCTGGGTACAGTCCCGAGTCACATGGAGGCAATGAGCGATAGGAGGGGTTTCGTCTCTCCCGGTATTGGGGGTTGATGTTGCGCTGTGCTCGATTGGCCGTAACAGGGAAGTCCCTGGCCAGGGCTGATCAGAGATTTGCTGGTAAGTGTTACCAGTAGTTTCTCGACCCGTTATGAGCCTCACATCGGCATGACTTATCGGTTATTGGGGTCTGACGCATACCACCCCTAGACTTGATATGCGACATATCAGACGAACAGACCGGACTGTACGGTAAGTGTTACTGGTTGGATTCACAGGAGTATGAGCGGGCTAGCTCGTCGATCTTCTGATCGCTCAATACCCGGGTGGCCGTTACGTTTAGCAGACCGCTTGCGGCTTGTGGGTGCTTGATATGATCATCATCTGCTACCGGCGTATTGACGAGTCTTTAGAGTCCTACACAGAGGTTTCCTGGCTCAAGCGAAACGAAATAGGAGCGCATATGAGATATGTGCGGGACCGAGAATAATGCGTGTATGTGATACCGCATTTCATTCTCGCGATGAATGTTTCGATTGGTTGTATACGATATGACCTAGTTATCGAATCATTGATTCGATAAATCGATACATTGGATACTAGTCGATTATGTGCGACATGACCGGATCATTGAATCAAATGTTGATTTAATGATTAAATGTAAAATTATATATTTGATATATTACTTTGCATTAACTAGTATTGGTTCACTTTAAATGGATTTTCTCACTTGATGTTCACAAGTTGTATATGTGATATACTTTTGTGCACTTGATTGTATCATGTTTGATGATGCATGAATATTGGCTTTGTGTAAAGAATTGTACCATGGTTATGATAATGGTTAGGGTTTTAATTTATTCACTCATTTATTTAACCATTCTTTATTTATTTAAATGGATAAAAGAAAACAAAATGGTTTCTTTTCATCATGAAGCTTGTTGAAGCTTCATGAAGCTTTGACTAAAGAGACCATTTTGTCTTCATGCTTAACCCTAACCATTCCCACTTACCATGGTCTATTCTCTACACTTGACCTTAGTTAGGATATGATAAGTATTGATTTCTTTTCTATTATGTGAATACTTTTATCATATTCTATCTTCATCTTCTCCTTCTTCTTCAAGAAAGAAAACTAGACTCCATCAATGGCATCTTGAGTTCTAAAGTGAGAAATCCAATTCTAAAGTGAACCCACCTCCTATTTCTTCATCATCTACCTCTTGCCAAGTGGTTTTGGGTGTTTTCTTCACAAGTTTCACAACTTGGTGAAGTTGGAGCTTGATCTAGTGCAACCTCGACGTAGATCATCTTTGGCATCGTAGCCGACGACTTGTCCGCTCATTTCTCCGATAAAGCCGATGCTAGAGTCCGAGATCCGACTTGGACAGTGAGAGGACGTCTACATGGAGCTAAGGAAGTGGAGAACTGGATCTACAAAGGTTGTAGCTTCTCACTTTTAGTTAAGATGCTAACTAGCTTATCTTTTCGCCTAAAATTCTAGTTAACGATCCGTATTAGAGTTTCTCGGCACTTGTAAAATTTAAAATTGGCATGGTTGATGCCTTGTGAGACCTCTTGAGAGTGCCTAGGAACCCTACAGTGGTATCAGAGCCTAGCTAGAGCCTTAGGCGATGTGTAGACGACGTTTGAAACCCGATCGAACCGAAACCCTAAAAACCAAAATGCTCTCTGGACTTTTTCTAAAAACTGGGTTTTTTCCAGATTAAAAATACTTAAAAAATTCAGCAGGGAATTATAAGAATTACGGTGCAAAATTTAACCAATGATGAGTTCAAAGCGCGGCGGAACCGCGACAGAAGCCTGGCATCTGCGGCGGTTCCGCGGCCGTATGATGACGTCATCCTTCCCTGTTTGCACAGTAACTCCTATTTTATTATGCTGAGTTTTCTGGGAATTTTTAATTTTGCTCAAGAGTTGAGTATTCTGGGGTTGTATTGGGAATCAATGATTCGATCGGTTTTTCAAATTTTTGTCTGTGTGGTTTTCCGGATAATTTTCGAATATGTTAAAAAGTTCGACCGGATATAAATACCCAACTTTTCCCCTGCCGGAAAATTTCCAAGTGTTGGATTTTTCTGTGGTTTAAAGACGTTCTGAGTAGTGCAAGTAACGCGATGGTCCCTCTAGAAGACAACAAACCTTAACTCGATTATGTGACCGTCTTGAACTGCCCTTTGAACCTTCGGGTTTGGGGCAGTACGGCGTGCCACATGTGAGGCGTTGGCTTGACCCTTCTACGGCTGGACCGTTGGTACTGAGGCATGAAGTGAATATCTTTGAACCTATTTCATGTGTTGAACGGTTTCGGGAAAACTTGGATGTTCGAATGTTCGATCGGAAAGTTTAATATTTTCTATTTATCCGGAATGGGATACAATAATTGGAATTCACAAACAGTTATGAGATAACTGAATGAATGTTATAAATCTAGCATTTTAGTCTCACTTGATATTGAAAAGAGTTTTCGGTAATGAGACTAAAATGCGGGGTTTATAATTGTTAGGCATGTGATGTCTAAGTATTTCATTTGATTAGGCATGCGATGTCTAAAGAGGTTGCGGATTCCAACTGTTGTAGTTTTACACTTTCTTTTCTGTGACCGTAAGTGTAATATGTGATATCGCCGGTTTCGTTGCTATATGTCAACGACAATTAGGATGCGCATATTTACTTACGCTGATGACATGTGATGTTATGTGTTGCTGGATATGTTATATTGGATTGTCGTGTTTGAGTAGCCGGGGGTTTTTATGTGAGATGAGTGTTTTTCATTTTCATTCATGTAAAAACTTGTATATAATATTCTTTTATTTGGGGCACTTCCAGGTTGCGGAAGATGTCATTTTTTGTATATTATTTACTTTTCTGCATTAGGATAGACCCAAGGAGGGGAGCACAAGTAACCGGGTTCTAGGGTCCAGTGGGAGACCATCTCGAGGAGTCGAGTCCGGGTCTCCTAACCCTAGAATTGGTAGGGTTGCTTGCCGCTCTCATAGGGGTCTAGGGGTATGGGATTGGCTATTCATCACGACCGTGGAATCCATGTTTTATACTGGCTCGTATTGAAAACACGGACGTCCTAGTATATCCAATGTTTCATATGTTTCTTCTGCTGCAATATCTGTGATGTGATCATGTGATGTTCTGTGATAGATACAGTATATAGTATATATGATATATTATATAGACGTTACTTATGTTTTGCACCCGCACTAGCCCTGCCCTGCTCTGTCGTTAGTTACCTAACCGAACGGTGCACGAGGGGACATCCAGGCGAATGCGGATGGCATAAGTGTACGTCGTATTTATCTGTGATGTTTAGGTGACTTAAATGATGGGACTTCATTAATGTGATTAATGAAAGAAAAGAAACCTAAGATGTTGTAGAATCAAATTTTAAACAAAACAGGTAGCTACAGTTCTTGTTTTGCATAGCGGTATATATGATATACCCTGCACCTTATTCGATGAGGAAAGGACCGAGATCCCTTCACCGGGAGTGACTCCTTTAGCAATAACTGGCAGATGCTGCACACTCGGTTTGACTTTTGATTGCTTCTATATTTTCTGCTTTGCACAGTGATATATATGATATATCCCGCACCTCATTCGACGAGGAAAGGGCCGACGATCCCTTCACCGGGAGTGACCCCTTTAGCAAAACTAGAAAAACCTCAAAATCACTCCATTTCAAAACTTCATTTGATTCTACAACGATATCAAGTTCATTACGCTCATGGTTTTCAGAAAAACATGCGTAGCCCTCCGTCATTTCAGATAAGTTGCATATAGTATTCGTGCTACATTTGTTGGCTTTCGTCAAGGTGTAGTGTGCGGTAGCTATGTGCTGCTTATCTGCTGCATATGATGCGACTGGATTAGGGTAGTCGTACGGCTTTGTTGGCTTTCGTCAAGGGTCGTGCGGGTTGGTTTAATTCAGTCAAGAAATGTACGGGTTGGACTTGACTAGCGGGCTGTGGTTTGTTGGCTTTCGTCAAGGTCATAGCACGCTAGGGGCAAAAGCATTATCGGGAGTTTCAAATGTTGAAATTTGCAATGAGATTGCATACCTTCTATGAGATAGTTGGATCCCGATACCCACTGCGAGTAAGAGTTACTCCTGGGAGAGTTTTACACATTGCAATTAGCTGATCAAGTAGGTGTCTAGAAAGGTGTCAACGGGGTTACGTCTCTGGGAAAACGAGGTTTACATTAATTAGGTTCGTGCGAAAGCACGGGGGGCCTCCCTCAAAGTACCAACACTGGCCTGGCTGAAAGATTGGCGAACTTGTAGTGTATAATTAATCCCGGCTAGTCTTTCCTTTTAGGGTTTGAAGGAAGATTTGATAAAAACCAGTGGGAGCCATCCTGATTAGATAAGATAAAAAACCAATCTGATCTTGCAAGAGCATACGCTAAAGTGTTTTCTTCTCTCTCTCTCCAAGTAGCGACCATGTCATGCCCTAATAAAGATAATAATATGGATGTATTGACCGAACCCGCATGTTATAGTGTGCTGGGGAACGTTGGTTCCGTTCTTTCTTATAAGAGTTATAGGAATGAACAGGATATAGGGAAATACCAGGATTCCTATGCCACCCGATTGAAGAAAGTACATGGTGATGCATTTTCTTCGGGTGTGTTCGTTACAGAGAACTGTTTCTCTATTTGCCCTACGTCCTGGGTATTAGATACCGGATCAGGATCCCATATATGTAATCAGTTGCATAGGCTTAGAAAAGGTAGAGAACTTGGAGAAGGTGATAAAGACATTAGAGTTGGAAATGGTGCAATTGTTGCAGCTAAGACTGTCGGGGAATATCACCTTGTATTACCAACTGGTAATACATTGGTTCTGAACGAATGCTATTACATGCCGAACCTGATATGCAACATTATATCGGTTTCTTTATTGAGTAAAGAGGGATATAATTTTGTATTACAGGATAATGTTATGAACATTTTCCGTAACCAAAAGTTGGTTGGATCAGGCACGTTGTGCAATGGCATTTATGTTCTAAATCAATCAACTGTTCTGAGCATAACAAACACACACAAGAGGAAGAGTTCAGAACTGAACGAATCCTTCTTATGGCATTGTAGACTGGGTCACATCAATGTGACACGACTGGCTAAGTTGCATAAGGATGGATATTTGAAACCATTCGAATTTTCATCTTATGACACTTGCCAGTCATGTCTCAAAGGCAAGATGACCAAAACTCCGTTTACGGGACACGGAGAAAGAGTTACCGAACTCTTGGGACTAATACATAGTGATGTATGCGGTCCCATGTCTACATATGCCAGGGATGGTTCTTCGTACTTCATTACATTCACTGATGATCTCTCAAGATACGGACATGTGTACTTGATAAGACACAAGTCTGAAGCTTTTGAGAAATTTGGAGAATATAAACAAGAAGTCGAGAACCAAACCGGAAAAAGTATTAAAATCCTTCGATCTGATCGAGGAGGTGAATACTTAAGCAATGAATTCCTGGACTTCCTAAAAGAGAATGGGATTCTCTCTCAGCTGACTCCTCCATATACACCACAGCACAACGGTGTATCAGAACGGAGGAACCGCACCCTATTAAATATGGTGCGCTCTATGATGAGCACAGCTGAGTTACCTATTTCCTTCTGGGGGTATGCGCTTGAGACAGCCATACATCTATTGAATATGGTCCCCACCAAATCAGTGCCTACCACTCCATATGAGATATGGAAAGGGAAGAGACCATGTCTTAACTATGTTAAGATATGGGGTTGTCCAGCCTATGTCAAACAACAAAATCCGGACAAACTCGAGGCACGGTCTGTTCTATGCAAATTTATAGGATATCCCAAAAATTCATAAGGGTATATCTTCTACCACCCTGAGGAACAAAGAGTGTTTGTTTCTCGGCATGCCACCTTTTTAGAAAAGGAATTTCTTGAAAAAGAGATTAGTGGTCATGAGGTAGAGCTGGAAGAGGTTCCAGCTACAGAAGCTACAACAGAACATCTGGTGGAACCAGAGGATTCAATAGTTCCCAATGAACCCCAGCCACTCCGCCGATCTAGTAGGGTTCCTCGCCGACCTGAGAGATACTATGGTTTTCTCATGGATGGTGGGAGCGAGGATTGCATCATGGAGGATGATGACCCAACTAGCTTCGAGCAGGCCATCACGAGTAGGGACTCAGTGAAATGGCTGGATGCTATGCGGTCCGAGATGGAATCCATGTACACCAACAAAGTATGGACTTTGGATGTTGCTCCTGAAGGGGTAAAACCCTTCGGGAGCAAATGGATCTTCAAGAAAAAACTTGGTGTAGATGGGAAAGTGGAGACTTTCAAAGCTAGACTTGTAGCAAAGGATTTTCGTCAAAGACCAGGTGTGGACTATGACGAAACCTTTTCTCCAGTGGCTATGCTTAAATCCATCCGGATCATGCTTGCCATCGCTGCATATCATGATTACGAAATCTGGCAAATGGAAGTTAAGACCGCCTTTCTAAATGGTGATTTAGAAGAGTGCGTGTACATGACTCAGCCAGAGGGCTTCATAGACAGTAGGAGCAGCGGGAAGGTGTGCAAGCTGCTTAAATCCATTTATGGATTAAAGCAAGCATCGCGGAGTTGGAACATCTGCTTTGACATCGTTATCAAAGAGTTTGATTTCGTCAAAAACCCAGATGAACTTTGTATCTACAAGAAGGTAGCAGAGAGTAAGGTGGTCTTCCTCGTATTGTACGTGGACGACATACTCTTGATAGGAAATGATATTCCTATGCTGCAATCGGTCAAGCTCTTCTTATCACAAAGATTCTCAATGAAAGATCTTGGTGATGCCTCCTGCATATTGGGAATAAGGATCTATAGAGATAGATCCAAACGGATATTGGGATTGTCCCAATCCAGGTACATTGACACCATACTAAAGAGGTTTAGTATGGAAGAATCCAAGCGTGGGAACTTGCCCACGATCTCTGGAGTCACTCTCTCCAAAGAGATGTCTCCCAAGACTGATTTGGAGAGAGCTCGCATGCAAGGGATACCCTATGCTTCGGCTGTAGGCTCTATCATGTACGCGATGCTATGTACCAGACCCGATGTAGCATACTCACTAAGTGTAGTGAGCAGGTATCAAGCTGATCCTGGAGAGAGTCACTGGACAGCAGTGAAGAGCATTCTCAAGTACTTACGAAGGACTAAAGAGATGCTCTTGGTGTATGGTAACGGAGAACTCCAAGTGGAGTCCTTTACCGATTCGAGCTTCCAGAGTGATAAGGACGACTCTAAGTCGCAGTCGGGATTTGTCTTTACCCTTTACGGAGGGGCGGTTAGCTGGAAGAGTTCCAAGCAGGAAACCGTGGCAGACTCGACGATGGAGGCTGAATACATCGCTGCCAACGATGCTGCTAAAGAGGCTGTCTATCAAGAAGTTCATTACTGAACTTGGTGTGGTTCCATCCATTGAGCATCCAATACTTTTGTAATGCGATAACAATGGAGCGGTGGCTTTAGCCAAGGAACCCAGGTCCCATCAGTGATCCAGGCATATTCTGAGGCGGTATCACCTGATCCGGGAGATAGTTGATCGCCTGGAGATCGAGGTCAGGAGGGTTGACACGAAGAACAACACGGCGGATCCACTCACGAAGGCCATTCCCCAGATACAGTTTGAGAGACTCTTCGGGATGCTCGGTATGCGATACTACAGCAGCTGGCCCTAGTGCAAGTGGGAGATTGTTAGTTGTATGTATGCCCTAGAGGCCAGTATTGTACAGATGATGTATATTATATTGGATGCTTGGACATATATAGAGATGACTTTCTTGCTCGATATGATAGTATGCTATCTGGTTGCTCTTTATCTTACCATGTACACTTGTCTCTTTAAACTGTCTTACAGTTACATGTTGGTAAAGCCCTTAGGATGTGTACTTGACTACCTGGACTATGATGCAGATCATACTAGTGGGGACATGGTAGTCCATAGGTACATCCTTCAAGGTCCCTAGTCGTGGGTGTATCGAGACGGGGCATCGATATACCAGTGTAGACTAGCGCATACGCTTCTCGACCCATGAGATGGGCGATGGATGATCCCATATCCATTGGTGTTTGACATCAGAGATGGTATACGGGTGCTCAGTGGAGACTGGGTACATTGGACGGACTCGCCGAGAACTCCCAGATGGTATTATACCTCACGTCAGATGGCAGTTCTCAGGTGACACTTGTACAGGTTAGTCTGTAGACCTGAGATCGTCATAGAGTCTTGTGTGATTCCCACTGTGCTTTGATCTCCACCTTACCACGTCCATGAGGGCGTGCAAAATGGTGGTCTTTGGGTACAGTCCCGAGTCACATGGAGGCAATGAGCGATAGGAGGGGTTTCGTCTCTCCCGGTATTGGGGGTTGATATTGCGCTGTGCTCGATTGGCCGTAACAGGGAAGTCCCTGGCCAGGGCTGATCAGAGATTTGCTGGTAAGTGTTACCAGTAGTTTCTCGACCCGTTATGAGCCTCACATCGGCACGACTTATCGGTTATTGGGGCCTGACGCATACCACCCCTAGACTTGATATGCGACATATCAGACGAGCAGACCGGACTGTACGGTAAGTGTTACTGGTTGGATTCACAGGAGTATGAGCGGGCTAGCTCGTCGATCTTCTGATCGCTCAATACCCGGGTGGCCGTTACGTTTAGCAGACCGCTTGCGGCTTGTGGGTGCTTGATATGATCATCATCTGCTACCGGCGTATTGACGAGTCTTTAGAGTCCAACACAGAGGTTTCCTGTCTCAAGCGAAACGAAATAGGAGCGCATATGAGATATGTGAGGGACCGAGAATAATGCGTGTATGTGATACCGCATTTCATTCTCGCGATGAATGTTTCGATTGGTTGTATACGATATGACCTAGTTATCGAATTATTGATTCGATAAATTGATACATTGGATACTAGTCGGTTATGTGCGACATGACCGGATCATTGAATCAAATGTTGATTTAATGATTAAATGTAAAATTATATATTTGATATATTACTTTGCATTAACTAGTATTGGTTCACTTTAAATGGATTTTCTCACTTGATGTTCACAAGTTGTATATGTGATATACTTTTGTGCACTTGATTGTATCATGTTTGATGATGCATGAATATTGGCTTTGTGTAAAGAATTGTACCATGGTTATGATAATGGTAAGGGTTTTAATTTATTCACTCATTTATTTAACCATTCTTTATTTATTTAAATGGATAAAAGAAAACAAAATGGTTTCTTTTCATCATGAAGCTTGTTGAAGCTTCATGAAGCTTTGACTAAAGAGACCATTTTGTCTTCATGCTTAACCCTAACCATTCCCACTTACCATGGTCTATTCTCTACACTTGATCTTAGTTAGGATATGATAAGTATTGATTTCTTTTCTATTATGTGAATACTTTTATCATATTCTATCTTCATCTTCTCCTTCTTCTTCAAGAAAGAAAACTAGACTCCATCAATGGCATCTTGAGTTCTAAAGTGAGAAATCCAATTCTAAAGTGAACCCACCTCCTATTTCTTCATCCTCTACCTCTTGCCAAGTGGTTTTGGGTGTTTTCTTCACAAGTTTCACAACTTGGTGAAGTTGGAGCCTGATCTAGTGCAACCTCGACGTAGATCATCTTTGGCATCGTAGCCGACGACTTGTCCGCTCATTTCTTCGATGAAGCCGATGCTAGAGTCCGAGATCCGACTTGGACAGCAAGAGGACGTCTACGTAGAGCTAAGGAAGTGGAGAACCGGATCTACAAAGGTTGTAGCTTCTCACTTTTAGTTAATATGTTAACTAGCTTATCTTTTCGCCTAAAATTCTAGTTAACGATCCGTATTAGAGTTTCTCGGCACTTGTAAAATTTAAAATTGGCATGGTTGATGCCTTGTGAGACCTCTTGAGAGTGCCTAGGAACCCTACACCATGCATGTGTATATGAATGTATATATGCATAGTCCCATACCCACGCATATATACATATATACCCATCCCATCTACGCACAAGAAAGTAATGTATGCAAGTATGTGTGTGCGTATGTGGGTATAACAACTACTCTAAGGTTTCGCAACTAACCCAAAGCTAATCCATGAACACATAATCATATCATGAATAAACATTCTCGTATCATAAAACACCTATATAAACATATATATATGAACTATACTACGGACTGCGGGGGTGCTATACGCCATCCACCCGACTTCTCCCCTTAGATATAAATCTACTCACCTGGTCCTCGCTCGGCGGTGCCGACGTCGCCACGCACTTGCTTGTCGTCTCGAAGTCCACATGGGGGTGCCTACATATCATAATGCACCGTATCGTCTTAAAACCCAATTCGAAATCGAAACGGCATACGAAAACCAAATCGGCACGCGCATCACGCATAGGTCAAAACCTATCGCCTACGCATGCAAGAATAGCCAAAGTACCCTCGATGTCGATGTACAAACGTCACACCATCGAGAAAAACAACAAACGTACAAATCGCGGTTTTACAACTCACTAAAAATATATTAAATACGATGCAATTCATCAAAACCAATAAATTGATCAAATCGGTTTATTTCACGAAACCTAGAAAACACTTAATTACCGTTTTAATTCGAAACTTGACGTTTTAATAAAACTAATGGCCATAAAGCTTACTAAACATCTTAATTAAGTCATAAAAACAATTTCCAAAATTTAATCTTATAAAATTTCATTAACCCCAAAATTCTAGTTTACAATATACCCAATTTTAACAATTTTATAGCAAAAAATGCACAAACAACAATTTAGCTTGGATTTTCATGAATTAAAGCATTAAACTACATTTTATAAAGTTAATAATGTTATGAATACCCTAATCACATTTTTCTCTTAATTATTTTACCAATTATAAAAAACTTAGTTAGCAAATTAGCGTAATTAACACAATTTAAATTAACAAAAATGCAACTAACAACTAGATTTGATTTAGCATAACATTAATATGTCAAAAATATCACACAGCCATAATCTCACATCATAAAACCCTAAGTTGCATTCAAAACCCTTTCTTGAAAGTTAAATCTTTAATATCAAAACCACAATTAACTCCTAATTAAACACATAATAGCTAGATTGAAGTAATCAAACAATAACTTATGCAAAATGCTAAGATTATACCTCACAAAATTAGAGACCTAGCACCAAAATCTTGGCCTCCAAATTGCTCTCTTGATCCATGATCCACACTAGAATAGGTCAAGAAGAAATGGGTAGAGATGGATTTTGATTTTCTGGGATTTTTGTGTTGATTTTTGGGCATTTTGTGGAATTTTTTTGTGGTGAAAGAGTGGAGAACAAAGGGAGGGCTGCTGCTGATTTGGGGAGAGGGGGGGCTCGGCTAGGGGATGGGGAGAGGGGAGAGAGAGTGTGGGTTGAAAGAATGATACAATTTCCAAGTCAACAAAGTCATGCCCCATTTTATTAATTCCATTTTCGTTTCTTTGACTTTTTCTTTAAGTGGGGACAACTTTGGGGATTGGGGAAGCCCATTTTTGGCCATAAAAAGGGGGAGATGGAGGTGGTGTGTGTGTGTGTGTGAAGCAATGAACACCAAACACCAATTCAATATGCACCAAATCTCTTTTATTTTCACAAAATAAGCCTTTTTCTTCAATATTTTCTAAAACCGATTAACAACTTAATTTCATTTCAAAAACAACATGTTAAAATTTTGTTTAATGTGTTATGATGCACAAAATTTGTTTCAACTCATTCCAATATATAATTTTCCCTAATTAAATGTATTAATGACGGCTTAAAATAATAATAAAATAATTTTTTTTCAGAAAATTTGAAATTTCACCAGTGGCTCAATAAACACCAAATACTAGCAATTACATAGCTAGAATATGTATATTTAATTTTTATAATAAGATATTTGTATTTTGACTTTTTACAGAAAACCCCCTTATTTTACCGATTTTCCGAAATTTCACCGAAACGATTTTCAAAACGCTACAATCTTCCCCCCTTAAAGAAATTCGGTCCCCGAATTTAAATTCAAACTCCCCCCAAATACAAAAACATCTGACCAAAACCATCAAGTCATCGGGGCTCCGAAATCATAAATACATCAAACAAATCGTAGCGCAGCGCATGCGCATGCGCATGAAAAATGAGCATATAACTCAAAATCAAAACTCCGTCAAGCATCCCGCAATCATCGGAGTCATGGTAAAGACACAAATGTCAAATCCAATACAAAACCAATATGATATAACTCGAAACTATACACGTAAATATCAAATCTATATATGTAAATATCTGAAGGAAATGCATGCCAAATCTCTTAAAGTCGTTGTGCAATGCGCATAACACTGCATAGTGGCGGACGTCTATCATAAGGAAATAATCGTATACATATATACCTTTTGTTTGAAATGTACGTTCCGCCGTTTTGGGAAACAATTTAGAAGGGTTTCCTTGTTTTAAACGTTTCGTGTCGTATCAGACACGTAGGTAAATACTGAGACTATTGCTCGCTTTTTGGAATTACCTTCGATAGCTATCAATGCATGCAAAATACATTCAGGTACTGTCCTCTAACTAGTCCTGCTCCGTACGAAAACACATAGCAAATATCATAAAAACGTACTGCTCTATAAGAAATCAATCCCAAAATACGCATATGAATACTCTGTGCGTCCGGTACGCACGGAAATCAAAATCCATGAATGTGTCATACATGTGCACAGAAACAATATCAAGGTGCAATGGTGGCGCATACAACATCGGTCATAGGCAACGTGTGCGCTTGACAGCAAGGACAGGTGCATCTGACACGCACGAAGAATCTCGATTTAGTGCATCTGGTGTGCACCGAAATCGCTTCTCAAAATATGCGCTCAACATGCACGAAAATCAAAACCAGGTGCATTCATTATGCACGAAATCATGAAATCCAATATCAAGCGCCGAACATGCGTAAAATCAAATCAGGTGCACAAGGTGCACAAAATAAATATCGAGTATCACAATCGAAATCGAAGTCTAGTGCATCTAAGTGCACAAAATGCGTATCACTGTACTGCAAGCATATGTGAACTATACCGAGTGCAAAAACCAAATCGTATGCGTATATACGCACAAATCAACTCAACTGTATGAAATCCATATAATCACAAACATGAGAAACCAAGACACGAAAACGATATCAAGTGCAACAACCGTGCAAAAATCGTAAATACTCAGCAGGTGCAACCATGGTCCATGAAGACAAATATCATGAAACTCAATCATCAAAATCAATCATGCGAATAAATCGCCCAAAATATGCAAAATCAAGTATGGCGGAATAGTCCCGCTCAAGCACATCCTCCAAGAATCTTTGGCCAACTGCCGTGGTCACTCAAAGAATGTCTCGTCGACGATCCTGAACTCTGGCCTGCCGGTGTGCATAACATGACCACTCTTGGGTCCAAGTCTTCTCGTAATTCATTCCAGAAAGGTCGTGTCAAGGTCTCTCCCAAATCTCGTCTCTGCTGAACTGTCCGGAAGTCATCGTCCCTTACTAGATATGTTCTCGTTCCAGAAGGGCTGCATACCCATCGCGACTCCTTGTGGAAGGTATATCCCAGTACAATACCTCGGCATGCGTATCGCATCTCTGATGTCGGTGGAGTGGAACGTCATATTATCGAGATCTTGTACGGACCTCTTTACTCCACTTTTCTCTAATGTCGACTGCTTCAGACTCGTCTCGTCGTGGCTGCATGGACTGAGCTCCAACGGCTATCCTCGTATCTGGAGTCTCCCAAGAAATGCATCTCACCACCTAGCATCCGAATGAAGTCGAACCATCCGATCGATTCGTCAAAACCTCATAATCCCCCAAGAGCTCAATATCTTGGGTACAGTTTAACAGTATCGAGTACATACCACAGCATCGATGGTCCAGCCGTAGAAGGGCAAACCCAAGCCTCACTAATGGCGCCGCGGAACTGCCGCAAACCCTAAGGTTCAAAGGCTTTCACACGGTCATTAAGTCGAGTTAGGGTTTCATTCTTCTAGAGGGTCCATAGAATTGCCTGCATGTCTTTCCGAATACTTTAAATTTGGAATAATAGGTTTCCGACATTCGATCGTCTCTGTCGACTCTCTACGTCTCCGCGTGAAGTCGTCTCTAGCTGGAATCAATCTATCTGATGACCTCACATCGGGGTAGGCGAAAGAACCACATGTCCTAGTCATTCATCCTCGGGTGACTAGCGACCTTCTATCATCTCTTAGTACAACTCGTACCGCAATAGCTCCAACATCTGGGGCGATATCTCGTCGTTCGCAGCAATAACGGGCTCACTCGTCTGCACGCTGAACCGTGCCTCAATCATCATGAATAGGCAATATATCAACGGTCATCAAAATCTGGCTGGCCTCTATCAGTGGCTCAATCCTCTAGTGCAAATCGGCACGTCCGAGTAATCTCAAACAGAAATCCACCCAACGCTCGTGGGGCGAAAACACAATGAAAAGACACATCTCTGCAATCGTGTGTCGCCGGAATCATGCCCTGGTCAGTCCTCGTTCTTGACGAGCTCATGCTGACCGCAACTCTAGCCGTAGCTCTCCCTGCCCGTAATCGTGGCAGCAAAACCATAACTGGTACCGATGAGGCTAAATCAGGAATGAATATGATACTGAGCAAAGAAATGTATATCCTAAGGCTCCTTAAGTGGAGTAGCGTATCGTAAGTATGCCGTGGAACATACCCACGGTACGTCACTCTACTTTAGTCACCTATTCCATCAACCAAGGGTCATCCTACGCTCCGAAGGTAAAACCTAACGCTCTGATACCAATTTTGTCACGTCCTGAAAGTACGGAACATGACCGGCACTTAAACTACGAAACGTCTCGAGGCTTACGTATTCTAAGTAAGCCGAAAACCCAGAAATCCAAACCAAGAAAAGTAGTAGAGTGAAGGAAAACCAATTCAAATCAAGTAGTTTTAATAGCATAAGCCGAATTATGCGTTTTTTTTAAAAAACATCAAATATTTACTGAAAATTTCGGCAGAATCTCCTTTGTAAATACTGGCCCCCAAACGGGATACAATATGAATAGTATACGAAATCAATAAAAGGTATCACCAAGCGGGAGCTAGCTCTTCGTCAATCGACGGTCACACCCACACAAGCAATATAATATACAACGCCCAGAGCGAGGATCAAAACTCAAAAGGAAACTCAAAACAGCAAGAAATCCATAGAATTACAACGCGCGACTCTAAGGTCGAAAGAATAACTTCACCGGTCTCTATGTCAAAATAAATACATGTTTGGTTGATGGAACTTCTAGATACAACTGAATAATAATATACAATGTATAATGATGGGTACGATACAAATAAACCCACCTACTAGCATGTCACCCGAAAGAAGCAGTGCCAGCAAGCCGTAAAGAAACCTGTACGGCAAAACCTGCAAGAAACTGGGGCACAACGGGGGTGAGTTGCCAACTCGTGAATAGAATACATCTACGAACAGGAATCGCATATATGACGCAATCTTAGGTCACACGATCAATATATATCCTCAAATATATAACCAGCAGCCTATAACAATGGCTAGGGTAAATATCTAACCCAAGTGTAATCCCATATGCCCGTGTCAGTGCCTCAGGTAGCAATATATCATATGGATGATGTATGAATGTATGAAACAGAATGCATGTACTGAAGAAAACCGCTTTGATAAATTAGTGTGATTTCTGTATTTTTAAAATGAGGTATCATAATGAAATCAGCATAAAACAGTGCCTAGCATCGGCACAAAACGTAATCCCAATATCTCGATATCTCTGTATCACAGTCTCTGTACCTCAATATCTCGAAATCTCAATGTCTCAATCACAATGACTAGGGCACCGTTAGTCCAGGCCGGCCCCTACCATCCATCTCATGACCACGACGGTATCCTCCGGATATCCGACGCGTCGGGTAAAATCACCGGTCGGTCGTGCTCCCCTGCACAGGCTCAACGTCAACAACACGATCTTCTTGCCCCGGGGTACCGCACCGGGCCCACCATGTACCCGAAATGGTTCATCCATCTCCTCGAATCGGGTCTCGAAATCCATCAGCAAACTCATGGTGGACGACTCATACATCATGGGAAAACCGCACTTTTTATTTAAAAGAGAGGAAAGAAGCTTATACAAGTTTTGCGGTTTTCCCTCAAATCCAGAAAATCTCATGGAAATCCGAATCCAAATCATCAATAGCATGTAAACCCATGAATATAGGCATGAGAATCCATGAATACGGCATAACAATGAATAACAGTATGCATGAAGTGACAAGTAATAACTACAATATCTAAGCTGGCATATAAGGTAAGTACACTAATATTATGTCAAACTACTAGCTATCAAGCTAAGTTAAGCAATAATATTTTCTAAGGTGTACGTGACATGGAAATTACCGATGAAGATGTGTGTGAGCCGGCAAGTAAGTGTACGTGGTACATACGCATCATCGGCAATGGTGCTGGTGTCCTAACAGCATAATGTCAACAATGCAATATGAAATAACAATGTAAGTATGTGATGCGGAGCGAGCAACCAAAATGAGCGGGAGCTAAATATTAAACAATGGTGTCATTTGAAATAACACAAATCGTGGGGTTTTGAAAATAAGGGCTACGGTGGTTTTAAGAAAGGATACGTCTTTTGAAATATCCGTAGATCCCTTGACCTGTCTTTTAAAATACCCACGATCCGCTAGTTTTGAAATAGGTAGGAGTCTAATCTAATCCAACAACTACACTAAACTATACGGCTGAACTAACAAGCTGAACTACAGGTAAGGAAACCGCCTATCATCTGAGTCGATACATATACATACCTGTATATGTATAGTCGGTGATCCCGCCACAATAATAACATATCCAATACCATATCTATAATCAGACATCCTAAGTCAAGAGTGCGGATCAATCATCAATATATAGCTCGTACGTAAATCCGTCGTACGGCATCCCTAATCTGGGTTGAAAGGTTCCTAGGCACCCTAATGAGGTCTCACAAGGCATCTAACATGCCATTTTCAAAATTTAACGGTGCCGAGAAACCATAGAACGGATCGTCGGCTAGATTTCTAGGCGAAAAAGCGAGCTAGTTTACAACTAAACTATAAGATAACGGAAATACAACCTTTGTAGATCCGGTGCTCCACCTCCATAGCTCCGCAACGAAGTCCCCTCGCTGTCCAAATGAATTCCCGGGCTCTAGCGTCGGCTTCATCGGAGAATAGGCGAGCTAGGTCGTCGATGTCCATGCTGAAGATGATCTACGTCGAAGCATCGCAAGATCAAGCTCTCACTTCACCAAGTCATGAAACTTGTGAAGAAAACACACTCTACTACTTGGCAAGAGGTAGAGGATGAAGAAATAGGAAGTGGGTAGACTTTAGATTTGGATTTCTCACTCTTTTTCATCACTTGCCATTGATGGAGGCAAGCTTTCTTCACTTGAAGAAATGAAGAAGAAGAAGGTAAATGTTATGATAAGTTAATAAAAATAGAAAAGAAATATAATACTTATCATAATTTTAATCATGGTAAAGTGTAGAGAATTAACTTTAGTTAGGTGGGATGGTTAAGGTTAGAGAAGAAGACAAGAATGGTTGCTTTGGTCAAAGTTACATGAAGCTTGAAGAAGCTTCCAAGAAAGCAACCATTTGTTTTCTTTTCTCATTCTTTTCATCCAAAAAGAAATAGATAAAAGAATGAATAAATAAAACCCTAACCATTTACTTAACCAAGGATTAATTCTTTACACTTAACCAAACTAGCATGTATCATCAAACATGATACAAACAAGTGCACAAAAGTATATCGCATATACAATGCGCACATCCGAGTGAGAAAATCCATCTTAAGTGAACCGATACTAGTTAATGCAAAGTAATATATCAAATATATAATTATGCATTAAATCATTAAATCAACACTTGATTTAATGATCCAGTCATATCGCATATAACCGACTAATATCAACAGTAACATCTGATCGAATCAACACTTGATCCGATAACCCGGCTATATCGCATATAACCGATCAATGTCACAAATCGCGAAAATAAAATACAGTATCACATACTGGTATCATTCTCGGTCCCGCACATATCTCATATGCGCTCCTATTTCGTTTCGCTTGAGCCAGGAAACCTCTGTGTAGGACTCTAAAGACTCGTCAATACGCCGGCAGCGGATGATGATCATATCAAACATCCACAAGCCGCAAGCGGTCTGCTAAACGTAACGGCCACCCGGGTATTGAGCGATCAGAAGATCGACGAGCAAGCCCGCTCACACTCCTGTGAATCCAACCAGTAACACTACCGTACAGTCCGGTCTGATCGTCTGATATGTCGCATATCTCGCCTAGGGGTGGTAAACGTCAGACCCCAATAGCTCGATAAGTCGTGTCGATATGAGGTCTATAACATTTCGAGAAACTACTGGTAACACTTACCAGTAAATCTCAGCAACCCTGGCCAGGGATTTCCTGTTATAGCCAATCGAACACTGCGCAACATCAACCCCCTATACCGAGAGAGATGAATCCCCTCCTATCGCTCATTGCCTCCATGTGACTCGGGACTGTACCCAAAAACCACCGTTTTGCACGCCCTCTTGGACGTGGTAAGATGGAAATCAAAGCACAGTGGGAACCACACAAGACTCTATGACGATCTCGGGTCAACAGACTACTCTGTACCAGTGTCACCAGAGAACTGCCATCTGACGTAAGGTATAATACCATCTGGGAGTTCTCGGCGAGTCCGTCCAGTGTACCCAGTCTCTACTGAGCACCCGTATATCATCTCTGATGTCAAACACCATTGGATATGGGATCATCCATCGCCCATCTGTATGGGTCGAGAAGGTACACGCTAGTCTACTCTGGTATATCGATGCCCCGTCTCGATACACCCACGACTAGGGACTTTGAAGGATGTACTTATGGACTACCATGTCCCCACTAGTATGATCCGCATCATAGTCCAGGTAGTCAAGTACACATCCTAAGGGCTTTACCAACATGTAACAGAGAGACAATCAGCATACACGTTAAGGTAAAGAGTAACCAGATAGCATACTATCATGTCGAGCAAGAAAGTCCTCCCTATATATGTCCCAGCATCCACTACAATATACATCCTATGTACAGTAATGGCCTCTAGGGCATACATATAACTAACATGGGTACGGGTCAATATCACATTCATCATACTATTCATCTGGTATCCCTTTTATCAAATATCATGATCGGGTACTGATCTACGTCTAGTACAATACTGATACCGCCTAAGTATGCATGCACTTGTGTGAAACATTACATCAAGGACCCGCTACAACGTCATGTCGTATCTCAAATACGAACCCTGCCATATCACCGATCTCACGGCCTCAAATCAAATCTCATCGACTCATCTTAAATCCCAAGTACTATCCTCATCATCCATGCATGTGTATATGAATGTATATATGCATAGTCCCATACCCACGCATATATACATATATACCCATCCCATCTACGCACAAGAAAGTAATGTATGCAACTCTGTGTGTGCGTATGTGGGTATAACAACTACTCTAGGGTTTCGCAACTAATCCATGAACACATAATCATATCATGAATAAACATTCTCGTATCATAAAACACCTATATAAACATATATATATGAACTATACTACAGACTGCGGGGGTGCTATACGCCATCCACCCGACTTCTCCCCGTAGATATAAATCTACTCACCTGGTCCTCGCTCGGCGGTGCCGACGTCGCCACGCGCTTGCTTGTCGTCTTGAAGTCCACATGGGGGTACCTACATATCATAATACACCGTATCATATTAAAACCCAATTCGAAATCGAAACGGCATACGAAAACCAAATCGGCACGCGCATCACGCATAGGTCAAAACCTATCGCCTACGCATGCAAGAATAGCCAAAGTACCCTCGATGTCGATGTACAAACGTCACACCATCGAGAAAAACAACAAACGTACCAATCACGGTTTTACAACTCACTAAAAATATATTAAATACGATGCAATTCATCAAAACCAATAAATTGATCAAATCGGTTTATTTCACAAAACCTAGAAAACACTTAATTACCGTTTTAATTCGAAACTTGATGTTTTAATTCGAAACTTGATGTTTTAATTCGAAACGTACCAATCACGGAGAGGGGGGGCTCGGCTAGGGGATGGGGAGAGGGGAGAGAGAGTGTGGGTTGAAAGAATGATACAATTTCCAAGTCAACAAAGTCATGCCCCATTTTATTAATTCCATTTTCTTTTCTTTGACTTTTTCTTTATGTGGGGACAACTTTGGGGATTCGGGAAGCCCATTTTCGGCCAAAAAAAGGGGGTGGTGGAGGTGGTGTGTGTGTGTGTGAAGCAATGAACACCAAACACCAATTCAATATGCACCAAATCCCTTTTATTTTCACAAAATAAGCCTTTTTCTTCAATATTTTCTAAAACCGATTAACAACTTAATTTCATTTCAAAAACAACATGTTAAAATTTTGTTTAATGTGTTATGATGCACAAAATTTATTTCAACTCATTCCACTTTGTAATTTTCCCTAATTAAATGTATTAATGACGGCTTAAAATAATAATAAAATAATTTTTTTCAGAAAATTTGAAATTTCACCAGTGGCTCAATAAACACCAAATACTAGCAATTACATAGCTAGAATATGTATATTTAATTTTTATAATAAGATATTTGTATTTTGACTTTTTACAGAAAACCCCCTTATTTTACCGATTTTCCGAAATTTCACCGAAACGATTTTCAAAACGCTACAATATCACATTATCGAATCAACACTTGATTCGACAGTTTGGTTATATCATATATAACCGCACCGAAAACAGATGACTGCCAGATTAAAATACGGTATCACACACTCGTATTTAATAGGGCCCACACACATATCACATATGTGTCCTACTTCGTTTCGCTTAAACCAGGAATCCTCTGTGTGGGACTCTAAAGACTCGTCAATACGTCGGCAGTAGGTGATGATTATATCAGTCACCTACAAGCCGTCAACGGTACTAGCTGGACGTAACGGCTACTCGGGTATTGAGCGATATGAAGATCAACAAGCAAGCCTATCCATAGTCTCCATGAAGCCTATCAGTAACACTATCGTACAATCCGGTCTCTTAATTTGATATGTCGCATTTCATGTCTAGGGGTGGAAATCATCAGACCCTAGTATTATGATAAGTCATGTCGATGTCTGGCCTATAACGGGTCGAGAAACCTCTGATAACACTTATCAGTAGATTTCCATATCATCCCTGGCCAGGGACTTCCAGTTATAGCCAATCGAGCATAGCGCAACATCAACCTCGAAAACCGGGAGAGACGAAACCCCTCCTATCACTCATTGCCTCCATACGACTCGGGACTGTACCCAAAATCCACCTGTTTTTGTAAGTCGATATACAACACCCCACGACTTGCGGGGAGGCGGAAATATGAAAAACGATCTTGTTCTTTGCTTAAACATCGACTAACCGCATGAATCGAAGCTAAACGATAACTAACATCAAACATAGAAGTTCTAAACTACTATGTAAAGGGATTATACCTAAAGAACCGTTTCCATCGTCTTTACGAACTCCACCTCCTCCACGGCCTTCTCCAAGTAGTAGACGATCCACCACGAAAGCTAAACTCCAAGCTTTGCCTCTAAACTTGAGGCAACTAGGTATCTTTAAGTTCTAATCAAAGTACCTAGATGAAATAGAGTATGGTTATGGATTAAGTAGTCTAACTAATCCTTGTACTCAACACATGAGAGGGGAGGATTAGGGTTTGAGGAGAGAGAGCTTGAGGAGAGAGAAGATGAACATAATAATGAGAAGAGAAAATGAATTATCATAATATATATCAAGCATTTTATTTTATCAAGAAAAGAAAAGAAAATGATTTACAACCATGCTTGATAAATATCTTGTGGTGATTCATCTCCATGAGTCATTAAGCAATTATGAAGTATTAATGACATGGATGAATCATCCATATGACTCACTAATCTCATTCAATGTATATGCCACCTAAACCTCCTTAGTCACCATCTTCTAGAAGCTTCTCGCGCAATTACGAGAATGCCCCTCCTATCCGTGAAAACACGGAAAAACTTTAGACTGTATAAATCCAATAACCGGATACTAGTAACTGGCTTAAACCAAAGCCGACTAGTAAAAACTGTCCGAAAGTCGTACGTGCGAAAACACACGTATGCGTCCGAACCCTTGTCGTAAAACCATACGACCTCTATATCGTTTCGCCTGGAGTAGGGAAACTCTCTGCGTGGGACTCTAGAGACTCGGCTACTACGCTAGCAGTGGGTTTAACCACAGACCGCAAGCGGCACTAGCTGTACGTAACGGTCCCCAGGTAGATGTCGATAAGAAGGTCGATGAGGAAACCCATCCGAACTCCTACTGAGTCTGATGTGACAATCTCCGTACAGTCCGGTTCGTTCGTCTAAGACTATCACATATCGGGCCCAGGGGGCGGCAAGCGTTAGTCGCCTAATAGCGGTATAAGTCGTGTCGGAGCGAAGCCCATTACATCCTGAGAAACTACTGGAACCTACCAGCAAATCTCGCTTGCCCTGGCCAGGGACTTTGCGTAATGGCTCTCTGACACAGCGCGATATCAACCCCCAATACCGGGAGAGACGAATCCTGTCTAACCGCCACTGCCTCCAAGTGCTCGGGACTGCACCCAACTGCTACCTGTTTGCACGACTCCTTTGAGCCGTAGTAGGGTAGCAATCTAAGAACAGTGGGACACACTCGAGGCGAAGTAGCAGTGTCAAGTCTGCGGACTATGCTGTACTCATGTCACCTGGTAACTGTTCACTGACGACTGGTATAAAACCAACCAACAGTTCCCTGTGAGTCCTGTCCGGTGTACCCGTAACCTAACGAGCACTTGCATACTATCTCCAGTACGACGTACTGACGGCTGTGGGACAGACCATCTCCCCAACTGGGATGAGAAGCGTACACACTAGTCTACTCCGGAGTATCGATGCCCTGTCTCGATAATCCAACGACTAGGGACCTGAATAAGGATGTGCTTGTAGACTACCCAGCCCCCACTAGTGTGACTGTCATCACAACGCTGGTAGTCAAGCAAGATCCTAAGAGCTCTATCAACACGTATACTCACATATTAAGATAGAAAAACCAAGTAGCATACTACCATGTTTAGCAAGACTGTTATATACATGTGAATATCCCAAGCTTCCATTAAGTAATATACAAACTAGTATGATACAATAATGGCCCCTAAGGCATATACACTAACAATCTCCCACTTGCACTAGGGCCATGTACTGGTATATCGAAGACCGATGATCTCGAGTAGCCTCTCGAACTGAATCTGAGGTAGGGCCTTCGTGAAAGGATCAGCAATGTTCTCTTCAGAAGCAACTTTCCGAACCTCGATCTCTCGACGATCAATGATCTCCCTGATCAGGTGATACCGCCTCAAGATGTATCTGGACTTCTGATGGGACCTTGGTTCCTTCGCTAAAGCTATAGCTCCATTGTTGTCGCAATACAGAGGTATTGGATCAACAATGGTAGGAACCACCAGAAGTTCTGTTAGGAACTTCTTCATCCAGACTGCTTCTTTTGCGGCATCGCAAGCAGCTATATACTCCGCTTCCATCGTCGAGTCAGCAACGGTGTCCTGCTTGGAGCTCTTCCAGCACACCGCCCCTCCATTGAGGGTAAAGACATAACCCGACATGGACTTGGAATCTTCCTTATCACTCTGGAAGCCGGAATCAGCAAAGGCCTCCAACCTGAGGTCTTTTCCGCCGTAAACTAAGAACATCTCCTTAGTCCTTCTCAGGTACTTGAGAATGTTCTTTACTGCTATCCAGTGCTTCTCTCCTGGGTCTGACTGATACCGGCTTACCACACTCAGTGCGTAAGCTACATCTGGTCTGGTGCACAACATCGCATACATTATAGAGCCTACCGCAGAAGCGTAGGGTATAATAGACATGCGTTCCCTTTCCAAATCAGTCTTGGGAGACATCTCTTTGGAGAGGGTGATTCCGTGACAAGCCGGTAGATTACCGCGCTTAGAATCATCCATACTGAATCTTTTCAGTATAGTGTCGATATACCTGGACTGCGAAAGTCCCAACATCCTCTTGGATCTATCACGATAGATCCGGATCCCCAGAATGTAAGAGGCATCACCCAGGTCTTTCATGGAGAACCTGTGTGACAAGAATCCTTTGACAGATTGTAGCATAGGAATGTCATTTCCTATCAATAGAATGTCATCCACGTACAAGACGAGGAATACGACACTTCTGGATACAACTTTACTATATATGCACGGGTCATCTGGATTTTTGATAAAGTCATATTCTTTGACTGTCTCATCAAAACAGATGTTCCAACTCCGCGATGCCTGCTTTAGTCCATAAATGGACTTAAGCAGCTTGCATACTTTCTCGCTGCTCCCACTCTGATTGAAACCCTCTGGCTGATCCATATAGACGCACTCTTCTAAATTTCCATTCAAAAAAGCCGTCTTTACGTCCATCTGCCATATTTCATAATCATGGAAGGCAGCAATAGCAAGAAGGACCCGAATGGATTTGAGCATAGCCACTAGAGAAAAAGTTTCGTCATAGTCCAAACCAGGTCTTTGATGAAAACCCTTTGCAACAAGTCTAGCCTTATAGGTTTCCACCTGTCCATCTACACCAATCTTTTTCTTGAAGATCCATTTACATCCTATGGGTTTTACCCCATCTGGAGCAAAGTCCAAAGTCCATACTTTGTTGGTGTACATGGACTCCATTTCGGTCCGCATTGCATCTAGCCATCGTACTGAGTCGCCGCTCTGGATGGCCTGCTGGAAGTCAGTAGGTTCATCATCATCTATGATGCAATCCTCTCTATCCCCATCTATGAGAAAACCGTAGTATCTCTCAGGCGGATGAGACGGCCTACTACTCCTGCAGAGAGGTGCGGGAATGTCCTGTTCTTCTTGAACTACTGGTTCTACCAAACTTTTAGTAGCAGTTTGTGGTTCTGGAATTTCTTCCAGTTCTATTTCGCTCCCACTTATTTCCTTTTCTAAAAACTGATGTTCCAGAAAATGGGCATTACGAGAAACAAAAACCTTTTGTTCCTCTGCGTAATAGAAATAATATCCCTTGGAGTTCTTTGGATATCCCACAAACTTACATTTTACTGATCGTGCCTCGAGCTTGTTCACATGCTGCTTTTTAACAAAAGCTGGACATCCCCAAATCTTCATATGCTGAACATGGGGTTTCTTCCCAGTCCACATCTGATATGGAGTGGTAGGCACAGTCTTGGTAGGAGCCCTGTTCAGAAGATATGCTGCTGATTCTAGCGCATAACCCCAAAAAGATCGCGGTAACTCATCATTACTCATCATGGAACGTACCATATCCAATAGGGTTCGATTCCGTCTCTCCGATACACCGTTGTGCTGTGGAGTGTATGGAGGAGTAAGCTGAGAGAGAATTCCTTTCTCTTTTAGGTAACCTAGGAACTCGGCACTTAAGTATTCACCACCTCGATCAGATCTAAGTGTCTTGATACTTTTTCCGGTTTGGTTTTCTACTTCATTCTTATACTCTTGGAATTTCTCAAAAGCCTCGGATTTATGTTCCATCAGATAAATGAATCCGTATCTTGAGTAATCATCCGTGAAAGTAATGAAATAGGAAAAACCACCTCTTGCATGCGTAGACATTGGACCACATACATCGCTGTGTATGAGTCCTAAGAGCTCGCTCGCTCTTACTCCATGTCCAGTAAATGGAGTCTTTGTCATCTTTCCTTTGAGACAAGATTGACAAGTGTCATAAGTTTGATATTCGAACGAGTCCAAATATCGTTCTTTATGCAACTTAGTCAACATTCTCTCATTGATATGACCCAGTCTACAATGCCATAAGAAAGCTTTATTTAAATCTGGAGACTTTCTTTTTAGTGTGTTCTGGACATTGAAAATTTGGAGTTGGTTTAAAACATATATACCGTTATTTAGTATACTGGACCCAATCAAACCATGATTAAGGTGGATGTTAACAACATCTCTTACAAACGTGAAATCATAACCTTTATTTGATAACAAAGAAACTGATATGATATTACATGTTAAGCTTGGTACAAAAAAACAGTTATGTAAAACCAAAATGTGTCCACTCGTCAATCCTAGGTGATAATCCCCGACGGACGCAGCTCCCATGCTAGCTCCGTTAGCAACCTTTAGGGTCATATCACCTTCCTTCTGCACTCTACGGTTTCTCAGTGCCGGCAATGAATTGCAAATATGAGATCCTGATCCGGTATCCAATACCCAGGATGTAGAGTTAATTGACAGACAATTCTCAATTACAAACACACCTGAAGTCGAAGCCACAGCTTGCTTCGGTTCCTGGTTCTTGGCGTTCCACGCCTTGCAATCTTTCTTCCAGTGCCCTTTCCTGTGACAATGGAAGCACTCATCCTGGCCCACTACCGGTACCGCAAACTTTTTCTTTCCCTTCCCTCCCACCTTACTAACACCTCCTCTAGGTTTGGTGGCGGCCTTCTTCTTCCTTCCTTTGGCCTTAGCCTTGGACCCGGAAGAAGATGCACCGCCAACAAACATAGCGGGTGTTTCCATTGTGTTCTGCAAGGTGCCCTCTACACTCCTTAACATGTTCAGGAGTTCCGAAAGTTCAACTTCTTTTCTTTGAACATTGAAGTTCAGGATAAACTGGGCGTAGGTGTGAGGAAGGGACTGGAGAATAAGGTCTGTATAGAGCTCATTATCCAAAGTCGTCCCAAGGTCTGCGAGCTCTTCTATATAGCCGATCATCTTTAGAACATGTTCTCCTACCGATGACCCGACAGCCAACCTCGCTCGAAACAAGTTCTTAGAGGTCTCGTATCTTGCTATACGAGATTGCTCTCCATAAAGTTCCTTTGTATGGAGAAATATGCCATCTAGTTCCATATCCTCGTGCCTCCTCTGATGTTCATTGTTCATCGAGGCAAGCACGATGCACTTGGCTTTCGCGCAATCGAAATCCCAGGTTTTGCGGATTTCCTTATCCGCATTACTGGATTTGGGACCAGGGACAGCAGGTGCTGTAGCGGTGAGGACGTACCCCAATTTGTCATAGGTCAAAGCCATTTTTTCATTCCGCAGCCAATCTTTATAGTTTGGCCCTGTCAGTATATTTTTCTCTAAAAGTAACTTAAGTCCAGTCATTTTCAGGGTCGCTGCAAATAGGAGAGAGAGAAGAAAACTCTTTAGCATGATGCTCTTGCAAGTTTAGAGTGGTTTTTAGTTTATCTAAACTGGATGGCTCCCACTGTTTCTTGAATCCTTCCTCAAACCATAAAAGAAGAATTAGCCAGGACTATTCTCACAGTACAATACTTGCTTAACCATTCAGCCAGGCTAGTGTCGATACTTCGAGGGAGGTTTTCCAACGCTTTCGCGAAGTTCCTTAATTAAATAACCCCTTTTCTCTAGGGGCGTAACCCCGCTGACACCTTTCTTGACACCTACTTGGTTTATAGCATTGATCGTTAAGTGACGAATATCCTGATAAGCAGCATATACTCACAGTAGGATCGGGATCCAAATATCATCGTATGATAATGTTGAAGGAATCCTATCAACATTCATCAAACTCCAAATGGTATGCATCACTTTGCAAATTTCAGTTTCTTTAGAAATTCCCGATATAAGTTCTTGCCACATGCTCTTATGACCTTGGCTTTGGTCAAAATGTCATAAGTCACATGTCAAGTTCTACCCGTCATTATCTTGTCAATTTGAACCCATCCGTATATACCCCTGACTTTGGTCAAATGATAATACGAATGTCCCAAACTAACTCATCTATCTTATGCAACAAATGAAAACCCAGCAGCTACCAAACACTATGCCTTGACTTTGGCCAAAATGCATAGCTTGAATACTACTGAATACCCAAATGAAATGACGGAGGGCTACAAATGGTTTTGGCGAAACCGTGAACGTAGTGAACTTGATATAACCGAAGGAACCTGATAGCTTTTAAAAGGAGTGGTTAAAACTCCGCATTTAAAAATATCTGTTTTTAAAATTAACCGAGTGGTTTCTTTTAAATTGTTCCAACGATTAACTTTTGGTTTATTTTCTTTGCATTATAAATAATGCGTCCCATCATTAACCTATCATTGAAGAAAACAACAAAAATACAACGTCCTCTTATGCCATCTGCATTCGCCACGGGGTCCCGTCATCACCCGTTAGGTTACTTAACTAACGGCAGAGCGGGGGCTGGGCTAGCGCGGGTGTAAAACATAAGTGACGTCTAAATAGCTATCATATATATAGATATTTTACATTCGTCGGACGCAATAATATTCATTCCAGATCACAGATGAACTTTATTGGATTTGCAAGTAATCCGTGTTTGTTTTGAGCCTGCAACAAAAGACGGATTACACAGTTGTGATGAATAGCCATTACCCCAGCCAAGACCCCAACGGGTACGGCAAACTACCCGCCCGGCAGTTTGTGCACCCCACCTTGGGTCTGTCCTATGAGCAAAAACAGTAAAATGAAATAATACAACGGTGGCTACAACCGCAACCTGGATGTGCCCCGCAAATTAATATTACAACAAATTACATTTACATCAAATGAATTAAATAATAACCCATCACATAACCCCGGCTATACATCACAACAGTCCAACACAGTTCATATCCACAAACAGTAAAATCCTTTACAGAAATGTGCAACCCCCTGCCAACCGACATACTAGCAGTTAGGGGAGGTTTACGAACACATTATACAAACACAGATATAATCCAACAAGCAAATACCGTATAATTTCGATCGATTAAACACATTTAATTTTTCTCCAATACTTCTCTGTAAATCTGAAACATGAGCAAAAATTAAAAAATTCCAGAAAATACCAAATATCACAGAGAACCAGCACAGGAAAATTGGGCTTGTGAATCGTCAACTCGGCGGCGGAATAGCGGCGGATCGGGGGGATTCGCCGCGGTTCCGCGGCGGTTTAGTCGATTCGCGAGCCCAGTTTTCTTGGGTGTTCTAATACTATCATTTTGGGCTTTCTGAACCTGCCTGAAAAATTTTTGGACTTCATTTAAAAATCGACAGAAACCATGATATCGGGGTTTTCCGGTTTTGGTTTTTTCCGTTCGAAATTCATACAATTTTGCAAGTGAGTTATTTATTGTTTAGCGAGGCTCTTATACCACTGTAAGTCGATGTACAACACCCCACGACTTGCGGGGAGGCGGAAATATGAAAAACGATCTTGTTCTTTGCTTAAACATCGAATAACCGCATGAATCGAAGCTAAACGATAACTAACATCAAACATAGAAGTTCTAAACTACTATGTAAAGGGATTATACCTAAAGAACCGTGTCCATCGTCTTTACGAACTCCACCTCCTCCACGGCCTTCTCCAAGTAGTAGACGATCCACCACGAGAGCTAAACTCCAAGCTTTGCCTCTAAACTTGAGGCAACTAGGTATCTTTAAGTGCTAATCAAAGTACCTAGATGAAATAGAGTATGGTTATGGATTAAGTAGTCTAACTAATCCTTGTACTCAACACATGAGAGGGGAGGATTAGGGTTTGAGGAGAGAGAGCTTGAGGAGAGAGAAGATGAACATAATAATGAGAAGAGAAAATGAGTTATCATAATATATATCAAGCATTTTATTTTATCAAGAAAAGAAAAGAAAATGATTTACAACCATGCTTGATAAATATCTTGTGGTGATTCATCTCCATGAGTCATTAAGCAATTATGAAGCATTAATGACATGGATGAATCATCCATATGACTCACTAATCTCATTCAATGTATATGCCACCTAAACCTCCTTAGTCACCATCTTCTAGAAGCTTCTCGCGCAATTACGAGAACGCCCCTCCTATCCATGAAAACACGGAAAAACTTTAGACTGTATAAATCCAATAATCGGATACTAGTAACTGGTTTAAACCAAAGCCGACTAGTAAAAACTGTCCGAAAGTCGTACGTGCGAAAACACACGTATGCATCCGAACCCTTGTCGTAAAACCATACGACCTCTATATCGTTTCGCCTCGAGTAAGGAAACTCTCTGCGTGGGACTCTAGAGACTCGACTACTACGCTGGTACTGGGTTTAACCACAGACCGCAAGCGGCACTAGCTGTACGTAACGGTCCCCAGGTAGATGTCGATAAGAAGGCCGATGAGGAAACCCATCCGAACTCCTATTGAGTCTGATGTGACAATCTCCGTACAGTCCGGGTCGTTCGTCTAAGACTATCGCATATCGGGCCTAGGGGGGCGGCAAGCGTCAGTCCCCTAATAGCGGTATAAGTCGTGTCGGAGCGAAGCCCATTACACCCTGAGAAACTACTGGAACCTACCAGCAAATCTCGCTTGCCCTGGCCAGGGACTTTGCATAATGGCTCTCTGACACAGCGCGATATCAACCCCCAATACCGGGAGAGACGAATCTTGTCTAACCGCCACTGCCTCCAAGTGCTCGGGACTGCACCCAACTGCTACCTGTTTGCACGACTCCTTTGAGCCGTGGTAGGGTAGCAATCTAAGAACAGTGGGACACACTCAAGGCGAAGTAGCAGTGTCAAGTCTGCGGACTATGCTGTACTCATGTCACCTGGGAACTGTTCACTGACGACTGGTATAAAACTAACCAACAGTTCCCTGTGAGTCCTGTCCGGTATACCCGTAACCTAACGAGCACCTGCATACTATCTCCAGTACGACGTACTGACGGCTGTGGGACAGACCATCTCCCCAACTGGGATGAGAAGCGTACACACTAGTCTACTCCGGAGTATCGATGCCCTGTCTCGATAATCCAACGACTAGGGACCTGAATAAGGATGTGCTTGTAGACTACCCAGCCCCCACTAGTGTGACTGCCATCACAACGCTGGTAGTCAACCAAGATCCTAAGAGCTCTATCAACACGTATACTCACATATTAAGATAGAAAAACCAAGTAGCATACTACCATGTTTAGCAAGACTGTTATATACATGTGAATATCCCAAGCTTCCATTAAGTAATATACAAACTAGTATGATACAATAATGGCCCCTAGGGCATATACACTAACAATCTCCCACTTGCACTAGGGCCATGTACTGGTATATCGAAGTCCGATGATCTCGAGTAGCCTCTCGAACTGAATCTGAGGTAGGGCCTTCGTGAATGGATCAGCAATGTTCTCTTCAGAAGCAACTCTCCGAACCTCGATCTCCCGATGATCAATGATCTCCCTAATCAGGTGATACCGCCTCAAGATGTGTCTGGACTTCTGATGGGACCTTGGTTCCTTCGCTAAAGCTATAGCTCCGTTGTTGTCGCAATACAGAGGTATTGGATCAACAATGGTAAGAACCACCTGAAGTTCTGTTAGGAACTTCTTCATCCAGACTGCTTCTTTTGCGGCATCGCAAGCAGCTATATACTCCGCTTCCATCGTCGAGTCAGCAACGGTGTCCTGCTTGGAGCTCTTCCAGCACACCGTCCCTCCATTGAGGGTAAAGACATAACCCGACATGGACTTGGAATCGTCCTTATCACTCTGGAAGCCGGAATCAGCAAAGGCCTCCAACCTGAGGTCTTTTCCGCCGTAAACTAAGAACATCTCCTTAGTCCTTCTCAGGTACTTGAGAATGTTCTTTACTGCTATCCAGTGCTTCTCCCCTGGGTCTGACTGATACCGGCTTACCACACTCAGTGCGTAAGCTACATCTGGTCTGGTGCACAACATCGCATACATTATAGAGCCTACCGCAGAAGCATAGGGTATAATAGACATGCGTTCCCTTTCCAAATCAGTCTTGGGAGACATCTCTTTGGAGAGGGTGATTCCGTGACAAGCCGGTAGATTACCGTGCTTAGAATCATCCATACTGAATCTTTTCAGTACAGTGTCGATATACCTGGACTGCGAAAGTCCCAACATCCTCTTGGATCTATCACAATAGATCCGGATCCCCAGAATGTAAGAGGCATCACCCAGGTCTTTCATGGAGAACCTGTGTGACAAGAATCCTTTGACAGATTGTAGCATAGGAATGTCATTTCCTATCAATAGAATGTCATCCACGTACAAGACGAGGAATACGAAACTTCTGGCTACAACTTTACTATATATGCACGGTTCATCTGGATTTTTGATAAAGTCATATTCTTTGACTGTCTCATCAAAACAGATGTTCCAACTCCGCGATGCCTGCTTTAGTCCATAAATGGACTTAAGCAGCTTGCATACTTTCTTGCTGCTCCCACTCTGATTGAAACCCTCTGGCTGATCCATATAGACGCACTCTTCTAAATTTCCATTCAAAAAAGCCGTCTTTACGTCCATCCGCCAGATTTCATAATCATGGAAGGCAGCAATAGCAAGAAGGACCCGAATGGATTTGAGCATAGCCACTAGAGAAAAAGTTTCGTCATAGTCCAAACCAGGTCTTTGATGAAAACCCTTTGCAACAAGTCTAGCCTTATAGGTTTCCACCTGTCCATCTACACCAATCTTTTTCTTGAAGATCCATTTGCATCCTATGGGTTTTACCCCATCTGGAGCAAAGTCCAAAGTCCATACTTTGTTGGTGTACATGGACTCCATTTCGGTCCGCATTGCATCTAGCCATCGTACTGAGTCGCCGCTCTGGATGGCCTGCTGGAAGTCAGTAGGTTCATCATCATCTATGATGCAATCCTCTCTATCCCCATCTATGAGAAAACCGTAGTATCTCTCAGGCGGATGAGACGGTCTACTACTCCTGCGGAGGGGTGCGGGAATGTCCTGTTCTTCTTGAACTACTGGTTCTACCAAACTTTCAGTAGCAGTTTGTCGTTCTGGAATTTCTTCCAGTTCTATTTCGCTCCCACTTATTTCCTTTTCTAAAAACTGATGTTCCAGAAAATGGGCATTAAGAGAAACAAAAACCTTTTGTTCCTCTGCGTAATAGAAATAATATCCCTTGGAGTTCTTTGGATATCCCACAAACTTACATTTTACTGATCGTGCCTCGAGCTTGTTCACATGCTGCTTTTTAACAAAAGCTGGACATCCCCAAATCTTCATATGCTGAACATGGGGTTTCTTCCCAGTCCACATCTGATATGGAGTGGTAGGCACAGTCTTGGTAGGAGCCCTGTTCAGAAGATATGCTGCTGATTCTAGCGCATAACCCCAAAAAGATCGCGGTAACTCAGCATTACTCATCATGGATCGTACCATATCCAATAGGGTTCGATTCCGTCTCTCCTATACACCGTTGTGCTGTGGAGTGTATGGAGGATTAAGCTGAGAGAGAATTCCTTTCTCTTTTAGGTAACCTAGGAACTCGGCACTCAAGTATTCACCACCTCGATCAGATCTAAGTGTCTTGATACTTTTGCCGGTTGGGTTTTCTACTTCATTCTTATACTCTTGGAATTTCTCAAAAGCCTCGGATTTATGTTCCATCAGATAAATGAATCCGTATCTTGAGTAATCATCCGTGAAAGTAATGAAATAGGAAAAACCACCTCTTGCATGCGTAGACATTGGACCACATACATCGCTGTGTATGAGTCCTAAGAGCTCGCTCGCTCTTACTCCATGTCCAGTAAATGGAGTCTTTGTCATCTTTCCTTTGAGACAAGATTGACAAGTGTCATAAGTTTGATATTCGAACGAGTCCAAATATCCTTCTTTATGCAACTTAGTCAACCTTCTCACATTGATGATTATGACGATCTAGGGTCTACAGACTAACCTGTACTAGTGTCACCAGAGGACTGCTATCTGACGATAGGTATACTACCACATAGGAGTCCTCGGCGAGTCCTGTTCAGTGTATCCAGTCTCCACTGAGCACCAGTATACCATCTCTGATGTCAAACACCAATGGATGTGGGATCATCCTGTTAGTGTATATGCCCTAGGGGCCATTATTGTACCATACTAGCTTTTATATTACTTAATGGAAGCTTGGGATATTCACAGTTGTATTAACAGTCTTGCTCAACATAGTAGTATGCTACTTGGTTTATATCTATCTTAATATGTGTATATGTTTCTTTTAGCATATCGCAAATACATATTGATAGAGCCCATAGGATCTTGCTTGACTACCAGCGTTGTGATGGCAGTCACACCAGTGGGAGCTGGGTAGTCTACAAGCACATCCTTTTTCAGGTCCCTATTTGTAGGATTATCGAGACAGGGCATCGATACTCCGGAGTAGACTAGTGTATGTAAGTCCACGTTACCCACCCCGGTTCTTACGGGGAGGCGGAATAGGTAAAAAAATGATTTTTTCTTAAGGCATCATGGACTAGAAATGGAGGATCTTTGCTAAACAAAAACCTAGCAAACTAACTACGAGTTTAGCTACTCGGTTAGAAGATTATACCTAGGTCTTGAACTCCTTCTCTTCTTGCTCCTTGGAGTGATTTAAACGGCTCCTCCTCGTAGTCTTCTCTTTGCCGAAGAAGGATCCACCCGAAGGCTTCTATCTTGAGCTCCTACCTCAACCTAGAGGTAACTAAAGTGCTTGGCTTACTAAACCTAGAACCCTAGAATGAGTAGAGAGGAGTTTTGGTGGTTTTATCTCAAAAGCTCAAAGTTCTCAACACATGAGAGATGAGAGCTTTTAGAGAGAGGAAGAGGATGAGCTAAACATATGAGAGAGAAAGAGCAAGAAAAAATGAGGATATTTTAGCAACCATACTCTCATATTAGTGAATTATGAAAAATAATAATAATCAAGGAAATTGTGATGGTTCATTTGGAATGACCATTATCATTTCACATTAAATGAATTTTGCAAGAATCAAGGAGCATCTTTCATGTGAAATGATGATGGTCAATATGTCAACATAGGTCAACTAGTCAACCAAAGTCAAATGGTCAACGACCCTAACCATGGCATAATTATCCTTAATTAATACCATTAATCACATTTCTCATTCTCATTAGGGTTTGGAAAAAGTCAACGGTCAACAACCCTAATGAGAATCCTCTGCCTCTGCCTCTGTCAACTGTGCATACACACCCGCATCCGTGTTCCGAGGAACACGAATACACTGAGACAAAACCAATCCCAAAACAAATACTAGGATCTGGCTTATACCAAAGCCCGCTAGTAATAACTGCCCGAACACCAAACGTGCACAAGTGCGCGGATGTGAACGAACCCCGTCGCAAAACCATGCGACCTCTACTCTGTTTTTCCCAAAAGCGAATAGCCCTCTGTATGGGACTCTAAAGACTCGACACCACGCTGGCAGTGGGTTTAACCACAGGCCGCAAGCGGTACTAGCTGTACGTAACGGTCCCCAGGTAGATGCCGATAAGAAGACTGATGAGGTGAACCCATCTGAACTCCTACTGAGCCTGAATGTGACAATCTCCGTACAGTCCGGTCTGTTCGCCTGAGAGTATCGCATGTCGGGCCTAGAGGGGCGGTAAACGTCAGTCCCCTAATAGCGGTACAAGTCGTGTCGGAGTGTAGCCCAGAACACCCTGAGATAACACTGGAAACGCTACTAATATATCTCGCTTGCCCTGGCCAGGGACTTTGTGTAATGGCTCTCCTAGACACAGCGCGATATTAACCCCCAATACCGGGAGACACGAATCCTGTCTAACCGTCACTGCCTCCAAGTGCTTCGGGACTGCACCCAACTGCTACCTATTTGCACGACTCATTTGATTCGTGGTAGGGTAGCAATCTAAGAACAGTGGGAACACACTCGAGGAGAAGTGACAGTGTCAAGTCAACGGACTAAGCTGTACTCATGTCACCTGGGAACTGATAACTGACGATAGGTATAGTACCAACCAACAGTTCCCAACGAGTCTTGTCCAGTATACTCGTAACCTAACGAGCATGTGCATACTATCTCAAGTACGACGTATTAATGGCTGTGGGACAGACCATCTCCCCTGCTGGGATGAGAAGCGCATACGCTAGTATACTCCGGAGTATCGATACCCCGTCTCGATAATCCTACGACTAGGGACCTGTATAAGGATGTGCTTGTAGATTACCCAGCCACCACTAGTGTGACTGCCATCACAACGCTGGTAATCAAGCAAAGATCCTAAGGGCTCCACTAATGTGTATAGGCGATATGCTAAAAGAAACACATGCACACATTAAAGTAGAAACAAACCAAGCAGCATACTACCATTTTGAGCAAGATTGTCAATACAACTGTGATTATCCCAAGCTTCCATTAAGTAATATACAAACTAGTATGATACAGTAATGGCATCTAGGGCATATACACTAACAATCTTCCACTTGCACTAAGGCCATGTATTGGCGTATCGAAAACCTATCATCTCGATCAGCCGCTCGAACTCAGTCTGGGGTATAGCCTTCGTGAATGGATCTGCAGTGTTATTCTCCGAATCTACTCTCTTCACCTCGATCTCCCGGCGATCTATGATCTCCCTAATCAGGTGATACCGCCTCAAAATGTGCATGAACTTCTGATGGGACCTGGGTTCCTTTGCTAAAGCTATAGCGCCATTGTTGTCACAATACAGCGGTATTGGATCAACAATGGTAGGAACCACCTGAAGCTCCGTGAGGAACTTCTTCATCCAGACAGCTTCCTTTGCGGCATCGCAAGCAGCTATGTACTCTGCTTCCATAGTTGAGTCAGCAACGGTTTCCTGCTTGGAGCTCTTCCAGCAAACCGCCCCCACATCGAGGGTAAAGACATAACCCGACATGGACTTGGAGTCATCCTTGTCACTCTGAAAGCTGGAGTCAGCAAAGGCCTCGATCTGGAGGTCTTTTCCGCCATACACCAAGAACATCTCCTTAGTCCTTCTTAGGTACTTGAGAATGTTCTTTACTTCTATCAAGTGTTTCTCCCATGGGTCCGACTGATACCGGCTTACAACGCTTAATGTGTATGCTACATCTGGTCTGGTACACAACATCGCATACATTATAGAGCCAACCCCAGATGCGTAGGGTATAGATGACATGCGAGCCCTTTCCAAATCAGTCTTGGAAGACATCTCTTTGGAGAGGGTGATTACGTGACAAGCCGGTATATTACCGCGCTTAGAATCTTCCATACTGAATCGTTTCAGTATGGTGTCGATGTACCTGGACTGCGAAAGTCCCAACATCCTCTTAGATCTATCACGATAGATCTGGATCCCCAGAATGTAGTTGGCATCGCCCAGGTCCTTCATAGAGAACCTCTGTGACAAGAATCGTTTGACTGACTGTAGCATAGGAATATTATTTCCTATTAGGAGAATGTCATCTACGTATAAGACGAGGAATACCACAGTTATCCCTACAATCTTACTGTAAATGCATGGTTCATCCGGATTTTTGATAAAGTCGAATTCTTTGACAGTATCATCAAAGCAGATGTTCCAGCTCCGCGATGCCTGCTTCAGTCCATAATGGACTTAAGCAACTTGCACACTTTACCTCTCCCACTCTGAATGAAACCCTCCGGCTGATCCATATAGACGCACTCTTCCAAATTTCCATTCAGAAAAGCCATCTTTACGTCCATCTGCCAGATCTCATAATCGTGGAAGGCAGCAATGGCAAGAAGTATCCGAATGGATTTGAGCATAGTCACTGGAGAAAAGGTTTCGTCACAGTCCAAACCAGGTCTTTGACGAAAACCCTTTGCAACAAGTCTAGCTTTATAGGTTTCAACCTGCCCATCTACACCAATCTTCTTTCTGAAGATTCATTTGCAGCCTACAGGTTTTACCCCTTCTGGAGCAATGTCCAAAGTCCAAACTTTGTTGGTGTACATGGACTCCATTTCGGTCCGCATTGCATCCAGCCATTTTACTGGGTCACCGCTCTGAATGGCTTGCTGGAAGCTAGTAGGCTCATCATTTTCAATGACGCAATCCTCTCTATCCCCGTCTATGAGAAAACCATAGTATCTCTCGGGCGGATGAGACTGCCCACTACTCCTGCGGAGTGGCACAGGAATGTCCTGTTCTTTCGAACCTTCTGGTTCTACTAAGCTTTCAGTAATAGCTTGTGGTTCTGGAATTTCTTCCAGTTCTATTGCGCTCCCACTTATCTGATTTTTCTAAAAATTCAATTTCCAAGAAGCAGGCATGACGAGAAACAAAAACCTTTTGTTCCACTGTGTAATAGAAGAAATATCCCTTGGAGTTCTTTAGATATCCCACAAAATTACACTATACTGAGCGTGCCTCGAGTTTGTCCACATGCTGCTTTTTGACAAAAGCTGGACATCCCCATGTTTTAATGTGTTTAAGATAGGGTCTCTTCCCACTCCACATCTGATATGGTGTGGTAGGCACTGACTTAGTTGGAACTCGGTTCAAAAGATATGCAGCTGTTTCTAGTGCATAACCCCAGAAAGATCGCGGTAACTCAGCCTTACTCATCATAGAATGAACCATATCCAATAGGGTTTGATTCCGCCTTTCTGATACACCGTTGTGTTGTAGTGTGTATGGAGGAGTAAGCTGAGAGAGAATTCCATTCTCTTTTAAGTAGTCCAGAAACTCGGCACTTAAGTATTCACCACCTCGATCAGATCTCAGTGTCTTGATACTTTTGCCTGTTTGTTTTTCAACTTCATCTTGTATTCCCGAAATTTCTCAAAGGCCTCGGATTTATGCTTCATCAGGAAGACATGTCCATACCTAGAGAAATCATCCGTAAAAGTAATGAAGTATGAATAACCACTTCACGTATGTGTAGACATTGGACCACACACGTCGCTGTGTACAAGTCCCAAGAGCTCGCTCGCTCTTACTCCGTGTCCAGTGAACGGAGTTTTTGTCATCTTTCCTATGAGACAAGATTCACAAGTAGCATAAGACTGATACTCGAACGGATTCAAGTATCCCTCTTTATGTAACTTTGTTAACCGTGTCTCATTAATGTGACCCAGTCTACAATACCATAAGAAAGCCTGATTTGTGTACGGAGACTTTCTTTTAAGTGTGTTCTGGACACTGAAAACCTGAGCTTGATTCAGTACGTATATTCCATTTTCTAATATACCTGACCTAATCAAAGCTTGATTTAGGTGGATGTAGACCACATCGCTTACAAAAGTAAAATAATATCCTTCCTTAGAAAGTAAGGATACAGATATAATATTACAAGCCATACTAGGTACATACAAACAGTTACGCGGAATCAATATCTACCCACTTATCAATCCAAGGTGATATTCCCCTACGGATTCAGCATCCACGCTCATTCCGTTGGCAACCCTGAGAGTCATATCACCTATCCTGATAACTCTACGGTTTCTCAGAGCCTGTAATGAATTACAGATGTGAGATCCTGATCCGGTATCCAATACCAAGGAAATAGGGTTAATTGACATACAGTTTTCTATTACAAACACACCCGAAGCCGAAGCCACAACATGCTTCGAATCCTGGCTACTGGCTTTGCTAGCCCTGCAATCCTTCTGCCATTGTCCTTTCCCGTAACAATAGGAATGTCCCTCCTTCACTACATCTAGTCCCGAAACTTTTGCCCTTCCCTTTCCTTCTTCTTCCCTGGTTTCCATCAGGGTATGAGTAGAAGGCAGAGACTGTAGAATCAAGTCAGTACTTGACCCGTTCTTCAACGTGGTCTTCAGGTCCGTGAGCTCATCAAAATAGCTAGTCTCTGTAAGGACGTTGTCCCCTACAGATGACCCGAATGCCAACCTCGCTTGAAGCAATTAGTTCGAGGTCTCATATCTTGCGATACGAGATTGCTCTCCATATAAATCTTTGTTATGGAGGAAGATAGAAGCTAAGTCCATCTTCTCGTGCTGCCTCTGGTATGCACCATCAACTGAGGCCAACATAAGGCACTTAGTATTCGCATAGTCTTTTTCCGATGCCTTACGAATATCAATATCCGTGACAGGGGAAACTGGTCCTGAGACGGCAGGGGTTTAATTAGTCAGGAGGTGTCCCAGCTTGTCCTGGGTAATGGTCATCTGGACAGACCTTTGCCGGTCATAACAGTCAGATTCAGTCATTTTATTATCTAGATGTAACCTATGTCTGGTCACACGGTCGCTGCAATTAAGAGAGAGAGAAGAAAATACTTAGCATGATGCTTTTGTAAGTTTAGATTGGTTTTTAATTTATCTAAACAGGATGGCTCCCACTGTTTCTCGAATCCTTCTGCAAACCAAAAAAGAAGAATTAGTCGGGATCAATCTCACCGTACAATACTTGCTTAACCGTTCAGCCAGGCCAGTGTTGGTACTTCGAGGGAGGTTTTACGATGCTTTCGCGAAGTTCCTTAATTAAATAACCTCTTTTCCCTGTGGGCGTAGCCCCGCTAACACCTTTCTAAACACCTACTTGGTTTATAGAATTGATCGTTAAGTGAGAAAATTTCCTGAAGAGTAGCATATACTCACAGTAGGATCGGGATCCAAATATCATCGTGTGATAAAACTGAAGGAATCCTACCAGAATCATCACACTCCAAATGGTATGCAGCACTAGCAAGTTTCAGTTTCTTTAGAAACTCCCGATATGGATTTTTGCCCCATGCTCTTATGACCTAACTTTGGCCAACAAATCATAAGTCACATATCAAGTTCTACCCGTCATTTTCCAGGTTAATTTGAACCCACCCGTACCAACCCTTGACTTTGGCCAACAAGGCAGTACGACTTTCCCAAACCAACGCATCTATCTATGCTACATATGAATATCCAATAGCTACCAATCACTATGCCTTGACTTTGGCCAACAAACACAGCTTGAATACTATTGGCTATCGATATGAAATGACGGAGGGCTACGAATGGTTTTGGCAAAACCGTGAACATAGTGAACTTGATATAATCGAAGGAACGTGATGGCTTTTAAAAGGAGTGGTTCAAGCTCCGCGTTTTAAAAGTTTTCTGTTTTGAAAAGAAACTGAGTGGTTTTGAAATTGTTCCAACGACTTTACTTTGGTTTATTTTCTTGCATTAATTTAATGCATCCCATCAATTAATCCTACCATTGCAAAAAACAACGAAAATATGACGTACGCTTATACTATCCGCATTCGCCACGGGGCCCCGTCATCACCCGTTAGGTTACTTAACTAACGACAGAGCGGGGGATGGACTAGCGCGGATGCAAAACATAAGCAACGCCTACTAGATATCATATATAGATATATACATTCGTCATATGCAATGATAGCCATTCCAGATCACAGATGAACACATTGGATATACTAGGAATCCGCGTTTCGTTCGAGCCTGCAACGAAAGACGGATTACACGGTCGCGATGAATAGCCAAACCCCATCGTAGACCCCTACGGGTGTGGCAAACTACCCGCCAAGTACCCGAAGTGAAGCAACCTCCCTCAACAACGTGAGTAGGCCACTCGGCACTTCAAAGTATCCGGTAGTTTGTGCACCCCACCTTGGGTCTATCCTAGGATCAAAAACAGTAAAAGAAATAATATACATTGGCGGCTACAACCTCTTCCCGGATGTGTGGCCATAAAATAATATTACATCAATTTACATATTACATCAAATGAAAGATAAAGAAAACTCTCATCTCACAACCCCCGGCTATTCATCCGCGACAATCCAACGAGTTCATATACACAATCCAACAACATTACAGATCACAGATATGCACAACCCCCACTAATCGACGTATAGCGATTAGCCGACGTTCAGTGCAAATATCACATTACAGATATAACCAATTAGCTAAATTCTATAGAACTTCGACCAAAAATACGGATTTGTAACTACCCCAAACACAACATTGTTCTCTGGATAATCTGGGCAGAAACAAAGTATTTTAAAAATCACAAAACGTCAAAATAAGAACACTGCAACAAATCCGAGTCGCGACCGAGTTGACTCGGCCGCGGATCCGCGGCGAAACGCATGGTTTCACCGCGCTTCCATGGCGGTCTGGTCGAATCGTGGGCTCGTTTTTCTTGTGTGTTCCCAGAAAACCCTGCACGGATTTTTAAGATGTATGGAAATATTTTTAGGGCTGTTTTAAAAATCGGCAGAAACTTGAGGATTTTGACGTGTTTTGCAATTTTTTCTCGGATCGAAATTCTAAATACTTTGCTAACATGCTAGTTATTGTTTAGCTAGGCTCTGATACCACTGTAAGTCCACGTTACCCACCCTGGTTCTTACGGGGAGGCGGAATAGGTAAAAAAACGATTTTTTCTTAAGGCAACATGGACTAGAAATGGAGGATCTTTGCTAAACAAAAACCTAGCAAACTAACTACAAGTTTAGCTACTCAGTTAGAAGGTGATACCTAGGTCTTGAATTCCTTCTCTTCTTGCTCCTTGGAGTGGTTTGAACGGCTCCTCCTCATAGTCTTCTCTTTGCCGAAGAAGGATCCACCCGAAGGCTTCTACCTTGAGCTCCTACTTCAACCTAGAGGTAATTAAAGTGCTTGGCTTGCTAAACCTAGAACCCTAGAATGAGTAGAGAGGAGTTTTGGTGGTTTTATCTCAAGAGCTCATGGTTCTCAAAACATGAGAGATGAGAGCTTTTAGATAGAGGATGAGGATGAGCTAAACATATGAGAGAGAAAGAGCAAGGAAAAATGAGGATATTTTAGCAACCATACTCTCATATTAGTGAATTATGAAAAATAATAATAATCAAGGAAATTGTGATGGTTCATTTGGAATGACCATTGTCATCTCACATTAAATGAATTTTGCAAGAATCAAGGAGCATCTTTCATATGAAATGATGATGGTCAATATGTCAACATAGGTCAACTAGTTAACCAAAGTCAAATGGTCAACAACCCTAACCATGGCACAATTATCCTTAATTAATACCATTAATCATATTTCTCATTCTCATTAGGATTTGGAAAAAGTCAACGGTCAACAACCCTAATGAGAATCCTCTGCCTCTGCCTCTGTCAACTGTGCATACATACCCGCATCCATGTTCTGAGGAACATGAATACACTGAGACAAAACTAATCCCAAAACAAATACTAGGATCTGTCTTAAACCAAAGCCCGCTAGTAATAACCGTGACCCAAACGTGCACAAGTACGCGGATGTGAACGAACCCCGTCGCAAAACCATGCGACCTTTGGTCTATTTTGCCCAAAAGCGAATAGCCCTCTGTGTAGGACTCTAAAGACTCGACACTACGCTGGCAGTGGGTTTAACCACAGGCCGCAAGCGGTACTAGCTGTACGTAACGGTCCCCAGGTAGATACCGATAAGAAGACTGATGAGGTGAACCCATCTGAACTCCTACTGAGCCTGAATGTGACAATCTCCGTACAGTCCGGTCTGTTCTTTTGAGAGTATCGAATGTCGGGCCTAGAGGGGCGGTAAACGTCAGTCCCCTAATAGCGGTACAAGTCGTGTCGAAGTGTAGCCTAGAACACCCTGAGATAACACTAGAAACGCTACCAGTATATCTCGCTTGCCCTGGCCAGGGACTTTGTGTAATGGCTCTCCTAGACACAGCGCGATTTGAACCCCCAATACCGGGAGAGACGAATCCTGTCTAACCGTCACTGCCTCCAAGTGCTTCGGGACTGCACCCAACTGCTACCTATTTGCACGACTCATTTGAGTCGTGGTAAGGTAGCAATCTAAGAACAGTAGAAACACACTCGAGGCGAAGTGGCAGTGTCAAGTCAACGGACTAAGCTGTACTCATGTCACCTGGGAACTGATAACTGACGATAGGTATAGTACCAACCAACAGTTCCCGACAAGTCCTATCCAGTGTACTCGTAACCTAACGAGCACGCGCATACTATCTCAAGTACGACGTACTAATGGCTGTGGGACAGACCATCTCGCCTGCTGGGATGAGAAGCGCATACGCTAGTCTACTCCGGAGTATCGATGCCCCGTCTCGATAATCCTACGACTAGGGACCTGTAAAAGGATGTGCTTGTAGATTACCAAGCCCCCACTAGTGTGGTTGCCATCACAACGCTGGTAATCAAGCAAAGATCCTAAGGGCTCCACTAATGTGTATAGGCGATATGCTAAAAGAAACACATGCACACATTAAAGTAGAAACAAACCAAGTAGCATACTACCATTTTGAGCAAGATTGTCTATACAACTGTGAATATCCCAAGCTTCCATTAAGTAATATACAAACTAGTATGATACAGTAATGGCCTCTAGGGCATATACACTAATAGTGTATACGCTTCTCATCCCAGCATAGGAGATAGTCTGTCCCACAGCCATTAGTACGTTGTACTGGAGATAGTATGCAGGTGCTCGTTAGGTTACGGGTACACCGGACAGGAATCGCAGGGTACTTTTGGTTGGTATTATACCCGTCGTCAGTTAGCAGTTCCTAGGTGACATGAGTACAGTATAGTCCGTAGACTTGATACTGCTGCTTCGCCTCAAGTGTGTTCCCACAGTTCTTAGATTGCTACCCTACCACGACTCGACTGAGTCGTGCAAACAAGTAGCAGTTGGGTGCAGTCCCGAAGCACTTGGAGGCAGTAGCGGTTAGATAGGATTCGTCTCTCCCGGTATTGGGAGTTGATATCGCGCTGTGTTTGGAGAGCAATTATGTAAGGTCCCTGGCCAGGGCAAGCGAGATTTACTGGTAGTTTTTCCAGTAGTTTCTCAAGATGTGATGGGCTTCACTCCAACATGACTTATACCGCTTTTAGGGGACTGATGCTTGCCGCCCCCTAGGCCCGATATGTGATAGTCTTAGACGAACAGACTGGACTGTACCAAAATTGCCACATCAGACACAGTAGGAGTTCGGATGGGTTTCCTCATCGACCTTCTTATCGACATCTAACTGGGGACCGTTACGTACAGCTAGTACCGCTTGTGGCCTATGGTTAAACCCACTGCCAGCGTAGTGTCGAGTCTTTAGAGTCCCACACAGAGGGTTTCCTTGCTTCAGGCGAAATGATATAGAGGTCGTATGGTTTTATGACAGGGTTCGGACATATACGTGTACTTGTGCACGTATGATGTTCGGACAGATTATACTAGCAGGCTTTGGTTTAAGCCAGATTCTAGTATTGGATTATTAGATTTATGCAGTCTCAGTATATCCGTGTTTTTCGGATAGGAGGGGCATTCTTGTAATTACTCAAGAAGCTTCTAGAAGAAAGGTGACTCATTTAGTTTTAATTCATTTATGAATTAAACTAAATGAGGTGGAGAGCTTATGTGTTATTATCATTAATTGCACCATGACTCATGAGATGATTCATCTCAAGAATTAAATGAAGCATGGATGATATTTGTGCAAGATATTTGTGCAAGATATTTTGTTATGCTTCATATATTTTCAAAGTAAGAAGGGTTCAATTCATAATCAACAAACACACACTCTCTCCTCAAGCTCTCCTCTTCTTAAAGCTAACCCTAATCCTCTCATGTGTTAAGATCCCAAGGGTTAGTAAGACTAATAGATCCTTAATCCACTTCTATATCTTCTAGGTCACTTAGATTAGCAATCCTAACCACTCAGTTACCTCAAGTTAGAGGTTAAAGCTTGGAGAAGGAACTCTCAGGTGGATCTTCTATTATATCGAGGAGGCCGACGAGGAGCTGAACAAGAAGAACTAGTATCTTGAGGTATAATAATCTATCATAGTAGTTTAGCACTTCTAAATAGTTTGTTAGTTAGGGTTTAGCAAAGATCCGTAAAGTTAGTCGATGTTAACTTGAACAAAATGATTGTTTTACATATTCCGCCTCCCCGCATCTTGTGAGGTGTGTAACATCGACTTACAGTGGTATCAGAGCCTAACTAAACCATAACTAACATGTTAGCAAAGTCTTTAGAAATTCGATCGCAAAATAATCCTAAAAAAACGACGTTTTCACTAAGTTTCTGCCGATTTTAAATTGGGGTCTAAAAATTTTTCAGGGACCCTTAAAAATACAAGCAGGGTTTTTTAAGAATTGTGAAGAAATTTGGGATTGTGACTCGTCCAAACCACCGCGGAACCGCGGCCGATCCAAGCGATCCGCGGTGGATCCGCGGCCGAGTTGACACCGAGTCAACCCAAATTTGCTCAATTATTCTTCTGTGTTGATATTGTGTTTTCTGAGATGTTTTGTTTCTACTCAGGTTTTATGTGCACAGAGAATTGTTTCGAGTAGATTCATATGTGTTGCTTGATCGATATTCTACGAACTTTGGCTAACTGGATTATATCTGTGTTGTGATTAATGTGTTCGTAAACCTCCCCTAACTGCTAGTATGTCGGTTAGCAGGGGGTTGCACATTTCTGTAATGGTTTTTACTGGTTTGTGGATGTGAACTTATTGGATTATCGTGAATGAATAGCCGGGGATGTGAGACGAGTGTTTCTTTCATTCAAATGTAAATTGTAATTTGTTGTAATATTCTTTTGCGGAGCACATCCGGGTTGAGGTTGCAACCACCGTTGTATTATTTCATTTACTGTTTTCTGCTCCTAGGATAGACCCGAGGTGGGGTGCACAAACTACCGGGTACTTTGAAGTGTTTAGTGGACTACTCACGTCGTTGAGGGAGACTGCTTCACTTCGGGTACTTGATGGGTAGTTTGCCATACCCGTAGGGGTCTAGGGTAGGGTTTTGGTTATTCATCACGACTGTGTAATCCGTATTTCATTGCAGGCTCAAAAGGAATGCGGATTCCCAGAATATCCAATATGTTCATCTGTGATCTTGAATGCCTATTATTGCGTCTGACGAATGTACAATATCTATATATGATATCTAGTAGGCGTTACTTATGTTTTGCATCCGCGCTATCCCAGCCCCCGCTCTGTCGTTAGTTAAGTAATCTAACGGGTGAATGACGGGGTCCCAGTGGTGAATACGGGTGGCATAAGAGGACGTTGTATTTTCGTTGTTTTCTGCAATGACAGGTTAATTGATGAGGCGCATTATTTTAATGTAAAGAAAATAAACCAAAGTTGAATCGTTGAAACAATTTAAAAGAAACCACTCGGTTATTTTAAAAACAGCAGATTTTTAATTGCGGAGCTTAAACCACTCCTTTTAAAAGCTATCAGGTTCCTTCGATCATATCAAGTTCACTACGTTCACGGTTTCGCCAAAACCATTCGTAGCCCTCCGTCATTTCATTTAGGTATTCAGTAGTATTCAAGCTATGTATTTTGACCAACGCCAAGGCATAGTGTATGGTAGCTGCTTGGTATTCATCTGTTGCATAGATAGATGAGTTGGTTTGGGACAGTCGTACCACCATTTGACCAACGTCAGGGGTATGTACGGGTGAGTTCAAATTAACAAGATAATGATGGGTAGAACTTGACATGTGACTTATGACATTTTGACCAACGCCAAGGTCATAAGAGCATGGGGCAGAAATCCATATCGGGAGTTTCTAAAGAAACTGAAACTTGCTAGAGATGCATACCATTTGGAGTGTGATAATTTTGGTAGGATTCCTTCAGCTTTATCACACGATGATATTTGGATCTTGATCCTACTGTAAGTATATGCTACTCATCAGGAGATTCTTTCACTTAAATGATCAATGCTATAAACCAAGTAGGTGTTGAGAAAAGTGTCAGCGGGGCTCGTCCCCAGGGAAAAGGGGTTATTTAATTAAGAAACTTCGCGAAAGCTTCATAAAACATCCCTCGAAGTACCGACACTTTCCTGGCTGAACGGCTAAGCAAGTATTGTACAGTAAGAATAGTCCTTACTAGTTCTTCCTTTTTGGTTTGAGTAGGGATTCGAGATACAGTAGGAGCCATCCTGTTTAGATAAACTAAAAACCACTCTAAACTTGCAAGAGCATCATGCTAAAGTGTTTTCTCTCTCTCTCCCAATTGCAGCGACCCAGAACATGACAGGCCTTAAGTTATTATTAGATAAAAATATTTTGACAGGGCCAAACTATAAAGATTGGTTCCGGAATATCAAGATGGCTATTACCTATGATAAATTGGGGTATGTCCTTACTACTAAGGCCCCTGCCGTCCCAGGTCCTGAATCCAGTGTCGCGGATAAGGAAATCCGCAAGACCTGGGAGTTAGACTGCGCGAAGGCCAAGTGCATCGTGCTTGCGTCTATGAATAATGAACATCAGAGGAGGCACTAGAATATGGATCTAGAATCCATATTTCTCCACACTAAGGAACTGTATGGAGAGCAATCTCGTAGCTAGATACGAGACCTCGAAGAACTTGTTTCAGTCTAGGATGGTCGTCGGATCACCTGTAGGGGAACATGTCCTTAAGATAATTGGCTATATTGAAGAGCTCGCAGACCTCAGGACAACATTAGAGAACGAGCTGTATACAGACTTGATTCTCCAGTCCCTTCCTTCCACCTACGCCCAGTTTATCTTGAATTTCAACATTCAAGGTAAAGAAGTTGAACTTCCAGAACTCCTTAACATGTTAAGGAGTGCAAAGGGCACCTTGCAGAAGGCAATGAAAACACCCACTATGTTTGTTCGTGGTGCTTCCTCTTCCAGGTCCAAGGCAAGGGCCAAAGGAAGGAAGAAGAAGGCCGCTACCAAACCAAGAGGTTGTGATGGTAAGGTGGAAGCCAAGGGAAAGGCAAAGGTTATGGTGCCAGTAGTAGCAAAGGACGAGTGCTTCCACTGTCGTAGGAAAGGCCATTGGAAGTGTAAGTGCACGGTAGCGCCTCGGCCGTCTGTCCGAGGCCAAAATGCGGAAATGAAAACTTTTCTTAACTTGTAAGCCGGCGCTACCGCATACTAAAACCCGGATCGGACCATTAACTTACTACTAGCAAACTAGAGAAAGGGTAGAGAGCTATACCGAGCGATCCGTGTCCTTCGGTCTTCGGCCACCATCCCGATCTCCCCGCGGCAACTCCGGTCTTCATCTCCTCGTCGGAAAGGGCACCACATCGAGAAGTCTTTTTACGGGCTCCAGCTTCATCTGAAGCAACTCGGGCACGAAGTGTGCTAGCCGACGTGCCCAAGGTTGAAGTAGAGTATGTTGTGATCACTTTGTCTCTTGCATCCATGGCTTTGGATGGAGGTTGAAGGTGTTGCCATTAATGGAGTTATGAGCTAGAGGAAGAAGAAGAAGAAGAGAAGGCTTTCTATTCTTTTTTCTTTTCTTGCGTTCATATGATGAAAATGAGAGAGTGTGTAAAAGAAATAATACAAGACCAAAACTATAACCATGGCAGCCCCTCTCTCTCTTCCCATCATATCAATAAAAAACAATCACTAATGTGACATATTTTCACAAAAAAGAGACCATGAGTCATGATACAAGTCCATATCACATTAATGCATGTCATGATGAAATTCTAGCTCATTATTTCCACCATCCAAACATTAATCCAAATGTTTGGTCCAACAAAAAGATCCGGTAACATCTAAAGTAAACTCGTGACAGATCACAAGGATACCCCTCACCTGTATATACATACCCGCATCCGCATTCTGACTGAATACGAATGCGATGAGACTAAAGTAATCTAACAAATCTAATACTAGGATCCAGCTTAAACCAAAGCCCACTAGTATGATCCATCCGATCATGATCCGTGTAATACCGTACATATAAGATCGAACCCTGCCATATATCATACGGCCTCTACAACGTTTCGCCCAAAACTTGAGAAACCGTCTGTGGGGAACTCTAAAGACTCGTCAATACTTTGGCTGTGGATTTAACCACTAGCACGTCAGAGGTATTAGCCGTATGTAACGAGCTACCAGGTATTGACTAAAAGGGAGGTCGATGTGCGAACTCATCCTGACACCCTACTGAGCCTGTCAGTGAAAATATCCGTACAGTCCGGTCCGTTCGTCTATGAGTATCGCATGGCGGGCCTAGGGGGTTGGCAAAAGTCAGACCCCTAAAAGCGGTACAAGTCATGTCGGAGTGTAGCCCAGAACACCCTGAGATACTACTGGAATACCTACCAGTAAATCTCCTGCCTTGGCCAAGGACTTCGTGTAATGGCTCTCCTAGACACAACGCGACCTCACCCCCAATACCGGGAGAGACGAACCCCTGCAGATCCGCTCACTGCCTCCATGTGGCTCGGGACTGTACCCAACTAAAACCTGTTTGCACGACTTCTTTGAGCCGTGGTAGGGTAGTAATCAAAGCACAGTGGAAACTCACACGAGACAAATGACGATCTCAGGCCGATGAACTAACCTGTACACATGTCACCAGGGAACTGCTATCTAACGTCTGGTATAATCCCAACTAGCAGGTTCCTGGTGAGTCATGTCCGGTGTACTCATAACCCAATGAGCACCTGTATATATCTTAGGTGATCCAACTGACACCAATTGCTTGTGAGACCGGCCACCGCCCCTCGTCGGGGTCTCGACTGTATACACTAGTCTACTCCGGAGTATCGATGCCCAGTGATTGATACGTTTTTCCCGTTGTGTAGTATATAGAAAAATTTGTAAAGAACTTCACAACCAAAAACTATTTTGACCGCAATCAAACTACGGTGTCGGATGTAGTTTGTAGTGAGTGCGGATCGTCCACAGGGATTGCACAATTCACTTGTATTTCGATACGTTTGAAATGAAAAGTTAAGCAACAATAAAAGAAAACATGATTCAAGAATGATTTGTATTCGAGTGTCACTATTCTTTATGCAAGAATCAAGAAACTATAAACAATCAAGAATCGGTGTTTTGATAATATTTCCAATCAACAATCAAGAATATAAGAGAGGCTCGTAGGAATCGATAGGATCAATAGACGTGATGTAATCTAAAGATATCGTGTTCTTGTCCTTCGAAGGATTGATACTAGATCGATGATCATCGACAAGAGTTAGGGTTTTCTCGTGAAACTAGGGTTTCATCTTATCCCTTGTTCTGTTGTCGATATCATTCACATTCTAGCCTCTAGCAATTTCAAGAAACGATCCTAACTCCCTCATTTTGAACGATGTCAATCAAGAAAGCATCGAAACAAAATGGGTTGTCGGTTCTTGAACTTGCTAGGGTTTACAAAACTTGTAGGAATCAAGAATCGATTAAAGCTATGTTACATCATCTTTCTATTGACCGTCTCGACTCCTCGACGAGCGGAGTTTTATTCACACATCACCACACATAAAAGATTCACAAATTGTAAAGATATCATGATGCGGAATTTAAAGAAAACAAGATAAAAGAATATCACCTTTTATTTAATCAACAATTTCAATACATTCTTTCAAGAATCTATAAGAAGAAGAAATCGATCGTTGACTCGGCTTCGCTCGTCTCCGTGGATCGTGGATCTACTTTGATCTCTTGCCCGATTGAAGATCGGCTCGGCTCATAAAAGGGTTGAAGGCATCTTGCTTGGCTTGCACTCAAGATCTTGAATTGTGGTTGGATTTAGGGTTAGGGTTTCCTACAAGCTCTCTCACTAAACTTGAGGAAGAGGGGATGAAGAAAGAGATTGATTTTTCTAAGCTTTCCCAAGGTTGCCAAGATGAATCATGAGTGAGCCTAGGGTCTTATTTATAGAACTCCCAAACCCTAGGCTTAGGTTTGAATTGGAACTTTCCCTCCCAAAGTTTGTTGAAGAGTTTCTAGAAGGAGTTTGTTAGGAGTTAGCTTAGGGTTTAAGCTAGGGTTTAGGGAAAGTTCTAGAATGATTAGGCTAGTTTAGGTGTTTGCTGATCTGGTAGAAGTCTCTGGAGTTTTCTGGAACTTTGGATGTCTTTCTGAACTGTAGGCCATGAAACAGGAGTTGTGGTGCAATTTGAGGAGATAAATCCCTGGGCATGCCGCGGATCCGCCGCTAGAAGTAGGTATTGGCCGCGCTTCCGCGCTCTTCTGGTGAGATTGGACCTTGGGCTTTCTGGTGAAGCTTTGCACTGTAGTTTAGGCTTTTCTTTGATGTTTAGAATTGCAGTTTCCCTTCTGTGTTGATACCAGATTTGAGTTCAGTGAATTTACGAGCAATTGTAATGGTCGAGCAATGTAATGATCGAGCAAGCTTCTCTTTTCCTGCACAGACTTCGAAACACGGGTTGCAAGATATAGAAAATATGTCATGTAATGCAATGCAGTTAATTTCCCTAGAAATGCCGGTTTTAAGGTCGAATACATGTAATCTGATATTTTGCGACCGATTTGCTAATATGTAGAATATGAATGTCGAACACTTCTAATTGTATGCAGATGATATAGAAATTGCCGGTTAAAATATGCAATATTTTCGACTGATCAAATACCCCCAAACTTAATTTCGATCGTCTCGAGCGAATGTTTTATTAAAAAGAGAAGGAGAAAATAAAGAAAGAGAAAAACTAACTAGCACACTTTCGTAGGCAACACGATTGCACTGAGCACGTGCAACAAGCCTTTAAACCTCTAGGTGTCCCTAGTAGGAGGAGTGTTGTCTCCTGAGGGTTTTCAGCGGATTGCACCCACAAAATCCAATAATAAAAGGAAGACCATGAATATTACATTTAAAGACAAGAATTGTAAAAGAAAAGCCTTGAAAATTAGGGTTTCCAACTAAGCTAGCTTTTCGGTTGTCATGAGCCCTATCTTAATGGTCATGAAAAGATGTTAGAAATCACGTCCTCCCTCAATAAAACATCGTCTCATTCTTCATTCCTATCTTTCTTCCAAACATCGATCATATCACCCTGCGTGTGTGTAAAGACATCCCTACACCCGGAGAATTCAATTCAAGCTATCATACTCTTGCCCATCAGCCTCAGTATATATTTTTTTTTTCGATGAGCTCACACACTTTCATGCGACCGTTAATACTTCTTGAGGTACTAACCGACCGATTACTCATGTGCTTGCTTATTTGGTGTATTTTCCTAATCTTGCACCACCTTAGGTATAGCAGTGACTCCCAGACCAGTTGGCCTTAGGGCACTAGATGAAGAGGCACCCTCGCTATATATTTTTTTATTTCCCTTGGTGATAACAAAACCAGTGTCCATTTTTCTCACCATATTTTTTTTCATACTTTTGGTTTTAAGACGAGCATTTCAAGGTATCCTCTACTATCCCAGGCTTCAAGACGTGTGTAAGTGCGAATAGCAGGGTAGCAACGTTCAAAATGTTTGGCTTCCAGAATAGAAACTATTTTTCAGACTTATTTTTATCCTCAGATTAGTGACGTCCTTCATCTTACTAACCCTTGGGACAACGGCTCATAACTACTTATTACTAGTTCGTATAAGAAAACTTCTAATTTTCTTAGTTTTCTTAAATTTTTCTAATCTCATGGATGTAATTGTTCACTATCTAAACTTTCATTATCTTATTTATATACAAAAAAGTGTAAATATTAAAATTATTTTTATATTTGAAAATTTTTAAATTTTTATGGGTTTTGAAAAATTTTCAATTTTTATAGATTTTTAAAAGAAATGTTTTTGTGCTTATGCAGATGATATGCAAATGATGCGGAAATAAGCACAAACCTCCCCCAAACTTGTTTTCAACAGTGTCCTCACTGTTGCCGACAGCTATATCTACAAAACCTGTAAATCTGGGGGGAATTATTAGTGGGGGCAAAATATACAAGTGAAGAACTTCCCCCAAACTTATCTTTCACTCACCTTCATTCAAAAGATGATGCAATGATATACAGGATATGAAGGTGAGACGGAGGAATTTTAATCCAAATAAACTGGCTCTTGTAAGAACAAGAGCTCCTCCGTGGGGTCAGTGGAAAAATACAGCTTTAATCTATGTCCATTAACTTTGAAAACAGTGCCGTTTTTAACATTTTCAACTTCTACTGCCCCGTGCGGGTATACAGACCGCACAACAAAAGGTCCCTTCCATCAAGATCGGAGCTTACCCGCGTGAAGGTGTAATCGTGAATCATAAAGAAGGACTTGTTGACCAGGTAAAAATGTTTTCCTTAAAATGCTTTTATCGTGAAAAACCTTAGTCCTATTCTTTGTGATTACAGCATTATCATAAGCTTCATCGCGGAGTTCGCTTAGCTCGTTAAGTTGTAGCTTCCGAAAGTTGCAAGCAAGGTTTAGATCAAAATTTATTTCCTTTATAGCCCACAATGCTTTATGCTCTATCTCGACAGGTAGATGACATGCTTTTTCAAACACTATCCTATATGGAGACATTCCTAGGTCGGTCTTATATGCAGTCCTGAATGCCCAAAGAGCATCCGTTAATTTGGTCGACCAGTCTTTTCTATTCTTGGCAACAGTTTTCTCCAGGATAAGTTTGATTTGTCTGTTTGAGATCTCAGCCTGCCCGCTTGTTTGGGGATGATAGGGTGTAGAAAGTCGGTGGTTGATTGAGTATTTTCGCATCAGAGTCTCGAAAGACCTGTTGCAGAAATGTGTCCCATTATCGCTAATGATAGCGCGTGGGTGTCCAAATCGCGAAAAGATATTCTCTTTCAAGAACTTAATGACAACTTTCCTGTCATTAGTGCGACATGGAATGGCTTCTACCCACTTTGAGACATAATCAACCGCCAGCAATATGTACAAATTCCCAAAGGAGTTGGGAAAAGGACCCATAAAATCAATGCCCCAAACATCAAATATTTCAACAACCAAGATAGGTTGCTGAGGCATTTCATTCCTCTGGGATATTCTACCCGTATACTGACATTGTGTACAGGTTTTGCAATACTCAAATGCGTCCTTGAATAAGGTCGGCCAATAAAATCCACATTGCAAAACCTTTTTCCGCTGTTTTTCTAGGACCAAAGTGACCCCCACAAGCCTGATCATGACAAAATGAAAGAACACTCTTGAACTCTTCATTTGGGACGCACCGGCGAATGATCTGATCAGGACAATATTTAAACAAATAAGGTTCGTCCCAGTAAAAGTGTTTTACTTGGGAAAGAAAACGATATTTGTCCTGTTTTGACCAATCGCTCGGTATAAGTCCCGTGGCATGATAGTTCACAATATCCCTGAACCATGGTTCAGCGGATATGCTCAAGAGTTGTTCATCAAGGAATGAGTCATCAATCGGCAGGGTCACAGGGGAAGAAACGATGCGTGAAAGGTGGTCAGCTACTACGTTTTCACATCCTTTCTTATCTTTGATAACAAGATCAAATTCTTGTAACAGTAGGATCCAACGTATTAGTCGACCTTTTGCATCTTTCTTCGCCAGAAGATGTTTTAAAGCGGAATGGTCAGTATATACAACTATAGGTGAGCCGATTAAGTAAGGCCTGAATTTTTCTAATGCAAATACAACCGCTAAAAGCTCTTTCTCGGTGGTTGTATAATTGATTTGCGCATCATTCAGGGTCTTACTAGCATAGTAAATCACGTGTGGCATCTTTTCGATGTGCTGTCCTAAGACTGCACCTACTGCAAAATCAGATGCGTCACACATCAGCTCAAAGGGGTAGTCCCAATTTGGTGATGATAAAACGGGGGCTGAAGTGAGTGAGTGTTTAAGTGAGTCGAAAGCTGTCTCGCAATCCGAGTCAAAATGGAAGGTCGTATCCTTGGCCAGGAGTAGTGTTAAAGGTCTAGCAATTTTGCTAAAATCCTTAATGAATCTCCTATAAAAGCCCGCATGGCCAAGGAAAGAGCGAATATCTTTGACGCTTTTGGGATGAGGCAGGTTTTGAATGACATCTACTTTAGCTCTGTCAACCTCAATGCCTTTCTGTGAAATGACATGTCCAAGGACTATTCTTTCTTGGACCATAAAATGGCATTTTTCCCAGTTTAAAGTCAAGTTCTTCTCTTTGCAACGAGTAAGAACAGCGTCCAGATTCGCTAGGCAATCAGAAAAAGAGTCTCCAAAAATCGAGAAGTCGTCCATAAAGATCTCCAAGAAATTCTCTACCATATCAGAGAATATCCCCATCATACACCGCTGAAAGGTAGCGGGAGCATTGCATAACCCAAAGGGCATGCGACTGTAAGCAAAGATACCAAAAGGACAAGTAAAAGTGGTTTTATCTTGATCCTTTTTGGCGATGGGGACCTGATTGTAGCCTGAGTATCCGTCCATAAAACAATAAAACTCTCGTCCCGCTAAGCGTTCCAGCATTTGATCAATAAATGGTAGAGGAAAATGGTCTTTCCTCGTAGCAGCGTTGAGTTTTCTATAATCGATGCATACACGCCACCCAGTTTGGGCGCGTGTCTGAATCAACTCATTCGCCTCATTTGTGATAACTGTGATGCCGGATTTCTTAGGAACGACATGTATAGGACTCACCCACTGGCTATCGGAGATGGGGTAGATAATACCATTATCTAAGCACTTGACGATCTCTTTCATGACAGCTTCCTTCATGACGGGATTCAACCGTCTCTGTGGTTCTCGGGTCGGTCTGGCATCATCCATCACATGTATATGATGTTCAACTATCAAGGGACTAATCCCTTTGATGTCCGCCATACTCCAACCAAACGCCTCTTTGTTAGATCTCAATACCGATAAAAGGGCATTCTCTTGCTCTGATGCAAGAGAAGCGGAAATGATAACCGGTAATGACTCGTTCTCACCTAGATATGCATATTTCAGGTGAGAAGGTAAAATTTTGAGATCTAACTCAGGCGGAGAAATGATAGAAGGAAGGGTCATAGATTGATTTTTGGATCTACAAAGAAGCTCAGAGCCTGTGAAAGATACAGACTCGGGTGGAGAAAAGTCAGAAGTGCAGGACTCATGTGTAGCTAAAGTGTCCTCACTAAGATCTAGTGCAAAGTCAAACAGAGATGTGCTAATGTCATCGAGATCAGTAAAGCAAAGATCCTCAGCTCCACAACTGTCGGGAGCGATCTCATGGACAGAGCACACATCTAAAATATGAGCAGAGGGTTCTGATGGCTGACTTCCAACTTTATAGATATTTAGTTCAATGGTCATATTTCCAAATGATAAATTCATTGAACCATTTCTACAATTTATAACAGCGTTGGAAGTGGCAAGAAAAGGACGACCTAGAATCACCGGAATTTGGCCCCGGGGGTTTGCTACAGGATGTGTGTCGAGCACAATGAAGTCTACAGGGAAAACAAATTCCCCGACCTTTATCAACACATCCTCTAATTCACCCCTTGGTTTGGTGATAGATCGGTCTGCCATCTGGAGAGTGCAATGAGCAGGTTTCAGCTCTCCAATCCTTAATTGCTCATAGACAGAATAAGGTAACAGGTTAACACTCGCGCCAAGGTCTAAAAGAGCACGATTTATGTTTTTACCCCCAATCGAAATCGATATTGTAGGACAACCTGGGTCCTTTCTTTTCTTTGGAAGCTGGGGTATAAAAGCAGTGCTGATATTGTTAGACATAAAGACCTTCTTCGGCACTTGGGTCTTCCTCTTCCTAGTGCACAAGTCCTTAAGAATCTTCGCATAAGCGGGGACTTGCTGAATTGCATCTAGGAGAGGGATATTGATGTTAACCTGTTTGAACATCTCTAAAATTTTCTCCATATAAAGACTCGTTCTATTAGCCCTTAGCCGATTCGGGTAAGGTGCTTTCGCAATAAGCGCAGGGTCCATCATAGGAGAAGGAAAGGGGGGTAGACGAGGTCCCAAAGGAGGTGTGGGGACCGTCTGTGGAGAACTATAAGGGTTAGGTGAAGGTGTTAAGCCTAAAGGGAAATGAAGAATAGGCTCGTGCGAAGGTGGTTTGGTAGAAGAAGAAGGATCAGAAGGTGAAGTGTGTGTGTGGGGGAAAGACTCAGCCGGGGTGTTGATATGATTTTCAGTATTATCAATCTCTTCCCCGACATGATTGTTCAGCACTCTTCCCGATCTCAACGTGGTAATGGCATTTACATTGTAATGCCCAGGATTCTGTAGGGGTTGAGAGGGAAGTTTCCCTTTTTCTCTCGCACTCATTTCGGCTTTTAAGCGTGCGATTTCAGCTTCCATCGTGCGAATACTCTCAGCTTGGGACGCTGAGTTTTTCTTTATTTCACTGACGGAAGATCTAACCTCAGTCGAAACATCCATGAAATTTGATAAAAGTGATTTCATGGTTTGAGTGAATTGAGAGAACTCGTCAGAACAGGACTGCATAGGATTAGACTGTGCAGGAGTGTTGCCCTGATTTTGGAAATTTTGTGACTGATAGGGGTGCTGAGTGAGTTGTAGGGGTTGCTGTTGTGGTGGAGGAAGAGCCCGTTGAAATTGATTCGTGTTTGGAACCGTGTTTTGAGATTGGTTTTGGTTCCAAGCAAAATTCGGGTGGTTCCTCCAACCCTGATTGTACGTGGAAGAATATGGATCGTTTCGAGGTCTTTGGAATGCGGCATTAGAATGCTCGTGACCTTGAAACGCAGAGTTTAAAGGACATTCTTCCGTTAAATGTGACGGATCAGAACAGCACCCACAAACAGTTTTGGGGAGCGACATTGGGTTTAGGGAGGCTGCTGCAAATTTGTGTTCCATAGCGTCGAGCTTCTTTTGCATTGCTGCCATTTCAGCTCGAACACCTATGGACACATCTATTTGGTGTACGCCACCCCTATTCAATGGTTGTGTTCCACTCTCCCAAATTAGTGATTTTTCAGCGAACTCTTCTAAGTATCGCCAGGCTTCCCCGTCATCTTTAGTCATAAATGTACCTTGACACATGTTTTCAAGGCTCTGTTTAGTGCTAGGGTTACTGCCCTCATATATGATTCGGCAAAGCTCCCATCTCGGGATGCCGTGATGAGGACATTGAACCAATAGATCCTTGAAACGTTCAAAGTATTTTGAAAATGGTTCGGCAGGGAGCTGGGCAAATTGGTTCAGTTCGCTACGGATTCGAGCCGTCTTTTGGACTGGGTAAAATTTCTTAAGGAATGCAGCGACGAATTCTTCCCAATTCGTAATAGAATGTGCGGTGGTGTTGTATAGCCACTTCTCGGCTATATCGAACAATGTAAATGGAAGAAGTCGTAGACGCATCACATCCACTTAAAGTTGTGACGTACCCATCATTGCGCATACGTTTTCAAATTTGGTAATGAAAACGTAAGCGTCCTCGGTCTCGAGTCCGTGGTATTTGGGTAAAAGATTGATATACTGGGGCTTAATCTCGAAGTTATCCCCATTGGCAGGTGGTGTGGATAAGCAGGTCGAAAGAGGACCTCTATGTGGATAGCATCTTTCCTGGAGAGAAATGTGGGGTGGAGTAGGATTCTGCGCACCAACGGACGGTGGCAGATTAGGGTTAAAGAAGTTCGATGGATTCGGATCCATCGGTGTGGGTGTGGTAGTGGGTAAAGAAAAGGTAAATGGAGAATTATCGACTTCGGAGTCGATAAAAGGTACGCGGACTAAACGGGCACTAGAATCCCGTGTCCAGCCTATCTTGTACTAAAAAAGGTTAGTACAAGTGGCAGCGTTGGCTTATAATTAGGGGTAAAATGAATGCGGTGTTTGCTTTAAAAAGGGACGGATTTTGAAAAAATGATGCGACAAAACAAATGCAGCACACAAACCCTAGAATCTAATGGTCACCGAGGTCCGATCTCTAGACCGCTCCTAACTGCCAAAAGACAAGTCGCAGGATAGAATCCTCCACTGCCTCTTTGTCCCCCTGTGGCCGGATAAGTGCCAGGTAAGTGGGAAGGAACCACCACTACAGTGGACCTAATTAATAACCACTAGCCTTAGACACACTCGCCTTAGGCACCACAAGAAAACGCGGATAAGCAATGAATTACCCACGACCTTCTCTTGTCCTATTGAGCGCGACAGTCCTTAGAGTCTTCTCTAGATTTCTTTTAATTAATGAGGGTAATGCGGATGCAAGTTTTGCGATTTTCGGGGCCTAGGAAGGGTAATGAAATCCCCACCTAATTTGGATTTGGCCGTGCCCCTTAAATTTCCGTATTAGAATGCAAACAACCAAGAAATCAAAATCACACACAATTTTTAATTTGCTTTTGCGCGCTGCGATTTATTTGCAAAGAATCCTGCAGCAAAGTGTTAGTTGGAGCTAAAAAAGGCGAGGGGAGAGAGCAAGAAATCACCTGCTGGAAAATTTTCCAGAGAACCCTCAAGACTGCGGCGGTTCCGCCGCAATAACCATGTATATGCCGCGCTTCCGCGGCTTGTTGATGGGTTCACTGTACCAAACTTCTTCAGCTGCTTTCTGTTCCTATCTCCAGCTCTCTGGTATATCCCAAATAATTTTTCCACAGCACAGAATGCTCCAGATCTCCTTGCAATCAAATCACAACACACGTGTAAGAGTTTGTACGAATTTTGATTTCAAGAAGTAAAACGTAATAATTCTTTCACTTCAAACTATAAATGCAAATGAATTAGCGCGTAATCCCCGGCAACGGCGCCATTTTGATTGATACGTTTTTCCCGTTGTGTAGTATATAGAAAAATTTGTAAAGAACTTCACAACCAAAAACTATTTTGACCGCAATCAAACTACGGTGTCGGATGTAGTTTGTAGTGAGTGCGGATCGTCCACAGGGATTGCACAATTCACTTGTATTTCGATACGTTTGAAATGAAAAGTTAAGCAACAATAAAAGAAAACATGATTCAAGAATGATTTGTATTCGAGTGTCACTATTCTTTATGCAAGAATCAAGAAACTATAAACAATCAAGAATCGGTGTTTTGATAATATTTCCAATCAACAATCAAGAATATAAGAGAGGCTCGTAGGAATCGATAGGATCAATAGACGTGATGTAATCTAAAGATATCGTGTTCTTGTCCTTCGAAGGATTGATACTAGATCGATGATCATCGACAAGAGTTAGGGTTTTCTCGTGAAACTAGGGTTTCATCTTATCCCTTGTTCTGTTGTCGATATCATTCACATTCTAGCCTCTAGCAATTTCAAGAAACGATCCTAACTCCCTCATTTTGAACGATGTCAATCAAGAAAGCATCGAAACAAAATGGGTTGTCGGTTCTTGAACTTGCTAGGGTTTACAAAACTTGTAGGAATCAAGAATCGATTAAAGCTATGTTACATCATCTTTCTATTGACCGTCTCGACTCCTCGACGAGCGGAGTTTTATTCACACATCACCACACATAAAAGATTCACAAATTGTAAAGATATCATGATGCGGAATTTAAAGAAAACAAGATAAAAGAATATCACCTTTTATTTAATCAACAATTTCAATACATTCTTTCAAGAATCTACAAGAAGAAGAAATCGATCGTTGACTCGGCTTCGCTCGTCTCCGTGGATCGTGGATCTACTTTGATCTCTTGCCCGATTGAAGATCGGCTCGGCTCATAAAAGGGTTGAAGGCATCTTGCTTGGCTTGCACTCAAGATCTTGAATTGTGGTTGGATTTAGGGTTAGGGTTTCCTACAAGCTCTCTCACTAAACTTGAGGAAGAGGGGATGAAGAAAGAGATTGATTTTTCTAAGCTTTCCCAAGGTTGCCAAGATGAATCATGAGTGAGCCTAGGGTCTTATTTATAGAACTCCCAAACCCTAGGCTTAGGTTTGAATTGGAACTTTCCCTCCCAAAGTTTGTTGAAGAGTTTCTAGAAGGAGTTTGTTAGGAGTTAGCTTAGGGTTTAAGCTAGGGTTTAGGGAAAGTTCTAGAATGATTAGGCTAGTTTAGGTGTTTGCTGATCTGGTAGAAGTCTCTGGAGTTTTCTGGAACTTTGGATGTCTTTCTGAACTGTAGGCCATGAAACAGGAGTTGTGGTGCAATTTGAGGAGCTAAATCCCTGGGCATGCCGCGGATCCGCCGCTAGAAGTAGGTATTGGCCGCGCTTCCGCGCTCTTCTGGTGAGATTGGACCTTGGGCTTTCTGGTGAAGCTTTGCACTGTAGTTTAGGCTTTTCTTTGATGTTTAGAATTGCAGTTTCCCTTCTGTGTTGATACCAGATTTGAGTTCAATGAATTTACGAGCAATTGTAATGGTCGAGCAATGTAATGATCGAGCAAGCTTCTCTTTTCCTGCACAGACTTCGAAACAAGGGTTGCAAGATATAGAAAATATGTCATGTAATGCAATGCAGTTAATTTCCCTAGAAATGCCGGTTTTAAGGTCGAATACATGTAATCTGATATTTTGCGACCGATTTGCTAATATGTAGAATATGAATGTCGAACACTTCTAATTGTATGCAGATGATATGGAAATTGCCGGTTAAAATATGCAATATTTTCGACTGATCACCCAGTCTCGAAACTCCCACGACTAGGGACCTTTTAAGGATATGCTTATAGACCCCAGCTCTCACGTATATGATCGTCATCATACTGCTGGTCATCAAGAAAGAATCCTAAGGGCTCTATCAACATGTAATAATGACCTGTAATGTCACCTGAAGCAGTACACGATGATAAAGATAAACCAGATAGCATACTATCATCTTAAGTAAAATTGTCCTACCGGTATTGGTCCTCCCTCAATCATTGCAATCACGTGCCTGTGATCCAATAATTGACTCTGAGGGCACTATATCCAACAATCTCCTAGTTGCACTCAAGGCTAATTATTGCTATTTCGCATACTCACAGCCCGTGTGATACCGAACACCCAACTCCTCTACTAATCAGTCTCACAAAGCTCGTTTGCGAAACTATTGTGTTCGAGGAATAGGCTCAGTGAGTGGATCCGCCCTGATGTTTCTTTCTATGTCTCTCTTAATCTCATGTACGCGGAGAAAACCATCTCCCGAAATGAGCAATACCTATCTTAGAATATGTCTTGATATCTGATGGGACCTAGTTCATAAATGAACTCCAAATCCAAACTTCTTAGACTGTATCGTCAACCGAAACCAATCAGTATCCTGCGCCATGCCTCCCTCAGTATTCGCTTGGACCACCTGCCCAAAATACTGCCCTTCGTCAGAGGGAAAACTACAACTCTGACAGTCACTCTGTCATCCAGGTCACCTTGGAAGCCTGGAATGATAACCGTCCCCGGAAAGTGGCTGCCGTTATCATATCCCTAGAACATCCACTTATGTTCTAAAACTGCTTCCGAATGTATCTCCAGGATAGGATTAATATCAACTTACTGCATCTTGTGCAAAAACAATATCTGGTGTGGTACTTGACATCTCATGATTGACTCAATTGCCTAAACGAGTGATCTGCCAATCATGCACATCCCTCTCCCCTTTAGTCTGTAAGACACCTTTAGAGAGGGTGACTCCATCACCTGCTGGTACACTACCGTGCCAGGAGTCGTCCATTCTAAATACCTTTAGAATGCTGTCTAAGTACCCAAATTGGGAAACTACCCAAATCTAGATCTAAAACTATAGATCTAGTAACCAGAATATCTGATATAATATCCATGTCCTATGTAGAGAAACCACTGTGTGACAACCAAAGTATAACCGATCGTAGTATAGAAATTTCACTTCCTACTCTGTGTATGTCATCCAAATACCAGGACATCACACCCTACTACCTTCTTAACAGATCCATCCCCTATTCTGATGAAGTCAAACCTATGATTGTCACATCAGAAATAGATGATCTATCTCCGCTATATCTGCTTTAGTCTATAAATAGACGTAAGCTACTTGACCACTATGCTTCCGCTGCTCCTACTGACTACGACAACCCTCTGGCAGAGTCATATACACGTGCACTTCTAAAGCTAATTTAGAACGACGCTATACTCATCCTCCTACCGGGTCTCATATCCTGGAACAACAGCAATGGCAAGTCTGGGTAAACAAGAACCTCCCTGTCACCGTCTTTGAGCATACCGAAGTACCTCTCGAGTGCCTGAGGTTACCCACCATATCTGCGGAGTGGCCAATGGAATGTCAAACCAGATTGAATCTTTTAGGTTCTTATCAAATTTTTAGTAATCGTTTGCGGTTCTGGAATCGCTTCCAGTTCTACCATACTCCCACTACTGTTTTCTGAAAAAATTCATTTTTATTAAAACTGTGGCGAGTCAAGAAAAATATCACTATTGATCTTCCAGATGGTAGAAAGTCAACCCTCGTCATAGCCCGGGTCAACCCACAAACAACCATTACAGAAACGTGCCTTGAGTTATCCAGAGTCTGGTTTTAAGCATAAGCCGGACAACTCCCCGTACCTTAACATCGTTAAGATATGAACTGTTCTATATCCAATACAGAAACAGAGGCACTGATTTAATTGAACCAGATTCAAATCATGCAGCTGTCTCCAGTGCATGTCAACTAAATGGAGAGAGGCCGATCAGCATTACTCATCTTAGGAATACATCCAGATATGAGTAACCTGAAAGAGAAGCAAGTTCTCCTAATCATTACTATCAACTGAATACCATGCACAAGTATCTATATCTTCGATCACCTTGAAGAATCCTGATACTTGCATCACCTGGTTCTCTACTTTATTCATATACCTATAACTTCTCAAAACTTGGACCTTGCATTTCTACGAAACACATACCTAAGAACTAGAGAAGTCACAAGTAAACAGATTATAGTACGAGTACCAACCCCTCTGTCCTGATGGACACTGGACAACATACAATACTCTGTATAAGTCCCCTGAGTATAATAACTCATTCCTCGTGTGTCGTAAGTTGAAAACTGTACCATGGTTATGAAGAATTACACCGCTGTTGAATGCTCCTTACCTAACCATCCACTGATATAGGTAAATGTCATAGACATAATTTCAAAAAGTTATATCTCACTTCATAAAAATGAACGTACAGATATATCAATTTAAAATTGGTGCATAACAACGGATATTCAAAACCATATATTTGCCGTCCGGCAAACAACCCAGGTGACTTCCTCAAATATCACCAATTACAACGAATCCCGATATAATGAGGATGATCACCCAATTCCCAATAACTTACTCCCACGCATCATCTGTAAAACCATGCAGATGTGAGAATCATACCTGGTAAATACATACCCTGGAGTAAGGGCTAATTGGGAAATCAGTTTTCTTTTAACAATACACAGTGAAACTGAAACATGTAAATGTTTCGTAGGGGTATCCGGGTATTCCTAGTAATGCCTCTTCCATTATCCAGATTCACAACTGTAACCGTATATTTCTTTGCCATCTCTCCAAATCCCTTTATATGTCTTTAGTCATTACCTTCTGTACACCCTCTTAGGCTAAATGGTTTTCTTCCTTCCCTACCTTTCGGCACCAGCCTATGGTTTGGAAGAAGACTATCCAATAAGCATAATGGGTGTACTGTCCTAATCCTAAGAGCACTCGCAATGCGAGAGAAGGTGAAGATAAAAGACAACCGAATAAACCTTATTCATATTTCTCCTGAACCAGAATCCATCCCCGAACTGGAACAAGTCCCTTCGAGTTCGTATATAACCATACGATGGAGTATCCAAATAACTATGGATCTTCGCAGTGATACGGAGTGTCCTGGAGAAATACAAAGGTGAAATAGGAGTGGCGATGAAATATGTGGTTCGGTCGTGAATAGCAATCGCAATTTACTTTGCCCTCTTACTAATCCATTTATTTGTCTTAACTTATTACCTTCTGCACACCATCGTTAGGCTAATTGGTTTTCTTCATTCCCGACCGTTCGGCACCTGCCTATGGTTTGGAAGAAGACTATCCAATTAGCGTAATAGGTGTACCGTCCTAATCCAAGGAACACTCGCAACCTGAGAGAAGGTAAAAGGAAAAGACAACTGAATAGTCCTATTCGTTTTCTCCAGAACCAGAAACCATCCTCGAATCTGGAACAAGTTCCTTCGAGTTCGTATATAACCATACGATGGTTTTATCCAATGGAAGTGGACGTTCGTAGTAATACAGGGTGTTCTGGAGAAAAGGGTAAAAGTAGGAGTGGCAAAGAGGTATGCAACTCTGACAATCCAAAAGCCGGTGTTTAAGAAGGTTTGGTTAACTTGGTCACTGAGTTATAGTCAAGGGTCGGGCCATGGTCGCTGCCAAAGAGAGAGAGAAAAGAAACACTCAGCATGCACTCTAACCTAGATCAGAATGGTTATCATTTTATCTAATCAGGAAACCTCCCACCGTAACCTCAAATTCTCCTCCAAACCTGAAAGAAGAATTAGTTGAGATCACCCGAGGAGTAAACCAACTCATCAGTAGGAATCGGGATCCAACTATCATCGCATGATAACGTGATGGAATCCACTCATGTTATCACACTCCAGAAGGTATCCGCATATCTGGCAAGTTTCAGTTTCTTTAGAAACTCCCGATGTGATTTTTACCCCATGCCCGTATGACCTTGACGAAGGTCAACAAATCATAAGTCACATGTCAAGTTCTACCCGTCATTGTCCAGGTTAATTTGAACCCACCCGTACCTACCCTTGACTTTGGCCAACAAGGCAGTACGACTGTCCCAAACCAACGCATATATCTATGCAGCAGAAAGGTAACAAATAGCTACCATACACTATGCCTTGACGAAGGCCAACAAATATAGCATGAATACTAAGTGCTACCCGTCTGAAATGACGGAGGGCTACGAATGGTTTTTGGCGAAAAACCTTTAACGTAATGAACTTGATATCGTTGAAGGAACCGGATAGCTTTTTATAAAAATATAGTGGAGAAAACCTTTGCTAAAGAGGTCACTCCCGGTGAAGGGATCTCGGCTCTTTCCCCGTAGAATGAGGTGCAGGATATTCCAACTGAATACCATGATGCAAAGCAAAAGTAATCGACTATAGTGAAGTTATTGCCCTGACGCAAACTTCTGTCCAAGGGGTCACTCCCGGTGAAGGGATCTCGGCCCTTGCCTCGTCGACTGAGGTGCTGGATATTCATAACCGAATACCACTGTGCAAAACAAAAGAGAACGTCCTTGCAATAACAGCTTTTTGAAAAGTGTTACAACAACATTAGAATAGGTTTGTTTAGCTTGCATTGATCTGAATCAATGCAGTCCCATCAATTGATCACACCACAAAAGAACGAAAATAATGATGTACGTATATGCCATCCGCATTCGCCACTGGGTCCCGTCATCACCCGTTAGGTTACTTAACTAACGACAGAGCGGGGACTGGACTAGCGCGAGTGCAAAACATATACAACATCTACTAGTATATATATCAATATATAATAATCGCTCAAGGCATGATAAAATGCAACATCACAGAAATGTAATAAGCATCACAGAACAATACAGATAATCTGGGATCCCCGGGTTTCATAGAGCCGCTACTGAAACCCGACATTCCCGTGGTCGTGTGGATAGCCTGTGCAATGAAATCCTAGATCCCTACGGGCGTGGAAAGTTACCCGCAAAAACCTGAAGCGAGGCAGCCCCCTTCAGCAAGGTGAATGGACCACCCAGCACTTCACGGAATCCGGTACCTTGGGCACCCCTCCTTGGGTCAACCTATACTCCCTACGAGTGCGGCGAATAGCCCACTAATTCTAGATTAAAGCCCCCTCCGTCTCAATGCCATGAGATGCGGGCCCATTGCCCTCTAGAACCCGGCTACCCGTGCACCCCACCGCGGGGTAATCCTAGTACAGAAAGTAAAATATATACAACAGGGACATCGACCTCAGCCCGGTCGTGCCCCAAAAGAATAATATAAAAACAGGCAGTGAAGGCAATCCACATGTCGGACGCTCGCCCCGCAATATCAAATGTACAAATACAACCAGACTGTACTAATATTGCATCCAGGCTATCCACCACGACAAATCCGCAACATCACAGCACAACACAAAACATCAACGTGAATGTCACGTTCGCAAATCCGTCTAAAAGGGCTATAGCAATTAGACAGGATTTACCGATCAAATGACATTCATGGTCGCAGATATAATGTAAATACTGTGAACTAACATGTTCAAAATTTTTGATCGACTAAAATTCCCGAAGTGGGCCCCAAGCACAACTGTAGCACTCAAAATAAATCTGGGCCCAAACAGAATATACCAAAAACCCCATTTCCAAGTCAAAGAGCACTGTAGGAAAAATGGAGCAATGAAGCTACTGTTCGGCGGCGAAACCGCGGCCAAAATAGGGTTATGGCCGTGGTTCCGCGGTGCTACAGTAGGATCTGGGTACCAAATTTTTACAGTGTTCACTGAAAACCCTGCACATATTTCTACAATACACCAAATATTTTTTCGAGCACAAAACAAAATCGACAGAAAGTGCACTTTTGAAATCGGGTTTTCGGAATTTTTGTTCGATCGAAGTTCTAAACACGCTAGAGCAAGCTAGTAAAGGTTAATGGCGTGGCTTTGATACCATGTAAGTGCACGGTAGCGCCCCGGACGTCTGTCCGAAGCCAAAATGCAGAAACGAAAACTTTTCTTAACTTGTAAACCGGCGTTACCGCATACTAAAACCCGGATCGGACCATTAACCTACTACTAGCAAACTAAAGAAAGGGTAGAAAGCTATACAGAGCGATCCGTGTCCTTCGGTCTTCGGCCACCATCCCAATCTCCCCGTGGCAACTCCGGTCTTCATCTCCTCGTCGGAAAGGGCACCACATCGAGAATTCTTTTTACGGGCTCCCGCTTCATCCGAAGCAACTCGGACACGAAGTGTGCTAGCCGACGTGCCCAAGGTTGAAGTAGAGTATGTTGCGTTCACTTTGTCTCTTACATCCATGGCTTTGGATGGAGGTTGAAAGTGTTGCCATTAATGGAGTTATGAGCTAGAGGAAAAAGAAGAAGAAGAGAAGGCTTTCTATTCTTTTTCTTTTCTTGCTTTCATATGATGAAAATGAGAGAGAGTGTAAAAGAAATAATACAAGAACAAAACTATAAACATGGCAGCCCCTCTCTCTCTCTTCCTATCATATCAACAAAAAACAATCACTAATGTGACATATTTTCACAAAAAAAGACCATGAGTCGTGATACAAGTCCATGTCACATTAATGCATGTCATGATGAAATTCTAGCTCATTATTTCCACCATCCAAACATTAATCCAAATGTTTGGTCCAACAAAAAGATCCGGCAACATCTAAAGTAAACTTGTGACGGATCATAAGGATACCCCTCACCTGTATATACATACCTGCATCCGCATTCCGACTGAATGCGAATGTGATGAGACTAAAGTAATCCAACAAATCTAATATTAGGATCCGGCTTAAACCAAAGCCCACTAGTATGATCCGACCGATCATGATCCGTGCAATACCGCACGTATAAGATCGAACCCTGCTATATATCATACGGCCTCTACAACGTTTCGCCCGAAACTTGAGAAACTGTCTGTAGGGAACTCTAAAGACTCGTCAATACTTTGCCTGTGGATTTAACCACTAGCACGTCAGAGGTATTAGTCGTACGTAACGAGCTACCAGGTATTGACCAAAAGGGAGGTCGATGAGCGAACTCATCCTGACACCCTACTGAGCCTGTCAGTGACAATATCCGTACAGTCCGGTCCGTTCGTCTATGAGCATCGCATGGCGGGCCTAGGGGGTTGGTAAAAGTCAGACCCCTAAAAGCGGTACAAGTCGTGTCGGAGTGTAGCCCAGAACACCCTGAGATACTACTGGAATACCTACCAGTAAATCTCCTGCCTTGGCCAAGAACTTCGTGTAATGGCTCTCCTAGACACAGCGCGACCTCACCCCCAATACCGGGAGAGACGAACCCCAACAGATCCGCTCACTGCTTCCATGTGGCTCGGGACTGTACCCAACTAAAACCTATTTGCATGACTCCTTTTAGCCATGGTAGGGTAGTAATCAAAGCACAGTGGGAACTCACACGAGACAATGACGATCTCAGGTCGATGAGCTAACCTGTACACATGTCACCAGGGAACTGCTATCTAACGTCTAGTATAATCCCAACTAGAAGGTTCCCGGCGAGTCCTGTCCGGTGTACTCATAACCCAATGAGCACCTGTATGCATCTTAGGTGATCCAACTGACACCAATGGCTTGTGAGACCGGCCACCGGCCCTCGTCGGGGTCTCGACTGTATACACTAGTCTACTCCGGAGTATCGATGCCTAGTCTCGAAACTCCCACGACTAGGGACCTTTTAAGGATATGCTTATAGACCCTAGCTCTCACGTATATGATCGCCATCATACTGCTGGTCGTCAAGTAAGAATCCTAAGGGCTCTATCAACGTGTAATAGTGACCTGTAAGGTCACCTGAAGCAGTATACGATGATAAAGATAAACCAGATAGCATACTATCATCTTAAGTAAGACTGTCCTACCGGTATAGGTCCCCCCTCAATCATTTCAGTCACGTGCCTGTGATCCAATAATTGACTCTGAGGGCACTATATCCAACAGGAAGAAGGATTGCAAAGCTTGGATTGCCAAGAACCAGGACCCGAGGCAAGTTGTGGCTTCGGCTTCAGGTGTGTTTGTAATTGAAAATTGTCTGTCAATCAACTCTACTTCCTGGGTATTGGATACCGGATCTGGATCTCATATATGCAATTCATTGCAGGCACTGAGAAACCGTAGAGTGCTGAAGGTTGGTAATATGACCCTCCAGGTTGCTAACGGAGCTTGCGTGAATGCTGTGTCCGTAGGGGATTATCTCCTTGGATTGATGAGTGGACATATTTTGGTTTTGCACAACTGTTTTTGTGTACCTACTTTAACGTGTAATATCATATCAGTATCGTTGTTATCAAAAGAAGGTTATGATTTCACGTTTGTAAGCGATGTTGTTAGCATCCACCTTAATCATGGTTTGATTGGGTCCGATACACTAGATAACTGTATATACGTGTTAAACCAATTACAGATTTTCAATGTCCAGAACACACTAAAAAGAAAGTCTCTAGATATAAATCAGGCTTTCTTATGGTATTGTAGACTGGGTCACATCAATGAGACAAGGTTAACTAAGTTACATAGAGAAGGATATTTGGATCCGTTCGATTATCAATATTATGCCACTTGTCAATCATGTCTCAAAGGAAAGATGACAAAGACTCCATTCACTGGACATGGAGTAAGAGCGAGCGAGCTCTTAGGACTCATACACAGCGATGTATGTGGTCCAATGTCTACACATGCAAGAGGCGGTTTTTCTTATTTCATTACTTTTACGGATGATTACTCTAGGTATGGATTCATTTTCTTGATGAAACATAAATCCGAGGCCTTTGAGAAATTCCGAGAATATAAGAATGAAGTAGAAAACCAAACCGGCAAAAGTATCAAGACACTGAGATCTGATAGAGGTAGTGAATACTTAAGTGCCGAGTTCCTGGGTTATCTAAAAGAGAAAGGAATTCTCTCTCAGCTTACTCCTACATACACTCCATAACATAACGGTGTATCGGAGAGACGGAACCGAACCCTATTGGATATGGTATGTTCCATGATGAGTAATGCTGAGTTACCGCGATCTTTCTGGGGTTATGCACTAGAATCAGCTGCATATCTTTTGAACAGGGTTCCTACCAAAACTGTGCCTACCACACCATATCAGATGTGGAGTGGGAAGAAACCCTATCTTCAATATCTCAAGATATGGGGATGTCCAGCTTTTGTTAAAAAGCAGCATGCGGACAAACTCGAGGCACGCTCAGTACAGTGTAAGTTTGTGGGATATCCAAAGAACTCCAAGGGGTATTTTTTCTATTACGCAGAGGAACAAAAGATTTTTGTTTCTCGTAATGCCCATTTTCTAGAACAGCAGTTTTTAGAAAAGGAAACAAGTGGGAGCGCAATAGAACTGAAAGAAATTCCAGAACCACAAACTACTACTGAAAGTTTGGTAGAACCAGAAGTTCCAGAAGAACAGGACATTCCAGCACCCCTCCGCAGGAGTAGGAGGCCGTCTCATCCGCCTAAGAGATATTACGGTTTTCTCATAGATGGGGATGGAGAGGATTGCGTCATTGATAATGATGAACCTACTAGCTTCCAGCAGACCATCCAGAGCGGCGAATCAGTAAGATGGCTGGATGCAATGTGTACCGAGATGGAGTCCATGTACACCAACAAAGTATGGACTTTGGACTTTGCTCCAGATGGGATAAAACCCATAGGATGCAAGTGGATCTTCAGGAAGAAGATTGGTGTAGATGGACAGGTGGAAACCTATAAGGCTAGACTTGTTGCAAAGGGTTTTCGTCAAAGACCTGGTTTGGATTATGACGAAACTTTTTCTCCAGTGGCTATGCTCAAATCCATTCGGATCCATCTTGCCATTGCTGCCTTCCATGATTATGAGATCTAGCAGATGGACGTAAAGACGGCTTTTCTAAATGGTAATTTAGAAGAATGCGTCTATATGGATCAGTCAGAAGGTTTCAATCAGAGTGGGAGCAGCGGGAAAGTGTGCAAGTTGCTTAAATCCATTTATGGACTAAAGCAGGCATCGCGGAGTTGGAACATCTGTTTTGATGAAACGGTCAAAGAATATGACTTTATCAAAAATCCAGATGAACCATGTATATATAGTAAAATTGTAGCACGAACTGTCGTATTCCTCGTCTTGTACGTGGATGACATTCTCTTGATAGGAAATGACATTCCTATGCTACAATCTGTCAAAGGATTCTTGTCACACAGGTTCTCCATGAAAGACCTGGATGATGCCTCTTACATTCTGGGGATCTAGATCTATCGTGATAGATCTAAGAGGATGTTGGGACTTTCGCAGTCCAGGTATATCAATACTATACTGAAAAGATTCAGTATGGAAGATTCTAAGCGCGGTAATTTACCGGCTTGTCATGGAATCACCCTCTCCAAAGAGATGTCTCCCAAGACTGATTTGGAAAGGGATCGCATGTCAGTTATACCCTACGCTTCTGCGGTAGGCTCTATAATGTATGCGATGTTGTGCACCAGACCAGATGTAGCTTACGCACTGAGTGTGGTAAGCCGGTATCAGTCAGACCCAGGGGAGAAGTACTGGATAGCAGTAAAGAACATTCTCAAGTACCTAAGAAGGACTAAAGATATGTTCTTGGTTTACGGCGGAAAAGACCTCCGGATCGAGGCTTTTGCTGACTCCAGCTTCCAGAGTGACAAGGATGACTCCAAGTCCATGTCAGGTTATGTCTTTACCCTCAATGGAGGGGCGGTGTGCTGGAAGAGTTCCAAGCAGGACACCATTGCTGACTCGATGATGGAAGCGGAGTATATCGCTGCTTGCGATACCGCAAAAGAAGCAGTCTGGATGAAGAAGTTCCTAACAGAACTTTAGGTGGTTCCTACCATTGTTAATCCAATACCGCTGTATTGTGACAACAACGGCTCTATAGCTTTAGCGAAGGAACCCAGGTCCCATCAGAAGTCCAGACACATCTTAAGGCGGTATCACCTGATCAGGGAGATCATAGATCGCCGGGAGATCGAGGTCCGAAGAGTTGCTACAGAGGAGAACACGGCAGATCCATTCACAAAGGCCTTACCTCAGACACAATTCGAATGGCTATTCGAGATGATAGGTCTTCGATACGCCAGTACATGCCCCTAGTGCAAGTGGGAGATTGTTAGTGTATATGCCCCAGGGGCCATTATTGTACCATACTGGCTTGTATATTACTTAATGGAAGCTTGGGATATTCACAGTTGTATTAACAGTCTTGCTCAACATAGTAGTATGCTACTTGGTTTATATCTATCTTAATATGTGTATATGTTTCTTTTAGCATATCGTGAATACATATTGATAGAGCCCATAAAATCTTGCTTGACTACCAGCGTTGTGATGGCAGTCACACTAGTGGGAGCTGGGTAGTCTACAAGCACATCCTTTTTCAGGTCCCTAGTCGTAGGATTATTGAGACAGGGCATCGGTACTCCGGAGTAGACTAGTGTATACGCTTATCATCCCAGCAGGGGAGATGGTCTGTCCCACAGCCATTAGTACGTTGTACTGGAGATAGTATGTAGGTGCTCGTTGGGTTATGGGTACACCGGACAGGACACGCAAGGAACTGTTGGTTGGTATTATACCCGTCGTCAGTTAACAGTTCCCAGGTGACATGAGTACAGCATAGTCCGTAGACTTGACACTGCTGCTTCGCCTCGAGTGTGTTCCCACTGTTCTTAGATTGCTACCCTACAATGGCTCGATTGAGTCATGCAAACAGGTAGCAGTTGGGTGCAGTCCCGAAGCACTTGGAGGCAGTGGCGGTTAGATAGGATTCGTCTCTCTCGGTATTGGGAGTTGATATCGCGCTGTGTTTGGAGACCATTACGCAAGGTCCCTGGCCAGGGCAAGCGAGATTTACTGGTAGGTTTTCCAGTAGCTTCTCAAGGTGTGATGGGCTTCACTCCAACACGACTTATACCGCTTTTAGAGGACTGACGCTTGCCGCCCCCTAGGCCCGATATGCGATAGTCTTAGACGAACAGACCGGATTGTACAAAGATTGTCACATCAGACTCAATAGGAGTTCGGATGGGTTTCCTCATCGGCCTTCTTATCGACATCTACCTAGGGACCGTTACGTATAGCTAGTACCGCTTGCGGCCTGTGGTTAAACCCACTGCCAGCGTAGTGTCGAGTCTTTAGAGTCCCACACAGAGGGTTTCCCTGCTTCAGGCGAAACGATATAAAGGTCGTATGGTTTTACGACAGGGTTCGGACATATAAGTGTACTTGTGCACGTATGATGTTCGGACAGATTATACTAGCAGGCTTTGGTTTAAGCCAGATTCTAGTATTGGATTATTGGATTTATGCAGTCTCAGCATATCTGTGTTTTTCGGATAGGAGGGGCATTCTCGTAATTACTCGAGAAGCTTCTAGAAGAAAGGTGACTCATTTAGTTTTAATTCATTTATGAATTAAACTAAATGAGGTGGAAAGCTTATGTGTTATTATCATTAATTGCACCATGACTCATGAGATGATTCATCTCAAGAATTAAATGAAGCATGGATGATATTTGTGCAAGATATTTGTGCAAGATATTTTGTTATGCTTCATATATTTTCAAAGTGAGAAGGGTTCAATTCATAATCAACAAACACACTCTCTCTCCTCAAGCTCTCCTCTTCTTAAACCTAACCCTAATCCTCTCATGTGTTGAGATCCCAAGGGTTAGTAAGACTAATAGATCCTTAATCCACTTCTATATCTTCTAAGTCACTTGGATTAGCAATCCTAGCCACTTAGTTACCTCAAGTTAGAGGTTAAATCTTGGAGAAGGAACTCTCGGGTGGATCTTCTATTATATCGAGGAGGCCGACGAGGAGGTGAACAATAAGAACAAGAAGGACTAGTATCTTGAGGTATAATCATCTATCATAGTAGTTTAGCACTTCTAGATAGTTTGTTAGTTAGGGTTTAGCAAAGATCCGTAAAGTTAGTCGATGTTAACTTGAACAAAATGATTGTTTTACCTATTCCGCCTCCCCGCATCTTGTGGGGGTAACGTCAACTTACACATCCATCGCCCATCATATGGGTCAAGAAGCATATACGCTAGTCTACTCTAAGATATCGATGCCCTGTCTCGATATTCCCTCGACTAGGAACAATTAAAGGATGTACTTGTGAACTACCCTGGCCCCACTAGTATGATCTCCATCATAGACCTGGTAGTCAAGTACATATCCTAAGGGCTTTATCAACATGTGAGAGCAAGACAGTATAACAATATATAAGTCTACATGTTAAGATAAAGATAACCAGATAGCATACTATCATGTCGAGCAAGAAAGTCATCTCTATATATATCCAAGCATCCACTATAATATACATCATGTGTACAATAATGGCCTCTACGGCATACATATAACTAACACTTAGAAACCCCGACATCGGGTAATTATGTGAATGGTGAGGGTATTTTGGAATCTGCTAACACTCGGGGACCTAGAAAATTATTTAGCAAACACAGTGACACATGCAGGCACCCAGGAAGCTACCACAGAGAACCGAGACCCCAACTCCACCTATAGGACGCAGATTTAATCATTCTGGCCTCAATTTGCAGCCAGAGTAGAGTTGATTTGGTCCATGTTTGTTCCAGGGCTTTATCTCCAGTAAATTAGACCCTCCATATATGCAAAATTGGCTAATTTCACTTAGGGGAAAATCTGGGACCATTTTCTTGAGTTGCCGCATTGTTTTGCGACTTCGTTTTAATTTAGGATTTGGTATTTGATTTTGTGTTCCATCATCTGATGTTTGTACGTCAGCGACGAGGGTTGTTTGGTGGTTTTGCAGGCGTAAGCTATAGGTTTTAACCTATGAGCGAAACGTGTGTCGTTTTGGTTTTCCGACTTGATTTTAATACACATTTGCGATTGTGTATTGGTTGTAAGTACCCCCATGTGGATCTCAAGACGACGAGGATGAGCGTGGCGTCATCGACTCCAGCAAGCGAGGATCAAGGTGAGTAGATATATATCTACGGGGGAATTCAGGTGGATGGCGTATAGCACCCCCGCAGTTCATAGTGTAGTGTATGGTATATATTATATGGATATATTTATATGTTTATTGTGAGTTTATGATTATCTAGATAGACTTTGGGGAGTCATGGATAACTTTAGTGTACTTGGATGATAGCGTAGTTAGTTAGTTTAGTCGCGAACCCTAAAATAAGGTTTACACCCACACGCACACACATGCTTACTTTGTTTTACTTGTCCGTATATTGGGTCTATGTATATATATATATACGTATAGATATACATGGATGATGAGGATTGTACGTGGTACTTGGAGATGAGTCGATGAGATTAGGCATGATGGCATGAGATCGGTGATATGTTTTATTTCGTATTATGAGATACGACGTGAGATTTTAGCGGGCCTTTAGGCATGTGTTTTCATACACGCATATATTTGCAGATGGTATCAGTTTGTACTAGATTTAGATCAGTACCCCCGGTTCATGAGATATGATGATAAGGATACTAGATAAATGATGAGATAAATATGATATTCGACCCGTACCCAGATTTGGGGTGCCGTATGATGGATTTACCGTACGAGATATATATTGATGATAGATCCGCACTCTTGACTCGAGAATGTCATGTTATATATTGTATCGTATGTGATACACTTGAGGTGGGATCACCGACTATTAAATTTTTATGTATCGACTCAGACTTAGGTGGTTTGCTTACCTTTTCGATTAGCCTGTTAGTTTAGTCCTGTAGTTTACTTATAGATGTTAGACTAAACTCGAGTCATACATATTTCAAAACTAACGAATAGTGAGTATTTTAAAGACATGCCAAGGGATTCTACGGAAATTTCAAAGGACATACCCTTTTTCTTAACAAACACCGTAGCCCCTATTTTTCCAAACACCACGATTCGTGTGATTTCAAATGAAAAACTTTATGACTCGTATAATTAATGTAGATTCCTTATTGTTGCATTTACCTTCCATTTCGACATATTCATGTTGTTATTTGCACATCGCATGCTTATATATACTTGTGATTTATGTTGTATTAAACCCCTGCTATCAGGACACCAGCACCATTATCGATGATGTGTATGCTCCACGTACACCTGCTTATCGGCTCAAACACTTCATCATCGATAATTGCCATGTCACTACATAGTAGGATTGTTGCATCAGGATATGACTCCTTACATGACATACTTGCATACATACATATTGTACACCCATACTTGCGTACATACATATTGTACACCCACACTTGCATACATACATATTTGCACATACATAGATGATTCTTGCTTGATTTTGGAGATTTGGGAACCACAAGATATATTTTAAAACTGGATTCATTTGAAAGAGCGGTTTTCCCTTGATATGTACATATTACTGTTCCATGTTGTATAATATACGGATGTGCTTACATTTCTGTTAGATGTCACATACATCATGCTTTATGATTTTACGCATTGAGATATGTTGTTTTCATGAGATTTCTGGATTTGAGAACCGTGGTTATTTCAAAAGAGGGTATATATTTTTTTAAAAACCCGGTTTCTCTTGATATGATATTTCAGTGCATCCACCATGTGTTTTCTCGGTTCTGAGAGTGGCATATGAAATCCGATTCAAGGAGCGGTAGGCACCGTCTGTGGGTACATGGTGGACCCGGTGAGGTACCCCAGGGCAAGAAGACTCGTATTGTTAGATGGTGAGCCTGGAAAGGGAGCACTACCTACCGGTGATAGTATTTGAACTCGGAGGTTATCCGGAGGATACCGACCGGAGTAGTGAGATGGATATGAGTGCCGACCAGATTATGCGGCACCTGAGGGCCGATCTGAGGATGCGGCGCCTGAGCTATATGAGGATTTACGTGTTGATGCTGGACACGGGTTTCTTGATGTTTTTGAGTGTCGATGCTGGACACTCAGGTTCCATGATTTTGATGTGTCGCGAGGGACACATGTTTATTTATATCCTCATACTTTCATGCATATGTTTTTATGATATTTACGTGCATGATCTTGTTGTGTCATTGGTTGACCCGTGGACGAGATCCATATGCATACAGGCATTGATTTCATGGTTGGATGACATCTACATACTTATAGACATTGATGATATAGTTGACACTGATTTCATTGATGATACCTCATATTTATGATGTGTTGCTACCTAAGGCACTAACACGAGCACTTGGTATTACACTTATGTATAGATGTTTACCATTGCCACCTTATCATGCTTCAGACTTTATCATATTGAGGATATATATATTACTGATCGTATTGACCTAGGATTGAGTCATACATACGATTTCTGCTCTGTGATATTTTCTACTCACGAGTTGGAAACTCACCCCCGTTGTGCCACAGTTCTTGCAGGTTTTGCCGTACAGGTTTCATTGGGGCTTCTGGTACACTGCTTCCATTCCGGGTGATTGCTTTGCTAGGTGGGTTCACTTGTATCGTGACCACCATTGTACTCTATTTGTATTCAGTTGTATCTATTAAAACTCCATCAACCAGACTTGTATATTTATTTCAGACTTAGAAAACCAGTTGTTTATTCTTTCGACCTTAGAGTCGCGCGTTGTATTATTATGGTTTTCTTGATGATTTTGAGTTTCCTTTTAAGTTTTGATCCTCGCCCTTGGCGTTGTATATTATATTGCTTGCGTGGTTGTGACCGTCAATTGACAAAGAGCTAGCTCCCGCTTGGGGATGCCTTTATTTCATATTATACATGTTGTACCCTTTTCGGGCCAGTATTTACAAAGGAAACTCTGCCGAAATTTTCAGAAAAGACTTGAGATTTTGAAAATGCATACTTCGGCTTATGTTATTAAAAACCCCTTGTTTTAAAACATGTTTTCTTCACTTCTTTCTTTAAATGGTTTAGATTTCTGGGTTTTCTTAGCTTACTTGAATTAGATGGGGTCCTATAGACTTCATATGATTCAAGTGCCAGTTGCGTGCTATTTCGAGTCGTGACACTGCGGAACTACGGCAAACCCAAAGGTTCAGTCGCGGTTCCGAGGGCATAGAATCGAGTTAAGGTTTTTGTTCTTCTAGAAGGTCCATAGAGTTACTTGCACGACTATCGAATATAATTAACTTAAGAAAATTCTAACACTTGGAAATTTTCAGCAAGGGTAATGGGGGTGATTGATGTTCGTTCGAACTGTCAAATATCGTCAAGTTACCAATATAATACTAAAAAATACGAATACGAAATACTCCGCAAAGAGTCCATTACCAAACTAACATCACATGCAAATCTGGACTACCCAAACAATACCAGAAACCCCAAATCATGAGTAATAGAGCACTGGAGCAATACAAGGAGGAGGGGAGCATAAAAGGCCGGCGTCGCTGGAATTCCAAGCCTAGTGCTCGGCAAAAATCCGAGCCCCCCTTTCGTATTTCACCTGTGTTCTTAAATACCATAAATGCCACTCTGCAGTTGTTAAAATAATTTTTAAACCACTTTTGAAAAAAATTCCAGAGAGCATTTTCTAGGGTTTCTAAAACCGTATTTTTGCGGAGTTTTTCAGTTTCGTATTATCGTAACATCGTCTAGATTTCTAGCCTGGCTCTGATACCATGAAGGGTTTCCTTAGCACCACTACTAGGGTTTGGTAGCATCACACATGCCATATTTAAAAATTAGAGGGTGCTAAAGAAACTAACCTAGGGATCAAACTAGAAAAATTAGGGTAACACAAAATCTTACACATACCACAAGTAGTTAAGTACTAGGTAAAGAGAAAACAACCTTTGTAGCTCCCTTTGCTAGACTCCTTGGCTACTTGAAAGTTAGAAGAGGCTTGCTTGAGATCCTTCAAGTCCACAATGATCCATCCGGAGTCCTCTTTGTCCAAGCTCAAAGCTCCACTTGATCAAGAGATGAAGTTGAAGCTAACACTCTAAACTAATGGGCAGGAGTAGTATAGAATGATGATGTGGTTTGTTTTCTCACTTCAAAACCCTAACTTGATCACTATCTTACTCACTAATGAAAACTAGAGAGCAAGAGAGAGGAGGAAAAAGATGATGGCAAATGAGAGCTCAAGATAATAAAAAGATAATGATAAAAATGAGAATAGAAATTATATATAATTTCCACTCTCATTCTTAACTCAAATTAATAAATATCTAGATATTTATTTTGGAGCTCAAATGGCCATGCAAAGATAACTCATGGTTAACTTAAGGTTTAGTGAAGGAATAAAATAATCAACCATGAATGATTATCCATTTCCATTAATCTTAAAAATAAATACAAATATATTTACTAACATGTGAGTCTTATATTGCCACCTCTAGTGTATCAACAACCATGACACACATGTGTATGCATGTATGTGCGCATGCACATCTATATGTACATCAATGTAAACATGTGCATACAAGCATGCATACAACAAAAGACAAAAGGGTCTAAAGTGAAAAAACTAATGGTCAATGTTAAATCAACACTTGATTTAACAAACCGGTCATATCTCATACGACCCGACCAACAGCAAACCGCCCGATTAATATACGGTATCATATACGCGCATTTAATCGGGTCCCCGCGGATATCTCATATGCACCCCCACATCATTTTGCCTGGGCTAGGTAACTTTATTGTGGGACTTTAAGACTCGTCAATAGGCCGGCAGTGGGTGATGATCATATCAAACACCCCCAGGCCGTAAGAGGTCAGCCAAACGTAACGGCCACCCGGGTATTGAACGATCAGAAGAAAACAAGCGAGCCTGTCAAAACTCCCGTCGAGCCAACCGGCAACACTACCGTACAGTCCGGTCTCTTCGTCAGATATGTTGTATATCGAGTCTAGGGATGGTAACGTCAACCCCAATAACTCAATAAGTCGTGCCGATGAATGGTCTATAACAGATCGAGAAACTACTGATAACATTTATCAGTAAATCTCAACAGCCCTGGCCAGGGACATACTGATATAGCCAATCGAGCACAGCACAACATCAATTCCTAATACCAGGAGAGATGAAACCCCTCCTATCGCTCATCATCTCCATGTGTTTCGGGACTGTACCCAAAAGCCACATGTTTGCACGACTCAGTAGAGCCGTGGTAGGGTAGTAATCAAAGTACAGTGGGAGAACACATAAGACTCTATGACGATCTCAGGTCTACAGACTAACCTGTACCAGTGTTACCTGAGAACTGCTATCTAACGATAGATATAATACCATATAGGAGTTCTCGGCGAGTCCATCCAGTGTACCCAGTCTCCACTGAGCACCCGTATACTATCTAGATGTCTAACATCAATGGATGTAGGAACATCCATCGCCCATCATATGGGTCTAGTATCATATACGCTAGTCTACTCTGGAATATCGATGCCCCGTCTCGATATACCCACGACTAGGGACATTTCAGGATATGCTTATAAACTACTATGTCTCACTAGTATGATCTACATCACAATCACAGTAGTAAAGCAGATATCCTCAGGCTTTGTCAACATGTGCAAATGAATAAAAGCATGATCAAGTGAACATGTCAGATAAAGAGTAACCAGATAGCATACTATCATGTCGAGCAAGAATGTACACTGAATATATATACATGTATAAATACATCCACTATCATATAATGGCCTCTAGGCATACATATATCCAACACTAAGCTCCGCCGGCTCATCGGGAACAACGTCGGGAAACTCTCGCACGATAGGAACCCGGTCCAACGAATCTACTATGGCTCTGGTATCACGAATGAGAGCCAAGAATTCCTGACATCCTCTCCTCAAAAGCCGACTAGCGAAAAATGCTGAAATCAAACTATGAGGGATGGCACTACGGTGCCCCTGCACAACAAGAACTGACTCGTCGGGAAAACAAAACCTGACTGTATTCTCACGGCAGTCCACAGACGCATAGCACGTAGATAACTAGTTCGTGCCCAGGAGAACATCAAAGTCCAACATATCTAGAAGGATCAAATCGACGGAAGAATCTCTATCTCCTATCCGATTGGCACATGACCGAAACACGTGTCGCGCAACAAAAGAATCGCCAACAGGAGTAATCATGACAAGTGGTTGATCTAGCATACACGACTCTCGGCCCAACCTCAGCACGAAGTGTGTAGAAACATACGAGTGCATAGTTCCCGGATTAAACAAAACATGTGCATCAAAAGAACATACGGAAAAAGTACATGAAAACTCTACATTGGACGCCTGGGCATCCTGATGAGTCGAAGCAAAATCTTGTGCCTGCCCTCTACCTGCATCTGGCTGTCCTCCTCCTCTGCCACCCTGTCCTCACTGATCATACCCTCCGCGACCACGACCTCTCTGAACATAAGTCTGACACGGATCAACAAAAGGCAACTCTCCCTGAGGTGAAGGTGGTAAGGTAACATATGGTACGGCTGCCTTCCTCTGGCGTACCACGGTACAATTCCTAACGAGGTGATGGAAACCCTGCACCGGAAATATCCAGACGATAACTGCTAACCCTCCTGGGAATAAGAGCTAAACAACTGACCTCGTCCCAAGCTTCTGCTACTCCCGCGACCTGAACAAAATCTGCCGCGGCGTCCAAACATCTGTCTCTGGGTTGATACACCTGTACGAGCCCTCCTTGGTCCTGGAACTTCCAAAGTCTCGGGAAGACGCTCCTCATCTAGTAGGGCTTCATCCACTGCTGCGTTATACGTGACACAATGTTGTGTGCTGATAGCAAGGAATAACTGGATAACAGGGGGAACAACCTCCTGTCGCTGTGCTTGACTGGTCTCAACCAACGATCCCATCATCTGGCGCAAATACTGCATATCTGTCTCTAGCCTAGCGATACGATCTATCGAAGGCAGATCAATCTGCTCCTGCACAGCGAGTGTACCGTCCTGGTCAGTCCTCGTCTCAGACGAGCCAACTCTGACCTCGGCTCTCGCTGCCACTCTCTGAGCCCTCATAGTCTTCGGCGGCATAATGGCTAGAAATGGAAACAGGATTCTATAAGGACATAGAAATCAAATCACAAAGATGTATATAATCACGGAAGGAATTTCAAGCAATAAGTCATAAGGTCATTTAGGCGGAGTACCGTGTCGTAAGTATGCCGCGGACATACACACCCTACGCCACTCTGTTTAAGCTACCTACTCCATCATACCAAGGTCATCCTACACTCCGAAAGGTAAAACCTAGCGCTCTGATACCAACTTTGTCACGACCCGAAATTTGGCATTTGACGGCACTTAAACCACGTAACGCCTACAGGCGTAACGCAATTTAAGTAAGCCGAAAACCCAGAAATCTAAACCATCAAAAGTAGTAAGTGATAAGAATATTGTTAAAAACTTTTGGAAATCTCAAGTAAAAATCCTTAAAGCTTAGGTTTATTTTCTTAAAAAAATTTGGCAGCACCTCCTTTGTAAAAACTAGCCCCGAAACGGGTACAAACATAAAATATAAGTAAAGAAACATGTGATATAAATAAATCATCCCCAAACGGGAGCAAAGCACGCCCAAAGGCGGAAACAACCACCATAAGTAGATATACGATGTCGTAGCGAAGAAATAGACACTATAGAGTGAAAACAGCATAAAAGATAAAACTGCATAATAAAAGCCGGCTCACACGAGCACGACACTCAGAGTCACAAAATAAAATACAATATCATCCTCACATCTCGTCTCTAAGTTAATATATGAAGTAGTAGATGGAGAGTACTAGATACAATAAGATATACAAAGAACATCATCGGATAACCGCAAAACCCACCTATAGCAAAATGGCTCACAGCCAGCTGTAGCGGTATCCGCTGCAAAAGATACAATAAGAAGAAGCCCTGCCGTGACTACTCTGAGGGGCAACCTGCAAAACACTGTAGCACAACGGGGGTGAGTTTCCAACTCGTGAATAGTAAATAACTTCATGCAGGTAATCGCAGGTATGCACGTACTGCGATAATCTATCACATGCAAACTGATAGTATAATATGGCAATATGTATATGCAACAGTCATGAAAGGTACTCTATTAGGTATTACTAATACATGAAACAATGCATATCAATAAATGATGAGTATGGGATAAAACACATCATCATCAATGAATCGTCATCGTGGAAAAACTAGTGTCCAGCATCGACACTCCAAATCCTAATACCTCAGGCACCGTGACTCTGATCGGCCCTCATATCCTGTAAGTCTCATGGAACCTGAGTGTCCAATATCGACACTCGAAAACATCATGAAAACTAGTGTCCAGCATCGACACGTAAATCCATATATCACGGGCTCCGTCTGCGGGATCGGCCCGTGGGCTCCGGCAGAACGGGTCGGCCCATATCCATCTCATGACTCCGGTCGGTATCCTCCAGGTATCCGCCGAGTCCAAATACTATCACTGGTAGGTAGTAGTCCCTCTGCCAGGCTCATCGACTAATCCATCGGCATACCTTTCTTGCCCCAGGGTACCATACCGGGTCCACCATGTACCCGCAAATGGCCTCGTCCACTCCTCGCATCGGGTTTCTAACACAAGTCTCTGAACTGAGAAAACTCATGGTGGACACATCGAAATATCATAAAAAGAGAAATCGGGTTTTCAAAACAATACACATTTCTTGAAATACTACTACGGTCCTCAAATCCATAAATCAAATGAAATCCATATCTCAATGCGTAAATCCATGAAATATGATATATACAACATAAAACGGTAATATGACATATCAATGAAAAACCGCTATTTAAATGCATCAAGTTATTAAATATAACATGTGGTTTCCAATTTCTCTAAAATCCAACGCAACATCTTACAAGGGTGAACATGTAGCTATAGCAAAGTATATATGTAAGCATGTAGATATAGCAAGGTATATGTATAAGCATATAGGTATGCATGTATGCTATATTTCATATGCACAATGGAATAAGAATCAATGTCTGAATGTCAATAACCGATACAATATCACATATGTTTATATGTTGTGTGTGTCATGGCAATTACCGACGGGGTGTGTATGGCTTACAATTAATGCTCGTGCAACATGAACCGTCAGTAACAGTGTTGTGTCTCATTAATACTATGTTCGTATGCAACAAGAAAATGAGGTATGCATGCACAATCAAGGTACATATACTTATAACTAATAGTCATATCATTGAATCTAGCCCAGACACATAACACCATACGGGCGATTCCCCCGTAGATGTTAAATCTACTTACAGATGATCTTGAGCTAAGTAAAGCCAACCACTTGCTTTCCTTTCTTCGCGGCGTCCGAAGTCCCCGCCTACGATCCTAAAATCAAACAACAACATAACAAGTTCACATTAGAAATCGACCAATAGCACGTACGAATTACGTTTGAGCGACGCACCAACTCCAATCAAACTCTCAAGTGTTCGTCTAGTGGCTAACGTGCGTAGCGACACCCCGAAACCAACCCAAGTGCTGCAGCTACACAAAGTCACGAACCGTTCGGATAACGTAACGCGCATAGTCGAAACACTAGAAACAATCAAAGTAATCCCAGATTTTGTATACTGTCAAAACATAAAAATCAAGCAGTACCAAACACTCTAAAACAACAGCAGACAGCTACCCTATAAAACCCAAGCCCTAACTCCACCGAAAAACCGAGCTCGCCGGAATTTTCCCAAAAGTCGTCGGCCAAAACCGATCAGGTGGGGTTCATGCTTCAGGTGAATGCTTAGGGTCTCTAGTACATCACTATTACATTACTAGATTTTTCAGTATACACTCGGGGTCACAGCAGATCACAGAGACTCCAATATGACACTAAAAATACGATATGTGCACAAAACTATACTTTTAGTATTCTAAACAACAACTACAAGGCAACACAACAATAAAACACCTATTTAACAGTTTAGAGCTTGTACCTATCCACACTTGCTCAAAAGATCCTAGCTTTCCATGCTCCAAGTGATCTTAGTGGCTAAAACATGACTTGAGAAGTGTTTTAGTGAGGTTAAATGAAGGTTTTGCTAGGTTTTGTGAAGAAAAGGTAAGGGTTTCAGTTGAGAGTAGAGGAGATGAAGAAATGATTGAGAATGAAAGAGTGAGGAGAGAATAAGAGATGAATTGAGATAAGTATGAGAGGGTGAGTGTAGGGTGAGTTTTAACCTTACACTTACTCTCTCCCTCTCCTCATAAATGCTAGCATTAAAGCCCTCCATGACTCACCTAGCCACCTCCCTCAATCCAAAACAAGTGGATAACTCACATACAAAAATCTAAGTGCAAGGTTAATCATGGCATGGATTAGTTTAAGGTGTCATGGCTACTTAACAAGGTTAACACTAAACAACCCCCATGTTAACATGCACAAGTGTGTGTAAGCCAAAAAAAATAATAATAAAATATTGATTAATCTTTATAAAACATTTGAAAACTATTTTGGTAAACTTTTTAATAAAAAATCCGCATTATCGTTTAATTAACACCAATCACATTCTAAGGTGTTACAAACAGCTCGTTAACATCTCGCACGAACCTTTTGTTCCACTCGTCTTTATTATCGTCCACTTCGACGTTACGTCATGCTATCTGCGTACTGCAATTTTTCTCGGTTACAGTCAATCCGGAGTCTCTCATACGGACTCGAAATTACGAACTCAGTATCTTCATCACTCTGTAGAAGATATCTAGCCGAATACATCCTCGGGAACACGTCCCAACCATCGGAGGAATACTCTATACTCGTCCATTCTCGATCAACTCACAACGCATCTGGGTGAGGTCCTCTATGTAGGGTTCCTAGGCACACTAATGAGGTCTCACAAGGCATCAACCATGCCAATTTCAAAATTTACAAGTGCCGAGAAACCCTAATACGGATCGTTAACTAGATGTATAGGCGATGCAAAGCGAGTTAACTACTTTAACTAAGAGGAAAGTGACTACAAGCTTTGTAGATCCGGTCCTCCACCTCCTAGGCTCCGTGATGACGTCCCTCCACTGTACCCATCGGATCCCGGACTCTCGCGGTGGTTTCATCGAAGTAATGATCGGGCTAGGTCGTCGACTTCGATGCCGAAGATGATCTACGTCGAGGCAACACAAGATCAAGCTCCAACTTCACCAAGCCATGAAACTTGTGAAGAAAACACCCTATACTACTTGGCAAGTGGTAGAGGATGAAGAAATAGGAAGTGGGTTCACTTTAGAATTGGATTTCTCACTCTTTTTCTCAAGTTGCCATTGATGGAGGCAAGGTTTTCTTCATGTTGAAGAAGGAGAAGAAGAAGAAGATAATATGATAAGTATTTTTTTCAATAGAAAATAAAATTAATACTTATCATATACCAACCATGGTCAAGTGTAGAGACTAAACTAGGGTTAGGTGAATGGTTAGGTTAAGGGAAGCAAACAAAAATGGTCAAGCTTTCAACACTTCATGAAGCTTCATGAAAGAAACAAAGAAAGCCACCATTTCTATTTATCTTTTCCAAAATAAATAAATGAATAAATAAACAAAACCCTAACCATTCATATAACCATGGTTTAATCATACAAACAAACTCAAGTTCGCATGTATCATCAAACATGATACAAACAAGTGCACAAAAGTATATCACATATACAACTTATGAACTTCAAGTGAGAAAATCCATTTAAAGTGAACCAATACTAGTTAATGCAAAGTAATATATCAAATATATAATTATGCATTAAATCATTAAATCAATACTTGATTTAACGATCCGGTCATATCGCATATAACCGACTAATATCCAATGTATCGGCTTATAGAATCAATCCTTGATTCGATAACTAGGTTATATCGCATACAACCATTCGACACATTCATCGCGAGAATGAAATACGGTATCACATACACGCATTATTCTCGGTCCCGCACATATCTCATATGCGCTCCTATTTCGTTTCGCTTGAGCCAGGAAACCTCTGTGTAGGACTCTAAAGACTCGTCAATACGCCGGCAGCAGGTGATGATCATATCAAACACGCACAAGCCGCAAGCGGTCTGCTAAACGTAACGGCCACCCGGGTATTGAGCGATCATAAGATCGACGAGCAAGCCCGCTCACACTCCTGTGAATCCAACCAGTAACACTTACCGTACAGTCCGGTCTGTTCGTCTGATATGTCGCATATCTCGCCTAGGGGTGGTAAACGTCAGACCCCAATAGCTCGATAAGTCGTGTCGATATGAGGTCTATAATAGTTCGAGAAACTACTGGTAACACTTACCAGTAAATCTCAGCAACCCTGGCCAGGGATTTCCGGTTATAGCCAATCGAAAACTGCGCAACATCAACTCCCTATACCGGGAGAGACGAATCCCCTCCTGTCGCTCATTGCCTCCATGTGATTCGGGACTGTACCCAAAAGCCACCGTTTTGCATGCCCTCTTGGACGTGGTAAGGTGGAAATCAAAGCACAGTGGGAATCACACAAGACTCTATGACGATCTCGGGTCAACAGACTACTATGTACCAGTGTCACCAGAGAACTGCCATCTGACGTAAGGTATAATACCATCTGGGAGTTCTCGGCGAGTCCGTCCAGTGTACCCAGTCTCCACTGAGCACCCGTATATCATCTCCGATGTCAAACACCAATGGATATGGGATCATCCATCGCCCATCTGTATGGGTCGAGAAGGTATACGCTAGTCTACTCTGGTATATCGATGCCCCGTCTCGATATACCTACGACTAGGGACTTTGAAGGATGTACTTATGGACTACCATGTCCCCACTAGTATGATCCGCATCATAGTCCAGGTAGTCAAGTACACATCCTAAGGGCTTTATCAACATGTAACAGAGAGACAATCAGTATACACGTTAAGGTAAAGAGTAACCAGATAGCATACTATAATGTCGAGCAAGAAAGTCCTCCCTATATATGTCCCAGCATCCACTACAATATACATCCTATGTATAGCAATGGCCTCTAGGGCATACATACAACTAACACTCTATCCGAAACTGGTCATCTTACTGATCTCCCATCGGATCATCCAAAGAACAACGTCATCTCTAGATCGATCTACTCTAGATCTGAGTAAGATTCTCCACACTAGAAATCTTCAACTCAACTGGACCTGCATCGGCACATCAAATCTAATGAATCACCTTCGTCTCTCAACTCAAGATAGACTAGCTATCTCCTTCGCATCTCTGCCTGAAAGCTCCAGCGATCTCAGCTCGTAAGCTCTGGAAGCGACATCCTATCAATCTCAGCAACAGCTGGGTCATCTGTCTGCAAGGTTGACGACATCACAAATCTCTGAGGTAGGTTGTACATCAACAGTCCTCTCATACAGGCAGCCTCTATCAGTGGCTAGATCATCTGGTGCAAAACTGAACACTCGCCTCAAACGAGAGGTCACAACACAAACACTAACTCGATACATTCCAATGTCACCAGAAAACACGATGGTCAGTCCTCATCTATGATGAGCTCGCCCTGACCGCATCACTAGCGGCAGCTCAATCTGTGCTCAAACCATGGAGACAGGAATCTCAAGTATTTATCGATGGAAACAGATCAAAGGAATGAAAGGAATCGACAGATCCAGAATGGATACATGATCATAAGGAGAAACGGAATCAATGAGAGTATGATTATGGAAACGAATAAAATCAAGGATCTCAAATGGTTGTACAATCAAGGGAATGAAGAGAATCACAAGTCTCAAAATATGTACATCCTAAGGTCATTTAAGCGGAGTATCGTATCGTAAATATGCCGTAGAACATACGCACAGTACATCACTCTACTTGAGTTACCTAATCCATCAATCAGGGTCAACCTATGTAACGAAAGTTCGGGTCTAATACTCCTCCTGTTCAAGTCTAAGTTCCGTAAGGTCAAGCCTAAGTTCCAAAATAGATTATGTCCTAGACTCCGCATAGTCAAACCTAGACTCTGCAGGGTTACTAGGCACTCTCATAAGGGTCTACAAGGCATCAACCATGCCCGATTTAAAATTTAGACATGCCGAACAACCCTAACCAAGATCTTTAAACTAGAGATTAGGCGAAACAAAGCATGTTAAACACTTTAACACTAAGAGTTTGGGATTACAACCTTTGTAGTCCGGTCCTTCACTTCTAAAGCTCCGTGTTGAGGTCCCTTCGCTGCGATCATCAAGTACCCAGACTCTAGAGAGGATCCACGAAGAGAAAGATGCAAGCTTGCTTCCGATCTTCGATAACAAAGATGATCTACCTTAAAATTTCGTTAACACAAGCTCTCACTCACTAATGAAGTGAACACCCTAATCTAAATGGCTAGGATAGATTAGGATGATGAAATAGGAATTTAGCTCTCTTTTATTTTCTTAATCTCACTCATTTTCATCACCACTCAAAAAGCTAGAAAGCTTTTCAAGCAAAGAAGAAGAAGGAAGAAGATGATCTATTTCTTTTGTGATGAATAATGAAAGTACTGTGTGGTTAGAAATGCAACCATAGTTCAAGTAAGAAGACTTAACCATTGTAGAGACTTTACTAGGGTTAAGGGTTTGGGTTGGGTTAAAGAATATCTTACAAAATATCTAAACTAAATATCTTTACAAGAAACAAAACAAAAGCTTCTAGAAGCTTCTAGAAAAGTTTAACCCAAATCAAACCCTAACCTCGTTTAATCTCCACTACACATGTTGTATTAATAACCCTAACATGTTACAATATTATATATCACATATACAATATTTATTGTAACAAAATAAAATAATACAATTAACATATATCGCATATATATCAATGTATTACCCGAGCGAGAAAAAGAATCTTTTAGTGAGCTTATATTAGTTAATGTAATTTAATATATCAAATATATAATTATACATTAAATTATCGAATCAACACTTGATCCGATAATCCGGCTATTTCACAAATAACCGACTAATATAATCTGCATCAGTTCATCGAATCGACACTTGATCCGATGACCCGGCTATATCACATATACCCGGCCGATATCTCATATCGCGAGAATCTAATACGGTATCACATACACGTATTGTTCTTGGTCCCGCACACATCACATATGTGCCCCTACTCCGTTTTGCCTGAGTCAAGAAACCTCTGTGTAGGACTCTAAAGAATCGTCAATACGCCGGCAGTAGGTGATGATCATATCAAACACCCACAAACTGCAAGCGGTCAGCTAAACGTAACAGCCACCCAGGTATTGAGAGATCAGAAGATCAACAAGCAAGCCTGTACTTTCTCCCGTGAATCCAATCAGTAACACTTCCGTACAGTCCGGTCTCTCCGTCTGATATGCCGCATATCTCGCCTAGGGGTGGTAAACGTCAGACCCCAGTAGCTTGATAAGTCGTGTCGATATGAGGTTCATAACAGTTCGAGAAACTACTGATAACACTTACCAGTAAATCTCAGCAACCCTGGCCAGGGATTTCTAGTTATAGCCAATCGAACACAGCACAACATCAACTCCCTGTACCGGGAGAGACGAATCCCCTCCTATCGCTCATTGCCTCCATGTGATTCGGGACTGTACCCAAAAGCCACCTTTTTGCACGCCCTCTTGGACGTGGTATGATGGAAATCAAAGCACAGTGGGAATCACACAAGACTCTATGACGATCTCGAGTCTACAGACTAACTTGAACCAGTGTCACCAGAGAACTGCCATCTGACGTGAGGTATAATACCATCTGGGAGTTCTCGGCGAGTCCGTCCAGTGTACCCAGTCTCTACTGAGAACCCGTACACCATTCTTGATGTCAAACACCGATGGATATGGGATCATCCATCGCCCATCATATGGGTCAAGATGCGTATACGCTAGTCTACTCTGGTGTATCGATGCCCTGTCTCAATACACCCTTGACTAGAAACAGTTATAGGATGTACTCGTCGACTACCGTGGCCCCAGTAGTATGATCTCATCATAGTCCCAGAAGTCGAGTACATATCCTAAGGGCTTTATCAACATGTAACATAGAGACAATCAGAGTACATGTTAAGATAAAGAGCAATCAGATAGCATCCTATCATGTCGAGCAAGAAAGTCCTCCCTATATATGTCCAAGCATTCACTACAATATACATCATGTGTACAGTAATGGCCTCTAGGGCATGCATATAACTAACAATCTCCCACTCGCACTAGGGCCATCTGTTGTGGCATCGCATACCCAACAATCAGCTGTGGTTGAAGTATCTCATACTCAACCATCCTATAAAAGTCTCTACTGGGAAAAAGGCCTTTGTGAGTGGATCCGCGCTGTTGTCCTCTGTGTCTACTCTCCTAATCTCGATCTCCCTGGAGATCAACCATCTCCATGATCAGGCGATGCTGCCTAAGAATTATATATGGATTTCTGATGGGACGGGGGTTCCTTGGCTAAAGCCACAACTCCATTACCACACAATGGCAGGAACTGAGTTCATCTCATGAACTATTATCTATATCCAGACTGCCTCTTTGGTAGCATCCTTGGTAACGATGTATCTTGCCTTTAATCGTCTAGTAAGTCACGGTATATAGCTTGGAACTCTTCCAACATACCGTCCCTCCACTGAGGGTAAAGACAATGCCTACGACTGACATTCAGTCGTTCTTATCACCCTGGAACCTTTTCCAGTGATTCTCCTCAGGATCGATTGATACCATCTCACTACAACTAGTGAGAATCCTAACATCCAATTTGATCTATCTCATAGATCCAAAACCCAGGATTTAGTAGGTATCAACTTGATCCTTTATGGAGAATCTTTGTGATAAGCGGAGATTGACCAAACGTAGCATAGGAAACTCCTTTCCTATCAAGAGTATGTCATCCACGTACTCTACGAGGATCACCACCATACTCCCTACTACCTTTTTGTATATACAAGGTTCATCTACCATTTTAATGAAGTCAAACTCTTTGACTACTACATCAAAACAGACGTTCCAACTCCGTGATACCTGATTTATCATATAAACATCTTGCTCACGTTTCCGCTGCTCCCACTGTCTACGAAGCCCTCTGGCTGTGTACTTATAGACGCTCTCTTCCAAATCATCATTTAGAAAAGCAGTCATGACACCCAACCGCCAGATATCGTAGTCATGGTATGTAGCCGTGGCAAGTAGGATATGGATGGACTTTAAGCATAGCTTTGAAAGTGTTAACTTTTCTATGTACACCAAGTAATCTTCTCAATATATACGTGCTCCTGATGGGGATTTAACCCTTCAGATAAAGCAACCAAAGTCCATACTTTGTTGGTGTATAAGGATTCCATCTCAGATCATTAAGCATCCAGCCATTCTTACAGAGTCCCGCTCCTGATGGCCAGCTCGAAATAAGTTGGGTCATCATCTCATGATGCAATCCTCGCTCCCACTGTCATAGAGAAACCGAAGTATCTCTCAGGTGGGTGAGGAACCCTACTAGATTGGCGGAGAGGCTGAGGTTCATTGGAAACTATTGAATCCTTTGGTTCTACCAAATCATCAGTTGCAGTTTGTATAGCTGGAACTCTTTCCAGTTCTACCTTATGACCACTAATTTCATCACAAGAAATTCCCTTTCACAAAGGTGGTATGCTGAGAAACAAAACATCTTTTGTTCCTCGGTTTGGTAGAAGATATTCCCTTGCGAATGCTTGGGATATCCAACAAACTTCTACAGAACTGACTTTGCCTCGAGCTTGTCCGGATTTTGCTTTTAGACATAGGCCGGACAACCCCAAATCTTAACATCTTTAAGAGATAGGCTCTTCCCATACCATATCACATATGGAGTGGTAGGCATCTGATTTGGTTGGAACCCTATTCAATAGGTATGCAACTTCTCAAGTGCATAATCCCTAAAGAAAACAGGAAACTCAGTAGTACTCATCATAGAGCACACCATATCATATACGGTGCTATTGCTCCGCCTCGGTATGATATCGTGTTATGGTGTATACGGAGGAGTGATGCTGAGAGAGAATCTCATTCTCCTTTAGAATAGTCTAGGAATTCCGTGCTCAAGTATTCTCCTCCTTGATCTCATCAATGGACATAATACTTATACCCGTTTTTGGTTCTCTACTTCTAACTTATATTCATTGAATTTCTCAAAAGTTCCAGACCTTTGTTTCAACAGGAACATATGTCCGGATCTTAAGAGATAATCAATGAATGTAATGAAGTGCAAAGAACCGGTCTTGGCATGGGTAGACAGGGGACTTTCATACATCAGCATGTATCAATCCCAAGAGTTCACTAACTCTTTCTCTGTTTCCAATAAACAGAGCCGTGGTCATCCTATCTTTGTGACATGACCGGCAAGTTTCACAAGATGTAAATTCAAATTAATTTAAATATGCATCTAAATGTAACTTCAGCTAGTCGGGTCACATTGATATGACCTAGTCTACAATACCTCAAGAAGGATTCGTTCATTTCTGAACTCTTCCTCTTGTGTGTGTTCTGTATTTTAAGAACTGTGGTTTGATTTAGAACGTCTATGCTTTTAGATAACGTGCCTGAACCGATCAACTCTTGATATAGGAAATGTTCAAAACATTATCCAACAATACAAAATTATATCCTTCTTTACTAATAAAGAGACTGATATGATGTTGTATATCAGGTTCGGTATCTAATAATATTCGTTCATAATCAATGTATTTTCTAATACAGGGTGATAACTACCAACAGACTTGGCTGCAACACTTGCACCGTTTCTATCTCATGAAACTTATCACCCGTTCTCAGTTCTCTACCTCTCTGTAGCCCATGTAACAAATTACATATGTGGGATCCTGATCCGGTATCAAATACCAAGGACGTAAAGGATATTGAGAAACAGTTCTGTGTAATGAACACACCCGAAGAAGGTGCATCAACATGCACTTTCTTCGTTTGGGCGGCACGGGAATTCTGGTAATCCCCTATTTCCTGCTCGGTCTTATAACATTTATAAGTTGGAGCGGAACCAACGTTCCCTAGCGCAGTATAACAAGCGGGTTCGGTCGATACATCCGTATTATTATCTTGATTAAGGCGTGACATAGTCGCGGCCAGGAGAGAGAGAGAGAAAAGAAAACACTCAGCGTGCGCTTTTACAAGATTAGATTGGTTATCAATTTATCTAATCAGGATGACTCCCACTGTTTTAGTCAAATCTTCTTTCAAACCCTAAAAGGAAAGACTAGCCGGGATTAATTACACCCTACAAGTTCACCAATCTTTCAACCAGGCCAGTGCCGGTACTTTTAGGGAGGTTCCCCATGCTTTCGCACGGACATAATTAAAGTAAACCTCGTTTTCCCAAAGGCATAACCCCGTTGACACCTTTCTAGACACCTACTTGATCGGCTAATTGTAATGTGTAAAACTCTCCCAGGTGTAACTCTTACTCGCAGCGGGTATCGGGATCCAACTATCTCATAGAAGGTATGCAATCTCATTGCAAATTTCAACACTTCAAATTCCCAATAATATTTTACCCCTAGCGTGCTATGACCTTGACGCATGCCAAACAACCCATAGTCCGCTAGTCAAGTTCAACCCGTACATTTCTTGATTGAATTAAATCCACCCGCACGACCCTTGACGTATGCCAAACAACGCCGTACGAATACCCTAATCCAATCGCATCGTATGCTAGCAAATAAGCACTAGTTAGCTACCGTACACTACGCCTTGACGCATGCCAAACTACCGCAACACGAATACTAAGTAGTACTTATCTGAAATGACGGAGGGCTACGATAGGTTTTTAAGAAAACCCTTTGCGTAATGAACTTGATATCGTTGTAGAATCGAGTGATTTTTAAAAGGAATGTTTTTTAGGCCTTTTCTAGTTTTGCTAAAGAGGTCACTCCCGGTGAAGGGATCGTCGGCTCTTTCCTTATCGAATAAGGTGCAGGATATTTTACAAATACCACTATGCAAAACAAAAACTATAAAAACAATCAAAAGATAAACCGAGTTTGTAGCATCTGCTAGTTTCGCTAAAGAGGTCACTCCCGGTGAAGGGATCTCGGCTCTTTCCTTATCGAATAAGGTGCTGGAAGTTCTACAAGGAACACCGCTATGCAAAGCAAGAACTAGAGCTACCAGTTTTTAAACAAGTTTCTACAACATCTTTAGGTTTCTTTTAGTTTCATTAATCTCATTAATGAAGTCCCAAATTATTATGCTTCACAAGTATCACATTTGAAACGAAATCTGCAATATAACATATATCTCATATATATAATATAAACATTCATCTCAGGCAGTAATATGATCTTATCACAGAACATTGCAGCAGAAGAACACATATGAAATATTGGATATACTAGGATGTCCATGTTTTAATACGAGCCTGTATAAAACACGGATTCCACGATCGTGATGAATAACCAAACCCACATCCCTAGACCCCTACGAGAGCAGCAAGCAATACTGCCAATTCTAGAGTTAGGAGACCCGGTCTCGACTCCTCGAGATGGTCTCCCACTGGACCCTAGAACCCGGTTACTTGCCCTCCCCGCCTTGGGTCTATCCTAATGCGAAAAAGTAAATAATATACAATGGTGACATCATCCTCAGCCCGGAAGTGCCCCAATAAAAGAATATTACATACAAATGAATTTTACATGAATGAAAAAGAAAAACTCCCATCTCACATAAAAACCCCGGCTATTCAAAACGTGACGATCCAATATAACATATCACAGCAACACATAATATCTCATATCATCAACGTAAGCAAGTATGCGTATCCCGATTGTCGTTGATGTATAGAAACGAAGCCGGCGATACACCACATACTACGCTTACGGTCACAGAAAAGAAAGTGTAAAACTACAACAGTTGGAATCCGCAACCTCCTTAGACATCTCATGCCTAACCAAATGAATTCCTTAGACATCGCATGCCTAACAATTATAAACCCCGCATTTTAGTCTCGTTATCGAAAACTCTTTTCAATACCAAGTCGGGCAATTCAACAAGATTCCCGACATCCTGATCGAATGCTCGTCGCAAACTTTAGCAGACGGTCGCACCCCCGATGCCGTCGACGAAGTGCACTAAGACGGAACACCGCTGCCGTGAGCACCCGAACGAATGCTTTTGGCGACGGGGTTCTCCTACAGTCACTTGGTCGGGGCTATGGGGCGTGGCTGTCTATTAAGTTTACCCGGCGAGTATCCGCGTATGCTACGTGATTGCGACGGACTTTTGATCACATCAAAATTCCGTGGCAACCGATCAAATGAGACTAAAGTGCTAGATTTATAACATTCAAATTAGTTATCTCATAACTTCTTGTGGATTCCAAATATTGTATCACATTCCAGATAAATAGACAATGTTAAACTTTCCGATCGAATAAACAAACACCCAAGATTTCCCAAATAGCTCAACACTTGAGCGGAGTTCAAAAAGTATCTATCACATGCCACAGTACCAATGATCCAACTGTAGAAGGGTCAAGCCAACGCCTCACATGTGGCAACGCCGTACTGCCCCAAACCCTACGATTCAGAGACGGTTCAGACGGTCACATAATCGAGTTAAGGTTTGTGTTCTTCTAGAGGGTCCACCGCATTACTTGCATGATTTTCCGGAAGTTTCAAACTCGAGAAAAAATCCAACTTATGAAAAAATTTCCGACAGGGGAAAAAGTGAGTTATTGATACCCGTTCGAACTTTTTAACACGTTCTAAAATTATCCGGAAAAAATTAAACGAAGTTAAACTTTCCGATCGAATCAACGAGCTCCAAATAAAACCCAGAAAACTCAACACTTGAATAGAATTAAAAATTCCCAGAACAATTAGGAAATAGATACAGATTTAACTGTGCAAAAAGAAAACAATAAATCCACTGTACGGCCGCGGAACCGCCGCGCAAGCCATGTCATTGCCGCGGTTCTGCGGCTGTTTAATGGTATTAAATGCTCATTTTTCACTGTAATCCCTATAATTCCATGCTGATTTTTTTGAGTATTTTTAATATGAAAAAATCAAAATTTTTGAAAAATTTCCAGAAACTAGGGTTTTACGGGTATTCGGAGTTCGATCGGACTTTAAACTTCGCCTAGACTTCGCCTAAAGCTCTAGCCTGGCTCTGATACCACTAAAGGGTTACTAGGCACTCTCACAAGGGTCTACAAGGAATCAACCATGCCCGATTTAAAATTTAGACGTGCCGAACAACCCTAACCAAGATCTTTAAACTAGAGATTAGGCGAAACAAAGCATGTTAAACACTTTAACACTAAGAGTTTGGGATTACAACCTTTGTAGTTCGGTCCTTCACTTCTAAAGCTCCGTGTTGAGGCCCCTTCACTGCGATCATCGAGTACCCGGACTCTAGAGAGGCTCCACGAAGAGAAAGATGCAAGCTTGCTTCCGATCTTCGATAACAAAGATGATCTACCTTGAAGTTTCTTTAACAAAAGCTCTGACTCACTAATGAAGTGAACACCCTAATCTAAATGGTTTGGATAGATTAGGATGATGAAGTAGGAATTTAGCTCTCTTTTATTTTCTTAATCTCACTCATTTTCATCACCACTCAAAAAGCTAGAAAGCTTTTTAAGCAAAGAAGAAGAAGGAAGAAGATGATCTATTTCTTTTGTGATGAATAATAAAAGTAGTGTGTGGTTAGAAATACAACCATGGTTCAAGTGAGAAGACTTAACCATTGTAGAGAGTTTACTACGGTTAAGGGTTTGGGTTGGGTTAAAGAATATCTTGCAAAATATCTAAACTAAATATCTTTGCAAGAAACAAAACAAAAGGTTCTAGAAACTTCTAGAAAAGTTTAACCCAAATCAAACCCTAACCTCGTTTAATCTCCACTAAACATGTTGTATTAATAACCCTAACATGTTACAATATTATATATCACATATACAATATTTATTGTAACAAAATAAAATAATACAATTAACATATATCGCATATATATCAATATATTACCGGAGCGAGAAAAAGAATCTTTCAGTGAGCTTATATTAGTTAATGTAATTTAATATATCAAATATATAATTATACATTAAATTATCGAATCAACACTTGATCCGATAATCCGGCTATTTCACAAATAACCGACTAATATAATCTGCATCAGTTCATCGAATCAACACTTGATCCGATGACCCGGCTATATCACATATACCCGGCCGATATCTCATATCGCGAGAATCTAATACGGTATCACATACACGTATTGTTCTCGGTCCCGTACATATCACATATGTGCCCCTACTCCGTTTTGCCTGAGTCAAGAAACCTCTATGTAGGACTCTAAAGAATCATCAATACGCCGGAAGTAGGTAATGATCATATCAAACACCCACAAGCTGCAAGCGATCAGCTATACGTAACAGCCACCCAGGTATTGAGCGATCAGAAGATTAACAAGCAAGCCTGTACTTTCTCCCGTGAATCCAATCAGTAACACTCCCGTACAGTCCGGTCCCTCCGTCTGATATGTCGCATATCTCGCCTAGGGGTGGTAAACGTCAGACCCCAATAGCTTGATAAGTCGTGTCGATATGAGGTCCATAACAGTTCGAGAAACTACTGATAACACTTACCAGTAAATCTCAGCAACCCTGGCCAGGGATTTCTAGTTATAGCCAATCGAACACAGCGCAACATCAACTCCCTGTACCGGGAGAGACGAATCCCCTCCTATCGCTCATTGCCTCCATATGATTCGGGACTGTACCCAAAAGCCACCTTTTTGCACGCCCTCTTGGACATGGTATGATGGAAATCAAAGTACAGTAGGAATCACACAAGACTCTATGACGATCTCGGGTCTACAGACTAACCTGTACCAGTGTCACCAGAGAACTGCCATCTGACGTGAGGTATAATACCATCTGGGAGTTCTCGGCGAGTCCGTCCTGTGTACCCAGTCTCTACTGAGCACCCGTACACCATCCTTGATGTCGAACACTAATGGATATAGGATCATCCATCGCCCATCATATGGGTCAAGATGCATATACGCTAGTCTACTCTGGTGTATCGATGCCATGTCTCGATACACCCTCGACTAGGAACAGTTATAGGATGTACTCGTCGACTACCGTGGCCCCACTAGTATGATCTCATCATAGTCCCAGAAGTTGAGTACATATCCTAAGGGCTTTATCAACATGTAACATAGAGACAATCAGAGTACATGTTAAGAGAAAGAGCAACCAGATAGCATACTATCATATCGAGCAAGAAAGTCCTCCCTATATATGTCCAAGCATCCACTACAATATACATCGTATGTACAGTAATAGCCTCTAGGGCATACATTTAACTAACAGACTCGAACCAAGATTAAACCTAGCACTCTGATACCAACTTTGTCATGACCCGAAATTTAGTTCGTGACCGGCACTTAAATCACGCAACGTCTAAAGGCGCAACGTAATTTAAGTAAGCCGAAACCCAGAAATCTAAAACTTTTTAAAGAAAATAAAAGAGGTGAAGTTTTGAAATAAAGGTATGATGAAATCAAACGTTTTCTTAAATGCATAGTTAAAAGAACATGAAAAACTGAAGTGGAATTTACTAGTTGAAAAACATGTTTCGTCTTTTAAAAATTTGGGCAGCACCTCCCTTGTATATTTTGATCCAAAACCACATATACATGATAATATAAAAGGCATCCCCAAGCAGGAGCTAGCTCTTCGCCAATCGGCGGAATCACAACCACACAAGAAAGAAATATATGTATACGACGCTCAACGGAGAAGATCAACACAAAAGATAATGTAAAGCAAGACATCAAACCCACCAAGCGAACATATAACCCATCGCTCTAAGTCTCACTACCACAAGTCTTACTAAGTCTTACTACTTATACAAATACTAGTTTTTGATTGATGGGGTTGACTAGATACGATAGGAACAATAATACAAGGGTGGCACGATCCAATATTTACCACCTACCAAAAAAAATCACCCGAAAGCAAGTTGTGTGCCAGCGATGCCGCTACTGATCCATGCGTTCAACCTGGAAGAACTGTGGCACAACGGGGGTGAGTTGCCAACTCGTGAGTGGAAAACATCAGCAGATAGGAATCGAATAAAACAACGATTTCCTAGGTCAACTATATCATAAAGGTAATACTATGATATCTAGGGTGACCGTGTCTGCATATATACCAACAATATAATCAATGCCTGTATGCATGTGGATATCATCTAATAATCAATGCCTGTATGCATGTGGATATCATCTACGTGTCCATCAATGACACAACAACATCATGGAACCTGAGTGTCCAACACCGACACTCGAAACCTCATGAAACTCATGTCCAGCATCGACACGTAAATCCTCATATCTCAGGCGCCGCATCCTCAGATCGGCCCTCAGGCGCCGCATACTCTGGTCGGCCCTCATATCCATCTCACTACTCCGGTCGGTATCCTCCGGATAACCGCTGAGTCCAAATACTATCACCAGTAGGTAGTGCTCCCCTGTCAGGCTCACCGCCTTTCTATGTGAGTCTTCTTGCCCCGGGGTACCTCACCGGGTCAACCATGTACCCGCAGACGGTGCCTACCGCTCCTCGAATCGGGTTTCACATGCCAATCTCAGCACCGAGAAAACACATGGTGGACGTCTCGAAATATCATATCAAGAGAAACCGGGTTTTTAAAACAATACATACTTTCTTTTGAAAAATAACCACGGTTCTCAAATCCAGAATCTCATGAAAACAGAATCTCAATGCATATAATCGTAAAGCATGATGTATGCAAACATATAACAGAAATGTGAGCATATCCGTATATCATGCAACATAGTATAAGGATGTGAACATAGCAAGTATATCATGCAACATAGCATAATAATGTAAGCATAGCAATATATCATAGCAAGATGTAGCAATTCTACTGTGCAAGTGACATAGCAATTATCGATGATGAAAGTGTGTGAGCTGGCAATCTGTGTAAGTGTAACTACGCATCATCGATAATGGTGTAGGTGTACTAGCACAGCTATATTTAATGCAATAAGAATAATATGAACGTAGCATAAAGTACATCGTAAGCGAAATGCTATCAGGTATACGTATCTACAACATATCTGAGTCGGTGAATCTATCAATCGGCATCCAGCCTCACAACATCACGTACGGTATAATCCATCGTATGGCATCCTCTAGTCAAGGGTATGGATCAATCATCAAGTAAAACTCATCACGTACGGTATCCATCGTACGGCGGCATTAAACCATTAGGGATTCTATCAACCTATATGACAATGAGGGTACGGACCTAACGTCTCGTAGGCATATCACTCATGATTCACAACATTATATATATATATATACCTATATCCCAGGTCACATCCATATCAATCTCATATCGTAGGACCGATAAAGGTATCATATCGACTCGCATCCATATGATAACATATCACACCAAGTCGTCATATCACATCGTATACTCTTTTCATCACATTAACATTTCACATCAAGTCATCTTACATATACATTCTATCTTATAAATCTTAAGTCATGCTACTCTAAATCTCATACATATTCTCGTGCACTACCTATATTTATATATCGTGATTCACATTTACGTTTCACATCCTTATATATCCTCGAGACATCCTTATCAATCATATCATTTCATACTAAACCTTTAATCACATCCGTAGGTTCCTAGTATAGGTTTCTCCGACCATATTCATAAGTTTCTAATATGGTTTCCTTAACCCTATTCTATATATAAATCGGTTTCCATTATAATTTGCGGGGGTGCTATACGCCATCCACCCGACTTCCCCCATGGAAATCCGGATATTCCCTATTTCCTGCTCAGACTTATAACAATTATAAGAAAGAACGGAACCAATGTTTCCCAGCACAGTATAATAAGCAGGTTCAGTCAATGCATCCATATTATTATCTTGATTAAGGCGTGATATGGTCTCTACCAGGAGAGAGAAAAAAGAAAACACTCTGCGTATGCTCTTGCAAGATCAGATTGGTTATGATTTTATCTAATCAGGATGGCTCCCACTATTTTTTATCAAGTTTTCCTTCAAACCCTAAAAGGTAAGACTAGCCGGGATTAATTACACCCTACAAGTTCGCCAATCTTTCGGCCAGGCCAGTGTCGGTACTTTGAGGGAGGTTCCCTGTGCTTTCGCACAGATCTAATTAAAATAAACCTCATTTTCTAGGGGCGTAACCCCGTTAACACCTTTCTAGACACCTACTTGATCGGTTAATTGTAATATGTAAAACTCTCCCATGAGTAACTCTTACTCGCAGTGGGTATCGGGATCAAACTATCTCATAGAAGGTATGCAATCTCATTGCAAATTTCAACACTTGAAATTCTCGATAATACTTCTGCCCCTAGCCTCATATAACCTTGACGCGGGCCAAACAACCCATAGTCCGCTAGTCAAGTTCAACCAGTACATTTCCTGATTGAATTAAACACACCCGCACGACCCTTAACAAGGTCAACAAAGTCGTACGACTACCCTAATCCAATCGCATCATATGCTTATGCAGATAAGCACTAATCAGCTACCGCACACTATACCTTAACATGGTCAACAAACGTAGCACGAATACTGAGTAGTACTTATCTGAAATGATGGAGGGCTGCGACAGGTTTTTAAGAAAACCTTTTACGTAATGAACTTGATATCGTTGTAGAATCGAGTGAATTTTAAAAGGAGTGTTTTTGAGAATTTTACTAGTTTTGCTAAAGAGATCACTCCCGGTAATGGGATCTCAGCTCATTCCTCATCGAATGAGGTGCAGGATATTTCATAAATACCACTATGCAAAGCAAAAAACTATAGAAGCAATCAAAAGACAAACCGAGTGGGTTGTAGTATCTGCCAGTTTCGCTAAAGAGGTCACTCCCAGTGAAGGGATCTAGGCTCTTTCCTTATCGAATAAGGTGCTGGATATCCTACAAGGAATACCGCTATGCAAAGCAAGAACTAGAGCTACCAGTTTTTAAAACAAGTTTCGACAACATTTTTAGGTTTCTTTTATTTCATTAATCTCATTAATGAGGTCCCATCAAGTATGCTTCCTAAGCATCACAGAAGAAACAAAAGCAGCAATATTTATTATATATCATATATATAAAATATAAGCATTCGTCTCAACATATCAAGTAATCACATCACAGAATATCAGTAGCAGAAGAATACATATGAAATATTGGATATACTAGGAATTCCGTGTTTTATTTAAGACAATAAAAAAACGCGGATTCCACGGTCGTGATGAATAGCCAAACCCACATCCCTAGACCCCTACGAGAGCGGCAAGCAACCCTACCAATTCTAGAGTTAGGAGACCTGTCTCGACTCGTCGAGATGGTCTCCCACTAGACTCTAGAACCCGGTTACTTGTGCTCTCCTCCTTGGGTCTATCCTAATGCGGAAAAGTAAATAATATACATCAATGGTGACATCATTCTCAACCCGGAAGTACCCCAATAAAAGAATATTATATACAAGCTTTTACATGAATGAAAATGAAAAACTCTCACCTCACATACAAAAAACCCGGCTATTCAAAATACGACAATCCAATATAACATATCACTGCAACACATAACATCACATGTCATCAACGTAAGTAAATATGCATATCCCAATAGTCGTTGACGTATAGCAATGAAACCGGCGATACACCACATATTACACTTACAGTCGCAGAAAAGAAAGTAAAAAACTTCAACAATTGGAATCCGCAAGCACCTTAGACATCATAAACCCAATGTATCTCATACTTTGGATTTCATGCCTAACCAAATGAATTCCTTAGACATCACATACCTAACAATTATAAACCCTGTATTTTAGTCTCGATATTGAAAACACTTTCTAATAGCCTGTTAGGTAATTCAACAAGATTCCCAATAATCTAATCGAATGCTCGTCGGAAACTTTAGTAGACAGCCGCACCCCCGATGTCGTCGACAAAGTGCACTAAGGCGGAACACCGCGGCCGCGAGCACCCGAACGGATGCTTTTGGCGACGGGATTCTCCTACAGTCACTTGGTCGGGTCTATGGGGCGTGGCTATCTAGTAAGGTTACCCGGCGAGTATCCGCGTACGTTACGTAATTGCGACGGACTTTTGATCCACATCAAAATTCCGTGGCAACCGATCAAATGAGACTAAACTGCTAGATTTATAAAATTCAAACTAGTTATCACATAACTAATTATGTGGATTCCAAATATTGTATCAAAATCCCAGATAGCTAAACGATGTTAAACTTTTCGATCGTATAAACAAATACCCAAAATTTCCCAAAGAGCTCAACACTTGAGAGGGGTTCAAAAAGTACCTAGAACATACCACAGCTCCTATGAACCATCCGTTGAAGGGCCGACCCATGCCTCACTGATGTCGCCGCGGAACTGCCACAAACCCTAGGGTATGACCGCGGTTCTGCGATCCAAAAGGTCGAGTTTGGGTATCGTTCTTCTAGAGGGTCCACAGAATCGCTTGCATGATTTTCTGAAGATTTTAAACTTGGAAAAAATCCAACTCTTGGAAATTTTCCACCGAGGGAAAATATGGGTTACTGATATCCGTTCAAACTTTTTAACGCCATCTAAATAACTCAAATAGATGTTAGAATTACGATTATGAAACACTCTGAATTGCCTTTTGCAGAAAGTTAACATCACAAGCAAATTTAGCAAAAACAAGCAACACCTGAAACACCAAAACTCAGAGACTGGAACACCCTAAAAATTTGAAGCCTAAACTCCCTAACAAAACCGAGGAGCTCGGATTTTGTGCCTATGTGGCCGGCCATATTCACACCAATTTGCTTCAAATTTCTATGGTGTTCATGTTATATCTCATACAACATTCTACAGTTGCTAAAAAAATTTTTAAAGGTCATTTAAAATTCGACAGAAACTAGGATTGTGTATCGGGTGTTTCGGAGTTGTTTCGGTTTCGTAATCCTACAAACATCGTCTAATTCTCTAGCTTCGCTCTGATACCACTGTTGGGTTCTCTAGGGCGGCAGCAAGGTTTCGGGAGGTATCGTCCATGCCATTTTCAAATTTTTGCCGTACTAAAGAACCCTAACCCTAGAATCTTAATTAGAGATTTAGACGAACTAGCAATGTAAACAACTTTACATCTAATTGAATAAGGAATACAACCTTTATAGACCGGTCCTTCACTTCTAAAGCTCCGTGTAGTAGCCATTCGCTCCAAGTAGTGAACACCCGAACTCTAGTAAGGGTTCACATGAAGAAATGAACAAGCTTGCTCGATATCTTCGAGGTCGAAGATGATCTACGTCGAGGAGACTCAAGCTCATGCTAGCTCTTCGCTAATGGTAGATTAGTGAAGCAAACACCCTAAACTAAATGGCTAATATAGTAGAGGATGATGAAGTAGGAAATAAGCTCAGTTTAGATTAATTTTTATCACAATATTTCATCACCTTTTCAAAAGCTAAAAAGCTTTTCCATGAGGAAGAAGAAGATGAAGTGGAGATGAAAATGAAACACATGAGATGAGAATAGCAACCATGGGTGAGTTAGTGTCATACACTAACTCATATAAAGAATAAACCATGGCTAATCAATAATGGTTAGGTTAATAAATATTTACAGGTAAAAAAAAATTAGTGGACTTGGTCAATGGTTCAATAAGCTTCTACAAGCTTCAACCATGTGACTAATTTCCATCTAATTTGGTTTACTTTAAATAAATAAAAACATTACATTATATTAAGCATGGTGTGAGTCTCATACACCCATGTTGCATGTAGCAACAAGCATGACACAAAATAATGTACATCAATATATATCACATATATACTAAGTGTACACAAGTGAGAAAAAGAAATGTTTAAGTGAGCAAATATTAGTTAATGTAAATTAATATATCACATATATACTTATAAATTAAATTATTAAATCAACACTTGATTTAATAATCCGGCTATATCACATACAACCGACTAATATCATATGTAATATCTTATCGAATCAACACTTAATCCGATAACTCGGCTATATCATATATAACCGACCGATATCACATATCGCGAGAATAGAATGCGGTATCACATACGCGCATTAATCTCGGTCCCGCACATATCACATATGTGCTCCTACTTCATTTCGCATGAACCAGGAAACCTCTGTGTAGGACTCTAAAGACTTGTCAATATGCCGGCAGTAGGTGATGATCATATTAAACACCCACAAGCCGCAAGCGGTCTGATAAACGTAACGGCCACCCGGGTATTGAGCGATCAGAAGATCAATAAGCAAGCCTGCTCATACTCCTGCGAGTCTAATCAGTAACACTACCGTACAGTCCGGTCTCTTCGTCAGATATGTCGCATATCGCAGCCTGGGTGTGGTATAACGTCAGACCCCAATAGCCTGATAAGTCATGCCGATGCAAGGTCCATAACGGTTCGAGAAACTACTGATAACACTTACCAGTAGATCTCAGCAACCCTGGCCAGGGATTTCTTGTTATGGCCAATCGAGCATAGCGCAACATCAACTCCCAATACCGGGAGAGACGAATCCCCTCCTATCGCTCATTGCCTCCATGTAACTCGGGACTGTACCCAAAAACCACCTTTTTGCATGATCTCTTGAACGTGGTATGGTGGAAATCAAAGCACAGTGGGAATCACACAAGACTCTATAACGATCTTGGTTCGACAGACTAACATGTACCAGTGTCACCAGAGAACTGCTATCTGACGATAGATATAATACCATCTAGGAGTTCTCGGCGAGTCCGTTCAGTGTACCCAGTCTCCACTGAGCACCCGTATACCTTCTCTGATGTCAAACACCAATGGATGTGGGATCATCCATCGCCCATCATATGGGTCAAGAAGCGCATACACTAGTCTATTCTGGAGTATCGATGCCCTGTCTCGATACTCCCACGACTAGGAACATTTGAAGGATGTACTTTCCGACTACCTCTGCCCCACTAGTATGATCCGCATCATAATCCCGGTAGTCAAGTATTTATCCTAAGGTCTTTATCAACATTTAATAGAGAGACAATAAGTGTACATGTTAAGATAAAGTGCAACCAGATAGCATACTATCATGTCGAGCAAGAAAGTCCTTCCTATATATGTCCAAGCATCCACTACAATATACATCGTATTGGATATAGTGCCCTCAAAGTCAATTATTGGATCGCAGGTACGTGATTGCAATGATTGAGGAGGACCTATACCGGTAGGGCAGTCTTACTCGAGATGATAGTATGCTATCTGGTTTACCTTTATCAGTCGTGTACAGGTTCAGGTGACTGATCACTGTTACACGTTGATAGAGCCCTTAGGATCTTGCTTGACTACCAACAGTATGATGGCGATCATATACGTGAGAGTTGGGTAGTCTATAAGCACATCCTTAATTGTGGTCCCTAGTCATGGGAGTTGCGAGACAGGGCATCGATACTCCGGAATAGACTAGTGTATACAGCCGAGATCCCGACGAAGGGCGGTGGCCGGTCTCACAAGCCACTGGTGTCAGTTGGATCACCTAAGATGTATACAGGTGCTCATTGGGTTATAAGTACACTGGACAGGACTCGCCGGGAACCTGCTAGTTGGTATTATACCTATTGTCAGATAGCAGTTCCCTGGTGATATGTGTACAGGTTAGTTCATCGACCTGAGGTCATCATTTGTCTCGTGTGAGTTCCCACTGTGCTTTGATTTCTACCCTACCACGGCTCAAAGGAGTCATGCAAACAGGTATTTTTTGGGTACAGTCCCGAGCCACATGGAGGCAAGTGAGCGGATCGGCAGGGGATTCGTCTCTCCCGGTATTGGGGGTGAGATCGCGCTGTGTCTAGGAGAGCCATTACACATAGCCCTCGGCCGAGGCAGGAGATTTACTGGTAGGTACTCCAGTAGTATCTCAGGGTGTTTTTGGGCTACACTCCGACACGACTTATACCGCTATTGGGGGTCTGACGTTACCAGCCCCCTAGGCCGATATGCGATACTCATAGACGAACGGACCGGACTGTATATACATTGTCACTGTTAGGCTCAGTAGGGTTCCTAGATGAGTTCTCTCATCGGCCTCTCTTGAGGTCAGTACATGAGCAGCCGTTACGCACAGCTAGTGCCGCTGACGGCTTATGGTTAAACCTACTGTCAGGGTACTGACGAGTCATTAGATCCCCCACAGATAGTTTCCCAAGTTCGGACGAAACGTTGTAGAGGCCGTATGGTTTTATGGCAGGGTTCGGAAAATGCACGTGCGTTTACGCACGTGTCATATTTCGAGCAGATAATACTGGTGGGCTTTGGTTTAAGCCGGATCCGAGTATTATATTGTGTAGATATAATATCTTTGTCTCAGTTGCATTAGTATTCGGTCGTAATACAAATGCGGGTATGTTTATACTGTTACGGGGTTATCCTGAAATTCGTTTCGGAATCGCTTTTGGAAGTTGCCAGTTTCCAGTTTCCAGTTTCCAGTTTTCTAGCACCCATATTAAACATTCGGTTTAATACGGATTTATCTTTTCGTCATGAGGGTGAGTCATGAGTGTGTGGAAGCTTCTAGATGGTGACTAGGATAATGAGCTGGCTAATGAGTCATTTGTGCATTTAATGATGGATAATGACTAGATTATGATTCATTGTACGCACTGATTATTTGTGCAAGGTGTCTAATGACTCATTAGCTTATTTATTGTTAAGGTTACTCTCTCCCTTTCCTACACTCACCCCCTCTTGTTAAATTGGTCGGCCCCTCTCATTTGAAAAGATGTTGGTTGTTGTTTAAAAAAGATGATAGTTTTTAGTGTATAGAAATTTCATAGCTCCTTTTATTCCATCACCCGATTCAAATGGCAACTTCATTAACCGTTCGTCCATAGCTTTGGATGAAGCGAGATAAAATGTTCTACTCATTCTCTACATCAATCTTGGTCATCTCTTTTAGCAAACTTGATGACCGAGTTGCCTCGGGTCAGAGGCGGGAGCCTGTGTAAAGATCCGTTGACGTGGTGCCACCTGGATGAGGAGATCAGAGATCGACGAGACCGGAGCAGCCGCAACAAAGCGTGGGATGATGGTTAAAGATCGAAGGACTCGGATCGTTCGGTATAACATTTCTACCCACTTTGTAGTTTGTTAGTTTAGCAATAATGGCAGATCCGGGTTATAGTATATGATAGCGCCAGTCAAAAAGTTTTTATTCCGCATTTGGCGTCTGTTAGACGGCCGGGGCGCTACCGTAGACTTACAGTGGTATCAGAGCCTCGCCATTAAGCTTTACTAACTTGTGCTAACGCGTTTAAAATATCGATCAAACGGAATTTCGAAAACTACAATTTTCTGGGTTAAAGTTTCTGTCGATTTTAAAACAGGCCTAAAAATTATTTTGCATACTACAGAAAATCGAGCAAGCTTTTAGAAGAAAACTGGTGAAATTTGGTGGCCCAACTCCACTGTACCGCCGCGGATCCACGGCCCAAACAAGGGTTTGGCCGTGGATCCGCCGCCGTTTTGTGAGATTGGTACTCCAATTTTCTACAGTAAGTTCTACACAGTAAATTGTGGTTTTTGGTATATTTCTTTTGGGCCCAAATTTTGTTACTGTACTGCAGATGTTATTGGGGCCCACTTCGGAAAGTTTTGTCGATCGAAATTTTAAACTTGTTAGTATGCAGTATTTACATTATATCTCCAACCGTGAATGTCATTCGATCGGTAAACCGTGTCTGATTGCTATAGTTCTTTTAGACGGGTTTGCGAACGTGACATTCGCGTTGATGTTCTGTGTTGTGCTGTGATGTTGCGGATTTGTCGTGGTGGATAGCAGTGTGCAATGGTAGTGCTGTTTGAATTTATTTGTACATTTGATATTGCGGGGTGAGCGTCCAACATGTGGACTGCCGTCACTGCCTGTTTGTATAATATTCTTTTGGGGCACGACCGGGCTGAGGTCGATATACCCGTTGTACATTTTTTTCATTTCTGTACTAGGTTTTACCCCGAGACGGAGTGCACGGATAGCCGGGTTCTGGAGGGCAACGGGTCCGCATCTCATGGCTTTGAGAGGCAGAGGGGCCTCACTCTAGAATTGGCAGACTATTCGACGCACTCGTAGGGGGTACAGGTTGACCCAAGGAGGGGTACCCAAGTTACCGGATTCCGTGAAGTGCAGGGTGGTCCATTCACTATGCTAAAGGGGGCTGCCTCGCTTCAGGTTTTGGCGGGTAACTTGTCGCACCCGTAGGGGTCTAGGTTTCATTGCACAGGCTATCCACACGACCAGGGGAACGTCGGGTTTCGGCGGCGGCTCTGTGAAACCCGGGGATCCCAGATTATCTGTATTGTTCAGGGTTGAGCCCTGGGATTTGACGGCTTATTACTTTTCTGTAATGTTGCATATTATCATGCCTGGAGCGATTATTGTATATTAATATATATACTAGTAGATGTTGTATATGTTTTACACCCGCGCTAGTCCAGTCTCCGCTCTGTCGTTAGTTAAGTAACCTAACGGGTGATGACGGGACCCAGTGACGAATGCGGATGGCATATACGTACATTTTATTTTCGTTCTTTTCTGGTGTGATTAAATGATGGGACTGCGTTGATTCTGATCAATGCAAAGGAAAACAAACCTATTTAGCAGTTGTTGGAACAGTTTTAAAAAGTGTTATTACAAAGACGTTTCCTTTTGTTTTGCATAGTGGTATTCGGTTGGAATATCCTGCACCTCATTCGACGAGGCAAGGGCCGAGATCCCTTCACCGGGAATGACCCCTTGGGCAGAAGTTTGCGTCAGGGTAATAACTTCACTATAGTCGATTACAAGTTGCTTTGCATCGTGGTATTCAGTTGGAATATCCTGCATCTCATTCCACGAGGAAAGAGCCGAGATCCCTTCACTGGGAGTGACCTCTTTAGCAAAGGTTTTCGCCACTATATTTTTATAAAAAGTTATCAGGTTCCTTCAGCGATATCAAGTTCGTTACGTTAAAGGTTTTTCACCAAAAACCAGCCGTAGCCCTCCGTCATTTCTTTTGGGTATTCAGTAGTATTCAAGCTATGTATTTTGACCTAACGCCGAGGCATAGTGCTTGGTAGCTGCTGGGTATTCATTTGTTGCATAGATAGATGAGTTGGTTTGGGACAGTCGTTCTGCCATTTTGACCTAACGCCAAGGGCATGTACGGGTGGGTTCAAATTGACAAGATAATGACGGGTAGAACTTGGCATGTGACTTATGACATTTTGACCTAACGCCAAGGTCATAAGAGCATGGGGCAAAAATCATATCGGGAGTTTCTAAAGAAACTGAAACTTGCCAGGCATGCGCATACCTTCTGGAGTGTGATAACGTGAGTGGATTCCGTCACGTTATCATGCGATGAGAGTTGGATCCCGATTCCCACTGATGAGTTGGTTTACTCTTCGGGTGATCCCGATTGTTTCTTCTTCCAGGTTTGGAGGAGAATTTGACAGTACAGTGGGAGGTTTCCTGATTAGATAAAGTGATAACCATTCTGATCTAGGTTAGAGTGCACGCAGAGTGTTTCTTTTCTCTCTCTCTTTGGCAGCGACCATTGACCGACCCTAGACTATAACTTAGTGACCAAGTTGACCGAACCTTCTTAAAATACTGGCTTTTGGATCGTCCGAGTTGCATAAGTCTTACCGCTCCTTCTTTTACCCTTTGCATTTCTCAGAACACCCCGTATTACTACGGACATCCACTTCCATTGGATAGATCCATCGTATGGTTATATACGAACTCGAAGGGACTTCTTCGAGGATGGATCCAGGTTCAGGAGAAATAGAATTGGTTTATTCAGTTGTCTTTTATTATCACCTTCTCTCAGGTTGCGAGGGCTCCTTAGTTTAGGAGAGTACACCTATTACGCTTATTGGATAGTCTTATTCCAAACCATAGGCAGATGTCGAAAGGTAGGGAAGGAAGAAAACCACTTAGCCTAAAGGGGTGTACAGAAGGAAATGACTAAAGACAAATAAAGGGATTTGGAGAGATGGCAAAGAAATATACGGTTATAGTCATGAATTGGATTATGGAAGAGGCATTACTAGAAATACCAGGATACCCCTACGAAACATTTTCATGTTTCAGTGCATTGTTAAAGGAAAACTGTTTTCCCGATTAGATACTTACTCCAGGGTATGTATTTACCAGGTTTCATTCTCATATCTGTATGGTTTTACAGATGATGCGTGGGAATAAGTTATTGGGAATTAGGTGATCATCCTCATTATATCGGAATTCGTTGTAATTGGTGATATTTGAGGAAATCGCCTGGGTACAGTTTTCAACCTACGATGCACAGGTTTTGAGTTATTCAACTCAGCGGAGTTATACAGAGTATTGTATGTTGTCCAGTGTCCATCAGGACAAAGGGGTTGGTCCTCGTACTATGTTCTATTTACTTTTGACTTCTCTAGTTTTTAGACAAGTGTTTCGTAGAAATACAAGGTCTAAGTTTTGAGAAGTTGTGGGTATAAGAATAGAGTAGAGAACTAGGTGTCGCAAGTATCGGGATTCTTCAAAGAGATCAAAGATGTAGATTCTTGTGATTGGTATTCAGTTGATAGTAATGGTTTTGAGAAACTTGTTTCTCTTTCAGGTTACTCATAATTGGATGTATTCCTAAGTTGAGTAATGCTGATTAGTCTCTCTACATTAAGTTGATATGCACAGGAGACAGCTGCATGATTAGAATCTGGTTCCAATTAAATCAGTGCCAAAGTTTCTATATTGGATATAGAATGGTTCATATCTTAACGATATTAAGGTATGGGGAGTTATCCGGCTTATGCTTAAAACCAGACTCTAGATAACTCAGGGCACGTTTCTGTAATGGCTGTTTGTGGGTTGGCCCAGGCTATGACGAGGGTTGACTTTCTACCATTTGGAAGATCAATAGTGATATTGTTCTTGACTCGCCACAGTTTTAGTAAAATGGATTTTTTCAGAAAAAAGTAGTAGGAGTATGGTAGAACTGGAAGTGATTCCAGAACCGCAAACGATTACGGAAAATTTAATAGGACCTAAAAATTCAATCAGATTTGACATTCTAATAGCCACTCCGCAGATGTGGTGGGTAACCTCAGACACCCGAAAGGTACTCCGGTAGCCTCAAGGAGGGTGACAGGGAGGTTCTTATCTACCCACACTTGACACTACTGTTGTTCCAGGCTATGAGACCCGGCAGGAGGTTAAGTATAGCGTCGTTCTAAACTAGCTTTAGAAGTACACGTATATATTATTCTGCCAGAGGGTTGTCGCAGTCAGTGGGAGCAGCGGAAGCATGGTGGGCAAGTAGCTTATGTCTATTTATAGACTTAAGCAGTTATAGCGGAGATAGATCATCTAATTTTGATGATACAGTCATAGGTTTGACTTCATCAGAATAGGGGATGGATCTGTTAAGAAGGTAGTAGGGTGTGATAGCCTGGTATTTGGATAACATACACAGAGTAGGAAGTAAAATTCCTATACTACGATCGGTTGTACTTTGGTCGTCACACAGTTGTTTCTCCATAAGGGATATGGATATAATATTATACATTCTGGTTACTAGATCTATGGTTTTAGATCTAGATTTGGGTAGTTTCCCAATGTGGGTACTTTGACAGTATTCTAATAGTTTTTAGAATAGATGACTCCTGGCATGGTGGTGTACCTGCAGATGATGGAGCCACCCTCTCTAAAGGTGTCTTACAGACCAAAGGGGAGAGGGATGTGCATGATCGGCATATCACTTGCTGAGGCAATTGAGTCAATCATGAGATGTCAAGTACCACACCAGATGTTGTTTTTGCACTAGATGCGATAAGTTTATATTAATCAAATCCTGGAGAAACATAAGGAAGCAGTTTTAGAACATAAGTGAATGTTATGCGGATTTGATGACGGCAGCCTCCTTCGGGAGACGGTTATCATTCCAGGCTTCAAAGGTAACATGGATGACAGAGTGATTGTCAGAGTTATAGTTTTCCCTCTGACGAGGGATAGTATTATGGGCAGGTGGTCCAAGAGGATACTGTGGGAGGCATGGTGCAGGATACTGATTAGGTTCAATTGTTGATACTGTCTAAGAAGTTTGGATTTGGAGTTCATTTATGAACTAGGTCCCATCAGATATCCAAACATATTCTAAGATAGGTATTACTCAATTCGGGAGATGGCTTTCTCCGCGAACTTGAGATTAAGAGAGACACAGAAAGAAATATCAGGGCGGATCCACTCAGTGAGGCTATTTCTCGAACACAATAGTTTTACGAATGAGCTTTGTGAAACTGATTAGTAGAGGAGTTGGGTGTTCGGTATCACAGAGGCTGTGAGTATGCGACATCGCAATAATTAGCCTTAAGTGCAAGTGGGAGATTGTTGGATATAGTGCCCTCAAAGTCAATTATTGGATCGTAGGTACGTGATTGCAATGATTGAGGAGGACCTATACCGGTAGGACAGTCTTACTCGAGATGATAGTATGCTATCTGGTTTACCTTTATCAGTCGTGTACAGGTTCAGGTGACTGATCACTGTTACACGTTGATAGAGCCCTTAGGATCTTGCTTGACTACCAACAGTATGATGGCGATCATATACGTGAGAGTTGGGTAGTCTATAAGCACATCCTTAATTGTGGTCCTTAGTCGTGGGAGTTTCGAGACAGGGCATCGATACTCCGGAGTAGACTAGTGTATACAGTCGAGACCCCGACGAGGGGCGATGGCCGGTCTCACAAGCCACTGGTGTCAGTTGGATCACCTAAGATGTATACAGGTGCTCATTGGGTTATGAGTATACCGGACAGGACCCGCCGGAAACCTGCTAGTTGGTATTATACCTATCGTCAGATAGCAGTTCCCTGGTGATATGTATACAGGTTAGTTCATCGACCTGAGGTCGTCATTTGTCTCATGTGAGTTCCCACTGTGCTTTGATTTCTACCCTACCACGGCTCAAAGGAGTCGTGCAAACAGGTATTTTTTGGGTACAGTCCCGAGCCACATGAAGGCAAGTGAGCGGATCGGCAGGGGATTCGTCTCTCCCGGTATTTGCGGTGAGATCGCGCTGTGTCTAGGAGAGCCATTACACATAGCCCTCGGCCGAGACAGGAGATTTACTGGTAGGTACTCCAGTAGTATCTCAGGGTGTTTTTGGGCTACACTCCGACACGACTTATACCGCTATTGGGGGTCTGACGTTACCAGCCCCCTAGGCCGATATGCGATACTCATAGATGAACGGACCGGACTGTATATACATTGTCACTGTTAGGCTCAGTAGGGTTCCTGGATGAGTTCGCTCATCAGCCTCCCTTGAGGTCAGTACATGGGCAGCCGTTACGCACAGCTAGTGCCGCTGACGGCTTGTGGTTAAATCCACTGCCAGGGTACTGACGAGTCATTAGAGTCCCCCACAGATAGTTTCCCAAGTTAGGGTGAAACGTTGTAGAGGCCGTATGGTTTTATGGCAGGGTTCAGAAAATGCACGTGCGTTTACGCACGTGTCATATTTCGAGCAGATAATACTGGTGGGCTTTGGTTTAAGCCGGATCCGAGTATTATACTGTGTAAATATAATATCTTTGTCTCAGTTGCATTTGTATTTGGTCGTAATACAAATGCGGGTATGTTTATACTGTAACGGGGTTATCCTGAAATTCGTTTCGGGATCGCTTTTGGAAGTTGCCAGTTTCCAGTTTCCAGTTTCCAGTTTTCTATCACCCATGTTAAACATTCGGTTTAATACGGATTTATCTTTTCGTCATGAGGGTGAGTCATGAGTGTGTGGAAGCTTCTAGATGGTGACTTGGATGATGAGGTGGCTAGTGAGTTATTTGTGCATTTAATGATGGATGATGACTAGATTATGATTCATTGTATGCATTGATTATTTGTGCAAGGTGTCTAATGACTCATTAGCTCATTTATTGTTGAGGTTACTCTCTCCCTTTCCTACACTCACCCCCCTTCTTGTTAAAGTGGCCGGCCTATCTCATTTGAAAAGATGTTGGTTGTTGTTTAAAAAAGATGATAGTTTTTAGTGTATGGAAATTTCATAGCTCCTTTTATTCCATCACCCGATTCAAATGGCAACTTCATTAACCGTTTCGTCCATAGCTTTGGACGAAGAGAGACAAAATGTTCTACTCATTCTCTACATCAATCTTGGTCATCTCTTTTACCAAACTTGATGACCGAGTTGCCTCGGGTCAGAGGCGGGAGCCCGTTTAAAGATCCGTTGACGTGGTGCCACCTGGACGAGGAGATCGGAGATCGACGAGACCGTAGCAGCCGCAACAAAGCGTGGGATGATGGTTAAAGACCGAAGGACTCGGATCGTTCGGTATAACATTTCTACCCACTTTGTAGTTTGTTAGTTTAGCAATAATGGCAGATCCGGGTTATAGTATAAGATAGCGCCAGTCAAAAAGTTTTTATTCCGCATTTGGCGTCTGTTAGACGGCCGGGGTGCTACCGTAGACTTACACATCGCATGTACAGTAATGGCCTCTAGGGCATACATATAACTAACAGTGTAATCCGCTGAAAACCCTCAAGAGACAACACTCCTCCTACTAGGGACACCTAGAGGTTTAACGGCTTGTTGCACATGCTCAGTGCAATCGTGTTCTCTGTGAATGTGAGGCTGGGATTTTTTTTTGCTCGGGACGAGCAAAATATAAGTTTGGGGATATTTATTCATCTCAGAAAACTGCATTTTAATACTGCTCATTCATTATCTATTTTGTTATATATCGGTGCTATTAATCAGTGTTTGCTCAGTAATTACAGATTACAGGTGTTCGTGATTAAGCACTGGAAACATACTCAGTGCCATAGATATAGCGTTTGGGAGCCGACACTGCAAACAGAACAGAAAATCGACCGATATTCAAAGAGATTTTTAAAATAAATGTGTGCACACAATTTTGGTCCAACACATACAAGTGTGCACATGACTCTTTGATGTCTTGGACCATGGTGGGGCTGCCTTGGCACACACAAATGATGAATTGTGCAAGTGGTGGGCACATATGGTGTGATGGGCAATAAATGCTAAAAGTTTTGATGTGATGCATTGCTTCATGTTTCCTTCCATATCTCTGAATGCAAACCAGGATTAAACTGATAAATCAAGCAGCATAAGAGTGATGTTGGAGCAGTCATAAGACCACCACATGAATACGAGCCTCAGTGCTCGGTTTTGGACCGACCACAAACCCAATAGAACTGAGCTCGCCGGCCCCCCTTGCCCAGTTTGTCCCCATCTTTTCCCTGTCCCTTCCTTACAGTCGCATCACCTCATTCTTATTACTTGTTTAATCTTTTTTGGTGCCTATAAAAGCCAGATCAGTGAGCAAAGGAAGGGTCCTCTCTCATATACTCTATCATCTCACATATATAGTTTTGTTTTAATTTGTATTTGGTTTAGGCTTAAGAGTGAGTGGGCTATTACTTGGTTTCTTCTTCTTCCCTCTTGAAGCTTTCTCTTGAGAGCTTCATTATGGAGGTTGAACAAGTTACCAATATCTTATATCTCTTCTTCAAGTGTTAATAATATTGTTGTTTCTTTTATTTCTAGTTCTTGTTCTTATTTCCTCTTTTCATTATTATGCTTAACTAATCTTCTTTGGTTGTGGTAATGGTAAGGAAGTGAGATGAAAGGTTTTGGCTCCTCCTCCTCTTGATTAATGTTTAATGTGCTTTAAAGTGATTATAAACTTAGTATTGTAACTTGGATGGGTTGATATGGTATGTTGATTCCATGGTTACTTTGTAACCTCATCACATACCATATTCTCCCCATAAACCCCATCTTGCAAGCCTAAGGTTAGAATTAATTTGGTGTTAAGTTTGCTAAGTTTGGATGTGGTATTTTGTGATTAAGTGACTTGACAATTCTCTTGGTTTCATATACCATATACCATCACAAACCCTTAGCAAAGTTAACACTAAAACTATTTGCTCTCACTCGCTACTTTGTGTTTTTGATGTTGTCGTATACTTGCTAACCCTTGTGTTTAGTGTTGATACCTCAAGTTTGGACATACAAATGGTAAGTGAACAAAACGGAATCGATTCGTGTTTTACGGTGAATATCGGAGTTTGATGATTTGTGCTTCGCAACCGCTTTGACAAATCATGCTTCATGTCGGGATCGACGTAAGGACGGACAATTCATGATCAAGGGAGCGTCGAAAGAATCGTCGCGATTCGACCTTCCGAGCCAAAACCATAACCACTTCTTTCTTTGTTTTCTTTGTTTTCGTATTATTTATTTTAGTGACAAAACCAAACCATTCGTTATTTGTTGAACCTTAAATCACAAGACCTAATACACAATTCCCTGCGGATCGACCCGTACCTGCCGGCTTACTACAACGCGTCGTGCACTTGCGGTTTATAAATTTTAAAACGAGAACGATCTCGCGTGTGCATTCCATTTCCTTAAAATCATATTCGTTTCCAAAACATATGCGTTTGCGCACGCGGGTGAACTTCCAATAACAGCCTACGAGGAACTTGGAGAGGTTTTCCACGATTGGATGTGCTAGGTTCACTTAGCACCCCGACGGTTTTCGGCACGTATCAAGTATGCTATTTTAAAAAAATTTAGGGTGCCGAGCGAGCCCGACCAAAGATCTAACTAGAGAATTAGGGTTTAAGAAGTAAACAACTTTACTCTAAGTGAACAAAGAATACAACATTTGTAGACCGTTCCTTCACTTCTAAAGCTCCGCGTTGTAGTCCCTTAGCTCTAAGTGGTCTTCTGCCGGACTCTTGTTAGTCTCCACTGGGCGAAAGGAACGAGCTTGCTCAGGGATCTTCGAGGCCGAAAATGGTCTAAGTCGAGGAATCTCTAACTCAAGCAATCTCTTCACTAATTGAGAATTAGTGAATGAAACAACCTAAACTAAATGGCTATTTTGGTATAGATTGGTGAAGTAGGAATTTCGCTCACTTTAGAATTATTTTTCTCTCTTTCTTTTCTTCACCTCAAGAAAACCTAGTAAGCTCAAATGAGATGAAGGAGAAGAAGAAGTGATCAACCATGGGTGAAAAAATATCTCCAAGATATTTGTAGAGACTTAACTATGGCTGAAGATAATGGTTAGGTTAATAAATATCTAGAGTAAAACAAAATTATTGGACTAAGTCAAGAATTCCACATTCTTCTACAAGCATCCAAACCAAGCCATTTTCCCCCTAATTTTGTTTATTCCCTAAATAAATAATCACCATAATTATCTTAAGTATGGTATGAGTCTGATACACCCAAGTCCAATGTATCATCTAACATGACACATATATAAATACATTAATATATATCACATATATATTTAAATGTATTTAGAGAAAACAATTTCATAAGTGAGCTATTATTAGATAATATATGTTAATATATCAAATATATATTTATATATTAAATTATTAAATCAACACTTGATTTAATAATCCGGCTATATCACATACAACCGACTAATATCATATAATAAATTGAATCAACATTTGATTCAATATTCCGGTTATATCACATATAACCTATATCGCGAGATTAGAATACTGTATCACATACACGTATTAATCTCGGTCTCGCACATATCACATATGTGCCCTGCTTCATTTCGCTTGAGCCAGGAAACCTCTGTGTAGGACTCTAAAGGCTCGTCAATACGCCGGCAGTAGGTAATGATCATATCAGTTACCCACAAGCCGTCAGCGGTACTAGCTGGACGTAACGGCTACCCGGGTATTGAGCGATCAGAAGGTCAACAAGTAAGCTTGTTCATACTCCCGTGAATCTAATGAGTAACATTACCGTACAGTCCGGTCTCTTCGTCTCATATGTCGCATATCGAGTCTGGGGTGGTAAACGTCAGACCCCAATAACTTGATAAGTCATGCCGATGTGAGTCTCATAACGGGTCGAGAAACTACTGATAACACTTACTAGTAAATCTCAATATCAGCCATGACCAGAGACTTCCTGTTATGGCCAATCGAGCACAGCGCAACATCAACCCCCAATACCGGGAGAGACGAAACCCCTCATATCGCTCATTGCCTCCATATGACTCGGGACTGTACCCAAAAACCACATGTTTGCACGCTCTCTTGAACGTGGTAGGGTGCAAATCAAAGAACAGTGGGAATCACACAAGACTCTATGACGATCTCGGGTCTACAGACTAACCTGTACTAGTATCATCAGAGAACTGCTATCTGACGTTAGGTATAATACCATCTAGGAGTTCTCAGCGAGTCCTGTTCAGTGTACCCAGTCTCCACTGAGCACCCGTATACAATCTTTGATCTCAAACACCAATGGATGTAGGATCATCCACCGACCATAAAATAGGTCAAGAAACGTATACGCTAGTCTACTCTGGAATATCGATACCCCGTCTCGATACACCCACGACTTGGAACAATTAAAGGATGAACTTGTGGACTACCCTGGCCCCACTAGTATGATCTGTATCATAATCCTGGTAGTCAAGTATACATCCTAAGGGCTTTACCAACATGTGAGAGCAAGACAGTATCACAATACCAGTCTACATGTTAAGATAAAGAGTAACCAGATAGCATACTATCATGTCGAGCAAGAAATTCCTCCCTATATATATCAAAGCATCCATTATAATATACAATCATGTACAATAATGGCCTCTAGGGCATACATACAACTAACAATCTCCCACTTGCACTAAGGCCGGTTGTTATATTATCTCATACACATCATCCCAAAATCTCTCAAATTGTATCTGGGATATGGCCTTCGTGAGTGGATCTGCCGTGTTATTCTTCGTCACAATTCTCCCGACCTCGATTGCCCGGAAATCAACCATCTCCCTGATCAGGTGATACTGCCTAAGAATATGTTTGGATCGCTGATGGGACCGAGGTTCCTAGGCCAAAGCCACAGTTCCATTGTCATCACAATGGTAGGAACCTCACCAAGTTCATCTCATGAACATCTTCATCTAGACAGCCTCTTTGGCAGCATCATTGGCAGCGATGTATTCAGCCTTTATCGTCGAGTATGCTATGGTATCTAACTTGGAACTCTTCTAACATACCGTTCCTCCACTGAGGGTAAAGACAAAACCCGAGACTGTCATACAATCGACATTATCACTCTAGAAGCTCGAATCGGTAGAGGACTCCATCTGGAGTTCACCGTTACCATACACCAAGAACAATTCTTTAGTGCTTCTCAAGTACTTAAGAATGTTCTTCACAGCTGTCCAGTGATTCTCCCCAGGATGTAAGAGGCATCACCCAAATCCTTCATGGAGAACCATTGTGACAAGAAGAGTTTGACCGAGTGTAGCATAGGAATATCATTTCCTATCAAGAGTATGTCATCCACGTACAATACGAGGAAGACAACCTTAATCTCAACAACCCTTTTGGATATACAAGGTTCATCTACGTTTTCGATGAAGTCAAACTCTTTGACTGCCACATCAAAACAGATGTTCCAACTCCATGATGCTTGCTTTAACCTGTAGATTAATTTAAGCATCTTGCACACCTTTCCGCTGCTCCCACTGTCTACGAAGCCCTCTGGCAGTGTCATGTACACGCTCTTTTCTAAATCACCATTTAGAAAAGCGGTCTTGACATCCATCTGCCAGATTTCGCAGTCATGGTATGTAGCGATGGTAAGTAGGATCCGGATGGACTTAAGCATAGCCACTAGAGAAAAGGTTTCATCATAAACCATACCTGCTTATTGACGAAAACCTTTTGTTACAAGTCTAGCTTTGAAAGTCTCAACTTTTCCATCTATACCAAGAATCTTCTGAAGATCCACCCCTTCAAGTGCAACTTCCAAAGTCCATACTTTGTTGGTGTACATGGATTCCATCTTAGATCGCATTGCATCCAGCCATTTCACAAAGTCTCCACTCGTGATGGCCTGCACGAAACAAGTTGGGTCATCATCTTCCATGATGCAATCCTCGCTCCCACTATCAATAAGAAAACAGTGGTATCTCTCAGGTGGATGAGGAACCCTACTAGATCGGCAGACAGGCTGAGGTTGTAGGGTTCCTAGGCACCTTAATGAGGTCTCACAAGGCATCAACCATGCCTATTTCAAAATTTACGGTGCCGAGAAACCCTAAACTACGGATCGTTGGCTAGAATTCTAGGCGAAAAAGCAAACTAGTTAACACTTAACTAAAAGAACGGATATACAACCTTTGTAGATCCGGTCCTCCACCTCCACGGCTCCGTGATGAAGTCCTCTCCGCTGTCCAAATCAAGATCCGGGCTCTTGTGTCGGCTTCATCGGAGTAGAAGCGGGCTAGGTCATCGACGACGTGCCGAAGATGATCTACGTCGAGGCATCGCTAGATCAAGCTCCAACTTCACCAAGTCTAGAAAACTTGTGAAGGAAACACACTCTACTACTTGGCAAGAGGTAGAGGATGAAGAAATAGGAAGTGGGTAGACTTTAGAATTGGATTTCTCACTCATTTCATCAATCCACCATTGATGAAGTCAAGCTTTTCTTCTTTGAAGATGAAGAAGAAGAAGATGAATAAGTTATGATAAGTTATTAAAAAAGAATAATAAAAATGATTCTTATCATAAAATTAACCATGGTCAAGTGTAGAGACTAAACTAGGGTTAGTGGGAATGGTTAGGGTTAAGGATGAGATAAGAATGGTTGACTTGATCAAAGCTTCAAGAAGCTTCAACATAAAAACAAAACAAGCCACCATCCTTAAAACTTTCCAAAATGAATATATAAATAAATAAATAGATAATAAGAGAATAAACAAAACCCTAACCACTCTCACAACCATGGTTTAATCTTCACACAAATCCAAGTTAATATGTATCATCAAACATGACACAATCAAGTGCACAAAAGTATATCACATATACAACTTGTGCAATGCAAGTGAGAAAATCCATTTAAAGTGAACCAATATTAGTTAATGCAAAGTAATATATCAAATATATAATTATATATTAAATCATTAAATCAACACTTGATTTAACGATCCGGTCATATCGCATATAACCGACTAATATCCAATGTATCGATTTATCGAATCAATCCTTGATTCAATAACTAGGTTATATCGCATACAACCATTCGACACATTCATCGCGAGAATAGAATATGGTATCACATACACGTATTATTCTCGGTCCCGCACATATCTCATATGCGCTCCTATTTCGTTTCGCTTGAGCCAGGAAACCTCTGTGTAGGACTCTAAAGACTCGTCAATACGCCGGCAGCGGATGATGATCATATCAAACATCCACAAGCCGCAAGCGGTCTGCTAAACGTAACGGCCACCCGGGTATTGAGCGATCAGAAGATCGACGAGCAAGCCCGCTCACACTCCAGTGAATCCAACCAGTAACACTACCGTACAGTCCGGTCTGATCGTCTGATATGTCGCATATCTTGCCTAGGGGTGGTAAACGTCAGACCCCAATAGCTCGATAAGTCGTGTCGATATGAGGTATATAACATTTCGAGAAACTACTGGTAACACTTACCAGTAAATCTCAGCAACCCTGGCCAGGGATTTCCTGTTATAGCCAATCGAACACAGCGCAACATCAACCCCCTATACCGGGAGAGACGAATCCCTTCCTATCGCTCATTGCCTCCATGTGACTCGGGACTGTACCCAAAAACCACCGTTTTGCACGCCCTCTTGGACGTGGTAAGATGGAAATCAAAGCACAGTGGGAACCACACAAGACTCTATAACGATCTCGGGTCAACAGACTACTCTGTACCAATGTCACCAGAGAACTGCCATCTGACGTGAGGTATAATACCATCTGAGAGTTCTCGGCGAGTCCGTCCAGTGTACCCAGTCTCTACTGAGCACCCGTATATCATCTCTGATGTCAAACACCAATGGATATGGGATCATCCATCGCCCATCTATATGGGTCGAGAAGGTATACGCTAGTCTACTCTGGTATATCGATGCCCCGTCTCGATACACCCACGACTAGGGACTTTGAAGGATGTACTTATGGACTACCATGTCCCCACTAGTATGATCCGCATCATAGTCCAGGTAGTCAAGTACACATCCTAAGGGCTTTACCAACATGTATCAGAAAAACAATCAATGTACACGTTAAGGTATAGAGCAACCAGATAGCATACTATCATGTCGAGCAAGAAAGTCCTCCCTATATATGTCCCAGCATCCACTACAATATACATCCAATGTACAGTAATGGCCTCTAAGGCATACATATAACTAACAATCTCCCACTTGCACTAGGGCCATCTGATAGCAGTGGTTATAGTATCTCATACTCAACCATCCCATAAAAGTCTCTCTCTGGGAACAGGCCTTTGTGAGTGGATCCGCTGTGTTGTCCTCTGAGTCTACTCTCCAAACCTCGATCACCCTGGAGATCAACCATCTCCTTGATCAGGTGACACTGCCTTAGAATATGTCTGGATCACTGATGGGACCGGCGCTCCTTGGCATAAGCCACAACTCCATTGTCACACAATGGGAGGAACATAGTTCATCTCATGAACCAATATACACCCAAACAGCCTCTTTGGTAGCATCATTAGTAGCGATGTATCGTGCCTTTATCGTCTAGTATGTCACGGTATCTAGCTTGGAACTTTTCCAACATACCGTCCCTCTACTGAGGGTAAAGACAATGCCTGCGACTGACATTCAGTCGTCTTTATCACCCTGGAACACTTCCAGTGATTCTCCCCAGGATCAATTGATACTATCTCACTACAACTAGTGAGAATCCTAACATCCAATTAAATCTATCTCATAGATCCAAAACTCAGGATTTAGGAGGTATCATTCTGATCCTACACGGAGAATCTTTGTGATAAACGGAGATTGATCGAGCGTAGCATAAGAAACTCCTTTCTTATCAAGAGTATGACATCCACGTACTGTACGAGGATCACCACCATACTCCCTACTACCTTTTTGTATATACAAGGTTCATCTCCCATTTTGATGATGTCAACTTCTTTGATTAATCCATCAAAACAGATGTTCCAACTCCGCGATGCCTGCTTTATCCTATAAAGCATCTTGCACACGTTTCCGCTGCTCCCACTGTCTACGAAGCCCTCTGGCTGTGTACTTATAGACGCACTCTTCTAAAACATCATTTAGAAAAGCAGTCATGACACCCAACCACCAGATATCGTAGTCATGGTATGTAGCCGTGGCAAGTAGGATCTGGATGGACTTAAGCATAGCTACTTGAAAAGGTTTCATCATTGTCCACGCCTGGTCGATGACGAAAACCTTTAACAAGTCTAGCTTTGAAAGTCTCAACTTTTCCATCTACACCAAGTAATCTTCTCAAGATATACTTGCTCCTGATGGGGATTTAACCCTTCAGATATAGCAACCAAAGTCCATACTTTGTTGGTGTATAAGGATTCCATCTCAGATCACTAAGCATCCAGCCATTCTTACAGAGTCCCTACTCTCGATGGCCTGCTCGAAACTGGTTGGGTCATCATCTCATGATGCAATCCTCGCTCCCACTGTCATAGAGAAACCGAAGTAACTCTCAGGTGGGTGAGGAACCCTACTAGATCGGCGGAGAGGCTGAGGTTCGTTGGAATTTACTGAATCCTTTGGTTCTATCAAATCATCAGCTGCAGTTTGTATGGCTGGAACTGTAGGGTGTTTTTTGTCACCCTATTGAGATGGGAATACGCGCGCGCTTGTCAGGCGTACTACAGATTCCCCCTGCCTAGGGTAGGCGGGGGTTTAATGATTGTGGGGATCCGAATCTCCGGCAGCCGCAGACTAAGCTGCCGTTAATTACCCCTCGCCTTTGGGGCGAGGGAACCTCCGATTAACGGGTTAAAATGGTCATGCGAACTCAATGTGCAGTGTACGTGTGTTCTGTTTTGAAAGGGGGGTTTTGGATATATCGGGAGCCACGCAGAGTTTTTACGGGGGTCCCGCTACCCGGATAGCGGGCTGGGGGTCAAGGGGGCTAGCTGCCCCCTTGCGGGGTTCGGGGCAGCGCCCCGGCCCGAAAATTTTTTTGGAGGGGGAGAGTGTGGCGGAGTATGTGTATGTGTACATTTGTATACATATGTATATATATACATGTATATATAAATAAAGGGGAAAAGGGCATCCAAAGGATGCGTGGGGCAGCACCTTGGGCGCTGTGCGCTTAGGTGCTGTGCGCTCAGGCGCAAGTGCGCCACGTGTCGGCATGTGGGCGCTTTGCGCATGAGCGCTGCGCGTAGGTGCGCAAGCGCGCCACGTGTCGGCACGCGGGCGCTTTGCGCCCTTGCGCAAGCGCGCAGGTGTGCAAGCGTGCGCGCCACGTATCGGCACGCGGGCGCTTTGCGCACTTGAGCAAGCGCGCAGGTGCGCAAGCGCGCCACGTGTCGGCACGCGGGTGCTTTGCGCCCTTGCGCAAGCGCGCTGGTGCGCAAGCGCGCGCGCCACGTGTCGGCATGCGGGCGCTTTGCGCACTTGCGCAAGCGCGCTGGTGCGCAAGCGCGCGCGCCACGTGTCGGCACGCGGGCGCTTTGCGTACTTGCGCTGCGCGCTGCTAAAACAAATTTCTCAGAAGAGAAATCAGAGAGGAGTTGGACTCCTGAGTGTGTGTTTTTTTTTTTGGTTTAGTGAACGATGTTCTTCTTCCTCCTGTTGCTTGCTGGATCTTGAAGATCAAGAGATGTGAAATCTCAAAATCTCTTCTTTTTCAGATCTAATGATAGATCCAAGTTCCCCTTTGTGGGTTTTGTGGTGAAAAACTAATTTGTTTTGAAAAAGGAAGAGTAAAACTCTTGATTTAATTCAAGAGAAAGAAGAAGGTTTTGGAACCTTGAAGATGGAAGAAAGAGCTCAGCTCTGAGACTTTTTTGTTTGGAGAGAGAAAAAAGTTGTCCTTTATTCATCATCATTTTGCCTTATATAGGCTTACATATTTACATATAGCCCCTTGGGCTTTACAAAAATGGCATTTTAGCCATCCCATGGCATATGTGCCATTTCATTTTTGCACATAAGCCATGGGCTTACAAAATATTGGCTTTATGCCCATTTTTTTTTTACATTCATGCATAAACAATTACATAAAAATTATTTATTACATGATTTTGTTGTTGGCATGGAGAGGCTGGCTGAGGGCTCGATTTGGGCATGGGCCCGCTTGACCTGGGCTTGGGCCTACCTAGCTTGGGGGTTGACCTTGACTTTGACTCGGTCAACCGGGGTGTAAATTTTTACCCCAACAAATTGCCCCCCATCAATAAATGCACACAGCATATGTAGGTCGTGTGCATGAAATTGATGGATCTTCTTTCGCGTGGAGGCGACTTGCTTTAGTTCCCACTTTTTGGGATGCACTGCCCTTTTTACGACATGGACGGTCGGTGCTCTGATCCGAAGCGATTTAGTAGACGTGTCCCCGATGCAGAATGTCACTGGTTGACGTTTCCCTGATGCGGAGTGTCTGTGTTGGACGTTTCCCCGAGACGAAGTGTCTGCTGTAGGACGTTTCCCCGATACGGAGTGCCTGTTGTAGGGCGTATCCCCGAGACGGAGTGCCTGTTGTAGGACGTATCCCCGAGACGGAGTGCCTGTTGTAGGACGTATCCCCGAGACGGAGTGCCTGTGGTAGGACGTTTCCCCGAGACGGAGTGCCTGTTGTAGGACGTTTCCCCGAGACGGAGTGCCGGTTGTAGGACGTATCCTCGAGACGGAGTGCCTGTGGTAGGACGTTTCCCCGAGACGGAGTGCCTGTTGTAGGACGTATCCCCGAGACGGAGTGCCTGTTGTAGGACGTATCCCCGAGACGGAGTGCCTGTGGTAGGACGTTTCCCCGAGACGGAGTGCCTGTTGTAAGACGTATCCCCGAGACGGAGTACCTGTTGTAGGACGTATCCCCGAGACGGAGTGCCTGTTGTAGGACGTATCCCCGAGACGGAGTGCATATGGTAGGACGTTTCCCCGAGACGGAGTTCCTGTGGTAGGACGTTTCTCCGAGACGGAGTGCCTGTGGTAGGACGTATCCCCGAGACGGAGTGCCTGTGGTAGGACGTATCCCCGAGACGGAGTGCCTGTGGTAGGACGTTTCCCCGAGACGGAGTTCCTGTGGTAGGACGTATCCCCGAGACGGAGTGCCTGTGGTAGGACGTTTCCCCGAGACGGAGTGCCTGTGGTAGGACGTATCCCCGAGACGGAGTGCCTGTGGTAGGACGTATCCCCGAGACGGAGTGCCTGTAGATTTGACGCAGAGGTCGATGTTGGAATTTGTTGGTTTGATTTGAGTTAACATCAGCATCGCTATACTGGAATATGGTACTAAGAGCGAATCATCATCTGTTTTTGAGAGGATTTGGGAATCGGTTTTTTTTTTTTGTCGGCATCTGCATTGCTGCGCTGGAATAATGCCAGGAGCAACTCATCATGTGCCCCAGAAGGATTTGGATTTGTTTTTTTTTTTGTTTGGCATCTGCATTGCTGCACTGGAATAATGCCAGGAGCAACTCATCATGTGCCCCGAGAGAATTTGGATTTGTTTTTTTGTTTGGCATCTGCATTGCTGCACTAGAATAATGCCAGGAGCAACTCATCATTTGCCCCAGAAGGATTTGGATTTGTTTACGCCCGTGGATTGTATACGGTTTTGCAGGATGTATGATCCAGACCGTAGGGCCAAAAGCATTTTGGGTCTTTGTTGGCGTCTGCATCGCTGCACTGGAATATGGTACCAGGAGCAACTCATCATTCGCCGTTGGGGGTATGGGATTTGGAATTTGGTTGGCGTCTGCATCGCTGCACTGGAATATGGTACCAGGAGCGACTCATCATTCGCCGTTTTGGAATTTGAGTTTGGAATTTGGTTGGCGTCTGCATCACTGCACTGGAATATGGTACCAGGAGCGACTCATCATTCGCCACTTAGGGGATTGGGATTTGGAATTTGGTTGGCGTCTGCATCGCTGTACTGGAATATGGTACCAGGAGCGACTCATCATTCGCCGTTTGGGGTATGGGGAGCGATGGCTTAGGAGACAGGTTTGGATCCCTATCACCTAAGACTTTTCAATTTTATGGGCCGTAAGGGCCCCATAAAAGCATTTTCTCCCTACGAGTCGTAAGGATCCCGCAGGTGTATTTTCTCCTTAAGAGTCGTGAGGACTCCTAAGTGTGTTTTTCCTTGGTGAGTCGTAAGGATCTCACGAAGGTTTGTTCTCCTCATGCATCGTGAGGACATATGAGTGGGTCTTTTCAATGAACCATAATTCCAAAGGCGGAGACCAACCGCGTAACTGGTGGTTGCGGTAGGGCATGGGTATGCTGAGAATTATTTGAGCCCGTGGATTGTATACGGTAGTCAATTTGGGGACTAAACGTAGGGCTGGGAGAATTTTGGAAATTTGAATTTTTGTTTGGCGTCTGCATTGCTGCACTGGTATAATACCAGGAGCAACTCATCATCCGCCCTTGTTTTTTTTTTGTTTTTTTTTTTTTTTTTACCGCGATTGCTCTATCATTTCAGCTTTTCTTATCGCGAAGGTCGCGATTGCCCCATCATTTCAGCTTTTATTCGCGGTTGCCTCATCATTTCGGCTTTTCTTTATTTTCATTTTTACTCGCTGATTTTTATTGCGAGTTGCCCCATCATTTCGGCTTTATTTTCATTTTTATTTTACTCGCTGATTTTTATTGCGAGTTGCCCCATCATTTCGGCTTTTCTTTATTTTTCTTTTATTTACACATTTTTTTTTATTTACATTTTTTTTTTACATTCCCAGTTTAACGACTTAGAGGTCGATTGTTTCCCAGTTTAATGACATGGTGGTCGATTATTCCCAGTTTAAAGACTTGGTGGTTTGTTGTTTCCAGAGAAAGGCGGGTGTTTGAGAGAATCAGGCCCCTGAAGGACTTCGGTCCCCGTTTGTATGAAATTGACGGTCGCAGCTCGATTGTTTGTTAACACGCCAGGGGACAATGATATTTCTCCTGCCTTGTATTGTTTCTCGACCCAATCCTTGAAGATGCAACAGTCTTCAATAGTGTGCCCCAACACTCGGTGGTATGGGCAAAAGTTGGGATGATCAGTCTTGTTTGCTTCACTTAGCCTTTTCGGTTCTGGTAGCCGCAGGCCATTCTTCAGAGCATCTTTAAAAATTTTGTGGACCTTGTCCCTTCGGAATGAGTAGACCTTATTTCTTCTTTCCTCCAAAGTTGGCCCTCGAGACTGGTCAGTTTTTGCTCCGCCCATTCTCTGCTTATTTGGAGAATCGGTGATGTTAGAACTTCCGCCTTTTCGGTTGTCGTCCCTCCAAGGTTTCGGTCTGTTTGTGAATTGAAGATCCTGAGCGGACTCGGGCTTTGAGCGTTCCAACGTTTGGACCTTTTTGGTCAGCTCTTGGAATGTTTTGAGACCCGCGGTACATAGAAACGGGGCCATCCAGTTGTTGAGATTTCCGATAAGGAGACTGACAGATTGGTCCTGCTCTATCGGCGGTTCGCATTTGACGGAGAGATTACGCCATCGGGTTATAAAATCCGTGTTGCTTTCGTCGCTCTTGGGCTTGGTCCTTACGAGCTCGGCAATAGTAATCTTATCGCTGACGCTCATGAACCTCTGCCGAAACAGAGACTCCATTTGGACAAAAGTTGTGACGGAGCCATCCGGTATGCTCGCGTACCAGTCGAAAGCAACATCGGTCAGGCTATTAACGAACTGGCGGAGGAGAAGCGCATCATTGCCCCCAGAATTCCCACATGAGGCTTTGAAGTGGGCGATGTGCTGATTCGCATTTCCCGTCCCGTTGAATCTTCCGAATTTGGGGATGACATAGCCGCTAGGAAATTCTACCAGATCATACTGAGCAGGATATGGTCTCCCACTACTGCTGACATCTTTTCGCGCTTCGGCTTCGGCTACCAAGGTTTTGACTTTGTCGGTAACCAAATCCATGATTTGATCTTGAGTTAGCGGGCTATTGTCATCGGTAGCCAAGACATTTGCCGAGATAGGATGTGACTGACTTTCGTGCGGTCCGCCCACCCTTGGATTTGAGGGAATAGGCACCGGCTGTCTCGGGTCAACGTTTCCCGGTTCATGAGCAGAGCCCTGTGCTTGATTGGGCGGCTGAGAGGCAAGTTGGGCCGTAAGCCGTAAGACGACATTTGTCAAGTCGTCGATCTTTGTGTAGAGCTTGGCCATCTCCTTGTCTTTGCTTCTGAGCTGCTTTCGGAGCTCTTGAAGCAGCTCTTGCTCCGCAGTCCTGGGGCGGAAAGTTGGCTCTTCTTCGCTTTCCGAACCTGACTCCTCATGGACCGAAGGGTCTTTCTGCCTATCATCCTCATCGAGAGGGTCTTCACCATCCAGCAGAGGCGGCTGTTCTTGGGAAGCGGCCACCACATTCAAGCCAGATTGGATTTGAGATGTAGCGGCCCCGTTCTTGCTCTTGCTGCGCGTGCCCACCATGTAGACAGTGTGGACCACATATCCAGCCATTTCTTTCTCATTGGCGGGGAGCTTAGAGAAAGCACCTGATCGAGCAGTTGTTGAGGGTACCGCTGGAACTTGCTTGAAACGCCTTGCAGCTTTGTTGGTGTCGATGGCCTTGCCCCCAGTTGGGGTCAAAGAAAGTCGTTCAGACACCGACTTGCGCTTGGGCTGGGGTGCCCTCGTGACCACCACATTTGGCCTCCTACCTTTCGAGACCGGTTTGTTTACCACCGGGGCTTGAGGAGCTGGGATGGCGCCAACTGGTATGAACATGATAGAGCCGAATGGTAGCAGCGGCTCCTCCCATTGTCGCCCAAGACTGGCCGGAAGGACCGTCCTGGAGTCTATCTTCATCGTGTATGAGATGGGAGCCGTGTTGAGAGCTGAGTAGGTTTTTGGAGACATCGTTGAGAAGTGATTGCTTGAGAACCTGCATGAAAGAGCATTATTTTAGTATAAATACAGACATGTATATTGATTGAGTTCGCATGAGCGTTTAACCCGAAATATGGGAGGAGAGATTGGTCCCACCGGGCGTGCCAGAATCTGTAGGGTGTTTTTTATCACCCTATTGAGATGGGAATACGCGCGCGCTTGTCAGGCGTACTACAGATTCCCCCTGCCTAGGGTAGGCGGGGGTTTAATGATTGTGGGGATCCGAATCTCCGGCAGCCGCAGACTAAGCTGCCGTTAATTACCCCTCGCCTTTGGGGCGAGGGAACCTCCGATTAACGGGTTAAAATGGTCATGCGAACTCAATGTGCAGTGTACGTGTGTTCTGTTTTGAAAGGGGGGTTTTGGATATATCGGGAGCCACGCAGAGTTTTTACGGGGGTCCCGCTATCCGGATAGCGGGCTGGGGGTCAAGGGGGCTAGCAGCCCCCTTGCGGGGTTCGGGGCAGCGCCCCGGCCCGAAAATTTTTTTGGAGGGGGAGAGTGTGGCGGAGTATGTGTATGTGTACATTTGTATACATATGTATATATATACATGTATATATAAATAAAGGGGAAAAGGGCATCCAAAGGATGCGTGGGGCAGCACCTTGGGCGCTGTGCGCTTAGGTGCTGTGCGCTCAGGCGCAAGCGCGCCACGTGTCGGCACGCGGGCGCTTTGCGCTTGCGCTGCGCGCAGGTGCGCAAGCGCGCCACGTGTCGGCACGCGGGCGCTTTGCGCGCTTGCGCAAGCGCGCAGGTGCGCAAGCGCGCGCGCCACGTATCGGCACGCGGGCGCTTTGCGCGCTTGAGCAAGCGCGCAGGTGCGCAAGCGCGCAGGTGCGCAAGCGCGCCACGTGTCGGCACGCGGGCGCTTTGCGCACTTGCGCAAGCGCGCTGGTGCGCAAGCGCGCGCGCCACGTGTCGGCATGCGTGCGCTTTGCGCACTTGCGCAAGCGCGCTGGTGCGCAAGCGCGCGCGCCACGTGTCGGCACGCGGGCGCTTTGCGTACTTGCGCTGCGCGCTGCTAAAACAAATTTCTCAGAAGAGAAATCAGAGAGGAGTTGGACTCCTGAGTGTGTGTTTTTTTTTTTGGTTTAGTGAACGATGTTCTTCTTCCTCCTGTTGCTTGCTGGATCTTGAAGATCAAGAGATGTGAAATCTCAAAATCTCTTCTTTTTCAGATCTAATGATAGATCCAAGTTCCCCTTTGTGGGTTTTGTGGTGAAAAACTAATTTGTTTTGAAAAAGGAAGAGTAAAACTCTTGATTTAATTCAAGAGAAAGAAGAAGGTTTTGGAACCTTGAAGATGGAAGAAAGAGCTCAGCTCTGAGACTTTTTTGTTTGGAGAGAGAAAAAAGTTGTCCTTTATTCATCATCATTTTGCCTTATATAGGCTTACATATTTACATATAGCCCCTTGGGCTTTACAAAAATGGCATTTTAGCCATCCCATGGCATATGTGCCATTTCATTTTTGCACATAAGCCATGGGCTTACAAAATATTGGCTTTATGCCCATTTTTTTTTTACATTCATGCATAAACAATTACATAAAAATTATTTATTACATGATTTTGTTGTTGGCATGGAGAGGCTGGCTGAGGGCTCGATTTGGGCATGGGCCCGCTTGACCTGGGCTTGGGCCTACCTCGCTTGGGGGTTGACCTTGACTTTGACTCGGTCAACCGGGGTGTAAATTTTTACCCCAACAGGAACATTTCCAGTTCTACATAACTGATCTTGCCTTGAGCTTGTCCGGATTTTGCTTTTAGACAAAGGCCGGACAACCCCAAATCTTAACTAGATTAAGACATGGGCTCTTCCCTTTCCATATCATATATGAAGTGGTAGGCAACTGATTTGATTCGAACCCTATTCAATAGGTATGCAGCTTCTCAAGCGCATAACTCCCAAAAGGAAAAAGGTAACTCAGTAATACTCATCATAGAGCACACCATATTATATAGGGTGTATCTACTCCGCCCCGATATACCATCGTGCAATGGTGTATACGGAGGAGTAATGCTGAGAGAGAATCTCATTCTCCTTTAGAATCATCCAGGAATTCCGTGCTCAAGTATTCTCCTCCTTGATCACATCAAAGGACATAATACTCATACCCGTATTTTGGTTTTCTACTTCTAACTTATATTCTGTGAATATCTCAAAAGGTTCGGACTTGTGTTTCAACAGGAACATAGGTCTGAATTTTGAGAGATCATCAGAGAACGTAATGAAGTACAAAGAACCAATCTTGGCATGTGTAGACAGGGGACCTTACATACATCAACATGTATCATCCCAAAAATTCACTAACTCTTTCTCTGTTTCCAATAAACAGAGCTGGTGTCATTATATCTTTGTGACATGACTGGCGAGTTTCACAAGATGTAAATTCAAACTGATTTAAATATGCATCTAAATGTAACTCAGCCAGTCGGGTCGCATTGATATGACCTAGTCTACAATACCTCAAGAAGGATTCGTTCATTTCTGAACTCTTCCTCTTGTGTGTGTTTGATATACTAAGAACTGTTGTTTGATTTAGAACATCAATGCTTTAAGATAACGTGCCTGAACCGATCAACTTTTGATATAGGAAATGTTCAAAACATTATCCAACAATACAAAATTATATCCTTTCTTTTCTAACAAAGAGAGTGATATGATTTGGTATATCAGGTTCGGTATCTAATAACATTCGTTCAGAATCAATGTATTGGTAATACAGGGTGACAGTGACCGACAGACTTGACTGCAACTCTTGCCCCATTTTCTTTCTCATGAAACTTATCACCCGTTCTTAGTTTTCTACCTTTCTGTAGCCCATGTAACGGATTACATTTGCGGGATCCTGACCCGGTATCATATACCCAGGATGTAGAGGATACAGAGAAACAGTTCTTTGTAACGAACACACCCGAAGATGATGCATCTCATGCACTTTCTTCGTTTGGGCGGCACGGGAAATCTGGTATTCCCCAATTTCCTGCTCGGTCTTATAACAATTATAAGGTGGAGCGGGACCAACGTTCCCCAGCTCAGTATAACAAGCGGGTTCGGTCAATAATCCGTTTTATTATCTTGATTAAGGCGTGATATGGTCGCTACCTGGAGAGAGAGAGAAGAAAACACTCAGCGTGCGCTCTTGAAAGAATAGATTGGTTATTATTTTATCTAATCAGGATGGCTCCCACTGCTTTTTATCAAATCTTCCTTCAAACCCTAAAAGGAAAGACTAGCCGGGATTAATTACACACTACAAGTTCGCCAATCTATCAGCCAGGCCAGTGTCGGTACTTTGAGGGAGGTCCCCCGTGCTTTCGCACGAACCTAATTAATGTAAACCTCGTTTTCCCAGAGGCGTAACCTCGTTAACACCCTTTTAGACACCTACTTGATCGGCTAATTGTAATGTGCAAAACTCTCCCAGGAGTAACTCCTACTCGCAGCGGGTATCGGGATCCAACTATCTCATAGAAGGTATGCAATCTCATTTCAAATTTCAACACTTGAAATTCCCGATAATATTTTGCCCCTAACCTCCTATGACCTTGACAAAGGCCAACAAACCATAGGATGCTAGTCAAGTTCAACCCGTCATTTTCTGATTGAATTAAACCCACCCGCACGGCCCTTGACAAAGACCAACAAGGTCGCACGACTACCCTAACCCAATCTGCATCATATGTATAAGCAGATAAGCACCAGTTAGCTACTGCACACTACGCCTTGACAAAGGCCAACAAACGCGGCACGAATACTAACTACTACTTATCTGAAATGACGGAGGGCTACGACAGGTTTTTCTGAAAACCTATTGCGTAATGAACTTGATATCGTTGTAGAATCAAATGATTTTGAAATGGAGTGTCTTTGAGGCTTTTCTAGTTTTGCTAAAGGAGTCACTCCCGGTGAAGGGATCGTCGGTCCTTTCCTCGTCGAATGAGGTGCGGGATATATCACATATATCACTGTGCAAAGCAGAAACTATAGAAGCTATCAAAAGACAAACCGAGTGTGTAGCATCTGCCAGTTATTGCTAAAGGAGTCACTCCCGGTGAAGGGATCTCGGTCCTTTCCTCATCGAATAAGGTGCAGGATATATCATATATACCTCTGTGCAAAGCAAGAACTGTAGCTACCTGTTTTATTTTGAAATTCGATTCTACAACATCTTAGGTTTCTTTTATTTTATTAATTACATTAATGAAGTCCCATCATTAAAGTACCTAAACATCACAGATAAATACGACGTACACTTATGCCATCCGCATTCACCTCGATGTCCCCTCGTGCACCGTTAGGTTAGGTAACTAACGGCAGAGCGGGGCAGGGCTAGCGCGGGTGTAAAACATAAGTAGCATCTATATAATATATCATATATACTATATACTGTATCTATCACAGAACATCACATGATCACATCACAGATATCGCAGCAGAAGAAACATATGAAATATTGGATATACTAGGACGTCCGTGTTTTCAATACGAGCCAGTATAAAACACGGATTCCACGGTCGCGATGAATAGCCAAACCCACACCCCTAGACCCCTACGAGAGCGGCAAGCAACCCTACCAATTCTAGAGTTAGGAGACCCGGACTCGACTCCTCAAGTTAGTCTCCCACTGGACTCCAGAACCCGGTTACTTGTGCCCTCCTCCTTAGGTCTATCCTAGTGCGGAAAAGTAAATAATATACAAAGGGTGACAACTTCCGCAACCTGGAAGTGCCCCAATAAAAGAATATTACATACAAGTTTTTACATTAATGAAAATGAAAAACACTCATCTCACATAAAAAAAACCCGGCTATTCAAACACGACGATCCAATATAACATATCCAGCAACACATAACATCACATGTCATCAACGTAAGTAAACATGCGTATCCCAATTGTCGTTGACATATAGCAACGAAACCGGCGATATCACATATTACACTTACGGTCACAGAAAAGAAAGTGTAAAACTACAACAGTTGGAATCCACAACCTCTTTAGACATTACATGCCTAATCAAATGAATTCCTTAGACATCACATGCCTAACAATTACAAACCCCGCATTTTAGTCTCAAAATCGAAAACTCTTTTCAATATCAAGTCGGGTAATTCAACAAGATTCCCGACATCCTGATCGAATGCTCGTCGCAAACTTCAGTAGGCGGCCACACCCCTGATGCCGTCGACGAAGTGCACCAAGGCAGAACACCGCTACCGGGAGCACCCGAACGGATGCTTTCGGCGACGGGGTTCTCCTACAGTCACTTGGTCGAGGCTATGGAGTGAGGCTGTCTATTAAGTTTACCCGGCGAGTATCCGCATACGCTACGTGATTGCGACGGACTTTTGATCACATCAAAATTCCGTAGCAACCGATCAAGTGAGACTAAACTGCTATGTTTATAACATTCATTCAGTTATCTTATAACTCTTTGTGAATTCCAATTATTGTATCACATTCCGAATAAAATAGAAAATGTTAAACTTTCCGATCGAACATCCAAACACCCAAGTTTTCCCGATACAGATCAACACATGAAATAAGTCTAACAACATTCAGTTCGTGCCTCAGTACCAACGGTCCAGCCGTAGAAGGGTCAAGCCAACGCCTCACATGTGGCACGCCGTACTGCCCCAAACCCTAAGGTTCAAAGGGCATTTCAAGACGGTCACATAATCGAGTTAAGGTTTGTTATCTTCTAGAGGGTCCATCACGTTACTTGCACTACTTAGAACGTCGTTAAACTACGGAAAAATCCAACACTTGGAAATTTCCCGACAGGGGAAAAATTGGGTATTTATATCCGGTCGAACTTTTTAACATATTCTAAAATTTATCCGGAAAGCCACATAGACAAAATCTGATACTCCGATCGAAACACCGAATCCCCAAATCAACCCCAGAAAACTCAACTGCATAACATATATTAAAATTACCCAGAAAACACAGGAATTAATTATAAACATTACTATGCAAAAAGGAGTCAAAGAGTCAACAATATGGCCGCGGAACCGCCGCGCCACGTGGGCTCAGGCCGCGGTTCCGCGGCGTTATGACGGAGTTAGGTCTCCGTTTTTCACAGTAATTCATAAAAAACCCTGCTTAATTTTCTGCATATTTTTAATATTGAAAAATCCAGGATTTTAGAAAAAGTACAAAGAGCATGTTTGGAATTGGGTTTCGGGTTCGTTCGGACTTCAAATTCCGTCTAGACTTCGCCTAAGGCTCTAGCTAGGCTCTGATACCACTGTAGGGTTCCTAGGCACCCTAATGAGGTCTCACAAGGCATCAACCATGCCTATTTCAAAATTTACGGTGCCGAGAAACCCTAAACTACGGATCGTTGGCTAGAATTCTAGGCGAAAAAGCAAACTAGTTAACACTTAACTAAAAGAACGGATATACAACCTTTGTAGATCCGGTCCTCCACCTCCACGGCTCCATGATGAAGTCCTCTCCGCTGTCCAAATCAAGATCCGGGCTCTTGTGTCGGCTTCATCGGAGTAGAAGCGGGCTAGGTCATCGACGACGTGCCGAAGATGATCTACGTCGAGGCATCGCTAGATCAAGCTCCAACTTCACCAAGTCTAGAAAAATTGTGAAGGAAACACACTCTACTACTTGGCAAGAGGTAGAGGATGAAGAAATAGGAAGTGGGTAGACTTTAGAATTGGATTTCTCACTCATTTCATCAATCCACCATTGATGAAGTCAAGCTTTTCTTCTTTGAAGATGAAGAAGAAGAAGATGAATAAGTTATGATAAGTTATTAAAAAAGAATAATAAAAATGATTCTTATCATAAAATTAACCATGGTCAAGTGTAGAGACTAAACTAGGGTTAGTGGGAATGGTTAGGGTTAAGAATGAGATAAGAATGGTTGACTTGATCAAAGCTTCAAGAAGCTTCAACATAAAAACAAAACAAGCCACCATCCTTAAAACTTTCCAAAATGAATATATAAATAAATAAATAGATAATAAGAGAATAAACAAAACCCTAACCACTCTCACAACCATGGTTTAATCTTCACACAAATCCAAGTTAACATGTATCATCAAACATGACACAATCAAGTGCACAAAAGTATATCACATATACAACTTGTGCAATGCAAGTGAGAAAATCCATTTAAAGTGAACCAATATTAGTTAATGCAAAGTAATATATCAAATATATAATTATACATTAAATCATTAAATCAACACTTGATTTAACGATCCGGTCATATCGCATATAACCGACTAATATCCAATGTATCGATTTATCGAATCAATCCTTGATTCGATAACTAGGTTATATCGCATACAACCATTCGACACATTCATCGCGAGAATAGAATACGGTATCACATACACGTATTATTCTCGGTCCCGCACATATCTCATATGCGCTCCTATTTCGTTTCGCTTGAGCCAGGAAACCTCTGTGTAGGACTCTAAAGACTCATCAATACGCCGGCAGCGGATGATGATCATATCAAACATCCACAAGCCGCAAGCGGTCTGCTAAACGTAACGGCCACCCGGGTATTGAGCGATCAGAAGATCGACGAGCAAGCCCGCTCACACTCCAGTGAATCCAACCAGTAACACTACCGTACAGTCCGGTCTGATCGTCTGATATGTCGCATATCTCGCCTAGGGGTGGTAAACGTCAAACCCCAATAGCTCGATAAGTCGTGTCGATATGAGGTCTATAACATTTCGAGAAACTACTGGTAACACTTACCAGTAAATCTCAGCAACCCTGGCCAGGGATTTCCTGTTATAGCCAATCAAACACAGCGCAACATCAACCCCTTATACCGGGAGAGACGAATCCCCTCCTATCGCTCATTGCCTCCATGTGACTCGGGACTGTACCCAAAAACCACCGTTTTGCACGCCCTCTTGGAAGTGGTAAGATGGAAATCAAAGCACAGTGGGAACCACACAAGACTCTATGACGATCTCGGGTCTACAGACTACTCTGTACCAGTGTCACCAGAGAACTGCCATCTGACGTGAGGTATAATACCATCTGGGAGTTCTCGGCGAGTCCGTCCAGTGTACCCAGTCTCTACTGAGCACCCGTATATCATCTCCGATGTCAAACACCAATGGATATGGGATCATCCATCGCCCATCTATATGGGTCGAGAAGGTATACGCTAGTCTACTCTGGTATATCGATGCCCCGTCTCGATACACCCACGACTAGGGACTTTGAAGGATGTACTTATGGACTACCATGTCCCCACTAGTATGATCCGCATCATAGTCCAGGTACTCAAGTACACATCCTAAGGGCTTTACCAACATGTATCAGAGAGACAATCAATGTACACGTTAAGGTATAGAGCAACCAGATAGCATACTATCATGTCGAGCAAGAAAGTCCTCCCTATATATGTCCCAGCATCCACTACAATATACATCCAATGTACAGTAATGGCCTCTAGGGCATACATATAACTAACAGAGGTTTATCGGGGACTATCGAATCCTCCGGTTCCACCAAATCGTCAGTTATAGTTTGTGTAGTCGGAACTTCTTCCAGTTCTACCTCATGACCGCTAATTTCTTTTACAAGAAATTTCTTTTCTAAAAAGGTGGCATTCCAAGAAACAAAACACCTTTTTCTCCTCAGTGTGGTAGAAGATATACCCTCGCAAATGTTTGGGATATCCAACAAACATACACAGTACTGATCTTGCCTTGAGCCTGTCCGGATTTTGCTTTTTAACATAGGCCGGACAACCCCATATCTTAACTCTTTTAGGAGATGGTCTCTTCCCATTCCATATCTCATATGGAGTGGTAGGCACCGATTTGGTTGGAACTCTATTCAATAGGTATGCGGCTGTCTCAAGCGCATAACCCCAAAAGGAAACAGGTAACTCAACGTTACTCATCATAGAGGGCACAATATCTAATAGGGTGCGATTCCTCCGCTCCGATACACCGTTGTGCTATGGTGTATACGGAGGAGTAAGCTGAGAGAGAATCCCATTCTCTTTTAAATAGTCCAGAAATTCCGTGCTCAAGTATTCTCCTCCTCGATCAGATCGAAGGATTTTAATACTTTTACCCGTTTGGTTCTCTACTTCGCACTTATATTCATTGAATTTCTCAAAAACTTCAGACTTGTGTTTCAACAGGAACACATGTCTGAATCTTGAGAGATTATCAGTGAATGTAATGAAATACGAGGAACCATTCCTAGCATGTGTAGACATGAGACCGGATACATCACTATGTATTAGTTCCAAGAGTTCGGTAGCTCTTTCTCCGTGTCCAGTAAACGGAGTTTTGGTCATTTTACCTTTGAGACATGACTGGCAAGTTTCATATAATGTAAATTCAAACTGATTCAAATATCCATCTTTATGCAACTTAGCTAGTCGTGTCGCATTGATATGACCTAGTTTACAATGCCACAAGAAGGATTCGTTCATTTCTGAACTTTTCCTCTTGTGTGTGTTCTGTACGTTGAGAACTGTAGTTTGATTTAGAACGTATATGCCATTACATAACGTGCCTGATCCAATCAACTTTTGATTTAGGAAAATGTTCATAACATTATCCTGCAATAAAAAATTATATCCTTCTTTACTTAATAAAGAAAATGATATAATATTGCATATCAGGTTCGGTATGTAATAACATTTGTTCAGAATTAATGTATTACCAGTTGGTAATACATGGTGATATTCGCCAACTGCTTTGGCTGCAACATTTACACCATTCTTTACAGAATAATCACCTTTTCCCAGTTCTCTACCTTTCTTTAGCCCATGTAACATATTACATATGTGGGATTCCGATCCGGTATCTAATACTCAGAACGTAGAGTGTACTGAGAAACAGTTCTCAGTAACGAACACACCCGAAGAAAATGCATCAACATGCTTATTCCTCGTTCGGGTCGCGTGGGAATCCGGATATTCCCCTATTTCCTGCTCAGACTTATAACAATTATAAGATAGAGCGAAACCAACGTTCCCTAGCTCAGTATAACAAGCGGATTCGGTCAATACATCTATATTATTATCTTGATTAAGGCGTGTCATGGTCACTATCTGGAGGGAGAGAGAAGAAAAAACTTAGCGTATGCTCTTGAAAGATTAGATTGGTTATTATCTTATCTAATCAGGATAGTTCCCACTGTTTTTATCAAATCTTCTTTCAAACACTAAAATGTAAGACTAGCCGGGATAAATTACACTCTACAAGTTTGTCAATCTTTCGGCCAGGCCAGTGTCGGTAGTTTGAGGGAGGTTCCCCATGCTTTCGCATGGACCTAATTAAAATAAATCTTGTTTTCCCAGAGGCATAACCTCGTTAACACCTTTCTAGACACCTACTTTGATCGGCTAATTGTAATGTGTTAGTTGTATGTATGCCCTAGAGGCCATTATTGTACATGATTGTATATTAAAGTGGATGCTTGGACATATATAGAGAGCACTTTCTTGCTCGACATGATAGTATGATATCTGGTTGCTCTTTGTCTTAACATGTAGACTTGTATTGTGATATTCTTGCTCTCACATGTTGATAAAGCCCTTAGGATGTGTACTTGACTACCGGGACTATGATGGAGATCATACTAGTGGGGCCAGGGTAGTCCACAAGTTCATCCTTTAATTATTCCTAGTCATAGGTGTATCGATACAGGGCATCGATATTCCAGAGTAGACTGGCGTATACACTTCTTGACCCATATGATGGGCGATGGATAATCCAACATCAATTGGTGTTTGACATCAAAGATGGTATACAGGTGCTAAGAGCAGACTGGGTACACTGAACAGGACTCGCCGAGAACTCCTAGTTGGTATTATACTTATCGTCAGATAGCAGTTCTTTGGTGACACTGGTACAGATTAGTCTGTAGACCCGAGATCGTCATAGAGTCTTGTGTGATTCCTACTGTGCTTTGATTTCCACCTTACCATGTTCAAGAGAACGTGCAAAACGGTGGTTTTTGGGTACAGTCCCGAGTCACATGGAGGCAATGAGCGATAGGAGGGGATTCATCTCTCTCGGTATTGGGGGTTGATGTTGCGCTGTGCTCGATTGGCCATAACAGGAAGTCCCTAGCCAGGGATAACATGGAGATTTACTAGTAAGTGTTATCAGTAGTTTCTCTACCCGTTATGAGCCTTATATCGGCATAACTTATCAAGTTACTGGGGTCTGACGTTTACCACCCCTAGACTAAATATGCGACATATCAGACAAAGAGACCGGACTGTGCGGTAATGTTACTAACAGGCTTTGCGGGAGTTTAGACAAGCCTGCTTGTTGATCTTCTGATCGCTCAATACCTGGGTAGCCGTTACGTCCAGCTAGTACCGCTGACGGCTTATGAGTGACTGATATGATCATCACCCACTGCTGGCGTATTGACGAGTCTTTAGAGTCCTACACAGAGGTTTCCTGGCTCAGGCGAAATGAAGCAGGAGAACATATGTGATATGTGCGGGACCGAGATTAATACGTGAATGTGATACCGTATTCTATTCTCGTGATTTGTGATATCGGTCGGTTATATGTGATATAGCCGGGTTGTCGAATCAAGTGTTGATTCGATAAGTTGATACAAATAATATTAGTCGGTTATATGTGATATAGCCGGACTATTAAATCAAGTGTTGATTTAATAATTTAATGTATAATTGTATATTTGATATATTAACATATATTAACTAATATTAGCTCACTTAAGCATTTCTTTTTCTCACTTGAGCACATTTAATATATATGTGATATATATATATATATATATATATATATATATATATATATATATTATGGCATGCTTGTTTCTATATGCTACATGTGTGTATGAGACTAATACCATGCTTATGATAATGTGGGGTTTATTTATTTAAAGTAAATCAAAATTAGTTGGAAATTAGCACATGGTTGAAGCTTGTGGAAACTTATGGAACCATTGACTTAGTCCACTAATTTTGTCTTACCTTAGATATTTATTAACCTAACTATTATCTAAAGCCATGGTTAAGTATCTACATGAGTTATATGAGATATTTCCCACCCATGGTTGCCAAAAAAACATTATTGACTTCATCATCTTCTTCATCAAGAGAGAGCTCTCCAGGTTTTGAGGAGGTGAAGAAAATTAGTGAGAAAAATAAATCTAAAGTGAGCAAAATTCCTACTTCACCAACCTACACTAGATTAGTCATTTAGTTTAGGTTGTTTGCTTCACTAATTTCTAATTAGTGAAGAGGTAGCTTGAGTTAGAGTCTTCTCGACGTAGATCATTTTCAGCCTCGAAGATTTCAAGCAAGCTTGTTCCTTTCACCTTGTGGAGTCCAACTAGAGTCCGGGAGACCACTGCTTGGAGCGAAGGGACTTCTACACGGAGCTATTGAAGTGAAGGACCGGTCTACAAAGGTTGTATTCCCATTCACTTAGATGTAAAGTCGTTTACATGCATGTTTTGTCTAATTCTCTAGTTAAGATTCTATGGTTAGGGTTGTTTAGCACGCTAATTTTTTGAAAACGGCATGGTCGATACCTTCCGAAACCCAGTAGTCGTGCTAGGTAATCCTACAGTGGTATCAGAGCCAAACTAGAGAATTAGACGATATTAGTAGAATTACAAAACCGAAACAACTCCGAAATAATCGAAACATAACCCTAGTTTCTGTCGATTTTTTCAAAGCCTCTAAAATTTTTTTAAGAAAGTGCAGAATGTTACATGTGATGTATCATGAACACCAGAGTAAAACGATCCACTTTCACCGGGTTTGACCCGGCGAGATCACTACCAAAACCGGCCCCACTGGTTTTTCCACCTTATTTTGGGCTTGTTTCATTTTGGTGTTCCAGGCTCTGGGTTTTAGTATTTCAGGTGTTGCTTGTTTTTGCTAAGATTGCATGTGATATTATCTTTCTGTAAAGGCAATTCGGAGTGTTTCGTAGTCGTAATTCTAACATCGTTTCGGGTATTTTAGACGGCGTTAAAAAGTTCAAACGAATATCAACAACCCAATTTTTCCCCTCTCTGGAAATTTTCCAAAAGTTGGATTTTTTCCAAGTTGAAAATATTCAAAAATCATGCAAGTAATTCTATGGACCCTCTAGAAGAACGATACCCAAACTCAACTTTTTCACCATGGATCCGCGGCCAAACCTTAGGGTTTGCGGCAGTTCCGCGGCACCATGAATGAGGCGTGGGTCGGCCCTTCTACAGTTGGTCCATAGGTACTGCGGCATGTTCAGAGTATTTTTAAACTGTGCTCAAGTGTTAAGCTCTCTGGGGAAATCTTGGGTGTTTGTTGATTTGATCGTAATGTTTAACATCATCTAGCTATTTGTGGAATGTGATACAATATTTGGAATCTACAATAATTAGTTTTGTGAAAATTGATTAGTTTCTTGTAAATTTAACATTTCGGTCTCGGTAGGAATCGGGAATCTTGTTGAATTACCCGATTTCTTTTGAAAAGGTGTTTTCATGAGTGGGACCCAAATATAAGATTTACAATGTTAGGCATGAAATCCAAAATATGTGATATTCCGGGTTTATGATGTCTAAGGGCTATGTCGATTCCAAATGTTGTAGTTTGACATTTTCTTTTCTGCGACCGTAAGTGTAATATGTGGTGTATCGCCGGTTTCGTTACTATATGTCAACGACAATTGGGATACATATATTTACTTATGTTGATGGCATATGATGTTATTTGTTGCTGGGATATGTTATATTGGATCGTCGTGTTTTAATAGCCGGGGGGTTTTATGTGAGATGAGAGTTTTTTCAAGTTCATTCATATAAAAGCTTGTATGTAATATTCTTTTATTGGGGCACTTCTGGGTTGAGGATGATATCACCATTGATATATATTATTTACTTTTCCGCATTAGTATAGACCCAAGGCGGGGAGCACAAGTAACCTCGGTTCTAGAGTCCAGTGGGAGACCATCTCGAGGAGTCGAGTCCGGGTCTCCTAACTCCAGAATTGGTGGGTTTGCTTGCCGCTCTCGTAGGGGTCTAGGGATGTGGGTTTGGCTATTCATCGCGACCGTGGAATCCGTGTTTTTTATTGGCTTGATATAAAACACGGACCTCCTAGTATATCCAATATTTCATATGTTGACTTCTTTTGCTGATATTCTGTGATGTCATCACTTTATATGTTGAGACGAATGCTTTATTATTATATATATGATATATAATAAACGTTGCTTATGTTTTGCACCTGCGCTAGTCCCGCCCCGCTATGCCATTAGTTAAGTAACCCAACGGTGCATAACAGGATACTGTGGCGAATGCGCTAGTCCCGCCCCGCTATGCCATTAGTTAAGTAACCCAACGGTGCATAACAGGATACTGTGGCGAATGCGGATGGCATAAGCGTACGTTGTATTTTCGTTTCTTCTGTGATGCTTAAGAAGCATAAATGATAGGACTTCATTAATGAGATTAATGAAAAAGAAAGAAATCTAAAGATGTTGTAGAATCAAATTTTCAAAAAGGATAGCTCTAGTTTTTTTGCTTTGCATAGCGGTATTCCTTGTAGAATATCCAACACCTCATTCAATGAGGAAAGAGCCGAGATCCCTTCACCGGAAGTGACTTCTTCAGCAAAAAGCAGATGCTACAACCCACTCGGTTTTGTCTTTTGATTGCTTCTCCATTTCTTGCTTTACATAGTGGTATTCCTTGTAGAATATCCAGCACCTTATTCGATAAGGAAAGAGCCGAGATCCCTTCACCGAGAGTGATAACTTTATCAAAACTAGCAAAAGCCTAAAAAACACTCATTTTCAAAATCACTCGATTCTGCAACGATATCAAGTTCATTACGCAAAAGGTTTTCTTAAAAACCTGTCGTAGTCCTCCGTCATTTCAGATAAGTGCTACTTAGTATTCGTGCTATATTTGTTGACTATGTTAAGGCGTAGTGTGCGGTAGCTAATTAGTGCTTATCTGCTAAAGCATGAGATACGATTGGATTAGGGTAGTCGTACGACTTTGTTGACTATGTTGAGGGCCATACGGATGGATTTAATTCAATCAGGAAATGACAGGTTGAACTTGGCTAGCGCTTATGATTTGTTGACTGTGTTAAGGTCATAAGTTGCTAAGGGAAAAATATCTAAGTCTACGGTAGCGCCGCGGCCGTCGATCCGAGGCCAAAATGCGGAAACAAAAACTTTTTCATAAACTTGAAACTGGCGCTATCGTATACTTTCACCCGGATCGAACCATTAACTTATAACTAGCAAACTGGAAAAGGGTTAGAAAGGCTATACCGATCGATCCATGTCCTTCGGTCTTTAGCCACCATCTCTTGCTCCTCACGGCATCTCCGATCTCTGGTCTCCTCGTCGGAAAGGGCACCACATCTTTGAATCCTTTTACGGGCTCCCGCTTCATCCGAAGCAACTCGGACACGAAATTTGCTAGCCGACGTGTCCAAAGTGAAGTAGAGAATGTGTGTGATCACTTTGTCTCAAGCATCCATTGATTCTCAACACATGAGAGTGTATGGATGGAGGTTGAAGATGATGCCATTAATGGAGATAGTGAGCTCAAGAAGAAAGAGGAAGAAGAAGTGCTCTCTCTTTTTTTCTAATGTGTTGGAAAAATGATAATGTGAGAGTGAGAATCATAAACACAAGAGCAAACCATAACCATATGGCTGCCCTCTCTCTCTCTCCTCTTATCATTTCAACACTTAAATCAATCAATAATGTGACATATGCACAAAGAAAGAGACCATGAGTCATCACTTGTGCATGTGTCACAATTAATGCTCCTAATCATAAATTTGAGCTCATTATTTCCATTTGCAAACATTAATCCAAATGTTTGCAACAATAAAAAGAGAATGGCATCTACTAAAGTATACTCATAACGGATCACAAGAGTACCCCTCACCTGTATATACATACCTGCATCCGCATTCCGACTGAATGCAAATGTGATGAGACTAAAATAATCCAACAAATCTAATACTAGGATCCGGCTTAAACCAAAGCCCACTAATATGATCCGTCCGATCATAATCCGTGCACTACTGCACGTATATGATCGAACTCTGCCATAATACCATACGGCCTCTACAACGTTTCGCACGAAACTTGAGAAACTGTCTGTGGGGGACTCTAAAGACTCGTCTATACTTTAGCTGTGGATTTAACCACTAGCACTTCAGTGGTACTAACTGTACGTAACGGGCTACCAGGCATTGACCAAAAAGGGAGGTCGATGAGTGGACTCATCCTAACACCCTACTGAGCCTGTCAGTAACAATATCCGTACAGTCCGGTCCGTTTGTCTATGAGTATCGCATGTCGGGCCTAGGGGGTTGGTAAAAGTCAGACCCCTAAAAGCGGTACAAGTCGTGTCAGAGTGTAGCCCAGAACACCCTGAGATACTACTGGAATACCAACCAGTAAATCTCCTGCCTTGGCTAAGGACTTCGTGTAATGGCTTTCCTAGACACAGCATGATCTCACCCCCAATACCGGGAGAGACGAAACCCCTGCCAATCCGCTCACTGCCTCCATGTGGCTCGGGACTGTACCCAACTAAAACCTGTTTGCACGAATCCTTTGTGCCGTGGTAGGGTAGTAATCAAAGCACAGTGGGAACTCACACGAGAAAAATGAAGATCTCAGGTCGATGAACTAACCTGTACACATGTCACCAGGGAACTGCTATCTGATGCTAGGTATAAAACCAACTAGAATGTTCCCGGCGAGTCCTGTCTGGTGTACTCATAACCCAATAAGCACCTGTATACGTCTTAGGTGAACCAACTGATACCAATGGCTTGTGAGACCAGCCACCGCCCCTCGTCGGGGTCTCGACCCGTATACACTAGTCTACTCTGGAGTATTGACGCCCTGTCTCGAAACTCCCTCGACTAGGGACCTTTTAAGGATGTGCTTATAGACCCCAGCCCCCACGTATATGATCGCCACCATACTGGTAGTCAAGCAAGAATCCTAAGGGCTCTATCAATGTGTAATAGTGATCTGTAAGGTCACCAAAAGCTGTACACGATAATAAAGATAAACCAGATAGCATACTATTATCTTGAGTAAGACTGTTCTACCGGTATAGGTCCTCCCTCAATCATTGCAATCATGTGCCTGCGATCCAATAATTGACTTTGAGGGCACTATATCCAACAATCTCCCACTTGCACTCAAGGCTAATTATTGTGATGTCGCATACTCACAGCCTGTGTGATACCGAACACCCAACTCCTCTACTAATCAGTTTCACAAAGCCCGTTTGCGAAACTATTGCATTCGAGGAATAGCCTCAGTGAGTAGATCCGCCATGATGTTTCTTTCTATGCCTCTCTTAATCTCAAGTTCGCGGAGAAAGCCATCTCCCGAAATGAGCAATACATATCTTAGAATATGTCTGGATATCTGATAGGACCTAGTTCATAAATGAACTTCAAATCCAAACTTCTTAGACTGTATCGTCAACTGAATTTAATCAGTATCCTGCGTCATGCCTCCCTCAGTGTCCGCTTGGATCACCTGTCCAAACTGCTGCCCCTCGTCAAAGGGAAAACTATAACTCTGACAGTCACTTTGTCATCCAGGTCACCTTGGAAGCCTGGAATGATAACCGTCTCCCGAAAGAGGCTATCGTTATCATATCCCTAGAACATCCACTTATATTCTAAAACTGCTTCCGAACGTTTCTCCAAGATAGGATTAATATCAACTTATTGCATCTAGTGCAAAAACAACATCTGGTGTGGTACTTGGCATCTCATGATTGACTCAATTGCCTAAGCAAGTGATATGTCAATCATGCACATCCCTCTCCTCTTTAGTCTCTAAGACACTTTTAGAGAGGGTGACTCCATCACCTGCAGGTATACTACCGTGCTAGGAGTCGTCCATTCTAAAATACCTTTAGAATGCTGTCTACGTACCCAGATTGGGAAACTACCCAAATCTGGATCTAAAACTATAGATCTAGTAACCAGAATGTCTGATATAATATTCATGTCCTATGTGGAGAAACCACTGTGTGACAACCAAAGTATAACCGATCGTAGTATAGGAATTTCACTTCCTACTCTGTGTATGTCATCCAAATACCAGGACATCACACCCTACTGCCTTCTTAACAGATCCATTCCCTATTCTGATGAAGTCAAACCTATGACTGTCACATCAGAAATAGATGATCTATCTCCGCTATATCTGCTTTAGTCTATAAATAGACATAAGCTACTTGTCCACTATGCTTCCGCTGCTCCCACTGACTACGACAACCCTCTGACAGAGTCATATACACGTACATTTCTAAAGCTAGTTTAGAACGACGCTATACTCATCCTCCTGCCGGGTCTCACAGTCTGGAACAACAGCACTGGCAAGTCTGGGTAAACAAGAACCTCCCTGTCACCGTCTTTGAGACTATCGGAGTACCTCTCGGGTGTCTGGGGTTACCCACCATATCTGCGGAGTGGCTAATGAAATGTCGATCCTGATTGAATCCTTAGGTCCCTATTAAATTTTCAGTAATCGTCTGTGGTTCTGAAATCACTTCCAGTTCTACCATACTCCCACTACTGTTTTCTGAAAAAAAAATCCATTTTATTAAAACTGTGGCGAGTCAAGAATAATATCACTATTGATCTTCCAGATGGTAGAAAGTCAACACTCGTCATAGCCCGGGTTAACCCACAAACTGTCATTACAGAAACGTGCCTTGAGTTGTCCAGACTCTGGTTTTAAGCATAAGCCGGACAACTCCCCGTACCTTAACATCGTTAAGATATGAATCGTTCTATATCCAATATAGAAACAGAGGCACTGATTTAATTGGAACCGGATTCAATTCATGCAGCTGTCTCCAGTGCATGTCACCTAAATGGAAAGAGGCCGATCAGCGTTACTCAATTTAGGAATGCATCCAGATATGAGTAACCTAAAAGAGAAGCAAGTTCTCATAATCATTACTATCAACTGAATACCATACACAAGTATCTACATCTTCGATCACCTTGAAGAATCCTGATACTTGCAATACCTGGTTCTCTACTTTATTCATACACAAGTATCTACATCTTCGATCACCTTGGATCTTGTATTTCTATGAAACACATGTCTAAGAACTAGAGAAGATAAGTAAACAGAATATAGTACGAGTACCAACCCCTCTGTCCTAATGGACACTGGACAACATATAATACTCTGTATAAGTCCCCTGAGTCTAATAACTCATTCCCTGTGTGTCGTAGGTTGAAAACTATACTTATGGTTAAGAAGAATTACACCGCTGTTTAATGCTCCTTACCTAACCACCCACTGATTTAGGTAAATGTCATAGACATAATTTCAAAAAATTATATCTCACTTTATAAAAATAAACGTACAGATATATCAATTTAAAATTGGTGCATAACAACGGATATTCAAAACCAAATATTTTCCGTCTAGCAAACAACCCAGGTGATTTCCTCAAATATCACCAATTACAACGAATCCCGATATAATAAGGATGATCACCCAATTCCCAATAACTTACTCCCACTCATCATCTGTAAAACTATACAGATGTGAGAATCATACATGGTAAATACATACCCTGGAGTAAGTACCTAATTAGGAAATCAGTTTTCTACTAACAATGCACAGTGAAACTGAAACATGTAAATGTTTCGAAGGGGTATCCGGGTATTCCTAGTAATGCCTCTTCCATTATCCAGATTCATGAATGTAACCGTACATTTCTTTGTCATCTCTCTAAATCCCTTTATTTGTCTTTACTCATTACCTTCTGTACACCATTTTAGGCAAAATGGTTTTCTTCCTTCCCTACCGTTCGGCACCAACCTATAGTTTGGAAGAAGACTATCCAATAAGCGTAATAGGTGTACTGTCCTAATCCTAGGAGCACTCGCAACCCGAGAGAAAGTAAAGATAAAAGACAACTGAATAAACCTAATTCCTATTTCTCCTGAACCAGAATCCATCCCCGAACTGGAACAAGTCCCTTCGAGTTCGTATATAACCATACGATGGAGTATCCAATAAACTGTGGATCTTCGTAGTGATACGGGGTGTTCCGGAGAAATACAAAGGTGAAGTAGGAGTGGCGATGAAATACTTGGTTTGGTCGTGAATGATAGCAGTCGCAATTTACTTTGCCCTCTTACTAATCCCTTTATTTGTCTTTACTTAATACCTTCTGTACACCTTTTAGGCTAAATGGTTTTCTTCATTCCCTACCGTTCGGAACCTGCCTATGGTTTGGATGAAGACTATCCAATTAGCGTAACAGGTGTACCGTCCTAATCCAAGGAGCACTCGCAACCTGAGAAAAGGTAAAAGGAAAAGACAACTGAATAGTCCTATTCATTTTCTCCAGAATCGGAAACCATCCTCGAATCTGGAACAAGTTCCTTCGAGTTCGTATATAACCATACGATGGTTTTATCCAATGGAAGTGGATGTTCATAGTAATACGGAGTGTTCTGGAGAAAAGGGTAAAAGTAGGAGTGGCAATGAGGTATGCAACTCAGACAATCCAAAAGCCAGTGTTTTAAGAAGGCTCGGTTAACTTGGTCACTGAGTCATAGTCTAGGGTCGGGCCATGGTCGCTGCCAAAGAGAGAGAGAAAAGAAACACTCTGCGTGCACTCTAACCTAGATCAGAATGGTTATCAATTTATCTAATCAGGAAACCTCCCACTGTATCCATAAATTCTCCTCCAAACCTGAAAGAAGAATTAGTCGGGATCACCCGAGGAGTAAACCAACTCATCAGTGGGAATCGGGATCCAACTATCATCGCATGATAACGTGATGGAATCCACTCACGTTATCACACTCCAGAAGGTATGCGCATATCTGGCAGGTTTCAGTTTCTTTAGAAACTCCCGATGTGATTTTTATCCCATGCTCTTATGACCTTGACGAAGGTCAACAAATCATAAGTCACATGTCAAGTTCTACCCGTCATTGTCCAGGTTAATTTGAACCCACCCGTACAAGCCCTTGACAAAGTTCAACAAGGCTATACGACTGTCCCAAACCAACGCATCTATCTATGCAACAGAAAGGTAACAAGCAACTACCATTCACTATGCCTTGACGAAGATCAACAAATATAGCATGAATACTAAGTGCTACCCGTCTGAAATGACAGAGGGCTACGAATGGTTTTTGGCGAAAAACGTTTAACGTAATGAACTTGATACCGTTGAAGGAACCAGATAGCTTTTTATAAAAATATAGTGGCGAAAACCTTTGCTAAAGAGGTCACTCTCGGTGAAGGGATCTCAGCTCTTTCCCCGTAGAATGAGGTGCAGGATATTCCAACTGAATACCACGATGCAAAGAAAAAAGTAATCGACTATAGTGAAGTTATTACCCTGATGCAAACTTTTGTCCAAGGGGTCACTCCCGGTGAAGGGATCTCGGCCGTTGCCTCGTCGACTGAGGTGCTTGATATTCATAACCGAATACCACTGTGCAAAACAAAAGAGAACGTCCTTGCAATAACAGCTTTTTGAAAAAATGTTCCAACAACATCAAACAGGTTTGTTTAGCTTGCATTGATCCGAATCAATGCAGTCCCATCAATTAATCATGCCACAAAAGAACGAAAATATGATGTACGTATATGCCATCCGCATTCGCCACTGGGTCCCGTCATCACCCGTTAGGTTACATAACTAACGACAGAGCAGGGACTGGACTAGCGCGGATGCAAAACATATACAACATCTACTAGTATATATATATATATCAATATATAATAATCGCTCAAGGCGTGATAAATACAACATCACAGAAAAGTAATAAGTATCACAGAACAATACAGATAATCTGGGATCCCCGGGTTTCCTTTGAGCCGCAAGTGAAACCCGACGTTCCCCTGGTCGTGTGGATAGCCTGTGCAATGAAATCCTAGACCCCTACGGGTGCGGCAAGTTACCCGCCAAAACCAGAAGAGAGGCAGCCCCCTTCAGCAAAGTGAATGGACCGCCCAGCAATTCACAGAATCCGGTAACTTGAGCACCCCTCTTTGGGTCAACCTATACCCCCTGCGAGTGCGGCGAATAGCCCGCCAATTCTAGAATGAAGCTGTCACGACCCGAAATAGCCCGTGACTGGCACTTGAATCATATGAAGTCTATAGGACCCCATCTAATCCAAGTAAGCCAAAAAGCCCAGAAATCTAAAACCATTTTAAGGAGTAAATAAAGAAAACTAGTTTCAAGAAGTGAAGAAAACATGTTTTGAAGTCAAGGTTTTTAAATAACTAAGCCGAATGTGCACTTTAAAATGTATAGTCTTTTCTAAACATTTCGGCGGAGTGTCCTTTGAAAATACTGGCCCCGAACGGGGTACAACAAGAATAATATATATATGCAATGATAAAAGGCATCCCCAAGCGGGAGCTAGCTCTTCGTCAATCGACGGCCACAACCACGCAAGCAATATAATATACAATGCCGAAGGGTGAGGATCAAAACTCAGAAAGAAACTCAAAACAGCATGAAAACCGTAATACTACAACGCGCGACTCTAAGGTCGAAATAATACATGACTAGTTTCTAAGTCTGAAACAATATACAAGTTTTGGTTGATGGAATTTCTAGATACAATGAATAATACATATACAATGGTGGTTCTGATGCAAAGAACCCACCTACCAAAGCAAATCACCCGCAAAGGAAGCAGTGTGCCAGAAATGCCGCTATGGAACCTGTACGGCAAAACCTGCAAGAACTGTGGCACAATGGGGGTGAGTTGCCAACTCGTGAATAGAAAATATCTACAAGCAGAAATCGAATGCGTGACATAATCCTAGGTCAATACGATCAGATATAATATAAACCTCAAAAGAATAAGTCTGAAACATGATAAGGTGGCAATGTAACATCCAAACATGTATGTAGTGCTAAGTGCTCATGCTAGTGCCTCAGGTAAAACATATCATAAATATGAAATATGTATTCGGTAAATGAAAACAGAAGGTATCATGAATGAAATCTTCAGAAATTCAGTGTCAAGTATCGACACAAAATATATAACTCAATATCCAGTATCCGATATGTATGCAACATTCATGAAGGTACTCTATCAGGTACTACTAATACATGAAGCAATAAATGGTGATGTGTATATGCAATAGTCATGAAAGGTACTCTATCAGGTATTACTAATACATGAAGCAATAAATGGTGATGTGTATATGCAATAGTCATGAAAGGTACTCTATCAGGTACTACTAGTACATGAAGGAATGCATATAAAATAAAATGTGGGGTAGGGGAGATATAATATGCCATCGACCATAAAGGCCCCTCATAACGAGCACATAAGCCCTACTCATATGGACCATAAAATCCCCTCACATCGACCACATAGGGCCCCTCATAACGAGCACATAGGCCCCACTCATATGGACCATAAAGGCCCCTCACATCGACCACATAGGGCCCCTCATAACGAGTACATAGGCCCCACTCATATGGACCATAAAGGCCCTACATCGACCACATAGGGCCCCTCATATATCATAATGCATAAGTAAATTTGCATAGATCATCATGATGATATATTAAGTAGATGTGTATATATATCAGAGTCCTATACCACTAATATATATATACTATGGGTATACGTATATATTTCAGCGTCCCATACCACTGATATATATACGCAGGAGTAAAACAATCCAGAATCATCATATGCAACCATATCACAGCGCGAAATTCATCAATTATAATGCATGCAACGTGAAACACCAATATGAGCATGCAACTATGTAAAGGCATATGCACAAAGGAATATGAATCAATAATATATAAGCATGCAATGCAATGTGAGCGGTAGAATAAGTGGTAAATGAATAATAATGCAGATATAAAGAAATATACAACAATATATGCATATCATGCATCTTTGCCATTTGAAAAAAGACGAATCGGGGTTTTTAGTAAAATAAGGGCTACGGTGTTTTTTAAGAAAAGTTGTGTCTTTTGAAGTTATCCGTAGATTCCCTTTTCTTGTCTTTAAAATACTCCCGATGCGTTAGTTTTTAAAATAGGTATGACTCGGGTCTAGTCTAACATCTACTATGCAAACTACGGATCAACTATCAAGTCAATCGGGAGGGGTGTGGAAACCACCTAAATCTGAGTCGATATATATATATAAATATAATAGTCGTTGATCCTGCCTCAATAGTACCGCGTACGATACAGTATATCATATGACAATCCTCAGGTTTTGAGTGCGGATCTATCATCAATATAAAGCTCGTACAGTAAATCGTCGTACGGCATCCCAATAGCTGGGTACGGGTCAATATCACAATCAGCTCATCAATTATCCGGTATCCTTATCATCATCTCTCATGATCTGGGTACTGATCTAAGTCTAGCACAAATGATACCATCTATATAAGTATGAATGCGTGTATGAAGTACACGTCCAAAAGCCCGCTAAGAATCACATGTCGTATCCCAAATACGAATCACATCATATCACCGATCTCACGGCACTATGCCCAATATCATCGACTCATCTCCAATGTCATCCATTATCATCATCAACACAGTAAGTATAATGCATATGCAAGGGTGTGCGTATGGGTGTAAACCTATTATAGGGTTCGCTACTATGAACTACACTAATTTACTTCTAACCCTAAACTACCCATAGTACACCTAACACAATATCCACGACACACTATAAACTATCATATACAATGTATATATAAGGTATACCAACTACGGACTGCGGATGTGCTATACGCCATCCACCCGACTTCCCCCGAAGATATAATCTACTCACCTTGCGTCTTCATTTGTCGACGTCGCCACGCGCTTGCTTGTCGTCCCGAAGTCTTCTTGGGTACCTACACGTCAAAGTATCGTAAAGGCGCATTAAAACCAAATCAAAACCTAAAACGACATACGAAACCCAAAACGATACGTTAAGGCCTATAGGTTAGAACCTATGGACCACGCTTTCAAAACCATCAACAATCCTCGATACCGTCGTACAAACGCCAAGTATTCGAAGCAAAACACTAATACGCAAATCTAGAATTCAAAATACGGAATACGGAAACAGGAATCAAAATAGCAACTGAGGAAAAAGGCTCCAGATTTCACCCTAGGTCAAATTAGACAATTTTGCACATGCCAGGGGTCTAATCTATAGATGTAGGAGCTCTAGAACAAAAACGAAACAATTTGGTGCTAGTCTGGCCGCAAATTGCGGCCAATTGGAATAAATTTGCGGCCGGGACTGGGAGTTAGGGGCTAGGGTCTTGGTGGTAGCTTTCTGGGTGCCTGCACATATCACTATCCAACCAAAATAATTTTCAGAGTCTCGGGTTGATAGCAGATTCAATATAACTTTCACAGATTTAACAATTCTTCCGATATCGGTTTCTAAATCCGTATTCCGGGTTTCAAGTCTCAGGTTTGGGTCTCAATTCATGCACTAGGGTGTTTGTATAACCTCTACTGAGCTCAAATTCACATCATAACCCAAATTCCCTCAAACCCTAACTAGGTTTTTCCTTAAGTCCTCCAAATCAAACAATATCTGTTCTAAACTAGCATAGGTGTATAAGTAATGCTAAAACTAAGCTAATGGTTCAGTATATACCTCATTTGGCAACTCAAGAAAATTCTTGAGTTGCCCTAAGTGGCCAAAATCCTTGCTTTCTTGGTCCAATGTGTTGGTCTTGAGCTTGTGCACCTTTTTAGTGAAAGGAAGATAGGGTTTCGGTGTTGTATTAGAGGTGATTTGAGGAAGTGAAGAGGGGGAGAAGGAGGGGGCAGCAGCAGCTGCAGGAAATGAAGAAGGAGAGGGAGAAATGAGGGAAGTGAGAGGGAGAGAGAAAGAGGTCCAAGGTCAAACCCCCCCCATACCTAATACATGCCCATACCTCTCTTTTATTTTCCTTTTTCTATATCCAATTTCCTTCTCACTCAAATAGTAAACCCAAATGAAAAACCATGGTGTAAAATGAAACACAAGTGTAGAAAAAATGATATGTGCATGTTTTGCACAAAACTGCTAAAAAACCGATTAACGATTGTTAATCGCGATTAGCACTAAATTAGCATATAATTAATCATAAAGACTTAAGAATGGCATAATTCCATAAAATACCCTATTTTAGAATTTTCCATAATTTTTCCAAAATTTTTCCTATTTATGTGTATTTAATAATACCGAAATATTAAAATATTCAATAAAATAATATTAAATTATAAAAATTCGCAAAAATAATAATTTTTTTTTTGTTGAAATGTTACAGAAGCCCCGTCCGTCTCAAAGCCATGAGATGCGGGCCCGTTGCCCTCTAGAACCCGGCTATCCGTGCACCCCACCGCGGGGTAATCCTAGTACAGAAAATAAAAATATGTACAACGGGTACATCGACCTCAACCTGGTCGTGCCCCAAAAGAATAATATACAAACAGGCAGTGACGGAAGTCCACATGTCGGACGCTCGTCCCGCAATATCAAATGTACAAATAATACCAAACTGTACTACTATTGCTCCAGGCTATCCACCACGACAAATCCGCAATATCACAGCATAACACAGAACATCAACGTGAATGTCACGTTCACAAACCCGTCTAAAAGAGCTATAGCAATTAGATAAGATTTACCGCTCGAGTGACATTCACGGTCGCAGATATAAAGTAAGCACTGTGAACTAACTTATTTAAAATTTTCGATCGACAAAATTTCCCAAAGTGGGACCCAGGCACAAATCCAGTGTTGTAACATATCTGGGCCCAAACAAAATATTCCAGAAACCCCAATTCCAAGTTTAAGACCACTGTAGAAAAATTGGTGCAGAGATGACACATAATGGCAGCGGAACCGTGGCCAAAACATGGGTATGGCCGCGGTTCCGCGGCGGTACTGTAGCATCATGCTACCTAATTTTCACAGGTGTCTTAAAAAAGCCTGCCTAATTTTCTGAAACACTCAAAATAATTTTTCGACGACAAAAAAAATTCGACAGAAACTTTACTTTTGAAATTGCGGTTTCGGAAATTTTGATCGATCGATGTTTTAAACATGTTAGAACAAGATAGTAAAGGTTAATGGCGTGGCTCTGATACCATGTAAGTTTACGGTAGCGCCGCGGCCGTCGATCCGAGGCCAAAATGCGGAAACAAAAACTTTTTCATAAACTTGAAACTGGCGCTATCGTATACTTTCACCCGGATTGAACTATTAACCTATAACTAGCAAATTGGAGAAGGGTTAGAAAGGCTATACCGATCGATCCGTGTCCTTCGGTCTTTAGCCACCATCTCTTGCTCCTCGCGGCATCTCCGATCTTCGGTCTCCTCGTCGAAAAGGGCACCACATCTTCGAATCCTTTTACGGGCTCCCGCTTCATCCGAAGCAATTCGGACACGAAGTTTGCTAGCCGACGTGTCCAAGATGAAGTAGAGAATGTGTGTGATCACTTTGTCTAAAGCATCCATTGATTCTCAACACATGAGAGTGTATGGATGGAGGTTGAAGATGATACCATTAATGGAGATAGTGAGCTCAAGAAGAAAGAGGAAGAAGAGAGCTCTCTCTTTTTTTCTTATGTGTTGGAAAAATGATAATGTGAGAGTGAGAATCATAAACACAAGAGCAAACCACAACCATATGGCTGCCTTCTCTCTCTCCTCCTATCATTTCAACACTTAAATAAATCAATAATGTGACATATGCACAAAGAAAGAGACCATGAGTCATCACTTGTGCATGTGTCACAATTAATGCTCCTAATCATGACTTTGAGCTCATTATTTCCATTTGCAAACATTAATTCAAATGTTTGCAATAATAAAAAGAGAATGGCATTTACTAAAGTATACTCGTGACGGATCATAAGAGTACCCCTCACTTGTATATACATACTTGCATCCGCATTCCGACTGAATGCGAATGCGATGAGACTAAAGTAATCCAACAAATCTAATACTAGGATCCGGTTTAAACCAAAGCCCACTAGTATGATCCGTCCGATCATGATCCGTGCACTACTGCACGTATATGATCGAACCCTGCCATAATACCATACGGCCTCTATAACGTTTCGCCCGAAACTTGAGAAACTGTCTGTTGGGGACTCTAAAGACTCGTCAATACTTTGGCTGTGGATTTAACCACTACCACGTCAGTGGTACTAGCTGTACGTAACGGGCTACCAGGTATTGACCAAAAAAGGAGGTCGATGAGCGGACTCATCCTGACACCCTACTGAGCCTGTCAGTGACAATATCCGTACAGTCCGGTCCGTTTGTCTATGAGTATCGCATGTCGGGCCTAGGGGGTTGGTAAAAGTCAGGCCCCCAAAAGCGGTACCAGTCGTGTCGGAGTGTAGCCCAGAACACCCTGAGATACTACTGGAATACCTACCGCTAAATCTCCTGCCTTGGCCAAGAACTTCGTGTAATGGCTCTCCTAGACACAGCGCGATCTCACCCCCAATACCGGGAGAGACGAAACCCCTGCCGATCCGCTCACGCCTCCATGTGGCTCGAGACTGTACCCAACTAAAATTTGTTTGCACGAATCCTTTGAACCGTGGTAGGGTAGTAATCAAAGCACGGTGGGAACTTACACGAGACAAATGACGATCTCAGGTCGATGAACTAACCTGTACACATGTCACCAGGGAACTGCTATCTGACGCTAGGTATAAAACCAACTAGCATGTTCCCGGCGTGTCCTGTCAGGTGTACTCATAACCCAATGAGCACCTGTATATATCTTAGGTGAACCAACTGACACCAATGGCTTGTGAGATCAGCCACCGCCCCTCGTCGGGGTCTCGACCCATATACACTATTCTACTCTGGAGTATCGACGCCCTGTCTCAAAACTCTCTCGACTAGGGACCTTTTAAGGATGTGCTTATAGACCCCAGCTCCCACGTATATGATCGCTATCATACTGCTGGTAGTCAAGCAAGAATCCTAAGGGCTCTATCAATTTGTAATAGTGATCTGTAAGTTCACCTAAAGCTGTACACGATGATAAAGATAAACCAGATAGCATACTATCATCTTGAGTAAGACTGTCCTACCGGCATAGGTCCTCCCTCAATCATTGCAATCACGTGCCTGCGATCCAATAATTGACTTTAAGGGCACTATATCCAACAAAATATTATTGGGAATTTCAAGAGTTGAAATTTGCAATGAGATTGCATACCTTCTATGAGATAGTTGGATCCCGATACCCACTGCGAGTAAGAGTTACTCCTGGGAGAGTTTTACACATCACAATTAGCCGTTCAAGTAGGTGTCTAGAAAGGTGTTAATGGGAAAATGAGGTTTATTTTAATTAGGTCCGTGCGAAAGCACGGGGAACCTCCCTCAAAGTACCGACACTGGCCTGGCTGAAAGATTGGCGAACTTGTAGGGTGTAATTAATCCCGGCTAGTTTTACCTTTTAGGGTTTGAAGAAAGATTTAAAAAAAATAGTGGGAGCCATCCTAATTAGATAAGATAATAACCAATCTAATCTTGCAAGAGCATACGCTAAGTGTTTTCTTCTCTCTCTCTCCAGGTAGCGACCATGCAGGCCTTAATCAAGATAATAATATGGATGTATTGACCGAACCCTCTTGTTATACTGAGTTGGGGAACGTTGGTTCCGCTCTATCTTATAATTGTTATAAGTCCGAGCAGGAAATAGGAGAATAGTCGGATTCCCATGCCATCCAAACGAGGAATAAGCATGTTGATGAATCTTCTTCGGGTGTGTTACTTACAGAGAACTGTTTTTCAGTACACTCTACGTCCTGGATATTAGATACCGGATCGGAATCCCACATATGTAATATGTTGCATAAGCTAAGAAAAGGTAGAGAACTAGGAATAGGTGATCATTCTGTAAGAGTAGGGAATGGTGCAAATGTTGCAGCTAAATCAGTTGGCGAATATCACCTCGTGTTACTAAATGGTAATACATTGATTCTGAACGAATGCTATTACATACCTAACCTGATATGCAATATTATATCAGTTTCTTTATTAAGTAAAGTAGGATATAATTTTGTATTACAGGATAATGTTATGAACATCTTGCTGAATCAAAAGTTGAGAAGATCAAGCTCATTAAATAATGGCATATACGTTCTATATCAAACCACAGTTCTTAACGTACAAAACACACACAAGAGGAAGAGTTCAGAAATGAACGAATTCTTCTTGTGGCATTGTAGACTAGGTCATATCAATGCGACACGACTAGCTAAGTTACATAAGGATGGATATTTGAATCCGTTCGAATTTTCATCTTATGAAACTTGCCAGTCATGTCTCAAAGGCAAGATGACCAAAACTTTGTTTACTGGACACGGAGAAAGAGTTACGGAACTCTTGGGACTGATACATAATGATATATGCGGTCCCATGTCTGCACATGCCAGGAATGGTTCCTCGTACTTCATTACATTCACCGACGATCTCTCAAGATTCAGACATGTGTTCCTGTTGAAACACAAGTCTGAAGCTTTTGAGAAATTCAAAGAATATAAGTATGAAGTTGAGAACCATACGGGAAAAAATATTAAAATCCTACGATCTGATCGGGGAGGAGAATACTTGAGCAATGAGTTCCTGGACTATTTAAAAAAGAATGGGATTTTCTATCAGCTTACTCCTCCATATACACCACAGCACAACGGTGTATCAGAGCGAAGGAATCGCATCCTATTTGATATGGTGCGCTATATGATGAGCAACGCTGAGTTACCTATTTCCTTTTGGAGTTATGCGCTTGAGACAGCAGCATACCTATTGAATCAAGTTCCATCTAAATCAGTGCCTACAACGCCATATGAGATATGGAGTGGAAAGAGACCATATCTTAAACGAGTTAAGATATGGGGTTGTCCGGACTATGTCAAAAGGCAAAATTCGGAGAAACTCGAGGCACGATCAGTTCTTTGCAAGTTTGTGGGATATCTAAAGAATTCACAAGGATATATTTTCCACCACTCTGAGGAACAAAAGGTGTTTGTTTCTCAATACGCCACCTTTTTAGAAAAGGAATTTCTTGTAAAAGAAATTAGTGGCAAAGAGGTAGAGCTGGAAGAAGTTCCAGCAGCACAAACTGTAACTGATGATTTATTGGAACCAGAGGATTCAGTAGTCTCCGACGAACCTCAGCCTCTCCGCCGATCTAGTAAGGTTCCTCATCCACCTGAGAGATGCTACAGTTTTCTCAATGATGGTGGGAGCGAGGATTGAATCATGAAAGATGATGACCTAACTAGTTTCGAGCAGGCCATCACGAGTGGGGACTCTGTGAAATAGTTGGATGCAATGCGATCTGAGATGGAATCCATGTACACCAACAAAGTATGGACTTTGGAAGTTTCTCCCGAAGGGGTAAAACCCATTGGGAGCAAATGGGTCTTTAAGAAGAAACTTGGTGTAGATGGAAAAGTTGAGACTTTCAAAGCTAGACTTGTTGCAAAAGGTTTTTGTCAACGACCAAGTGTAGATTATGATGAAACCTTTTCTCCAGTGGCTATGCTTAAGTCCATCCGGATCCTACTTGCCATCGCTGCATACCATGACTACGAAATCTGGCAGATGGATGTTAAGGCCGCCTTTCTAAATGGTGATTTAGAAAAGAGCATGTACATGACTCAGCCAGAGGGCTTCGTGGACAGTGGGAGCAGGGGAAAGATGTGCAATCTATTTAAATCAATCTATGGGTTAAAGCAGGCATCGCGGAGTTTGAACATCTGTTTTGATGTGGTAGTTAAATAGTTTGACTTCATCAAAAACGTAGATGAACCTTGTGTATACAAGAAGGTGGCAGAGAGTAAGGTCATCTTCCTCGTATTGTACGTGGATGCCATACTCTTGATAGGAAATGATTTTCCTATGCTGCACTCGGTCAAGCTCTTCTTATCACAAATATTTTCTATGAAAGATCTAGGTGATGCCTCCTACATCTTGGGAATTAAGATCTATAGAAATAGATCTAAACGGATGTTGGGATTGTTCCAATCCTGGTACATTGATACCATACTAAAGAGATTTAGTATAGAAGATTCCAAGCGAGGGAATTCACCCACAATCTCAGGAATCACTCTCTCCAAAGAGATGTCTCCCAAGACTGATTTGGAGAGGACCTGCATGCAAGGGATACCCTATGCTTCGGCAGTAGGCTCTATCATGTACGCAATATTGTGTACCAGACCTTGTTAGTTGTATGTATGCCCTAGAGGCCAGTATTGTACAGATGATGTATATTATATTGGATGCTTGGACATATATAGAGAGGACTTTCTTGCTCGATATGATAGTATGCTATCTGGTTGTTCTTTATCTTAACATGTACACTTGTCTCTTGATACTGTCTTATGGTTACAAGTTGGTAAAGCCCTTAGGATGTATACTTGACTACCAGGATTATGATAGAAATCATACTAGTGGGGCTATAGTAGTCCATAAGTATATCCTTTTAATGTCCCTAGTCGTGGGTGTATCGAGACGGGGTATCGATATACCAGAGTAGACTAGCGTATACGCTTCTCAACCCATGAGATGGGCGGTGGATGATCTCATATCTATTGGTATTTGACATCAAAGATGGTATACAGGTGCTCAGTGGAGACTGGGTACACTGGACGGACTCGCCGAGAACTCCCAGATGGTATTATACCTCACGTCAGATGGCAGTTCTCTGGTGACACTTGTACAAGTTAGTCTGTAGACCCGAGATCGTCATAGAGTCTTGTGTGATTCCCACTGTGCTTTGATTTCCACCTTACCACGTCCAAGAGGGCATGCAAAACGGTGGTTTTTGGGTACAGTCCCGAGTCACATGGAGGCAATGAGCGATAGGAGGGGTTTCGTCTCTCCCGGTATTGGGAGTTGATGTTGCGCTGTGCTCGATTGACCATAACAGGGAAGTCCCTGGCCAGGGCTATTTTAGAGATTTACTGGTAAGTGTTACCAGTAGTTTCTCGACCCGTTATGAGCCTCACATCGGCATGACTTATCGGTTATTGGGGTCTGCCGTTTACCACCCCTAAACTTGATATGCGACATATCAGACGAGGAGACCGGACTGTACGGCAAGTGTTACCATCAGGCTTTTGCAGGAGTTGGAGCGGGCTTGCTTGCTGATCTTCTGATCGCTCAATACTCGGCTAGCCGTTAAGTCCAGCTAGTACCGCTGACGGCTTATGGGTGCTTGATGTGATCATCACCTACTGCCGGCGTATTGACGAGTCTTTAAAGTCCTACATAGAGATTTTACTGGCTCAGGCAAAAAGAAATAGGAGCACATATGTGATATGTGCGAGACCGAGAATAATGCGTGTATGTGATACATTATTCTATTCTCACGACTTTTGTATCGGTCGGTTATATGTGATATAGCCGGGTTGTCGAATCAAGTGTTGATTCGATAAGTCGATACATTGGATATAGTCGGTTATATGTGATATAGCCGGATTATTAAGTCAAGTGTTGATTTAATAATTTAGTGTATAATTGTATATTTGATATACTAATTTACATTAACTAACATTTTCTCACTTAAGCATTTTTTCTCACTTGTACACAACTTAATATGTGTGTGTGTGTGTGTGTGTGTGTGTGTGTGTGTGTGATATATTTATTTGTGTTTTCTTTTTGTATCATGGTTGTTGATACAACATACATGGGTGTGTAAGAAATACACCATTCTATTTATAATTGTGGGTTATAATTATTTAAGATAATTACAAAATTAGTGGATATTTGGAAAGAGCGTGAAGCTTGTAGAAGCTTGTTTTGCTTTGACAAAGTCCACTAATTTTGTTTTTACTTTAGATATTTGTTAACCTAACCATTTGGATTAGCCATGGTTATGTTTCTACATGAGTTAGTATATAATACTCACTCACCATGGTTCACTCACTCACTTATTCATTATTCACATTTCATTTTGGTTCATCTTCTTCCTCAAGCTCAAATGCTTGCTGGGGTTTTGATTAAGTGAGAAAGCAAAGTGAGAAAAGAAATTCTAAAGTGAGCCCACTTCCTATTTCTCCATCCTCTACTAGATTAGCACTTTAGTATAGGGTGTTTGCTTCACTAATTCTTTAGTTAGTGAAGTAGTAGCTTGAGTTGGCATCCCCTTGACGTAGATCAACTTCGGCATCGAAGACTTCAAGCAAGATCGCTCATTTCTCTACACGAAGCCATGCAAGAGTCTGGGAGTTCGACGATCGCAGCGAAGGGACTACTACAAGGAGCTTATGAAGTGAAGGACCGATCTACAAAGATTGTATTTCCTTTTTCACTTTGATAGTAAATGGTTTACTATGTTTCTGTATTGTATTCTAGTTAACAATCATGTTAAGAGTTCTTTTTCACGGCAATTTTTTTAAAATGGCATGGACGATGCCTCCCGAAACCTTGTTGCCGTCAATAGGAACCCTACAGACCTGATGTAGCATACTCACTGGGTATAGTGAATAGGTATCAAGCAGATCCTGGAGAGAATCACTGGACAGCTGTGAAGAACATTCTTAAGTACTTGAGAAGGACTAAAGAAATGTTCTTGGTGTATGGTAACGGTGAACTCCAAATGGAGTCCTTTACCAATTCGAGCTTCCAGAGTGATAAGGACGACTCTAAGTCGGTCTCGGGTTTTGTCTTCACCCTCAATAGAGGGGCGGTTTATTGGAAGAGTGTCAAGCAAGAAACCATGGCAGACTCGACGATAGAGGCTAAATACATCGCTGCCAACGATGCTGCCATAGAGGCTGCCTGGATGAAGAAGTTCATAACTGAACTTGGAGCGGTTCCATCCATCGAGCATCCAATACCTTTGTATTGTGATAACAATGGAGCCGTGGCTTTGTCCAAGGAACCTAAGTCCCATCAGCGATCCAGGCATATTCTGAGGCGATATTACCTGATCTAGGAGATAGTTGATCACAGGGAGATCGAGGTCAAGAGAGTTGACATGAAGAATAACACGGTGGATCCACTCAAAAAGGCCATACCTCAGAAACAATTTGGGAGACTCTTCGGGATGTTGGGTATGAGATACTACAACAATTGGCCTTAGTGCAAGTGGGAGATTGTTAGTTGTATGTATGCCCTAGAGGCCATTATTGTACATGATTGTATATTATAGTGGATGCTTGGACATATAGAGAGAGGACTTTCTTACTCGACATGATAGTATGCTATCTGGTTGCTCTTTGTCTTAACATGTAGACTTGTATTGTGATACTGTCTTGCACTCACATGTTGATAAAGCCCTTAGAATGTGTACTTGACTACCAGGACTATGATGGAGATCATACTAGTGGGGCCAGGGTAGTCCACAAGTTCATCCTTTAATTGTTCCTAGTCGTGGGTGTATCGAGACAGGGCATCGATATTCCAGAGTAGACTAGAGTATACGCTTCTTGACCCATATGATGGGCGATGGATGATCCCACATCCATTGGTGTTTGACATCAAAGATGGTATACGGGTGCTCAGTGGAGACTGGGTACACTGAACATGACTCGCCGAGAACTCCTAGTTGGTATTATACCTATCGTCAGATAGCAGTTCTCTGGTGACACCGGTACAGGTTAGTCTGTAGACCCGAGATCGTCATAGAGTCTTGTGTGATTCCCACTATGCTTTGATTTCCACATTACCACGTTCAAGAGAACGTGCAAAACGGTGGTTTTTGGGTACAGTCCCGAATCACATGGAGGCAATGAGCGATACGAGGGGATTCGTCTCTCCCGGTATTGGGGGTGGTGTTGCGCTGTGCTCGATTGGCCATAACAGGATGTCCCTGGCCAGGGCTGGCATGGAGATTTACCGGTAAGTGTTATCAGTAGTTTCTCGACCCATTATGAGCCTCATATCGGCATGACTTATCAAGTTACTAGGGTCTGACGTTTACCACCCCTAAACTAGATATGCGACATATCATACGAAGAGACCAGACTGTACGGTAGTGTTACTGCCAGTGTAAAGTTTTAGAAATCGTTATGCAATTTTTTCCGTTAAAAGGTAAAATAGTCGGTGTTTTCCATAAAACCCGGAAGTGATCAATTTTCAGTATAGACTTGACTGCACCTAGTTTAACTAGAATATTACTAGTTTGCGGTTTTTAGTGGTCACTTGAAAAATTTGGTTCACTTAAATATTTTTCCCTAATTAAAATATTATTATAAGTTGTTAATTATGCACTTAATTAGTGGTGATTACAATTTTGTTTGGGTTAATTATTACTAAAATGAATCTATGCTAAATTAATCATTAAATTAAGCTTTAATCCTTCTCTCCAAAATATCTAGATATTTGTGAATTTAAAAGAGAATTTAAAGAAAAAGATAAGAGGTGCCATGGATGAGAGAGGCATTTATGAGCATTAATTGGTGTTTTAGACTAGATTTTTCTACACAATTCCTTACCCTTCATCATTTTCTTCCATTGGCCAAGCACCCCCCTGCTGCCCTTTGTATTTTCTCACCCCATTTTCATCTCTTCAAGCTAAAATAAATCATAAAAAATCCTCAAATAATCTCACAAACACACAAACAAATCCCTACCCATCATTCTCCAACACTAAACAAGGTTGGATCTTCTTTAAAGTCATCATTTTGGAGGCAAAATTGGAGTTTAGTTGCTAATTTATGAATCTATTGGAGGTATAAAATCCTAACCCTAAACTTAAATTGTTGTTTAAATACATTAAGCTAGCTTATTAGATATTTAATATAGATTTAAATTGCATGTTTAGAAATTCATGAAAGTTTTGTGAAGATCAAGTTAGGGTTTAATTGGTTGAAATGGTTAACTGAAAAGTGTAGATTTGGGAAAACTTAACCTAGTGGGAGAATGTTATTTGTTAATTTCCTAATTTGTCTAATTGAGTTTAATAGCAAACTAACTTTTACTAAATCATATTTGGGTTAGATTAAAATTGTAGTAAAGGTTTGGGTGACTTAGTTAATCTACTTTGTGATGTTTGTGATCGCTAGATTTCGTGTAAACTTTTAGACTTGAGCTAAAATGATAAAAAGTGCTTACTAGGTTTTCGGATAATTAGGCGTTGGTTTCATTTGACGTTGCGATGGTTATTTATTATCTTCCACGATATTTATTGTGTTGTGAATGCGCGATCGGTACGATCGAGGTCTAGGCTTGGTGGTTGCGTAGTTTACGATCCTAGCTAGGGTTATGCCGATGTCGTATGTGTTTTGTGCACTAGGTGCACAGTGTGTTTATCTTGTGGGCATTATCCTTGCGTTTCGTTATCTTTGTGTCAGCGTAGGATATTTAGCCTTATGTGTTGTGTTTGTGAAATTTTAGGATCACAAGCGGGGACTTCGAACGCTGCGAAGAAAAGGAAGCAGGTGGTCGGATTTTCTTAGCTCGAGATCATCGGTGAGTAGATTTAACATCTATGGGGTAATCGCACGTATGGCGTTATGCGTCAGGGCTGGATATGATATTATAGTTGTATGTTATTCGCATATGAGTTGATTGCGCATGAGCATCATTGCATATTATTACCTGTTGTGCCTTGACTTTGTACCAATTGGACACAACACCATTACTGACGGTTCATGTTGCACGAGCACTAAATTGTATGCTACACACACACCGTCGGTAATTGCCATGACACGCACAACCCATATACATACGTGATATTGTATTGGATAGGGATAATTGAGATAGTGACTCTTATTCCATTGTGCATATGAGATACAGCCGACACATATACATACGTGATATTGTATTGGATAGGGATAATTGAGATAGTGACTCTTATTCCATTGTGCATATGAGATACAGCTGACACATATACATACATGATATTGTATTGGATAGGGATAATTGAGGTAGTGATTTTTATTCCATTTCACGTATACCTTGCTACAGCTACATGTACATCCTGCATACATACTGGCATGTACACCCACATACCTTGCTACAGCTACATGTACATCATGCAAACATATTTACATGTATACCCACATACATTGCTATAGTTGCATATATCCCTAAGTGGTATTGTATTGCCATTTGATATTGAGACGTTAATTATGTGCTATTGCGCTTACGAAATGCATCATGCATACTTGCATACATGTAGATAGTTATATCTTGCTATAGTTACATGTACACCTCATATGATGCAGCACTTGATTTCGGAGGATTTGGGAACTGCATGATATATTTTAAAGCTGGATTCATTTAAAAGAGCGGTTTTCCCTTAATATGCCCATATTGCTGTTTTATGTTGTATATATCAGTTTTTCATGGATTTACGCATTGAGATATGGATTTCATATGATTTATGGATTTGAGAACCGTGGGGGTGTTTTCAAGAAATTATGTATTGTTTGAAAATCCGGTTTCTCTTGATATGATATTTCAGTGCGTCCACCATGAGTTTTTCTCGGTTCTAAGACTTGTGTTATATACCCGATTCGAGGAGCGGATAGGCACCGACTGCGGGTACATAGTGGACCCGGTATGGTTTCTCGGGGCAAGATATGATTTTTCGTGGTATAGACGATGAGCCTGGCTGGCAGGGCTAGTACTACCGGTGATAGTATTTGGACTCGGCGGTTATCGTGGGGATAGCGACCGGAGTGATGTACGGACATGACATCAGGGCCAGCCGTGGTGACGGCGCCTGAGATATGAGGATTTACGTGTCGATGCTGGACACGGGTTTCATGATGTTTCGGGTGTCGGTGATGGAGACTCAGGTTCCATGATTTTGATGTGTCGTTGAGGGATACACACACACACATACACACACAGAGATATATATATATATATATATATATATATGCAGGCACATGTTTTCATGATGTTTTGAGTGTCAGTGTTGGACACTCAGGTTCCATGAGACTTACAGGATATGAGGACCGATCTGAGGATGCGGTTGTTCATGTCATAATTTTGCATTATTATATTCCCCATTCTTATTCATTTTACAAATAAACAGGTGCTTTTGATCCATGTCTGCTACATAGTTGCAGGTTACGGATTCTCGGAACAAAAACAGTGAAAAAGATTAAAAGACGATACAAAAGTGAGACTACGACCATCAAATGGAAGAATCTTGATCAAGCCTATAGTTTGGAGAATAAACGAAGGTCAATGAACAAGTTCACAAGTACAAAGGCAGTGCAAGGTTCAAGACTTCGACACGAAGCAAACGGTAAAGTCCACGACATTATTCACAGTGGAAATCTAGAAGACAATCTGAGAAACCAAGTAAAGAAACAAGAAGCCAATTGCAACCAGAAGAAGCCCAAGAAAACTCAGCCAACAAAACCACTATATGGCCGCGGATCCGCGGCCAAAGAGGGCTTTTGGCCGCGATTCCGCGGCCATATGGAGCGCGTGTCGGCGCTAAAAAATGTCGGTGTGGCGGTGCGTTCACTAGTCTTTTCTTAGGGGGTAAGCTTGTAATTGCAGACGTGCATCGATTGTAACACTAGGGTTTCTATGAATCTATAAATAGAAGCCCTAAAACCAAAAACGCACATGCGAAAACAATTCAATCAAATGGCGCCGTTGCCGGGGATGGCGTTGTTATTTTCTTTCTGTAATTTCAGGTTAATATAAAATTGAAAAAATCATAAAAATTGAAAAATAAAAATAAAAAATAAAAAAATTTATCATCTTGTTATTTTGTGAAGGGTATTTTCGTTTGAATTGTGCAGGATCGAAGAACAAATTCAGATCTGGAAAAATACAGAGAGCGAAACAGAAAACAGCAAATCTGAACAAATAGAGGAGGACCGCAACAGAAAACAAAAGAAGTTAGGAGGCTCGAGTCAACGAGTCAACCGTGGAACCGCGGTGGGAACGCGACATTGGCGGCGGAAGCGCGGTCATGTGCTAACGTCAGCACGTGAAAAATCGCTGTAATTTTTTCTCTTCTTCTCTGCAACCCCAATATCTCCTCTGTAAAAAATTCCTGCAGGATTCTTTGCGCAAAAATTTCTCCCCTTCTCAATAACTTGATCTTGTGCAGGATTCTTTGCGCCGCGCTAAAAAAATTTGTTTGCAAGTGATTGTGTTTATTGCTTTGCATATTTTAAATTGACTTTAAGGGGCTTGAACACCCAGATTGGGTGGGGATTTCATTACCCTTCCCAGGACCCCAAAAATCACATAAAGCATATTGCATTGACCATCAAGTTAATTAAAAAAGATTAGACTCAGCCCTAAGGACTTCGTGCTCAATAGGACAAAGGAATAGTTGTAGGCATCGACCGTTGATCCTAACCTGACTTTGTGGTGCCTAGACTAGACAGGTAGGGAAAGGTAACTTTAAAAGGTCCGTCTCACGGTGATTCGTGAGCGGATCCCTCCATTCTCTACTTGTGCTTACCTGGCCACAATTGGCGGTGAAGAGGCGGTTTGAGGTCCTACTTCTTGCCCTTTGGAACAGTTAGGAGCTGTCTAGCTGACCTAGATGACCCTAAATTTAGGCTTGATTGTGCATTTGTGATTGATTGAACGTGTGTCTAAGCCTTTTATCGAAAATCTTTTTTGCAAAAAGCTCCACATAAAAAAAACACAAAAAAAAGAAAGAAAAAATTTTACAAAAACTTACAACTTGTCGCTAAGAAATCCGTGCACCCCATTCTTTTTCTTCTCCTTTCTTACATCATGGGTACCCCACCTAACAAAACTCTTGCCGAACTTTGGTACCCTCATCCAAACATTGCTTCCTACGCAAATTGTTTTGGTCGAATTACGGACGACCCCTCCATGTCCAAAATTTCTTTGAAAGATCGAATAGAAGCGTCTAGGAGAAACAGTTCGACTCCACAATCCACTTTGTATCAACCATTTCAACCTTCACCACCTTCTTACATTGATACTCCTTTTTCGAGTCCTGTTATAACTCCGAAACCCATGTCTATTACTGAACATATTGAACAATCTCGTGACCGATCTTTCACTCCTTTCAACACTTCCAGTTCTTGGGATCAACAAGTCCATTCACCTTTTTATCCAAATGTTGATCCTACTTCTGTCCAACCATTCAATTCCTACCGGTCCTACCCTACTTTCGCACCTTCCCTAGACATTACTTCTACACAGCCATTTGGGAGTTTCCAAATCCAAACAACTTTGAATCTTTTATTGAAACCCCTTCACAACCCATGTCTAGTCTGGAACAGTCGTTGGAAGCTTATATTGTAGCGACAAACCAACAGATGAGAAATTTGGATGCATCCATTGCCGCCCTTAATTCATCAAGACAACCTAGTGACCCGGTAGCTAGTTTCCAACTAGCTCCAAATATTCTAATGTATGATGAGGCGGTTGGACAGAGTGAGAATTTGAGTGGTGAGAGTGAGTTCTACACACTTCCAAATCAAACATACCCTTCCTCAATTGAATCCCACAACTTTGGTTTTCAAACAAGTGTCCCAAATGATTCACCAGTTAAAAATAAAACGGGTAATGAGTTGTGCGACTTTGTAGTGTTTGATTTATCTGATTGTGAAAAGCCCTTTTCAAGTGAACCCAAACCTAATCCTTTTGACCTCTACACCTCCAATCTAGAACCTGAATTGATAAATATCCATTCTTTTGATGAGGTGTCCGAAAAAATTGATTTTCACTTGATTGAGGATATTGACGTAGGAAATAATTTGGATGATGAACCCGCAGATTTGACTGAAATTTTCTCTCCAATTCATCATCCCGAATCATTAAATGTTTCTCCCGAACTTCATATGTGTCTTGATTTTGATGATAATTGCATGGATGAGATATCTTTTGAGGAGAATTATGAGGATAGTATTGAGGAGAGTATTGAGGATAGTATTGAGGATGAACCAGTTTTGTTTGATGTGTCAGATTTTCCAATTCATCCTCCTGAACCTTTAACTGTTATACTTCCTAAATCACCCTCCCTCTTTTCCATCGTTCCGGCCACGCAAAAGATCACGCAGGAGGACTGTGAGCTTGAAAAATTTCTGTTCGATCACCGAAGTTTGGATGCCACCAGTGCTTTCCTCTTTGAATCTGACACAGTTCTCATAGCCGATAACGATTACGAGTGCTTCACTTTTCCAGAAGATTTTGAAGACTCACCGCCCGAGTTTGAGTCCTTTGAATTTTCAGATGAGTTAGTTGAACCATCAGACTCGGTTGCTTACAGTCATTTCGAACCATTGATGGAATCCTTCGAGTTCGAGACAGTTTACTTAGGTAAGAATAAGACTATCCCTAAATCACTCCCCTTCATCCTTTCCATCGTTTCGACCGCGCAAGAATCTGTCGTGCTTCAATTTTCATTGGATGGTTTACCAAGTTCAACGTACCCATGTTTTCTTACGAATCTTGAGGGATTTGACCCCATTTCTCGGCGGGTTGATAAATTAGCACAATCGCTTTTAACACATCGGTTATCACAATTTGTGCTAATTTATTCACTCGATTTACACCCTCAAGTTCGTACAACACTTCTTTCTCTCTTCCGCCATTCTTCTCCGAATATACCGAGACCATATTCCACCCTTCTTCCCATACGGTCTCGTGTGTTTCTCAACTCCTTTCTCTACACTCCATTCTTTCACCAACCCTACCATTATCACGATAGAATTTTTGAATGGTTGGTGCTAACCTTTGGTCTGTGTAAGGCCTTGTATAGTTTGATTTTTCTCCTCCCTAACTCTGAACTTTAACGCTTAAAACAGTGGAAACACTGTCTCACTTAAGTTTAGAGGGACCTTTTTGTATATATATATTTTTTTTTCTTTTAACAATAAAAAAATATTAAAAAATAAACAGGGGAATACCGGCCATTTTGACCCTCTTGGTGTAGCATGACAGTGAGGACACTGTCAAGTTAAGTTTGGGGGTGTGCTCAGTAAGTTTTCTTCCTTCGCATTCATATGTACATTTTTGCATTTGCATACTTATTTTTAAAACCCATAAATATTGAAAAAAAATTTAAAATTATAAAACTTGAAACATTCAATTTTGGCCATAATTGACTTAAGTTTAACAAGACGGTTAACTAGCTAGGAAAAATTAGATCCTAGACTTAGTAAATTAAAAAAAACCTAAAAATAATGTTTCTTAAAATTTAATGGTAGAAAATATATGTATTTATAGTTTACTTAGAAATAGACAAATTTTGAGTTCACTTCTTGGGCTAAGTCAAAACAAGGGAAAAGTATTGATATTTTTATTAAAGTATAAGTTTGAAAAATAATTCCTAAGCTTAAATCTAAATTCTGAAAATATATACCCTACAAATTGCACAAACACGAACCTTAAAACTTGGAATAGTAGAAAAGACCTTGAAATGTTCTTGTCTAAAGTCCTTAGTATAAAGGGAAATAAAATAAAAATACAAGTGTGAATAAAGAGATAAAAAAAATGAACACTAGTTTTTGTAATTACATAAGGCATAAATAGAAAAAATTTAGCGAGGGTGCTTTATCACCTAGTGCCTTAGACCAACTGGTTTGGGAGTCACTGCTAAATCCTTAGGTGTTACAAGACTGGGAATTACGCCTTACTTGTGGAAACACATTTTGTAATCGGTCGTTGGTACCTCAAGAAGTATTAACGGTCGCATGAAGAATGTGTGAGCAAATTTCATCTAAAAATTCACCAATTGAAAAGTACTTTGGACGATGGACAAGAGTATAATAGCTTGATTTGAATTTCCAAGTGTAAGGGTGATATATACACACACGTAGGGGTATGTGATTGGGGTTTAGATAAGAGATAGGAATAAAAAATAGGACTTATATCTTTAATAGAGATGATAAAAATTCTTAAGTTGAGATGGAACCCTAGAAGGAAAACTTAAAAGATGCCAAAAGCTAAGTTCACAAGAATATATATAATCTTAAGTTAAATAATAAGGTGGCGTGAAAAATACGGATGGATAATTTCTGAGTCGAAAATAATAGAGTTTCTTGTTAGAAAACCTAATTGGAGAATAAAAGTCATTATGCCTTATTGATAGGATTTTGTGGGTAGTATCCGCTGAAAACCCTCAGGAGACAACACTCCTCCTACTAGGGACACCTAGAGGTTTAACGGCTTGTTGCACGAGCTCAGTGCAATCGCGTTTCCCTGCGAAAGTGAGGCTAGGTCTTTTTCGAGAATAAAACTAGGTTTGCTCGAGGACGAGCAAAAGATAAGTTTGGGGTATTTGTTCATGTTATAATTTTGCATTATTATATTCCCCATTCTTATTCATTTTACAAATAAACAGGTGCTTTTGATCCATGTCTGCTACATAGTTGCAGGTTACGGGTTCTCGGAACAAAAACAGTGAAAAAGATGAAAAGACGATACAAAAGTGAGACTACGACAATCAAATGGAAGAATCTTGATCAAGCCTACAGTTTGGAGAATAAACGAAGGTCAACGAACAAGTTCACAAGTACAAAGGCAGTGCAAGGTTCAAGACTTCGACACGAAGCAAACGATAAAGTCCACGACATTATTCACTGTGGAAATCTGGAAAAAATCTAGAAGACAATCTGAAAAACCAAGTAAAGAAACAAGAAGCCAATTGCAACCCAAAGAATCCCAAGAAAACTCAGCCAACAAAACCACTATATGGCCGCGGATCCGCGGCCAAAGAGGGCTTTTGGCCGCGGTTCCGCGGCCATATGGAGCGCATGTCGGTGCTAAAAAATGTCGGTGTGGCGGTGCGTTGACTAGTCTTCTTTAGGGTATACTTGTAAATGCAGATGTGAGTCGATTGTAACCCTAGGGTTTCTATGCTCTATAAATAGAAATCCTAAACCTCTCTATGGGGCATGCCTCTTTTTATTTCATCTATTCAGATTTGAAAATTCCTGTGTAAATATTTGGAGAGAGCCATCAATAAAGTAAGTAGTTTTATTTAATTGCCCTACTTAATTTTTGTTCTGCCTTAGTATAATTTTATTATCTGCCCTAGTTAGATAGATAGAAATGTTCTTCAATTCCCTAATGAGCGAGTAGTCTCCTCGCTTGTTAGGGTTAGATTTGGGGAAGGCTTGAGAGATGAAAATCTCTCACCCCTTTCTTGCCTATCACATATAATTAATAGGACTCCATGTATACATACACACACCGTTCCCTACGGCACCCTACCCCATGAGGTAACGGTGATACCGTAGTATAAACGACTGGTTGTATATGTTTTCCATGGAGGTTAGGGTAAGAATTAAGAAAGGAAAGACTAGAACCTAGAGAAAGAAACATTGTTTCTTCCCGATGGTATTAATCCCCTTTATTAATTGTTACCATAACACCTAATGAGATCTAAATTAGGGCAATGAAAGCGGTGAGGAAATCTTCTATTTCCAAACTCAACCTAAACCTAACCCTAGCAAGATTCTAGTCTTAGTATAAATCAGTTTAGTTTTTAGCGATAATCCATTCACACCGTTTGGAATTAACTCGTTAGACCAAATTAGGAAATACACAACATCCCTGTGGACCGACCCGTACTCACCGGCTAGCTACCAAGCGATGTCGTTCTTGATTGCGGTTAACAAATATTTTTGATTCATCTTTTAAAAACGCACACACGAAAACAATTCAATCAGCGGTGCCTAAGGATTTTGGGATTTGACGTGTCAGTGAGGGACACTGGGGTTTTTCCATGCAGATGATTTTGCATGAGGTTTTATTATATCATCCCACACTCAGGATTATGTTGATATGCATTGCTTCATGTAGTTATAGTACCTTGATGATGTATCTTTACATGATTGTTGCATATTCATACTTATGCTATCAGATTACATGTGATAGATTATCGATGTTCGTGCATATTTGCGATTACAGTATGATGTTATTGTAGGGTTCCTAGGCACCATAATGAGGTCTCACAAGGCATCGAACATGCCATTATAAAATTTTAAGGGTGCCGAGAGACCCGACTACGGATCGTTTGCTAGAAAACTATGCGAAAAAGCTAACTAGTTAACACTTAACTAAGGGAATACGGAAATACAACCTTTGTAGATCCGGTGCTCCACCTCCATAGCTCCGCAACGAAGTCCTCTCCGCTGTCCAAATCAAATCCGGGCTCTAGCGTCGGCTTCGTCGGAGAATGGGCAAGCTAGGTCGTCGATGTCCATGCCGAAGATGATCTACGTCGAGGCATCGCTAAATCAAGCTCCGACTTCACCAAGTCAAGAAACTTGTGAAGTAAACACACTCTACTACTTGGCAAGAGGTAGAGGATGAAGAAATAGGAAGTGGGTAGACTTTAGAATTGGATTTCTCACTCATTTCCATCAATCACCATTGATGGAGCTTGCTTTTTCTTCATGAAAGAAGATGAAGAAGAAGAAGATAATTGTTATGATAAGAATAATTAAAAATAGAAAAGAAAACCATTCTTATCATAAGCTAACCAAGGTTAGGTGTAGAGAATTAATTAGAGTTAAGTGGAATGGTTAGGTTAAAGCATGAGACAAAATGGTCAAAATGTCAAAGTCTTCATGAAGCTTCATGAATGAACAAAAGAATTCCACCATTTTTCTCTTTGCATTTCTTTTTCCAAAAGAAAAAGTAAATGATTAAAATGAATAAGGAAAAAGTAAACCCTAACCATTTCATTAACCAAGGTTTAATTCTTTACACTTAACCATAAGGCATGCATCATCAAACATGATACAAGCAAGTGCACAAAATCATATCGCATATGCAATGCACACACCCGAGTGAGAAAATCCATTTTAAAGTGAACCGATACTAGTTAATGCAAAGTAATATATCAAATATACAATTATGCATTAAATCATTAAATCAACACTTGATTTAACGATCCGGTCATGTCGCATATAACCGACTGGTATCATCAGTAACAACTTATCGAATCAACACTTGATCCGATAACCCGGCTATATCGCATATAACCGATCAATGTCACATCGCGAGAATCGAATACAGTATCATATACCGTATTATTCTCGGTCCCGCACATATCTCATATGCGCTCCTATTTCGTTTCGCTTGAGCCAGGAAACCTCTGTGTAGGACTCTAAAGACTCGTCAATACGCCGGCAGCAGATGATGATCATATCAAACATCCACAAGCCGCAAGCGGTCTGCTAAACGTAACGGCCACCCGGGTATTGAGCGATCTGAAGATCGACGAGCAAGCCCGCTCACACTCCAGTGAATCCAACCAGTAACACTACCGTACAGTCCGGTCTGATCGTCTGATATGTCGCATATCTCGCCTAGGGGTGGTAAACGTCAGACCCCAATAGCTCGATAAGTCGTGTCGATATGAGGTCTATAACTGTTCGAGAAACTACTGATAACACTTACCAGTAAATCTCAGCAACCCTGGCCAGGGATTTCCTGTTATAGCCAATCGAACACAGCGCAACATCAACCCCCTATACCGGGAGAGACGAATCCCCTCCTATCGCTCATTGCCTCCATGTGACTCGGGACTGTACCCAAAAACCACCGTTTTGCACGCCCTCTTGGACGTGGTAAGATGGAAATCAAAGCACAGTGGGAACCACACAAGACTCTATGACGATCTCGGGTCAACAGACTACTCTGTACCAGTGTCACCAAAGAACTGCCATCTGACGTGAGGTATAATACCATCTGGGAGTTCTCGGCGAGTCCGTCCAGTGTACCCAGTCTCTACTGAGCACCCGTATATCATCTCTGATGTCAAACACCAATGGATATAGGATCATCCATCGCCCATCTGTATGGGTCGAGAAGGTACACGCTAGTCTACTCTGGTATATCGATACCCCGTCTCGATACACCCACGACTAGGGACTTTGAAGGATGTACTTATGGACTACCATGTCCCCACTAGTATGATCCGCATCATAGTCCAGGTAGTCAAGTACAGATCCTAAGGGCTTTACCAACATGTAACAGAGAGACAATCAGCATACACGTTAAGGTAAAGAGCAACCAGATAGCATACTATCATGTCGAGCAAGAAAGTCCTCCCTATATATGTCCCAGCATCCACTACAATGTACATCCTATGTACAGTAATGGCCTCTAGGGCATACATATAACTAACAATCTCCCACTTGCACTAGGGCCATCTGTAGCAGTGGTTGTAGTATCTCATACTCAACCATCCCATAAAAGTCTCTCTCTGGGAACAGGCCTTTGTGAGTGGATCCGCTGTGTTGTCCTCAGAATCTACTCTCCTTACCTCGATCACCCTGGAGATCAACTATCTCCATGATCAGGTGATGCGGCCTCAGAATACGCCTGGGTCACTGATGGGACGGGTGTTCCTTGGCATAAGCCACAACTCCATTGTCTCACAATGGTAGGAACGAAGTTCATCTCATGAACTATTATACACCCAGACTGCCTCTATGGTAGCATCTTAAGTAGCGATGTATCCTGCCTTCATCGTCTAGTATGTCACGGTATCTAGCTTGGAACTCTTCCAACATACCGTCCCTTTACTGAGGGTAAAGACAATGCCAGCGACTGACATTCAGTCGTCTTTATCACCCTGGAACACTTCCAGTGATTCTCCCTAGGATCGGTTGATACTATCTCACTACAACTAGTGAGTATCCTAACATCCAATTAGATCTATCTCATAGATCCAAAATCCAGGATTTAGTAGGTATCACTTTGATCCTATATGGAGAATCCTAGTGATAAGCGGAGATTGATCGAGCGTAGCATAGGAAACTCCTTCCCTATCAAGAGTATGTCATCCACGTACTCTACGAGGATCATTACCATACGCCCTACTACCTTTTTGTATATACACGGTTCATCTACCATTTTGATGATGTCAAACTGTTTGACTATTACATCAAAATAGACGTTCCAACTCCGCGATGCCTGTTTTATCATATAAAACATCTTGCACACGTTTCCGCTGCTCCCACTGTCTACGAGGCCCTCTGGCTGTGTACTTATAGACGCTCTCTTCTAAATCATCATTTAGAAAAGCAGTCAAGACACCCAACCACCAGATATCGCAGTCATGGTATGTAGCCGTGACAAGTAGGATCTGGATGGACTTAAGCATAGCTACTGGAAAAGGTTTCATCATTATCCACGCCTGGTCGATGACGAAAACCTTTAACAATTCTAGCTTTGAAAGTCTCAACTTTTCCATGTACACCAAGTAATCTTCTCAAGATATACTTGCTCCTGATGGGGATTTAACCCTTCAGATATAGCAACTAAAGTCCATACTTTGTTGGTGTATAAGGATTCCATCTCAGATCGATAAGCATCCAGCCATTCTTACAGAGTCTTACTCCTGATGGCCAGCTCGAAACTAGTTGGGTCATCATCTGCAGTCCTCGCTCCCACTGTCATAGAGAAACCGAAGTATCTCTCAGGTGGGTGAGGAACCCTACTAGATCGGTGGAGAGACTGAGGTTCGTTGGTATCTACTGAATCCTTTGGTTCTACCAAATCATCTTCTGTTGTTTGTATAGTTGGAACCTTTCCAGTTCTACATAACTAACCTTGCCTCGAGTTTGTCCGGATTTTGCTTTTAGACATAGGCCGGACAACCCCAAATCTTAACTAACTTAAGACATGGGCTCTTCCCTTTCCATATCACATATGAAGTGGTAGGCAACAGATTTGATTTGAATCCTATTCAATATGTATGCAGCTTCTCAAGCGCATAACACCCAAAAGGAAATGGGTAACTCAGTAGTACTCATCATAGAGCACACCTTATCACATAGGGTGTGATTGCTCCGCCCCGATATACCATCGTGCTATGGTGTATACGGAGGAGTAATGCTGAGAGAGAATCTCATTCTCCTTTAGAATAGTCCAGGAATTCCGTGCACAAGTATTCTCCTCCTTGATCTCATCAAAGGACATAATACTTATACCCGTACTTTGGTTCTCTACTTCTCGCTTATATTCTGTGAATATCTCAAAAGGTTCGGACTCATGTTTCAACAGGAACATATGACTGAATCTTGAGAGATTATCAGAGAATATAATGAAGTATAAAGAACCAGTGTTGGCAAGTGTAGACTGGGGACCTACATACATCAACATGTATCATCCCAAGAGTTCACTAACTCTTTCTCTGTTTCCAATAAACAGAGCTAGTGTCATTATATCTTTGTGACATGACTGGCAAGTTTCACAAGATGTAGATTCAAACTGATTTAAATATGCATCTACATGTAACTTCAGCTAGTCGGGTCACATTGATCTGACCTAGTCTACAATACCTCAAAAAGAATTCGTTCATTTCTAAACTCTTCCTCTTGTGTGTGTTCCGTATACTAAGAACTGTGGTTTGATTTAGAACATTAATGCTTTTAGATAACGTGCCTGAACCGATCAACTTTTGATATAGGAAATGTTCAAAACATTATCCAACAATACAAAATTATATCATTTCTTTACTAATAAAGAGACTGATATGATTTTGTATATCAGGTTCGGTATCTAATAACATTCGTTCAGAATCAATGTATTTGGAATACAGGGTGACAGTGACCGACAGACTTGGCTGCAACTCTTGCCCCGTTTTCTGCCTCATGAAACTTATTACCCGTTCTCAGTTCTCTACCTTTCTGTAGCCCTATGTAACTAATTATATATCTGGGATCCTGATCCGGTATCACATACCCAGGACGTAAAGGATACTGAGAAACAGTTCTGTATAATGAACACACCCGAAGATGATGCATCAGCATGCACTCTCTTCGTTTGGGCGGCACGGGAAATCTGGTATTCCCCAATTTCCTGCTCTGTCTTATAACAATTATAAGTTGGAGCGGGACCAACGTTCCCCAGCTCAGTATAACAAGCGGGTTCGGTCAATATTCCGTATTATTATCTTGATTAAGGCGTGATATGGTCGCTACCTGGAGAGAGAGAGAAGAAAACACTCAGCGTGCGCTCTTGCAAGAATAGATTGGTTTTATTTTATCTAATCAGGATGGCTCCCACTGCTTTTTATCAAATCTTCCTTCAAACCCTAAAAGGCAAGACTAGCCGGGATTAATTACACACTACAAGTTCGCCAATCTTTCAGCCAGGCCAGTGTCGGTACTTTGAGGGAGGTCCCCCGTGCTTTCGCACGAACCTAATTAATGTAAACCTCGTTTTCCCAGAGGCGTAACCTCGTTAACACCTTTCTAGACACCAACTTGATTGGCTAATTGTAATGTATAAAACTCTCCCAGGAGTAACTCTTACTCGCAGCGGGTATCGGGATCCAACTATCTCATAGAAGGTATGCAATCTCATTGCAAATTTCAACACTTGAAATTCCCGATAATATTTTGCCCCTAGCACCCTATGACCTTGACGGAGGTCAACAAACCATAGGCTACTAGTCAAGTTCAACCCGTCATTTCTTGATCGAATTAAACCCACCCGCACGACCCTTGACGGAGGTCAACAAGGCCGCACGACTACCCTAACTCAATCTGCATCATATGCATAAGCAGATAAATACTGGTTAGCTACCGCACACTGCGCCTTGACGGAGGCCAACAAACGCAGCACGAATACTAAACAGCACTTATCTGAAATGACGGAGGGCTACGACAGGTTTTTCTGAAAACCTATTGCGTAATGAACTTGATATCGTTGTAGGATCGAATGATTTTAAAATGGAGTGCTTTTGAGGCTTTTCTAGTTTTGCTAAAGGAGTCACTCCCGGTGAAGGGATCGTCGGTCCTTTCCTCGTCGAATGAGGTGCTGGATATATCACATATATCGCTGTGCAAAGCAAAAACACTTAAAAGCAATCAAAAGACAAACCGAGTGTGTAGCATCTGCCAGTTATTGCTAAAGGAGTCACTCCCGGTGAAGGGATCTCGGTCCTTTCCTCATCGAATAAGGTGCAGGATATATCATATATATACCTCTGTGCAAAGCAAGAACTGTAGCTACCTGTTTTATTTTGAAATTCGATTCTACAACATCTTAGGTTTCTTTTATTTCATTAATCACATTAATGAAGTCCCATCATATAATTACCTAAACATCACAGATAGATATGACGTACACTTATGCCATCCGCATTCGCCTCGATGTCCCCTCGTGCACCGTTAGGTTAGGTAACTAACGGCAGAGCGGGGCAGGGCTAGCGCGGGTGTAAAACATAAGTAACGTCTATATAATATATCATATATACTATATACAGTATCTATCACAGAACATCACATGATCACATCACAGATATCGCAGCAGAAGAATCATATGAAATATTGGATATACTAGGACGTCCGTGTTTTCAATACGAGCCAGTATAAAACACGGATTCCACGGTCGTGATGAATAGCCAAACCCACACCCCTAGACCCCTACGAGAGCGGCAAGCAACCCTACCAATTCTGGAGTTAGGAGACCCGGACTCGACTCCTCGAGTTGGTCTCCCACTGGACTCCAGAACCCGGTTACTTGTGCTCTCCTCCTTGGGTCTATCCTAGTGCGGAAAAGTAAATAATATACAAAGGGTGACATCTTCCGCAACCTGGAAGCGCCCCAATAAAAGAATATTACATACAAGTTTTTACATGAATGAAAATGAAAAACACTCATCTCACATGAAAACCCCCGGCCATTCAAATACGACGATCCAATATAACATATCCAGCAACACATAACATCACATGTCATCAACGTAAGTAAATATGTCCATCCCAATTGTCGTTGACATATAGCAACGAAACCGGCGATATCACATATTACACTTACGGTCACAGAAAAGAAAGTGTAAAACTACAACAGTTGGAATCCGCAACCACCTCAGACATCGCATGCCTGATCAAATGAATTTCTTAGACATCGCATGCCTAACAATTATAAACCCCGCATTTTAGTCTCATTATCGAAAACACTTTTCAATACCAAGTCGGGCAATTCAACAAGATTCCCGACATCCTGATCGAATGCTCGTCGCAAACTTTAGTAGACGGCCGCACCCCCGATGCCGTCGACGAAGTGCACCAAGGCGGAACACCGCTACCGCGAGCACCCGAACGGATGCTTTCGGTGATGGGGTTCTCCTACAGTCACTTGGTCGGGGCTATGGAGTGAGGCTGTCTATTAAGTTTACCCGGCGAGTATCCGCGTACGCTACGTGATTGTGACGGACTTTTGATCGCATCAAAATTCCGTGGCAACCGATCAAGTGAGACTAAACTGCTATGTTTATAACATTCATTCAGTTATCTCATAACATCTTGTGAATTCCAATTATTGTATCCCATTCCAGATAATTAGAAAATGTTAAACTTTCCGATTGAACATTCGAACACCCAAGTTTTCCCGATATAGCTCAACACATGAAATAAGTCTAACAACATTCAGTTCGTGCCTCAGTAGCAACGGTCCAGCTGTAGAAGGGTCAAGCCAACGCCTCACATGTGGCACGCCGTACTGCCCCAAACCCGAAGGTTCAAAGGGCAGTTCAAGACGGTCACATAATCGAGTTAAGGTTTGTTGTCTTCTAGAGGGACCATCGCGTTACTTGCACTACTTAGAACGTCGTTAAACTACGGAAAAATCCAACACTTGGAAATTTCCCGACAGGGGAAAAATTGGGTATTTATATCCGGTCGAACCTTTTAACATATTCTAAAAACTATCCGGAAAGCCACATAGACAAAATTTGATACCCCGATCGAAACACCGAATCCCCAAATCAACCCAGAAAATAAAACTCTGGAATAAATTTTAAAAATTCCCAGAAAAACCAGCACAGAAAGCTAAGAACTACTGTGCAAAATTTGATGCACAAAGCAACAAAAGCGCCGCGGATCCGCCGCATCAGCCTACTGTAGGACCGCGGATCCGCGCCACTTTTGTGGAATCAGGACCACGAATTTTACAGTGTTTCTTAGATCTTTCTGCTGATTTTACTGCATATTTTTAATGTGGAAAAATCCTCTGTTTTCAAAAATGTACAGAGAGCATGATCCGGGTCGGGTTTTCGGTTCGTTCGGACTTCAAATTCCGTCTAGACTTCGCCTAAGGCTCTAGCTAGGCTCTGATACCACTGTAGGGTTCCTAGGCACCCTAATGAGGTCTCACAAGGCATCGAACATGCCATTATAAAATTTTAAGGGTGCCGAGAGACCCGACTACGGATCGTTTGCTAGAAAACTAGGCGAAAAAGCTAACTAGTTAACACTTAACTAAGGGAATACGGAAATACAACCTTTGTAGATCCGGTGCTCCACCTCCATAGCTCCGCAACGAAGTCCTCTCCGCTGTCCAAATCAAATCCGGGCTCTAGCGTCGGCTTCGTCGGAGAATGGGCAAGCTAGGTCGTCGATGTCCATGCCGAAGATGATCTACGTCGAGGCATCGCTAAATCAAGCTCCGACTTCACCAAGTCAAGAAACTTGTGAAGTAAACACACTCTACTACTTGGCAAGAGGTAGAGGATGAAGAAATAGGAAGTGGGTAGACTTTAGAATTGGATTTCTCACTCATTTCCATCAATCACCATTGATGGAGCTTGCTTTTTCTTCATGAAAGAAGATGAAGAAGAAGAAGATAATTGTTATGATAAGAATAATTAAAAATAGAAAAGAAAACCATTCTTATCATAAGCTAACCAAGGTTAGGTGTAGAGAATTAATTAGAGTTAAGTGGAATGGTTAGGTTAAAGCATGAGACAAAATGGTCAAAATGTCAAAGTCTTCATGAAGCTTCATGAATGAACAAAAGAATTCCACCATTTTTCTCTTTGCATTTCTTTTTCCAAAAGAAAAAGTAAATGATTAAAATGAATAAGGAAAAATTAAACCCTAACCATTTCATTAACCAAGGTTTAATTCTTTACACTTAACCATAAGGCATGCATCATCAAACATGATACAAGCAAGTGCACAAAATCATATCGCATATGCAATGCACACACCCGAGTGAGAAAATCCATTTTAAAGTGAACCGATACTAGTTAATGCAAAGTAATATATCAAATATACAATTATGCATTAAATCATTAAATCAACACTTGATTTAACGATCCGGTCATGTCGCACATAACCGACTGGTATCATCAGTAACAACTTATCGAATCAACACTTGATCCGATAACCCGGCTATATCGCATATAACCGATCAATGTCACATCGCGAGAATCGAATACAGTATCACATACCGTATTATTCTCGGTCCCGCACATATCTCATATGCGCTCCTATTTCGTTTCGCTTGAGCCAGGAAACCTCTGTGTAGGATTCTAAAGACTCGTCAATACGCCGGCAGCAGATGATGATCATATCAAACATCCACAAGCCGCAAGCGGTCTGCTAAACGTAACGGCCACCCGGGTATTGAGCGATCTGAAGATCGACGAGCAAGCCCGCTCACACTCCAGTGAATCCAACCAGTAACACTACCGTACAGTCCGGTCTGATCGTCTGATATGTCGCATATCTCGCCTAGGGGTGGTAAACGTCAGACCCCAATAGCTCGATAAGTCGTGTCGATATGAGGTCTATAACTGTTCGAGAAACTACTGGTAACACTTACCAGTAAATCTCAGCAACCCTGGCCAGGGATTTCCTGTTATAGCCAATCGAACACAACGCAACATCAACCCCCTATACCGGGAGAGACGAATCCCCTCCTATCGCTCATTGCCTCCATGTGACTCGGGACTGTACCCAAAAACCACCGTTTTGCACGCCCTCTTGGACGTGGTAAGATGGAAATCAAAGCACAGTGGGAACCACACAAGACTCTATGACGATCTCGGGTCAACAGACTACTCTGTACCAGTGTCACCAGAGAACTGCCATCTGACGTGAGGTATAATACCATCTGGGAGTTCTCGGCGAGTCCGTCCAGTGTACCCAGTCTCTAATGAGCACCCGTACATCATCTCTGATGTCAAACACCAATGGATATGGGATCATCCATCGCCCATCTGTATGGGTCGAGAAGGTACACGCTAGTCTACTCTGGTATATCGATACCCCGTCTCGATACACCCACGACTAGGGACTTTGAAGGATGTACTTATGGACTACCATGTCCCCACTAGTATGATCCGCATCATAGTCCAGGTAGTCAAGTACAGATCCTAAGGGCTTTACCAACATGTAACAGAGAGACAATCAGCATACACGTTAAGGTAAAGAGCAACCAGATAGCATACTATCATGTCGAGCAAGAAAGTCCTCCCTATATATGTCCCAGCATCCACTACAATGTACATCCTATGTACAGTAATGGCCTCTAGGGCATACATATAACTAACAGTTATTTACTATTCATGAGTTGGCAACCCACCCCCGTTGTGCCACAGTGTTTTGCAGGACTTACCCTCAGAGTAGTCGCGGCAGGACTTCTTATTATCTCTACTTTTGCGGATACCGCTACGGTTGGCTGTGAGGCCTTTGCTTTTAGGTGAGTTCACGGTTATCCATTTTTGTACATTATATATCTTTTGTTGGATCTAGTACTCTCCATCTACCACTTCATGTATTTGACTTAGAGACGAGTTGTGAGGGTCGATGTTGTATTATTTTGTGATTTTGGGTACCGTGCTTATGGGAGCTGGTCTTGTTGTAAAGTTTTACCTCCTTATGCTGTTTTCATTTATATTTCTTCACTACGGCATCGTATATATGCTTGTAGTAGTTGTCTCCGCCGTTGGACGTGATTTGCTCCCGTTTGGGATGCTTTATTTATATTCTCTGTTGTACCCGTTTTCGGGGCTAGTTTTTATAAAGGAGGTGCTACCGAAATTTTCAAGAAAGTAAACTTAAGTTCAAAGATTTTTACTTGAGGTTTCCGAAGATTTTTAACTATGTTTTCTCCACTTATCCATTTTTGGGTGGTTTAGATTTCTGGGTTTCGGCTTACTTAAATTTCGTACGCCTGTTGACGTTACATGGTTTAAGTGCCGGTCACATGCCTAAATTTGGGTCGTGACAAAGTTGGTATCAGAGCGCTAGGTTTTACCTTTCGGAGTGTAGCATGACCTTGGTATGATGGAGTAGGTAGCTTAAGCAGAGTGACGTAGCGTGTGTATGTTCCGCGGCATACTTACGACACGGTACTTCGCCTAAGTGACCTTAGGACTTGTTGATTGAAATTCCTTCCGTGATTTCATACATCCTTGTGATTCAATTTCTGTGTCCTTATCAAATCTTGTTTCCATTTCCAGCCTTTATACCACCGAAGACTACAAGGGCACAGAGAGCGGCCGCGAGAGCCGAGGTCAGAGTTGACTCGTCTGAGACGAGGACTGACCAGGGCGGTACGCCAGTTGTACCGGAGCAGATTGATCCACCTTCAACAGACCATATTGCTATGCTAGGGGCCGGTATGCAGGATTTGCGCCAGATGATGGGGTCGTTGGTTGAGGTCATTCGAGTGCAGAGACAGGAGGTTGTTCTACCCGTTGCGGGGACCGCGATGGTGCCTACTGTTCCGGCAGTCGCAGCTACAGCTACGGAGGTTATCACCGTATCACTGTCAGAGTTCATGAGACTGAGGCCTCCAGTTTTCACTGGCACTGATGCGGCCGAGGATCCGCAGTCGTTTATCGACCGGATGGCCAGGATATGTCGTTCGCTGAGATGCTCCGACGCGAGATGGGTAGAGTTCACGAGTTTTCGTCTGGAGGGTCTGGCCCAGAAGTGGTGCGAGTCCTTAAAGAAGGGCAGAGCCGCAGGTCTTACTCCTATGACCTGGGCTGAGTTCATGACGGTGTTTCTGTTGGGTATAGTGCCCTCAGAGTCAATTATTGGATCACAGGCACGTGATTGCAATGATTGAGAGATGACCTATACCGGTAGGACAGTCTTACTCAAGATGATAGTATGCTATCTGGTTTATCTTTATCTTCGTGTACTGCTTTAAGTGACCTTATAGGTCGCTATTACACGTTGATAGAGCCCTTAGGATTCTTGCTTGACGACCAGCAGTATGATGGCGATCATATACGTGGGAGCTGGGGTCTATAAGCACATCCTTAAAAGGTCCCTAGTCGTGGGAGTTTCGAGACTGGGCATCGATACTCCATTAGTAGACTAATGTATACAGTCGAGACCCCGACGAAGGGCGGTGGCCGGTCTCACAAGCCATTGGTGTTAGTTGGTTCACCTAAGATGTATACAGGTGCTCATTGGGTTATGAGTACACCGGACAGGACTCGCCGGGAACATACTAGTTGGTATTATACCTAGCGTCAGATAGCAATTCCCTGGTGACATGTGTACAGGTTAGTTCATCGACCTGAGATCGTCATTTGTCTCATGTGAGTTTCCACTGTGCTTTGATTACTACCCTACCACGGCTCAAAGGAGTCGTGCAAACAGGTTTTAGTTGGGTACAGTCCCGAGCCACACGGAGGCAGTGAGCGGATCTGCAGGGGTTCGTCTCTCCCGGTATTGGGGGTAAGGTCGCGCTGTGTCTAGGAGAGCCATTACACGAAATCCTTGGCCAAGGCAGGAGATTTACTGGTAGGTATTCCAGTAGTATCTCAGGGTGTTCTGGGCTACACTCCGACACGACTTGTACCGCTTTTGGGGGTCTGACTTTTACCAACCCCCTAGACCCGCCATGCGATGCTCATAGACGAACGGACCGGACTGTACGGATATTGTCACTGACAGGCTCAGTAGGGTGTCAGGATGAGTTCGCTCATCGACCTCCCTTTTGGTCAATACCTGGTAGCTCGTTACGTATGGCTAATACCTCTGACGTGCTAGTGATTAAATCCACAGCTAAAGTATTGACGAGTCTTTAGAGTCCCCCACAGACAGTTTCTTAAGTTTCGGACGAAACGCTGTAGAGGCAGTATGGATTTATGGCAGGGTTCAAACATACGCGTGCACTTATGCACGTGTCATGGTTCGGACGGATAATACTAGCGGGCTTTGGTTTAAGCCGGATCCTAGTATTTTACGGTGTAGATTTTGTCTCGTTGCATTTTTATTCGGTCGGAATACAAATGCGGGTATGTATATACAGTCGCGGGGTTTTCCTGTAATTTATTACGGGATCGCTTTTTTGAAGTTGCCAGTTTGCATTCCGTTTCGGCCATTTTTCCTTTGTTCCTTCATGGCTGAATTTTTGTGAGGAGAGGGGTTTTCTTGCAAAGTGGCATTTAGTAAAATGCAAGGGGTTTTATGTGATGGAGGGTTCATGAGATTTCTAGAAGTGTTTTGTGCTCATTTCTTTGCATTAATGAGATGGGAGTTTATATGGATTAGGGTGTGACCCATTTTCCTCTTTATCACCCATTTCTTTGCTTATGATCACCACTTACTTTTTCCTACACTCACCTCCCTTCACTCTCTCCCTCTCTAACTATGGCCGGCCACATTTTGATAGAGAGAGGATTTCATTTTTCTGGTGGAAAAATGTTGATCTCATTTTTGGCATACAAATTCATTCTAGCTCATTTCCATTGTTCATTCCTCCATCCAAAATGGCAACTTCATTAACCCTCGAGACATAGCATTCTACACTCCGTCTACAGGAATCTTGGACACGTCGGCTAGCCAACTTCGTGTCCGAGTTGCCTCGGTTCAGAGGTGGGAGCCCGTAAAAAGACTTCTCGATGTGGTGCCCTTTCTGACGAGGAGATGGAGACCGGAGATTCCGCGAGGAGATCGGGATGGTGGCCGAAGACCGAAGGACACGGATCGCTCGGTATAGCTTTCTACCCTTTCTCCAGTTAGCTAGTAGTAGGTTAATGATCCGATCGGGGTTTTTAGTATGCGGTAGCGCCGGTTTTCTAGTTTTGAAAAAGTTTCGTTTCCGCATTTTGGCCTCGGACAGACGGCCGGGGCGCTACCTTAGACTTACATGGTATCAGAGCCACGCCATTAACCTTTACTAGCTTGCTCTAACGTGTTTAGAACTTCGATCGAACAAAAATTCCGAAACCGCATTTTCAAAAGCATCAGTTTCTGTCGATTCTGTTTTGTTGTCAAAAAATTATTTGGTATGTTGCAGAAATATGTGCAGGGTTTTCAGAGAACACTGCAAAAATTTGGTACAATGATCTTACTTTATTGCCGCGGAACCGCGGCCGTAACCCCATTTTGGCCGCGGTTCCGCCGCTGAACAGTAGCCTCGTTGCACCATATTTTTACAATAGGTCTCTGACATGAAAAAGAAGTTTCTGGAATATTCTGTTTGGGCCCAGATTTATTTTGAGTGTTACAGTTGTGCTTGGGGCCCACTTCGGGAAATTTAGTCAATCGAAAATTTTAAACATGTTAGTTCACAGTATTTACATTATATCTGCGACCGTGAATGTCATTTGATCGGTAAATCTTATCTAACTGCTATAGCCCTTTTAGACGGATTTGCGAACGTGACATTCACGTTGATGTTCTGTGTTGTGCTGTGATGTTGCGGATTTGTCGTGGTGGATAGCCTAGATGCAATGGTAGTACAGTTTGGTTGTATATGTACATTTGATATTGCGGGGCGAGCGTCCGACATGTAGACTGCCGTCACTGCCTGTTTGTATATTATTCTTTTGGGGCACGACTGGGCTGAGGTCGATGTACCCGTTATATATATTTTACTTTCTGTACTAGGATTACCCCGCGGTGGGGTGCACGGATAGCCGGGTTGTAGAGGGCAACGGGCCCGCATTTCATGGCTTTGAGACGGAGGGGGCTTTACTCTAGAATTGGCGGGCTATTCGCCACACTCGTAGGGGGTACAGGTTGACCCAAGGAGGGGTGCTCAAGTTACCGGATTCTGTGAAGTGCTGGGTGGTCCATTCACGTTGTTGAAGGGGGATGCCTCGCTTCAGGTTTTGGTGGGTAACTTGCCACGCCCGTAGGGGTCTAAGATTTCATTGCACAGGCTATCCACACGACCAGGGGAACGTCGGGTTTCAGTAGCGGCTCTATGAAACCCGGGGATCCCAGATTATCTGTATTGTTCTGTGATACTTATTACATTTCTGTGATATTGCATTTTATCACGCCTTGAGCGAATATTATATATTGATATATATACTAGTAGATGTTGTATATGTTTTACACCCGCGCTAGTCCAGTCCCCGCTCTGTCGTTAGTTAAGTAACCTAACGGGTGATGACGGGACCCAGTGGCGAATGCGGATGATATATACGTACATCATTATTTCCGTTCTTTTGTGGTGTGATCAATTGATGGGACTACATTGATTCGGATCAATGCAAGCTAAACAAACCTATTCTGATGTTGTTGGAACAATTTTTCAAAAAGCTGTTATTGCAAGGACGTTCTCTTTTGTTTTGCACAGTGGTATTCGGTTATGAATATCCAGCACCTCAGTCGACGAGGTAAGGGCCGGGATCCCTTCACCGGGAGTGACCCCTTGGACAGAAGTTTGCGTAAGGGCAATAACTTCACTATAGTCGATTACTTTTGCTTTGCATCATGGTATTCAGTTGGAATATCCTGCACCTCATTCTACGAGGAAAGAGTCGAGATCCCTTCACCGGGAGTGAGCTCTTTAGCAAAGGTTTTCGCCACTATATTTTTATAAAAGCTATCCGGTTCCTTCAACGATATCAAGTTCATTACGTTAAAGGTTTTTTGCCAAAAACCATTCGTAGCCCTCCGTCATTTCAGACGGGTAGCACGTAGTATTCATGCTATATTTGTTGGCCAAAGTCAAGGCATAGTGTATGGTAGCTATTTGTTACTTTTCTGCAGCATAGATAGATGCGTTGGTTTGGGACAGTCGTACTGCCTTGTTGGCCAAAGTCAAGGGTAGGTACGGGTGGGTTCAAATCAACTTGGATAATCACGGGTAGAACTTGACATGTGACTTATGATTTGTTGGCCAAAGTCAAGGTCATAAGAGCATGTGGTAAAAATCACATCGGGAGTTTCTAAAGAAACTGAAACTTGCCAGATATTCGCATAATGTAGCGTTTTGAAAATCGTTTCGGTGAAATTTCGAAAATATCGGTAAAATAAGGGGGTTTTCTGTAAAAAGTCAAAATGCAAATATCTTATTATAAATATTAAATATACATATTCTAGCTATGTAATTGCTATTATTTGGTGCTTATTGAGCCGCTGGTGAAATTTCAAATTTTCTGAAAAAAATATTATTTTATTATTATTTAAGCCGTCACTAATACATTTAATTAGGGAAAATTACAAATTGGAATGAGTTGAAACAAATTTTGTGCATCATAAAACATTAAATAAAATTTTAACATGTGGTTTTTGGAACGAAATCATTTGCCAAAACGGTTTAGAAATTATTGAAGAAAAAAAGGCTTTTTTTAGCGTAAATGGATGTTTGGGGTATTGTATTTATCATTTTTCACCACCCCACACCCGTGCCCACACCCACACACCCCCACTTACCCCTCCCCATGGCTGAATTCAGCACCCACCATATCTTTTCCCCACTTGATTTTCAAGGAAAAAGAAATGAAAGAAAAGGAAAGAAAATGAGTGAAGTAGTTAGACTTTTGACTTTGTTTGACCTTGACTTTGCCCCACTTTCTCTACCTCCCTCTCTCTCCTCCCCCACTCCCATTTCTGATCGAAATCCCTTCTCCATACAGCAGCAGCCCCCCTCCATTTTCCCCTCTCCTTTCTCTTCAAAACTTCATCAAAAATTGCTCAAAATCCATCAAAAAAAAATCCCAAAACCCAAATCCGACTCCTACCCATTTTAGCTTAGCCCGTATAGCATGGATCCTTGTGAAAAGAGAGCATTTTGGGAGGCCATGGAGTCTTGTGGACCTTCATATATTTTTGGGTATAATTCTAAAACTTTTTGCTTAAATTGTTACTTGTTTCTTAAAGCTAATTTAAATTAAGTGTTCACTTGGATATGTGAGTTTAATTGCAAGTTTTGGATTTCAAGTTAGGGTTTGTTGTGGAAATGAGTTGTGTTTGATTGTGCATGGTTTAGTGAAGTGGTTTAACATAATTAGTTTTGTAGAAAACTAATCTAGTTGTTAATTACAAGTTGTTACTTGAAAAATGTCCAAATTAAGCTTTTTGTTGCAAACTAGTTTTTTTGATTTAATTCGAAATATGAGATTAAAAATATGGTTAGGGTTTTTATCATATTATTAACTTTATTAAGTGTAGTTTAACACTTTAGTTCATGGAAATCCAACCTAAATTGTAGTTGTGCATTTTTGCTATGAAATTGTTAAAAAGGGTATTTTGTAAACTAGAATATTAGGGTTTTTGGAATTTAATGAGATTAAATTCCGGGAATTGTTTCTATGACTTATTTAAGATATTTAATAAGTATATTGGCCGCTACATTCATTTAAACATCATGTTTTGTACAAAAACGGCGAATTGTGCTTGCTAGATTTTCGGAAAAACGACTTTTTAAGTGAAATTGGGGTTTTTGGGAATTGTAAGCTATTTTATATTATAATTAGTGCTTGTAATTGTGCAAATGAGTGTGATTGGATTTTTCTCGATGGTTTGACGTTTGTACATCGACATCGAGGGTTGGATTGACTATTCTTGCATACGTAGGCGATAGGTTTGGACCTACGCGTGATACGCGTGCCGATTTGATTTTCGTATGCCGTTTCGATTTTGAATTTAGTTTTAATGCGATATGGTGCGTTATGATATGTAGGTACCCCCACGTGGACTTCGAGACGACAAGCAAGCGCGTGGCGACGTCGGCACCGGCGAGCGAGGACCAGGTGAGTATATTTATATCTACGGGGAGAAGTCGGGTGGATGGCGTATAGCACCCCCGCAGTCCGTGGTGGTGTATACGGATGCGTATACACACCAACAATTATTATATGTTATTTGGGATTAATAACGATGCTTAGGATGGATATTGGTGTATTGGATTACTTTAGTGTTGCGAACCCTAGGGTAGTGTTACACACACACATACACACATACATACTTGCATACATTCCTATTGATATGTGCTCATGGAATTCTTTATAGTTATGTGTTCATATGGGTATGGGACTATGTGTTCACATACGGATTGAGGATGATACTTGGGATTGAGCTGAGTCGATGAGATTCGATTTGAGGCCGTGAGATCGGTGATATAGCAGGGTTCGTATCTTAGATACGACATGACGTTGTAGCGGGTCCTTGACATAGTGTTTCACACACGTCCATGCATACGTAGACGGTATCAGTATGGTACTAGACGTAGATCAGTACCCCGATCATGATATTTGATAAAGAGGATACAAGGTGAATAGTATGATGAATGTGATATTGACCCGTACCCAGATTGGGATGCCGTACGACGGATTTACGTACGAGCTATATTGATGATTGATCCGCACTCTTGACTTGGGATGCCTGATTATAGATATGGTATCGGATATGATATTATTGAGGCGAGATCACCGACTATACATATACAGGTATGTATATGTATCGACTCAGATGATAGGCGGTTTCCTTACCTGTAGTTCAGCTTGTAGTTCAGCCGTATAGTTTAGTGTAGTTGTTAGATTAGATTAGACTTCTTACCTATTTCAAAAACTAACGAATCGTGGGCATTTTTAAAGACAGCTCATGGGAATCTACGGATATTTCAAAAACGACGTATCTTTTCATAAAAAACACCGTAGCCCCTATTTTCAAAACCCCATGATTCGTGTTATTTCAAAAGGCACCATTTGTAGGACTTATATTAGATTATTGCAGATTAGTTATCGTTGTGTCTAGTATTCAGCTCCCGCACATTATTGCTGTTCGCTCTGCTTCGCATATTTATTTTGCTGCATATTCCATTATTGATATCATGCTGTTAGGACACCAGCACCATTACCGATGATGCGTATGTACCACGTACACCTACTTGCCGGCTCACACACATCTTCATCGGTAATTGCCATGTCACGTACACTTTAGAGAATATAATTGCTTGACTTAGATTGTTAGCTAGTAGTGTTGACATGATATTAGTGTACTTCCCTTATATGCCATATTAGACATTGTAGTTATTACCTACCACTTCATGCATACTGTTATTCAGTTGTTCATGCCTAATTCATTATCATTGACATATGCACTTGTGATGATTTCTTGAGATTTATGATATTTCTGGATTTCGGGGAAAGCCGCAAAATTTACAACTTATGATCTTTTAAAATATAAAATGTTGCGGTTTTCTAGTGATGTAAAGTGTCGTCCACCATGAGTTTGCTGTGGTTTTGGAGATCCGTGTCGAGGAGTGGAGGAACCGTCACGGGTACATGGTGGGCCCGGTATGGTACCCCGGGGCAAGAGGAATGTGGTGTTGACGTTGAGCCTGGCTGGGGAGCACTACCTACCGGTGATATTACCCGACGCGTCGGATATCCGGAGGATACCGTCGTGGTCTTGAGATGGATGGTAGGGGCTGGTCTGGACTGACGGCGCCCTAGATATTGAGATTGAGACATTGATATTTCGAGACAGTGAGATTTATGTTTTGTGTCGATGCTAGACACTGTTGATACTGATTTTAATTATGATACCTCAGTTTAAAATACGAAGGAAATCTCACTAATTTATGAAAACAGTTTCTTCATTTACATGTATTCTGTTTTCATGCATTCATACCTTATTCATATGATATATTGCTACCTGAGGCACTGACACGGGCACATGAGTTTACACTCGGGTTAGATATTTACCCTAGCCATTGTTATAGGCTGCATGTTATATATATTTGAGGATATATTATGATCATTGACCTAGGATTGCGTTATTTATGCGATTTCTGTGCGTAGATGTTTTTCTATTCACGAGTTGGCAACTCACCCCCGTTGTGCCCCAGTTTCTTGCAGGTTGCCGTACAGGTTCATTACGGCTTTGCGGGCTTAGTTTCATTCGGGTGACTTGCTAGTAGGTGGGTTTTTCTTGTATCGTACCCATCATATTACCTTGTATAATATTATTCCGTTGTATCTAGTAAATTCCATCAACCAAACATGTATTTATTTTGAGATAGAGACCAGTGATGTTATTCCTTCGATCTTAGAGTCGCGCGTTATTTTTCTGCGGTTTTCTTGTGGATTTGAGTTTCCTTTTGAATTTTGATCCTCGCTGTTGGCGTTGTATATTATATTGCTTGTGTGGTTGTGACCGTCGATTGATGAAGAGCTAGCTCCCGCTTGGGGATGCCTTTTTCTTGATTTCGTATACTATTCATGTTGTATCCCGTTTGCGAGCCAGTATTTACAAAGGAGACTCTGCCGAAATTTTCAGTAAATTTTTGATGTTTTTAAAAACCGCATAATTCGGCTTATGCTATTGAACTACTTGTTTTAAGTTGGTTTTTCCTGCACTCTACTACTTTTCTTGGTTTGGATTTCTGGGTTTTCGGTTTACTTAGATTACGTACGCCTCGAGACGTTCGTAGTTTAAGTGCCGGTCATGTTCCGTACTTTCGGGACGTGACAAAGTTGGTATCAGAGCGTTAGGTTTTAACCTTCGGAGCGTAGGATGACCCTTGGTTGATGGAATAGGTGACTAAAGTAGAGTGACGTACCGTTGGTATGTTCCGCGGCATATTTACGACACGCCACTCCACTTATGAAGCCTTAGGATGTACATTTCCTTGTTCAGTATTATATTCCTTCCTGATCTAGCCTCATCGGTACCAGTTTGGTTTTGCTGCTACGGTTACGGGCAGGGAGAGCTACGGCTAGAGTTGTGGTCAGCACAAGCTCGTCACGAACGAGGACTGACCAGGGCGAAATTCCGGCGACACACGATTGCAGAGATGTGTCTTTTTACTGTGTTTCCGTGCCACGAGCGTTTGGCGGATCGCCTTTATGAGGTTACTCGGAGGTGCTGATCGACACTAGAGAATTGAGCTAACGATGGAGGCCAGCCAGATTTTGATGACCGTTGGTGTGTTGCTTACTCCTGATGATTGAGGCACGGTTCAGCATGCAGACGAGTGAGCCAGTTATTGCTGCGAACGACGAGATATCGCCCCAGATGTTGGAGCTATTGCAGTATAAGTTGTACTAAGAGATGATAGAAGGTCGCTAGTCATCGAGGATGAATGACTAGGACATGTGGATCGTTCGCCTACCCCGATGCGAGGTCATCAGATAGATTGATTCCAGCTAAAGACGACTTCACGCGGATACGTTGGGAGTCGACAGAGACGATCGAATGTCAGAAACCTATTATTCCAAGTTTAAGATAGTCGGAAAGACATGCAGGCAATTCTATGGTCCCTTTAGAAGAATGAAACCCTAACTCGACTTAATGACCGTGTGAAAGCCTTTGAACCTTAGGGTTTGCAGCAGTTCTGCGGCGTCATTAGTGAGGCTTAGGTTTGCCCTTCTACGGCTGGACCACCGATGCGGTGGTATGTACTCGATACTATTAAACTGTACCCAAGATGTTGAGCTCTTGGGGGATTATGAGGTTTTGACGAATCGATTGGATGGCTCGACTTAATTCGGATGCTAGGTGGTGAGATGCATTCTTGGGAGACTCCAGATACGAGGATAGTCGTTGGAGCTCAGTCCATGCGGCCGCGACGAGACGAGTCCAAAGAAGACGACATTAGAGAAAAGTGGAGTAAGAGGTTCGCACCAGATCTAGATGAGATGACGTTCCACTCCGCCGACATCAGAGATGCGATGCGCATGCCGAGGCAGAGTACTGGACTTACCTTCCAGAAGGAGTCATAATGAGTATGCAGTCGTTCCAGAGCAAGATGCAGATATAGGAAAGGACGATGACTTCCGGACAGTTGGTAGAGACGAGACATGGAAGAGACCGTGAGCAGGATTCCTTCCAGGACACTGCTGCAATGATACTTGCACCCAGGATGAGATGTGTCACGTACATTCAGAGAGCCAGAGGCCGACGCCAGTGATATGCTGTCTTACGAGTGGTCGCGATGATTGACCAAGAGATGACCAGAGAAGTGCCAGAACGGAATCGTCCCCGTTAGCACACCTGATAGGGCCGATGAGCCGATGGACCGAAAGATCGGTAATTCATAGTGGAGACCTTGACCCAGGAGTGGTCATGGTTACGCACGCCAGCAGGACAGAGTTCAAGATCATCGACGAGACGTTCCACTAGTGACCGCGATAGTTGGCCGAGATTCTTAGAGGATGCGCTTGAGCAGTACTATTCCGCCATTATTGATTACGATGTTTTGGGTGATTTATTCGTATGATTTGATTTTGATGATTGAGGATTTACGATCTTTGCACAGTGTTGCACTTGATATCGTTTTCGTTCTTTAGTTTCACATGTTTGTGATTTTACGGTTTTAAACAGTTGAGTTGGTTTTGTGCGTATGCATGCACACGATTTCGTTCCTGCACTCGGTATAGTTTATATATGCTTGCAGTGCAGTGATACGCCTTTTGTGCACTTAGATGCACTGGACTTCGATTTTGATTGTGATACTCGATATTTGTTTTGTGCACCTTGTGCACCTGATTGCTTTTGCGCACGTTCGGCGCTTAATATTGGATTTCATGATTTCATGCACGATAGATGCACCTGATTTGGATTTTCGCGCATGTGGGGCGCATGTTTTGAAGGGTGATTTTGGTGCACACCAGAGGCACTAAATCGAGATTTTTTTTCGTGCATGTCAGATGCACCTGATTTTGCTGTCAGGCACACATGTTGCCTACGACAAATGTTTCGTGCACACCTGATGCACTTAGATGTTGTTTCTGTGCGCATGTATGGCACATTCATGGATTTTGATTTCCGTGCGCACCAGACGCACGTAGTATTCATGTGCATATTTTGGGATTGATTTCTTATAGAGCAGTACGTTTTTATGATATTGCTATGTGTTTTCGTACCGAGCAGGACTAGTCAGAGGACAGTACCTGAATACATTTTGCATGCATTTCCTTCAGACACTTACAGATATAGATTCGATATTTACATGTTTAGTTTCGAGTTATGTCATATCGGTTTTGATTTGGATTTGGCATTGATGTCTTCTCCATGACTCCGATGATTGCGGGATGCTTGACGGAGTTTTGATTTGAGTTATATGCTCATTTTTCAAGCGCATGCGCTGCGCTACGATTTGTTTTATGTATTTACAATTTCGGAGCCCCGACGACTTGATGGGTTTTCTTAGATATTTTAGTATTTGGGGGAGTTTGAATTTAAATTCGGGGACCGAATTTCTTTAAGGGGGGAAGATTGTAGCGTTTTGAAAATCGTTTCGGTGAAATTTCGAAAATATCGGTAAAATAAGGGGGTTTTCTGTAAAAAGTCAAAATGCAAATATCTTATTATAAATATTAAATATACATATTCTAGCTATGTAATTGCTATTATTTGGTGCTTATTGAGCCGCTGGTGAAATTTCAAATTTTCTGAAAAAAATATTATTTTATTATTATTTAAGCCGTCACTAATACATTTAATTAGGGAAAATTACAAATTGGAATGAGTTGAAATAAATTTTGTGCATCATAAAACATTAAATAAAATTTTAACATGTGGTTTTTGGAACGAAATCATTTGCCAAAACGGTTTAGAAATTATTGAAGAAAAAAAGGCTTTTTTAGCGTAAATGGATGTTTGGGGTATTGTATTTATCATTTTTCACCACCCCACACCCGTGCCCACACCCACACACCCCCACTTACCCCTCCCCATGGCTGAATTCAGCACCCACCATATCTTTTCCCCACTTGATTTTCAAGGAAAAAGAAATGAAAGAAAAGGAAAGAAAATGAGTGAAGTAGTTAGACTTTTGACTTTGTTTGACCTTGACTTTGCCCCACTTTCTCTACCTCCCTCTCTCTCCTCCCCCACTCCCATTTCTGGTCGAAATCCCTTCTCCATACAGCAGCAGCCCCCCTCCATTTTCCCCTCTCCTTTCTCTTCAAAACTTCATCAAAAATTGCTCAAAATCCATCAAAAAAAATCCCAAAACCCAAATCCGACTCCTACCCATTTTAGCTTAGCCCGTATAGCATGGATCCTTGTGAAAAGAGAGCATTTTGGGAGGCCATGGAGTCTTGTGGACCTTCATATATTTTTGGGTATAATTCTAAAACTTTTTGCTTAAATTGTTACTTGTTTCTTAAAGCTAATTTAAATTATAATTAGTGCTTGTAATTGTGCAAATGAGTGTGATTGGATTTTTCTCGATGGTTTGACGTTTGTACATCGACATCGAGGGTTGGTTTGACTATTCTTGCATACGTAGGCGATAGGTTTGGACCTACGCGTGATACGCGTGCCGATTTGATTTTCGTATGCCGTTTCGATTTCGAATTTAGTTTTAATGCGATATGGTGCGTTATGATATGTAGGTACCCCCACGTGGACTTCGAGACGACAAGCAAGCGCGTGGCGACGTCGACACCGGCGAGCGAGGACCAGGTGAGTAGATTTATATCTATGGGGAGAAGTCGGGTGGATGGCGTATAGCACCCCCGCAGTCCGTGGTGGTGTATACGGATGCGTATACACACCAACAATTATTATATGTTATTTGGGATTAATAACGATGCTTAGGATGGATATTGGTGTATTGGATTACTTTAGTGTTGCGAACCCTAGGGTAGTGTTACACACACACATACACACATACATACTTGCATACATTCCTATTGATATGTGCTCATGGAATTCTTTATAGTTATGTGTTCACATGGGTATGGGACTATGTGTTCACATACGGATTGAGGATGATACTTGGGATTGAGCTGAGTCGATGATATTCGATTTGAGGCCGTGAGATCGGTGATATAGCAGGGTTCGTATCTTAGATACGACATGACGTTGTAGCGGGTCCTTGACGTAGTGTTTCACACACGTCCATGCATACGTAGACGGTATCAGTATGGTACTAGACGTAGATCAGTACCCCGATCATGATATTTGATAAAGAGGATACAAGGTGAATAGTATGATGAATGTGATATTGACCCGTACCCAGATTGGGATGCCGTACGACGGATTTACGTACGAGCTATATTGATGATTGATCCGCACTCTTGACTTGGGATGCCTGATTATAGATATGGTATCGGATATGATATTATTGAGGCGAGATCACCGACTATACATATACAAGTATGTATATGTATCGACTCAGATGATAGGCGGTTTCCTTACCTGTAGTTCAGCTTGTAGTTCAGCCGTATAGTTTAATGTAGTTGTTAGATTAGATTAGACTTCTTACCTATTTCAAAAACTAACGAATCGTGGGCATTTTTAAAGACAGCTCATGGGAATCTACGGATATTTCAAAAACGACGTATCTTTTCATAAAAAACACCGTAGCCTCTATTTTCAAAACCCCATGATTCGTGTTATTTCAAAAGGCACCATTTGTAGGACTTATATTAGATTATTGCAGATTAGTTATCGTTGTGTCTAGTATTCAGCTCCCGCACATTATTGCTGTTCGCTCTGCTTCGCATATTTATTTTGCTGCATATTCCATTATTGATATCATGCTGTTAGGACACCAGCACCATTACCGATGATGCGTATGTACCACGTACACCTACTTGCCGGCTCACACACATCTTCATCGGTAATTGCCATGTCACGTACACTTTAGAGAATATAATTGCTTGACTTAGATTGTTAGCTAGTAGTGTTGACATGATATTAGTGTACTTCCCTTATATGCCATATTAGACATTGTAGTTATTACCTACCACTTCATGCATACTGTTATTCAGTTGTTCATGCCTAATTCATTATCATTGACATATGCACTTGTGATGATTTCTTGAGATTTATGATATTTCTGAATTTCGGGGAAAGCCGCAAAATTTACAACTTATGATCTTTTAAAATATAAAATGTTGCGGTTTTCTAGTGATGTAAAGTGTCGTCCACCATGAGTTTGCTGTGGTTTTGGAGATCCGTGTCGAGGAGTGGAGGAACCGTCACGGGTACATGGTGGGCCCGGTATGGTACCCCGGGGCAAGAGGAATATGGTGTTGACGTTGAGCCTGGCTAGGGAGCACTACCTATCGGTGATATTACCCGACGCGTCGGATATCCGGAGGATACCGTCGTGGTCTTGAGATGGATGGTAGGGGCCGGTCTGGACTGACGGCGTCCTAGATATTGAGATTGAGACATTGATATTTCGAGACAGTGAGATTTATGTTTTGTGTCGATGCTAGACACTGTTGATACTGATTTTAATTATGATACCTCAGTTTAAAATACGAAGGAAATCTCACTAATTTATGAAAACAGTTTCTTCATTTACATGTATTCTGTTTTCATGCATTCATACCTCATTCATATGATATATTGCTACCTGAGGCACTGACACGGGCACATGAGTTTACACTCGGGTTAGATATTTACCCTAGCCATTGTTATAGGCTGCATGTTATATATATTTGAGGATATATTATGATCATTGACCTAGGATTGCGTTATTTATGCGATTTCTGTGCGTAGATGTTTTTCTATTCACGAGTTGGCAACTCACCCCCGTTGTGCCCCAGTTTCTTGCAGGTTGCCGTACAGGTTCATTACGGCTTTGCGGGCTTAGTTTCATTCGGGTGACTTGCTAGTAGGTGGGTTTTTCTTGTATCGTACCCATCATATTACCTTGTATAATATTATTCCGTTGTATCTAGTAAATTCCATCAACCAAACATGTATTTATTTTGAGATAGAGACCAGTGATGTTATTCCTTCGATCTTAGAGTCGCGCGTTATTTTTCTGCGGTTTTCTTGTGGATTTGAGTTTCCTTTTGAATTTTGATCCTCGCCGTTGGCGTTGTATATTATATTGCTTGTGTGGTTGTGACCGTCGATTGACGAAGAGCTAGCTCCCGCTTGGGGATGCCTTTTTCTTGATTTCGTATACTATTCATGTTGTATCCCGTTTGGGAGCCAGTATTTACAAAGGAGACTCTACCGAAATTTTCAGTAAATTTTTGATGTTTTTAAAAACCGCATAATTCGGCTTATGCTATTGAACTACTTGTTTTAAGTTGGTTTTTCCTGCACTCTACTACTTTTCTTGGTTTGGATTTCTGGGTTTTCGGTTTACTTAGATTACGTACGCCTCGAGACGTTCGTAGTTTAAGTGCCGGTCATGTTCCGTACTTTCGGGACGTGACACATTACTTCTGGAGTGTGATAACGTGAGTGGATTCTATCACGTTATCATGCGATGATAGTTGGATCCCGATTCCCACTGATGGGTTGGTTTACTCCTCGGGTGATCCCGACTAATTCTTCTTTCAGGTTTGGAGGAGAATTTATCGATACAGTGGGAGGTTTCCTGATTAGATAAAGTGATAACCATTCTGATCTAGATTAGAGTGCACGCTGAGTGTTTCTTTTCTATCTCTCTTTGGCAGCGACCATGACCCTGTTAGTTATATGTATGCCCTAGAGGCCATTACTGTACATACGATGTATATTGTAATGGATGCTTGGACATATATAGGGAGGACTTTCTTGCTCAACATGATAGTATGCTATCTAGTTGTACTTTATCATAACATGTACTCTGGTTGTCTCTATGTTACATGTTGATAAAGCCCTTAGGATATGTACTCGACTACTGGGACTATGATGAGATCATACTAGTGGGGACACGGTAGTCGGCGAGTACATCCTATAACTGTTCCTAGTCGAGGGTGTATCGAGACGGAGCATCGATGCACCAGAGTAGACTGGCGTATACGCATCTTGACCCATATGATGGGCGATGGATGATCCCATATCCATCGGTGTTTGACATTAAGGATGGTGTACGGGTGCTCAGTAGAGACTGGGTACACTGGACGGACTCGCCGAGAACTCCCAGATGATATTATACCTCACGTCAGATGGCAGTTCTCCGGTGACACTGGTACAGAGTAGTCTGTTGACCCGAGATCATCATAGAGTCTTGTGTGATTCCTACTGTGCTTTGATTTCCATCATACCACGTCCAAGAGGGCGTGCAAAAAGGTGGCTTTTGGGTACAGTCCCGAATCACATGGAGGCAATGAGCAATATGAGGGGATTCGTCTCTCCCGGTATAGGGAGTTGATGTTGCGCTGTGTTCGATTGGCTATAGCTGGAAATCTCTGGCCAGGGTTGCTGAGATTTACTGGTAAGTGTTATCAATAGTTTCTCGAACTGTTATAGACCTCATATCGACACGACTTATCAAGCTACTGGGGTCTGACGTTTACCACCCCTAGGCGAGATATGCGACATATCAGACGACGAGACCGGACTGTACGGGAGTGTTACTGATTGGATTCATAGGAGAATGTACAGGCTTGCTTGTTGATCTTCTGATTGCTCAATACCCGGGTGGCCGTTACGTTTAGCAGACCGCTTGCGGCTTGTGGGTGTTTGATATGATCATCACCTACTGCCGGCGTATTGACGAGTCTTTAGAGTCCTACACAGGGGTTTCCTGGCTCAAGCGAAATAGAGTAGGAGCACATATGTGATATGTGCGGGACTGAGATTAATACGATATGAGATACTGTATTCTATTCTCGCGATTCGTGAAATTGATCGGTTGTATGCGATATAGCCGGGTTATCGGATCATGTGTTGATTCGATAAGTTGTTACACATGATATTAGTCGGTTATAGCCGGGTTATTAAATCAAGAGTTGATTTAGTAATTTAATGTATAATTATATATTTGATATATTACATTATATTAACTAGTATTAGCTCACTTATGATTTATTTTCTCACTAGATTGTGCACATTGTTTATTTGTGATATATGCAAGTGTACATGTTTGTATCATGCTTGATGATATATACAAGATGGGTGTATGAGACTTATATCAAGTTTAGGTTAAATTAGGGTTTACTTATCTCCTTAAGAATAACAAAAGAGGGGAGACTTTAGTCAATGTTATCAAGCTTGTAGAAGCTTGTATGCAACACTGACAAAGTCAACTCTTTTATCATTCCTTAGGATATTAGTTAACCCAACCCTTAACCTCATACTATGGTTAATTCTCTACATGAGTTAAGCATGAGGGCTTAACTCAACCATGGTGTAATAATTCATAGGATAAGTTTTCATTTGGATGAATTATTCACTTCTTCTTCTTCATCAAGCTTCTTGAAAAAGCTTTCAGGCTCTAATGGTGCTATGAGGAAAAATGTGAGAAAATCAATTCTAAAGTGAGCCCACCTCCTACTTCTTCATCCTCTACCACTTGCCATGTAGTAGAGTGTGTTCTCTTCACAAAGTTCATGACCCTAGTGAAGGAATAGCTTGACTTAGTGTCTCCCCGACGTAGATCATCTTCGGCCTCGAAGTCATCAAAGCAAGCACGTTCGTTCTTCTTGTGGAGCTTCTCTAGAGTCCGGAGTTCATGATCGCAGCGAAGGGGACATCTACACCCTCCTATTGAAGTGAAGGACCGGATCTACAAAGGTTGCAATCCCTCTCACTTAGTGTTAAAGTGTTTAACATGCTTGTTTTCGCCTAAACCCTAGTTTAAAGATCCGGCTTTGGGTCGTTCGGCACGGCTAAAATTTTAATCGGGCATGGTTGATGCCTCGTAGACCCTTGTGCGCGTGCCTAGCAACCCTACAGTGGTATCAGAGCCAAGCTAGAGCTTTAGGTGAAGTCTATGCGAAGTTTAAAGTCCGATCGAATCCGGAAACCCCGACACGAACCCTTCTCTGGATAATTTTCAAAAATGTGATTTTTTATGAATTAAAAATACTCAGAAAATTAAGCAGGAAAAACTAAGAATTACTGTGAAGTACGGTCCATTAACTCAATTATATGACCGCAGAACCGCGGCCAAACAAAGGGTTTTGCCGAGGTTCCGTGGCCAAAATTGTGAATTAGTCCCTGTAACTTCATATATTTATTCTTAGGTCCTTTCTTGTCATTGTTTTCTGGGAATATTTTAATTCCACTCAAATGTTGAGTTTTCAAGGGTTGTATTGGGGACTCGTTGATTCGATCGGATAATTTAACTTCGTTTAATTTTTTCCGGATAATTTTTAAAAACTGTTAAAAAGTTCGACCGGATATCAATAACTCACTTTTTCCCGACCCGGAAAATTTCCAAGTGTTGGATTTTTCCGTAGTTTAAGAACGTTCTAAGTCGTGCAAGTAACGCGGTGGACCCTCTAGAAGACAACAAACCTTAACTCGATTATGTGACCGTCTTGAACTGCCTCTGAACCTTAGGGTTTGTGGCAGTACGGCGTGCCACATGTGAGGCGTTGGCTTGACCCTTCTACGGCTGGACCATTGGTACTGATGCATGTGATGGATGTTTTTAAACTAATTTCAAGTGTTGAGAACTATATGGGAAATTTGGGTGTTTGATTATTCGATCGGAAAGTTTAACATTGTCTATTTATCTGGAATGTGATAAAATATTTGGAATCCACATATAGTTATGAGATAACTAATTTGAATATTATAAACATAGCAGTTTAGTCTCAGATGATCGGTTGCCACGGGATTTTGATGTGATCAAAAGTCCGTCGCAATCACGTAGCATACGCGGATACTCGCCGGGTAAACTTAATAGACAGCCATGCCCCATAGCCCCGACTAAGTAACTGTAGGAGAACACCGTCACCAAAAGCATCCGTTTGGGTGCTCGTGGCAGCGGTGTTCCGCCTTAGTGCACTTTGTCGACGGCATCCAGGGGTGCGGCCGTCTAGTAAAGTTTGCGACGAGCATTCGATCAGGATGTCGGGAATCTTGTTGAATTGCCGACTTGATATTGAAAAAAGTTTTCGATAAAGAGACTAAAATGCAGGGTTTATAATTGTTAGGCATGCGATGTCTAAGAAATTCATTTGGTTAGGCATGCGATGTCTAAAGAGGTTGAGAATTCCAACTGTTGTAGTTTTACACTTTCTTTTCTGTGACCGTAAGCGTAGTATGTGGTGTATCGCCGGCTTCGTTGCTATACATCAACGACAATTGGGATACGCATACTTGCTTACGTTGATGATATGTGATATTATGTGTTGCTGTGATATGTTATATTGGATCGTCGCGTTCTGAATAGCCGGGGGTTTTATGTGAGATGAGAGTTTTTTCTTTTTCATTCATGTAAAATTCATTTGTATGTAATATTCTTTTATTGGGGCACTTCCGGGCTGAGGATGATGTCACCATTGTATATTATTTACTTTTCCGCATTAGGTAGACCCAAGGTGGGGAGCACAAGTAACCGGGTTCTGGGTCCAGTGGGAGACCATCTCGAGGAGTCGAGACCGGGTCTCCTAACCCTAGAATTGGCAGTGTTGCTTGCCGCTCTCGTAGGGGTCTAGGGATGTGGGTTTGGCTATTCATCGCGACCGTGGAATCCGTGTTTTATACAGGCTCGTATTGAAAACACGGAAGTCCTAGTATATCCATATTTCATATATGTTCTTCTGCTGCAATGTTCTGTGATGAGATCATATTACTGCCTGAGACGAATGTTTATATTATATATATGAGATATATGTTATATTGCAGATTTCGTTTCAAAAGAGATGCTTGTGAAGCATAACAAAATGGGACTTCATTAATGAGATTAATGAAATAAAAGAAACCTAAGATGTTGTAGAAACTTGTTTAAAAAAACTGGTAGCTCTAGTTCTTGCTTTGCATAGCGGTGTTCCTTGTAGAACATCCAGCACCTTATTCGATAAGGAAAGAGCCGAGATCCCTTCACCGGGAGTGACCTCTTTAGTGAAACTAGCAGATGCTACAAACTCGGTTTGTCTTTTGATTGCTTCTATAGTTCTTGCTTTGCACAGCGGTATATATAATATACCCTGCACCTTATTCGATGAGGAAAGGGCCGACGATCCCTTCACCGGGAGTGACCCCTTTAGCAAAACTAGAAAAGCCTCAAAAACACTCTATTTAAAATCACTCGATTCTACAACGATATCAAGTTCATTACGCAAAAGGTTTTCATAAAAACCTGTCGTAGCCCTCCGTCATTTCAGATAAGTCCTACTTAGTATTCGTGCTATGTTTGTTGGCCTGCGTCAAGGTGTAGTGTGCGATAGCTAACTAGTATTTATCTGTTTATGCATATGATGCAGATTGGATTAGGGTAGTCGTGCGACTTTGTTGGCCTGCGTCAAGGGTCGTGCGGGTGGGTTTAATTCAATCAAGAAATGACGGGTTGAACTTGACTAGCGCACTGTGGTTTGTTGACCTGCGTCAAGGTCATGGGACGCTAGGGGAAAAATATTATTGGGAATTTCAAGTGCTGAAATTTGCAATGAGATTGCATACCTTCTATGAGATAGTTGGATCCCGATACCCGCTGCGAGTAAGAGTTACTCCTGGGAGAGTTTTACACATTACAATTAGCCGATTAAGTAGGTGTCTAGAAAGGTGTTAATGGGGTTACGCCCCTGGGAAAACGAGGTTTACTTTAATTAGGTCCGTGCGAAAGCATGGGGAACCTCCCTCAAAGTACCGACACTGGCCTGGCTGAAAGATTGGCGAACTTGTAGCGTGTAATTAATCCCGGCTAGTCTTTCCTTTTAGGGTTTGAAGGAAGATTTGATTAAAACAGTGGGAGACATCCTGATTAGATATATTAGATAACCAATCTAATCTTGCAAGAGCATACGCTGAGTGTTTTCTTCTCTCTCTCTCCAGGTAGCGACCATATCACGCCTTAATCAAGATAATAATACGGATGAATTGACCGAACCCGCTTGTTATACTGAGCTGGGGAACGTTGGTCCCGCTCCAACTTATAATTGTTATAAGACAGAGCAGGAAATTGGGGAATACCAGATTTCCCGTGCCGCCCAAACGAAGAAAGTGCATGCGGATGCGTCATCTTCGGATGTGTTCATTACATAGAACTGTTTCTCAGTATCCTTTACGTCCTGGGTATGAGATACCGGATCAGGATCCCGCATATGTAATCTGTTACATGGGCTACAGAAAGGTAAAGAACTGAGAACGGGTGATAAGTTTCATGAGACAGAAAACGGTGCAAGTGTTGCAGCCAATTCTGTTGGTCACTATCACCCTGTATTACCAGAATACATTGATTCTGAACGAATATTATTAGATACCGAACCTGATATACAACATCATATCAGTCTATTTATTAGTAAAGAAATGATATAATTTTGTATTGTTGGATAATGTTTTGAACATTTCCTATATCAAGAGTTGATCGGTTCAGGCACGTTATCTAAAAGTATTGACGTTCTAAATCAAACCACGGTTCTTAGTATACAGAACACACACAAGAGGAAGAGTTCAGAAATGATCGAATCCTTCTTAAGGCATTATAGACTAGGTCATATCAATGCGACCCGACTAGCTGAAGTTACATAAAGATGCATATTTAAATTAGTTTAAATTTACATCTTGTGAAACTTGCCGGTCATGTCACAAAGATAAGATGACCACAGCTCCGTTTATTGGAAACAGAGAAAGAGTTAGTGAACTCTTGGGATTGATACATGCTGATGTATAAAAGTCTCCTGTCTACACATGCCAATACCGGTTCTTTGTACTTCATTACATTCTCTGATGATCTCTCAAGATTCAGACATATGTTCCTGTTGAAACACAAGTCCGAACCTTTTGAGATATTCACAGAATGTAAGTTAGAAGTAGAGAACCAAAATACGGATATAAGTATTATTTCCTTTGATGAGATCAAAGAGGAGAATACTTGAGCACGGAATTCCTGGACTATTCTAAAGGAGAATGAGATTCTCTCTCGGCATTACTCCTCCATATACACCATAGCACGATGGTATATCGGGGCAGAGCAATAGCACCCTATGTGATATGGTGTGCTCTATGATGAGTACTACTGAGTTTCCTATTTCCTTTTGGGAGTTATGCACTTGAGAAGCTGCATACCTATTGAATAAGGTTCAAATCAAATCAGTTGCCTACCACCTCATATGTGATATGGAAAGGGAAGAGCTCATATCTTAAGTTTGTTAAGATTTGGGGTTGTCCAGTATATGTCTAAAAGCATAATCCGGACAAGCTCGAGGCAAAGTCAGATCTGTAGAAGTTTGTTGGATATCCCAAGCATTCGCAAGGGAATATCTTCTACCAAACCGAGGAACAAAAGATATTTTGTTTCTCAGCATGCCACCTTTGTGAAAGGGAATTTCTTGTGGAAAAATTATTGGTCATGAGGTAGAACTGGAAACATTCCAGCTATACAAACTACAACAGATGATTTGGTAGAACCAAAGGATTTAATAGTTTCCAACGAACCTCAGCCTCTCCGCCGATCTAGTAGGTTTCCTCACCCACCTGAGAGATACTTCGATTTCTCTATGACAGTGGGAGCGAGAATTGCATCATGAGATGATGACCCAACTAGTTTCGAGCTGGCCATCAGGAGTGGGACTCTGTAAGAATGGCTGGATGCTTATCGATCTGAGATGGAATCCTTCTACACCAACAATGTATGGACTTTGGTTGCTTTATCTGAAGGGTAAAATCCCCATCAGGAGCAAGTATATCTTGAGAAGATTACTTGGTGTACATGGAAAAGTTGAGACTTTCAAAGCTATGCTTAACTCCATCCAGATCCGACTTGCCACGGCTACATACCATGACTACGATATCTGGTGGTTGGGTGTCATGACAGCTTTTCTAAATGATGTTTTAGAAGAGAGCGTCTATAAGTACACAGCCAGAGGGCTTCGTAGACAGTGGGAGCAGCGGAAACGTGTGCAAGATGTTTTATGTGATAAAACAGGCATCGCGGAGTTGGAACATCTGTTTTGATGTGGTAGTCAAAGAGTTTGACTTCATCAAAATGGTAGATGAATCTTGTATATACAAAAAGGTAGTAGCGAGTATGGTGGTGATCCTCGTAGAGTACGTGGATGACATACTCTTGATAGGGAAGGAGTTTCCTATGCTACGCTCGGTTAATCTCCGCTTATCACAAGGATTCTCCATATAGGATCAAAGCGATACCTCCTAAATCCTGGGTTTTGGATCTATGAGATAGATCTAATTGGATGTTAGGATTCTCACTAGTTGTAGTGAGATGGTATCAATCGATCCTGGGGAGAATCACTGGAAAGGTTCCAGGGTGATAAGGATGACTGAATGTCAGTCGCAGGCATTGTCTATACCCTCAGTGGAGGGACAGTATGTTGGAAGAGTTCCAAGCTAGATACCGTGACAAACTAGACGATTAAAGGCAAGATACATCGTTACCAAGGATGCTACCAAAGAGGCAGTATGGATATATATAAGTTCATGAGATGAACTTCAGTTCCTACCATTGTGTGACAATGGAGTTGTGGCTTTTGCCAAGGAACCCCCCATCCCATCAGAAATCCATATATAATTCTTAGGCAGTATCACCTGATCATGGAGATGGTTGATCTCCAGGGAGATTGAGGTTAAGAGAGCAGACGCAGAGGACAACAGCGCGGATCCACTCACAAAGGCCTTTTTTCCCAGTAGAGACATTTATGGGATGGTTGAGTATGAGATACTTCAACCACAGCTAATTGTTGGGTATGCGATACCACAATAGATGGCCCTAGTGCAAGTGGGAGATTGTTAGTTATATGTATGCCCTAGAGGCCATTACTGTACATACGATGTATATTGTAATGGATGCTTGGATATATATAGGGAGGACTTTCTTGCTCGACATGATATATGCTATCCGGTTGTACTTTATCATAACATGTACTCTGGTTGTCTTTATGTTATATGTTGATAAAGCCCTTAGGATATGTACTCGACTACTGGGACTATGATGAGATCATACTAGTGGGGACACGGTAGTCGGCGAGTACATCCTATAACTGTTCCTAGTCGAGGGTGTATCGAGACGGGGCATCGATGCACCAGAGTAGACTGGCGTATACGCATCTTGACCCATATGATGGGCGATGGATGATCCCATATCCATCGGTGTTTGACATCAAGGATGGTGTACGGGTGCTCAGTAGAGACTGGGTACACTGGACGGACTCGCCGAGAACTCCCAGATGGTATTATACCTCACGTCAGATGGCAGTTCTCCGGTGACACTGGTACAGAGTAGTCTGTTGACCCGAGATCATCATAGAGTCTTGTATGATTCCCACTGTGCTTTGATTTCCATCATACCACGTCCAAGAGGGCGTGCAAAAAGGTGGCTTTTGGGTACAGTCCCGAATCACATGGAGGCAATGAGCAATATGAGGGGATTCGTCTCTCCCGGTATAGGGAGTTGATGTTGCGCTGTGTTCGATTGGATATAGCTGGAAATCCCTGGCCAGGGTTGCTGAGATTTACTGGTAAGTGTTACCAGTAGTTTCTCAAACTGTTATAGACCTCATATCGACACGACTTATCAAGCTACTGGGGTCTGACGTTTACCACCCCTAGGCGAGATATGCGACATATCAGACGACGAGACAGGACTGTACGGGAGTGTTACTGATTGGATTCACAGGAGAATGTACAGGCTTGCTTGTTGATCTTCTGATCGCTCAATACCCGGGTGGCCGTTACGTTTAGCAGACCGCTTGCGGCTTGTGGGTATTTGATATGATCATCACCTACTGCCGGCGTATTGACGAGTCTTTAGAGTCCTACACAGGAGTTTCCTGGCTCAAGCGAAACGGAGTAGGAGCACATATGTGATATGTGCGGGACCGAGATTAATACGATATGAGATACCGTATTCTATTCTCGCGATTCGTGACATTGATCGGTTGTATGCGATGTAGCCGGGTTATCGGATCAAGTGTTGATTCGATAAGTTGTTACACATGATATTAGTCGGTTATAGCCGGGTTATTAAATCAAGAGTTGATTTAGTAATTTAATGTATAATTATATATTTGATATATTACATTATATTAACTAGTATTAGCTCACTTATGATTTATTTTCTCACTAGATTGTGCACATTGTTTATTTATGATATATGCAAGTGTACATGTTTGTATCATGCTTGATGATACATACAAGATGGGCGTATGAGAATTATATCAAGTTTAGGTTAAATTAGGGTTTACTTATTTCCTTAAGAATAACAAAAGAGAGGAGACTTTAGTCAATGTTATCAAGCTTGTAGAAGCTTGTATGCAACATTGACAAAGTCAACTCTTTTGTCATTCCTTAGGATATTAGTTAACCCAACCCTTAAACTCATACTATGGTTAATTCTCTACATGAGTTAAGCATGAGGGCTTAACTCAACCATGGTGCAATAATTCATAGGATAAGTTTTCATTTGGATGAATTATTCACTTCTTCTTCTTCATCAAGCTCCTTGAAAAAGCTTTCAAGCTCTAATGGTGCTATGAGGAAAAATGTGAGAAAATCAATTCTAAAGTGAGCCCACCTCCTACTTCTTCATCCTCTACCACTTGCCATGTAGTAGAGTGTGTTCTCTTCACAAAGTTCATGACCTAGTGAAGGAATAGCTTGAGTTAGTGTCTCCCCGACGTAGATCATCTTCGACCTCGAAGTCATCGAAGCAAGCACGTTCGTTCTTCTTGTGGAGCTTCTCTAGAGTACGGAGTTCACGATCGCAGCGAAGGGGACATCTACACAGAGCTATTGAAGTGAAGGACCGGATCTACAAAGGTTGTAATCCCTCTCACTTAGTGTTAAAGTGTTTAACATGCTTGTTTTCGCCTAAACCCTAGTTTAAAGATCCGGCTTTGGGTCGTTCGGCACGGCTAAAATTTTAATCGGAAATGGTTGATGCCTCGTAGACCCTTGTGCGCGTGCCTAGCAACCCTACAGACCCGACCCTTGACTATGACTCAGTGACCAAGTTAACCGAGCCTTCTTAAAACACTGGCTTTTGGATTGTCAGAGTTGCATACCTCATTGCCACTCCTACTTTTACCCTTTTCTCCAGAATACCCCGTATTACTACGAACATCCACTTCCATTGGATAAAACCATCGTATGGTTATATACGAACTCGAAGGAATTTATTCAAGGATGGTTTCTGGTTCTGGAGAAAACGAATAGGACTATTCAGTTGTCTTTTCCTTTTACCTTCTCCCAGGTTGCGAGTGCTCCTTGGATTAAGACGGTCCACCTATTACGCTAATTGGATAGTCTTCTTCCAAACCATAGGCAAGTGCCGAACGGTAGGGAAGGAAGAAAACCTTTTAGCCTAACGTAGTGTACAGAAGGTAATAAGTTAAGACAAATAAAGGGATCAGTAAGAGGGCAAAGTAAATTGCGACTGCTATTCACGACTAAACCAAGTATTTCATCGCCACTCCTACATCACCTTTGTATTTCTCCATAACACTCCGTATCACTACGAAGATCCACAGTTTATTTGGATACTCCATCGTATGGTTATATACGAACTCGAAGGAACTTGTTCCAGTTCAGGGATGGATTCTGGTTCAGGAGAAATAGGAATAAGGTTTATTCAAGTGTCTTTTATCTTTACCTTCTCTCGGGTTGCGAGTGCTCCTAGGATTAGGACAGTACACCTATTACGCTTATTAGATAGTCTTCTTCCAAACCATAGGCTGGTGCCGAAAGGTAAGGAAGGAAGAAAACCATTTAGCCTAAGAGGGTGTACAGAAGGTAATTACTAAAGACATATGAAGGGATTTAGAGAGATGGCAAAGAAATATACGGTTACAGTTATGAATCTGGATAATGAAAGAGGCGTTACTAGGAATACCCGGATACCCTTTCGAAACATTTACATGTTTCAGTTTCACTGTGCATTGTTAATAGAAAACTGATTTCCCAATTAGACACTTGCTCCAGGGTATATATTTACCAGGTTTGATTCTCACATCTGTATGGTTTTACAGATGATGAGTGGGAGTAATCTATTGGGAATTAGGTGATTGTCCTCATTATATCGGAATTCATTGTAATTGGTGATATTTGAGGAACTCACCTGGGTTGTTTGCCGGACGGCAAATATTTGGTTTTGAATATCCGTTGTTGTGCACCAATTTTAAATTGATATATCTGTACGTTTATTTTTATAAAGTGAGATATAACTTTTTGAAATTATGTCTATGACATTTACCTATATCAGTAGATGGTTAGGTAAGGAGCATTAGACAGCGGTGTAATTCTTCTTAACCATAAGTACAGTTTTCACCCTACGACACACAGGGAATGAGTTATTCAACTCAGGGGACTTATACAAAGAATTGTATGTTGTCCAGTGTCCATTAGGACAGAGGGGTTGGTCCTCGTACTACATTCTGTTTACTTATGACTTCTCTAGTTCTTAGACAAGTGTTTCGTAGAAACACAAGATCTGAGTTTTGAAAAGTTATAGGTATAAGAGTAAAGTAGAGAACCAGATGTTGCAAGTATCGGGATTCTTCAAGGTGATCGAAGATGTAGATACTTGTGTATGATATTCAGTTGATAGTAATGATTATGAGAACTTGCTTCTCTTTCAGGTTACTTATAATTAGATGTATTTCTAAGTTGAGTAATGCTGATCGGCCTCTCTCCATTTAATTGACATGCACTAGAGACAGCTGCATGATTTGAATCTGGTTCCAATTAAATCAGTGCCTCTGTTTCTGTATTGGATATAGAACAGTTCATATCTTAACGATGTTAAGGTACGGGGAGTTGTACGGCTTCTGCTTAAAACCAGACTCTGGATAACTCAAGGCACGTTTCTGTAATGGCTGTTTGTGGGTTGATCTGGGCTATGACGAGGGTTGACTTTCTACCATCTGGAAGATCAATAGTGATATTGTTCTTGACTCGCCACAGTTTTAATAAAAATGGATTTTTTCAAAAAACAGTAGTGGGAGTATGGTAGAACTGGAAGTGATTCCAGAACCGCAAACGATTACTGAAAATTTGATAAGGACCTAAAGATTCAATCTAGTTTGACATTCCATTGGCCACTCCGCAGATATGATGGGTAACCTCAGGCACCCGAGAGGTACTCCGGTAGCCTCAAGGACGGTAACAAGGAGGTTCTTATTTACCCAGATTTGACACTACTGTTGTTCCAGGCTATGAGACCCGGCAGGAGGATAGGTATAGCGTCGTTCTAAACTAGCTTTAGAAGTGTACGTGTATATGACTCTGCCAAAGGGTTGTCGTAGTCAGTGGGAGCAGCGGAAGCATAGTGGACAAGTGGCTTATGTCTATTTATAGACTAAAGCAGATATAGCGGAGATAGATCATCTATTTCTGATGTGACAGTCATAGGTTTGACTTCATCAGAATAGGGGATAGATCTGTTAAGAAGGTAGTAGGGTGTGATGTCCTGGTATTTGGATGACATACACAGAGTAGGAAGTGAAGTTCCTATACTACGATCGGTTATACTTTGGTTGTCATACAGTGGTTTCTCCAAATAGGATATGGATATTATATCAGACATTCTGGTTACTAGATCTATGGTTTTAGATCTAGATTTGGGTAGTTTCCCAATCTAGGTACTTAGATAGCATTCTAAAGGTATTTTAGAATGGACGACTCCTGGCACGATAGTGTACCTGCAGGTGATTGAGTCACCCTCTCTAAAGATGTCTTACAGACTAAAGGGGTGAGGGATGTGCATGATTGGCAGATCACTTGCTTAGGCAATTGAGTCAATCATGAGATGTCAAGTACCACACCAGATACTGTTTTTTGCGCTAGATGCAATAAGTTGATATTAATCCTATCCTGGAGAAACGTTTGGAAGCAGTTTTAGAACATAAGTGGATGTTCTAGGGATATGATAACGGCATCCTCCTTCGGAAGACAGTTATCATTCCAGGCTTCCAAGGTGACCTGGATGACAGAGTGGCTATCAGAGTTATAGTTTTCCCTCTGACGAGGGGCAGTATTTTGGACAGGTGGTCTAAGGGGATACTGAGGGAGGCATGGCGCAGGATACTGATTGGTTTCAGTTGACGATACAGTCTAAGAGGTTTGGATTTGGAGTTCATTTATGAGCTAGGTCCCATCAGATATCCAGACATATTCTAAGACAGGTATTGCTCATTTCGGGAGATGGCTTTCTCCGCGAACTTGAGATAAAGAGAGACATAGAAAGAAACATCATGGCGGATCCACTCACTGAAGCTATTCCTCGAACACAATAGTTTTGCAAACGGACTTTGTGAGACTGATTAGTTGAGGAGTTGGGTGTTCGGTATCACACAGGCTGTGAGTATGCGACATCGCAATAATTAGCCTTGAGTGCAAGTGGGAGATTGTTGGATATAGTGCCCTCAGAGTCAATTATTGGATCACAGGCACGTGATTGCAATGATTGAGGGAGGACCTATACCGGTAAGACAGTCTTACTCAAGATGATAGTATGCTATCTGGTTTATCTTTATCATCGTATACAGCTTTAGGTGACCTTATAGGTCGCTATTCCACGTTGATAGAGACCTTAGGATTCTTGCTTGACGACCAGCAGTATGATGGCGATCATATACGTGGGAGCTGGGGTCTATAAGCACATCCTTAAAAGGTCCCTAGTCGTGGGAGTTTCGAGACTGGGCATCGATACTCCATTAGTAGACTAGTGTATACAGTCGAGACCCCGACGAGGGGCAGTGGCCGGTCTCACAAGCCATTGGTGTCAGTTGGTTCACCTAAGATGTATACAGGTGCTCATTGGGTTATGAGTACACCGGACAGGACTCGCCGGGAACATGCTAGTTGGTATTATACCTAGCGTCAGATGCAGTTCCCTGATGACATGTGTACAGGTTAGTTCATTGACCTGAGATCATCATTTGTCTCATGTGAGTTCCCACTGTGGTTTGATTACTACCCTACCACGGCTCAAAGGAGTCGTGCAAACAGGTTTTAGTTGGATACAGTCCCGAGCCACACGGAGGCAGTGAGCGGATCTGCAGGGGTTCGTCTCTCCCGGTATTGGGGGTAAGGTCGCGCTGTGTCTAGGAGAGCCATTACACGAAGACCTTGGCCAAGACAGGAGATTTACTGGTAGGTATTCCAGTAGTATCTCAGGGTGTTCTGGGCTACACTCCGACACGACTTGTACCGCTTTTGGGGGTCTGACTTTTACCAACCCCCTAGGCCCGCCATGCGATGCTCATAGACGAACGGACCGGACTGTACGGATATTGTCACTGACAGGCTCAGTAGGGTGTCAGGATGAGTTCGCTCATCGACTTCCCTTTTGGTCAATACCTGGTAGCTCGTTACATACGGCTAATATCTCTGACGTGCTAGTGGTTAAATCCACAGCTAAAGTATTGACGAGTCTTTAAAGTCCCCCATAGACAGTTTCTCAAGTTTCGGGCGAAACGCTGTAGAGGCCGTATGGATTTATGGTAGGGTTCGAATATACGCGTGCACTTGTGCACGTGTCATGGTTCGGACGGATAATACTAGCGAACTTTGGTTTAAGCCGGATCCTAGTATTTTACAGTGTAGATTTTGTCTCATTGCATTTGTATTCGGTCGGAATACAAATGCGGGTATGTATATACAGTCGCGGGGTTTTCCTATAATTTATTACGGGATCCCTTTTTTGAAGTTGCCAGTTTGCATTTCATTTCGGCCATTTTTCCTTTGTTCCTTCATGGCTGAATTTTTGTAAGGAGAGGGGTTTTCTTGCAAAGTGGCATTTAGCAAAATGCAAGGGGTTTTATGTGATGGAGGGTTCATGAGATTTCTAGAAGTGTTTTGTGCTCATTTCTTTGCATTAATGAGATGGGAGTTTATATGGATTAGGGTGTGACACATTTTCCTCTTTATCACCCATTTCTTTGCTTATGATCACCACTTACTTTTTCCTACACTCACCTCCCTTCACTCTCTCCCTCTCTAACTATGGCCGGCCACATTTTGATAGAGAGAGGATTTCATTTTTGTGGTGGAAAAATGTTGATCTCATTTTTGGCTTGCAAATTCATTCTAGCTCATCTCCATTGTTCATTCCTCCATCCAAAATGGCAACTTCATTAACCCTCGAGACATAGCATTCTACACTCCGTCTATAGCAATCTTGGACACGTCGGCTAGCCAACTTCGTGTCCGAGTTGCCTCGGTTCAGAGGTGGGAGCCCGTGAAAAGACTTCTCGATGTGGTGCCCTTTCCGACGAGGAGATGGAGACCGGAGATTCCGCGAGGAGATCGGGATGGTGGCCGAAGACCGAAGGACACGGATCGCTCGGTATAGCTTTCTACCCTTTCTCCAGTTAGCTTATAGTAGGTTAATGGTCCGATCGGGGTTTTTAGTATGCGGTAGCGCCGGTTTTCTAGTTTTGAAAAAGTTTCGTTTCCGCATTTTGGCCTCGGACAGATGGCCGGGGCGCTACCGTAGACTTACAGTTTCTCACCCGTTTTCTTCCGCAGAGCGTCAGGGATGCTCGAGCGCGTAGATTCGAGTCGTTACGCCAGACTCCGGGGATGACGGTGGCTGAGTATGATGTACTGTTTATCGAGCTGTCTGTGTATGCTCCGTATATGGTAGCTACTGAGAAGATGCGGGTGAAGAGGTTCATTCTAGGCCTGCTTACCCAGTTGTTCCTCGCTATCAGCATTTAGCATTGTGACACGTATGCAGCAGTAGTGGATGCGGCCCTATTGATTGAGGAGCGTCTTTCTGAGTCATCGGTTGTTCCGGAACCGAAGAGGTTTCATACTGGTATATCAGTCCGGAGGCAGAGGTTTAGACCCCGCGACAGCGTTCGTTCAGGCACGGGGAGTACCAGAGACGTGGGACGAGGCAAATTGTTCAGCATTTATCCCCAGGAGGGTCAGCAGTCGATGAATAGGTGCTTTGGGTGTGGCAGTTTACATCACCTCGTTAGGGATTGTACCATGATATGTCAGAGAGAGGCAGCCGTACCCCAGGTTACCTTACCACCTTCTCCACCTCAGAGAGCGTTGCCTCTTATGCCTGTTATTGCCCCGCGTCAGACTCATGCTCAGAGAGGTCATGGTCGCATTGGTTTTGTTCAGAGAGGACGACGTGGCGAAGGCAGAGGACAGCCAGTCGCGGGTAGAGGGCAGGCTCGGGTGTTTGCCTTAACTCACCAGGACGTGCAGGCGTCCAATGCAGTGTTTTTAGGTACCCTTTCTGTTTGTTCTTTTGATGCACACATTTTATTTGATCCGAGATCTATGCATTCATATGTTTCTATGCACTTCGTACCGAGGTTAGGCCGAAAGTCGTGTTTGCTAGGCCAGCCGCTTGTCGTGACTACTCCTGTTGGCGAGTTGTTTATTGCGCGACACGTGTTTCGGTCGTGTGTTGTTCATATAGGAGATCGAGATTTGTCCGTCGACTTGATCCTTCTTGAAATGTTAGACTTCGACGTTCTCCTGGGTATAAACTGGTTAGCTACTTGCTACGCGTCCGTGGACTACCGTGAGAAGACAGTTAGGTTTTTTTTTCCCGGCGATTCATTGTTTGTTACGCAGGGGGACTGTGGTACCGCCCCCTCACAGTTTGATTTCTGTCCTTTGCACTAGTCGACTTTTAAGGAGAGGATGTAGGGGATTCTTGGCTTTCATTCATGATACTGGAGCCACGGTGGAGTCGTTGGACCGGGTTCCTACCGTGCGAGAGTTTCCAGACGTTTTTCCCGATATGTTACCTGGGTTGCCGCCAGAGTGCGATATTGAGTTTTGCATTGATCTGATTCCCGGCGCGGGGCCTATTTCTATACCGCCTTATCGGATGGCTCCGGCGGAGCTTAGAGAGATTAAGATCAATTGCAAGAGTTGCTTGATAGGGGACTTGTGCGTCCGAGTGTTTCGCCGTGGGGAGCTCATGTTCTGTTTGTCAAGAAGAAGGACGGCAGTTTGAGGTTGTGTATAGATTATCATCAATTGAACCAAGTTATGGTGCGGAATAGGTATCCTTTACCTCGCATTGACGATTTGTTTGATCAGCTCCAGGGTGCAAAACATTTTTCTAAGATTGATTTGCATTCGGGTTATCATCAGTTGCGGGTTCGGAATGATGACATTCCGAAGACTGCTTTTCGTACGCGCTACGGGCATTATGATTTTTTGGTGATGTCGTTCGGACTCACCAATGCGCCGGTAACGTTCATGGATCTGATGAACCGGATTTTCAGGCCGTTCCTCGACCAGTTTATTATTGTGTTTATTGATGACATTCTGGTCTACTCTAGGAGTCGATAGGAGCATGAGCAGCACTTGAGAATTGCTTTGCAAACATTGAGAGAGCACCAACTGTATGCTAAATTCTCAAAGTGTGTGTTTTGGCTTGATAGAGTCGACTTCCTGGGTCATGTGGTGACGGGTGACGGTATTCTTGTGGACCCGAGGAAAATCGAGGCTGTACAGCTTTGGCCCAGACCTGTATCTGTGACTGAAGTCCGCAGCTTTTTGGGCTTAGCTGGTTATTATCACCGTTTAGTGCAGGATTTTTCGAGTATCGCTGCACCGTTGACCGGACTGACCCGGAAAGGGGTTCCTTTTCTTTGGACTGATGTGTGCGAGCAGAGTTTCCAGCAGTTGAAGACTCGATTGACGACTGCACCAGTTCTATCTTTGCCTTCTGGATCGGACGGCTATGTTGTTTACTATGATGCTTCTCGAGTGGGGCTCGGCTGTGTACTGATGCAGCATGATAGAGTGATTGCTTATACTTCTAGGCAGCTGAAGAAGTACGAGCAGAATTATCCCACTCACTGTAACATTTTGAAAATTTAGAAATAAATAAAATTAATGAATTTAATAATAAACTGCCAATTTAAAAAGTTATTAAAACAAAATAGCACATTTTCATAAGTAGTATATGAAACAAATTAAATTGAAATTTTAGTATGTAACATTAATCAATTATAAGGGTTTTAGTGATAAATTTAGCTTCATTTTAAGAAAATGGTGTTTATATAATAACATAGGTAGTGAAGGGTCTTTTTGTAAAAATTTAGGGAAAATGTGCAAATTAGAATTGTTAAGGGTGTAAGTGAAAGAGGAGTTAAATAAGGTTTTAGTTCAGAATTTTATCACAAGATAAATAAATTTAGAGTGATAATGCAAAGCCACCTCCTTCTTGCATGCATGCTTCATGCACAACACCTCCTCCTTGCATGAGAGTGGCACATCCTTATTGGTGGCACCTCCTCCTACACCTCACTCTTCCCTCTACCATATATATTGTGTTCAAACCATTTTAATAAAATTAAACTTCTGAAAATTTAAAACCCAAGTGAAAAAAAACACTTAGAACTCACAAAAAGAAATAAAAGAAAAGAGATGTGAAGAAGAAGAACTAGGCTAAGGATTTCCACCATCAAGCTAGGGGCTAAGGACTTGAGTGTCTTGGAGGAAACTTCTCAACCATCCACAGTAGGTAAAATGCTTAACTCAATAGATTTTAGTTCTGTAATTATGAAAATTTAGAAATCGAATATCGTATTTTAGGTAAAACTTAGCTCTATATTAATCTGCTATAATTTAGGGAAAAATCAACTTAATCAAACAGTGTATAAATCTTATAAACTAGACCTATAGCAAACCCTAGGAGTATGAACCAATGGACTAGGAAATTGGCCGGCGAGACATATCCAATTTCCGGCGTCGCCGGATTTTTAGGAGAGTTGGGTTCTGGAGGTTTTTGGGTAGGTCTCTGTATCATTGTTAGGAGTGTTAATATTGTTTAATTAAGTTAAATTAACTGTATATGGAATCTGGAAACTAATATCAGAAAAGGTATCAAAATTCTAAAATACGATACGGGTAATTCGTAACGCGTTCTGTTTTCTGTTACAAAATAGTGTTGGGTTAAATTCCAGTTAAAATGAGTGTTAGATCGTTTGCAATAGTCGTACGTGGTGTGATTTTGTCATATCGGAGTTAACCGTTTCTTATACAAGCTAATTTCAATATTAGATTCGAATACGGAAACTTCAGAGGCCGTAAGGAAAGGAAAAAGATTGGTGATCTGAGTTGATTCGACGTATTCCGGTGAGTAGACTAAATATCTACCAGGGGATCTTGTAAAGATGACATGATACGCCCGTAGTTAGGTTTAAATACAAGTTTTGCTTTTGTATGTTAAATTTATCATATGCATTCTTAAATCTATATATACCTCCAGGATTAATACTTGTTAGAACATTGCACCATTTTCGACAAGTTATGCCGCACATGCACATATCTACACTACATCCCGTCGATATTAACATGTCACTTCACACTTAGAAATTATTCTATTAAAAATGATTCTTATACCTTAAGTATCAATAGTCGTAGTAATTAGCATATATGACATCATATTTCGTATTCAAGTGTTTGTAGTTGATATAAGAGGCATTTGTATTATTGAGGATTTATGGTTTTAAGTTTTCATATACTATTACGAAAAATCAGTGATTTTCATGATTATGTGTCACGTCCACCATGAAATGTCGTTTTTATGATTTGGTTTTATTCCGGACCGAGTTGGGGGTCATACGGTTACGGATTTACAATTTTATCCAGACTGAGTTGGTGGCCATACAATTGGATACATGGTGGACCCGGTCGAGACCGAGGGGCAGGATAGCCGCACTTTAGGCGGGGAGCCTAACGAGGATACTCGATTCCGGAGACAGTTATGAACACGGCGGATATCTAGATGATACCGACCAGTGTTATTAAGAAACAGGATCGTTCGGTTAACGATGCCTGATGAAACACCGAAGATTTGTGTCGATGTTAGGCACGAAAATATGAACCCGATTTGGAACATAATTGATGAGATTTCAGTTTTGATTTATACATTGAGTAGTACATATTCATTCTTCCACCTGTTATCATGCATCGCATTCATTATTGTTAAAATTAGTTCTAGTTCGTCATATTTACATTATCAGCCGTTATATGTTAGTTATATTCATTGAGTTGGCAACTCACCCCCGTTGTGCCACAGTTCCTTGCAGGAATCGAGTAGACGATTAGCAACAGTGTAGATCCACTTATCAGATTTTTATCACATCTTTTGCTAGGTGGGTTACATATATAGTAACCATCTCTTTTGGTATTGTATATTGAATCTAGAGTATCTCCATCAGACCCTATATTATGACTTAGACGAGAGGTGGTTGTATGTATATTATTTGACAGATGTGATCGTTTATTTATGTTAGATGATATTTCTTTTACTTATGTCTGAGATTCTTATTGATGTCACATAAAGTTGTATATTTATTTCCGCTGTTGACATTGTTGATCCCAACTAGGGATGCAACCAAATTACACACTTTATAACTGTTTTTATTATGAATTCAATATAGAGTTACTGTTAAGATCTTAATTACTTAAAATTGTGATTTTTACTAAAAAAATCTAATTTTTTCTAAAAATTCCGCAAAAGAGGTTTTGATCTTGGTTTTTGGCTTACTCGGGTTGTGTAGATATCTTTAGATATTATATAATTTAAGTGCCGGTCATATCCAAACTTTGGATTGTGACACTCACGATCTTGAGATGGCCGCGGTGGTCTTTGCGCTGAAGATTTGGAGACACTAGTTGTACGGAGAGTCGTGTCAGATCTTCACGGATCATAAGAGCTTGAAGTACATCTTCCAGCAGTAGGATCTGAACCTGAGACAGCGCCATTGGATGGAGCTTGTGAAGATTATGATTGTGAGATCCTTTATCACCCGGGCAAGACGAATATGGTAGCTGATGCTTTGAGTCATAGGACCGGGGGTAGCTTGTCCCAGTTAAGCGCAGTTCAGCGACAGTCTTCTGCAGATTGGCAGATCTTGTGCGATGGTAGAGTACAGTTTGAGTTCACTTCCACTGGGGGACAGCTTGCTCATGTCCGCGCCCGTCCACTACTACTTGATCGTATCCGTGAGGTGCAGCCCAGTGATGCCCGTTTGTCTGAGATTCTTGAGCTTGTTCGGCAGGGTACAGTTTCGGAGTTCATGATTGATGACCAGGGTGTGCTATGATGCGGGACTCGCTTGTGTGTACCAGATGCTGATGGGTTGAGACGCGAGATCCTAGAGCAGGCACATCAGTCAGCCTTTAGCGTTCATCCAGATTCCACCAAGATGTACCATGACTTGAGAGACATTTACTGGTGGGAAGGGATGAAGCGTAATGTTTCGGACTTCGTTTCGAGATGCCTGACTGTCAGCAAGTCAAGGCTGAGCATCAGAGGCCGGCAGGTGAGTTGCAGCCTTTACCCGTTCCGGAGTGGAAATGGGAGCAGATTTCCATGATCTTCGTTGTGGGTCTACCCAGGGCCAGTCGGGGGTATAACTCCATTTGGGTGATTGTTGACCGATTGACGAAAGCGGCTCACTTCCTTCCAGTAAATACCACTTTCGGTTATGCTCAGTATGCTCGGTTGTATATAGATGAGATTGTGCATTTGCACGGCGTTCCCACATGCATCGTATCCGACAGGGGCACCCAGTTTACTAGCCGTCTTTGGCAGAAGCTTCAGGAAGCTTTGGGTACCCGGTTGAGTTTTAGCACCGCTTTTCATCCGCAGACCGATGGTCAGTCGGAGCGGACTATACAGACTCTGGAGGATATGCTTCGTGCGTGTGTGCTTGATTTCGCTGGAAGTTGGGATCGTCACTTGCCGTTGATTGAATTCTCCTACAATAACAGTTATCAGGAGACGATTCAGATGGCGCCTTTTGAGGCTTTGTATGGTAGGAAGTGTCGATCGCCAGTCTGTTGGACCGAACTCAGCGAGAGTAGGGTTTTGGGACCCCAGCTAGTTCAGGAGACTACGGAGAAGATCCAGCTGATTCAGGACAGGATGAGAGCAGCCCAGTGCAGACAGAAATCTTATACCGACCGTCGTCGTCGCAAATTTGAGTTCGCAGTGGGGGATCATGTATTCCTACGGATTTCTCCGATGAAGGACGTTATGAGATTTGGGAAAAAGGGGAAGCTCGGTCCCAGATTTGTTGGTCCTTTCGAGATCCTTGAGCGAGTTGGAGCCGTTGCCTATCGTTTAGTACTTCCGCCCAGTTTTCCGGATGTTCACCCCGTTTTCCATGTGTCTATACTTCGTAGATACCTTCATGATCCTTCTTACATGATTCAGCACCAGACCGTTCAGCTTGAGCGCGATCTTTCGTTCACCGAGCAGCCGGTAGTTATATTGGATTGGCAGGTGAAGAAACTTCGGTCAAAGGTCTTGCCATCTGTGAAGGTTCTTGGGCATGGCCCTACTAGTGAAGAGATCACTTGGGAGGCCGAGAGCGAGATGCGGAAGAAATTCTCTCATCTCTTCGAAAGTATGCGTAGTTAAATTTTAAATTCGGGGACCGAATTTCTTTAAGGGGGGAAGACTGTAACTTTTTAGAAATCGTTATGCAATTTTTTCCGTTAAAAGGTAAAATAGTCGGTGTTTTCCGTAAAACCCGGAAGTGATCAATTTTCAGTATAGACTTGACTGCACCTAGTTTAACTAGAATATTGCTAATTTGCGGTTTTTAGTAGTCACTTGAAAATTTTGGTTCACTTAAATATTTTTCCCTAATTAAAATATTATTATAAGTTGTTAATTATGCACTTAATTAGTGGTAATTATAATTTTGTTTGGGTTAATTATTACTAAAGTGAATTTATGCTAAATTAATCACTAAATTAAGCTTTAATCCTTCTCTCCAAAATATCTAGATATTTGTGAATTTAAAAGAGAATTTAAAGAAAAAGATAAGAGGTGGCATGGATGGGAGAGGCATTTTTTAGCATTAATTGGTGTTTTAGACTAGATTTTTCTACACAATTCCTTAGCCTTCACCATTTTCTTCCATTGGCCGAGCACCCCCCTGCTGCCCTTTGTATTTTCTCACCCCATTTTCATCTCTTCAAGCTAAAATAAATCATCAAAAATCCTCAAATAATCTCACAAACTCACAAACAAATCCCTGCCCATCATTCTTCAACACTAAACAAACTTGGATCTTCTTTAAAGTCATCATTTTGGAGGCAAAATTGGAGTTTAGTTGCTAATTTGTGAATCTATTGGAGGTATAAAATCCTAACCCTAAACTTAAATTGTTATTTAAATACATTAAGCTAGCTTATTAGATATTTAATATAGCTTTAAATTTCATGTTTAGAAATTCATGAAAGTTTTGTGAAGATCAAGTTAGGGTTTAATTGGTTGAAATGGTTAGCTGAAAAGTGTAGACTTGGGAAAACTTAATCTAGTAGGAGAATGTTATTTGTTAATTTCCTAATTTGTCTAATTGAGTTTAATAGCAAACTAACTTTTACTAAATCATATTTGGGTGAGATTAAAATTGTAGTAAAGGTTTGGGTGACTTAGTTAAACTACTTTGCGATGTTTGTGATCACTAGATTTCGTGTAAACTTTTAGACTTGAGCTAAAATGATAAAAAGTACTTACTACGTTTTCGGATAAATTAGGCGTGGGTTTCATTTGACGTTGCGATGGTTATTTATTATCTTCCATGATATTTATTGTTTTGTGAATGCGCGATCGGTACGATCGGGGTCTAGGTTTGGTGGTTGCGTAGTTTAGCGATTCTAGCTAGGGTTGTGCCGATGTCGTACGTGTTTTGTGCACTAGGTGCACAGTGTGTTTATCTTATGGGCGTTATCCTTGCGTTTCGTTATCTTTGTGTCGGCGTAGGATATTTAGCCTTATGTGTTGTGTTTGTTAAATTTAGGATCGTAAGCGGGGACTTCGGACGCTGCGAAGAAAGGGAAGCAGGTAGTCGGATTTTCTTAGCTCAAGATCATCGGTGAGTAGATATAACATCTACGGGGTAATCGCATGTATGGCGTTATGCGTCAGGACTGGATATGATATTATAGCTGCATGTTATTCGCATATGAGTTGATTGCGCATGAGCATCATTGCATATTATTACCTGTTGTGCCTTGACTTTGTACCTATTGGACACAACACCATTACTGACGGTTCATGTTGTACGAGCACTAAATTGTATGCTACACACCGTCGGTAATTGCCATGACACGCACAACCCATATACATATGTGATATTGTATTGGATAGGGATAATTGAGATAATGACTCTTATTCCATTGTGCATATGAGATACAGCCGACACATATACATACGTGATATTGTATTGGATAGGGATAATTGAGATAGTGACTCTTATTCCATTGTGCATATGAGATACAGCCGATACATATACATACGTGATATTGTATTGGATAGGGATAATTGAGATAGTGATTTTTATTCCATTTCACGTATACCTTGCTACAGCTACATATACATCCTGCATACATACTGACATGTACACCCACATACCTTGCTACAGCTACATGTACATCATGCAAACATACTTACATGTATACTCACATACATTTCTATAGCTGCATATATCCCTAAGTGGTATTGTATTGGCATTTGATATTGTGACGTTGATTATGTGCTATTGCGCTTACGAAATGCATCATGCATACTTGCATACATATAGATAGTTATATCTTGCTATAGTTACATGTACACCTCATATGATGCTGCATTTGATTTCGGAGGATTTAGGAACCGCATGATATATTTTAAAGCTGGATTCATTTAAAAGAGCGGTTTTCCCTTAATATGCTCATATTGCTGTTTTATGTTGCATATATCAGTTTTTTATGGATTTACGCATTGAGATATGGATTTCATATAATTTATGGATTTGAGAACCGTGGGGATGTTTTTAAGAAATTATGTATTGTTTGAAAACCCGGTTTCTCTTGATATGATATTTCAGTGCGTCCACCATGAGTTTTTCTGGGTTCCAAGACTTGTGTTATATACCCGATTCGAGGAGCAGATAGGCACCGTCTGCGGATACATGGTGGACCCGGTATGGTTTCCTGGGGCAAGATATGATTTTTTGTGGTATAGACGATGAGCCTGGCTGGCAAGACTAGTACCTACCGGTGATAGTATTTGGACTCGGCGGTTATCGTGGGGATAGCCACCGGAGTGATATACGGACATGACATTAGGGCCAGTCGTGGTGACGGCGTCTGAGATATAAAGATTTACGTGTCGATACTAGACACGGGTTTCATGATGTTTCGGGTGTCGGTGATGGACACTCAGGTTCCATGATTTTGATGTGTCGTTGAGGGACACACACACACACATATATATATACATGCATATGTTTTCATGATGTTTCGGGTGTCGGTGTTAGACACTCAGGTTCCATGAGACTTACAGGATATGAGGACCAATCTGAGGATGCGGTGCCTAAGGATTTTGGGATTTGACGTGTCAGTGAGGGACACTGGGGTTTTTCCATGCTGATGATTTTTGCATGAGGTTTTATTATATCTCCCACACTCAGGATTATGTTGATATGCATTGCTTCATGTAGTTATAGTACCTTGATGATGTGCCTTTACATGATTGCTGCATATTCATATTTCCATACTTATGCTATCAGATTACAAGTGATGGATTATCGATGTTCGTGCATATTTGCGATTACAGTATGATGTTATTTACTATTCACGAGTTGGAAACTCACCCCCGTTGTGCCACAGTGTTTTGCAGAACTTACCCTCAGAGTAGTCGCGGCAGGACTTCTTGTTATCTCTACTTTTGCGGATACCGCTACGGTTGGCTGTGAGGCCTTTGCTTTTAAGTGGGTTCGCGGTTATCCGTTTTTGTACATTATATATCTTTTGTTGGATCTAGTACTCTCCATCTACCACTTCATGTATTTGACTTAGAAACGAGTTGTGAAGGTCGATATTGTATTATTTTATGACTTTGGGTACCGTGCTTATGGGAGCCGGTTTTGTTGTAAGGTTTTACCTCCTTATGTTTTTTTCATTTATATTTCTTTGCTACGGCGTCGTACATATGCTTGTGGTGGTTGTCTCCACCGTTGGGCGTGATTTGCTCCCTTTTAGGATGCTTTATTTATATTCTCTGTTGTACCCGTTTTCGGGGTTAGTTTTTACAAAGGAGGTGCTGCCGAAATTTTCAAGAAAGTAAACTTAAGGTCAAAGATTTTTACTTGAGGTTTCCGAAGATTTTTAACTATATTTTCTCCACTTATCCATTTTTGGGTGGTTTAGATTTCTGGGTTTCGGCTTACTTAAATTTCATACGCCTGTTGACGTTACATGGTTTAAGTGCCGGTCATGTGCCGGTCACGTGGCTAAATTTGGGTCATGACAGACAGGCTTTGCGGGAGTTTAGACAAGCCTGCTTGTTGATCTTCTGATCGCTTAATACCCGGGTAGCTGTTACGTCCAGCTAGTATCGCTGACATCTTGTGGGTGACTGATATGATCATCACCTACTGCCGGCGTATTGACGAGTCTTTAGAGTCCTACACAGAGGTTTCCTGGCTCAGACGAAACAAAGTAGGAGCACATATGTGATATGTGGGGGACCGAGATTAATACGTGTATGTGATACCGTATTCTATTCTCATGATTTATGATATCGGTCAGTTATATGTGATATAACTGGGTTGTCGAATCAAGTGTTGATTCGATAAGTTGATACAAATAATATTAGTCGGTTATATGTGATTAAATCAAGTGTTGATTTAATAATTTAATGTATAATTGTATATTTGATATATTAACATACATTAACTAATATTAGCTCACTTAAGCATTTCTTTTTCTCACTTGAGCACATTTAATATATATGTGATATATATATATATATATATATATATATATATATATATATTATTGTGCCATGCTTGTTACTACATGCTACATGGGTGTATGAGACTCACACCATATTTATGATAATGTGGGGTTTATTTATTTAAAGTAAATCAAAATTAGTTGGAAATTAGCACATGGTTGAAGCTTGTGGAATCTTGTGGAACCATTGACTTAGTCCACTAATTTTGTCTTACCTTAGATATTTATTAACCTAACCATTATCTAAAGCCATGGTTAAGTATCTACATGAGTTATATGAGATATTTCTCACCCATGATTGCCAAAAAAACATTATTGACTTCATCTTCTTCTTTATCAAGAGAGAGCTTCCTAGGTTTTGAGGAGGTGAAGAAAATTAGTGAGAAAAATAAATCTAAAGTGAGCAAAATTCCTACTTCACCAACCTATACTAGATTAGCCATTTAGTTTAGCTTGTTTGCTTCACTGATTTCTAATTAGTGAAGAAGTAGCTTGAGTTAGAGTCTTCTCGACGTAGATCATTTTCGGCCTCGAAGACTTCAAGCAAGCTTGTTCCTTTCACCTTGTGGAGTCCAACTAAAGTCCGGGAGACCACTACTTGGAGCGAAGGGACTTCTACACGGAGCTATTGAAGTGAAGGACCGGTCTACAAAGGTTGTATTCCCATTTACTTAGATGTAAAGTTGTTTACATGCATATTTCGTCTAATTCTCTAGTTAAGATTATATGGTTAGGGTTGTTTAGCATGCTAATTTTTTTGAAAACAGTATGGTCGATACCTCCCAAAACCCAGTAGTCGTGCTAGAAAACCCTACATAAACTGCAAAACTCTCCCGGGAGCAACTCTTACTCGCAGCGGGTATCGGGATCCAACTATCTCATAAAAAGTATGCAATCTCATTGCAAATTTCAACACTTGAAATTCCTGATAATATTTTGCCCCTAGCATCCTATGACCTTGACAAAGGCTAACAAACTATAGGGCGCTAGTCAAGTTCAACCCGTCATTTTCTGATTGAATTAAGCCCATCTGTACGACCCTTAACAAAGGCCAACAAGGTCGTACGACTACCCTAATCCAATTGCATCATATGATTGCAGATAAGCACTAATCAGCTACCGCACACTACGTGTTGACAAAGGCCAACAAACGTAGCACGAATACTAAATAGTACTTATCTGAAATGACAAAAGGCTATGACAGGTTTTTAAGAAAACCTTTTGCGTAATGAACTTGATATCGTTGTAGAATCGAGTGATTTTGAAAAAGAGTGGTTCAAGATCCGCCTTTTAAAATCGAGTTTTTCAAAATAAACCGAGTGGGTGTAGCATCTGCTAGGTCACTCCCGGTAAAGGGATCTCGGCTCTTTCCTCATTGAATGAGGTGCGGGATATTCATAAAAGAATACCGCTATACAAAGCAAGAACTAGAGCTACCAATTTTGAAAATTTGATTCTACAACATCATTAGGTTTCTTTCCTTTTTATTAATCACATTAATGAAGTCCCATCATTTATGCTTCCTAAGCATCACAGATAAAGAACGAAAATACAACGTACGCTTATGCCATCCACATTCACCACGGGGTCCCATCATGCACCGTTAGGTTAGTTATCTAACAGCAGAGCGAGGGCAGGACTAGCGCGGATGCAAAACATAAGCAACGTTTATTATATATCATACATATAATATAAAGCATTCGTCTCATGCAATTATATGATCTCATCACAGAGCATTGCAGCAGAAGTCAACATATGAAATATTGGATATATTAGGAGGTCCGTGTTTTAAATTAAGCAGTAAAAAACACGGATTCCACGGTCGTGATGAATAGCCAAATCAAATCCCAACCCCTACGAGAGCGACAAGCAACTCTACCAATTCTAGAGTTAGGAGATCCGGTCTCGACTCCTCGAAATGGTCTCCCACTGGACTCTAGAACCCTGTTACTTGTACTCCCCGCCTTGGGTCTATCCTAATGCGGAAAAGTAAATAATATAATCAATGGTGACATCATCCTCAACCCAGAAGTGTCCCAATAAAAGAATATTACATACAAGTTTTTACATGAATGAAAATGAAAAGCTCTCATCTCATGCAAAAAAACCCAGGCTATTCAACCACGACGATCCAATATAATATATCACAGCAACACATAACATCACATGTCATCAACGTAAGTAAATATGCGTATCCTAATTGTCGTTGACGTATAGCAACGAAACCGGCGATACAGGACATATTACACTTACGATCGCAGAAAAGAAAGTGAAAACTACAACAATTGGAATCCGCAACATCCTTAGACATCATAAACCCGAAATATCCCATACTTCAGATTTCATGCCTAACCGTATAAATTCCTTAGACATCATAAACCCGGAATATCACATATTCCGAATTTCATGCCTAACGATATAAACCCGGCATTTTAGTCTCAAATTGAAAACATTTTTCAATATCTAGTCGGGCAATTCAACAAGATTCCCTACTGTTGACCGAATGCTCGTCGGAAACATTAGTAGACGGGTGCACCCCCAATGTTGTCGATGAAGCGCACTTAGACGGAACACCGCGGCCGCGAGCATCCGAACGGATGCTTTTGGCTACAAGGTTCTCCTATAGTCACTTGGTCGGGGCTATAGGGCGGGGCTATCCAGTAGTGTTACCCGGCGAGCGTTCACATACAATACGAGATTACGACGGAGTTTTGATCCGAATCAAAACCCCGTGGCAACCGATCAAAAGAGACTAAATTGCTAGATTTACAAAATACTAATTAGTTTTCACAAAACTAATTATTGTAGATTCCAAATATTGTATCACAAATCACAGATATCTAGACGATATTAAACATTTCAATCAATTTATCAAACACCCAAAATTCCCAGAGACCTCAACACTTGAGTCACGGTTAAAAATACCCAGACAGTGCCCCAAGCACCTACGAACCTATACAAGAAGGCACGCTCCCTGCCTCACCAACGGCGCCGTGAAACCGCCACCAAAGGCATGCTTTGGCCGCGCTTCCGCGGTCGTTTGGTCGAGTTGGGCCGTCGTTTTTCTTGTGGATCCATAGAAAACCCTGCACAATTTTCTGAATATTTTTAATTAGAAAAATTCTAACTTTTGAAAAATTTTCCAGAGAGTGGGAAAAACGAGTTTTGAAAAACCGATCGAACACTTTAATTTCGTCTAGACAACTCCTGATGCTCTAGCATGGCTCTGATACCACTGCTGGGTTCGCTTAACACCACCGACGGTTTTCGGAAAGCATCAAGTATGCTATTTTAAAAAAATTTAGGGTGCCGAGCGAGCCCGACCAAGGATCTAAGTAAAGAATTAGGGTTTAACTAAGCAAATAAACAACTTTACTCTAAGTGAACAAAGAATACAATCTTTGTAGACCATTCCTTCACTTCTAAAGCTCTATGTTGTAGTCCATTAGCTCTAAATGGTGGTCTCCCGGACTCTTGTTAGGCTCCACTGGGCAAAAGGAACGAGCTTGCTCAGGGATCTTCGAGAGCGGAGATGATCTACGCCGAGAAATCTCTAACTCAAGCTATCTCTTCACTAATTAAGAATTGGTGAATGAAACAAGCTATACTAAATGGCTAGTTTGGTATAGATTGGTGAAGTAGAAATTTTGTTCACTTTAGAATTATTTCTCTCTCTTTCTTTTCTTCACCTCAAGAAAACCTAGTGAGCTCAAATGAGATGAAGGAGAAGAAGAAATGATCAACTATGGGTGAAAAAAATATCTCCAAGATATTTGTAGAGATTTAACCATGGCTAAACATAATGGTTAGGTCAATAAATATTTTGAGTAAAACAAAATTAATGGACTAAGTCAAGGTTCCATATGCTTCTACAAACATCCAAACCAAGCCATTTTCCATCTAATTTTGTTTATTCCCTAAATAAATAATCACCCTAATTATCTTAAGTATGATATGAGTCTCATACACCAAAGTCCAATGTACCATCTAGCATGACACGTATATAAATACATTAATATATATCACATATATATTTAAATGTATTTAGAGAAAACAATTTTTTTAAGTGAGCTAATATTAGCTAATATATATTAATATATCAAGTATATAATTATATATTTAATTATTAAATCAACACTTAATTTAATAATTCGGCTATATCATATACAACCGACTAATATCATATAATAAATTATTGAATCAACATTTGATTCAATAATCCGGTTATATCACATATAACCTATATCGCGAGATTAGAATACTGTATCACATACACGTATTAATCTCGGTCCCGCACATATCACATATGTACCCTATTTCGTTTCGCTTGAGCCAAAAAACCTTTGTGTGGCTCTAAAGACCCGTCAATACGTCGGCAGTAGGTAATGATCATATCAGTTACCACAAGCCGTCAGCGGTACTAGCTGGACGTAACGGCTACCCGGGTATTGAGCGATCAGAAGATCAACAAGTAAGCTTGTTCATACTCCCGTGAATCCAATGAGTAACATTACCGTACAGTCCGGTCTCTTCGTCTGATATGTCGCATATCGAGTCTGAGAGTGGTAAACATCAGACCCCAATAACTTGATAAGTCATGCTGATGTGAGTCTCATAACGGGTCGAGAAACTACTGATAACACTTACAAGTAAATCTCAGTGTCGGCCCTGGCCAGGGACTTCCTGTTATGGCTAATCGAGCACAGCGCAACATCAACCCCCAATACCGGGAGAGATGAAACCCCTTCTATCGCTCATTGGCTCCATGTGACTCAGGACTGTACCCAAAAACCACATGTTTGCACGCTTTCTTGAACGTGGTAGGATGGAAATCAAAGCACAGTGGGAATCACACAAGACTCTATGACGATCTCGGATTTACAGACTAATCTGTACCGGTGTCACCAAAGAACTGCTATCTGACGTTAGGTATAATACCATTTAGGAGTTCTCGGCAAGTTTTGTTCAGTGTCCCTAGTCTCCACTGAGCACCCGTGTACAATCTTTGATGTCAAACACCAATAGATGTGGGATCATCCACCGCTCATCAAATGGGTCAAGAAACGTATACGGTAGCCTACTCTGGAATATCGATGTCCCGTCTCGATACACCCACGACTAGGAACAATTAAAGGATGAACTTGTGGACTACCCTGGCCCCACTAGTATAATCTGCATCGTAATCTTGGTAGTCAAGTATACATCCTAAGGGTTTTACCAACATGTGAGAGTAAAACAGTATCACAATACTAGTCTACATGTTAAGATAAAGAGTAACCAGACAGCATACTATCATGTCGAGTAAGAAAGTCCTCCCTATATATGTCCATGAATCTATTATAATATACAATCATGTACAATAATGGCTTCTAGGGCATACATACAACTAACGGATGGACACGCGACAATGGTTGTAGTCTCTACAAACTTTATATATTAGTTGCTAGTTTAGTGTATGGAATGATTCTATGATTTGAGATTCTCTCGTGTTTGCTAGAAATTTTTATTCGTAATTCGCTTCCGCTATAGCCACGGGCACTAAGGAACCTAGCAAATTTGCTTTCCCTCCTGAGGTTCGAACCATGCACTGTCCCAAAAAGGGGAGTGCACATACCGACTAATCTTGAAATTTTGGTTTGTTAAGTCCCAACATCGATTTCCAGCCTTCTTTGGATGTAACATTTGTGGTTTAGTCAATAGTCCTCCATTATATGTAAATCCTATTGAATGGTTAAATTAATCCATATAACTTATATCTTGCGATTGCATTTGTATGAAGATAACGACAATTTCTTTGCTCTTTCAGAATTAAAATTAAAAGATATTAGTTCAAATGCTTTATTTATCTTGATATACAATCTTGTAAATATTTATTTTATTTTATTGAGTAGGACGTCTTGCCCTACTTTTTTTCCTTCAAAAAAAGCTTTGATTAAACATGGAACGAAATATTTGGCAATCATTATACTAATAGAAAGTAATATGAGAAGTGGAATCTGGTAATATCCCAAAATACCCTTAATAATAGAATATTCCTTTAGATCTGTTTGCCAAAAATATGGTATTTTTATAAATTCTAATGTTTTGGTGGGAGTATTTTGGGTAGTTCAAAGCAAAGTTTTGCCAACTTCTCATTATTTACGACTTTGCCATTATCTCAACTTCTCACTATACAAATGTGCTATTAGTTCAAAAAATTTCAATAATTACAAGTATGTCATCAATTCAAAATCCCAATAGGTTTTCCCTAAAATATCATGAACTTTCAATATTTTCTACATAAATACCATTATATTTTCATTAAAATACAATAAACTTTCACTATTTTCAAATAAATACCATGAATTTTGTTCATAAAAATATACCATAAATATCCAACGTTTTCTAGATAAATAGCGTGGGTTTTGTCCGTTACAAATAAACATCGTTAATTTTCAACGTTTTCATATAGATATCATGGGCTTTTTTCGTTACAAATAAATAACGTTCGCCGTTTTTCAGATTAATACCATGAATTTTTTTCACAAATAAATACCATTTTCACGGATTATTCCAAAACCCGTCGCATCGCGTTGGGCTTACCGCTGGTAATCAAAACTAAAATGGAATGAGTCCAATAGTGTGTGATATCTCTACTCTTATAATGCAACCACCAAGGATGTAGCTCATAAAATCAATTGATGGTCTTTCCTTTTAAATATAAGAAATGAGAAAAATCTTCATAGCTATTTCTCATATGAATAATCGACATCATCAAACTATTTAAATATTTTATCATTTAAATTCAAATTTCAAACTCCTTTATCCATCTCCTTTTCTCTTTCCATGAATCTAAGCATCCACATTGAAGACATCCTTTTCAATTGTGGGAGACATCCATTGAACCATATTCTCAAGCCTCCAATATTTAAATCAAATTAGTTTTTTTTATTAAAATCATACAATATATACTGCACTTGCTACACGCATTGCATGTGTAAAATAGAAAATCTGCAAAGACAAACTTTAAGAAAATGGAATTATTCGTTGCAAGCGTCGCACATGATGTTAGTCGCAAACAAAATCCTCAAACAATTTCGTCTTTGGGGCGTTTTCAGCTTCTGTGCTAGGATTTTCAAAATCAAATTAGTTTCACGTTTGGTCAGACAAAGAAGGGGAAGAATAGAAAAGAAGTCGCGACATTTGTTTTAAATTTTCTTATATGGATTAATTGTGCTAAGCTTACATGACATTTCTAATAGCAGCTATGATCAAATTTTTTTTAGTAATCTTCTACAAGTTGTAAGAATTTGATATAAGCAACATGGTCGCTACAAATCCTGAATAAATTTATTTGGAATCCATGTAAGAAATTGCTAACCATATATATGCGTAAATTTTGCAAGAGAAAGGCCGAGACAAAACAAAAGAAGCAACGAACCTGAAGGGGTCTTCCTCGTTTGGAGCTTTACCCGAATGAACCCGACCCGTTACCGATTATATTCTCCTTCCCTTGAGAGAATATTCCCGAGTGGTTCCCAATTCCCAATTCTGCCCCAATTCCTAAATACCCAGTCTCTGTGCTTCATCTCCTCCTTGTTGTTGATAAGAAAAAGGGCAAATTTTTATTCTGATGGCGAATTTGGAGATTCTGAATAGCGAGGATCAAATTATTTTCCACTCTTCAATCTTTGATCAGCCAAAGGGTGAACATCAATTTCCTTATCTATTTATGCTCAGAGCTGCCAATTTCACCCCCAAATGATTTGATTTTATTTTGACATTTTTAGCATTATTTTTGTGTCTTTCTTGTAGAAGGAGAGAGCGTGAAATCGCGAGCGCAGTTGATTGAAAGGAAGATCGATCTGCTTGAGAGCTTGGCTGGCAAGGTCATGGGGTTCTTTTGTCTTTAATTATTATGAGCATGATCATGTTTTCAATCTTTCGATATGATTTCAGATCACTATTTGATTGTTGCAAGTGCCCAAGATCTAATTCACTTCAGATTAACTGGAACCCTCCCTAATTGTTAGGACCCATTTAAAAATCACCCCGACCTCGTTGTATTGTCAGGAAATTTAACTTTATGACACTAAGGGTGAGGAAGAGAATGCAATTTAGCTGATAAAAATGGAGCTATGGCGTTCCCTGACTAGCTGGGCTTAGCTGGGTTGGTACCAATTTTCTCTCCAACGTCAGAGAGGTCGCAAGTTCGATCTCCAAAGGCGGTTGATTTCAAATGAAGAAAAAAAATATGGCTAGGAGCTTAGGGTGACTCCAAATACCATTATGAACACACTTTAGTTGGAGAAAGTTTTTTTTGTAAATTGCAATTGGGGTTTTCATCCATTACTCACTAGTTCCTAAGGTAGAAAAGTTTCCCAATTGCGGATTAATCAGGTGCACTTGGATTGTATTGTCCTGAGCCTTAATGTCTAGATACCAATTAGTTGAATGGATACATGTTACCTTGGTTTCTTGATGTAATTCCTTAATTGCATTATGAGGTTAATTAAATAGATGGGCTCCTTTAACATCATTTGTTGTTAGATGTCACTATTGGATTACCAACAATGAATTCAAATATAACCTGATGAAATATTTATGTTTTATTAGTATAATTTATATCATATTTAGAATGTAGTATGCTTTTATTTCTGTCACCGTTATTGACTATTTGGCATCAATCAATTATCCAGTTTCTTATAGTCATTGCTCTAACTTTTCGTTGTTTGTTATTAGGCTAATAATTGCATGTAATAGGTTAGCAATCGACGATCACGAAGATGGTTGAACGATCGGTTATTGATCGAACTTGTTCCTCGTTTGAAAGTTGAAGAAATAAGAGGTCTCTTTGCACCACCTCCTTGGGGTAGGTGTAGTTTCTTTACTAATCAGCTTCTTAAGTAATTAATATTATATGTCTGGAAAGTAGACTTCATTATCCTTTATCATTAATTATAATCAGCATATATACTAAGGCATAAAATTATATAAATTTCCAATTCCATTATATTCATGTATTCTACAGTATTGATGTATCATATGGTAAGAGTGGTGTTATCGCTTGTTTGAATGCACACATATCTTTTGTTTTATTAATTATTTTTCTTTGATATGACCTTCATTATGTTCACATTGTTGATTATGTTAGTAGCAACAATAGTAGTTAACGTCCTTATCTTAATAATCTTCAGTTTCTTAATCGTTTTTTTAATATCATACCATCATCATTGTTGTCATGGTCTTCATCACCACCACTACCACCTTGGACCATCAACCCGGGTCGGCTATATTGCTATGGTATATGAACGAGTTGACAAAGATTAATGGTTGGCTATTGACTTGATGCCAAGTTTCTCATAAGTATTGTCAGATTCCTGCTTATGGGAACTATAGACAAGAAAGGGGCTTGTTGTAATCCTAAATTACTAGTTGGCTTCCGCCAAATTCTACTAGAATTGGGGAAAGTCTAGGAGCAAGATACGTATTTGCTATTAAATATTATGGTGTACACATCTACTTATCCTATAATGAAGTGTGGTTTGTTTGCTTTCGGCTTAATATTTGACACAAAATAAGAACGTTATGGATGCTAAAAGCATGTAGATGGAAGATGATTAAGCAACCATGTCAATTACGCGTATGCAAATACTATTAGGTAAACTGTAGATGATGAAATAATTAACCATTGCAAGCATACAGTTGAAGCAACCACATGTGATCCAACATTTGGTAGTTGCAGTTAATAAATAATATAAATATTTGGCATAATAAATTGAACTTTAGGATGCCAATTCATTTTATGTTGACATAAGACAATCTAAAAGTGTAATGAAATAAACATCTCTACTAGAGATTTAAGATTGTCTTTTAAAAATTTGAGAACAAATATTCTCGATCTAAATATCCGAGAAATGTGCGATATTGGAACTTTTTTCCTAAACCAATTAACTAATTGATTTTCCAAAATGCTCATCCAATACACTATCAGGCCCCATTTACCTGACCAGGTCCTTGTGTTCTTGACATGCAATGGATCCCATGGGTAATACTCTTCTCTTAAAGAGATAATTGCTCCCAACAAAAAATGCATATCAAACCCAAATTGAATCCTCAAATCTATCATTTTCCTCATTAGAAAAGCTTATCTCCCCATCTTTGAACATATTTAACTAAGACTAGTAAACCTGCCTAAGCGCTCTTCTAGGCGCTAGGCAGTACCCTAACTACCTAGCATCGCTTAGCGCTCCTTACAACCTCAAATTTCCTACATTAACGGCCTGAAAAGTCGACCGTTTTCGCTTTTTTGGACGATTGTCTCATGCAATATTAATCTTCATGTCCTAAATTATATGTACACCAATTTTCATATTGTTTGGATAATTTTTGCTCATTCATTTAGCTTTGTAAAATGTTCTGTTGTCAAGAAACCGTTGATTTTGCAATCAAAAGAAAGAACGGTAACCAACTCACATGAAAATTGACACACATATTTAAGAACATGATCAAGATGGCCACAACTATCATCAAAAAAATGAGGCGGGTGGCCTATCGTGCCACCTTATACTTTGTTTTCTCTAATAAAAAGCCATCATATCCATCGAACAGTCAAACCCATTGACTAAAATACAGTGGTGGGCTCTCTTTTATAGAAACATCCTAATCACATTTTGCGTCTATTTTCACAACTTTCCTAATGTTAAGAATAAACTCAATAACTTGCTAGAAACCCACTGTGTCAAATATTTGCCAAGACAAGTTTGGTTTTGAATCATCTTTCTGGCTTTTCACCACATTATGAATGCATAAATGTAGGGAAATCTAATCATGTGTCATGCCAAATATTAATTTGCTTATCCAAAAAGTAGGAACAACTGAAGCTTCAAGTCTTGAACATCACATGAGGATACAAGTTGAAAGTTGATCTATTTCTTTATAATAATGTTACCGTAAAACCAATTATCTTATAAAATGCGATCAGATTAACTATATTGACCTCAAAACTAAGACCTACATCACTTAAAATATCTAGCGAGTATTTGACCCATACACGGATGTGTTTCATCTTTTTTGGATGAATTTTTATCAACACTTATCTCTTGTTTTAATCTTCAATTTGCATTTGAATATTGGCTGCATTTTGATAAAATTCATTAATCACACCTATCAACTGTCAAATCTCAAATCAAAAACATGCACAAACCTTGTAAAATAAAATTGCAGACTCACTATATATGCATATCCGAAGTAACAAAAATCAATAGATCTACCGGATGTTAGCACAGATTATTCGAATACTCAATCTCTATATAGGAATAAAATAGTTGTATCCCCACAGAAAAGGGAATTGAAAACACATCCTTTGTCAACGTCACAAAACGTGTCAAAATCTACAGGTGGGTAACAAAACATTGGTGCTTTCTTCCAAACTAGGAAACTAGGTATGAGAAACCATTTTCTTAACATATCAAGGAGTTATTGACTGGTATTCAAGATGGCAAGGTGCATTAGTTACTGATGAAAGAAAGTGTAAAAGGATAGAATTGAAATCATCACCCATAACTTCATAATTAACAAACTATTGCGAAGCAATTGCATGTTAGGATTATGAAAGCAACCTTATCAATGATATCTTTCGCTAGCACTAATTAAAGAATATTGACCTGAGGTCAAAAATCAAATTTGAATGTTTGGCATTTTGTTTGTGGAGCCTTGCTTCATAACCAACTTCATTATGATGGGAAAGGCTTGATGACGATGATGAAGAATTGAAATAGAATTTTTATATTGAATCTCAAGGCTCAAGATATATGACATTTTTGGATAAATAAGGTTATTTTGGGGCTTAAGGGCAACCAATGTATTTCTTTGGAGAAAAATATGTAAACAACTCTTTAATTATGCACGATGGGAAAGGAAAAAGCAAGAGTAGAATAGCTATGCTGTCATTTCTTTCAAAGAGGATCAAGTACACAACCCTATCATCTGACTGCAATATTTTTATTTTATTATATATTTTTTTGGTGAAATTTTAAGAGTTGCCAACTTGAAGTTAATGATGGTCACCTGCTAACCCTAATTCTTTATTGTTGATGGCGACGTAGTTGGCTCTTAATTTTTAAAGAAAGAAATATTGGAACTGCTTGAATTTTGAACAATTAAAAGCTTTTTCTTAATCCATTTTATAAATATCTTACGCATTTTGGCATGGCCTGATAGTGGGTGAATTCTTAACCATATTTCTTAAAATGAGATCTTTGGTATATATTCCTTGTATGATTTTCTAGTATTTAGAAAGTATATGAATTATATTGTGTCCTCTTATCAATCGATCATAAATACTGCTTTATGCTTACAGGTGATGATACACCTTTGTCTGCATTTTCGATGACAAATGTTGGAGAGTGGGATGCATTTAGAAATATTGACATGGATGCAGAGGTTTGATTCCTTTTGTTGCTACTTTTTAGTGCCTGGTTCTTCTTTCTTGCTTATGGATATTCACATTCTCAGTTTCAGACTCCAAAAAATGACATTCTAATTACTCACAAAGATCATAAATCCATACCACCTGGACTTCACCTGAAAGGCAGAAAATGAAATAATTTGTCTCCTGGCTCTATGGATATGTTTAGTGGAAAACCTTAAGTTGGTTTATGATAATTGCATAGGCATTGTAATCGACAAACTTGGAATAATTTTTGTCTACGCAAAAAAGACATGTCAGCCGTAGTAGATTAGGTTTCCAAGCATGATGTTAGATATAATGTTCAATATGTCTACTTATTACTATAAGGCAATTTGGTTTATGCACATGTTCATGTAACTTTGATTATTATCAAAATAATTAGTTTTGCAAAAAACAATTATACAATATTTAATGGAAACCTTTCAGAAGTTACCTCTATACCTCGACAATTCTGAAGCAGGATCCACTATATCAATTTTAGGCATGCTTAATGGAGCAGCAACACTTACAGTTTGAGAAACCAACTTTCTAGCGATCGGGTGGCCAAAATAGCACTCTCTTCTAGGCATTCCCTTGGTTGTGGCCTCCACCCAACCCTCCCTTTATGCCACTAAACACTCTTGAGCTTACATTGCCATGGTTAAGGTTACGTAATTGTTGTTTCAGGTTCGATGCATTACTTTAAATTTTATCTTTTAATTAAGTATAAGCTTTTGCTTTAATAATGATTCATGATCATTAAATTTCTATTGCCTTGCTAGGGTCCAAGTTAAAGTCCAGCTTAAAATGGAAAATTTTACTCAAAAAACATGTCAAAACACTGTAAATTATCTTTTTGTTAACTTGAAAATTATTGCCATCACCTAAATCAGAACTAGAAATACAAAAGATTAATAATCCAGGAGAGCTTTAGTGCTTAGTGCAGGAAAAATGGAAGGAATAAGTAATATACATGATTGAGGAAGAAAAAGTCAAATCCCCCAATCTTGGCAATCCAAGCCCTATTTACAAAAGTATAGGTGCTATGACTGCTTCTCCGCATGGACTTTACAGTACATGCTAGAGAGGGGGGAAAAAGTTCAATACGTGTGAGGTACTCGAGTCTAAATTTTCCACAAGGTCATCCTTATGGTGAATAAATTTCAGGTTTTACCCCCTTATTTATTTATTTGATAATTTACAAAAGCATTTAAAGATGGTACCAAAGAGGCTACCAAAACCAGTACCCATGCTAAGATTGTCAACTACGGTCACTGATGACTCCCTTTCCACAATGCACCTAAATATTTTGAAGAAGAATCTATTATGGGAGGGGCCCTCAGTACTTGATACATCTCTTCTAAATAACTATGACATTATTATATAATTTCTGTCACATCTTTAAACCTTGATGCTTTATCTAACTTAACCATGGAAGATTTTAGCCTTGACAACAAATTTTTTTGATGAAGTTATTTTCTTTACAACTTTTTTGTAGAGAGATTAATAATACGTATAAACATTAAATTAGCCTTCAAATATTGCCTTCGAATCCTGCCTCCTATATGAATATCAAATTAGCACCATTGTGCTATGAAAAAAAACATTAAAGACATGCAGGTGCTATTGCAGTTGGCCAGAAATTATATTTTTCGGCAGGTCTGCGCACACTGTTTTTTCCATTCGGGTTTATTTAATGTTTATTTTTGTTCTTACAATGACATGTGGTTATTGTCACTAGCATTTATGCATGTGCATATTAAAATTCTTTTCAAAACTTCGAATTTACCGAAATCTTGGCGGGGGTAGTTTGTTCAAGGTAGTGTTCAAAGCTGTTTTTTTTTTTGCATTTTTTATTTTCCGAATTTTAAGGGCCCTCAGTCATCTGCTTAAAAACTAAGTCGATGACGAGGAATTCTTTCGAATCAAGAAATTTGTCATTTCTTTGGGTCTACTCTGATATCTTAAATTGGGAGTGCCACATGACCCCTAGAGTTCAAGGTATAGTTGTAAAGATGAGGAATGACATTTCTACTGTTTTAATTGGAAGAGGAGAGGGGTTACTAAATCGAAATTCTAAGGTCTAATAGATCCGGGTTTGAGGAAATTAAAGAAAAGGAAATGGTATGCCACCTCATCATCAAGTTATACTCCTAAAAGAAATACCCATAGAGAATAACAAGCCACAATTTTTTATAATCCCACGTGCATCGCATAAGCAAAACACTAGTTGGATATATTATCAACAATGATACAGGCCTTCTGATCAATGGGAATTTGTCACGATTATGCACAAGAAATATTATTGCTTAATAGCTTAAGTATATGTCAGGGAACTCTTTCCATGTTTGTTTCTCTACATTTGACTTATCTGAATGTGGAACACATTTTACCCAGTAATTTGATTACTTCAGAATATTAGTTCCATAGCTGTTTCTCAATGGTGTAGGATGCTAACAGCTTTACGTGTGGCTCCATTTAGGCAAAAATGATAAAATCATTGGAAAAATCATCTGTTAAAAGGAAAGTCCATGTTGGTAATGACAAGGCAGCTGCACTAAATGCATGGCATCGAGTAGATTGCCGAACAAGAGAGGCTCTGCGACGAGATTCCCTTTCTGATTTTGTTGATGCATATGAGGTTAGTTTTAGATGCACAAAATATATCTTTGTCAAATTTCAGTTCTTCAGCCTATGCAAAGAATATCTACTTTTTTGCTTGCTTTTGAATCTTTCTTTACCTCTATAGCTTGACACTTGATTCCTGATATCCTATTTTGTTCCCTCTTGATATCCTTTAATTTTCATGCATCTTTCAGTGACTTTGTTTCTCATTTTTGTTTAGTAGTTGAAAGGGGACATAAAGGATTCTTTGAATATCTTTCGGTACAGTCGGCATCTTGTATTTTTTCCACTATTCTGCTTGTCATAACTTTTAATTTCCTTGTTAGATTATGTTACTTTAGGTTAGCAGCTTCATAAACAATATAATTCTGTAGAAACATACAAATTATATAGCCTTTATTTCATCTGTATGTGCTGGATCTGTGGACCCTTCTTTGCCAACCTTTCATGTTAAGTTATGTGCTCACAATTATCATGTTTTTATTCATTGCGTTGTTGATTTGCCCCCTATTCTCATACCTTCAGATTTCATCTAAGAAATTCCATCTTCATGAATAGTTTTTAGGACGATCAAAAAGTGATTGAAGTTTTTAATGCCTAATTTGACCACTTCTCCCAAATGAGAAACCATTAAATATTAAAATACAAAATTTAGCCTCAATTCGTACTTCTAACCGTTTCCATCATTACAGCTGGTAAAGGGCAACTCCTTATGAGTGGGGGATACCTTTTAGGCAGTTCTAACAAAGCTTTAATTAATTTCTGATTGTTCAACCTAAACATAAGATTAAAACTCCTTAGTAAATTTAGTAAATTCAGGTAATTAATGCAAATTGTAGGACATTAAACATATGTTTTTAATTTTTAAAGAATTTTTAGCTTCCTATTGTATCGGTGGTGAATGTACATTATTACATGTTCAACTATGCTTAATATTTGTTAATTGTATCCAAGTTACTTGCTTCATTCTTACACTTGCCTACGATCTTAGGAGCGCGTACGGGCTTTTATTAAAAGCAGTGGTGATGGAGAGGTCCTTGAGCTACATGTTCAGGACCCGTTTCACAGAGTGTTGCTGCATGGTGTCTGCGAGGTAAGTGTGGAACCTCATTTCCTTGTTAAAGAAAAGGGCTTAGTTTCAGTAAACCACAAGCCTTTGGCATTTTTTTCAGTTTGCTACCATGCATTGTTTTCTGTAGACAACAAAGGGTGTATAAGGTACGAAGGTTGTGCCGTTATATGTGAACGCTACTAAGTGTATAAAGTTATGGAAAGTTCTCGCCAAGATGAAGTATATTATTAAACTTAAAAGGTCGAAAGCGCATGGTATTTATTTAGGAAAACGCCAAGTACACGTTATTTATTTGCAATATATGAAGTATATGGTATTCTTTTGAGATAATTCTCTCTGTGGGTTGGGCAAGTGATTATTTCTTTAAATGAAAATTGCCCGTTGCATTTTGATATATGACGTTCTAGCACTGCGGGTCTTTATTTAATCATTTTGAAATATGTCACTTTTTGCACCTTGTAGCGCTGCATTTTGATACGAGTTTCAGGGTTGGGAGTCGTTTTTATTTGGACTATTTTTACCTCTTGATGCACAGTTCTACAACCTGATATCGCTAACGGTTTGCACTCAAAAAGGTGAAAAACCATGGAAGATAACAAGGATAAAGAAGAAAGTGGGATCTATTGAGATATCCGACGACATCAGCCTAACCGGTTTCCTAAAAAGTGCAAAGAGGGGGGTTCTGTAACTAGATACTTGGTGCAAACATGTAATTGCATACATTAATATATTCAGATGATTAAATTTCTCGTCATGTTTTAATCCTTGTAATGCATCTCGAGCACAACATTGAGATGTTTGTTGTAGTAGCCTTCGCATTAGTGACTGGTTGGTTTGTTATATGTTTTAATCCTTGTAATGCATCTAAAAACAATATTGAAAAATATATGCATGATTTATTAGATGTCTTGCCAATCAAAGAGGAAGTATATCTTCCATGGAAATTTCACTTTTCTTTTCGTTTGGGTATTTTGGCTGTGTGGAAATGATTTATTACAAAATTGAACGTGCGTGAACAAAACAGTTGATGAACAACCTAATAGAACAAATGACAAGGTGCTTGGTCCGGATGGGTTCGGGTTGGAATTCTACAAGGAAATTGGCTTTAAAATTTAATCACAAACTCCTTTTCACTATTAATGAAGCACTGTTAAGAATCAGAATGCTGGAAAATGGAACGACTCCATCATCTTGCTAATTCTGGAGGACAACCTGATGATGGCGACGGAGTACCCACTGATCGGTCCATGCAACACAAATTACAAGATACTGGCAGGAATTCTGAATGGGAAGGGGGTGACAAAAGAGCAGAAAGGGATTTATTCTGAATGGGGATATAGTGGATGGAGTAATAATTGTGCAGGAGATTTGGCACTGGATAACGAGAGCAAGATCGCTGGCGAAGGGCTTCTTCTTCATAGCCAAAATAGATATCGAAAAAGCCTAAAAGCCTACGACAGAATTAATTAGGACTTCCAGCTGCGGATCATGAGGAAGATGGGATATGATGAAAAATGGAAAGGAAGACGGGGAGATCTTCTGTCACCCCTCCTCTTCATATCATTAGCACTAGCATTCTTCTGCACTAGTTCATAAAAAAAAAGGGATGCGAATGGGATGTATGGCTTTCGGACCACACGTTTTCTCTTTCGGATGCCGGCCTGGGTGGAGATTATAGACACCTTTCATTTTCAGGGTGCGTCGGGTCAGAGAGTAAATTTCAGAAATCGTTGATTAGGGTCAAGATCCCAATAGCGAAAGTTATCCTTATCAATTTGAAATTGGGCCTGCGGGTGTCGGTCGGGTCAGAGAGTAAATTTCAGAAATCGTTGATTAGGGTCAAGATCCCAATTGCGAAAGCTATCCTTCTCAATTTGAAATTGGGCCCGCGGGTGTTGGATAAGGACTTCACATATTTGGGCGTTCCGATTTGTAAAAGGAACACCCTGAATTAAGCATTTCGAGCATACTTTTAGTAAGATTGAGACAAGCTTATTTCCGGAAAGACTAACACTTGCAAAGTCAGTTCTGGGCACTATCCCTAACTATTTATTCCGCTAGATGTTGGTTCCTAAAGGTTTCTTTGATAAATCGGACAGGATTCTTAGAAACTTCATTTGGGAATACAAGATAAATTCATGTTTTAAATTGGAGGAAAGCTTGTTCTCCAATACAGCAAAGAGGTCTAGGAATTAGAAGCACCAGAAGTATGTATTCAGCACTCATAGCCAAACAAGCTAAGCAAGATCATTTCTGGAAAGGAGAATCAATGGGCCAAGTTGGTCTTGGCCAGGTACGGAAACCCCCGGGAATGCTACAAGGAGGTCAAGGATAAAGCAACATTGTTTTGGTGACTCGAATATAACGTCAAAAGAGGGATATGGGAAGACTTTTGCTCCAGAATTTACAGGCGACAGAGGTACAGTGCCGGCAAATTTCAATATTAGCAAGTGAATCTGGTGTTTTTTATGGCATCCGGTCAGCAGAAAGTGCGCGCTGCAAATGGCGGATAGGATAAAAATAAGAGAGATAGAAATCTAAGTGAAGTGCTCCTTATGTCCTGAAGGCATGCCAAAAATAATCGAACATCTCTTTCATCATTGTGAATCCTTTAGAAAATTTTGGGAGTGTGTAGCAGGCTGGGCGACCCCTAACTATGGAAAAGATTTCTTCCTTGCTTTGCGACAAAAACAGAAGTATAAGCCACTTGAGGTTTATTATGATGGTCATTGCGCACACTCTTTGGTATTGGTAGAAGTTAAGAAACCGGGTCAAATTTTAAAATCTGTTGGGTTGGAACAAATGTGCGGAAGAAAAATCCGTTATCCTTCAGATTCACTATAACTGATTTTTATCCATAGCATGAAAAAAAAAGCAATAGAATGCCAACAAATAGACCCCGGTTCACTCAGGGAGTTCTTTTTAAATATTGGGAGCCGACTTAAAATTACATGTCACTTAAAAGTTGAAACTATAAGGCATTCTGTGCAATTAGTCCCTTTGATAGTTTCAATGTGATTCATGCACCATTGTGTATTCTTGATGATATGTGACACTGCGATATAAAGACACTAGATGTCGAGATCTAGTGTGTTCTGTTTATCATAGCATGCACATCTCAACAAAAATTTCGTTTTGCTTTTGATAGCATGCACATCTCGATGTACACTTATATGCATATAATTTATAACATCAGGCATAACTCATTTGTATCTGTAACTTAAGTGCAATATTTTCATTTCCTTATATCCTAAACAAATGGTCATCCGTTATCCATTCGGCATTTCTGTACTCTTTTGCTTACAACTTTTACAAGGCTTACTGGTTCAGCATATATAGCTCTACTAAAGGAATTCATGTTGAGCTGAGAATACAACATAAAGACAAGATACAGATTCATCTCTCCCAAGAAACAACTGCATCTATTAACATACCTAACCGCCAAGTCCAATTCAAGCCAAAATAATAATCAAAGATCGACACAGAGATACGAAAGGACAGAGGAAGCTCTGCGCCGAGTTCTCTGGCTCACCTTCCACTTCTCAATGAGAACCTTCTTTATGTTGGCGCAGGTCGAGACAATGGTAGCCACCCCTGCACAGGTAATTGATGGGCAGTAAACCATATGGCAGGTCTCAAGCAAGGTGCATCCCTTTACAAGCTGGCTTAGTCCAGTATCGGTAATCTGCTTACAGTGGGAAAGCACTAAGTCCTTGAGCAGAGGACACCCTTCCCCCAACTCGGTTAGTGACGCATTCCCAATGCCCTGGAAGATAACCCCCAACAACAATAAATAAATACATACATACCTACCTATCACATGTGATCAAATATTCAGTATGCAGATTTATGAATGAGAACAACAGAGGAAAGAGGCCATATGAGGGAATTTCCTCCTATGCATCGAAACCATACACCCTCCATCAATTTCTCCGACGATCGACATCCATCATGTTCATCTTTATCATCCGAGATGTGGATACACCAAATTTCATATGATTCTATCACTTTTTCGCCTTTGAAGACAATACAACTGTTTACATTGCTAATTCATCAGTGAAAAGTGGTAGAATCATATGAAATTTGGTGTATCCACATCTCAGATAATAAGGATGAAGATGATTGATGCCAATCATCAAATAAAATGATGGATAATTGATTTTTATTGACGCCGTAGATGGAAATTCCCTCATATGGCCTTTTTCTTACATTGTTCTCTGAATATATGAATGTATATAGAATACTTGGGAGTAACTTATTTCATTAGGCCCTGGCAACATGGATAAAAACATAACGCGTCACTTTTTTAGATGATTGGGACCATCCATATTGATCTAAAATGTGGGTACACTATTTTATATTTTTTTTTTTGGCGATTTGCACACGGTTTGCCTAAGCATCAAATCTTGTAGCACTTATCAATGAGGCCTTATCAATTAGTATTACACAGAAGAAATCAATTATAGAAACTAATGCAATTAGATCAGCTCTTCATAGATAAACTTAGGATTTGCAATCCCAGGTCCGGTCGGTTACAAAATGAATGGTTTTCCGACAATAATAACAATTTACAAACCTTGATCAATGGGCAAAAAATGTTTGAATTATATGAAAATTATTGCATTTTACAGCATTAAAATCAAGTTGAGAGTGTCACCCATCTCAAACATCGGTAAATTGTGTCATTATATAAGGAACACAACTAACTTGGTTATGCCCCATGAGTAAACCAACCTATCCTTGCATATATTGTGTACATATGTGTATGTATACGCATACATGTATTTAGGTATAAGTATATATGCATACATCAATATGTAACATAGAAGGGAAGTTTTTGGTTACAAATTGGTTTGCATTATAATAAAACTAAGGTAAAAAACATGTGCGATGTGCAGGATTTATAAATAATCCATAAAACTTATATACATTTGAAAAAATTGATTATGTAAAGCAATATATATGGTTCATAGATTTAGTGATATAAAAATTCACGTTTTTTATTTGCAATAAACAACGTCCATGGTATTTATTTGCCAAAAACAAAGTCCATAGTATTTATCCGAAAACGGTGGAAGTCCATAGCATTTACTTTTGAAATTTCAAAATCCATTATATTTATTCGACAAACATTGAATATGCATGATATTTATTTGTAACAAACAAAGTCCATGGTATTTATCTGAAAAACGATAGATATACATGATATTTATTTGTAACAAACAAAGTCCACGGTATTTATCTGAAAAACGATAGATATAAATGATATGTATATGAAAAATGTTAAAAGTTCATGGCATTTTAGTGAAAATATAGTTGGGTTTTGGGCTAATGGCATAACCGTAATTATTTTAAAGTTCTGTCATCACAAAAGTGAAAAAAGGCGAATGCCCATGCTATTTACTTGTGAAAATCAAAATATATTGTATTTATCTCAAAAAAGGTGAAAGTTCATTGTATTTATTTGTAAACAACTCCATGACATTTATCTTAAAAGCGTTGAAAATACATGGTATTTATTTATAAATAACAATATTTATCTGAAAAAATGGTGAAAGGACATGGTATTTATTTGTAAATAACAAAGTCCACGGTATTTATCCAAAAAACGGTGAAAGACCGTGGTATTTATCCGCAACAAAATCCATGCTATTTATCTAAAAACATGTGAAAGGCCATGGTATTTAACTGTAAGAAAATCCATAGTAATTATCTGCATAATGTTGAATATGAATAGTATTTATTTTTAACGAACAAAGTCCTCGCTATTTATCTTAAAATTGTTGAAATTTTATGGTATTTTAGTGAAAATCTGTTTGGGTTTTGAATTGATGGCAGAACCGCAAATATAGAGAAGTTTTGCCAAAGTTGAGATTTTCGATTTTACCCCTATTACTCCACAAAAATCACTACTATAATAAAATGCTATCTTTAATATCAAAATTGAGTGGGTGAAAGAATGGGGGCAAGAGTTGAAATATTGAAATTTCCACTCTTTAACCTCACGTTCTTGTTATATATAAAGATAAAGATGGTCTCTCCTTATCTATCGAGGCTTTCGGTGATAGACACCATTCAACCTGATTTCCACATCCTAAAACCAAAGGATTTGAAGGCCTCGACATCATATGTTCGATATTTCATGCATAAAGGTGTTAAGGTGTGGCGATCAACGGTGTAAACATTGTGATGATAAAAAAAAGAGTGCGTACTAGAGAGAGAGAGAGAGAGAGACCTGAAGAAACCAAAGGATTTGAAGGCCTCAACATCATATGTTTGATATTTCATGCATAAAGGTGTTAAGGTGTGGCGATCAACGGTGTAAACATTGTGATGATAAAAAAAAGAGTGTGCGTACTAGAGAGAGAGAGACCTGAAGAACACTGATATCCAAATATACAAGTTCTGGGCAGCCTTTCGCAATAGCTGTCAATCCAACATCTGTAACCAGATGGCAACCGCTCACATTCAAATGCCGAAGGGAACAACCCTTGCCAATGGAAATTAATGTCTCGTCGCCAACCCTGAACATTTTGATTATTGCAAAGTTAAGACCATACCGACACTCAGCCAAAAGAGAATTAACAATGTTTTTTCAGTATAGGAGAGCTCATTGGTGCACTAAATACACTCTGCCTGTGGATGGTGTGGTCAGTCTACCTATCACCTTCAAGACCCCCTAAATGAATTACTATTAGTGAACTTATTCTTACCAGCACCGTTCTATAATCTTCATCCAAATGGTTAAATTCTATGGAAGAATAATAGAGATTAGAGATTATTTGTTGTTTAGATGGAGTGTAATTAAAGCAGTGACTTTCAAGGTAAATGCCACACGATGTAACCAGATTAGTGCCAAACAACAAATATATAATTAAATAAAAGAACCGTAACACTCAAGTTTCAGTCTTTGACAATTATTAAGCAAGAGATTCCTTCTAAATAAGCAGAAATTGAATGATAAAATTAGGCAAATTGACATAAAGGAAGCAATCATCTCATAGTTCGTATCAATGTGCATTAGTAATATATATTTGGTTTAATTCCAAAAAAACTACCAAATTCTTTGCCCTAGATATGAGAAACTACCAAATTCTCTCAAAATTGTGAGAGACTACCATGCTTTGAATGTTTTATGGTAGTTTCTTGCAATTATTGCTGATATAGCATCTTATTTATGGTAGTTTTCCGTAGTTTATGAATGTTTTGTGGTAGTTTCATGTAGTTTTTAAAAATTATGTGGTAGTTTCTTGTGCATTTAACAATAATTTGGTAGTTTCTCGTAATTTGGCCAAAGTATTTGATAGTTTTTTGGAATTAAGCCTATAAATTATAGCAACCAAGTGTACACAAGCATCATAATCTCAAAGGAAGTGAAATTATATATCTCCAGACAAGTATGGATTTCTTTTTGGGGTCAAGATAATGCATTATATTATAGATGAACAGAAAGTAGTATAGGAGTCATCTTTATCTAAATACTAGCAAGGAACCCCTCGCATAATGCGCAGGACAAGAACAAAAAAAAAGAATTAGCTTAAGAAAAAAAATTACGGTATATTGATGACTGTATTTGACTATAATTTTGGTCACAAGAATTTTTTACAAACAAATAGAGAGAATTTGTAAGTACATCATGCAAAAAGACATAATCAAAAGCTAGACAGTACCGCAACTTAAGGTCGGTGACAGAATAAAAAAGTATCAAATATTGACAACCACACAAAAAAGTTAACAAAATATATCCGAAAAAAAATTATAAAAAAAATCAACAATCTATTTTTCTGATTTTCATGACAAATCATAACCATCATAAGAAAAGCATAATAGTTCCCCAATTTTTAAATAACCCAAAAGTTTAAACCTATTAAAAGAATGTGTCACATTCATTTAAAATGGTTAATCATATAGTTTTTCAAGTTTGCGCAAGTTATAAGCATAATAGGACTTGCCACAATGATGATATTCATATCAAACTTCTACGAATCTTCGTGTGATATAAGTTAAGATTCTAAATGAATAGAAGATATAAGTTTAGCATCTACAATCTAAAATGTTAATGATTTATATGTATTTTACGTAATCTGATGCATAATATAAGAATTCAGTTTCTGTAGACCAATAATGGTCTTGTCTCCGGATCCCAAGATCGAGTCCTAGGCAAGCCGACCTCATTTTCACAGTCACAATCAAAATGGACAGAGACGTCTTTCTTTTTGTTTGGTGTGATCCACACATACCGCTGCCATCAAGATCGTGTGTGCACCTTTGCATCCCATGAAAAAAAGTATGTGTGTGGGGCTCTGTATTACCAATATTACTGTTTGGTATATTGATATTTTATAATAAGTTGACCATGAAAATTCACAATATGCATATCGTCGAGGTTCTATATTTACCAATATGCACTACTTTGTGAGTTGGTATTTTATAATAAGTAAAAATATGTATATTAGAAAATTGACTGTGTGGTTAAATATAGTTTTAAATGAATCTATTTATTACTAATTGTTTTAACGTTAAATCGATCGGCATTTATACAATGTAGATCTATAATATTTAACTGGTATCTATTGGTATCGTATTTTGTTCTATATTTTTTCCCGGAAATCAAGTTTCCAACAAATTCCTCAAGGTCCAAACTTAATTATCCAACATAAGAAACTGCATTATGAAGCCACATGCTCCAAAAGATATTGCCCAACCCAGACTTCCAACCATTCTATAGTAATTAACTGATTATGAAGCCACATGCTCCAAAGACAACTTGGGGCTGCAGTAAATATGCAAAGGGTTGTCTACATTTTTTCAAAGAAACTTGGGGTTATAGTTAATTATCCAACCACATGATGCCAAAAAAGAGCTTGAATATTCCTAGGAATATGCTCTCATACCACTTTAGTATAGATTATATTTTATCAGATAGATAGATAGATAGGAGAGTAGCAGTAATTCACCTGTCAACAAACCGGAGGCTCAAGTCCGTAAGAAATTTACAGTTCTGGCCTATTTTTATGAGACCCTTATCTCCAATCTACAAAACAGAGGAAAGACAATTGAGATTTGTGAAATGATACACTTGATTGAATGCTTTTTTTTTTGATTCTCCTAATCAAGTTCATAGTATGGTATATTGCAAGCATAACTCTAATATTGTGCACAACTCATTTATGCCGTCTCGATGTGTCTTTCCCATTAGACATATCAAATTTTAAGATGCGTCTTACAAATTGAACAAAATACAATTTAAACCAGACATCAACCAAATTATTGTGGACCAGAGGTACACCGGTCTTTAGGAGTTGTGCAGTTTATGCTTGTGCAAATGAGCAATCCTCCGGTTTGGTTCCTCCAGATTACCAAAGACTTCTAGACGAATACGTGAGATGCTACGCTTCCCTATAAGGAATTACATTCATTTTACTGGTGCATGACAAGCCACAGCAAAAGGGGACACGACCCCAACCAGATAAAAAGAAAAACTATTTGAATTCGGCACTAAGAACTTCAAAAATTCACTGGCACTACGGATTTCTAATATATGAAATATGAAACACTGTCTGATTTTGGATTCTCTGATGTTCCCTTCTTGAACTGTGAACAGTCAATTCAACAGATATTTTCTACTACAAATAAAATAAGCAAAGGATAGTCGGATGCAACTTGATATTTTCAATCTCCACTGATGGATCTAGATGGCTGTCAATGGGTTATACCTCAACTCTCTTACTGAATAATAGGCCATGCAAGCGGGATTTAAATTCACCCATACCTCTTTCACGATGGCAAGAGTCTTTGCCACCACGATATAGTGGCACTTGCTGGTTATATTAATATGCATCTTCTTTCCCCCAAAACGCGCGCATAAATGGTTTCATTTTAGAAACTTTGCATATACTAAAAGCAAAAGTTTAGGATGGCTTATTAAAAGAATATGAACAAATTTGAATTAACAACTCAATATGACACAAATAAAGACGTCAAAATCCTTAAATATATCCATTATTGAGGAAAATTACAAGCACGTTTTATACTAAGCAGCAGAAAAATATGCATTGGGATTCAAACACGATCATCATATGCCAAGTTCAAAGTATTTTATTAACAATTTAACTATCATCCAAATTGAATAGGCAACATAATTGAATCATGTGAAAGGAAGAAGAAACTATTTACGAAAATCATGGCAACAAAAGTTTACCTCATAACAACGCCTAATATGAAGTTTATTTAGGTTTCTGCAGCCCTGAGCTATCGTACATATTGCTTCATCATCTATATTTGAACAATCTACTAAATGAAGAGCTTGAAGAAGTATGCAGTTTCTTCCAACTTCAAATAAAGCATTGTTGCCAATCCTTTGACAGTACAATAAAGAAAGCTCCACAAGGGCTCTGCGATGTACATAAAACAGATAAATTAAAAATCTTTTTCCATCCTAGGTGATAGATTTTATAAAACAACATAGGCAAAAGAATTTAACAGATTAATTTAAAGATTACTTCAAATACCTTTTCCCATCTTAAGTGAAGCAAAGGCATGTCATATAAACAACAGAGCCAGAAGGATTTCACAGTAAGCAATTTACATTTGGCTCATAAAAAGCATGTCTGATTCAAATGAATTAGTGTTTTTGTGAGACTACGTTTGCTCTCATTCTCACCATGAGACAAAAATTTATAAATGGTAAGAGGTGCATTCTCATTTCTAAGAATAAATTGCAACAATAAGAGTTGTATTATAATTTAACATTTTGTATATTTCCAGTTTCATAACTAAGAAACAATAATATCTACAATAAGTAATATATGGTAACGATTGATTTTAATATGCATTACTTTAATGCAAGGATACAAACACGGACATGGCAGATTTGTATAAAGTAGGATGCAACACACACACACACACACAACAAAATACAGTACAGTACAAGAAGAAACATGTGGTAATATAACTTTAAATGCACAATAAAAATAGTTTCAAGCGTCAACTTTCATCCATAACCATAAGGTTTCTTGAGCATACACAAAATTATAGATATATAAAACTAATGAAAAACACACAAGAATTACGATCTATAAGAGTCAAAACAAACAAAATGCTAACCCTTTTTAATTGGAGAAAAATTTATAGCCCTTCATCATTTGCATCATTTCAAAACTGTGCTCCAAACTCTAGCCCATCAAAAGTGAGATTTGAAATATTTAATATTCATAGAAGCATCAAAGTTTTCTACGCCTATATTCCACATTTTTATTTCACAGCCGCATGCGATAAATAGAAGTGGCAGACACAATGTTGACCATGAATAGCATGACTGAGAAAAGCAAGAGGTTGTCCCTTTTGCATAAGAACTACTCCAACACCATCTCCACTAGCATCGTACTCAATGATGAAAGGTTCAAAAAAATTTGGTAAGGCAAGCACAAGAGGTGCAACCATCTCCAATTTTTGCAGGTCACTAAAATTATCTCCAAGATATTATGGGACATACAGGGTTTTACAGAAGGTGGGTGGTTCCATCGCTTGTAAGTATGTCGACCATCACGAAGGATCAATACGCTCTGCTCTAGTGGTATCAACAACACCATCTCAGCAATATCTCGAACGCTCGGGTTAGATGGATTGATGATGGCCATCACGGAGGATCGAGAGGCTCTAATACGAAATGATATGTATGACTAAAAGATAAAGCCAATTCGAGAAATGTGTAAGACGGCATGTCAAATTGTCCATGCATGTGGTATGAATCGAACATGGATACACCAAGAAAAAGGTAGTGGTGGTGCTTCCTAGATACACAATGTCCTAAGACTCCCAACTCCTAAGAAACATTGCCCACCAAATATTTCTTTTGAGAAAAACCAGTAACCCTTGCTAACTATTGAATAAGATTTATAGCAAGTGATAACAATATGCAATACTAAAATTGTGAAGTATGCAAGTTTCGTTTTCAGCCAAACGACAAGCTAAAAGCAAGATGCAATCCTTGGAATAGTAGGGAAATGATATGTTTATATGGGCGAAACCAACAAAAATCACCATCTATTGTTTAATAAGTTTGTTATTAATCGAAAGCCATTATCAAAACCTGCATACAATTCTTAGCAACATATTGACTCCAAAAAACAAAGGAAAAGGGTTTAGGCAAAATTATCGGAGACTGCCATGAACTTACATGACTTGTGTACAAAAAACTACCTTATACTTTTAAAATTATTACACTGCCTAAAAAAATTATAGAAAACTATCCTTCTTCACTGGAAGATGTCTTCATGTGGTGTATTTTTGATAGTTTTGCTCTTTGCTTGCTTTATTACTCCTGGTTCTCCATCTCTATCCAAAGCCCATGCCTTCTTCTATTCGAAGTTTTGTGGAGTTCTATTTTTTTTTTTTTTGAACAATAGGTCGTAATATGATGCAAGCAAAGTATGAACCCCGTCGACCTTACTAAACGGTAAGAAGTTTTACCACTACGATGTGTCACTCGCAAGTTTTGTGGAAATTAAAATTAGTAAACAAATTGTTTATGCAACTTTAGTCCTATAGTAGTTGTAGGTATTCTTTTGGATGTTATTTGTTATCTATAATGTTTACCTTCCTAATTACGTAATATAGAGTGTTTCTTTCTAATTTTACTTTGTTATTAGTTGATTTGGTATGGTTTCATGCCACTAATAGCACGTGTGTCAATGTTCTAAATGTACATCCGATATGTCACCGAAATTTTGATGCATAAACGACACAAAATTGTCAAATTATTTATTTTTCCAAAATTTAGAATATATTGACCGACATTTCTGTATATTGACAGAAATTTCGGTAAATTTATGTATATCAGCAAAAATATCGCTATACATGCTAAAAATATCTTGTTATGGGTTTTTGGGGTTTCAAGATATAATTAAACTTATCTGACCCGTATTTAGACCCGTTAATAAAAGTTACCATTTTTGGTCTTTAGGAAACCCTAGATCAACCCTGTTCCTATTGAGACCTGTATGGCTCACAAATCTTCCTCTCCCAAGACCTCTCGCTTGCAAATCTCTCGTGCGTGGCTCGCAGATCAACCAATAACAAGCTCGCATGCCTCACTCACTTGCAATCCAAGAGATCTCCCTATCCCTCTCTCTCAGACCTCACTCGCAGAGCGACGGCTAAACAACAACAAAGCCCACTTTATATTTTGCAAATCAACAATAGCCAATGATGAACTCGTGGATCGATCTCTCTCAAGTAGTGACAACCAATAATTTATACTAAGTTATAACGATGACCTTTTTGTCAAGAACATAAGTTATATTAATGAAATTTATAATACAAAAGTATTGAATCCGATATTAAGAAAATTTTCTTCGATTTTCAATATTTTCTGACCGACACGTCACCGATACGACATTTAAAACATTCAGCATGCAAGAAGCGGCATGCACATGCGAGAGTGCTTTAATTTGGTTCATAATTGCTTCCCGTTATTACACTGTTTCTTCTATCTTTGTTTTTCTACTGATTTAATTAAAATACTCTTATCATATACTCATCTTTGGTGGTATTAAATTCTTATCTCGAAATCATTAGGTTAACCTTAGTGATTTGGCCTAATCATTGATGCATATACCTGATAAGCAATGAAGTTTAAGTAGTTGGTTACTGTTAGTTTTTATTGTACCTGTCTGTTGATTTATGCCCTCATAATATTTAGTATTAACATTGTTGTCAATGCGCAAGGCGTAGTGCGAAGCACAAAGCGTCTGATGCACCCGATGTGCAAGGCGCTTGCCTGAGTAGTGTGCACGGGTGTGTGAGACGCATAAGTTTGTAATGAGATAAGAACCACATAAAATTCCTACTCAAAATTTTAACTTCGGACTTAAAAATTCAATACCAATAGCATACAAGAAAGGGAAAGAGGAGGAAAAACTATACATAAATTTTTGTTTTGGGTTACTCTCAAGCTGCGCTAGCCGAGAAATGAAAAGTTATAACTCGAGAAGAGAACGTGAGAAAAAACTCTTTTGGGGTACTCTCGAGTTAGTCTTGGGTTAGTGTTGCCTAATATCAATTTAATTTTATGTTTTGGGTTCGGGTTTATTAAAAACCCCAAAAACCAAACCCACTCAGCCTATCTACCTAAAACTAGCCACTTAGAAACACGTGAGACGCATGCCTCAAACACGTCATCGCTTCGAGAGGGGCACTTCAACGCCCGATTGCACCTTGCGCCTGAGACACGACGCTTTTCACGCTTTTAATAGCATTGGTTTTGAGTAAATATAATTGGCAGTTGTATTTCCATTTTTTATATCATAATTTTTTTAAACCTTTCGCTTATCTTACAGCACTGATGATTATATATTGCCATGTTATTTTTATGTTTGTTGTATTATATTTTCCTTCAAATGCCATATTTTCATGGCCTCATACTTTCCTTACAATGTTGAAACCTCGTAGGCATCAAGTAACCCATCTTTCTCCCCTCTGTAGGGTGTTTTTCGTCACCCCATTGAGATGGGAATACGCGTGCGCTTGTCAGGCGTACTACAGATTCCCCCTGCCTAGGGTAGGCCGGGGTTTAATGATTGTGAGGATCCGAATCTCCGGCAGCTGCGGACTAAGCTGCCGTTAATTACCCATCGCCTTTGGGGTGAGGGAACCTCCGATTAACGGGTTAAACTGGTCATGCGAACTCAATGTGCAGTATACGTGTGTTCAGTTCTGAAAGGGGGGTTTGGATATATCGGGAGCCACGCAGAGTTTTTACGGGGGTCCCGCTACCCGGATAGCGGGCTGGGGGTCAAGGGGGCTAGCAGCCCCCTTGCGGGGTGCGGGGCAGCGCCCCGTTAGAAATTTTTTTCTAACAGGGACAGTGTCGTGGAGTACGTGTATGTATAAATTTGTATACATATGTATATGCGTATATATGTACACAAAAGAGGGGGAAAAGACATCCAAGGGATGCGCAGGTGCGCAAGCGCGCACGCGCCACGTGTCGGCACGCGGGCGACTTGCGCAGTTGCGCAAGCGCGCGCGCCACGTGTCGGCACGCGGGCGACTTGCGCAACTGCGCAGGTGCGCAAGCGCGCGCGCCACGTGTCGGCACGCGGGCGACTTGCGCACTTGCGCAGTTGCGCAAGCGCGCGCCACGTGTCGGCACGCGGGCGACTTGCGCACTTGCGCAGTTGCGCAAGCGCGCGCGCCACGTGTCGGCACGCGGGCGACTTGCGCACACAACAGGCTTTTAGCCTAAAAAGATTTCTCTGAAGAGAAATCAAAGAGGAGTTAGACTCCTGAGTGTTTTTTTTTTTTTTTTTGGGTTAATGGAAGGGTTCTTCTTCTTCCTCCTGTTGCTTGCTGGATCTTGAAGATCAAGAGATGTAAAATCTCAAAATCTCTCCTTTTTAAGATCTGATGGCAGATCCAAGTTCCCCTTTGTGGGTTTTGTGGTGGAAAACTATTTAGTTTTGAAAAAGAAAGAGTAAAACTCTTGATTTAATTCAAGAGAAAGAAGGTTTTGGAACCTTGAAGAAGGAAGAAAGAGCTCAGCTCTAATTTTTTTTGGAGAGAATGAAAAGTTTTTTTTTATTCATCATCATGTTGCCTTATATAGGCTTACATATTTACATACAGCCCCTTGGGCTTTACAAAATGGCATTTTAGCCATCCCATGGCTCATGTGCCATTTCATTTTTGCACATAAGCCATGGGCTTACAAAATATTGGTTTTATGCCCATTATGCATACATTCATGTATGAAAAAATTACATAAAAATTATTTATTACATGATTTCATTTTTGGCATGGGGAGGGTCGGCCGCTTCATGTTTCGGACTCGACCTGGGCATGGGCCCACTTGACCTGGGCTTGGGCCCACCTGGCTTGGGGTTGACCTTGACTTTGACTCGGTCAACCGGGGTGTAAATTTTTACCCCAACAAAGTGCCCCCCATCAATAAATGCACACCGCACATTTGAGTTGTGTGCATGAAATTGATGGATCTTGAAGCTGAACTTCGAGGTGCAACATCATTCCAGAGGCGAAGCATCATCCCGGGGAGCATGATTCCCGAGAATCGGAGCATCATTTCGATGAGCGGAGCATGATTTCAGGGTTCGGAGCATCATTCCGAAAGGCAGAGCATAATTCCAGAGACCGGAGCATCTTTCCGAAGAGCGGAGCATAATTCCAGAGATCGGAGCATCGTTCCGATGGGCGGAGCATTATTCCAGGGTTCGGAGCGTCGTTCCGAAGAGCGGAGCATAATTCCAGGATTCGGAGCATCATTCTGAAGGGCGGAGCATGATTCCAGGGATCGGAGCATGATTCCAGAGTTCGGAGCATCTTTCCGAAGAGCGGAGCATGATTTCAGGGTTCGGAGCATCATTCCCAAAGGCAGAGCATAATTCCAGAGACCGGAGCATCTTTCCGAAGAGCGGAGCATAATTCCAGAGATCGGAGCATCGTTCCGATGGGCGGAGCATTATTCCAGGGTTCGGAGCGTCGTTCCGAAGAGCGGAGCATAATTCCAGGATTCGGAGCATCATTCCGAAGGGCGGAGCATGATTCCAGGGATCGGAGCATGATTCCAGAGTTCGGAGCATCTTTCCGAAGAGCGGAGCATGATTTCAGGGTTCGGAGCATCATTCCCAAAGGCAGAGCATAATTCCAGAGACCGGAGCATCTTTCCGAAGAGCGGAGCATAATTCCAGAGATCGGAGCATCGTTCCGATGGGCGGAGCATTATTCCAGGGTTCGGAGCGTCGTTCCGAAGAGCGGAGCATAATTCCAGGATTCGGAGCATCATTCCGAAGGGCGGAGCATGATTCTAGGGATCGGAGCATGATTCCAGAGTTCGGAGCATCTTTCCGAAGAGCGGAGCATAGTTCCAGAGATATCGGAGCATCATTCCGAAGAGCGGAGTATAATTCCAGGATCGGAGCATCATTCCGAAGGGCGGAGCATGATTCCAGAGATCGGAGCATCTTTCCGAAGGGCGGAGCATGATTCCAGAGATCGGAGCATCTTTCCGAAGGGCGGAGCATGATTCCAAGGATCGGAGCATCATTCCGATGAGCGGAGCATGATTCCAGGATTCGGAGCATCATTCCGATGGGCGGAGCATTATTCCAGGGTTTGGAGCATCGTTCCGAAGAGCGGAGCATAATTCCAGGATTCGGAGCATCATTCCGAAGGGCGGAGCATGATTCCAGGGATCGGAGCATGATTCCAGAGTTCGGAGCATCTTTCCGAAGAGCGGAGCATAGTTCCAGAGATATCGGAGCATCATTCCGAAGAGCGGAGCATAATTCCAGGATCGGAGCATCATTCCGAAGGGCGGAGCATGATTCCAGGATTCGGAGCATCATTCCGATGGGCGGAGCATAATTCCAGAGATATCGGAGCATAATTCCGAAGAGCGGCAGACATTTTGACCGAAGCATAATTTCGATGCAGAGGTTGATTCCCAGGCGAAGCGTAATTTCGATAAGGAAGGCAGATATTCCGAGGCGAAGCATTGATTTCGACACGGGATACATTCTGAGACGGAGCATGATTCCGGCGCAGAGCTTGTTGGCTGACTTGATTTCGAGAGGAAACATAATTTCGACAGGGAAGGCAGGTACACCGAGGCGAAGCATCATTTCGACACGGGGTGCATTCTGAGACGAAGCATAATTCCGACGCAGAGCTTGCTGGTTGACTTGATTCCGAGGTGGAGCATAATTCCGACGAGGAGGTCGTTGGTTGATTCCGAGCCGAAGCATAATTCCGACAGGGAAGACAGATACACCGAGGCGAAGCATCATTTCGACATGGGGTGCATATTCTGAGACGAAGCATGATTCCGACGTAGAGCTTGTTGGTTGACTTGATTCCGAGGTGGAGCATAATTCCGACGAGGAGGTCGTTGGTTGATTCCGAGCCGAAGCATAATTCCGACAGGGAAGGCAGATACACCGAGGCGAAGCATCATTTCGACATGGGGTGCATATTCTGAGACGAAGCATGATTCCGACGCAGAGCTTGTTGGTTGATTTGATTCCGAGGCGGAGCATAATTCCGGCAGGAAGAGTAGATATCCCGAGGTGAAGCATGATTTCGACACGGGGTAAATTCTGGGACGGAGCATGATTCCGCCGTAGAGGTTGTTGGTTTGATTTGATTTGGGTTGACATCAGCATCGCTACACTGGAATATGATACCAGGAGCGAATCATCATTTGTCATGAGAGGGTTTGGGGATTGGTTTTTTTTGTTTAGCATCAGCATCGCTACACTGGAATATGGTACCAGGAGCGAATCATCATTTGCAATGAGTGGATTTGAGGATTTCGGTTTTGGTTTGGCATCTGCATTGCTGCACTGGAATAATGCCAGGAGCAACTCATCATTTGCCCCGGGAGGATTTGGATTTGGTTTTTTTTTTTGTTTGGCATCTGCATTGCTGCACTGGAATAATGCCAGGAGCAACTCATCATGTGCCCGGGGAGGATTTGAATTTGGTTTTTGTTTGGCATCTGCATTGCTGCACTGGAATAATGCCAGGAGCAACTCATCATGTGCCCGGGGAGGATTTGAATTTGGTTTTTGTTTGGCATCTGCATTGCTGCACTGGAATAATGCCAGGAGCAACTCATCATGTGCCCGGGGAAGATTTGAATTTGGGTTTTGTTCGGCATCTGCATTGCTGCACTGGAATAATGCCAGGAGCAACTCATCATGTGCCCGGGGATTGGAATTTGGAATTTGGTTGGCGTCTGCATCGCTGCATTGGAATATGGTACCAGGAGCGACTCATCATTCGCCACTTGGGGATTGGGGAGCGATTGCTTAGGAGACAGGTTTGGATCCCTATCACCTAAGACTTTTCAATTTTATGGGCCGTGAGGGTCCCATAAAGGTATTTTCTCCCTGCGAGTCGTAAAGATCCTGCAGGTGTGTTTTCTCCTTAAGAGTCGTGAGGACTCCTAAGTGTGTTTTTCCTTGGTGAGTCGTAAGGATCTCACGAAGGTTTGTTCTCCTCATGTATCGTGAGGACACATGAGTGGGTCTTTCCAATGAAGCATAATTCCAAAGGCGGAGACCAGCCACGTAACTGGTGGTTGCGGTGGGGCATGGGTATGCTGAGAATTATTTGAGCCCGTGGATTGTATACGGTAGTCAATTTGGGGACTGGCCGTAGGGCTGGAAGAATTTTGGGAATTTGAATTTTTGTTGGCGTCTGCATCGCTACACTGGAATATGGTACCAGGAGCGACTCATCATTCGCCGTTGTTTTTTTTGTTTTTTTGTTTTGTTTTTTTTTTTTTTTACCGCGATTGCTCTACCATTTCAGCTTTTCTTATCGCGAAGGTCGCGATTGCCCTATCATTTCGGCTATTTATTCGCGGTTGCCCCATCATTTCGGCTTTATTTTTATTTTTATTTTTACTCGCTGATTTTTATTGCGAGTTGCCCTATCATTTCGGCTTTTCTTTATTTTTCTTTTATTTACACATTTTTTTTTACATTCCCAGTTTAACGACTTAGAGGTCGATTGTTCCCAGTTTAATGACGTGGTGGTCGATTGTTCCCAGTTTAATGACGTGGTGGTCGATTGTTCCCAGTTTAATGACGTGGTGGTCGACTGTTTTCAGAGAAAGGCATATGTCTGAGAGAATCCGTTTCACGAAGAACTTCAGTCTCCGTTTGTATGAAATTGGCGGTCGCGTCTTGACTGTTTACTAACACGCCTTTGGACAGTTCTATCTCTCCTGCCTTATATTGCTTTTCGACCCAATCTTTGAAGACGAAGCAGTCCTCAATGGCATGGCCTATCACTCTGTGATAGGGGCAGTATTTGGGGTCGTCGGGCCTATTCGCTTCCTGCGGTCTCTTTTGACTCTGGCAGTTGTAGACCGTTCTTCAGGGCGTCTTTGAATATTTTACGGATTTTGTCCCTTCTGAAGGAATAGACCTTATCCAGCTTCTCTTTCAGTGGAGATTCTCCTCCCTCTCCGAACACTGGCTTCCGAGGCTGGTTAGCGCTAGGCCCGCTCACCCCTTGCTTATTTCGGTTAGCCGAAGTGTTGAAAGATTCAGAATCATCGGAATTTCCGCCTTTGCGATTATCGTCCTTTCGGTTTTTCCAGGACCTATTGTTATTTTGCGAATCCGAGGAGGACTCCTGCTTTGAGCGCTCCAGCATTTGAACTTTCCTGGTCAGCTCTTGGAATGTTTTGAGACCCGCGGTGCATAGAAACGGGGTCATCCAATTGTTGAGATTTCCGACGAGGAGACTGACAGATTGGTCCTGCTCTATCAGCGGTTCACATTTGACAGAGAGATTGCGCCATCGGGTTATAAAATCCGTGCAGCTTTCGTTGTTCTTGGGCTTGGTCCTTACGAGCTCGGCAATGGTGATCTTATCGCTGCCGCTCATGAATCTTTGTCGAAACAAAGACTCCATTTGGACGAAAGTAGCAACGGAGCCATCCGGTAGGCTCGCGTACCAGTCGAAAGCAACATCGGTCAAGCTATTAACGAACTGGCGGAGGAGAAGCGCATCATTGCCCCCAGTATTCCCGCAAGAGGCTTTGAAGTGGGCGATGTGCTGATTCGCATTTCCCATCCCATCGAATCTTCCGAATTTGGGGATGACATAGCCGCTAGGAAATTTTACCAGATCATACTGAGCAGGATATGGTCTCCCACTACTGCTGATATCTTTTTGCGCTTCGGCTTCGGCTACCAAGGTTTTGACTTTGTTGGCAACCAAATCCATGATTTGATCTTGAGTTAGCGGGTTACTGTCATCGATAGCCAAGAGATTTGCTGAGATAGGATGCGACTGATTTTCATGCGGTCCGCCCACTTTTGGATTTGAGGGAACGGGCGTCGGCTGTCTCGGGACACCATTTTCTGGTCCATGAGCTGAGCCCTGTGCTTGATTGGGCGGCTGAGGGGCAAGTTGGGCCGTAAGCCGTAAGACGACATTTGTCAAGTCGTCGATCTTTGAGTAGAGCTTGGCCATCTCCTTATCTTTGCTTCTGAGCTGTTTTCGGAGCTCTTGGAGAAGTTGCTGCTCTGCGGTCTTAGGACGGAAAGTTGGCTCATCTTCGCTTTCCGAGCCTGACTCCTCATGAATTGAGGGCTCTCTCTGCCTATCAGCCTCATCGAGAGGGTTTTCATCATCCAGCGGAGGCGGCTGTTCTTGGGAAGTGGCAACCACATTCAAGCCAGATTGGATTTGAGATGTGGTGGCCCCGTCCTTGCTCTTGCTGCGCGTGCCCACCACGTAGACAGTGTGGATAACACATTCAGCCATCCCCTCATCTTTGGCGGGGTAACCCTGTTCTTCGAACCTCATGAGGTTTAGCCTGGCAGTAGCCCTAGCCCTTTTGTTGGCTCTATATCTGAGCCTTTTCTCCCTCAGCTTCTCGATTTTGGAGGCTTGGCGGGCATCCGCTACCCGGGAAGCCATTGTGAGTTGATCAAAGGGGAGCTTAGAGAAGACACCCGATCGAGCAGTGGTTAGAGGCACCGTTGTAGCTTTGTTGGTGTTGATGGCCTTGCCCCCAGCTGGGGCCATGGGGAGTCGTTCGGAAACGGACTTGCACTTGGGCTGAGGTGCCCTCGCGACCACCACATTTGGCCTCTTGCCTTTCGAGACCGGTCTGTCTGTCACTGGGGCTTGAGGAGCCGGGATGGCGCCAACTGGCATGAACATGATAGAGCCAAATGGTAGCAGCGGCTCCTCCCATTGTCGTCCGAGACTGGCCGGAAGGACCGTCCTAGAGTCTATCCTCATCGTGTAGGAGACGGGAGCTGTGCTGAGAGATGAGTTCATCACTGGAGACATTGTTGAAAGGTGACTGCTTGAAGACCTTCATGAAAGAGCATTATTTTAGTATAAATACAGATATGTACATTGATTGAGTTCGCATGAACGCTTAACCCGAAATATGGGAGGAGAGATTGGTCCCACCGGGCGTGCCAGAATCTGTAGGGTGTTTTTCGTCACCCCATTGAGATGGGAATACGCGTGCGCTTGTCAGGCGTACTACAGATTCCCCCTGCCTAGGGTAGGCCGGGGTTTAATGATTGTGAGGATCCGAATCTCCGGCAGCCGCGGACTAAGCTGCCGTTAATTACCCATCGCCTTTGGGGTGAGGGAACCTCCGATTAACGGGTTAAACTGGTCATGCGAACTCAATGTGCAGTATACGTGTGTTCAGTTCTGAAAGGGGGGTTTGGATATATCGGGAGCCACGCAGAGTTTTTACGGGGGTCCCGCTACCCGGATAGCGGGCTGGGGGTCAAGGGGGCTAGCAGCCCCCTTGCGGGGTGCGGGGCAGCGCCCCGTTAGAAATTTTTTTCTAACAGGGACAGTGTCGTGGAGTACGTGTATGTATAAATTTGTATACATATGTATATGCGTATATATGTACACAAAAGAGGGGGAAAAGACATCCAAGGGATGCGCAGGTGCGCAAGCGCGCACGCGCCACGTGTCGGCACGCGGGCGACTTGCGCAGTTGCGCAAGCGCGCGCGCCACGTGTCGGCACGCGGGCGACTTGCGCAACTGCGCAGGTGCGCAAGCGCGCGCGCCACGTGTCGGCACGCGGGCGACTTGCGCACTTGCGCAGTTGCGCAAGCGCGCGCCACGTGTCGGCACGCGGGCGACTTGCGCACTTGCGCAGTGGCGCGCGCGCTTGCGCACTTGCGCAGTTGCGCAAGCGCGCGCGCCACGTGTCGGCACGCGGGCGACTTGCGCACACAACAGGCTTTTAGCCTAAAAAGATTTCTCTGAAGAGAAATCAAAGAGGAGTTAGACTCCTGAGTGTTTTTTTTTTTTTTTGGGTTAATGGAAGGGTTCTTCTTCTTCCTCCTGTTGCTTGCTGGATCTTGAAGATCAAGAGATGTAAAATCTCAAAATCTCTCCTTTTTAAGATCTGATGGCAGATCCAAGTTCCCCTTTGTGGGTTTTGTGGTGGAAAACTATTTAGTTTTGAAAAAGAAAGAGTAAAACTCTTGATTTAATTCAAGAGAAAGAAGAAGGTTTTGGAACCTTGAAGAAGGAAGAAAGAGCTCAGCTCTAATTTTTTTTGGAGAGAATGAAAAGTTTTTTTTTATTCATCATCATGTTGCCTTATATAGGCTTACATATTTACATACAGCCCCTTGGGCTTTACAAAATGGCATTTTAGCCATCCCATGGCTCATGTGCCATTTCATTTTTGCACATAAGCCATGGGCTTACAAAATATTGGTTTTATGCCCATTATGCATACATTCATGTATGAAAAAATTACATAAAAATTATTTATTACATGATTTCATTTTTGGCATGGGGAGGGTCGGCCGCTTCATGTTTCGGACTCGACCTGGGCATGGGCCCACTTGACCTGGGCTTGGGCCCACCTGGCTTGGGGTTGACCTTGACTTTGACTCGGTCAACCGGGGTGTAAATTTTTACCCCAACACCCTCCATTGGTTTCTTTTGCATAAATTCCTTTTTCTTCATGTTTGTATTCTACTATTTTCTTTTTCATCTATCTTCCTAAACTTTCCTCCTTTTCTTTTATTTTCCAACTTTTATCTAATTGTACTTCTTGTCTAAACAAGTCTTTTTCTTATAAGCAAGTACAGAATCAAGTTTCATGTATTATGAGCAAATATAAAAGTAAATGTCACTTAGTCTCAATATAGCTTATTCGATCATATAAATTTTTGAATATCCATTGGAACTATTTGATTTTTAGTTAAATCATCCATATAAATTATGCATTAATGCATGAGAACACGTAATTAAATTTAACGAAGGATATTGAGTTTTACAAGCTTAAATTATTTTTAGCATCAGCATCTCCTCTTTATTTGTATTTTTTCTTTCTACTCTTTCTATTGTTCTCCTTCCTTCGTTATTTTTCAGATAAATTGACAATCCAATCATTTTAATAGTCAATTGGATCTACAAGTTAACCAGTATTTAAAAATATGATTTATATTAGAAAAATTAACCACTCTATACCAAACGAGATATATAAGTTTCTATGGTTTATTTTGATAAGCAATTAAGTTAGGGAATGGTTGTTTCTTCTATAATTTAAAAATTAATAATATATATGATTAGAATTTATATTTTAATAACAAAAGTATAAAACAATCATATATTTAATTCTGAAATAACTCTTAACTCCTAAAATTAAGGAGGCAAATCTAGAATGTGATATTCTAATCATATATTTAATATGCTTTTGAATTTTACAATTATAGCAAAAAATCATATAAAGAGAAATCATTAAAAGAAGCTTCAATATATTCACGAGGGGGCAAGATATGAGCTAATAGGAATTCTACGCAGCTTGGAGGGGCAGCTTCCCCTACATATATATATGGTTCTCCCTGTTTGTAAGAGGTTTCCAGAAATGTTGATGTTAGTATATGCCATGACATTTCTATAAATTTACTTTTCTAAATATAACAAAGACAAAAAATAGAGACGAAAGTGATTACTGAATGTTTTGCGCGCTGCTTAGCTGGAATGAAAGAATTGGTTCTGTCGAGAATGTTGTACTGGAATTAAGGATGTTATCTGGATAAAGTACCATGATCCTGAGTACGCAAAAATGATGAAACTTGGTGTTTTTGATATGAGAAGTGAACCTTAAACTTCCCTGCAGTTTTGTAGTTTTTACCTCATCGTAAATCGCTTTGATTTCTGTTAGTGTTGATGTATAGGAGGTTCTCGTTGTTTTATCTATGTTTTTTTAATCATGTAAATAAACTCCTTTAGTATATGCAATATATGCCACGAGCTCTCTCGAGCCTTGCTCTTCTATGAAAAAATTAATAAATATATCATAAACTCATCACTAAGTTTTATAAAGGCTAAAACCCTAAAATTTTCAGGATTAGGATAATTATATTGCATAAGTTATTTGCCAACTTTCACTTGAGGTTCCTTGGAGTAACGAGATAAGATAGATTGGGTAGGGGTTGAGTGGGTATGCTTGTCCAAGATGAATATTCTTCGATAGTCTTCTATAATTAATAATAGTTTGGTTAGATTTTAATAATATTAAAAGTCTTTTATTTTGTAGACTAAATTATTTGATATTTTCAAAAAACAAACAAAATACTTCATATTCTAGAAACGCCACCAAATTCTTTAACAACTGAACTTTTTATCCCAAGCATATGAAGTAGGCTACATGAACCAACATGAGAATCACGCCGGGTCCAGCACATGAATCCTCCGCCTCCACTCACTCCTATCGAACAATATACTTTCATTGAGTCCTTTGGCAACCATATCGTTTCGTATCACCTCCATCCATGTTTTCTTCGGTCTCCCTTTTGCCCTTTTGTCATTGCCCATATCGAGAGTATCTATTCATCGAACCGGTGCTTCCATAGGTCTACGTCGCACATGACCAAACCATCTCAGCCGGTTTTCCTGCATCTTCTCCTCCACAGGTGCTACACCAACTTTTGCACGAATATCCTCATTTCGCACCTTATCTTTTCTAGTATTACCGCACATCCAACAAAGCATACGCATCTCCGCTACGTGCATCTTCTGTGTATGATACTTCTTAGGAGCCCAGCATTCTGTACCATATAATAAGGCAGGCCGAATAGCGCTCCGATAAAACTTCCCTTTCAATTTTAACGGAAAGTTACGATCACACAAAATCCATGTTGCACTCATTTATTTCAACCAGCCAGCTTAGATCCTTTGATTAATATCACTATCGATCTTCCCATTCTTTTGGATGATGGAACCTAGATATCTAAACTGGTCGCTTGGTGATATCTCTTGCCCTTCCAATGTTATTCCAATATGGTTGACTTCTCTGGTTACTAAATTTGCAATGCATATATGATGTCTTGGTCCTGCTCAATCTGAATCCTCGAGATTCCAATGTTTGCCTCCATAATTCCAATTTGGCATTAACCCCTGCTTTCGTCTCATTTACTAGAACAATATCATCAGCGAATAGCATACACCAAGGTGCCTCATCTTGAATAGTTCTAGTAAGCGCATCCATCACGATGTGGTAAACAGGAATGGACTTAATGCAGATCCTTGATGTGAACCAATTGTAAGGGGAAAATCACTCGTTAAGCCGCCGCAAGTTCTGACATTTGCCACTACTCCGTCGTACATATCCTTGATTATGTTAATATACTTGACGGGCATTCTTCATCATTGTCCCCCATAATACATCTCTAGGTACCTGGTCGTACGTTTTTTCTAAATCAATAAACTCCTCTCTAAAAAACGCTCGACAAGTTGACGAAGCAAATGAATAGCCTCTGTCATCGATCGTCCAGGTATGAACCCAAACTGGATTTCTGTTATCTTAATATCCTTCCTTAGCCTGTGTTCAATCACTCTCTCCCAAAGTTTCATGGTGTGACACATAAGTTTTATTCCATGGTAGTTTGAGCAATTTTGAATGTCACCCTTGTTCTTTTAGATAGGTACAAAGATACTTTTCCTCCATTCATTTGGCATCTTTTTTGTCTACCAAATCTTATTAAACAGATCTGTCAGCCATTTAACGCCTATTTCTCCTAAGTATCTCCAAATCTCGATAGGAATCCCGTCAGGACCAACCGCTTTTCTTAAACTCATTCTGTTCAAAGCTTTTTTAACCTCAGGTAGTCTTATTTTACGCATGAAATCACGGTTTATATCTTGAGATTGAATAACAAGTCCATCCAAATTCTTAGTAAATCTCTCATTGAACAATTTATCAAAATAATCTCTCCATCTTTCCTTGATATCCTCATCTCGAACTAAAACCTTTTAATTTTCATTTTTGACACACTTCACCGCACATAAGTCTCTAGTCTTCCTTTCCCGCATCCGAGCAATCCGGTATATATCATTTTCAGCCTCTTTAGTGGCTAATTTCTCGTACATCTTCCTGTAGACCTTAGATTTAGCTTCCCAAACAGCTTTCTTAATTTCCTTTTTAGCCATTTTATACTTCTTAAATCTCACCACATCTCTACTTTTCTTCAAATCTTTATAAGAATCCCTTTTAATTTTAATAGCAGGCTTTACTTCTTCATTCCACCATGATGTGTTCTTAGATGGTGGAGCACCACCTCTCGACTCACCAAATTCTTTAAATTTACCTGAAAAGACATCAAGGTTAAGTTTTGTTAAAGTTATTTTTTAAAGTAGACTAAAGTTAGATAAGAGTTGGAGTGATGGGGTTTTATACATCGGCTTTTAATGATTAGTGGATTCCGAAAATAAGACTCAAGCCTTATTGAGGTGTGACCTATTTTATATTTTATACACATGTGTTTCTTTTGTTGTTTTCAATATGGGACTATCTTTAAAGTCTCATCATTTGTTTTTCTTACTTTCAACAAGTTCCATTAACTTTCCATCCAAATTCTATCATGTTGCCGTCAATTATAGTTGTCAAGGCCTTCAAAAGACAAAAATACCTTTCATGGTTAACTGAGTTTGTTTCAAGAGGGTATAAATCTAAGGTCTTCTTATTCTTTCTCCATTCATATTCTGCTTATCTCTCTCTCAATCTAAAACTTCTCTCTCAGACATACACACACTCTCTATCTCAATCTAAAACTCTCTCAAAGCTAAAATTGCATACTTCAATTCAAGCCATAAATTGTGCAGATTTCAATTCAAGCCTTTAAGTATTCAAAACAATTAGTCCTATGAATCTACATTATCAAATCTTGGTTAATGAAAGTAATTGGAGTAAAATTTGCAGATCTCTAGGTTTGACGATTTAGAGCGAACTTAAAGATTAATGAAAGCTTGGTATTAAGTTGAGAGATGAAAGAGTGAATATTTGCTGATTCTAGGTTTGATGATCGGATCTTAGATATTTCATGATTCGATCTTGGGATTTCAGTGAGCGGTTTAAGGATTTAAGGGGGAGAAGAGTTTGAAGGTCTTGCGGAAAGAAGAGAGATGGTTGATCGGGAGTTGAGGGAGTGGAGAACTGGGAAAGATGAGAATTAGGATTTTGGAAGGGGGAGAGGAGTTGAAGGTGGGAGAAGAGAGGAGAGAATGCATTTGTGGGATGAGAGAATAATGAAGAGTTATGAGAGAGAGCAGACATGATAATGGAATAGTATTTGTTTGAACAATAATAAACAAATGGAACGAGTAAATACTTTTTTTTAAATATCAAAGAATTTGGTGTCCAAATAAAAAATTAAAAAACATAATATTAAAAGTATGCGGTTGTTTCTTACAAAATCAATGCAAATTTATAGTTGATTCTTATAATTTTGCCAAAAGTTTATATAAAATGCCGATTGATCTAAATATTTAACAAAACACTAATAGCAATATCTAGTAGTAGTTAATACTAAGGTTCAAGATTTCAGCCAAAACCTATAAAATTCAGTGGTTTCCGATCGGTTTCTGAGGGAACCGATCCGAAACCCCCTATATTTATCGGTTTCGGCCGAAACTTGAGAAAATGAGTCCATATCGGTCGAGTTTCAGCTATATTTTGGCCGATACATTCCCAAACCGGCCGATACAAAGTCAAAATAAGCCGATACAACTGCTACAAATCAACCTGAGCCAAAAAAAAGAAGAAAATAGGGAAGAGGAGAAGGGGGAAGGAAAAGTGACCTGGATTTCTTTTTTCATGAGTTGTTGCCCCATACATCTTGGTTGAACAGTGGTGGGGGTTGAGAGGAGGAAGAAGGTAGGGAAGGCCACTTATTTCCTTTGTAGGAAGGAGACTCTTTCTATTCATAATTACATTCAAAATTAATATTTCCAATGCATCTTTCTAGGTAATCATGTTAATGCTTTGTTGGTTTCCAAAGCCAGCGTGGAAAAATAGGAAATTGTGTCATAATTTGTTGGGTGTTTTTGGAAGAAGTGTTAATCAATTATGGCAGGGTATTAATTTAAGGAGAACCTATTGAAATTTGAATTTAATTGACTATCCAAAATATTGTTTCTTTATATATTTTAATTTTTTTTAGGCAACTTTAATTTGAAAAGAAAGATATGATGCTAAATGATATTCAAGTAGAGAGAATAATATTTGAACACCCTCAAAAAGTATTTACATATAATATCCAAGAAAGTTTTATGCATAAGTGGTTAGTTATATAATATTTGCATGTCTTGTGCAACAACAATACAACATTAGTATCTCTTAAATATGTTGGCAAAAAAAGTTAATTACATATGTACATAAGATACACACACACATTTATATAATACATATATTTATATATAAATAATAATTATAATAACCGAAGGTCCGCAGCCGAAACTGAAACTCAAGCCAAAACAAACGAAACTAAGTGAAACCTACCGAAACTGATAAAGTTAAACCGAGTTCTCGAACCTTGGTTAATACAGATTTGACACGTTGGATTTCAATGAAACTTCAGGTGTGCATGCAAATAACCAAAAGTCTAAAATATGCTTAGACATATATGCACAACGCTTGTAAGGAAGGAAAACCTAGAAATATATGGTCCATTAGTCAACAAGACAGCTCCATTTGTAGTAACCAAAACATAATTAAAGCAGATAATTAGCATTGACACGAACCTGCAAGATTTGCCAATGGACTCAAGTCCATACGTTCCAATGTTGTGGCAACCATTTATCTCTAAATGCGTCAGCTTTGTACAGCCAGTTGCTACAGCTTCAAGACTCTTGTCACTCAAGAAATAGCAGTCATTAAGAGCGAGATTCCTTAGATTTTTGCATCCTTTCCCAATAGCTAAGAGGCTTCTGCATGATGCACACAAAGCAAAGGATAGAACCACATCGAAAGTTTGCAAAATGAAAATGAGAACGGATGCACCTCTGAAATAGTATGTGTGAACAGAAGGGCTCCCCCCCCCCCCCAAAAAAAAGAATATGTGTGAACAATAAGCAGGTAAACACTCTTCCAAAATGTAATTTGCTCAACCGTTCTTGTCGTGCACATGTAGGACCAGTAATTAACTATATGTATCAAGAAATCTGTCAAGTGGGTCTAAGATGTCCATTGAATAGGTCAGAATATCAGTGGTGTATTTAAGTTGCTTTTTACTATAAATGAGCAGATTCATACAATCAAGCACACATGCTAAAAGTATTTTCCAAACGAGCAAACTGATGTATGGTCTAAGATTTATAAGTAACAATTAAATACTTTTGATGCTGGATGAAATAGAAGGGCGTCTAAACTAAATGTGTGTGGATGCACACGACAAAGCAAAAGCTGTGATGCACGCAACTTTAAACGAACACCCTAAATGAAGGCAATGCAAATTAACTAAGTAGATGCAACTCTATATATATGCTTGACACACACATAAAAGATATATAAACTATGTAAACTTTAAGCATGATAATCACAATTGAATTTCAGAGTTTAAAGCATTTGATCCAATGTCGATATTCGAATAATCCCAACAGGTGTAAACTATCTACATAATCTTTGTAAGGAATCTAGATATTGTATTTTAGAAATTCCAGGTCCATATAAGCCAAGATCTAGTTTCCACAAAGACATAATTTATTATCTGTTGAGATGTGAAAGACTAAAATAGTCCCACATTGGAAAAACTATGACAGATACATGGGTATAAGATATAAGATGGGACAAATCTCAACAAGGCTTAAGTGTTATTGTTGGAACCCACTTATATCAAAAGCCTGTGTACACTTATAGATAAAATATATAATCGCCCCCTCGTTCTTTAATATAAATATTTAAAAAACTTTAATATGGTATCAGAGCCAATGGCTCGATCCAAAACCTCGACAATACCTCTGAGAGAAGCGGGTTACAAGCACAAAAAATGTCTTTGAGAGACCTAGCTCTAAAGTGTTGTAGTTTTCACGTGACGAGCATACCAAGAAAAAATGCTGGTTGCACGCGAAGGGGATGTTGAGATGTGAGAGACTAAAATAGTCCCACGTTGAAAAAACTATGAGAGGTACATGGATATAAGATATAAGATGGGACAAACCTCAACAAGGCTTAAGTCTTACTGTTGGAACTCATTTATATTAAAAGCCCGTGTACACTCATAGATAAAATATATAATCGCCCCCTTTGTTCTTTAATATAAATATCAAAAAAACTTTAAAATTATCGAATTTAAATCCAAATCAATTAATAACCCTAGTAACAACCTAAATAAGTTAGCCTTTACCTTAGAACTTGAACAAAGGAAAGCTGGTGTTTGATGTTGTAAGCTGAATCTGGATCACTATAGGCATAACAATGATGAAATGGATCTGGATGGTCGAAGTTCATGCCAAACGATGACTTGGTTTTGTATTTATTGAAAATAGGATGAAACAGATGTAGTTCTGCTAAACGAACGAAAACTGTTGCTGTTCGCCGCTATGGTCTGATTGAAAGGCTGGAAACTGCTGTCCAAGGCTGAAACAGGGGCTTTTTTAGCAGTTGCAACGAATCTTGACAGAACCGATGAAAGATGAATAGGGACAGCGATGGCGTCCTCATAGGTAGGCAGAGACGGTGATCAACAGAGGGAAAGGGGATTCCTTTCTGCTCCTCTTTCTTTTGAACTCAAAGTATGGTATTTTGATAAGGGTATTTGTCGAGATGTTGGTGATGGTGTTGATTCACAGTGAATGGGGTTGGATTATAAATATTTGAGGATTTTCGAGGAGACTTCGAACAAAGAGAAGCAAATCCACCACAGCAGCTAGGAATTGACCGCACCCAATTTCACCTCAAAATACTCACAAAGAGATAAGCGGCAAGCAAATATAATATTTTCATTCATTTAAATTCTACCCTTTTCCATTGCGCATATAGCATATAAATAGGTTTTCACATAATACCAAGTGCCTACTGGCATTCCAAGAAACCTGAAATGACTAATCTAAAATAATAAAACACAATAAAACCATAGGAAAATCTGCCTAACACATCATAAAGATGATCTTTGGAGGTTCATAGTTGTCACATAACTAACCATGACTCCTGATTTCCTCAACTCCTAAAATGAAGACATGAATAATGCCTAATTGATGGTCCTTCATCAGCTTTAGGTAGTAGTCACACTTACAGTTATTTGTTTCTATTTCTTATAGTACAAAAACCAAGCAAATATCTATGTGCATGCATCGGCACATCACCTCTCCCCGTTTAAGCCCCATTCCACTTATATTCCTCTCTAACCTTTAGATTTACACAAATAAAGGGCCTGTTTGGGTTTGGAGCTAGAAACACCGGAGCTTATTAAGTGGAGGTATAGCTTATGCAAACTCTACTTACAAGTCTCTATGGCCACTTAAAATTTAACTTTGATGGTTGTTTGACTTTGGAGTTATCTAAACGCCAATAGGGTTTTGTTAAAGTCTTCTAAACTCTGGAACGGGTATTTTTTCTCAATTGTTTTCAGAGAGATTAGATTGGATTTTAGATAATTCCGATAATCACAACTTTGAAGCTAATCCAGTTATCTAAAGTCCAAAATGATAGCTAAACAGTGGATAGTTGGGAAATTGGAATTAAGTTTAGATAACGTAGGAAACTTCGGACATCCTAACTTAACTCCAAAGCCAAACAGGTCCATATATATTTTGTGTCTCTCTAAACTCACACATGCATATAAATGTATGCATGTTTGTGTAAGAATTTTTTTAAGATATTAACGCACAATACACATATAGCATGTCCATGGTAAATGGCCATCAGCCCACAAAACGAGAAGATTTAATTGTTCGATTCTAGATATGCAGTTCTAGAAGTAACTTAAAATAAGTAATTCCAACACAAAAGTCCACCAAAACTAATTTGCTTTAAGATTTTAGTGGCCATTGAGATAACCAGATATGGACCTGTCAGTAAATCTCTGGAAGCTGTAGAGAGACAACAACTCCAGTGACAGACACATGGAACCGACTGTTTGGAGCGCCTCATCAGTAAGATTTATGCACTGTAGCTTTAAGGCCTTCAACGATTGGCAACTTCTAGCAACAGAAATTATGCCTTCATTCCTGAAAAATTCAGAGTCCAGAGACAAGGATTCAAGGCACATGCAATGAGAAGCCACAACATTGAGTGATCTATCAGTTATCCGATTACAAGCAGCTATTCCTAAAGACTTCAGTGACATCCCACAGAGTTGGGCAAACCCAATCACGCCAGCATCAGTTAATCCTTCACAAAATCGTAAATTTAAATCTTCAAGTTGCTTACAGCACTGTCCTACAGCAGTAAGACCATTATCTCCAATATAAGAACCCTGTAAATGTGAAGAGACTGCCATAAATATTGCAATATTATATGCATGAAAAAGTAACAAGAGAAATCATCAAAGTTGTATGGAAATCACTAGTATATAAAGTGTTAATACAAATAACTCAGAGTAGCATATGAAACCACCAATAACCTTGTTTTTAGAAGCATACCTTCATATTTCTAATAAAAATGAACACGCAGGCGCACGCGCGCGCGCACAGAGAGAGAGAGAGAGAGAGAGAGAGAGAGAGAGAGAGTCACATTCTACAAGAATTCATTGATATTTGAATTTAATCACAAAATGGCCACTCACCGCTCACTCATATATGAACATAGAGAAATGAATTATTTTTATCCAAATTTTGACGGAGTCTCGGTAACTTATTGATGGATGGTCACTCAGCTCTATAAATAACAAACAAAACTGATGACCAGGTAAGCTAAAGCAAGAAAAATATATAACTCCAGAAATTATAGGAAGAATCGTTTCACGGCATTGCTTCTCCATAGTCTAATGAATTGCCAGACACTAGTAGAATTGAACCATATGGTATGTAGCATAATATCTTGTTTTCACTAAGAAATCATGAAAAAGATGATATAGTCATTGCTTTTTCCATCATATAACGCCTATCAGCATCAGTAGATCACTGTTCCCTAATACCAAGCTATATTGCACGGACGTGGTCAAGGTGATGAATTTATGCCCTATCAAATTCATGTCCATATTGGATTTAATCATATTCGCCTAGGATTCTTGTGGGACTTTTTTGACACATCTTAAGATCAATCTTATATTCTAGATGTATTAAATATGTATAAATCACTAAGACACCGACAATCTCTGTGTCATCACTAATTGATCATGAGTAATTTCATTTAGATTTGCTAAAACAATAATTTAATGGTACTATGTGTGTGTGTACAAGTAGTAAATAATTAGTGTATCTCAACGAATCACATCCTAGGATTTAGGAAATTGGCAAATCAGCCAATCCGACCGGTAGTGTTCTGTGTCTGTATCCGATTCCAGCTAATTAATTAATCACTTATAGTTGTGTCAACATCCTGGATTTCATTTTACAACCACTTTATACATGGATAAGCAATTTCACAATTTTATTGATTTTCATCTATTTTTTTTAGTATAAAGATCGTCATAAATAGTCTGGATCAACGATTGAAATTTTAAACTATCAGAAAAGGGAATCTCCCTCCTGTGGCAGAAAACCACTTCTTCATGACTCATACACACAAATACAAATGATAAATATTCAATTGAGCTAGTTGAATATGGAAACTTATTAAACAGAAGAAAATTAAACCATCATATTCATGTGACTGGAATCAACTTGAACCAAACAATCAGGTAAAACCTTACTAGTTAAAGTCTTTCAAAATCATAGCCTTTTTAAATATAAAGGCTAAAATTTTATACATACAGATGAATATTATTTTATTTTAAAATTGATTATCTATTCAAATTTTAAACGACTTTAGGCATACAAATATAATACAAACAATATGCATCGCTAGCACTGTGGATTCTGGTTATCGAGCAAGAGGTCTAGAGCTCAAATCATAATTGCATCAGGCTACAACCTATTGTTCCCCAAAAGAATGATGCTAACCGAAAGCCATCTGATGCGGGACGCAAATCTCTTGATTGAATATCTAGATATATTTGAGATTTTAGTGAGATCTTGTTTCTTTTAGTTTTTATTTGATTTGAGTATCTTTAGATAAAGATGGTTATCTTTTAGATTTTATTTATTTTAAGAATAATTGGTGGTTTTCCAAATCGTTAGATTAATTAGATTTAAGAATATCTTTTAAATTTTATTTTGTTACGAAAATTGTAATCAAGCAATCCTTTATAAGGAGCTGAATTTTGCATCTCATGCTTCTCATAGAAGTGTCTCTAGTTATGAAAGTAAAATCTGCGATTATCACAGTTTTAATTCTTACGAGTATTTTGACGATCACAAATATCATGCGGAAAGGTCACAAAATGAAACCTATTGTCTTTACGATATCTTTGACACCTAAGAAAATGTCTTCTCATAAGTCTATAAAGCCAGTTTTCGAGAGTATTAAAAAGTCCACAAATCAACTTGTAGAGGTTTTTCAGGCTTTAGACAGTATATCAACACGGAGTCTATCAACACTTCATACACTTCTTTCAGCGACGAGTTTTGTATAGAGACCCTACAGTCTACTTCTGAAGATAGTCAAATGATATTGGATTTTATCGATACTCTTTGTGTTGAGTCGCTTAATTGTGATCGTATATCGATCTGTCAACACTTGTCGAAAGTCTTTCTGAGAGTTGTACCGCGATTGGATTAGCTCTTTTAATCATTCCGTATTTTGAGGTGAATCCTATGAATTTTGATATTATTAGTCGACATGTTGACACATTAGGACAATTAAATGTTGCAAGGTTTATATTTCGATCCACTATAGTCGCACTAGTTTCAATATCTGAGATAGAGCCTCAATTTCGTTCACATCTAGACACAAAACCACATCTCATACCATTAAGTCTAAAATGTTTTTTGGGTCACATTGTTGCAGTGTGTTTCACCATCATTGCATGTATAGAGATATAGTGTTTAAATGGTTGGTGTTAATATTTGGTTTATCTAAAACTTTAGACACGCATTATTCAAGTCTTGTCCTTAGGGTGAGCAATTAAATGGGTTTGCATATTGTCACAACATTCTGTATGTTTGCATTTTAAGATCCGAAAATAGATAACTATGTTTAATAAATTTTATGAAATACAGCTAATATTTTCAGTGAAAGAAAGATATAAAGTATTAGATGAGTATTGATAAAATGCATCTAAAGAGAGTAATTTAACTCATGTATCGATCAGTATTATATTTTATGAATGTTGGATCGAATATCTAGTCTATATATTCTAATTGTGTTTAATATTGGGTACTTGATACAATTTCATGAGCCGAATGATTTCCACTATTAGTCCAAAGACAATTCGGATTGCACCCTCAGATTCCGGTTGATTAATATTTTGAGCTTCATTGAGTTTTCACGGTCCTAGCATGGAGGAACAGAGTCTATGATGAGCCGAATGTTTGCATGTCAGATATCATCATCTCTATGCATTCATCATGTAGTGAATTTTTTGAAGCCGGGAAAATTGATGCGGGACGCAAATCTCTTGATTGGATATCTAGATATTTCATAGATTTTAGTGAGATATTGTTTCTTTTAGTTTTTACTTGATTTGAGTATTTTTAGATAAAGATGGTTATCTTTTAGATTTTATTTGTTTTAAGAATAATTGGTGGTTTTCCAAATCATTAGATTAATTAGATTTGATAATATGTTTTAGATTTTATTTTGGTATGGAAATTGTAATCAAGCAATCCTTTATAAGGAGCTGAATTTTGTATTGTTATTTAGAGGAGATTAATTGATTGAGCTTGATTGCTATTGTTTGCAATTTAAGCTTCGATCTTCATCAGGTGTGAGGCCTGAAAATTGGGCAAAGGCCTTAAGTGTTACATTACCTATATCTCTATTTCAAATTCCCTTTAACTCCACATAAATCTGTTAGAAATATGTATGCCCTAGTGGCCATTATTATATATGATATCGTGGATATTTGGACATATATATATAGATGACTTTCTTGCTCGATATGATAGTATGCTATCTGGTTACTCTTTATCTTAATATGTACGCTTGTATTATTATATTGTCTCTCTGATACATATTGATAAAACCCTTAGGATGTTGACTTAACTACCAGGACTATAATGCAGATCATACTAGTGGGGCTTGTGTAGTCCATAAGCACATCCTTTAACAGTTCCTAGTCGAGAGAGTATTGAGATAGGGCATCGATATTCCAGAGTAGACTAGTGTGTACGTTTCTTGACCCTGTATGGGGCGATGGTTGATCCCACAACCATTGGTATTTGACATCAAAGATTGTACACAGCTGCTCATTAGAGAATGGGTACACCGAACAGGACTCGCCGAGAACTCCTAGATGATATCATACCTATCGTCAGATAGCAGTTCTCTGGTGACACTTATACATATTAGTCTGTCGACCCGAGATCGTCATAGTGTCTTATGTGGTTCCTACTGTATTTTGGTTTCCTCCCTACCACGGCTCAAAGGAGTCGTGCAGACAGGTCGATTTTGGGTACAATCCCGAGTCACATGGAGAAAGTGAGCGATAGGAGGGGTTTCGTCTCTCCCTGTACAGGGAGTTAATGTTGCGCTATGCTCGATTGGTTATAACAGCAAGTCCTTGTCCAGGGCTGATGAGATTTATTGGTAAGCGTTATCAGTAGTTTCTCGAAAGGTTATAGGCCACACATCAGCATGACTTATCAAGTTACTGGGATCTGCCGATTCCACCCCTAGACTCGATATGCGACATATCATACGAAGAGACCGGACTGTACGGTAAGTGTTGCCTATAAGTTTTGCGAGAGTTTGGACAAGCTTGGTTGTTGATCTTCTATTCGTTCAATACCTTGGTAGCCGTTACTTTCAGCTAGTACCGCTGACGGCTTATGGGTATCTGATGTGATCATTACCTACTGCTGGCGTATTGACGAGTTTTTAGAGTCTCACAAAGAGGTTTCCTAGCTCAAGCAAAACGAAGTAGGGCACATATGGTGATATGTGCGGAAGCTTGATTAAATACGAGTATGTGATACCGCATTCTAATCTCGTGATATTTGATATCGGTTAGATTATATGTGATATAACCGGATTATTGAATCAAGTGTTGATTCAATGATTTGTTATATGTATATATATTTGATATTGCTCGGTTATATATGATATGACCGGATTATTGAATCAATTGTTGATTTGATATTGAATATTGAATATTGTCGGTTATATGTGATATAACCGGGTTATTGAATCAAGTATTGATTTGATAATATGATATACATATATAATATGATATTAGTCGGTTATATATGATATAACCGGATTATTGAATCAAGTGTTGATTTAATAATTTGATATATATTTATATTTGATATATTTATATATTAACTAATATTATAGCTCACTAAATGATTTTTCTTCTCTTGATATATAATTGTATATATATATGATATATATATATATATATTTATATATATATATATTAGTTATGTATCATGGTTGCTGATACATAGAACATGGGTGTATGAGAAACACACTAGAGCCAAAGATAATTGTGATAATTTAATTTAAAAGTAAATGAAAAAGAGTTGAAAATGAGTCATAGCTTAGATGTTTGGAGAAGTATTGAGAAGCCGTGACTCATCTTTCTCTTTTTGTTTTACTCTTAGATATTTATCTTCACAACATCATCTCTAGCTCAATGGTTCATTCTCTCATTCAACAACCTCACACACCCAAGTTCATCTTCTTCCTTCTCTTGAGCTCACTAGGGTTTTTCTTGAGTTAGAAAAATAAAGAGAAAAATATTTCTAAATGAGCCAAATCTCCTACTTCATCAACCTACACTGATCTAGCTCATTAGTTTAGGTTGTTTACTTCACTAATAATTTGATTAGTGAAGAGTAAGCTTGAGTTAAAGAGACTTCAAGGTGAATCATCTTCGGCTTCGAAGACTACATAGCAAGCTCGATCCTTTCTTCAAGTGGAGCGAAGAAGAGTTCTAGAGACTACTACTTGGAGCTTTAGAAGTGAAGGACTTGATCTACAAAGGTTGTAACCTTTTACACTTAGTTTAGAACTTGCTTTTATGCACTAGAACCCTAATTCTCTAGTTCGATTCTAGGTTAGTGTAGCTTAGATCTTTAGATTTTTTTAAATTGCATACTTGATGCATGTGGAAACCTAGTAGAGGTGCTAGGACACACTTTCATGGTATCAGAGCCAAGCTAGAGTATTAGACGAAGTCTAAACGACTTTAAAGTGTTCGATCGATATTTCGAAACCCTAATTTTCATAGTTTCTATCTATTTTTCCAAAAGTTGAAATTTTTTAGATTAAAAATATTCAGAAAATCATGCAGGTTAATTTATAGAGCCCCAAGAGTACAAGGACATAAATCGTCCAAGCCGCCGTGGAACCGCCGCCAAACCCATGGTTTGGCCGCGGTTCCGCCGCACACTTAGAGATTTGATGGCTCGTATTTCTTGTGCCGCTCCATTGTGATATTTGGGACTTTCTGGATAATTTTGATGAGGCTCAAGTTGTTGAGGTCTCTGTGATTTTCAGGTATTTGAAATATCGATCGAAATGTTTATCGTCTAGATAGTTTTGATATGTGATACAATTTTTGGAGTCCACATTAATTAGTTTTATGAAAACTAGTTTGCAATTTGTGAATCTAGCATTTTAGTCTCATTTGATCGATTGCCACAGAGTTTCGACTCGGATCAAAACTCCGTCGCAATCTCGTATAGTACACGAATAGTCGCCGGGAAACACTACTAGATAGCCACGGCCCATAGCCCCGACCAAGTGACTATAGGAGAACCCTGTAGCCAAAAGCATCTACTCGAGGGCTCACGACCGCGGTGTTCCACCAGAGTGCACTTCGTTGACGGCATCGAGGGTGCGACCATCTACTAAAGTTCCCGACGAGCATTCGATCTTTGAATCAGGAATCTTGTTGCATTACCCGACTTGTTTTTGAAAAGTGTTTTCAATTCAAGACTTAAATGCAAGGTTTATAGGGTTAGGCATGAAATCCGAAGTATGCGATATTCCGGGTTTATGATGTCTAATGGTAATGCGGATTCTAATTATTGTAGTTTTCATTTCTTTTCCGCGACCGTAAGTGTAATATGTGGTGTATTCCCGATCTCGTTGCTATACGTCAACGACATCAAAAATACACATATTTACTTACGTTGATGACATGTGATATTATTGTATTGCTGTGATGTTATATTGGATCGTCGTGATTGAATAGCCGGGGCTTTTGCGTAAGATGAGAGTTTTTTAAATTTTCATTCATGTAAAAAAATATGTATGTAATATTCTTTTATTGGAACACTTCCGGGTTGAGGTTGATGTCTCCATTGATGTATATTATTTACTTTTCCGCATTAGGATAGACCCAAGACGGGAAGCACAAGTAACCGGGTTCTAGAGTCCAGTGGGAGGCCATCTCGAGAAGTCGAGACAGGGTCGCCTAACTCTAGAATTGGCAGGGTTGCTTGCCGCTCTCGTAGGGGTCTAGGGATGTGGGTTTGGCTATTTATCATGACCGTAGAATCCGTGTTTTTCATTACTGGCTTAATTTAAAACACGGACCTCCAGGTATATCCTATATTTCATATGTTTGCTTCTGCTGATTCTGATATGATGTGATCATATAAACTGCCTGAGACGAATGCTACTTATATATATGATATACTAGTAGACACTATATATGTTTTGCATCCGCGCTAGTCCTGATCTCGCCCTGCCGTAACTTAAGTAACCTTACGATGAAAACGCGGGTCCTTGTGGCGAATGCGGATGGCATATATGTGTTTTCTTTTCGTTTCTTCTGTAATGTTTAGGAAACATAAATGATGGGACGTCATTAATGAGATTAATGAAAAGAAAAGAAACCTAAACATGTAGAATCAATTTTTTTCAAAAAGGTAGCTCTAGTTCTTGCTTTACATAGCGGTATTCCATTATGAATATCCAGCACCTCATTTGGTGAGGAAAGAACCTAGATCCCTTCACCGGGAATGACCTCTTTAGCAAAACTAGTATATGCTACAACTCACTCGGATTGTTTTGAAAACTACTCGATTTTAAAAGCGGAGCTTAAACCACTCCTTTTTCAAATCACTAGATTCTACGACGATATCAAGTTCATTACGTTAAAGGTTTTATTCAAAACCAGTCGTAGTCTTCCCTTATTTCAGATAAATACTATTTAGTATTCGTGATGCGTTTGTTGACCTTGTCAAGACGTAGTGTACGGTAGCTGATTAGTGCTTATCTGCCGCAAATGATGCGATTGGATTAGGGTAGTCGTACAGCCTTGTTGACCTTGTCAAGAGTCGTGCGGATGGATTTAATTCAATCACGAAATGCCAGGTTGAGCTTGACTTGCGGTTTATGGTTTGTTAACCTTGTCGAGGTCATAAACCGCATGGGGTAAAAACAGATATTGGAAATTTCAAGTGTTGAAATTTACAATGAGATTGCATACCTTCTATATGATAGTTGGATCCCGATACTCACTGTGCGTAAGTGTTACTCCTGGGAAAAATTTTCACTTTACAATTAACTGATCCAGTAGGTGTCTAAAAAAAGTGTTAACGGGGTTATGCCCCTGCGGAAACGAGTTTATTTAATTAGTTTCATGCGAAAGTATGGGGGGTCTCTTTCGGAGTACCAATACCTGTCTGGCTGACCGATTGGCGAACTTGTAGGATGTAATTAATCCCGGCTAATCTTACCTTTTAGGATTTGAAGGAAGATTTGATAAAAACAGTGGAAGCCATCCTAATTAGATAAGATAATAACCAATCTAATATTGCAAGAACGCACGCTAAAGTGTTTTCTTCTCTCTCCAGGTAGCGACCATGACACGCCTTAATCAAAATAATAATATGGATGTATTGACCGAACTCACTTATTATACTGGGTTGGGAACGTTGGTTCCGTTATATCTTATGACTGTCATAAGTCTGAGCAAGGAATAGGGAAATGCAAGGATCCCATGCAACCCGAACAAAGAAAGAGTATGCTGATGTATCTTCTTCGGGTATGTTCGTTATTGAGAACTATTTCTCAGTTTGCTCTGCGTCCTGGGTATTAGATACCGGATCAGGATCCCATATTTGAAATCGGTTATAAGGGTTAAGAAGAAGTAGAGAACTGGGAAAGGATGATATGTCCCTCGGAGTAAGGAACGGAGAAATTGTTGCTGCCGAAGCTGTCGTGAGATTAGGAAGCCAGGAAAGGCTTCAAAAATGAATTGAAAGAATTTCGAATATCAACTTGTATTGCCAAATGGAATACATTGATCTTGAACGACTGTTATCAGGGCCTGTTTGGTTGCAGGATTATTTGGGATTTGGATTGTGGAATCCTAAGATTCCATAATTTTGTGTTTGGTTGGTGGATTTGGATTTCTAGGATTCCTTTGTTTTTTATGGGGAGCCCACAACAAAACATGGATTTTTGAATCCTAAAATTTTTTAAGGATTAGGCACTATTCATTGTACTCTTAGATGGAACCCGTGGTACTTTATTTATTTAATAATCCTCTCTCTATCTATCTCTCTCTAAAATCGCTAAATCCTACTTTCTTTTCATCAACCAAACAAAGATTACAAGGATCTACAAATTCAATACTAGAAATCCAAAACCAACCAGACAACAAATTATCAAATCCAGAAATTTTCAACCGTACTATTTTGGAATCCAAATTTCTAAATCCTACAATCAAACAGGCCCTTACATACCATCAATGATGTGCAACATAATATCCGTTTCTTTATTAGATCAAGAAAGATATAACTTTGCACTAGAGAAAAATGTTATGAACGTTTTCCTAAATCAAGTGTTAATTGGGTTTGGTACGTTATGTAACGGTATATACGTTCTAAATCAAAATACAGTTCTAAATATTCAGAACACACACAAGAGAAAAAGTTCAGAAATGAACGAACTCTTCTTGTGGCATTGTAGACTTGGTCATATCAATGAGACAAGACTAGCTAAGTTGCATAAAAATGGATATTTGAATCAATTTGAATTTACATCTTATGAAACTTACCAGTCATGTCTCAAAGGCAAGATGACCAAAACTCCATTTACGGGACACGGAGAAAGAGTTACTGAACTCTTTGGACTGATACATATTGATCTATGTGGTCCTATGTCTACACATGCCAGGAATGGTTTCTCATACTTCATTACATTCACCGATGATCTCTCAAGATTGTGTTCTTGTTGAAACATAAATCTGAAGCTTTTGAGAAATTCAAGGAATATAAGTGCGAAGTAGAGAACCAGACAGGTAAAAATATTAAAATCCTTCGATCTGATTGAGGAGGAGAATACTTAAGCACGGAATTCCGAGACTATTTAAAAAAGAATGAGATTCTCTCTCAGCTTACTCCTCCGTATACACCACAGCACATGGAGTATCGGAGCGAAGAAATCGCACTCTATTAGATATGGTGCGTTCTATTATGAGTGTTGCTGAGTTACCTATTTCTTTTTAGGGTCATGCATTTGAGACAGCTGGATACCTATTGAATTAAGTTCCATCAAAACCAGTGTCTAAAACACCATATAAGATATGGAGTGGAAATAGACGATATCTTAAACGAGTTAAGATATGGGGTTGTCCGGCCTATATTAAAAAACAGAATCCGGACAAACTCGAGGCACGATCAGTTCTTTGCAAGTTTGTGGGACATCCAAAGAATTCACATAGATATCTATTTTACCATAGTGAAGAACAAAAGGTGTTTGATGCTCAACATGCCACCTTTTTAAAAAAGGAATTTCTTTTGAAATAAATTAGTGGTGATGAGGTAGAGCTAGAAAAAGTTCCAGCTACACAAACTACAACTGATGATTTAGTAGAACCGAAGGATTCAATAGTCCCCGACGATCCTCAGCCACTCCGCAGATCTAGTAGGATTCCTCATCCACCTGAGAGATACTACGGTTTTCTCATAGACGGTGGAAGCGAAGATTGTATCATGGAAGATGATGACCCTACTAGTTTCGAGCAGACCATCACAAGTAGGGACTCTGTGAAATGGCTAGATGCTATGCGATCTGAGATGGAATCTATGTACACCAACAAAATATAGACTTTGGAAGTTGCCCCTGAAAGGATGAAACCCATTGAGAGCAAATGGATCTTTAAGAAGAAGCTTGGTGTAGATGGAAAGGTTAAGACCTTCAAAGCTAGACTTGTAGCAAAAGGTTTTCGTCAACGACCAGGTGTCGACTATGATGAAACCTTTTCTCCAGTGGCTATGCTTAAGTCCATCAGAATCCCACTTGCTATTGTTGTATACCATGACTATGAAATCTGGCAGATGGACGTCAAGACCGCTTTTCTAAATGGTGATTTAGAAGAGAGCGTGTACATGAAACAGACAGAGGGCTTAGTGGTAGCAGTGGAAAGGTGTGCAAGCTGTTTAAATCAATTTACGGATTAAAACATGCATCGCGGAGTTGGAACATCTGGTTTTATGTAGCAGTCAAAGAATTTGACTTCATCAAAAACGTAGATGAACCTTGTATATACAAAAAAATTGTAGAGAGTAAGGTTGCCTTCCTCGTATTGTACGTCGATGACATACTCTTGATAGAAAATGATATTCCTATACTGCACTCAGTCAAACTGTTCCTATCACACAAGTTCTCCATGAAAGATCTGGGTGATGCCTCCTTCATCCTGGAAATAAAGATCTATAGAGATAGATCTAAAAGAATGTTGGGATTGTCCCAATCCAGGTATATTGACACCATACTAAAGAGCTTTAATATGGAAGATTCTAAGCGTGGTAATTTACCCGCTTGTTCAGGAATCACTCTCTCCAAAGAGATGTCTTTCAAGACTGATTTGAAGAGGGCTCGCATGATACCCTATGCTTCCGCAGTTGGGTCTATCATGTATGCGATACTATGCACTAGACCGGATGTGGCTTACGCACTTAGTGTGGTAAGTATGTATCAATCGGATCCAGGGAAGAAGCACTGGACAGCTGTGAAAAACATTCTTAAATACTTAAGAAGGACTAAAGAAATATTCTTGGTGTATGGTAACGAAGAACTCCAGGTGGAGTCCTTTACCGATTCGAACTTCCAGAGTGACAAGGACGACGGTAAGTCGGTCTCGGGTTTTGTCTTCACCCTCAATGGAGGGACGGTATGTTGGAAGAGTTCCAAGCAAGATACCGTAGCAGACTCGACGATGGAGGCTGAATATATCACTGCCAACGATACTGCCAAAGAGGCTGTCTGGATGAAGAAGTTCATAACTGAACTTAGTGTGGTTCCATCCATTGAGCATCCAATACCCTTGTATTGTGATAACAATGGAGCTGTGGCTTTGGCCAAGGAACCCTGGTCCCATCAGTGATCCAGACATATTCTAAGGCGGTACCACCTGATCCGGGAGATAGTTGATCGCCGGAAGATCGGGTTCAGAAGAGTAGATACGAAGGACAACACAGCGGATCCACTCACGAAGGCCTTCCCACAGATACAGTTTGAGAGACTTTTTGGGATGTTGGGTATGAGATACTATAACAACTGGCCTTAGTGCAAGTGGGTGATTGTTAGGAATATGTATGCCCTAAAGGCCATTATTGTATGATATAATGGATGCTTGGACATATATATAGAGGACTTTCTTACTCGACATGATAGTATGATATCTGGTTACCCTTTATCTTAACATGTACGCTTGTATTATTATATTGTCTCTCTGATACATGTTGATAAAGCCCTTAGGATACTGGCTTGACTATCAGGACTATGATGCAGATCATACTAGTGGGGCTTGTGTGGTCCACAAGCACATCCTTTAATAGTTCCTCGTCGAAAGTATCGAGATAGGGCAATGATATTCCAGAGTAGACTAGTGTGTACGTTTCTTGACCCTGTATGGGGCGATAGTTGATCCCACAACCATTGATGTTTGACATCAAAGATTGTACACAGATGCTCATTAGAGAATGGGTACACCGAACAGGACTCGCCGAGAACTCCTAGATGGTACCATACATATCGTCAGATAGCAGTTCTCTGGTGACACTTGTATAGGTTAGTCTGTAGACCCGAGATCGTCATAGTGTCTTGTGTGGTTCCCACTGTGCTTTGATTTCCTCCCTACCATAGCTCAAAAGAGTCGTGCAAACAGGTAGATTTTGGGTACAGTCCCGAGTCACATGGAGGAAGTGAGCGATAGGAGGGGTTTCGTCTCTCCCGGTATGGGGAGTTGATGTTGCGCTATGCTCGATTGGCAATAACAGCAAGTCCCTGGCAAGGACTGATGAGATTTACTGGTAAATGTTATCAGTAGTTTCTCGAAAGATTATAGGCCACATATCGACATGACTTATCAAGTTACTGGGGTCTGACGATTCCACCCCTATACTCGATATGCGACATATCAGACGAAAAGACCGGACTGTACGGTAAGTGTTGCTTATAAGCTTTGCGAAAGTTTGGACAAGCTTGCTTGTTGATCTTCTATTCGTTCAATACCTGTGTAGCCGTTACGTCCAGTTAGTACTGCTGACGGCTTGTGGGTATCTGATTTGATCATTACCTACTGCTGACATATTGACGAGTCTTTAGAGTCCTACAATGAGGTTTCCTAGCTCAAGCGAAACGAAGTAGGACACATATGATAAGTACGGGAACTTGATTAAATACAAGTATATGATACCGTATTCTAATATCGTGATATTTGATATCGGATAGGTTATATGTAATATAACCGGATTATTGAATCAAGCGTTGATTCAATGATTTGTTATATGTATATATATTTGATATTGGCCGGTTATATATGATATGACCGGATTATTGAATCAATTGTTGATTTAATATTGAATATTGAATATTGTCGGTTATATGTGATATAACCGGATTATTGAATCAAGTGTTGATTTGATAATATGATATACATATATAATATGATATTAGTCGGTTATATATGATATAACCGGATTATTGAATCAAGTGTAGATTTAATAATTTGATATATATTTATATTTGATATATTTATTTATTAACTAATATTATAGCTCACTAAATGATTTTTCTTCTCTTGATATATAATTGTATATATATATGATATATATATATATATATTTTATTTATATATAAATTAGTTATGTATCATGGTTGATACATAGAACATGGGTGTATGAGAAACACACTAGAGCTAAAGATAATTGTGATAATTTAATTTAAAAGTAAAATGAAAAAGAGTTGAAAATGAGTCATGGCTTGGATGCTTGGAGAAGTATTGAGAAGCCATGACTCATCTCTCTCTTTGTTTTACTCTTAGATATTTATCATCACAACATTATCTCTAACTCAATGGTTCATTCTCTCAATCAACAACCTCACACATCCAAGTTCATCTTCTTCCTTCTCTTGAGCTCTCTTGGCTTTTTCTTAAGTTGGAAAAATAAAGAGAAATTTTTTTCTAAGTGAGCCAAATCTCCTATTTCATCAACCTATACTAATCTAGCTCATTAGTTTAGGTTGTTTGCTTCACTAATACTTTGATTAGTGAAGAGTGATGTTGAGTTAGAAAGACTTCAAGGTGGATCATCTTCGGCTTCAAAGACTACATAACAAGCTCAATCCTTTTTTCAAGTGGAGCCAAGAAGCGTTTTAGAGACTACCACTTGGAGCTTTCGAAGTGAAGGACTTGGTCTACAAAGGTTGTAACCTTTTTCACTTAGTTTAGAACTTTCTTTCATGCACTAAAACCCTAATTCTCTAATTCGATTCTAAATTAGTATGGCTTAGACCTATAGATTTTTTTAAATTGTATACTTGATGCATGTGGAAACCTAGTAGAGGTGCTAAGACACACTTTCAAAATCCTCAAACCACAAATCCAAATACACCATTTTAAAAGCATCATCATCAATTTTATGTCGTGAAAGGAGTCTCCTTCCCAAACCGCCACCTTCATTGCTACCTCAAATCGTCGCTTGCCATCGTAGCAGGCTTCTTGCTGCCCCAAAGCAAAGATTTTGGTGTTCCTGGCCAACAACACATCGCTGCAAATAAACAAAAGCTCAAGCTCCATACCTCTAGGATCTTGCCAGATCAAGATATGATGTTACAAGCCTAGTTCAGTCCCTATGAAGATTATGTCAACAAACGCCTAAGGTAAAAAGGTCCACGAATATATATCTGACTTAACTAAGTTGGTTTCAAATGATTAATGATCATGGATTCATGTTATTTAATATTGGCACTTATTGAATTTTAGATCTAGGTTATGAGTCCCATTTCTCTGAAATTTAATATTTGGTCTACACAAGTTGTTCAGTCGACTTACATTCCACGGCTTAACGATAATCGCACAATTCTAATATTTTAAAATAAATAGTTCACTCGTGGATATTTTGCATGTCAATTTTAGATTGTTTATTAATCATATTTATTTATTTTTGGATCTCATTGCATGCATATCCACATAGACTAGCCTTTTTTCTCGTGCTGTGTCGCTATCACTATCAAAACATAAGCAAAAAAATATGCACCTGCATGTCCAAGGATTTCAGGGATTTGCAGTTGTCAGCGATGCTTTTCAATCCTAAGGATGTCAAGTTTGAGCACCAGATCAAACTTAATTTTTCAAGTCCCTTGCACCCGTCGGCAATAGAAGCTAAACTGGTATCATTCAGAGAGAAGTGCTCTGATTCACTATCGGTCTCACTGTTTTCCGTCACATGATGACGTCTAGAAGAAGATTGGGCTCGTCTCTTTCTCTGCATGACATCAATAACTTTAATTAATGAACTGCTAGAAAGCAGAATATCAGCAAATATGACAATGCACTCAATACTTGAAACAGAAAATTGGCAAAATAATGCAACACAACAGAACAGAGGTATTTACTTATCATCACCGCAGCCCAATTTATCATACAGTACACTTATTTGACAAGTAATTTGATATCTAAAGTGCATTGGTTTTAGAAGCATGGAGTAAAGCATGCTTCTTGATATTCTTACAGGAAGAGCAATTTGGAAAGGAGGAAAAAAGAGCAAAAAAGGATTAGTAAACAGATATGGACGGAGTATAAATCATGCCCCGATTAAAAAAAATATTAGTGTAAGGACGAGCATAGCATGCACCCCAATGCAGGACGATGAGGAGGTGACTCCTTAAGACACTGGATGCTTGATACTAACCTAAACTCCTCGACTCCCAAGTACCTCAACTGACAGACTTGGAACGTCTACTATGGTTCATGTGTCACGACTGTCCGGACATGCCGCGCCAGCGACTCCATTTTCAATAGAATGTAACTTTCGAAAGTGGGCTTGATCACCAAGAGGGAACAAGCTGTAAATTTGTAACCAAAATTTCTAATTGTTAGTGTATATGCCCTAGGGGCCATTATTGTATCATACTAGCATGTATATTACTTAATGGAAGCTTGGGATATTCACAGTTGTATATAACAGTCTTGCTAAACATGGTAGTATGCTACTTGGTTTGAGTCTGCTTTAATATGTGCATATGTTTCTTGTAACGTATCACTTATACATATTAGTAGAGCCCATAGGATCTTTGCTTGATTACCAGCGTCGTGATGGCAGTCACACTAGTGGGGGCTGGGTAGTCTGTAAGCAACATCCTATACAGGTCCCTGGTCGTTGGATTATCGAGATAGGGCATCGATATTCCAGAGTAAACTAAGTGTACACGCTTCTCATCCCAGTTGGGGAGATGGTCTGTCCCACAGCCATCAGTACGTCGTACTAGAGATAGTATACAGGTGCTCGTTAGGTTACGGGTACACCGGACAGGACTCGTCAGGGAACTGATTGGTTGGTATTATACCCATCGTCAGTTAACAGTTCCCAGGTGACATAAGTACAGCATAGTCCGCAGACTTGACACTGCTGCTTCGCCTCGAGTGTGTCCCACTGTTCTTAGATTGCTACCCTACCACGGCTCAAAGGAGTCGTGCAAACAGGTAGCAGTTGGGTGCAGTCCCGAGCACTTGGAGGCAGTGGCGGTTAGATAGGATTCGTCTCTCCCGGTATTGGGAGTTGATATCGCACTGTGTCAGAGAGCCATTATGCAAAGTCCCTGGCCAGGGCAAGTGAGATATACTGGTAGGTTCCAGTAGCTTCTCAGGGCGTAATGGGCTTCGCTCCGACACGACTTATACAGCTATTAGGGGACTGACGCTTGCCGCCCCCTAGGTTTGATATGCGATAGTCTTAGACGAACAGACCGGACTGTACAGAGATTGTCACATCAGGCTCAGTAGGGGTTCGAGATGGTTTTCCTCATCGGCCTTCTTATCGACATCTACCTGGGGACCGTTACGTACAGCTAGTGCCGCTTGCGGTCTGTGGTTAAACCCACTGCCAGCGTAGTGTCGAGTCTTTAGAGTCCCACACAGAGAGTTTCCCTGCTCCAGGCGAAACGATATAGAGGTCGTATGGGTTTACAATAAGGGTTCGGATGCGTACGTGTGTTTACGCACGTACGACTTTTCGGACAGTTTATACTAGCCGGTTTTGATTTAAGTCAGTTTCTAGTATCGGGTTATTGGATTTATACAGTCTAAAGTTTTTCCGTGTTTTCACGGATTATAGGGGCATTCTCGTAATTTGTCGGGAACCTTCTAGAAGAGTGGTGACTAAGGGGTTAAGATGGCATGAGCATTAATTGATTAATGACTCATTTGTATGATTCATCCTTTGCACTTAATGACTCATTAATGAAATAATGAGTCATATGATGAATCACACAAGGTGAATGCATCAACCATAATGATTTAATCATTTATTTATTTATTTGATTAAATTGTTATGGTTGTTATATTCAAAATGAGTTCATTATTCTTTTCATTCTCATCTTCTCCTTCTCTCTCCTCAAGCTCACTCTCTCTTGAAACCCTAACCCTAACCTCTCATGTGTTGAGATCAAGGGTTAGCTAGACTAAAACATCCATAACCTCACTCTATATCCCCTAGGTAGCTTAGATTAGCACTTTAAGCAACCTAGTTATCTCAAGTTTGAGATTTAGCTTGGCGTAGAAGCTTTCGGGTGGATCGTCTTTGATTCGAGGAGGCCGTGAAGTTGCCGATATTCCAAGAAGCCTACGAGAAGTGGAGGACAGCGATGAAGACCCGAAGGACATGTAACATGAGGTATAACTCCGGTACCGAGTAGTTAAACCTCTAGTATAACGTTAGCAATGGTTTAGATTACGATTTATGCGCTCAAGTCCGTGTTACGAAGCTTTGATAATCGTTTTTCATATATTCCGCCTCCCCGCAAGTTAGTGGGATGCGTGGCATGGACTTACAGTGGTATCAGAGCCAACTAAACCATTACTAGCTTGTTAGCAACTGATTAGAAGTTCGATCGACAAGAAATACGAAATACGAAAAACCAGAACCCATAGTTTCTGTTAATTTTAAAACTGTCTAAAATTTTTTTTGACATACCTTAAAATTCACAGCAGGGAAATTGATGAATACTGGGAAAATACGAGTCACTGAATCGGCAAAACGACCGCGGTTCCGCGGCAATAGAGAGCTATTGCCGCGGAACCGCCGCCGAGTCAACGCCGAGTTGACTCGGAGTTTCACAGTAATTCATAATTTTGGGTTTTTTGTTTTCCTGTATATACTGTTTCTGCCCAGGTTGCCTCTGTGATGATTTGCTTTTGGGGTAGACACGGAATTTGGTATTCGATCGATGTTCTAAGATATTTGCTAACTGGGTTTTTATCTGTAATGTTTAATGTGTTCGTAAACCTCCCCTAACTGCTAGTATGTCGGTTGGCAGGGGGTTGCACATTTCTAAAATGTTTACTGTTTGTGTATATGAACTGTATTGGACTGTTGTGATGATTAGCCGGGGGTTTGAGATGTAATTAATATTCATTCAATGTAAATGTAATTTGATGTAATATTCTTTTGCGGGGCACATCCAGGTTGCGGTTGTAGCCACCGTTGTATTATTTCTTTTTACTGTTTTTGCTCCTAGGATAGACCCAAGGTGGGGTACACAAACTACCGGGTATTTTGAAGTGTTGAGGCAGACCGCTTCACTTCTGGTACTTGGCGGGTAGTTTGCCGTACCCGTAGGGGTCTAGGGTGGGGTAATGGCAATTCATCACAACTGTGTAATCCGTCTTTTATTGCAGGCTCAAAGCAAATGCGGATTGCTAATATATCCAATAAAGTTCATCTGTAATATGGAATGCTTATTATTGCGTCTGACGAATGTACAATATCTATATATGATAGCTATTAGACGTCACTTATGTTTTACACCCGCGCTAGCCCAGCCCCCGCTCTGTCGTTAGTTAAGTAACCTAACGGGTGATGACGGGACCCCGTGGCGAATGCGGATGGCATAAGAGGACGTGGTATTTTCGTTGTTTTCTGCAATGATAGGATAAATGATGGGACGCATTATTATAATGCAAAGAAAATAAACCAAAGTTTAATCGTTGGAACAAATTTAAAAGAAACCACTCGGTTATTTTAAAAAAGGATCAGATTTTTAATTGCGGAGCTTTAACCACTCCTTTTAAAAAGTATCAGGTTCCTTCGATTATATCAAGTTCACTACGTTCACGGTTTTGCCAAAACCATTCATAGCCCTCCGTCATTTCATATAGATAGTCAGTAGTATTCAAGCTGTGTTTGTTGACTAAAGTCAAGGCACAGTGTTTGGTAACTGTTGGATATTTATATGCAGCATAGATAGATGCGTTGGTTTGGGACAGTCGTATTACCTTGTTGACTAAAGTCAAGGGTATGTACGGGTGGGTTCAAATTAACCTGGACAATAACGGGTAGAACTTGACATGTGACTTATGATTTGTTGACTAAAGTCAAGGTCATAAGAGCATGGGGCAAAAATCCACATCGGGAATTTCTAAAGAAACTGAAATTTGCAGAAAGAGCATACCATTTTGGAGTTTGATGAATGTTGGTAGGATTCCTTCAACATTATCATACGATGATATTTTGGATCCCGATCCTACTGTGAGTACATGCTACTTATCAGGAGATTCGTCACTTAACGATCAATGCTATAAACCAAGTAGGTGCCAAGAAAGGTGTCAGCGGGGTTACGCCCCCAGAGAAAAGAGGTTATTTAATTAAGGAACTTCGCGAAAGCGTTGGAAAACCTCCCTCGAAGTATCGACACTAGCCTGGCTGAACGGTTAAGCAAGTATTGTACGGTGAGAATTGTCCTGGCTAATTCTTCTTTTATGGTTTGAGGAAGGATTCGAGAAACAGTGGGAGCCATCCTGTTTAGATAAAACTTAAAACCAATCTAAACTTGCAACAGTATCATGCTAAAATGTTTTCTTCTCTCTCTCTTAATTGCAGCGACCTTTTGACCACACATAGGTTACATCTAGATAACAAATTGACTGAATCTGACTTATATGACTGGCAAAGGTCTGTCCAGATGTCCATTGGTTATACCAAGCTGGACCACCCTATTACTACTCAAGATCCCGCCGTCCCAGGTCCAGTTTCCACTGTCGCGGATATAGATATCCGTCAGACAAGGGAAAAAGATAAAGCAAAAGCTAAATGCCTCGTGTTAGCTTCAGTTGATGGTGTATACCAGAAGCAGCACGAGAAGAAGGACTTAGTTTCCATCTTTCTCCATAATAAAGATTTATATGGAGAGCAATCTCATATCACTAGATAAGAAACCTCGAACGAATTAATTCAAGCGAGGTTAGCTGACGGGTCATCTGTAAGGGAAAACGTCCTTACAATGACTAGCTGTATTGATGAGCTCCAGGACCTGGAGACCGCGTTGGGAAACGAGTCAAAAACTGACTTGATTCTACAGTCTCTGCCTCCTACCCTGAAGGAAACCAGGGAAGGAGAAGGAAAGAGAAAGGCAATAGTTTCGGGACTGGATATAGTAAAAGAGGGACATTCCTATTGTTACAAGAATGAACATTGGCAGAATGATTGCAGGGCTTTAGAAGCCAGTAACCAGAATGAGAAGCATGTTGTGGCTTCAGCCTCAAGTGTGTTTGTTATTGAGAACTGTATGTCAGTTAACCCTACTTCCTGGGTATTGGATACCGGGTCAGGAACTCACATCTGTAATTCATTACAGACTCTGAGAAACCGTAGGGTTATCGGGATAGGTGATATGACCCTCACGGTTGCTAACGGAATGAGCATGAACGCTGAATCCGTAGGGGAATATCATCTTGGACTGACAACTGGGCAGATATTGATTCTGCGTAACTGTTTTTATGTACCAGGTACGAGTTGTAATATCATATCTGTACCCTTACTTTCTAAGGAAGGATATGATTTTGTTTTTACAAGAGATGTGGTTCACATCCACCTAAATCAAGATTTGATTGGGTCAGGTACATTAGAAAACGGAATATACGTATTAAATCAAGCTCAGGTTTTCAGTGTCCAGAACACACTTAAAAGAAAGTCTCCGGAAACAAATCAGGCTTTCTTATGGCATTGTAGACTAGGTCACATCAATGAGAGAAGGTTGACAAAGTTACATGGAGAAGGATATTTGAATCCATTCGAATATCAATCTTATGCTACTTGTGAATCTTGTCTCATGGGAAAGATGACAAAGACTCCGTTTACTGGACACGGAGTAAGAGCAAGCGAGCTCTTGGGACTCGTACACAGTGACGTGTGCGGTCCAATGTCTACACATGCACGAGGTGGTTATTCCTACTTCATTACTTTTACGGATGATTTCTCTAGGTATGAATATATCTTCTTAATGAAGCATAAATCCGAGGCCTTTGAGAAATTCCAAGAATACAAGAATGAAGTAGAAAAACAAATCGGCAAAAGTATCAAGACACTAAGATCTGATCGAGGTGGTGAATACTTAAGTGCCGAGTTCCAAGGTTACTTAAAAGAGAATGGAATTCTCTCTCAGCTTACTCCTCCATACACACCACAACATAACGGTGTATCGGAGAGACGGAACCGAACCCTATTGGATATGGTACGTTCCATAATGAGTAACGCTGAGTTGCCGCGATCATTCTGGGGATATGCACTAGAATCAGCTGCATATCTTTTAAACCGAGTTCCAACCAAGACTGTGCCTACCACACCATATCAGATGTGGAGTGGGAAGAAACCCTGTCTTAAGTATCTTAAGACATGGGGATGTCCAGCTTTTGTAAAGAAGCAAAATGCGGATAAGCTCGAGGCACGCTCAGTACAGTGTAAGTTTGTGGGATATCCAAAGAACTCCATGGGATATTGTTTCTATTACGCGGAGGAACAAAAGGTCTTTGTTTCTCAACATGCCCGCTTCTTGGAAACTGAGTTTTTAGAAAATCAGAAGAGTGGGAGCGCAATAGAACTGGAAGAAATTCCAGAACCACAAGCTATTACTGAAACCTTGGTAGAACGAGAAGGTTCAGGAGAACAAGACATCCCGACGCCACTCCGCAGGAGTAGTAGGCAATCTCATCCGCCCGAGAGATACTACGGTTTTCTCATAGACGGGGATAGAGAGGATTGCACTATTGATTATGATGAGCCTACTAGCTTCCAGCAAGCCATTCAGAGCGGTGACTCAGTAAAATGGCTGGATGCAATGCGGACCGAAATGGAGTCCATGTACACCAACAAAGTATGGACTTTGGACATTGCTCAAGATGGGGTAAAACCCGTAGGATGCAAATGGATCTTCAAAAAGAAGATTGGTGTAGATAGACAGGTTGAAACCTATAAAGCTAAACTTGTTGCAAAGGGTTTCCGTCAAAGACCTGGTTTGGACTATGACGAAACCTTTTCTCCAGTGGCTATGCTTAAATCTATTCGGGTCCTTCTTGCTATTGCTACCTTCCACGATTATGAAATCTGGCAGATGGACGTAAAGACGGCCTTTCTAAATGGTAATTTGGAAGAAAGCGTCTATATGGATCAGCCAGAAGGATTCATTCAGAGTGGGAGCAGCGGTAAAGTATGCAAGCTGCTTAAGTCCATTTATGGACTAAAGCAGGCATCGCGGAGTTGGAACATCTGTTTTGATGATGCTATCAAAGAATTTGACTTTATCAAAAATCCAGATGAACCATGCATATACAGTAAGATTGTAGGGAGAGCTGTAGTATTCCTCGTCTTGTACGTAGACGACATTCTCCTAATAGGAAATGATATTCCTATGTTACAGTCAGTCAAAAGATTCTTGTCACATAAATTCTCCATGAAAGACCTAGGTGATGCCATCTACATTCTGGGAATCCGGATCTATCGTGATAGATCAAAGAGGATGCTGGGACTTTCACAGTCCAGGTACATAGACACCATAGTGAAGAGATTCAGTATGGATGATTCTAAGCGCGGTAACCTACCGGCTTGTCACGGAATCACCCTCTCCAAAGAGATGTCTCCCAAGACTGATTTGGAAAGGGATCGCATGTCGATTATACCCTACGCTTCTGCGGTAGGCTCTATAATGTATGCGATGTTATGTACCAGACCAGATGTAGCATACGCATTGAGCGTTGTAAGCCGGTATCAGGCAAATCCAGGGGAGAAGCACTGGATAGCAGTAAAGAACATTCTCAAGTACCTGAGAAGGACTAAGAAGATGTTCTTGATGTATGGCGGAAAAGACCTCCAGATGGAGGCCTTTGCCGACTCCGGCTTCCAGAGTGACAAAGATGACTCCAAATCTATGTCGGGTTATGTCTTCACCCTCAATGGAGAGGCGGTCTGTTGGAAGAGTTCCAAGCAGGAGACCGTTGCTGACTCAACAATGGAAGCAGAGTACATAGCTGCTTGCGATGCCGCAAAAGAAGCTGTCTGGATGAAGAAGTTCCTCACAGAACTTCAGGTGGTTCCTACCAGTGTTGGTCCAATACCTCTATATTGTGACAACAACGGCGCTATAGCTTTAGCGAAGGAACGCAGGTCCCATCAGAAGTCCAGACACATCTTAAGGCGGTATCACCTGATCAGGAAGATCATAGATCGCCGGGAGATCGAGGTGAAGAGAGTAAAGACGGAGGATAACATTGCTGACCCATTCACAAAGGCCATTCCTCAGACGCAGTTCGAGAGGCTATTCGAGATGATAGGTCTACGATATGCCAGCTCATGGCCCTAGTGCAAGTGGGAGATTGTTAGTGTATATGCCCTAGGGGCCATTATTGTATCATACTAGCATGTATATTACTTAATGGAAGCTTGGGATATTCACAGTTGTATATAACAGTCTTGCTAAACATGGTAGTATGCTACTTGGTTTGAGTCTGCTTTAATATGTGCATATGTTTCTTGTAACGTATCACTTATACATATTAGTAGAGCCCATAAGATCTTTGCTTGATTACCAGCGTCGTGATGGCAGTCACACTAGTGGGGGCTGGGTAGTCTGTAAGCAACATCCTATACAGGTCCCTGGTCGTTGGATTATCGAGATAGGGTATCGATATTCCAGAGTAGACTAAGTGTACACGCTTCTCATCCCAGTTGGAGAGATGGTCTGTCCCACAGCCATCAGTACGTCGTACTAGAGATAGTATACAGGTGCTCGTTAGGTTACGGGTACACCGGACAGGACTCGCCAGGGAACTGATTGGTTGGTATTATACCCATCGTCAGTTAACAGTTCCCAGATGACATAAGTACAGCATAGTCCGCAGACTTGACACTGCTGCTTCGCCTCGAGTGTGTCCCACTGTTCTTAGATTGCTACCCTACCACGGCTCAAAGGAGTCGTGCAAACAGGTAGCAGTTGGGTGCAGTCCCGAGCACTTGGAGGCAGTGGCGGTTAGATAGGATTCGTCTCTCCCGGTATTGGGAGTTGATATCGCACTGTGTCAGAGAGCCATTATGCAAAGTCCCTGGCCAGGGCAAGTGAGATATACTGGTAGGTTCCAGTAGCTTCTCAGGGCGTAATGGGCTTCGCTCCGACACGACTTATACAGCTATTAAGGGACTGACGCTTGCCGCCCCCTAGGCTTGATATGCGATAGTCTTAGACGAACAGACCGGACTGTACAGAGATTGTCACATCAGGCTCAGTAGGGGTTCGAGATGGTTTTCCTCATCGGCCTTCTTATCGACATCTACCTGAGGACCGTTACGTACAGCTAGTGCCGCTTGCGGTCTGTGGTTAAACCCACTGCCAGCGTAGTGTCGAGTCTTTAGAGTCCCACACAGAGAGTTTCCCTGCTCCAGGCGAAACGATATAGAGGTCGTATGGGTTTACGACAAGGGTTCGGATGCGTACGTGTGTTTACGCACGTACGACTTTTCGGACAGTTTATACTAGCCGGCTTTGATTTAAGTCAGTTTCTAGTATCGGGTTATTGGATTTATACAGTCTAAAGTTTTTCCGTGTTTTCACGGATTATAGGGGCATTCTCGTAATTTGTCGGGAACCTTCTAGAAGAGTGGTGACTAAGGGGTTAAGGTGGCATGAGCATTAATTGATTAATGACTCATTTGTATGATTCATCCTTTGCACTTAATGACTCATTAATGAAATAATGAGTCATATGATGAATCACACAAGGTGAATGCATCAACCATAATGATTTAATCATTTATTTATTTGATTAAATTGTTATGGTTGTTATATTCAAAATGAGTTCATTATTCTTTTCATTCTCATCTTCTCCTTCTCTCTCCTTAAGCTCACTCTCTCTTGAAACCCTAACCCTAACCTCTCATGTGTTAAGATCAAGGGTTAGCTAGACTAAAACATCCATAACCTCACTCTATATCCCCTAGGTAGCTTAGATTAGCACTTTAAGCAACCTAGTTATCTCAAGTTTGAGATTTAGCTTGGCGTAGGAGCTTTCGGGTGGATCGTCTTTGATTCGAGGAGGCCGTGAAGTTGCCGATATTCCAAGGAGCCTACGAGGAGTGGAGGACAGCGATGAAGACCCGAAGGACATGTAACACGAGGTATAACTCCGGTACCGAGTAGTTAAACCTCTAGTATAACGTTAGCAATGGTTTAGATTACGATTTATGCGCTCAAGTCCGTGTTACGAAGCTTTGATAATCGTTTTTCATATATTCCGCCTCCCCGCAAGTTAGTGGGGTGCGTGACATGGACTTACACTAATATCATCGAGTTCCTATGGTCTCTTCTCTGGAATTTCTATATGGGTGCTGGTGTGTTCATTTTTTGTACCATCATCAAATCAGCCAGTTAGAGATTAAAACAGCGAAACAAAGTCCACCTTCAGTAATCAAGAGATGGCAAGAGAAACCGTATCTATTCGCATAGGCAACAGAGGGGAGAGGGAGAGAGAGAGAGAGAGAGAGAGAGAGCTAGGAGGAAGAAGGGAAGGGAAGGGAATTAGTCACCGGGGTGAGGGAGAGGAGGCGAAAGGGCGGGGTGTTGTTGATGGGGATGCGCTCGTCGATGAAGAGAGCGCGGACTCCGGTGAATCGACGGAAGAGGCGCTGCAGAGAGATCATGCCTCCGCCTCCGCCTCCGCCGCTGCTGATCTTCATGGTGCGTCGTGAGGAGCGCTCGATCCGAGACCATTTCTTGCAGACGAGGGCGGCGGCGTCGCAATCCGACTTGGATCCGTCGAGCCTCAGCAGGATCTCGAACAGCAGCTCCCCTGGGAGCCTCGTGTTTATCAGATCCGACCCTTTCATCGATTTTTTCCCATTTCTTATTATTTCATTTTCATCTGGGGGTGGGGGATGAGATGGTGAAGCTGGTCTGGCTTTTAAGGGATTGCCTGCCTGCCTGTCCGTTTCTCAGCAAGTTTGATTTTTATTAAATCTAGCGTGGAAAATTGTTTTGTTTTTTTTTTGAAATAGGGTTTTTTTATTTAAAATTATTAAAATAGGACAGTTTTATTTTAATTTAGGAGAATAGGGCGGTTTGTGGACCCCATCCCCTCCCCAGTTTAGGAGAGGGCGGGTTCCCAGAACCCGCCCTATTAATTAAAAAAAAATTAAATAAATAAACGAAAATGCAAAAAAAATTGGAATAAAATAATAAAATTGTATTATATGAATGTGGTGTACAAAATAAATCCGTCAAATTTACAATACAAAAAAATTCCATCTGTTTGTAAAATGTAATTCTATCTCGACGGTCAAATTTATAATATCAAAATGAATCCGTCAAATTTACAATACAAAAAAATCCTATCTGTTTGTAAAATGTAAATAACTATCGTTTTCCCTTTCCCTTTCCCTTATGAAATCCGAGAAGACTTGACATAAGCCTATGCCTCTTAGAATGACTGGAGGACCCACCCGTTTCTTGGGTATACGGCGGCAGCGGCGACGTCTACTCTTCTGATTCGGCTTCGGCTTCAGCTTCAGCTCCGTCTTCAGCAGCGTCTTGGACAGGCTGTTGTTCCGCAAATCCTGAATGTGGGACAGGTGTCGGATATGTGCTGCCTCCCAACAACTGTACGTAGGACGATAAATCCGTCTCCCAACTGGGCAGTTGTAGCGAAGAACCTGTTCCGGTTTCATGCGGCTACTGTTGCACAAAACCTGGGCCCCATAGCTGCGCAAATCCTAACCCCCAAGGTTGTTGTTGTTGCGCAAAACCTGACCCCAAGACGGCTGTTCTGCAAAACCTGACCCCCAAGACTGGTGTTGTTGCGCAAAACCGGTCCCCCAAAACTGTTGTTCCTCCGGTTGTTGCGCTTGTCCGGTATACCAGGGTTACTGCTGACGGTATGGTGATCCAAACCACTAATCCTGCTGCGCTGGATCCCCGTGATACTGCGGCTCTGGTGCCGACTCATGCTGCGGCTCCGGTGCCGGTTCATACTGCTGCTCCGGTGCCGGCTCATACTGCTGCCTGGTGCCGGCGATAAATGTGGAAGCATATTATTTGAACCGAATATACCACCAATATATTGGTCTACATTTGAAAATAGAGCCTGAGTTTCCGGACCAGCATCAGTCGGATATGGATCCTGCACTATTGATTGTATATGATGCAACCCACGAGCCTGTCGTTATATTAGAAATAAGAAATAAGTATTGACTCATACCGCCGGATGTTAAAAAGTAATATAATCTAAAGAATTCAACTTACCAAATCTCGTTCCACGTGGGCTCTAGGCTCGTACCGCTCGATGTTTGGGAAGTCGTTAGGGGGAGCAGAAAGATATCTTATGGTGACACGCTTATACCACTGCAGATATGCTTCGGTAGCGTCGGTGGTTGTTTGGTCACCTATTTGCTGTAAGGCAATATTACGCTGCATATCCTCCCATCTCAGCAAATATTGATGATGATGCTCCCTCCAATCACGCTCCGCCTTTCCTCCTCGCATGTCTCCCTCTATTGTCATAGGCGAAGGTGGCGGGACAGGAATATGTTGCGATCTATTAAACTGTCGCAACACCCGGTCTGGTAGGTGCATGACAACGATATTAATGCAGAGGAGTGGGCATCGAGCCCGCCAAACCGGCTCTCCTTCGCTACAGATGCCGGGTAATCCTTGCAGACGGTCTGCTGTATAAGGCGTCCACGTAAACTGCGCAAATAACATAGTACAAAAATTGTGATGAAGGTATTTCAAAATTTTTAAACAAACTTAATTACCTAAGTTATGGTTACCTGAGTCACCTCCATGCGATCCAACTCATCTCTATAGTACCTAAGTGCTCGACGAGGGGCCTTATACGCTTTCTTGCCATTCCACCAAGAGCCGAGCGGCTTTCCAGGGGTATCCATAGCAGTTATTTTAACTTGATCCGGTCTTCCCATACACATGTGCTCTCATGACCAAATCTATAAATAAAGTGTCAGATGATAAGAGAAAGAACCAATATTACAATTTTGCAAATTTCTAGCTGTTAAAAACAAGGAATGTACCTGAAGTAATGTAATGCAGTCACAAATTTTATTCTTCGTTGGACTACATACCTTATTGAGTTCCTTGTAAAGATAGGCCAAGACCCCTGCTCCCCAAGCATATTGGCCACACACATCAAAGTCCGTAAGGAACCCAAGGTATAAAGGATGGACATGCGTTGCCGATTGGTCCGGCATCAACCAAGAACCGATTATGTAGAGAATGTAGGCACGTGCATATCTATCCAAGACTTCATCGGTAGCTTCATCAGGGATATTAGTGAATGTATCTTTCAGCCAGTTTAAACTGATTTTATACCCCTTACTATAGCCTCCTGGTGCCTGATATCAGCATTTTTTGTGAAATATTAAAGCTAAAAATAATGTACAAAATATCCATGCAATAGGTACAATAAAGAGGGGAACCAATAAAAGAGAATCTGAATCTGAATATTAGATATAAATAATTTACTTAGCTAAAAACAAAGATATCGAGAGTTTATTGACATTAATTTTTTTACCTGTCCGAGAGCAGATTCGGCATATGTATCCCAGTATGGGTGGTCGCTATCTGGACCAACAATTTTTCCTCCGATCAATCCAACCCCATTGACCCGTAAACCAAGTAAGAGGTCAATATCCTGAAGTGTGATAGTGGCCTCACCCCATCTTAGATGAAAAATGTGGGTCTCTTTTCTCCAGCACTCAACTAGAGAGGTAACGAAGGCGTGGTCGATTTGGATATGACGAAGCAATGAAGCTTCATAAAATCCGGCCCTTCGAATCCGCTCGATTATTCGCTGTCGGTAACTATCCACTTGTCAGAACTATGGGTGACGACGGTGAGATTATCTCCACCCTGCAAAATTAAATCATGTTATTTTCAACTATTAGAATTAAAAGAAATGGGGAATTAAAAAAATTGAATAAGTTTTGAATCTTTCCTCTCCGTGTAATATATTAAAAGATCTATGTTCGTTTTGATCAAGAAGCAGTGATTTGTCAAATGGTTGATTCTTCATTGAGACAATTTTGATATTTTAGATATGAGAAGGGACTTTGGACAGAGTTAATTTAACGAAAACCATACTGAAGAGGGCGGGGTTTTATAGGGAAAGGAGGGCGGGTTCCAGGAACCCGCCCTCATATTTATCACATCAATTATTTAATTAAAGTGATTGTATGAATTCCCGGGATATGTATTATAGTGTCAAGTCAAATCAGTTTTTTAATGTTTTATATTTTTATCATAACAAATAAGGCGGGTTCTTAGAACGCACCCTCTTCAATAATTAAATGAGGGCGTGTTCTAGGAACCCGCTCTCATATTTGTTGGATTCCCGGGATATGTATTATAGTGTCAAGTCAAATCAGTTTTTTAATGTTTTATATTTTTATCAGAACGAAGAGAGCGGGTTCTTAGAACCCGCCCTCTTCAATAACTAAATGAGGGCGTGTTCCAGGAACCCGCCCTCATCTTTTATTATTATTTTTATAACAGTGTATTGTCAAATCAAGCAGGACCTATAATTAAAAGTCTGAAACGAAGAGAGCGGATTCTTAGAACCCGCCCTCTTCAATAATTAAATGAGGGCGTGTTCCAGGAACCCACCATCATCTTTTATTATTATTTTTTTAACAGTGTGTTGTGAAATCAAGCAGGACCAATAATTAAAATTCTGAAACGAAGAGGGCGGGTTCTTAGAACGCGCTCTCTTCAATAATTAAATGCCGGCGTGTTCCTATAAATACAGCTCTCTCCTATCCAGCAACTCTCCATTTACCCTTATTTTGTGCAAGTGTGCAGGTTAGGAAGAAGGTCAAGTTCAGTGCCATAGTCGTGAGAAACTGCTGGATAGGATCAAGACGGAATCACGGCTTGCTGTAAATTTCTGGAGCAAATTCAGTGACCAAACCAAGGTTCAGGGGCTCTAAACAGGAAGAGGATACCAAACAAGCACAGGGAAGAAATTTGAAGTTCCAAATTCTCTGTGAGTATTTTCCTCATCTTCTCCCCTCCTCTGAACTCTTCTGAACTATTCTTCCTGCAGCATTCTTTGCACAAACTCTCTTCCCCTCTCCAATAAAACTGTTTTTGTGCAGAATTCTTTGCGCCGCCGCCAAATAAGTTGTTTGCAAGTGTTTTCGATTTTTGTTTGTTACTGTTTTGCATAAATAATACGTCCTCGAGCAAACTTATTGTAACACCCGAGCCCAATGCTACTATTTTCAGTTACTGTTTGAGCATAATGTGGTACTCATTTCATTTAATTTGCTTGTTTGTTGCTTACTGTAAAATTTACCCGGCAAAGTCATTTCTACATATAACAAATTTTAGCATCTAAAATAAAATTGAAAATATGCATCTTGGCCTACTTGACACCCCTAGCCTCGTGGTAGCGTCCGTGCATTGTGTTCTCGTCCCGTTCAGTAAAACGGGCAAGTTTGGATGGCTACGTGCACGCACGTGTGTCCGTTCTGAGAGTATGCTTTTTAATCATAAAACATTTCATTTTAAAATTTGGAACCCGCTTAAAATCCTATTATTTGAATTTCGAATTTTTGGACCCAATCCGGGCGCAATTTGGAAATGTTTCATTTGGCGCCAAAATCCCAAATTTTTTAATATTATTAAAACCTTCGCATATATTTTTCTAACTAATCTGATATCTTACTGTTCATTACCTATCTTTTAAATCTTTAAGTTAACCATATAATATTTTTACAATCTTTTATATCCTTCTCAATTTATTCTCTCAGCCAATCGCAACCTCCCCTTTAACCCCGTGGTCCCCACTTTCTCTCTCTCCTTCTTCTCTCTCTCTCCACTTTCTCTCTCTCTCTACCCCTTATATATTCTCTCGTACTTCTCTTTATCATTTTTCTCTTCTTGCTTCATGTCTCGTTTCTCATTTCTTTTAACTGTTCTTTTGTTACCGGAATTCCGTCGTGCCGGTGACGTTTCTCGACGTTCCAGCGAGATACCCCGACCCGTGTGGTTCCTTTGTTCGTCGTTTGGGTTCATTCCGTGAACCGTGCGCCGTCGCGAGTTTTCCCCGCCGACGGTTAACGTTCCGTTTTCCCGATTCGCGACCCATCGAGGCAAGTTAATCTTGCTACATGCTATATACTTTTATAATCTTCATTTTATAATATTATACATTTGAAAATCTTATAGTTTACATATGAAATGTCGTTGAAAAATCGGATATGACAAATCTGAAATTTACTGTACACCTTATCTTATAAAATTCATTATAAATCATAGAAAAATCATTAGGATACGTTCTTTAGTTCGTTACGAAGCTAATTCAGAATACTATAACTCTATGAAATATTTACTTGCAAAATAAATTGTTTAAATTAACGTAAAATGCAAATGAACACGTCTCTAAACTGCTGTCCAGGGAAATTCCAGCAGCAAACTTTCAACTTTGAATATTCATAACATTTTGTAGGGATAACTTGAGATGCTTATACTTATAAAAATGAAAACCTTATTGAATTATCTTTGTTTTGGTATAAGATACGTCTCTTTTGGAGAACATTTGTTATTTTTAAGCTATTTTACAAATTAGGGTGACGCTAAATTTCTGAACGGAACCTTCTTGTGCATGGTTAATCAATACATCTTTTATAGTTACTAATCGCTTTGAATATGCTATCCATATTAATATTATTATATCACATATTGTTTAGTTGTACATCCCACATTACCATTTTATAGTTTTATAACTTTTCGGATACCCGTTTGCATCCATCGCATTTAAGATACATATAATTGCATCCATAGATCACATCACTACATAATAATGTGATATTAACACTCCATGTTTAATAAATTGTATCCTAATTAATATCGGAACTATAAATGTAACCCTAATCGATAACTGTGCATCCATATCCTTGAAATTATATCTATTGGCATATCATATTACATGTTCCAGTTATTGTTCTGATAGTACTCATGCTTGTTTATTTATACACATGTTTATGTTAGTTTGATTATGAGCACCTACATGACATCCTGTGCTTCCTGACATGACCTGTTACACTTCCTACTTGACATGACATGGTACCGTACACTCTTGACATGACATGACACCTTTATACATTACCTGGTTGACCTGATGTACCATGGCTTTACCTGTTACCTGATCTCATGCCTAATGCCGACAAACCCGACTATCCCTGCTGTCTATCCAGACAGACCTACTCTTACCGGATTTTTGTGTTGGCATTAGTCCTTGACTACTGAATACCTGACCTGACATACATAGCTTGGGGGTATGGGGAAATCAAAGATGAACCTGACTTGTAACTCGACAGTTCACTACCGTTCGAGTGTACGCATTCCTATTCTGTGCCTAACGGCATGTCTCGGTTTCAGCCGAGAATATTGTGGCCGTGATCCCGGGTATGTACGGGGTAATATCGAGTGTACACTTTCCTATTCTGTGCCTAACGGCATGTCTCGGTTTCAGCCGAGAATATTGTGGCCGTGATCCCGGGTATGTACGGGGTAATACCGAGTGTACACTTTCCTATTCTGTGCCTAACGGCATGTCTCGGCTGCCGCCGAGAATATTGTGGCCGTGGTCCCGGGTATGTACGGGATACTATTGGGTTACATCGACGATTCATCAATTGATTTCAAAGACTTTAGAGTAGAAACCTGATAGGACAGTTCAGTCACCATTGCACATTACCCTGCTCTGTTATTTCTTAGTACTGCTTTATTCATGTTCATACCTGCATTGCTTATTACCATGTTCATATTATATTGTTGGTTGACATGACGCGCTGACGTCTGGGTTTTGCATGGCCCAGATTCTTTACCACTGTCGACGACTGAGCAGGAGTACTTCAGCCAACAGGCTGATTTGTGAGTTCTGTAGTGGTTAGTTCATTTATTGCATTTTATTTCCATGTGTGATCCCGCATTACGGGACGTACCTTTCTATTATTGCATTGGATCATTTGCTTCCGCACTTATTTATCATTGACTCTGGTTATTATGGATTTGGACATGTATTAGATAGTTTATTTATCTTGTTCTTGATATCTCTACAGCCGTAATGTGACTGTGGATGGATACTTCCTACCCACAGGTAGCATGGTTGGCTATGTCACGTGCTCAATCTTGCGTACTCTGGGAAGCGGGGCGTGACACTTATTATTTTATTCTCGATAAAACCTAACCGCACTTTTGCAGTGAAACGTGATTGCACTGAGCTCGTGCAACAAGCCGTTAAACCTCTAGGTGTCCCTAGTAGGAGGAGTGTTGTCTCCTGAGGGTTTTCAGCAGATACTACCCACAAAATCCTATCAATTTGGCTCATTAACTTTAATTCTCCAATTAGGTTTTCTAACAAGGAATTCTATTATCGTCAACTTGTAAACCATCCACCCATATTCTTCACACTTCCTCATCATTTAACTTAAGATTATATATGTTCGATAGACTCTCTCAGCTTTCAGCATTTCTTAAGTTTTCCTTCTAAGGATCCATCTCCACTTGGGAATTTTTCTATCAACTCTACTAAAGATACAAGTTCTATTCTTCATTCCTTTCTCTTATCTCAATTCTAATCATATATCCCCACGTGTGTGTATAAATCATCCCTACACTTGGAAATTCAAATCAAGCAATCATACTCTTGTCCGTTGTCCAAAGCACTAATTAACTGGTGAATTCACATCCTTCATGCGGCTGTTAATACTTCTTGAGGTACAAACAACCGATTACAAGATATATTTGCACTTTAAAGCGTAATTCCTAGTCTTGCAACACCCAAGGCTTTTAGCAGTGACTCCCAAACCAGTTGGTCTAAGGCACTAGGTGATGAAGCACCCTCGCTCAATATTTTTTCTATTTTTGCAGCCTTAAGTAATCACAAAGACCAGTGTTCATTTTTTCTTTATTCACACATTTTTATTTTTATTTTCTTCGTACTAAGGACTTTTAGACAAGAGCATTTCAAGGTCTCTTCTACTATTCCAAGTTTCAAAGTGCGTGATTGTGCAATTTGTAGGGTATATATTTTCAGAATCTAGACTTAAGCTAGGAATTATTTTTCAAACTTATACTCTAACAAGAATATCAATATTTTTCCTTTATTTCAACTTCGCCCAAAAAGTGAACTCAAAATTTGCCTAGTTCTAAATAAACTACAAAGACATATACTTTCTACCGTTAATCTTTAAAGAAGGTTATTTTTAGGGTTTTTAATTTACTACGTCAAAGATCTAGTTGTTCCTAGCTAGTTAACCTATCTGTCAAACTCAAGTTAAATATGGTCAAAATTGAATACAATAATTTTTATAATTTTTTAATTTTTCGATTTTTTATGGGTTTTCAAAATAAATATGAAAATGCAAAAATATACATCTGAAGAAGACGTACCGAGCATACCCCCAAACTTGAACTGGACAGTGTCCTCACTGTCATACTGCACCAAGAGGGTCAAAATGTCGGCACTCCCCTGTTTATTTATTTATAATTTTTTTTATTTTATTGTTAGAAGAAAAACAAAAATATATACAGAAAGGCCCCCCAAAACTTTAGTGATACAATGTTAGACATTACTGCCAGACTTTGCACAGACCAAACATCAACACCAACCAGTCGAAAAATTTATCTGTAAAGAGTGTTGGTTGGTGGAAGAACATGTTGTACCGATCCAAAAAGAATTGGGGAAGATAGGAGTGATGGCAGGGAAAGTATGTGTCACGCCCCGCTTCCCAGAGTACGCTAAAATGGGCACGTGACATAGCCAACCATGCTACCTGTGGGTAGGAAGCATCCATCCACAGTCACATTACGGCTGTAGAGATATCAAGAACAAAATAAAACTATCTAAAAACATGTCCATAATCCAAGATAACATGAGTCAATAATAAATAAATGCGGAAGCAAAAGATCCAATACAGAATAACTGGAATGTATGTCCCATAATGCGGGCTCACATCAGGAAATAAATGCAGGAAATAAAACTAACTACTACTGAACTCACAGCTCAGCCTGCTGGCTGAAGTACTCCTGCTCGGACTGCAACAGCGGTACGGAATCTGGGCCATGCAAAACCCAGACGTCAGCGCGTCATGTCATCAAGTAATATAATATAAACAGGGTAACAGGCAATGCAATATAACATGAATAAAACACGGGTAACAATAATATGAATCAAAGCGGTGCAGGGTAGTGTGCAGTGGGTAAACTAACTGTCTTATCAAGGTTTCTATTCTAAAGTCTTTGAAACCAAATTAATGAATCATCGATGTAACTCAATAGTATCCCGTGCATGCCCGGGACCACGGTCTAAGACTCTCGGGCTGAAACCGAGACGTGCCGCTAGGCAGTAACAGGTAGCAGGTACAGGCGAGTGATGTCAGCATCATCACTCCGGGGCTGGCCTAGCCCGTAAGACTGATCAGAACAGGTATCGAACTGTTGAGTTACAAGTCAGGTTTCACCTTTGATTTCTCCATACCCCCAAGTTATGTATGTCAAGTCAGATATTCAGTAATCAAGAACTAATGCCAACATAGGATCAGGTAAAAGCAGGTTTGTCTGGATAGACAACAGGAACGGTCCGTAAGGACTACATGTCAGGTTTGTTGGCATTAGACACAAGATCAGGTAACGGGTCAGGTCATGGTACATCAGGTCAAGTCAAGCAGTGTACGGTACCATGTCGGGTCAATCAACAGCATGTAGCAAGTCAGGTCAAGATGTAAACGATACACATGTGTGCTCACAATCAGGTATATAATCAAGCATGGGTATCAACAACATGAGATAAGCAAAGAATTAAGTAATAGGCAGTTTCATTCAATTAGCAATACCGTTATCAAGTGTGTCACAGATACGATTTCAACCATATAAGCATGCAGTAAGACAATGATAGCTGTTTAGTCATGCTAACAAGTTTAAGAACCCTTAGAGGTGCAATGATTTATATAACGGTTCAGTATAACTATTACAGGTTAAATGCATACGAGTGTCCGAATGGAATAAAACTACAGGGATAAATACCACAAGCTATGTTAACATTAAAAATGTGATTAAACAGGTAAATATGGTTATTAGGTTCAATTTGCAACTGTAGGTTCCAAGTTTAACGGTAAAATGATATAATGCAATATTGTACACGAAAATGAGAAATGATCGTACCAAGTTAAATTTACAGGTTTAGGGTGTCATAATATATATGTAAATATAGAATAGCATGTAGCAAGGGGTACTTGCCTCGACGGGTCGCGAACCGGGAAAAACGGAACGTAGAATGTCGGCAGGGATGTAAGTACGCAGCAGCGCCCCGGCCGTCTAACAGACGCCAATATGCGGAACAAAACTTTTACGACTGGCGCTATCGCGTACTTTATCCCGGATCGTCCATTAAAGCTAAACTAACAAATTGTAAAGAGGTAGAATTGTTATACCGAATGATCCGAGTCCTTCGGTCTTCAACCATCATCCCACGCTATGTTGCAACTGATCCGAACTTGCTCGATCTCCGGTCTCGTAGTCCAGGTGGCACCACGTCGACGGATCTTTAAACGGGCTCCCGCCTCTGAACCGAGGCAACTCGATCGTCAAGTTTGCCAAAAGAGACGACCAAGATGAAGTAGAGAATGAGTAGAATACTTTGTCTCGTTACGTCCAAGGTTATGGACGAACGGTTAATAGAAGTTGCCAATTGGAATCGGGTAAATGGAAATTGGGCTATGAAATTTCCATACACTCAACTATCATAATCTTTTCTCTCAAATCCAAGTGAACAACCATCAAAATCCCATCCCCACCTCACAAGAGGGGCCGGCCATTATATAGAAGAGGGAGGGTGAGTGTAGGAGAGGGGAGGGTGAGCTTAAGAGAAAATATCTAGTGTGAACACATAGTGTGAACACAAAGTATGAACACAATAAATGCACCATTAATGAACAAGTGAGTCACAAACCTAATCACCCTCTCTAGAACCTTCTAGAACACTGACTCACCTCATCAAGAAAAGATAAATCCGTATTTAACCGAATGTCAAAATACGACAGATAGAAAACTGGAAACTGGCAACTTCCAAAAATCATCCCGCAAACGAATTTCAGGATAACCCTGCATCGGTATAAACATACCCGCATTTGTATTACAACCTAATACAAATGCAACTGAGACAAAGATATTATATCTACACAGTATAATACTGGGTTTCGGCTTAAACCAAAGCCTACCAGTATTATCTGCCCGAAAATGGACACGTGCGAAAACGCACGTGCTTTTTCCGAACCCTGCCATAAACCCATACGGCATCTACAACGTTTCACCCGAACTTGGGAAAGTGTCGGTGGGGGGACTCTAATGACTCATCAACACACTGGCACTGGGTATAACCCCTAGCACGTCAGAGGTACAAGCTGTACGTAACGTTTTGCCTATGTATTGATTGGAAGGGAAGCTGACGAGCGAACTCATCTATAAACCCTACTGAGCCTGACAGTGACAATATCTGTACAGTCCGGAACATTCGTCTATGAGTATCGCATATTAGGCCTAGGGGGTCGGTAAACGTCAGACCCCCAATAGCTGCATAAATCGTGTCAGAGAGCAGCCCAGAACACCCTGAGATACTACTGGTATACCTACCAATATATCTCGATTACCCTGGCCAGGGATTTCATGTAATGGCTCTCCTAAACACAGCGCGATCTCACCCCCAATACCGGGAGAGACGAATCCCCGACGATCCGCTCACTTGCCTCCAATGTGGCTCGGGACTGTACCCAAAATATACCTGTTTGCACGACTCCTTTGACCCATGGTAGGGTATAAATCAAAGCACAGTGGGAACTCACACGAGACAAATGACGACCTCAGGTCGATGAACTAACCTGTACACATATCACCAGGGAACTGCTATCTGACGATATGTATAATACCAACTAGCATGTTCCCTGCGAGTCCTGTCTGGTGTACTCATAACCTAATGAGCACCTGTATACATCTTAGGTGATCCAACTGACACCAGTGGTTTGTGAGACCGGCCACCGCCCCTCGTCGGGGTCTCGACTGTATACACTAGTCTACTCTGGAGTATCGATGCCCTATCTCGAAACTCCCACGACTAGGGACACTTTAAGGATGTGCTTATAGACCCCAGCTCCCACATATATGATCGCCATCATACTGCTGGTAGTCAAGCAAGAATCCTATGGGCTCTATCATGATGATAAAGACAAACCAGATAGCATACTATCATCTCGAGTAAGACTGTTTTATCGGTATAGGTCCTCCCTCAATCATTGCAATCACGTACCTGCGATCCAATAATTGACTTAGAGGGCACTATATCCAACAATCTCCCACTTGCACTTAAGGCTAATTATTGCGATGTCGTGTACTCACAGCTCGTGTGATACCGAGCATCCAACTCCTCTACTAATCAGTTTCACAAAGCTCGTTTGTAAAACTCTTGTGTTCGAGAAATAGCCTCAGTGAGTGGATCCGCTTCGGTGTTTCTTCTGTATCTCTCTATATCTCAACCTCGCGGAGAAAACCATCTCCCGAATTGAGTAATACTTGTCGTAGAATATGTTTGGATATCTGATTGGACCTAGTTCATAAATGAACTCCAAATCCAAACTTCTTAGACTGTATCAATCACTGAAAATAATCAGTGTCCAGCACTATGCCTCCCACAGTATCCTCTTGGACCACCTGTCCATAATACTGACCCTCGTCAGAGGGAAAACTATAACTCTGACAATCACTCTGTTATCCATGTCACCTTTGAAGCCTGGAATGATAACCGTCTCCCGAAGGAGGCCGCCGTCATCAAATCCGTAGAACATGTACTTATGCTCTAAAACTGCTTCCTTATGTTTCTTCAGGATTGGATTAATATAAACTTATCGTATCTAGTGCAATAACGACATCTGGTGTGGTACTTGATATCTCACGATTGACTCAATTGCCTAAGCAAGTGATCTGTCAATCATGTACGTCCCTCTCCCCTTTAGTATGTAAGACACCTTTAGAGAGGGTGACTCCATCACCTGCAGGTACACCACCATGCCAGGAGTCAACTATTCTAAAATACTATTAGAATACTGTCAAAGTACCCATATTGGGAAACTATCCAAATCTAGATCTAAAACTATAGATCTAGTAATCAGAATGTCAGATATTATATCCATATCTTTTGTGGAGAAACAACTGTGTGATGACCACAGTACAACCGATCGTAGTATAGGAATTTTACTTCCTACTCTGTGTATGTCATCCAAATACCAGGACATAACACCCTACTACCTTCTTAACAGATCCATCCCCTATTCTGATGAAGTCAAACCCATGACTGTCACATCAAAATTAGATGATCTTATCTCCGCTATATATGCTCAAGCCTATAAATAGACATAAGCTACTTGCCCACTATACTTCCGCTGCTCCCACTGACTACGACAACCCTCTGGCAGAATAATATATACGTACACTTCTAAAACTAGTTTAGAACGACGCTATACATAATCTCCTGCCGGGTCTCATAGCCTGGAACAACAGTAGTGTCAAGTCTGGGTAAACAAGAACCTCCCTGTCACCTTCTTTGAGGCTACCGGAGTACCTCTCGGGTGTCTGAGATTACCCACCATGTCTGCGGAGTGGCTATTGGAATGTCAAACCTGATTGAATATATAAGTCCTTTTAAACTTTCCGTAATCGTTTGCGGTTCTGGAATCACTTCCAGTTCTACCATGTTCCCACTACTGTTTTCTGAAAAAATCCATTTTAATAAAACTGTGGCGAGTCAAGAACAATATCACTATTGATCTTCCCGATGGTAGAAAATTAACCCTCGTCGAAGCTAGGGTCAACCCACAAACTGCCATTTCAGAAACGTGCCTTGAGTTATCCAGTGTCTGGTTTTAAGCATAAGCTGGGCAACTCCTCGTATCTTAACATCGTTAAGATATGAAGCATTCTATATTCAATATAGAAACTTTGGCACTTATTTAATTGGAACCAGATTCAAATCATGCAACTGTCTCCAGTGCATATAAACTTAATGGAGAGAGGCTAATCAGTATTACTCATCTTAGGAATGCATCCAATTATGAGTAACGTGAAAGAGAAACAAGTTTCTCAAAAACCATTACTATCAACTGAATACCAATCACAAGAATCTACATCTTCGATTTCTTTGAAGAATCCTGATACTTGCGATACTTGGTTCTCTACTTTATTCTTATATCCACAACTTCTCAATACTTAAACATTGTATTTGTACGAAACACTTGTCTACAAACTAGAGAAGTCACAAGTAAATAGAATATAGTACGAGGACCAACCCCTATGTCCTGATGGACACTGGACAACATACAATACTCTGTATACGTCCGCTGAGTTGAATAACTCAAAACATGTGCGTCGTAGGTTGAAAACTGTATCCAGGCGATTTCCTCAAATATCACCAATTACAACGAATTCCGATATAATGAGGATGATTACCTAATTCCCAATAACTTGCTCCCACTCAACATCTGTAAAACCATACAGATGTGAGAATCATACCTGGTAAATACATACCCTGAAGTAAGTATCTAATCGGGAAATCAGTTTTTAATAACAATGCACAGTGAATATGAAACATAAAATATGTTTCGTAGGGGTATCCTGGTATTCTTTAGTAATGCCTCTTCCATAATCCATATCATGACTTTAACCGTATATTTCCCTGCCATCTTTCCAATTCCCTTTATTTGTCTTTTAGTCGTTACCTTCTGTACACCATCATTAGGCTAAATGGTTTTCTTCCTTCCCTACCGTTCGGCACCAGCCTATGGTTTGGAAGAAGACTATCCAGTAAGCATAATAGGTGTACCCTCCTAAACCAAGGAGTACTCGCAACTTGAGAGAAGGTGATGACAAAAGACAACTGAATAAACCTTATTCCTATTTCTCCTGAACCAGAATCCATCCTCGAAAAAATATCCTTCGAGTTCGTATATAACCATACGATGGATTTATCCAATGGAATTGGATGTTCGTAGTGATACGGGTTGTTCTGGAGAAATTAAAGGTGAAGTAGGAGTGGCGATAAAAATACGTGGTTTGGTCGTGAATGTTAATAGTCGTAATTTACTTTGCCCTCTTTCTAATTCCTTTATTGGTCTTTACATATTACCTTCTGCACACCCTACTTAGGCTAATTGGTTTTCTTCATTCCCTACCTTTCGGCACCTACCTATGGTTTGGAAGAAGACTATCCAATAAGCGTAATAGGTGTACTCTCCTGAACTAAGGAGCCCTCGCAACCTGAGAGAAGGTGATAATAAAAGACAACCGAATAAACCAATTCTATTTCTCCTGAACCTGGATCCATCCTCGAAGAAATCCCTCCGAGTTCGTCTATAACCATACGATGGATCTATCCAATGGAAGTGGATGTCCGTAGTAGTACGGGTTGTTCTGAGAAATACAAAGGGCAAAAGAAGGAGCGGTAATGACTTATGCAACTAGAACAATCTAAAAGCCAGTATATTAAGAAGGTTCGGTCAACTTGGTCACTGAGTCATAGTCTAGGGTCGGTCAAAAGTCGCTGCCAAAGAGAGAAAGAGAGAAAAAAAACACTCTGCGTGCACTCTTACCTAGATCAGAATGGTTATTACTTTATCTAATTAGGAAACCTCCCACTGTTATCTCAAATTCTCCTCCAAACCAGAAAGAAGAATTAGTCGGGATCACCCGAAGAGTAAACCAACTCATCAGTGAGAATCGGGATCCAACTATCATCGCATGATAACTTGATGGAAGCCACTCAAGTTAACACACTCCAGAAGGTATGCGCAAGTCTGGCAAGTTTCCTGTATGTTTGAAACTCCCGATGTAATTTTTATCCCATGCTCTTATGACCTTGACGTAGGCCAACAAATCATAAGCAACATGTCAAGTTCTACCCGTCGTTGTCCTGATCAACTTAAGTCATCGCACATGCCCTTGACGTAGGCCAACAAGGTGTACGTCTGACTTAAACTAATGCATCTATCTATGCAACAAATGAATACCCAGCAGCTACCAAACACTATGTCTTGACGTAGGCCAACAAATATAGCTTGAATACTACTGACCATCCATAAGAAACGACGGAGGATTACGGCTGGTTTTTGGCAAAAAACCTTTAACGTAATGAAATTGATCTCGTTGAAGGAACCTGATAGCTTTATAAAAATATATAGTAGCGAAAACCTTTTGTTAAAGAAGTCACTCCCGGTGAAGGGATCTCGGCTCTTTCCTCGTGCCAACTGAATACCGCTATGCAAAACAAGAGGAAACGTCTTTGTAATAATTTTAAAATTTGTTCCAACAACATCAAATATAGGTTTGTTTTATCTTGCATTGATAAGAATCAACGCAGTCCCATCAATCAATCACACCAGAAAAGAACGAAAATATAATGTACGTATATGCCATCCGCATTGGCCACTGGGTCCCGTCATCACCCATTAGGTTACTTAACTAACGACAGAGCGGGGGCTGGACTAGCGCGGGTGTAAAATATATACAACATCTAATAGTATATATTCTAATATACAATAATCGCTCCAGGTGTGATAATATGCAACAATACAGAAAAGTAATAAGCATCACAGAACAATACAGATAATCTGGGATCCCCGGGTTTCACAGAGCTGCTACTGAAGCCCGACGTTCCCTTGGTCGTGTGGATAGCCTGTGCAATGAAACCTAAACCCCTACGGGTGCGCAAGTTACCCGCCAAAACCTGAAGTGAGGTAGTCCCCACAACATAGTGAATGGAACACCCGGCACTTCATGGAATCCGGTAAATTGAGCACCCCTCCTTGGGTCAACCTGTACCCCCTACGAGTGCGGCGAATAGTCTGCCAATTTTAGAATAAGGTCCCTTTGCCTCTCAATGCCATGAGATACGGACCCGTTGCCCTCCATAACCCGGCTATCCGTGCACTCCTTCGCAGGATAAACCTAGTACAGAAATAAAAATATGTACAACGGGTACATCGACCTCAACCTGGTCGTGCCCCAAAAGAATATTATACAACAGGCAGTGACGGCAGTCCACAAGTCGGACGCTCGCCCCGCAACATCAAATGTACAAATAAATCCAAACTGCACTATCATTGCACCCTGCTATCCACCACGACAAATCCGCAACATCACAGCACAACACAGAACATCAACGCGAATGTCACGTTCGCAAACCCGTCTAAAAGAACTATAGCAATCAGACGCGGTTTACCGATCAAATGACATTCCCGGTCGGAGATATAAAGTAAGTACTGTAAAACTAACACGTTTAAAATTTCGATCGACAAAATTTCCCGAAGTGGGCCCCACGAAAATCTGCTGTACAGTAACAAAAACTGGGCCCAAAATAACAATACTAGAAACCACAATTCCCTGTATATAAGCCCCTGTACAATTTTGGTTCACCGTTCCCGCTAAACCGCCGTGGATGCGCGGTCAAACCCTAGGTTTGACCGCGGATCCGCGGTGCTTTAGTGAGATCACGTGACCAAATTTGTACGTATGGCTTAGAAAAGCCTGCTTGTTTTTCTGGTGGAGTCAAAATAATTTTTGGAACAGTTTAAAAATCAACAGAAACTATATGTACATAAAATTTTGATTTCGGAAATTCCGTACGATCGATCTTTTAAACGAGTTAGCACAAGTTAGTATAGCTTAATGGTGAGGCTCTGATACCACTGTAAGTACGCGGCAGCGTCCCGGCCGTCTAATAGACGCCAATATGCGGAACAAAACTTTTACGACTGGCGCTATCGCGTACTTTATCCCGGATCGTCCATTAAACCTAAACTAACAAATTGTAAAGAGGGTAGAATTGTTATACCGAATGATCCGAGTCCTTCGGTCTTCAACCATCATCCCACGCTATGTTGCAACTGATCCGAACTTGCTCGATCTCCGGTCTCGTCGTCCAGGTGGCACCACGTCGACGGATCTTTAAACGGGCTCCCGCCTCTGAACCGAGGCAACTCGATCGTCAAGTTTGCCAAAAGAGACGACCAAGATGAAGTAGAGAATGAGTAGAATACTTTGTCTCGTTACGTCCAAGGCTATGGATGAACGGTTAATAGAAGTTGCCAATTGGAATTGGGTAAACGGAAATTGGGCTATGAAATTTCCATACACTCAACTATCATAATCTTTTCTCTCAAATCCAAGTGAACAACCATCAAAATCCCATCCCCACCTCACAAGAGGGGCCGGCCATTATATAGAAGAGGGACGGTGAGTGTAGGAGAGGGGAGGGTGAGCTTAAGAGAAAATATCTAGTGTGAACACAAAGTGTGAACACATAGTGTGAACACAAAGTATGAACACAATAAATGCACCATTAATGAACAAGTGAGTCACAAGCCTAATCACCCTCTCTAGAACCTTCTAGAACACTGACTCACCTCATCAAGAAAAGATAAATCCGTATTTAACCGAATGTCAAAATACGGCAGATAGAAAACTGGAAACTGGCAACTTCCCAAAATCATCCCGCAAACGAATTTCAGGATAACCCCGTATCGGTATAAACATACCCGCATTTGTATTACGACCGAATACAAATGCAACTGAGACAAAGATATTATATCTACACAGTATAATACTGGGTTCCGGCTTAAACCAAAGCCTACCAGTATTATCTGCCCGAAAATGGACACGTGCGAAAACGCACGTGCTTTTTTCGAACCCTGCCATAAACCCATACGACATCTACAACGTTTCGCCCGAACTTGGGAAAGTGTCGGTGGGGGGACTCTAATGACTCATCAACACACTGGCACTGGGTATAACCCCTAGCACGTCAGAGGTACAAGCTGTACGTAACGTTTTGCCTATATATTGATTGGAAGGGAAGCTGACGAGCGAACTCATCTATAAACCCTATTGAGCCTGACAGTGACAATATCTGTACAGTCCGGAACATTCGTCTATGAGTACCGCATATTAGGCCTAGGGGGTCGGTAAACGTCAGACCCCCAATAGCTGCATAAATCGTGTCAGAGAGCAGCCCAGAACACCCTGAGATACTACTGATATACCTACCAATATATCTCGATTACCCTGGCCAGGGATTTCGTGTAATGGCTCTCCTAAACACAGCGCGATCTCACCCCCAATACCGGAAGAGACGAATCCCCGACGATCCGCTCACTTGCCTCCAATGTGGCTTGGGACTGTACCCAAAATATACCTGTTTGCACGACTCTTTTGACCCGTGGTAGGGTATAAATCAAAGCACAGTGGAACTCACACGAGACAAATGACGACCTCAGGTCGATGAACTAACCTGTACACATGTCACCAGGGAACTGCTATCTGACGATATGTATAATACCAACTAGCATGTTCCCTGCGAGTCCTGTCCGGTGTACTCATAACCTAATGAGCACCTGTATACATCTTAGGTGATCCAACTGACACCAGTGGCTTGTGAGACCGGCCACCGCCCCTCGTCGGGGTCTCGACTGTATACACTAGTCTACTCTGGAGTATCGATGCCCTATCTCGAAACTCCCACGACTAGGGACACTTTAAGGATGTGCTTATAGACCCCAGCTCCCACATATATGATCGCCATCATACTGCTGGTAGTCAAGCAAGAATCCTATGGGCTCTATCATGATGATAAAGACAAATCAGATAGCATACTATCATCTCGAGTAAGACTGTTTTATCGGTATAGGTCCTCCCTCAATCATTGCAATCACGTACCTGCGATCCAATAATTGACTTAGAGGGCACTATATCCAACAGGGGAAACTCGCGACGGGCGCACGGTTCACGGAATGAACCCAAACGACGAACAATGGAACCACACGGGTCGGGGTACCTCGCTGGAACGTCGGATCATGTCGTCGGCATCGTCGGATTCCGGCGAAAATGTGAACAGTGAACCATTACTACATGCAAACAAGAATAGAAGAGAAAACAAAGAAGGAAGGAAGAATGAGATGGAGACAAAGGCTTACGGTGGTCTGCAGAAGGTCGTGAGGATCGACGGTCGTCGAAGAAACTCCGACGATGGCCTACGACGGCGGCGGAAGAGGTCTGCAGATCAAGAATTGTGTTAGGAGTGAAGGAAAGAAGAAGGAAGAGAGGGGGGGAGGTGAAACTCACCGAGGAGTGTGCGCGAGGGTCGGGGCCACGGGAAAGAGGTCACCGGCGGCGACTCCGGCGACGCAGATGTGTGCAGGGAATTGCAGGTGGCTGTGGCGCTGGTCGGGGTGTGCAGGCGCTCGGGAATCGATGAGAGAGGACGTGGGTGCGATGAGGCTGAGGAGGCGAGGAGGTCGGTGGTAGAGGCGTCGGGGCTGCGGCGGCGAGGAGGGAGGCGCGGTCGCTAGGGCACGGCGAGATGGGTTCTCTGTGGTTTTGTGGGTTTGAAAAAGAATGAAGGAGGGAAAATTATAAAGAGGGAAGAGAGAGATAGAGGTAGAGATTCAGGAGAGAGAGAGAGAGATCGAGATTAGAGAGAGAGAGACGGAGACGGGGCCCACGGGGGATCTAAGGAGCTGGTGATTGGTTGGGAAATCTTATTTAAAGATTTAAATGATTTTGAGATGAACAGTAAGATTAATATGGTTAAAGAAAATATACGACGTTTAAATTATTAAAATTTTGGGATTTTGGCGCAAAGTAAAACATTTCTAAATCGCGTCCGGGTTGGGTCCAAAAATTTGAAATTGAAATAATAGGATATTAAGCGGGATCCAAAATTTAAAATGAAATGTTTTGCAATCAAAAAGCATACCCCCAAAACGGACACACGTACGCGCGCGTAGCCGTCCAAACTCGCCCGTTTCACTGAACGGGACGAGAACACGGTGCACGGACGCTACTACGGCGTTAGGGGTGTCAAGCAGGCCAAGATGAATATTTTTAATTTTATTTTAGATACTAAAATTTGTTATATGCAGAAATGAATTTGCCGGGTAAAATTGTACAGTAAATAACAATCAAGCAAGATAAGTGAAAAGAGTACCACATTACGCTCAAACAGTAACTGAAATTAGTAGCATTGGGCTCGGGTGTTACATTATACCCAACTACAAAAGAATTTCGTCCTCGAAATTCCAAGAATACAAAGATAGATAACTACAAGAAAAGGTGAGGAAACTTCTGCCGGATTTCATCTTCTCGTTCCCAGGTGGACTCTCCATGCGAGCGATTACCCCAAGAAACAAGCACAAGAGGGATAACCTTGTTCTTAAGAACCTTTTCCCTTCGATCCACAATTTCAACCGGTTGCTCCTCAAAAGTCAAGTCTTCCCGTACCGTTAGCTCCGAATGATCCAATACATGTGTTTCATCATGAACATACTTACGGAGTTGAGATACGTGAATCACATCGTGCGCATTAGCCAAGGACTGCGGTAACGCCAAACGATACGCTACCTCACCAACACGCTCCAAGATCTCAAAGGGTCCAACGAATCGAGGACTAAGCTTTCCTCGACTTCCAAAACGAATCACCCCTCTAGTCGGTGATATCTTCAAGAACACCAAATCACCCACGGCGAACTCTAGAGGTCTTCTTGACGTGTCTGCCCAACTCTTCTGTCGGTCTTGTGCTGCCTTCATATGACTTCTGATAGTGTTAACCTTCTCAACTGTCTGCACAACCAAATCTGGTCCCAATAATCTTCGTTCACCGACATCATCCCAGCAAACAGGTGAACGACACTTACGACCATACAAAGCTTCAAATGGAGCCATCTGGATAGTTGCCTGAAAACTATTGTTATAAGAAAACTCCACCAAATGCAGATGATCCTCCCAGGAACCCTTGAAATCCAACATGCATGCTCTCAGCATATCCTCAAGAGTTTGGATCGTTCTCTCCGACTGACCATCAGTTTGAGGATGATAAGCTGTGCTAAACTTCAATCGAGTCCCCAAACTTTCCTGTAAGCTCCTCCAAAAGTGTGATAAGAACCGAGTGTCACGATCGGACACGATGCTCACCGGTACTCCATGCAATCTTACAATCTCTTGCATGTACCGTTCTGCCAAAGTCTCTGTTGATTGACCAACCCGGAAAGGAATAAAGTGAGCTGCCTTGGTCAATCGGTCAACAATTACCCATACTGCATTGTTTCCTTTTGGACTCCGCGGTAAAGCCGTCACAAAATCCATGGTTATATGTTCCCACTTCCACTGAGGGATCGGAAGTGGTTGCAATAAACCAGCAACCCTTTGGTGTTCAGCCTTAACTTGCTGACACACCAAGCACTTAGCCACAAAGCGAGCAATCTCCCGTTTCATGCCTTCCCACCAGAAATGCTGTCGAATATCTCGGTACATCTTCGTGCCTCCTGGATGTACGGAATAAGCTGAACCGTGTGCCTCCTTCATAAGCTCTTCACGAATACCCCCCTTTGGCACACACAAACGGCTACCGTACCTCAACGAACCATCTTCGTGGATCAGTAAATCTGTTCGTAGTCCGGCTTCAACCTGCCGTCGAAACTTTTGCAGTCTAGGATCCTGCGATTGTGCTGCTTTAATATTCTCGATCAATGACGAATGTACTTGCAGCTGCAACAACTGTCCCGTATAATGTGGTAGCACAACTTCCAAGTCAAATCTTCGAAAGTCTGCAACGATCTCCTTCTGCGTAGTTAACACCTGAATTGCTGGTAACCGACTAAGCGCATCCGGCACGACATTAACCTTCCCCGGATGGTATTTAAGATCAAGATTGTAGTCAGCCATCAGCTCCAACCATCTACGTTGCCTCATATTAAGCTCTTTCTGTGTGAACGCATACTTCAAGCTCTTATGATCAGTAAAAACTTTGACTCTTTCGCCCAAAAGGTAGTGTCTCCAAATCTTCAAAGCGAAAATCACAGCCACAAGTTCCAAGTCATGAGTTGGATAATTCTTCTCATGAGTCTTCAACTGTCTCGATGCGTACGTTACAACCTTCCCATGCTGCATCAAAACACATCCCAATCCTTTCCCAGATGCGTCGCTGTGAATTACCAATCCTCCGGAATTGTCTGGCACGGTCAGAATAAGGACGGTTATCAACTTCTGCTTCAACGTCTCAAAAGCTATCGCACATCCGTCCGTCCATACAAAAGGTACCTCCTTACGCGTAAGCTTGGTTAACGGCTCCGCCAGACGAGCAAAGTTCTCCACAAATCTTCTGTAGTATCCGGCGAGTCCAAGAAAACTTCTTATCTCAGCAACATTCTTTGGAATCGGCCAATCTCGAACTGCTACAATCTTTTCTGGATCGACGGCAATTCCATCGCCAGACACAACATGCCCCAAAAACTTTACTTCTTCCAGCCAAAATTCGCACTTACTCATCTTCGCATAAAGCTTCTCCTGTCTCAACGTCTGTAGCGCGATCTTCAAATGCTCAGCATGCTCCTCAAAACTCTTCGAGTAAACCAGAATATCGTCAATGAATACCACAATAAACTGATCCAAGAACGGTGAAAAGATTCGGTTCATCAAGTCCATGAATACTGCCGGCGCATTCGTTACTCCGAAGGGCATCACTAAGTATTCGTAATGTCCGTACCGAGTCCGGAACGCCGTCTTGCAAATATCTTCTGCTTTCACTCGGACCTGATGATATCCGGATCGCAAATCCAGCTTCGAGAATACCCTCGCGCCACTAAGCTGCTCGAAAAGTTCTCCAATGCGAGGGATAGGGTACTTGTTCTTAATAGTCACCCGGTTTAATTCTCGATAGTCGATGCACATCCTTCTTGTGCCATCCTTCTTCTTTACTAGAAGAACTGGAGCTCCCCAAGGCGAGTTACTGCTTCGAATCCAACCCTTCTCAAGCAATTCAGCAACTTGTTTCTTGACTTCTTCCAACTCTACCGGTGCCATTGGATAATACGCTTTGGATACTGACGCTGCACCAGGAATAAGATCAATTGCGAACTCCACGTCTCGCTTCGGCGGTAAACCCGATATATCTTCAAACACGTCCATAAAATCACGAACAACAGCCGGCTCTTCACTATTATCAACTTCCATCGCTGCAAGAATATTGTTTGTCGGCCTAGCCCTAAACTCGACTGGCCCGACAGAACTGCTTCCTCCAGTGAAGGTAAACTCGGGATGTCCGGGAATCTGGAAAATTACTTTCTTTGCCCTACAATCAATGTGAGCGTGGAAAGTGCCAAGAAAATCCATTCCCAAGATGACTTCGTAGCTGCCCGTATCAATCACCAAGAAATCTGCAAAAAGCTCCCGTCCGCAAACAACAACTGTACAATCTTTACACTCCCTACTAGATATGATTTTCCCATTCCCAGTGTGTATGTCCCAGAAACTAGACAGGGTCGTGCAGGTAATCGAGTGTGTAGCTATAAACTTGGATGACATAAAACAGTGGGATGCACCAGAATCAAATAATGCCAATGCGGGAAAACCATGAACGAGTAAAGTACCTGAAACAACTTCTCTTGATGCCTTAGCTTCTTCAGCTGTCAAGGTAAAAGCTCGAGCCTGATTAGGTCCTTGAGTCGGCTGTTTCTGTCCTTGGAACGGTTTCTGCGGAGGCTTCTGAATATCATCCCTTGTACGAAGCTTCGACGGACAAGCATTGACATTGTGATCTGCCGCTCCACAAACTAAACAGAGTCCCTGCCTCCTTCGACACTCCCTCTGCATGTGCCCAGGTAAACGGCAGTAGTCACAAATCACGCTGCTTCTTCGATCAACGATTACAGGCTTCTTCATTGGTGCTACACCACGACGGTCCACTGGAATACCCTTGCGACCATGAGCTCGGTTTGGTACAAATGCTGGCTTCCTTACCGCAACTGCTGTCTGCTGCAAACTCCCTTTCATCCCAGATAAACTCTGCTGTTCCTGAGCTGCCGTAAGAACCTGTGAGAAAGTGTTAGTTATATGTATGCCCTAGAGGCCATTACTGTACATTGGATGTATATTGTAGTGGATGCTGGGACATATATAGAGAGGACTTTCTTGCTCGACATGATAGTATGCTATCTGGTTGCTCTTTACCTTAACGTGTACACAGATTGTCTCTCTATTACATGTTGGTAAAGCCCTTAGGATGTGTACTTGACTACCTGGACTGTGATGCGGATCATACTAGTGGGGACATGGTAGTCCATAAGTACATCCTTCAAAGTCCCTAGTCGTGGGTGTATCGAGACGGGGCATCGATATACCAGAGTAGACTAGCGTGTAGCTTCTCGACCCATACAGATGGGCGATGGATGATCCCATATCCATTGGTGTTTGACATCGGAGATGATATACGGGTGCTCAGTAGAGACTGGGTACACTGGACGGACTCACCGAGAACTCCCAGATGGTATTATACCTCACGTCAGATGGCAGTTCTCTGGTGACACTGGTACAGAGTAGTCTGTTGACCCGAGATCGTCATAGAGTCTTGTGTGGTTCCCACTGTGCTTTGATTTCCATCTTACCACGTCCAAGAGGGCGTGCAAAATGGTGGTTTTTGGGTACAGTCCCGAGTCACATGGAGGCAATGAGCGATAGGAGGGGATTCGTCTCTCCCGGTATAGGGGGTTGATGTTGCGCTGTGTTCGATTGGCTATAACAGGAAGTCCCTGGCCAGGGCTGATCTGAGAATTGCTGGTAAGTGTTACCAGAAGTTTCTCGACCCGTTATGAGCCTCATATCGACACGACTTATCGAGCTATTGGGGTCTGACGTTTACCACCCCTAGGCGAGATATGCGACATATCAGACGATCAGACCGGACTGTACGGTAGTGTTACTGGTCGGATTCACTAGAGTGTGAGCGGGCTTGCTCGTCGATCTTTAGATCGCTCAATACCCGGGTGGCCGTTACGTTTAGCAGACCGCTTGCGGCTTGTGGGTATTTGATATGATCATCACCTGCTGCCGGCGTATTGACGAGTCTTTAGAGTCCTACACAGAGGTTTCCTGGCTCAAGCGAAACGAAATAGGAGCGCATATGAGATATGTGCGGGACCGAGAATAATACGTGTATGTGATACCGTATTTCATTCTCGCGATGAATGTATTGATTAGGTTATATGCGATATACCCTAGTTATCGAATCAAGGATTGATTCGATAAGCCGATACATTGAATACTAGTCGGTTGTGTGCGACATGACCGGATCATTGAATCAAGTGTTGATTTAATGATTTAATGCATAATTATATATTTGATATATTGCTTTGCACTAACTAGTATTGGTTCACTTTAAACGGATTTTCTCACTTGGTTTGTGCGCATTATATATGTGATATGATTTTGTGCACTTGCTTGTATCATGTTTGATGATGCATGCTTTTTGGTTAAGTGTAAAGTATTAAACCTTGGTTAATGAAATGGTTAGGGTTTATTATTTGTTATTCATTTATCTTATTTAATTATCCATTTAATTTTGATAAATGAATAAAAGAAAATGAGAAAAGAATGATGGCTAATTTTGTTTTATGTTGAAGTTTCTTGAAGCTTTGATCAAGTCAACCATTCTTATCTCTTCCTTAACCCTAACCATCATATCTAACCATGGTCCATTCTCTACACTAAACTAAGGTTAATATTATGATAAGAATGGATTTTATTTTCTATTTTAATTAATCTTATCATAATACTAGCTTCTTCTTCTTCATCTTCTTCATTGAAGAAAACCATTCTTCATCAATGGTGATTGATGAAAACATATGAGAAATCCAATTCTAAAGTCTACCCACTTCCTATTTCTTCATCCTCTACCTCTTGCCAAGTAGTAGAGTGTGTTTCCTTCACAAGTTTCTTGACTTGGTGAAGTGAGAGCTTGATCTTGCGATGCTTCGACGTAGATCATCTTCGGCATGGACATCGACGACCTAGCTCGCTTTTTCTCCGACGAAGCCGACTATAGAGCCCGGATTCCTTTTGGACAGCAGAGACGACTTCGTTGCGGAGCTATGGAGGTGGAGCACCGGATCTACAAAGGTTGTATTTCCGATTCTCATAGTTAAGTGTTAACTAGTTAGCTTTTTCGCCTAGATTTCTAGCAAACGATCCGTAGTCGGGTTTCTCGGCACCGTTAAAATTTTAATTTGGCATGATCGATGCCTTGTGAGACCTCTTGAGAGTGCCTAGGAACCCTACAGTGGTATCAGAGCCTAGCTAGAGCCTTAGGCAAAGTCTAGACGGAATTTGAAACCCGATCGAACCCGAAACACCAAATCAATCTTGCTCTCTGTACTTTTTTGAAAACAGTGAGTTTTTCCAAATTAAAAATTGCTAAAAAATTCAGCAGGGAAAAATAAGAATTACGGTGCAAAAAGTTTCTGGTGAACAGTAAATTTCGCGGCGGATCCGCGGCAGAAGCATGGCTTCTGCGGCGGATCAGCGGCCCCTTGATGACGTCAGCCCTGTTCCTTTGCACAGTAATTCCTAGTTCAAAGAGCTGAGTTTTCTGGGAATTTTTAATATTTATTCAAGAGTTGAATTTTTCTGCTGTGTTTTTGGGGATTCGGTGTTTCGATCGGAGTATCAAATTTTGTCTATGTGGCTTTCCGGATAAATTTTAGAATATGTTAAAAAGTTCGACCGGATATAAATACCCAATTTTTCCCCTGTCGGGAAATTTCCAAGAGTTGGATTTTTCCATAGTTTAACGACGTTCTAAGTAGTGCAAGTAACGCGATGGACCCTCTAGAAGACAACAAACCTTAACTCGATTATGTGACCGTCTTGAACTGCCCTTTGAACCTTCGGGTTTGGGGCAGTACGGCGTGCCACATGTGAGGCGTTGGCTTGACCCTTCTACGGCTGGACCGTTGGTACTGAGGCACGAACTGAATGTTGTTAGACTTATTTCATGTGTTGATCTGTATTGGGAAAACTTGGGTGTTTGACTGTTCGATCGAAATATTTAACATTTTCTGTTTATCCGGAATGGGATACAATAATTGGAATTCACAAGAAGTTATGACATAACTAAATGAATGTTATAAACGTAGCACTTTAGTCTCACTTGATCGGTTGCCACGGAATTTTGATGTGATCAAAAGTCCGTCGCAATCACGTAGTGTACGCGGATACTCGCCGGGTAAACTTAATAGACAGCTTCACTCCATAGCCCCGACCAAGTGACTGTAGGAGAACCCCGTCGCCGAAAGCATCCGTTCGGGTGCTCGCGACAGCGGTGTTCCGCCTTGGTGCACTTCGTCGTCGGTATCAGGGGTGCGGCCGCCTACTGAAGTTTGCGACGAGTATTCGATCAGAATGTCGGGAATCTTGTTGAATTGCCCGACTTGATATTGAAAAGTGTTTTCGATTTTGAGACTAGAATGCGGGGTTTATAATTGTTAGGCATGCGATGTCTAAGTAATTCATTTGGTCAGGCATGCGATGTCTGAGGTGGTTGCGGATTCCAACTGTTGTAGTTTTACACTTTCTTTTCTGTGACCGTAAGTGTAATATGTGATATCGCCGGTTTCGTTGCTATATGTCAACGACAATTGGGATGCGCATATTTACTTACGTTGATGACATGTGATGTTATGTGTTGCTGGATATGTTATATTGGATCGTCGTGTACGAATAGCCGGGTTTTTTTTATGTGAGATGAGTGTTTTTCATTTTCATTCATGTAAAAACTTGTATGTAATATTCTTTTATTGGGGCGCTTCCAGGTTGCGGAAGTTGTCACCGTTTGTATATTATTTACTTTTCCGCACTAGGATAGACCCAAGGAGGAGGGCACAAGTAACCGGGTTCTGGAGTCCAGTGGGAGACCAACTCGAGGAGTCGAGTCCGGGTCTCCTAACTCTAGAATTGGTAGGGTTGCTTGCCGCTCTCGTAGGGGTCTTGGGGTGTGGGTTTGGCTATTCATCGCGACTGTGGAATCCGTGTTTTATACTGGCTCGTATTGAAAACACGGACGTCCTAGTATATCCAATATTTCATATGATTCTTCTGCTGCGATATCTGTGATGTGATCATATGATGTTCTGTGATAGATACAGTAAATAGTATATATGATATATTATATAGGCGTTACTTATGTTTTACACCCGTGCTAGCCCTGCCCCGCTCTGTCGTTAGTTACCTAACCTAACGGTGCACGAGGGGACATCGAGGCGAATGCGGATGGCATAAGTGTACGTCGTATTTATCTGTGATGTTTAGGTACTTAAATGATGGGACTTCATTAATGTGATTAATGAAATAAAGAAACCTAAGATGTTGTAGAATCGAATTTCAAAATAAAACAGGTAGCTACAGTTCTTGCTTTGCACAGAGGTATATATGATATATCCTGCACCTTATTCGATAAGGAAAGGACCGAGATCCCTTCACCGGGAGTGACTCCTTTAGCAATAACTGGCAGATGCTACACACTCGGTTTGTCTTTTGTTTGCTTTTAAGTGTTTTTACCTTGCACAGAGATATATATGATATATCCCGCACCTCATTCGACGAGGAAAGGACCGACGATCCCTTCACCGGGAGTGACTCCTTTAGCAAAACTAGAAAAGCCTCAAAAACACTCCATTTCAAAATTCATTTGATTCTACAACGATATCAAGTTCATTACGCAATAGGTTTTCAGAAAAACCTGTCGTAGCCCTCCGTCATTTCAGATAAGTAGTAGTTAGTATTCGTGCTACGTTTGTTGGCCTGCGTCAAGGCGTAGTGTGCGGTAGCTAACTGGTGCTTATCTGCATAAGCATATGATGTGATTGGATTAGGGTAGTCATGCGACTTTGTTGGCCTGCGTCAAGGGTCGTGCGGGTGGGTTTAATTCAATCAGGAAATGACGGGTTGAACTTGACTAGCGGACTATGGTTTGTTGGCCTGCGCCAAGGTCATAGGACGCTAGGGGCAAAAGATTATCGGGAATTTCAAGTGTTGAAATTTGCAATGAGATTGCATACCTTCTATGAGATAGTTGGATCCCGATACCCGCTGCGAGTAAGTGTTACTCCTGGGAGAGTTTTATACATTACAATTAGCCGATCAAGTAGGTGTCTAGAAAGGTGTCAACGGGGTTACGCCTCTGAGAAAACGAGGTTTACAGTAATTAGGTTCGTGCGAAAGCACGGGGGACCTCCCTCAAAGTACCGACACTGGCCTGGCTGAAAGATTGGCGAACTTGTAGTGTGTAATTAATCCCGGCTAGTCTTTCCTTTTAGGGTTTGAAGGAAGATTTGATAAAAAGCAGTGGGAGCCATCCTGATTAGATAAAATAATAACCAATCTATTCTTGCAAGAGCGCACGCTGAGTGTATTCTTCTCTCTCTCTTCTGGTAGCGACCATATCACGCCTTAATCAAGATAATAATACGGAATATTGATCGAACCCGCTTGTTATACTGAGCTGGGGAACGTTGGTCCCGCTCCAACTTATAAATGTTATAAGACAGAGCAGGAAATTGGGGAATACCAGATTTCCCGTGCCGCCCAAACGAAGAGAGTGCATGCTGATGCATCATCTTCGGGTGTGTTCATTACAGAGAACTGTTTCTCAGTATCCTTTACGTCCTGGGTATGTGATACCAGATCAGGATCCCAGATATGTAATCAGTTACATAGGGCTACAGAAAGGTAGAGAACTGAGAACGGGTGATAAGTTTCATGAGGCAGAAAACGGGGCAAGCGTTGCAGCCAAGTCTGTTGGTCACTGTCACCCTGTATTACCAATACATTGATTCTGAACGAATGTTATTAGATACCGAACCTGATATACAAAATCATATCAGTCTCTTTATTAGTAAAGAAATGATAAAATTTTGTATTGTTGGATAATGTTTTGAACATTTCCTATATCAAAAGTTGATCGGTTCAGGCACGTTATCTAAAAGCATTAATCTTCTAAATCAAACTACAGTTCTTTAGTATACAGAACACACACAAGAGGAAGAGTTCAGAAATGAACGAATCCTTCTTGAGGCATTGTAGACTAGGTCATATCAATGTGACCCGACTAGCTGGAGTTACATAAAGATGCATATTTAAATTAGTTTGAACTTACATCTTGTGAAACTCGCCAGTCATGTCACAAGGATAAGATGACCATAGCTCCGTTTACTAGAAACAGAGAAAGAGTTAGTAAACTCTTGGGATGATACATGTTGATGTATGTAGGTCTCCTGTCTACACATGCCAAGACTGGTTCTTTATACTTCATTACATTCTCTGATAATCTCTCAAGATTCAGACATATGTTCCTGCTGAAACACAAGTTTGAACCTTTTGAGATATTTACAGAATATAAGTTAGAAGTAGAGAACCAATAAGGGTAAAAGTACTATGTCCTTTGATGTGATCAGAGAGGAGAATACTTGAGCACGGAATTCCTGGACTATTCTAAAGGAGAATGAGATTCTCTCTCAGCATTACTCCTCCGTATACACCATAGCACGATGGTATATCGGAGCGGAGCAATAACACCATATATGATAAGGTGTGCTCTATGATGAGTACTACTGAGTTACCTATTTCCTTTTGGGAGTTATGCACTTGAGAAGTTGCATACCTATTGAATAGGGTTCCAATCAAATCAATTGCCTACCACTTCATATGTAATATGGAAAGGGAAGAGCCCATATCTTAAGTTAGTTAAGATTTGGAGTTGTCCGGCCTATGTCTGAAAGCAAAATCCGGACAAGCTCGAGGCAAGGTCTGTAATGTAGAACTGGAAAGGTTCCAGCTATACAAACTACAGGAGATGATTTGGTAGAAACGAAGGATTCAGTAGATACCAACGAACCTCAGCCTCTCCGCCGATCTAGTAGGGTTCCTCACCCACCTGAGAGATACTTCTGTTTCTCTATGACAGTGGGAGCGAGGATTGCATCATGAGATGATGACCCAACTAGTTTTGAGCTGGCCATCAGGAGTGGGACTCTGTAAGAATGGCCGGATGCTTAGTGATCTGAGATGGAATCCTTATACACCAGCAAAGTATGGACTTTGGTTGCAATATCTGAAGGGTTAAATCCCCATCAGGAGCAAGTATATCTTGAGAAGATTACTTGGTGTAGATGGAAAAGTTGAGACTTTCAAAGCTAGACTTGTTAAAGCTTTTCGTCATCGACCAGGCGTGGATCATGATGAAACCTTTTCAAGTGACTATGCTTAAGTCCATCCAGATCCTACTTGCCACGGCTACATACCATGACTGCGATATCTGGTGGTTGGATGTCTTGACTGCTTTTCTAAATGATGATTTAGAAGAGAGCGTCTATAAGTACACAGCCAGAGGGCTTCGTAGACAGTGGGAGCAGCGGAAACGTGTGCAAGATGCTTTATAGGATAAAGCAGGCATCGCGGAGTTGGAACATCTGTTTTGATGAAGCGGTCAAAGAGTTTGACATCATCAAAATGGTAGATGAACCTTGTATATACAAAAAGGTAGTAGGGAGTATGGTGACGATCCTCGTAGAGTACGTGGATGACATACTCTTGATAAGAAAGGAGTTTCTTATGCTACACTCGATCAATCTCCGCTTATCACAAAGATTCTCCATATAGGATTAAAGTGATACCTACTAAATCCTGGATTTTGGATTTATGAGATAGATCTAAATGGATGTTAGGATTCTCACTTGTCGAAGTGAGATGGTATCACATGATCCTGGGGAGAATCACTGGAAGGGTTCCAGGGTGATAAAGACGACTGAATGTCAGTCGCAGGCATTGTCTTTACCCTCAGTAAAGGGACGGTATGTTGGAAGAGTTCCAAGCTAGATACCGTGACATACTAGACGATAAAGGCAGCATACATCGCTACTTAAGATGCTACCAAAGAGGCTGTTTGGATGTATATTGGTTCATGAAATGAACTATGTTCCTCCCATTGTGTGACAATGGAGTTGTGTCTTATGCCAAGGAACGCAGGTCCCATCAGTGATCCAGACATATTCTAAGGCAGTATCACCTGATCATGGAGATGGTTGATCTCCAGGTGATCAAGGTTAGGAGAGCAGACTCAGAGGACAACACGGCGGATCCACTCACGAAGGCCTATTCCCAGAGAGAGACTATTATGGGATGGTTGAGTATGAGATACTACAACCACTGCTACAGATGGCCCTAGTGCAAGTGGGAGATTGTTAGTTATATGTATGCTCTAGAGGCCATTACTGTACATTGGATGTATATTGTAGTGGATGCTGGGACATATATAGAGAGGACTTTCTTGCTCGACATGATAGTATGCTATCTGGTTGCTCTTTACCTTAACGTGTACACAGATTGTCTCTCTATTACATGTTGGTAAAGCCCTTAGGATGTGTACTTGACTACCTGGACTGTGATGCGGATCATACTAGTGGGGACATGGTAGTCCATAAGTACATCCTTCAAAGTCCCTAGTCGTGGGTGTATCGAGACGGGGCATCGATATACCAGAGTAGACTAGCGTGTAGCTTCTCGACCCATACAGATGGGCGATGGATGATCCCATATCCATTGGTGTTTGACATCGGAGATGATATACGGGTGCTCAGTAGAGACTGGGTACACTGGACGGACTCGCCGAGAACTCCCAGATGGTATTATACCTCACGTCAGATGGCAGTTCTCTGGTGACACTGGTACAGAGTAGTCTGTTGACCCGAGATCGTCATAGAGTCTTGTGTGGTTCCCACTGTGCTTTGATTTCCATCTTACCACGTCCAAGAGGGCGTGCAAAACGGTGGTTTTTGGGTACAGTCCCGAGTCACATGGATGCAATGAGCGATAGGAGGGGATTCGTCTCTCCCGGTATAGGGGGTTGATGTTGCGCTGTGTTCGATTGGCTATAACAGGAAGTCCCTGGCCAGGGCTGATCTGAGAATTGCTGGTAAGTGTTACCAGAAGTTTCTCGACCCGTTATGAGCCTCATATCGACACGACTTATCGAGCTATTGGGGTCTGACGTTTACCACCCCTAGGCGAGATATGCGACATATCAGAGGATCAGACCGGACTGTACGGTAGTGTTACTGGTCGGATTCACTAGAGTGTGAGCGGGCTTGCTCGTCGATCTTCAGATCGCTCAATACCCGGGTGGCCGTTACGTTTAGCAGACCGCTTGCGGATTGTGGGTATTTGATATGATCATCACCTGCTGCCGGCGTATTGACGAGTCTTTAGAGTCCTACACAGAGGTTTCCTGGCTCAAGCGAAACGAAATAGGAGCGCATATGAGATATGTGCGGGACCGAGAATAATACGTGTATGTGATACCGTATTTCATTCTCGCGATGAATGTATCGATTAGGTTATATGCGATATACCCTAGTTATCGAATCAAGGATTGATTCGATAAGCCGATACATTGAATACTAGTCGGTTGTGTGCGACATGACCGGATCATTGAATCAAGTGTTGATTTAATGATTTAATGCATAATTATATATTTGATATATTGCTTTGCACTAACTAGTATTGGTTCACTTTAAACGGATTTTCTCACTTGGTTTGTGCGCATTATATATGTGATATGATTTTGTGCACTTGCTTGTATCATGTTTGATGATGCATGCTTTTTGGTTAAGTGTAAAGTATTAAAGCTTGGTTAATGAAATGGTTAGGGTTTATTATTTGTTATTCATTTATCTTATTTAATTATCCATTTAATTTTGATAAATGAATAAAAGAAAATGAGAAAAGAATGGTGGCTAATTTTGTTTTATGTTGAAGTTTTTTGAAGCTTTGATCAAGTCAACCATTCTTATCTCTTCCTTAACCCTAACCATCATATCTAACCATGGTCCATTCTCTACACTAAACTAAGGTTAATATTATGATAAGAATGGATTTTATTTTCTATTTTAATTAATCTTATCATAATACTAGCTTCTTCTTCTTCATCTTCTTCATTGAAGAAAACCATTCTTCATCAATGGTGATTGATGAAAACATATGAGAAATCCAATTCTAAAGTCTACCCACTTCCTATTTCTTCATCCTCTACCTCTTGCCAAGTAGTAGAGTGTGTTTCCTTCACAAGTTTCTTGACTTGGTGAAGTGAGAGCTTGATCTTGCGATGCTTCAACGTAGATCATCTTCGGCATGGACATCGACGACCTAGCTCGCTTTTTCTCCGACGAAGCCGACTCTAGAGCCCGGATTCCTTTTGGACAGCGGAGACGACTTCGTTGCGGAGCTATGGAGGTGGAGCACCGGATCTACAAAGGTTGTATTTCCGATTCTCATAGTTAAGTGTTAACTAGTTAGCTTTTTCGCCTAGATTTCTAGCAAACGATCCGTAGTCGGGTTTCTCGGCATCGTTAAAATTTTAATTTGGCATGATCGATGCCTTATGAGACCTCTTGAGAGTGCCTAGGAACCCTACAGAAAGTGGTCAAACCCAGGGAGACAATCTGCCTCTGGATGTCCACATCCAAGCTGCGCATGAACCTCCGTGCCCTGTCTGCATCGTTGGCAACTAAAGGTCCAGCGAATCTGCTGAGTCTCGTCCATTCTGCTGCATGCACATCCACGGGTGCTCCATTCTGCCTTAGCCCAATAAACTTCTCTTCCATTTCCTCCCGTGCAGTCCGCGGGAAGAACTTCTCTAGGAAACTCTTAGAAAAATCCGCCCACTTGATCGGCTTGGGCAAGCGGGTCTCCTCCACAAGCCACCATTCTCGGGCGTAGTCCACTAGCTGAATGCGTACCACATCAACTCTTTTCTCATATGGAATCTGTGCCGCAATAAGCAAATTATCTGTGTCAACTAGCCACTGCTCTGCTGGCAACGGCTCCTCCAAACCGGTAAATGCAGACGGACCCAAACGCCTGAAATCTGCCACGGTCCCTACCCGGTCGACTGGTTTAGCTTCAACCTTGTCTACGGACTGCTGAACGGTTCGCAAACCTTCCTGGAACGATTCTGCTTGCTGCTGGATCAGCTCGGTCTGTCTCTTTTGATTCTCCAGCATTCCCCTTATCACTCCAAGCATGGCGGCTTCGTCCACACGCCTCTAGTACGTCTTCAAATTCTTATCTACCATATTCCTGAAATCAAAACACCCAACATTAGCATGATGATAGATTCAAAATATAGATTCAAGACTAGAACTCTAAGATACTTAAATAGAGTACCGCATTGTAACTATGCCGCGGTATCATAGCCACAATTACTTAACTCCACCCAAGTCGCCTAAGTCCTAGAGATAACAAGGAATCAGGTTTTCGAGTCGATATACAAAGGAAGTTTGCACATCGTAAAAGATATAATCAGGAAAAATGTGATTCAAGAATGGTAAAACGGCAAGGTGGCATGACATGTTTCCTAAACACGGGTATTCTGATTCGTGTATTGAGTACAATACCCAACTACAAAAGAATCAACCCAACTAACCTATGTCTCTGATACCAAAAGAACCATGTCATGCCCCGCTTCCCAGAGTACGCTAAAATGGGCACGTGACATAGCCAACCATGCTACCTGTGGGTAGGAAGCATCGATCCACAGTCATATTACGGCTGTAGAGATATCAAGAACAAAATAAAACTATCTAAAAACATGTCCATAATCCAAGATAACATGAGTCAATAATAAATAAATGCGGAAGCAAAAGATCCAATACAGAATAACTGGAATGTATGTCCCATAATACGGGCTCACATCAGGAAATAAAACTAACTACTACTGAACTCACAGCTCAGCCTGCTGGCTGAAGTACTCCTGCTCGGACTGCAACAGCGGTACGGAATCTGGGCCATGCAAAACCCAGACGTCAGCGCGTCGTGTCATCAAATAATATAATATAAACAGGGTAACAGGCAATGCAATATAACATGAATAAAACACGGGTAACAATAATATGAATCAAAGCGGTGCAGGGTAGTGTGCAGTGGGTAAACTAACCGTCTTATCAAGGTTTCTATTCTAAAGTCTTTGAAACCAAATTGATGAATCATCGATGTAACTCAATAGTATCCCGTGCATGCCCGGGACCACGGTCTAAGACTCTCGGGCTGAAACCGAGACGTGCCGCTAGGCAGTAATAGGTAGCAGGTACAGGCGAGTGATGTCAGCATCATCACTCCGGGGCTGGCCTAGCCCGTAAGACTGATCAGAACAGGTATCGAACTGTTGAGTTACAAGTCAGGTTTCACCTTTGATTTCCCCATACCCCCAAGTTATGTATGTCAAGTCAGGTATTTAGTAATCAAGAACTAATGCCAACACAGGATCAGGTAAAAGCAGGTTTGTCTGGATAGACAACAGGAACGGTCCGTAAGGACTACATGTCAGGTTTGTTGGCATTAGACATAAGATCAGGTAACGGGTCAGGTCATGGTACATCAGGTCAAGTCAAGCAGTGTACAGTACCATGTCGGGTCAATCAACAGCATGTAGCAAGTCAGGTCAAGATGTAAACGATACACAGGTGTGCTCACAATCAGGTATATAATCAAGCATGGGTATCAACAACATGAGATAAGCAATGAATTAAGTAATAGGCAGTTTCATTCAATTAGCAATACCGTTATCAAGTGTGTCACAGATACGATTTCAACCATATAAGCATGCAGTAAGACAATGATAGCCGTTTAGTCATGCTAACAAGTTTAAGAACCCTTAGAGGTGCAATGATTTATATAACGGTTCAGTGTAACTATTACATGTTAAATGCATACGAGTGTCCGAATGGAACAAAACTACAGGGATAAATGCCACAAGCTATGTTAACATTAAAAATGTGATTAAACAGGTAAATATGGTTATTAGGTTCAATTTGCAACTGTAGGTTCCAAGTTTAACGGTAAAATGATATAATGCAATATTGTACACGAAAATGAGAAATGATCGTACCAAGTTAAATTTACAGGTTTAGGGTGTCATAATATATATGTAAATATTGTATAGCATGTAGCAAGGGGTACTTGCCTCGACAGGTCACGAACCGGGAAAAACGGAACGTAGAATGTCGGCGGGAAAACTCGCGACGGGCGCACGGTTCACGGAATGAACCCAAATGACGAACAATGGAACCACACGGGTCGGGGTACCTCGCTGGAACGTCGGATCACGTCGTCGGCATCGTCGGATTCCGGCGAAAATGTGAACAGTGAACCATTACTACATGTAAACAAGAATAGAAGAGAAAACAAAGAAGGAAGGAAGAATGAGATGGAGACAAAGGCTTACGGTGGTCTGCAGAGGGTTGTGAGGATCGACGGTCGTCGAAGAAGCTCCGGCGACGGCCTACGACGGCGGCGGAAGAGGTATGCAGATCAAGAATCGTGTTAGGAGAGAAGGAAAGAAGAAGGAAGAGAGGGGGGAGGTGGAACTCACCGAGGAGTGTGCGCGAGGGTCGGGGCTACGGGAAAGAGGTCACCGGCGGCGACTCCGGCGACGCAGATGTGTGCAGGGAATTGCAGGCGGCTGTGGCGCTGGTCGGGGTGTGCAGGCGCTCGGGAATCGATGAGAGAGGACGTGGGTGCGATGAGGCTGAGGAGGCGAGGAGGTCGGTGGTAGAGGCGTCGGAGCTGCGGCGGCGAGGAGGGAGGCGCGGTCGCTAGGGCACGGCGAGATGGGTTCTCTGTGGTTTCGTGGGTATGAAAAAGAATGAAGGAGGGAAAATTATAAAGAGGGAAGAGAGAGAAAAGTTAGAGATAGAGGTAGAGATTCAGGGGAGAGAGAGAGAGATCGAGATTAGAGAGAGAGAGACGGAGACGGGGCCCACGGGGGATCTAAGGAGCTGGTGATTGGTTGGGAAATCTTATTTAAAGATTTAAATGATTTTGAGATGAACAGTAAGATTAATATGGTTAAAGAAAATATACGACGTTTAAATTATTAAAATTTTGGGATTTTGGCGCAAAGTAAAACATTTCTAAATCACGCCCGGATTCGGTCCAAAAATTTGAAATTGAAATAATAGGATATTAAGCGGGATCCAAAATTTAAAATGAAATGTTTTGCGATAAAAAAACATACCCCCAAAACGGACACACGTACACGCGCGTAGCCGTCCAAACTCGCCCGTTTCACTGAACGGGACGAGAATACGGTGCACGGACGCTACAACAGGGTTCGGGGTGTCAAGCAGGCCAAGATAAATATTTTTAATTTTATTTTAGATGCTAAAATTTGTTATATACAGAAATGAATTTGCCGGGTAAAATTGTACAGTAAATAACAATCAAGTAAGATAAGTGAAAAGAGTACCACATTACGCTCAAACAGTAACTGAAATTAGTAGCATTGAGCTCGGGTGTTACAGTATGGAAGTGAATAGATATGATGTGGTGATAAATCAAAACGAGAATGAGAATGATCAGCAATCAGTGGAATATTGGCATTCTCATAGCTTATTAAAAGAAATGGGGGTGGTTCAACTTCTAAAGGAGGAGGTTGACTGACCACACTATCCCCAAGATATATCTGTGGATCCTTTATCGACTTAGCATCATCCATCATTTGCATATGATATTCAATTATGAGGGAACTAATCTCCTTGATGTCCGCCATAGTCCAGCCGAAAACTTGCCGCCTATCTTGTAAGACCATTAAAAGAGCGTTCTCTTGCTCGAAGGCTAGAGAGGCCGATATGATAATGGGAAAGGTCTCATTCTCACCTATGTAAGCATATTTAAGGTAAGACGGCAAGGGCATGAGCTCGAGTTTCGGAGGCGAAAGAATCATAGGTAAAATTGGGGAATCTACCTCGAACTCAAAGGACTCCAACACAGGTTCGAAATCACCGCAAACAACCGATTCGGATGGTTCAACTAACTCATCCAAAAATTCAAACGACTCATATTCGGGTTGTGAGTCGTCATCATCCGAAAAAGTGAAACATTCATAATCAATATCGGTTGTGTCAACTGTGGTAGGCTTAAGGAGGGACGCACTAGTGGCGTCAAAACTGTTCTCATCAAACAAGAATCTTTCAAACTTGCAGTCCTCCTGCGTGATTTCGTGAATAGAGCAAACTTCTCGTGTACTAGTATTAGGCACGGGGGGCAAACTTCCTAACTTGTAAATATTGAACTCACTAGACGTCTTCCCGAAGGATAGAGTCATGGAGCCATTTCGACAGTTTATTACGGCATTAGAGGTGGCCAAAAATGGTCGACCGAGGTTCACCGGAATTTGGTTCCGTGAGTTAGCAATAGGTTGTGTATCCATAACAATAAAATCAACGGGGAATATGAACTCCCCAACTTTGATCAACACATCCTCTAGCTCACCCCTTGGATGGGTGATTGATCGATCAGCCATTTGGAGAGTACAGTGAGTGGGCTTAAGCTCTCCAATGCCTAATTGCTCGTACACAGAATAAGGTAGCAAATTGACACTAGCACCAAGATCAAGTAGTGCTCTATTGATGTTCTTGTCCCCAATTGTTATCAAAATGGTAGGACAACCGGGGTCCTTTTGCTTTTGGGGTAAGGAATTGACAAGAGCATCGCTAATAGCACTAGCCACAAAAACTTTCTTTGGTACTTGTGACTTCCTCTTTTTGGTGCATAAGTCCTTTAAGATTTTTGCATATGAAGGAACTTGTTGGATTGCATCCAAAAGAGGGATATTTATGCTAACCTGCTTAAACAGCTCAACAATCTTCTCCATTTGTGGAGTTGGTTTATTTGATCTCAACCGATTTGGAAAAGGAACATTTTGAAAGGTTGTTGAGTCCAATTTTTGTGGATCAGATTGTTGAGCTGGAACGGAACCCCGTGTAGATGTGTTCGTGTTGTGAGAAGTGGGTCCATTCGAGCTAGAAGAAGTAGAGACGTGTGAAGGATGGAGAATAGGCTCTAACGAAGAAGAAGAAGGTGAAGAAGAACCACCGGCAGGGGTGTCATCGTGAATACCCACATTGTTTTGCAACATTTTTCCCGATCTCAACATGGTCACAACGTTTACGTTATGAGTTTGCTGTTGATTTGCAGCATGTGCGTGACCGGGATTGGGCAGTGGTTGAGATGGGAGCTTTCCTTTTTCTCGCTCGCTCAATGCTGCATTGAGTTGTGCAATTTGTGCCTCAATAGATTTGATGCTTTGATCGTGTGAGGCACTGTTTTGCACCAAAGATTGAATAGAAGTCTCTAGTCTTGCTGTAGACTGTGTAGATTGCTTTAGAAACGCATCTAGACTTCTTTCGAGCGAGCTAACCTTGTCATTATTAGGTTGAAAAAAATTGTTTGGCAGGTAAGAAGTGTTAGGCACAAAATTGTTCACCTGATTAGGGTAAGGTTGTTGAAAAGGTTGCTGTTGAAATTGAGTTTGTGGAGGTGCTTGTTGTTGTGGAGGAGGCCCTTGAAAATTGTTATTTCCTTGGAATTGTTGATTTTAGTTCCAAGCAAAATTTGGGTGACTCCTCCACCCCGGATTATATGTAGAAGAGTATGGATCGTTTCTCTGTCGTTGTTGAAAGGCAGCATTGACTTGATCCTGTCCTTGAGTAGATGCATTGTAAGGACACTCTTCGGTGAGATGTGATAGAGCCGAACAACAAGCACAAACAGTTCGTGGAGGCACAATAGGGGCAGGAGAAGACGATGAGATTTTGGTCTCAATCGCTTCCAGCTTTTTCGTAAGAGCGGCCATCTCGGCCTTCATGGCAATCGACAGTCTACTTGATGTATGCCTGCCCTAGATTGACCACTAGAAGAAGATGATGTGGTCTTGGTGCTCTCCCACTGAATTGTTTGTTCACTAAGATCCTCAAGAAACTACCACGCTTCCTCACTAGATTTGGAGAGAAAGTGACCTTGACAGATGGTTTCTAGCAACTGCTTCGTTGCCGAGTTCAATCCCTCATATAATGTTTGGCAAAGTTGCCAACTTTCGATCCCATGATGAGGGCATTGAACGAGTAGGTCTTTAAATCTCTCAAAACACTTCCAAAATGGTTCGGAAGGAAGTTGTGAAAATTGTATAATCTCATTGCGGATTCTAGCAGTTTTGTGATGAGGATAGAACTTCTTAAGAAAAGCCTTCACAAACTCGTCCCAATTTCTAATGGAATGTGATGCTGTGCTGTATAGCCACTTCTCGGCTAGGTCACATAAGGTGAAAGGAATGACCCTGAGCCTTATAGCGTCATCACTTAATTGGGTCGTTTTCATCATAGCGCAAACGTTTTGGAATTTATTAATAAAAATATACGCATCTTCTGATTCCAAACCATGAAATTTTGGCAGCATATTGATGAAATGTGGTTTTATTTCAAAATTGTCCCCATTTGCCAGTGGGGGTGAAAGAGTGGTGGGTAAAGAAGTGCGAACAGGGTAGAAGAGATCCTGGAGCACGACTCGTGTGGGCGCTTCAACAGGCGGTTGATTCGGGTTATTCGCACCTAACGGAGATGGAATTATTCCCGTCGGTAAGGTATTGTGGGGTTGAATCCCGACATGCCTTCGGAGGAAAAATTTGAAGGTGGAGGTAAGAAAGTGGACGGAATGTCGACTTCGGTGTCGAAGGGTTCGTCGGTCGGTACCAACGAAACACGGACTAATCGGGCGCTAGTGTCCCTAATCCAAAGTGACATACACTAAAGGGGTAGTGTAGTAAGAAAAAAATGAAAGACAGAATGTGGAGGTAAGATAACGTCAATGAGAGGAAGTGGTGTAAGTGAGGTGCAAGTTTTCTTTAGCTACAAGTTGCAAGTTTTGAAAAGATTTTTCTTTTTTTATTTATTTATTTATTTATGTGAGAGTTTTGCAAAGAGATTTTTGAAAAGAGACTTGTGACGCAAATGCGATCAACCACACATGCACAATCAGGCCTAGATCTAGGGTCACCTAGGTCAGCTAGACAGCTCCTAACTAGGGCTAGAAATAGGACCTCAAACCGCCTCTTCACCGCCAATTGCGGCCAGGTAAGTGCCAGGTAAGTGGGAGGCTCCCCGCTATAAGTAGCGGTCCTAATTAAGTAACCACTTGCCTTGACACACTTGCCTAGACACCGCAAAGTCAGTTAGGATAAACGGTCGATGCCTATGTCTAGTCCTTTGTCCTATTGAGCTCGAAATTCTTAGGGCTGAGTCTAGTATTTTTTAATTAAAAGTGGTCGATGCAAATGATTTAAGTGCTTTCTGGGGTCCTGGGAAGGGTGATGAAATCCCCACCCAATCTGAGTTTGGTCAATAGCCCCTTAAAGTCCGATTAAATTATGTAAAACATTAAATTCACTTGCAATCAATTATTTTTAGCGCGGCGCAAAGAAACCTGCAGAAAGTCTGTTATTGAGAAGGGGGAAGAAGATTTTTAGCGCAAAGAAATCCTGCAGAAAATTTCACAAAAGACATATGGAGGTTGGCAGAGGGGAGAATGAGGAACAAACCGACAAATTTTGAGGAGCTGACGTGGCCAACTTGCGGCGGAACCGCGGTTTAAGGCCCACTTATGCCGCGGAAACGCGGTCTGGAGGAGGGATCACTCTCTGAGAAAAATTCTGCCGCTCCTTTGTACTAATACTCCTCTGTTCTGATGTACCAATTTTTGTTTCGCCCTCTGTAAATTTCCAGATCCGAGATTCTTCGCTGTTCCTGCAAGATTCAAACAATAAAACCCTTCAAACAGATAAAAATTGATAAAATGTTTTTGTACTTTTTCTATTTTCAGATTTTTATGATTTTTAAAATTTATATCAACCCGAAATTACACAAAAGAAATTTTACGCCATCCCCGGCAACGGCGCCATTTGATTAATGTAGGATTTTAAGATCAAAAATATTTTTACCGCAATCAGAAACGGCGTCGCTTTGTAGCTAGCTGGTGAATACGGGTCGGTCCACAGGGATGTGTAATTTTCCTAAGTGTTCTTACGAGCTGATTCAAATGGGTGTTTGGTCTTTTAATTTAATCTAAAAAAAGAACTAAGTTGTGCGATGGTTAAGAAACTTACTAGGGTTAGGTCTAAGGTGGAGTTTGATAAGATTTAATGTCACACCTCTTTCAGTGCCCTAAATGAGATCTTTTAGAAGTTATAGCAACTATTAGAAAAAGGGATTAGGATGATTGGGAAGAAACGAAGTTTCTTCCTCTAAATCCTTGTCCGTCTTTTCCTACTATTTGCTCTAACCTTCATGGAAGTCATGCATGTCCGGTCCTTTATACTACGGTTTCACCGTTACCTCATGGGTAGGGTGCTGTAGAGAGCGGATCATGCATGCATGCATGAAGTTCTAGTTATTAAAAATAATCGGGCACGAAAGAGATGAGAGATCTTCATCTCTCATTCCCTCCCTTATTCCTAACCCTAACAAGCGAGGAAATTACTCGCTCATTAGGGGATTTATTAAAAACATCATTTTGAGATTCATTTTTAGATCAATTGGATTAATTTCCTACTGCAGTTTTAAGAGTTTCTATACTAGAATTAACTAAGGCAAATGAATGATTTATCTAAGGCAAGAATTAAATTAGAGAGCTAGGGCAAAGAATGAATTGTAAACTAGGGCAGAAAATGAAATGAACTTACAGGAAAATGATGCTCTTCAATCCTCAAAAGTTTCTGAATTTTTATTAATTGAAAAGAGGCATCCCCATTACAATCTTTTGATTACAATTTTATAGGGAAACAGGGAAATTTAGGGTTACGGGATTCGCACATGTGCGATTACAAAAATACCCCCGAAAAATCCCAACAAAGTCACCGACGCACCGCCACCCAAAATCTGCACCGACACGTGCATTAAATGGCCGCGGAACCGCGGCGCCAGCCTAGGTTTGGCCGCGGTTCCGCGGCCAAACTAGGGAATTGTGCTCTGGTTTTTCTGGTGATGTCCTGTTGACTCTTGGTTCCTGTTTATATATGTTCTTTTTCAATTGGGCTTCTAGGCATTCTCCAGGTCTCTAGTGAACATTGTAGCGGACTTTTATCGTTGCTTCGTGACGAAATCCTGAACCTTGCGCTGTTTTGTAATGATCTCTGTGTAGGCTTGATCAAGATCCTCTGATTATTGGTCAAAGTCTCACTTTTGCATTATCTTTTATCTTTTTCACCGTTTTCGCTCCAAGAGTCTGTAACCTGTAATATGTAACAAACATGCGTCAAAAGTACCTGTTTATTTATAAAACGAATAAAATGGGGAATAAAATAATGCAATATTATAGTATGAACAAGGCTTACCGATACAGGGGTTGATTGTTCGAACCTTTTTCCTGGTGAATACTTACTTTGTGCAAAGAAGAGAAAAGTCCTTGGCGATGGAGACTCCGCTCACTGTGTATTACGAAGATATATTCTAGAAAAGAGAGCGCAGAGTGCAATACTATAGATCCGAAAGGTTTGACACGGCGGAGTTTCAAGTAATGGGGAGTAATGGGAATCAATATACCGTAAACTTTAGAGATGAAGGGCTCTCTTCATGCATGTCACGACCCAAAGTTTGGATGTGACCGGCACTTAGATTGTATAATATCTAAAGATATCAACATAATCCGAGTAAGCCAAAAACCAAGATCAAAACCCTTTTTGCGGAACTTTAGAAAAATTTTAGTTTTTAAGTAAAAATCGCGGTTTTAAGTATTTAAGATTTTAACAGTAATTTCCTATTGCATTTATAATAAAAGCAGTTATAAAATGTTTAATTTGGCTGCATCCCTAGTTGGGTGCAACGATACTAACAATGGAAATCAATACATACTCATAATACGACATCAAAGAAGAATCTCAGACATACATAAAAGAAATATCATTTAATACAACATCTCATCAGTCGAAATAATATACATATAACCATCTCTCGTTCTATGTCATAATACAGGGTCTGATGGAGATATTCTAGATTCAAGATATAATACCAAAAGAGGAGGTTACTAAATAGATAACCCACCTAGCAAAAGATGCGATAAAAGCTGATAAATGGATCTGTACTGCTGCTAACCGTCCACTCTACCCCTGCAAGGAACTGTGGCACAACGGGGTGAGTTGCCAACTCAGTGAATATAACTAACATATAATGGCTGATAATGTAAATATGACGACTATAACTAATTGCGATATGAATAAGTATGATGCATGATAGCATGTGAAAAACATAAAATTGGTACTACTAATCACATAAACTCAAAACTGAAATCTCATCACTTTTTCCTAATAAAGTTTATCTTTCCGTATCCAACATTGACACAAATCTTCTGTTTCTCTCAGGCATCATTCCTCGAATGATCCTGTAATCAATAACACCGGTCGGTATCATCTAGATATCCGCCGTGTTTCATAACTGTCTCCGGAATCGAGTATCCTCGTTAGGCTCCCCGCCTAAAGTGCGGCTATCCTGCCCCTGGGTCTCGACCGGGTCCACCATATATCCAATTGTATCCCCACCGACTCAGTCTGGATAAAATTGTAAATCCGTAACCGTATACCCCCAGACTCGGTCCGGAATAAAACCAAATCATAAAAACGACATTTCATGGTGAACGTGACATAAAATCATGAAAATCATTGATTTTTCGTAATAGTATATGAAAACTCAAAACCATAAATCATCAATAATACAAATGCCTCTTATATCAATTACTGATACTGGAATACAAAATATGATGTCATATATGCTAATTACTACGAATATTGATACTTAAGGTATGATAAGAATCATTTTTAACAGAATAATTTCTAAGTGTGAAGTGACATGTTAATATCGACGATGTGTAGTGTAACATGTAGATATGTGCATATGCGGCATAACTCGTCGATAATGGTGCAGTGTTCTAACAAGTATTAATCATGGAGGTATATATGTAGATTTAAGAATGCATATGATAAAGTTAACATACAAAAGCAAAACTTGAATTTAAATCTAACTACGGGTGTATCACACCATCTTTGCAATATTTCCTGGTAGATGTTTAATCTACTCACCGGAATACGTCGTAAACTACTCAGAAATTGCCAATCCCTTTCCTTTCCTTGCGGCCTCCGAAGTTCCCGCACTCAAATCTAATATTGAATTTAACTTTCATAAGAAACGGCTATATTCCGATACGGTGAAAACATGAAAACACAAGTTGTACGTACTAATTACACTACATACGACTATTGCAAACGATCTAACACTCATTTTAACTGGAATTTACCTAAACGCTGTTTCGCAACAGAAAACAGAACGCGTTACGTTTCAACCGTGTCGTATTTAAGAATTTAGATACCTTTTCCAATATTAGTTCCCAGATTTTATATACAGTTAAATTAGCTATTTTAAACAATACCAAAAAATCCTAACAATGATACAGAGACCTACCCAAAAACCCAAATCCCTAAAGTCCTCCAAAAATCCGGCGACGCCGGAATTCCCCTACAGGTCGCCGGCCCAAATCCGAGCCCCTTGGTTCGTTCTTTTAGGGTTTGTTCTAGGTCCAACATACAATATTTAGGCATTGTTTTGTTAAGTTGATTTTACTCTGACTAATAGCAGATTACTACAGAGCTAAGTTTTACCTAAAATACGATATTCGATTTCTAAATTTTATAATTACAGAACTTGATCCTACTGTGTTTAGAGATTATACCTACTGAGATGATTGAAAAGCTTCCTCCAAGAAATCCAAGTCCTCAGCTCCTGGTTCCTAGCTTGATGGTGAACACCTTAGCCATTTTCTCCTTCTCACTTCTCTTTTCTTTTCTTTTTCTTTTCTTGTTCTTAGTTTTCTTTAACCTTTGAAATTTTCTGAATGTTTAACTTGTTAAAATGATCTGAACATACTATATAAATGGAAAAGGGAAGGGTGAGCTGTAGGAGGAGGTGTCACAATAAGGGTGTGCCACTCTCATGCAAGGAGGAGGTGTTGTGTGTGTGTTGTGCATGCAAGAGGGAGGTGGCCTTGTATTATCTCTTCAATTGAGTTAATTTGTGATGAAATTCTGATCTAAATTATTACCTAACCCCTTTTCCACTTACACCCTTACAATTTCAAGTTTGCATAATTTTCCTAAATTTTACAAAAAGACCCTTCACTATCTTTGTTATTATATAAACACCATTTTATTAAAATGAAGCTAAATTTATCATCAAAACCCTTGTAATTAATTTATGTTGCATGCTAAAATTTCAATTTAATTTGTTTCACATACTACTTATGAAAATGTCCTATTTTGTTTTAATAACTTTTTAAATTGGCATTTTTATTATTTAATTAATTAATTTTATTTATTTCTAAATTTTTAAAATGTTACAATGCACATGCGGTGTTTTCCAGCAACAACATTTACCTTGTGCCCACGCAATTGCTGCTGCGAGCAGCATGCATAACTCATATTACAATTTTGCTTCCCATTATCATACAGTTTCCAATTACCAAGACGCATACGATCCAAAATTTCATCCTATACCGGACGATCGCTGTTGGCACTATTATACTAGGAACAGACAAACACCGACTGTATTACCGCCGGAAAAAAATATAAGGCCCGGAAGACCTAAGGTGCGTCGAGATCGAATGACAATGGATGCTGATCCTCAGCAAAGGCATGCCAGATATAGCCTATGCAAACAACCAGGTCATTATAATACCAGATGTCCAGGACAGTCGTCAGGGGCAGGACCTTCAAGATCGTGACAAGTGCACCGGAAGATTTTTTTTGTATTATAAATTTGACGGATTCATTTTGATATTATAAATTTGACCGTCGAGATAGAATTCACATTTTACTAACAGATAGGATTTTTTTGTATTGTAAATTTGACGGATTCATTTTGATATTATAAATTTGACCATCGAGATAGAATTTATATTTTACAAACAGATAGAATTTTTTTGTATTGTAAATTTGACGGATTCATTTTGATATTATAAATTTGACCGTCGAGATAGAATTTACATTTTACAAACAGATAAGATTTTTTTGTATTGTAAATTTGACGGATTCATTTTTTTACACCACATTCATATAATACAATTTTATTATTTTATTCCATTTTTTTTGCATTTTCGTTTATTTATTTAATTTTTTTTAATTTAATAGGGCGGGTTCTGGACCCGCCCTTTCCTTCATATAGGAGAGGGCGGGTTCTGGGAACCCGCCCTCCTTATATTAATAGAGAGGGCGGGTTCTAGGAATCCGCCCTCTCCTATACTATATAGGGGGCGGGTTCTAGGAACCCGCCCTCTAAACTAGGGAGGGGGATGGGGTCCACAAACCGTCCTATTCTCCTAAATTAAAATAAAACTATCCTATTTTAATAATTTTAAATAAAAAATACCCTATTTCAAAAAAAACCGTGGAAAATTTTGTGCGTTTTTTCTAATTTGATGCATAGACTATTTTCTTAAAAACATGGCTAGGGTTCTATCTCCTCTTTATTCCTACTATCGTTACCCATCTAATCCTTAGACGTTTAAGGCCGACGGAAGGAACTCGGCTTGAAGGTTCAGAGTCGGATGACCAACTTGGACGTTCTATGGGATGGCTGTCGAGGATTTAATCGTGCATGCTTTTTATTAAAAGAATGTGTTAAGTTAGAAGTCCTGCATACTCGAGAAAAGCCTCGTTTTAAAATAATAATAACCGCAAGTGCACGGCTTGCTTGTAGCTAGCCAGTAAGTACGTGTCAATCCACAGAGAAATGGCATTCATGTCAAAAGTTATTTAGGCGAGTTAAACAAACGAGTGATTTTGATTTGGGTTTTTGTCACTTTATCTAAAAATACAAAATTACAGAAAATACGGATTTACAGGAATACGGGGTTATGGGAAAAAATACAGAATTATAGGATTGTTTAGGAATGTTTAGAATTAGGATTGGTTGGATGAATCATGAATAAAGCGATCGGTTAATACCCCTTTTGCTCAAAATACGATATCCATTTGCAACTCATGAATATGAGCATGAATCATCAATCTATCGAAGGATCGCAAGTATGAATTATCAACAATAGTGAATGACGAATGAATAGAATTTATAGCTCACTTATCCTTAATCTTGTAATTTATTAAAATGGAAAGTATATCGTATATGCTAAAGGAAAAGCTATATACGATATCAAATCTTATATCGACAAATTCCAATCTTAGAGTAAATGATTTAACTTAATCATACACTCTTAAAATGTAAATTTGAAAGTATAAACCTACCATGCAAGCTACATCGTTTATCAAACATTATTTTAGCATTCATCGAGCATATTCTTAAATTAAAGTTAAGCTCGTCGAATAAAGATAATTAGAACGTTGATCTTGCAAAAATCTTTGTTAGCGAGTATAGGGAGGGTATATGCTAAAGTTTATGTTAGGTTACTGTCACGACCCGAAAAGTACGGAACATGACCGACATTTAAATTACGAACGTCTCGAGGCGTACGTAATCAAAGTAAGCCAAAACCCAGAAATCAAAACCAAAGAAGCAGTAGAGTAAAGGAAAAACCAACTTAAAGCAAGTAGTTTTAATAGCATAAGCCGAATTATGCGTTTTAAAAACATCAAGGATTTTCTGAAAATTTCGGCAGAGTCTCCTTTGTAAATACTGGCCCTCAAACGGGATACAACATGAATAGTATACGAAATACAAAGAAAGGCATCCCCAAGCGGGAGCTAGCTCTTCGTCAATCGATGGTCACAACCACGCAAGCAATATAATATACAATACCAAAGGGTGAGGATCAAAGCTGAAAAGGAAACTCAAAACAGCAAGAAATCTATAGAAATACAACGCGCGACTCTAAGGTCGAAAGAATAAATATCACTGGTCTCTATCTGAAATAAATACATGTTTGGTTGATGGAACTTCTAGATACAACAGAATAATAATATACAAGGTATAATGATGGGTATGATACAAGTGAACCCACCTACTAGCAAGTCACCCGAAAAAGAAGCAGTGCCAGCAAAGCCGTAATGAAACCTGTACGGCAAAACCTGCAAGAAACTGTCGCACAACGGGGGTGAGTTGCCAACTCGTGAGTAGAAAACATCTACGAACAGAAATCGCATGTACAATGCAATCCTAGGTCATACGATCATAATATATCCTCAAATATATAACCTGCAGCCTATAACAATGGCTAGGGTATACCTAAAAAAAACTGTAATACCAAGTGCTCGTGGCAGTGCTTCAGGTAGCAATATATCATATGGATGAGGTATGAATGCATGAAAACAGAATACATGAAAACGAAGAAACTGCTTTCATAACTTAGTGAGATTTTTTGTATATTTAAAACGAGGTATCATAATGAAATCAGCATCAACAGTGTCTAGCATCGACACAAAACATAAATCTCAATCTCAATATCTCAGGCTCGGTACCTCAATATCTTAAAAATCTCAGGGTCTCAATCTCACTATCTAGGGCGCCGTCAGTCCAGACCGGCCCCTAATATCCATCACAAGACAATGACGGTATCCTTCGGATATCCGACGCGTCGAGTAAAATCACCGGTCGGTAGTGCTCCCCTGCCAGGCTCAACGCCATCATCTGCGACCTTCTCGCCCTGGGGTACCGCACCGGGCCCACCATGTACCCGAAACGGTTCATCCAACTCCTCGAATCGGGTTCGAAATCTATCAGCAAACGCATGGTGGATGACTCATACATCATGGGAAAACTGCACTTTTCATTTAAAAAGAGAGAGAAAAGAAGTTTATAAATGTTTTTGCGGTTTTCCCCCAAATCCAGGAAATCTCATGAAAATCCAAATCCAAATCATCGATGGCATGTAAAACAACGAATATAGGCATAAAAATCCATGAATGCGGCATGGCAGTGAATAACAATATGCATGAAGTAGCAAGTTGTAATTACAATGTCTAAACTGGCATATAAGGAAAGTACACTAATATCATGTCGAAACTATTAGCTAACAAGCTATGTCACTGTAATAGTATTCTCTAGAGTGTACGTGATATGGAAATTACCGATGATGATGTGTGTGAGCCAGCAAGCAAGTGTACGTGGAACATACGCATCATCGGTAATGGTGCTGGTGTCCTAACAACATGATATCAACAATGGAATATGAAATCATAACATATGTATGCGATGCGAAGCGAACAGCAATAATGTGCGGGAGCTGAATACTAAACACAATTATAACTAATCTGCATTTAATAAAATATGAGTTCTACAGTGGTGCCATTTGAAACAACACGAATCGTGGTGTTTTGAAAATAAGGGCTACGGTGTTTTTAAGAAAAGATACGTCTTTTGAAATATCCGTAGAATCCCTTGACCTGTCTTTTAAAATACCCACGATCCGTTGGTTTTGAAATAGGTAGGAATCTAACCTAGTCTAACAATTACACTAAACTATACGGCTGAATTAACAAGCTGAACTAAAGGTAAGGAAACCGCCTAACCTCTGAGTCGATACATATACATACATGTATATATTAGTCGGTGATCACGCCTCAATAATATCACATCCGATACCATATCTATAATTAGACATTCTCAAGTCAAGAGTGCGGATCTATCATCAATATAAAGCTCGTACGTGAATCCGTCGTGCGGCATCCCAAATCTGGGTACGGGTCAATATCACATTCATCACACTATTCATCTGGTATCCTCTTTATCAAAGATCATCATCCGGGGTACTGACCTATGTCTAGTACAATACTGATATCATCAATATAATCATGATCTGACTACTGATCGACAGTCTCATACAAACCGATATCATCAGCACATATCATCATAAAGAAGGATACATTACCCAATGCGACCCATTATAAATATCTTAACATATCTTATCTCATGTCTCGATCACAAATCAACTATTCTATGTATATCACTATTCACATGGTATCGTCGTCCAAAGATCCGCTATAACATCATGACGTATCTCGAATACGAATCCTGCCATATCACCGATCTCACGGTCTCATATCAAATCTCGTCGACTCATCTCAAATCCCAAATACTATCCTCAAATCCAGTATATGAACACATAGTCCCATACCCATGTGAACACATAAATATATATTCCCATATACGCACATATGAAGGAAGAATGTATGCAAGTATGGGTGTGTGTGTGTGTATGTGTGGTGCAACCACTACTCTAGGGTTTCGCAACACTAAACCGATCCAATCACATATAGAATCCATCTTTATAATCAATAATCTCGAACAATATATAATCAATATATGTGTGTATACGTATTCGTATACATCATCACGAACTGCGGGGGTGCTATGCGCCATCCACCCGACTTCTCCCCGTAGATATAAATCTACTCATCCGATCTTCGCTCGCCGGTGCCGATGTCGCCACGCGCTTGTTTGTCGTCTCGAAATCTACATGGGCTACCTATATATCATAACGCATCGTATCGCATTAAAATCCGACTCATGACCAAAACGACACACGAATCCCACATAGGTCAAAACCTATGGTTTGCTTTCACAAATCAACCCAAAAACCCTCGTCATCGGCGTACAAACGTCGATTGATCAAGAAAAACACCAAACATACCAATCATGGTTTCAAAACTCACTAACTGTATAAGAAATAGGGTTTAATTCGTCAAAACCATAAAATTAAACCAATCGTTTTATTTTCCAAAAACCTAGTTAGCACAAATTCCCATTTCGGTTCAAAACTTGATGTTTTAACAAATCTACAAATTTTAACGATTCAAATGGCCAAAATGCTCATTAAATAATATAATTAGGTCATACAAATCACTTTCATAAATTAAACTCATCAATTTGTATAAATTCCAAATTCCTAGTTTGCAAAAATACCGATTTTAACTCTTTTTAAAGTAAAATTCACAATTTTACAATTAAGCTTGGTTTTGCATATACTAAAATATTAAACCACAATTTATAATGTTAATAATGCCATGAAACCCTAATTGGATTTTTCTCTTAGTTATATTCATAGTTTACAAAAACCTAGTTTGTTAAAAAAAGCTTAAGTTTGTATATTTTTCAAGTAACAACTTGTAATTAGCAACTAGATTAGTTTTAACAAGTTTTAAGATGCTAGCCCACATCACACAACTATGCACAATTGATCATAATCCAACTCCAAAACAAAACCCTAACTTGAATTATCTAATCATGCAATTGAACCCATTCGAAACCAAATTAAACACTTAATAAGCTAACTACAAGCAATTAATAACAAATTAAGCAAAAGGGTTAGAATTATACCCAAACAATTTGAAGATCCCACAAGCACACATAGCCCTCCAAAATGCTCTCTTGTCACCCCAATCCATGCATGTTAGGCTAAACTAAAATGGGTAGGAGTTGGATTTGGATTTAGCTTTGAATTTTTGTGGATTTTGAAGCATTTTTGGTGAATTTTGAAGGAAAATGAGAAGGGGAAAAATAGAGGGGGGAGTAGGCTGCTCTCGGCCAGCAAGAGGACGAAGTGGGGGAGAATGGTGTGGGATTGTTAAATTTTTCAAAGTCAAAACCCTTACATACTTCATAGTATACCAACTCACAAATTAATATATTTTATTCACATTACATTGCATGAAACAAATGAGTTAAAAACAAATTGAGGGGGTGGGTATTTCCTGCAGGTGGGGCTCGGCCCAAGGAGAGGTGAAGATGAGTGAATTGTTTGCAAAGAAAATTCCATGCCAAAAACACCCCCACAAGTTACAAAATTGCAAAATTTAGTTTATTTTATTTAAATTTTAATTTCGTTTGATTATAACCAACTAGAACTTGAAATAAATTGCTAAAAATTTATATTACCCACTATATTTTAGTTGTCATGGTTCTATAGATTAAAATTAACCCATTCAAATTTATATTTATCGCTAATTAAATGTATTAGTGACGGCTTAAAATAATATTAAAATAATTAATTTCGGAAAATTTTTCAGAAAATTAGAAATTTTACCAGTGGCTCAATAAACACCAAATAATAGCAATTATATAGCTAGAACATGTATATTTAATTTTATAATAAAGATATTTGTATTTTGACTTTTTACAGAAAACCCTTTATTTTACCGATTTTTCCGAAATTTCACCGAAACGATTTTCAAAACGTTACAATCTCCCCCCTTAAAGAAATTCGGTCCCCGAATTTAAATTAAAAACTCCCCCAAATACTAAAACGTTTCAGCAAAACAATCAAGTCGTCGGGGCTCCGAAATCATAAATACATAAAACATATATCGTAGCGCAATGCATGCGCATGAAAAAGAGTGTAAAACTCAAAATCAAAACTCCGTCAAGCATCCTGCAATCATCGGAGTCATGGGGAAGATATCAATGTCCAAATCCAATACGAAAAACAATATGATATACATCAACACTATACATATGAACATCTGAAGGAAATGCATGCCAAACCCTTTTAAGTCGCTATGCGATGCGCATAACACTGCACAGTGGCGGACGTCTATCGTAAGAAAATAACTATATATATACATATATATCCTTTGTTTAATATGCACGTCCCGCCGTTTTGAAAACACTTTTAGAAGGGTTTCCCTTTTAAACAGTTTCGTGTCATCACTGACACGTAGGTAAATACTGAGAGTATAGCTCGCTTTTTGGAAATCCCTTCGATAACTATCAATGCATGGAAAATATATTCAGGCACTGTCCTCTGACTAGTCCTGCTTAGTACAAAAACTCATAGCAATCATCATAAAAACGTACTGCTCCATAAGAAATCAATCCCAAAATATGCATATATATACTATGTGGGTCTGGTGCGCACGGAAATCAAAATCCATATATGTGCCATACATGCGCACAGAAACAACATCTAGGTGCAACGGGTGTGCACCCAATATCTGTCATAGGCAACGTGTGTGCCTGACAGTAAAATCAGGTGCATCTGTCATGCACGAAGAATATCGATTTAGTGTATCTGGTGTGCACCAAAATCGTATCTCATAACATGCGCCCAACATGCGCGAAAATCCAAATCAGGTGCATCTAAGTGTACAAAATGCGTATCACTGCACTGCAAGCATATGCGAACTATACTGAGTGCAAAAACCAAATCGTGTGCGTACATATGCACAAAATCAACTCAACTGTATGAAACCCATAAAATCATAAACATGTAAGACCAAGTCACGAAAACGATATCAAGTGCAACAACTGTGCAAAAATCGTAAATACCCAGTAGGTGCAACCATGGTGTATGAAAACAAATATCATGAAACTCAATTATCAAAATCAATCATGCGAATAGATCGCCCAAAATACCGAAGTCAAGTATGGCGGAATAGTCCTGCTCAAGCACATCCTCCAAGAATCTCTGGCCAACTGTCGTGGTCACTCATAGCATGTCTCGTCGACGATCCTGAACTCTGGTCTGCCGGTGTGCGTAACATGACCACTCCTGCGTCCAAGTCTTCTCGTAATTTATTCCAGAAAGGTCCTGTCGAGGTCTCGATACATCAGAGTAGACTAGCGTATACGCATCTTGACCCATATGATGGGCGATGGATGATCCCATATCCATCGGTGTTTGACATCAAGGATGGTGTACGGGTGCTCAGTGGAGACTGGGTACACTGGACGGACTCGCCGAGAACTCCCAGTTGGTGATATACCACACGTCAGATGGCAGTTCTCCGGTGACACTGGTACAGGGTAGTCTGTAGACCCGAGATCGTCATAGAGTCTTGTATGATTCCCACTGTGCTTTGATTTCCACCTTACCACGTCCAAGAGGGCGTGCAAAACGGTGGCTTTTGGGTACAGTCCCAAATCACATGGAGGCAATGAGCGATAGGAGGGGATTCGTCTCTCCCGGTATAGGGAGTTGATGTCGTGCAGTGTTCGATTGGTTATAACTGGAAGTCCCTGGCCAGGGCTGATATAGAGATATACTGGTAAGTGTTACTAGTAGTTTCTCAACCTGTTATAAGCCTCACATCGACACGACTTATCGGTTACTGCGGTCTGACGTATACCACCCCTAGACTTGATATGCGACATATCAGACGAACAGACCGGACTGTACGGGAGTGTTACTGATTGGATTCACAGGAGAACGGACAGGCTAGCTTGTTGATCTTCTAATCGCTCAATACCTGGGTGGCTGTTACGTTTAGCTGACCGCTTGCAGCTTGTGGGTGTTTGATATGATCATCACCTGCTACCGGCGTATTGACGATTCTTTAGAGTCCTACACAGAGGTTTATTGGCTCAGGCAAAACGGAGTAGAGGCACATATGTGATATGTGCAGGACCGAGGATAATGCGATAAGAGATACCGTATTATATTCTCGAGATATTTAGATATGAATCGGGACATCGGATCAAGTGTTGATTCGATGAATCGGTACATGATATATTAGTCGGTTATATTCGATATAGCCGGATCGTTGGATCAAGTGTTGATTCGATGATTTAATGTATAATGATATATATGATATATTGTATTACATTATCTAATATTGACTCGCTTTATTATTTCATTTTCTCACCGGATTAATACATTGATATATATGCGATATATGTTAAATGTATTATTTTCTTCTGTTGCAAATATATAATATATATGTGATATATATTATTGTGACATGATATGATTTATTATAAAACATGTTTAAGGATGATAAAAAGGGATTAGGGTTTGATTAGGGTTAGCTTCTTCTTGTTCATTCTAGAAGGATTCTATTTTGTCTTGGTTAAGATATTATGGTTGATACTTATCCTTAACCTAACTAAACCCTAACTCTAGTTTATTCTCTACAAGTTTTAACCTATCATCCTTGACCATGGTTCTATAATCAATTATATACACTTGACTACTATTCATCACAAAAGGATTATTCTTTCATTCTTCATCTTCTTCTCTGTTTGGTTTTTGAAAGAGAGAGCTCAGTAGAAATTCCTTATGTGATGATTTATTGTGAGAAAGTGAAATAAAAAGATAGCATAAATACTACTCCATCATCCTCATCTAATCTAGCCTATTAGATTAGGGTGTTCATCTCTTTAGAGTGAGAAAGCTTGGGTTATAGCAACTTTGACGTAGATCATCGGAGAATCGGAACACTTCAAGCTAGCATGGATCGTTCGAGTCGTGGAGCCTCTCTTGAGTCCGGGAGATCGTGGATCGCGGTGAAGGGACTTCTACTCGGAGCTTGTGAAGCGAAGGAGCGGACTACAAAGGTTGTAATCCCTCACACTTAGCTTTAAAGATGTTATCTTGCTTGCTAAACCCTAATAATCTAGTAAAGATCCCGTCTTTGGGTTGTTCGGCACATGTAAAATTTTATTCGGGCATGTTTGATACTTTATGAACCTTCACAAGTGTGCCTAGGAACCCTACAGTGGTATCAGAGCCTAGCTAGAGCATTAGGCGACGTGTTTACGAAGTTAAAACTCCGATCGAACCCGAACCGACAAAGTTAACCCCCTCTCTGGATATTTTTCAAAATCTGGGTTTTTACTGAATTAAAAATACCTGAAAAATACAGCAGAAAAAAATAAGAACTTCTGTGAAAAACGAGCCCCTGATCCGTACAAACCGCCGCGGAACCGCGACCGTACCTCGCTTGGGCCGCGGAACCGCGGCAGTATTAAGGAATCAAGGACTCGTTTTGGCACTGTAATTCATATTTCTGTGATATATATTTTGTGGGTATTTTTATTCTGACTCAAGTGTTGAGTATTCTGGGGTTTATTTTGTAATCGTATATTCGATCGGAAAATTTAAATTCGTTATTATTTCCGGATTTTTAGAAACTGTTAAAATATTCGAACGGATATCATTAACTCACTTTTTCCCGGCACGAAAAACTTTCAAGTGTTGAATTTTTATCGGGTTTAAATCTTTCGGAAAAATTGTACAAGTTAAGCGGTGGACCCTCTAGAAGACAACAAACCTTAACTCGATTATGTGACCGTCTTGAACTACCTTTTGAACCTTCGGGTTTGGGGCAGTACGGCGTGCCACATGTGAGGCGTTGGCTTGACCCTTCTACGGCTGGATCACTGGTACTGTGACATATTCTGAGATTATTTGAACTCCACTCAAGTGTTGAGCACTTTGGGAAATTTTGGGTATTTGATTATCTGTTCGAAAAGTTTAATACTGTTTATTTATCTGGAATGTGATAGAATATGTGGAATTCATAGAGTTAGGCATGAAATGCGAAGTATGTGATATTTCAGATTTACGATGTCTAAAGTGATTGTGGATTCCAAATATTGTAGTTTTACACTTTCTTTTCTGTGCCCGTAAGTGGAGTATGTAGTTGTATTGCCGATTGTCGTTGCTATACATCGACGACGATCGGTGTATGCATACTTACTTACGTTGATGATATGAGATATTATGTGTTGCTGAGATATGATGTGCAGGATTGTTGCGATTGAATAACCGGGGTTTTTATGTGAGATGAGAGTTTTATTTTTTCATTCATGTAAATTCAAAAGTAATGTAATATTCTTTTATTTGGGGCACTTCCAGGTTGAGGTTGATGCCACCAGTGTTGTATATTATTTACTTTTCCGCATTAGGATGGACCCAAGGAGGGGAGCACATGTGACCGGGTTCTGGGGTTCAGTGGGAGGCCATCTCGAGGAGTCGAGACCGGATCTCCTAAACTCCAGAATTGGTAGGGTCGCTTGCCGCTCTCGTAGGGGTCCAGAGTGTGGGCTTGGCTATTCATCGCGACTGTGGAATCCGTATTTTCTATTGTTGGCTAAATACTAAATACGGACGTCCTAGTATATCCCATATTATATCTATGTTTCTGCTGCGATATCTGTGATGTGATCATTCGATACGTTGTGATGGATACAGTATATAGTATATATGATATATTATATAGGCGTTACTTATGTTTTACACCCGCGCTAGCCCTGCCCTGCTCTGCCGTTAGTTATCTAACCTAACGGTGCACGGGGGACATCGAGGCGAATGCGGATGGCATAAGTGTACGTCGTATTTATCTGTGATGCTTAGGAAGCATAAGCTGATGGGATTTTTTATTAATGAGATTAATAAAAGAAAAGAAACCTAAAAGATGTTGTAGAATCAAAACTTTATAAAAAGAGTAGCTACAGTTTTGCTTTGCATAGCGGTATATATGATATACCCTGCACCTTATTCAATGAGGAAAGAGCCGAGATCCCTTCACCGGGAGTGACCTCTTTAGCGAAACTGGCAGATGCTACAAAACTCGGTTTGTCTTTTGATTGCTTTTAGAGTTTTGCTTTGCACAGTGATATATAAGATATGTCCTGCACCTTATTCGATGAGGAAAGAGCCGAGATCCCTTCGCCGGGAGTGACCTCTTTAGCAAAACTAATGAAAGCCTAAAAAACACTCCATTTCAAAATTTCACTTGATTCTACGACGATATCAAGTTCATTACGCAATAGGTTTTCAGAAAAACCTGTCGTAGCCCTCCGTCATTTCAGATAAAGACTATTTAGTATCCGTGCCGCGTTTGTTGACCTCTGTCAAGGCGTAGTGTACGGTAGCTAACTAGTAATTATCTGTAAAGCATGTGATGTGATTGGATTAGGGTAGTCGTACGACCTTGTTGACCTCTGTGAAGGGTCGTGCGAGTGGGTTTGATTCAATCAAGAAATGACGGGTTGAACTTGACTAGTGCACTATGGTTTGTTGACCTCTGTCAAGGTCATGGCACACTAGGGGAAAAATATTATCGGGAATTTCAAGTGTTGAAATTTGCAATGAGATTGCATACCTCCTATGAGATAGTTGGATCCCGATACCCACTGCGAGTAAGAGTTACTCCTGGGAGAGTTTTACACAGGACAATTAGCCGATCAAGTAGGTGTCTAGAAAAGTGTTAACGAGGTTACGCCTCTGGGAAAACGAGGTTTACTTTAATTAGGTCCGTCCGAAAGCACGGGGAACCTCCCTCAAGTACCGACACTGATCTGGCTGAAAGATTGACGAAATTGTAGGGTGTAATTAATCCCGGCTAATCTTACCTTTTAGGGTTTGAAGGTAGATTTGATAAAAACAGTGGGAGACATCCTGATTAGATAAGATAATAACCAATCTAATCTTGCAAGAGCATACGCTAAAGTGTTTTCTTCTCTCTCTCTCTCCAGGTAGCGACCATGTCAGGCCATAATCAAGATAATAATATGGATGTATTGACTGAACCCGCTTATTATACTGAGCAGGGGAACGTTGGACCCGTTCTTTCTTATAAGAGTTATAAGACTGAACAGGGAATAGAAGAATATCTGGATTCTCAAGCCGCCCAAAAGAACATGCATGTTGATGCATCTTCTTCAGGTGTGTTAGTTATTGAGAACCGTTTCTCAGTTCACCCTACGTCCTGGGTATTGGATACCGGATCAGGATCCCACATATGTAAATTGTTACATGGGCTACGTAAAGGTAGAGAACTGGGAAAAGGTGATCATTCCGTTTAAGTAGGGAACAGTGCAAGTATTGCAGCCAAAGCAGTTGGCGAATATCACCTAGTATTGTCAAGTCGTAATACACTGATTCTAAATGAGTGCTATTATATACCGAACATGATGTGCAACATTATATCAGTTTCTTTATTAAGTAAAGAAGGATATAATTTTGTAGTAAAGGATAATGTTATGAACATATTCCTAGATCAAAAGTTGATTGCATCAGGCTCGTTACATAATGGCATATTCATTCTAAATCAGAATACAGTCCTCAGTATACAAAACACACACAAGAGGAAAAGTTCAGAAATGAACAAATCCTACTTGTGGCATTGTAGACTTGGTCATATCAATGCGACACGACTGGCTAAATTACATAAGGATGGTTATTTGAATCCATTCGAATTATCATCTTATGATACTTGCCATTCATGTCTCAAAGGAAAAATGATAAAAGCTCCGTTTATGTCACGACCCGAAAGTACGGAACGTGACCGGCACTTAGATTACGAAGCGTCTAGAGGAGCAACGTAACCAAGTAAGCCGAAGCCCAGAAATCTAAACCATAAAAGAAGAAGAAGAAGGAAAACATGTAGAAAACAAGTTTAAAAAAAACAAGATCAAATTTTCTCAAAAATTTCGGCAGAGTCTCCTTTGTAAAAACTGGCCCCGGATACAAACAAGTATAAATACATATAAACAATAAAAAGCATCCCCAAACGGGAGCAAGCTCTACGCCAACAGACGGAAACAACCACACCAATGCACAATAGTATACAACGCCAAAGGGCGAGGCTCAAAACTAAAAAAAAGAAAACAAACCACCAGATATCATAATAATACAAGCGCGACTCTAAGGTCGAAATAAACAACTGATCTAGTAAACTATCAAGTAATACAAGTTTGGTTGATGGAGCTTTCTAGATACAAATGAAATAATAAAAGTACAATGGCGGTTCAGATACAAGTGAACCAACCTACCGTGCAAATCACCCTAAATGAAAAGATATGCCAGCAAGCTGCCAGGGAAACCTGTTCATCGAACCTGTAATAAAATTTGGCACAACGGGGGTGAGTTGCCAACTCGTGAGTAGAAGATATCTGCGAAAAGAAATCGAATGCACGACGCTGTCCTAGGTCATAATAATACACTACTATATCCCAATCATTTAGTAATAGTAGGGTAATACTACGCGTAAATGAAAATACTCCGTGCTCATGTCAGTGCCTCATATAGTACTATGTCATATGAATGAGTATGAATGCACCATGAATGTAAAATAACCAATCCTGAAATCTAGATATATCTGTATAAGAAATCTTTAGATTTTATCATAGTAAAATGTGTATAGAAATCTGAAATATCAACAATGAAATCCATGGAAATCCGTGTCAAGCATCGACACAAAACATGTAAATCTCAAGTCTCAATACCTCATAATCTCAATGTCTCATAGTCTCAATATCTCGGGCTCCGTCAGTCCGGATCGGCCCATATTATCAAATCTCACGACACCGGTCGGTATCCTCCGGATATCCGCCGCGCCAGACATCACCGGTAGGTAGCCTTCCCCTGCCAGGCTCATCGTCTACATCTCGATCTTCTTGCCCCGGGGTACCATACCGGGCCCACCATGTACCCGAGACGGTTCATCCACTCCTCGAATCGGGTCTCGAAATCCAACAGAAAACATGAAATCTCATGGTGGACGACACATACATCACGAGAAAACCGCATCTTATATTTTAAAAAGAGAGGAGGAGAGAGAGAGAGAGAGAAGTTTTTATATATTCTTGCGGTTTTCCCCAAAATCCAGAAATCTCATAGAAATCCAAAATCCCAAAATCATGAGTAAGTATATGATAAGTGTCGGCGTATGCCCCATAATACTGCATGATAACATGAAAATGCTAATGCATGAAATGTCTAAATAATAAATACCATGTCTATACTAACACCAGAGAGTAATCTCAATATTATATCGATCTAGCTGTTAGCTGATTCTATCAATAAAAGATAATATGATCTAAAGTGTACGTGACATAGCAATTACCGATGATGATGTGTGTGAGCCGGCAAATAAGTGTGCGTGGAATATGCGCATCATCGGTAATGGTGCTGGTGTCCTAACAGGCAGAGTTTATACTGATTATAGAAACATATGTATGAACATGCACATTATGATTACGGTATGAATGTAAAGACGGAAGTGTAATAACCACTCATCTGTGATATACAAGAATAACTGCAACTATATGACTTGAGACTAAACTAGTGTCCATCAAACCTCCTAAGGAACTAAACCTAAGAAACTAGTCACTAAGAAATAAGAGTCCACCTAAGGTCTGAATCCATATCTCTAATAGTCGGCGATCCAGCCTCAATAACGTCACGTACGTAGTACGACTTCCTCGAATCAAGAGTGCGGATCAATTATCTCATCTATGCCTCGTACGGTAAATCCATCGTACGGCATCCCAATATCGGGGTACGGGTCAAGTATCACCTACGTGTCTCATCATTCGTATAATATCATCATCAACACATGTCATGATCAAGGTGCTGTACTGTAATCGCATACATCAATCATATATCATTGCCATCATAAATATACATCATTAATTTATCCTCAGAAATATCATGTCATATGTATCATATTGTGATCAAGTCACACCTATATCATATCATCATCAAGTCACACCTATATGATATCGACATCAAGTCACACCTATATGATATCGACATCAGGTCACACCTATATGATGTCGTAATCAAGTCATACATATATCATATTGTGATCAGTCACAAGCTACAGCCCGGGTTCTATTTTAGAGTCCCATGTACCTCAATATCATCACCACCCATTATAATTTATGTATACCTGTTCATTATCTCATTTTCTAATGATCCGCTAACATTTTAATACGACTGTATAGCAAAAATCATGGCATCAAGCCCAGTTATACTGTTTCATTCCCGTGTTTCATATCACATCTTTGTATCCCATATACGTGTTGTATATATATATATATATATATCTACACCTAGTCCTATATATATACACATACACGTATACACCACGTCGAGTTTCAGTGTGTGTGCGTGTGTGTATCTTCCTGAAACCTACGAATCTCTTCCAAGGTATTCATCCTCTGGTATGATCTTCCTAAATCAGTCTAGTCCAGCCTAGGGTCATTACTAGGGTCCTACTCATTAAGAATCTAGGGTCACATCTGGCTTCCTAATGTCAATAAGTACTATTCCTATTCTACGTTGCGAGGGTGCTAAACTCCATCCACCCGACTTCCCCCCGTAGATATACATCTACTTACCAGGTCCTTGTCTGCCGAAGACGGTGTCGCCATCCTCTTCTTCATCGTCCGCAGTCCACGTGAGGGGTACCTATACGCAAACACATATAATATTGTAAACTGAATCACGGACAAAACCAAAACGACGCACGAAACGCGCATAGGTTAAAACCTATGTCCCGCTCATGCAAAAGAACCAAATATCACTCGATATCGGCGTACAAACGCCGATCGATCGAGATAAATATCAACAAACAACTCATAGTTTTAAAACTCATTACTTATAATATAAACATGATTTAATTCATCGAAACCCAAAAAAATCGATCAAATCGTCCGATTTCGAAAAACCCGAAAACGCCAATTTACCGTTTTAGTTTAAAACTTACTGTTTATATGAAACTAATGGTCATAACACTCATTAAATAACCTAACTAGATTATAGGAACCATTACTATATTTTAACACCCTAATTTATATTAGTTTGAAAATTCTAGTTTGCAAACTTGCCCGATTTCGATAATTTTAAACAAAATTTCACAATATCATAACTAAACATGATTTTATATGAATTAACTTACTAAACTACAATTCATGATGATAATAATATAATGAAACCATAAATTAGATTTTAAATCTCATTTATTTATGAATTTCTAAAATCTAGTTAACAAAAATAGCATTTTTATTAGTATTTTTCAATTATCAACAAAAACTAGTGACCAAATTGAGTTTTTCATTCCACCAACAAGTTAATATTCTCTTTAAAACCACACTCTAGTGTTATAAACATTAATTGGAATTTTATTTCACCAATAAATATAATATACATAAATCTAGTTTGCAAATTTACTTAATTTAAACAATTTGAATGAACAAATTACAATATATCAACCATGCATGATTTTTCCCATTTCTAAAATGTTAGACTAGTTATAATAACCCCATTTAATTAGTAAAAACCCTAACTTGATTTTACAAACCATAACTTGAATTTTAAAACTTGTAATGAGAATTAATTTATTAAATCTAATTATGCTTAAATGAAACATTTAATAACAATAAATCAAAAGAAGAAAATTGATACCTTCATAACAAGAAACCCAAACATGAAAACAAGCCTCCAAAATGAATGCTTTCCATCTCCAAAATCCATGTAAAGATGAGCAAAGAATAGAGGGTAGGAATTAATTAGGATTTTTATTTGGATTTTTGTAGGATTTTTGATGATTTTTGGAGGTAAATTAAATTTTGAAGATGGGGGGCTGCCATGGGGGGTTGAGGCCGGCCACACCATGGAGGAGGGAGAGGAGAGTGAGAAAAGTGAAGAAAAGTGTAGAAACTTCACCCAAAATATCAACTTCTTTATGTCTTTTCATGATTTTTATTTAATTTCTTTCATTTCTAATCTAATTAAGCCAAAGAAATGTCTAGAATCATGAAAAAAATTTGTAAATAAATTTTGCATGATACACACTAGATTCTAATATGCAATGGTTCATTTTTGCAAATTAAATCCCTTCAAATTTAAAATTTACACTAATTTAGAGTATAAATAAAGCTTATGTTAATATTTAAAATAATTAATTTAGGAAAAATATTTAATTAAACTAAAAATTTATAAGTGACTAAATAAACACCATTTACTAGTAATAACATAATTAAAATAGGTAATTTAAATTTATAGTGAAAAATAATTACGGTTTAGTTTTACGAAAAATACGTTTTACTTTACCGAAAATCATAAAATTCACTTAAACGATTTTATTTATTTAATTATTTTAAAAATGTTACAATCTTCCCCCTTTAAGAAATCCGGTCCCCGAATTTAAATTAAAACCCCCCCCGCAATTACTATAACATTCAGCAAAACACTCAAATCGTTGGGGCTCCGAAATCATCAATACATAAAACACGTTTTTTAGCATGATACAAGCGCATGAAAAATAAGTACATAACTCAAAATCAAAACTCCGCCAAACATAACACAATCATCGAAGTTATGGTGAAAATAAAATATCAAAACCCAATACGAAAACCAACATAATATACATCAAAACTACAACTTATATATAGTGCGCATCATAATAAAATCGTCCCAATATCTGGATAAAGAAGCATGCAAGAGCCCCTTTTTAAAATCGCCGTGTGACGCACGTGTCACGGCATAAATAGCGGACGTTTATAAAAAAATAGCTATATATATATATATATCTTTTATTTAACATACATGTCCCGCCTGCTTACTAAATCAAATAGTAATGATTATAAAAACATACTGCTCAAATTGAAATCAATCCCAATCACATCATAAAAATATCATGTGCGTCCGGTGCGCATTGAAATCGGAACCAAATACAGATACCACGAATACACACAAAACAAAACGAAGTGCAGCAGGTGTGCACCAAAAACATCTGTCAAGTGCAACGGGCGTGCACGACTCAATATCAGGTGCATCTAATCTGTACAAAACCCTGATTTAGTGCATCTGGTATGCACAAAATCGCATCAAGTGCGCCAAGTGCGCGCAAGAATCTCAATCAGGTGCACATGGTGCACGAAAACATACACCGCATATCAAAATCGAAATCACAGTACGAAAATGCATGAAAACTAGGTCGAAGCATATGTCAAAATCATGTGTAACCCATATGCACGAAATCAAATCAAAATTTCAAAATATATAAAACCAAATCGAATGTACTGGATATGTACAAAACAACATCAATACAACTGATATATGAAGCACGAATAGAATATAATGAATGCACACATAAGAAATACCAATCGTAGAACAAAATCCTTAAAATACCAAAAAAAAATCCAATCAACGGAAATATGAAATTCAAATCACCAAATCACAATCGTAAACACTATCGTCAATGTGCGTCTCTTTCCCCCTTTCTTCTGGTGTCGACTTCTTCGAACTTGTCTCTTCATAGGTGTGCTGACTGCGCTACCAACGGCAATACTCATATCTAAAGTCTCCCACGTAGTCGATCCCTTCACCTGATATCCGGACTACATTAAACTTTTCGATCGATCCATCAAAAGTCCATAATTCCTTGAGAGCTCAACACTCAAGTACAGTTTAAAAATATCCGGTACATACCCCAGCATCGATAGTCCAGCCGTAGAAGGGCAAACCCAAGCCTCACTAATGGCACCGCGGAACTGCCGTAAACCCCAAGTTTCAAGGGCGCTCTCGTGGTCATTATGTCGAGTTAGGGTTTCATTCTTCTAGAGGGTCCATAGAAATACCTGCATGTTCTTCCGAATACTTTAAACTTGGGAAAATGGGTTTCTGACAATCGTTCGAATCCTTTAACTTCGTCTGGACGGCATGTGAATACCTTTCGTCCGTACGCTAAACAATGCTCCAATCCTCAAGAATAAACGATACCTTAATGGTTATCGCATTCGAGCCGTAGCTCCCTCTGCCAGTGCGCCCGTAGTAACAGAAACCACCATCCGATATCGACGAAGATAGATCAAAGGAACGAATGAAATACGGTGCAAAAAAATGTACGTCCTAAGGCTTCTTAAGCAGAGTAGCGTATCGTAAGTATGCCGCGGACCATACCCAGGGTACGTTACTCTACTTAAGTCGCCTACTCCATCAACCAAGGGTCACCCTAGACATATACAAAGGTTAAACCTAGCGATCTGATACCAACTTTGTCACGACCCGAAACTACGGAACGTGACCGGCACTTAGATTACGAAGCGTCTAGAGAAGCAACGTAACCAAGTAAGCTGAAGCCCAGAAATCTAAACCATAAAAGAAGAAGAAGAAGGAAAACATGTAGAAAACAAGTTTAAAAAAAACAAGATCAAATTTTCTCAAAAATTTCGGCAGAGTCTCCTTTGTAAAAACTGGCCCCAAACGGATACAAACAAGTATAAATACATATAAACAATAAAAAGCATCCCCAAACGGGAGCAAGCTCTACGCCAACAGACGGAAACAACCACACCAATGCACAATAGTATACAACGCCAAAGGGCGAGGCTCAAAACTAAAAAAAAGAAAACAAACCACCAGATATCATAATAATACAAGCGCGACTCTAAGGTCGAAATAAACAACTGATCTAGTAAACTATCAAGTAATACAAGTTTGGTTGATGGAGCTTTCTAAATACAAATGAAATAATAAAAGTACAATGGCGGTTCAGATACAAGTGAACCAACCTACCGTGCAAATCACCTTGAATGAAAAGATATGCCAGCAAGCTGCCAGGGAAACCTGTTCATCGAACCTGTAATAAAATTTGGCACAACGGGGGTGAGTTGCCAACTCGTGAGTAGAAGATATCTGCGAAAAGAAATCGAATGCACGACGCTGTCCTAGGTCATAATAATACACTACTATATCCCAATCATTTAGTAATAGTAGGGTAATACTACGTGTAAATGAAAATACTCCGTGCTCATGTCAGTGCCTCATATAGTACTATGTCATATGAATGAGTATGAATGCACCATGAATGTAAAATAACCAATCCTGAAATCTAGATATATCTGTATAAGAAATCTTTAGCTTTTATCATAGTAAAATGTGTATAGAAATCTGAAATATCAACAATGAAATCCATGGAAATTCGTGTCAAGCATCGACACAAAACATGTAAATCTCAAGTTTCAATACCTCATAATCTCAAAGTCTCATAGTCTCAATATCTCAGGCTCCGTCAGTCCGGATCGGCCCATATCATCAAATCTTACGACACCGGTCGGTATCCTCCGGATATCCGCCGCGCCAGACATCACCGGTAGGTAGCCTTCCCCTGCCAGGCTCATCGTCTACATCTCGATCTTCTTGCCCCGGGGTACCATACCGGGCCCACCATGTACCCGAGACGGTTCATCCACTCCTCGAATCGGGTCTCGAAATCCAACAGAAAACATGAAATCTCATGGTGGACGACACATACATCACGAGAAAACCGCATCTTATATTTTAAAAAGAGAGGAGGAGAGAGAGAGAGAAGTTTTTATATATTCTTGCGGTTTTCCCCAAAATCCAGAAATCTCATAGAAATCCAAAATCCCAAAATCATGAGTAAGTATATGATAAGTGTCGGCATATGCCCCATAATACTGCATGATAACATGAAAATGCTAATGCATGAAATGTCTAAGTAATAAATACCATGTCTATACTAACACCAGAGAGTAATCTCAATATTATATCGATCTAGCTGTTAGCTGATTCTATCAATAAAAGATAATATGATCTAAAGTGTACGTGACATAGCAATTACCGATGATGATGTGTGTGAGCCGGCAAATAAGTGTGCGTGGAATATGCGCATCATCGGTAATGGTGCTGGTGTCCTAACAGGCAGAGTTTATACTGATTATAGAAACATATGTATGAACATGCACATTATGATTACGGTATGAATGTAAAGACGGAAGTGTAATAACCACCCATCTGTGATATACAAGAATAACTACAACTATATGACTCGAGACTAAACTAGTGTCCATCAAACCTCCTAAGGAACTAAACCTAAGAAACTAGTCACTAAGAAATAAGAGTCCACCTAAGGTCTGAATCCATATCTCTAATAGTCGGCGATCCAGCCTCAATAACGTCACGTACATAGTACGACTTCCTCGAATCAAGAGTGCGGATCAATTATCACATCTATGCCTCGTACGGTAAATCCATCGTACGACATCCCAATATCGGGGTACGGGTCAAGTATCACCTACGTGTCTCATCATTCGTATAATATCATCATCAACACATGTCATGATCAAGGTGCTGTACTGTAATCACATACATCAATCATATATCATTACCATCATAAATATACATCATTAATTTATCCTCAGAAATATCATGTCATATGTATCATATTGTGATTAAGTCACACTTATATCATATCATCATCAAGTCACACCTATATGATATCGACATCAAGTCACACCTATATGATATCGACATCAGGTCACACCTATATGATGTCGTAATCAAGTCATACATATATCATATTGTGATCAGTCACAAGCTACAGCCCGGGTTCTATTTTAGAGTCCCATGTACCTCAATATCATCACCACCCATTATAATTTATGTATACCTATTCATTATCTCATTTTCTAATGATCCGCTAACATTTTAATACGACTGTATAGCAAAAATCACGGCATCAAGCCCAGTTATACTGTTTCATTCCCGTGTATCATATCACATCATTGTATCCCATATACGTGTTGTGTGTATATATATATATATATATATATATATATACACACACACACACCTACACCTAGTCCTATATATATACACATACACGTATACACCACGTCGAGTTTCAGTGTGTGCGTGTGTGTGTGTATCTTCCTGAAACCTACGAATCTCTTCCAAGGTATTCATCCTCTGGTATTATCTTCCTAAATCAGTCTAGTCCAGCCTAGGGTCATTACTAGGGTCCTACTCATTAAGAATCTAGGGTCACATCTGGCTTCCTAATGTCAATAAGTACTATTCCTATTCTACGTTGCGGGGGTGCTAAACGCCATCCACCCGTAGATATACATCTACTCACCAGGTCCTTGTCTGCCGAAGACGGTGTCGCCATCATCTTCTTCATCGCCCGCAGTCCACGTGAGGGGTACCTATACGCAAACACATATAATATCGTAAACTGAATCACGGACAAAACCAAAACGGCGCACGAAACGCGCATAGGTTAAAACCTATGTCCCGCTCATGCAAAAGAACCAAATATCGCTCGATATCGGCGTACAAACGCCGATCGATCGAGATAAACATCAACAAACAACTCATAGTTTTAAAACTCATTACTTATAATATAAACATGATTTAATTCATCGAAACCCAAAAAAATCGATCAAATCGTCCGATTTCGAAAAACCCGAAAACGCCAATTTACCATTTTAGTTTAAAACTTACTGTTTATATGAAACTAATGGTCATAACACTCATTAAATAACCTAACTAGATTATAGGAACTATTACTATATTTTTAACACCCTAATTTATATTAGTTTGAAAATTCTAGTTTGCAAACTTGCCCGATTTCGATAATTTTAAACAAAATTTCACAATATCACAACTAAACATGATTTTATATGAATTAACTTACTAAACTACAATTCATGATGATAATAATATAATGAAACCATAAATTAGATTTTAAATCTCATTTATTTAAGAATTTCTAAAATCTAGTTAACAAAAATAGCATTTTTATTAGTATTTTTCAATTATCAACAAAAACTAGTAACCAAATTGAGTTTTTCATTCCACCAACAAGTTAATATCCTCTTTAAAACCACACTCTAGTATTATAAACATTAATTGGAATTTTATTTCACCAATAAATATAATATACATAAATCTAGTTTGCAAATTTACTTAATTTAAACAATTTGAATGAACAAATTACAATATATCAACCATGCATGATTTTTCCCATTTCTGAAATGTTAGACTAGTTATAATAACCCCATTTAATTAGTAAAAACCCTAACTTGATTTTACAAACCATAACTTGAATTTTAAAACTTGTAATGAGAATTAATTTATTAAATCTAATTATGCTTAAATGAAACATTTAATAACAATAAATCAAAAGAAGAAAATTGATACCTTCATAACAAGAAACCCAAACATGAAAACAAGCCTCCAAAATGAATGCTTTCCATCTCCAAAATCCATGTAAAGATGAGCAAAGAATAGAGGGTAGGAATTAATTAGGATTTTTGTAGGATTTTTGATGATTTTTGGAGGTAAATTAAATTTTGAAGATGGGGGGCTGCTATGGGGGGTTGAGGTCGGCCACACCATGGAGGAGGGAGAGGAGAGTGAGAAAAGTGAAGAAAAGTGTAGAAACTTCACCCAAAATATCAACTTCTTTATGTCTTTTCATGATTTTTATATAATTTCTTTCATTTCTAATCTAATTAAGCCAAAGAAATGTCTAGAATCATGAAAAAAATTTGTAAATAAATTTTGCATGATACACACTAGATTCTAATATGCAATGGTTCATTTTTGCAAATTAAACCCCTTCAAATTTAAAATTTACACTAATTTAGAGTATAAATAAAGCTTATGTTAATATTTAAAATAATTAATTTAGGAAAAATATTTAATTAAACTAAAAATTTATAAGTGACTAAATAAATACCATTTACTAGTAATAACATAATTAAAATAGGTATTTTTAAATTTATAGTGAAAAATAATTACGGTTTGGTTTTGTGGAAAATACGTTCTACTTTACCGAAAATTATAAAATTCACTTAAACGATTTTATTTATTTAATTATTTTTAAAACGTTACAGTTTAGTGGACACGGAGAAAGAGTTACTGAACTCTTAGGACTGGTACATAGTGATGTATGCGGCCCCATGTCTACGCATGCCAGGAACGGTTCTTCCTACTTCATTACATTCACTGACGATCTCTCTAGATTCGGACATGTGTTCCTGATGAAACACAAGTCTGAAGCTTTTAAGAAATTCAGAGAATATAAGCACGAAGTAGAAAAACAAATGGGCAAAAGTATTAAGATCCTTCGATCTGATCGAGGGGGAGAATACTTAAGCAATGAGTTCCTAGATTATCTAAAAGAGAATGGGATTCTCTCTCAGCTTACTCCTCCTTATACACCACAGCACAACGGTGTATCGGAGCGGAGGAATCGCACCCTATTAGATATGGTGCGCTCTATGATGAGTACAGCTGAGTTACCTATTTCCTTCTGGGGGTATGCGCTTGAGACAACATCATACCTATTGAATCAAGTTCCAACTAAATCTGTACCTACCACACCATATGAGATATGGACTGGGAAAAGACCATGTCTTAAACGAGTTAAGATATGGGGTTGTCTGGCCTATGTCAAAAGGCAAAATCTAGACAAACTCGAGGCACGGTCAGTTCTATGCAAGTTTGTGGGATATCCTAAATATTCAAATGGATATTTTTTCTACCACAGTGAACAACAAAAAGTGTTTATTGCTCAACATGTCACCTTTTTAGAAAAGGAATTTCTTGAAAAAGAGATTAGTGGCTCTGAGGTAGAACTGGAAGAGGTTCCAGCAACACAAACTACAACTGAAGATTTAGTGGAACCAGAGGATTCAGTAGTACCCGACGAATCCCAGCCTCTCTGCCGATCTAGTAGGGTTTCTTATCCACCTGAGAGATACTACGGTTTTCTCATTGATGGTGGAAGCGAGGATTGCATCATGGAAGATGATGACCCGACTAGTTTCGAGCAGGCCATCACGAGTGGTGACTCTGTGAAATGGCTGGATGCAATGCGATCTGAGATGGAATCCATGTACACCAATAAAGTATGGATTTTGGAAAATGCTCCTGAAGGGGTAAAACCCATTGGGAGCAAGTGGATTTTTAAAAGGAAATTTGGTGTAGATGGAAAAGTTGAGACTTTCAAAGCTAGACTTGTAGCAAAGGGTTTTCGTCAACGACCAGGTGTGGATTATGACGAAACCTTTTCTCCAGTGGCTATGCTTAAGTCCATCCGGATCTTACTTTCCATTGCTGCATACCATGACTACGAAATCTGGCAAATGGATGTTAAGACCGCCTTTCTAAATGGTGATTTAGAAGAGTGCGTGTACATGACTCAGCCAGAGGGCTTCGTAGATAGTGGGAGCAGCGGAAAGGTGTGCAAACTGCTTAAATCCATTTATGGGTTAAAGCAAGCATCACGGAGTTGGAACATCTGTTTTGATGTTGTAGTCAAAGAGTTTGACTTCATCAAAAATATAGATGAACCTTGTATCTATAAGAAGGTAGCAGAGAGTAAGGTTGTCTTCCTCGTATTGTACGTGGATGACATACTCTTTATAGGAAATGATATTCCTATGCTGCAATCAGTCAAGCTCTTCTTATCACAAAGATTCTCAATGAAAGATCTAGGTGATGCCTCCTGCATATTGGGGATTAAGATCTATAGAGATAGATCCAAACGGATACTGGGATTGTCCCAATCCAGGTACATTGACACCATACTAAAGAGGTTTAGTATGGAAGAATCCAAGGGAACCAACCCACGATTTCTGGACCCACTCTCTCAAAAGAGATGTCTCCCAAGACTGATTTGGAGAGAGCTCGCATGCAAGGGATACCCTATGCTTCGGCAGTAGGCTCTATCATGTATGCGATTCTATGTACCAGACCCGATGTATCATACTCACTAAGTGTAGTGAGTTGGTATCAAGCAGATCCTGGAGAGAGTCACTGGACAGCTGTGAAGAATATTCTTAAGTACTTGCGAAGGACTAGAGACATGTTCTTGGTGTATGGTAACGGAGAACTCCGGGTGGAGTCCTTTATCGATTCCAGCTTCCAAAGTGATAAGGACGACTCTAAGTCACACTCGGGATTTTTCTTTACCCTCAATGGAGGGGTGGTATGTTGGAAGAGTTCCAAACAGGATACCGTTGCAGACTTGACGATGGAGGCTGAATACATCGCTGCCAACGATGCTGCTAAAGAGGCTGTCTGGATGAAGAAGTTCATCACTGAACTTGGTGTGGTTCCATCCATTGAACATCCAATACCTCTGTATTGCGATAACAATGGAGCTGTGGCTTTGGCCAAGGAACCCAGATCCCATCAGAAATCCAGACATATTCTGAGGCGGTATCACCTGATCAGGGAGATAGTTGATCGCCGGGAGATCGAGGTCAGGAGAGTAGATACGAAGGAAAACACTGCGGATCCACTCACGAAGGCCATTCCCCAGATACAATTTGAGAGATTATTTGGGATGCTAGGTATGAGATACTACAGCAGCTGGCCTTAGTGCAAGTGGGAGATTGTTAGTTATGTATATGCCCTAGAGGCCATTGTTGTACATATGATGTATATTATGATGGATACTTGGATATATACAGAGAGGACTTTCTTGCTCGTCATGATAGTATGCTATTTGGTTTCACTTTATCTTAACATGTTGACTTGTATTGGTTTACTGTCTTACTCTCACATGTTGATAAAGCCCTTAGGATCTGTACTCGACTACTGGGATTATGATGAGATCATACTAGTGGGGCCATAGTAGTCGATGAGTACATCCTATAACTGTTCCTAGTCGAGGGTATATCGAGACAGGGCATCGATACATCAGAGTAGACTAGCGTATACGCATCTTGACCCATATGATGGGCGATGGATGATCCCATATCCATCGGTGTTTGACATCAAGGATGGTGTACGGGTGCTCAGTGGAGACTGGGTACACTGGACGGACTCGCCGAGAACTCCCAGTTGGTGATATACCACACGTCAGATGGCAGTTCTCCGGTGACACTGGTACAGGGTAGTCTATAGACCAGAGATCGTCATAGAGTCTTGTGTGATTCCCATTGTGCTTTGATTTCCACCTTACCACGTTCAAGAGGGCGTGCAAAACGGTGGCTTTTGGGTACAGTCCCAAATCACATGGAGGCAATGAGCGATAGGAGGGGATTCGTCTCTCCCGGTATAGGGAGTTGATGTCGTGCAGTGTTCGATTGGCTATAACTGGAAGTCCCTGGCCAGGGCTGATATAGAGATATACTGGTAAGTGTTACTAGTAGTTTCTCAACCTGTTATGAGCCTCACATCGACACGATGTATCGGTTACTGGGGTCTGACGTATACCACCCCTAGACTTGATATGCGACATATCAGACGAACAGACCGGACTGTACGGGAGTGTTACTGATTGGATTCATAGGAGAACGGGCAGGCTAGCTTGTTGATCTTCTGATCGCTCAATACCTGGGTGGCTGTTACGTTTAGCTGACCGCTTGCAGCTTGTGGGTGTTTGATATGATCATCACCTGCTACCGGCGTATTGACGATTCTTTAGAGTCCTACACAGAGGTTTCTTGGCTCAGGAAAAACGGAGTAGAGGCACATATGTGATATGTGCAGGACCGAGGATATTGCGATATGAGATACCGTATTATATTATCGAGATATTTAGATATGAATCGGGACATCGGATCAAGTGTTGATTCGATGAATCGGTACATGATATATTAGTCGGTTATATTCGATATAGCCGGATCGTTGGATCAAGTGTTGATTCGATAATTTAATGTATAATGATATATATGATATATTGTATTACATTATCTAATATTGACTCGCTTTATTATTTCATTTTCTCACCGGATTAATACATTGATATATATGCGATATATGTTAAATGTATTATTTTCTTTTGTTGCAAATATATAATATATATGTGATATATATTATTGTGACATGATATGATTTATTATAAAACATGTTTAAGGATGATAAAAAGGGATTAGGGTTTGATTAGGGTTAGCTTCTTCTTGTTCATTCTAGAAGGATTCTATTTTGTCTTGGTTAAGATATTATGGTTGATACTTATCCTTAACCTAACTAAACCCTAACTCTAGTTTATTCTTTACAAGTTTTAACCTATCATCCTTGATCATGGTTCTATAATCAATTATATACACTTGACTACTATTCATCACAAAAGGATTATTCTTTCATTCTTCATCTTCTTCTCTCTTTGGTTTTTGAAAGAGAGAGCTCACTAGAAATTCCTTATGTGATGATTTATTGTGAGAAAGTGAAATAAAAAGATAGCATAAATACTACTCCATCATCCTCATCTAATCTAGCCTATTAGATTAGGGTGTTCATCTCTTTAGAGTGAGAAAGCTTGGGTTATAGCAACTTCGACTTAGATCATCGGAGAATCGGAACACTTCAAGCTAGCATGGATCGTTCGAGTCGTGGAGCCTCTCTTGAGTCCGGAAGATCGTGGATCGCGGCGAAGGGACTTCTATTCGGAGCTTGTGAAGCGAAGGAGCGGACTACAAAGGTTGTAATCCCTCACACTTAGCTTTAAAGATGTTATCTTGCTAGCTAAACCCTAATAATCTAGCAAAGATCCCGCTTTGGGTTGTTCGGCAGATGTAAAATTTTATTTGGGCATATTTGATGCTTTATGAACCTTCACAAGTGTGCCTAGGAACCCTACAATCAAATCTCGTCGACTCACCTCAAATCCCAAATACTATCCTCAAATCCAGTATATGAACACATAGTCCCATACCCATGTGAACACATGAATATATATTCCTATATACGCACATATGAAGGAAGAATGTATGCAAGTTGTAAGTCGATGTACAACACCCCAATACTTGTGGGGAGGCGGAATTTTCAAAAACGAACTTGTTTAGTGAACAAACATCGACTAACCGCTTGAATCGAAGCTAAACGATAACTAACTTAAAACATAGAGTTTCTATGCTACTATGTTTAGGGATTATACCTAACGAATCGTGTCCTTCGTCTTTGCGAACTCCACCTCCTCCTCGGCCTTCTCGAAGTAGTAGACGATCCACCCGAGAGCTTTACTCCAAGCTTAGCCTCTAAACTTGAGGCAACTAAACTTCTCTAAGTGCTAATCAAAGAAGCTAGGTGAGATATAGAGAGGGTTATGGATTAAGTAGTCTAACTAATCCTTGTACTCAACACATGAGAGGGGAGGATTAGGGTTTGAAGAGGGAGAGCTTGAGGAGAGAGAAGGTGAGGATAATAGTGAAGTGAGAAGAATGAGTTATCATAATATATATCAAGCATTTCTTTTTAACAAGAAAAGAAAAGAAATCATTTTACAACCATGCTTGATAAATATCTTGTGGTGATTCATCTCCATGAGTCATTAAGCAATTATGAAGCATTAATGACATGGATGAATCATCCATATGACTCACTAATCTCATTCAATGTATATGCCACCTAAACCTCCTTAGTCACCATCTTCTAGAAGCTTCTCGCGCAATTACGAGAACGCCCCTCCTTTCCGCAAAAATACGGAAAAACTTTAGACTGTATAAATCCAATAACCGGATACCAGTAACTGGCTTAAACCAAAGCCGACTGGTAAAAACTGTCCGAAAGTCGTACGTGCGAAAACACACGTATTCGTCCGAACCCTTGTCGTAAAACCATACGACCTCTATATCGTTTCGCCTGGAGTAGGGAAACTCTCTGTGTGGGACTCTAGAGACTCGACTACTACACTGGCAGTGGGTTTAACCATAGACCGCAAGCGGCACTAGCTGTACGTAACGGTCCCCAGGTAGATGTCGATAAGAAGGCCGATGAGGGAACCCATCCGAACTCCTACTGAGTCTGATGTGACAATCTCCGTACAGTCTGGTCCGTTCGTATTAGACTATCGCATATCGGGCCTAGGGGGCGGCAAGCGTCAGTCCCCTAATAGCGGTATAAGTCGTGTCGGAGCGAAGCCCATTACACCCTGAGAAACTACTGGAACCTACCAGCAAATCTCGCTTGCCCTGGCCAGGGACTTTGCGTAATGGCTCTTTGACACAGCGCGATATCAACTCCCAATACCGGGAGAGACGAATCCTGTCTAACCGCCACTGCCTCTAAGTGCTTGGGACTGCACCCAACTGCTACCTGTTTGCACGACTCCTTTGAGCCGTGGTAGGGTAGCAATCTAAGAACAGTGGGACACACTCGAAGCGAAGTAGCAGTGTCAAGTCTGCGGACTATGCTGTACTCATGTCACCTAGGAACTGTTCACTGACGATTGGTATAAAACCAACCAACAGTCCCCTGTGAGTCCTGTCCGGTGTACCCGTAACCTAACGAGCACCTGCATACTATCTCCAGTACGACGTACTGACGGCTGTGGGACAGACCATCTCCCCAACTGGGATGAGAAGCATACACACTAGTCTACTCCGGAGTATCGATGCTCTGTCTCGATAATCCAACGACCAGGGACCTGAATAAGGATGTGCTTGTAGACTACCCACCCCCCACTAGTGTGACTGCCATCACAACGCTGGTAGTCAAGCAAGATCCTAAGAGCTCTATCAATACGTATACTCACATATTAAGATAGAAAAACCAAGTAGCATACTACCATGTTTAGCAAGACTGTTATATACATGTGAATATCCCAAGCTTCCATTAAGTAATATACAAACTAGTATGATACAGTAATGACCTTCTAGGGCATAAACACTAACAATCTCCTACTTGCACTAGGGCCATGTACTGGCGTATCGAAGACCGATGATCTCGAGTAGCCTCTCGAACTGAATCTGAGGTAGGGCCTTCGTGAATGGATCAGCAATGTTCTCTTCAGAAGCAACTCTCCGAACCTTGATCTCCTGACGATCAATGATCTCCCTGATCAGGTGATACCGCCTCAAGATGTGTCTGGACTTCTGATGGGACCTTGGTTCCTTCGCTAAAGCTATAGCTCCGTTGTTGTCGCAATACAGAGGTATTGGATCAACTATGGTAGGAACCACCTGAAGTTCTGTTAGGAACTTCTTCATCCAGACTGCTTCTTTTGCGGCATCGCAAGCAGCTATATACTCCGCTTCCATCGTCGAGTCAGCAACGGTGTCCTGCTTGGAGCTCTTCCAGCACACCGCCCTTCCGTTGAGGGTAAAGACATAATCTGACATGGACTTGGAATCGTCCTTATCACTTTGGAAGCCGGAATCAGCAAAGGCCTCCAACCTGAGGTCTTTTCCGCCGTAAACCAAGAACATCTCCTTAGTCCTTCTCAGGTACTTGAGAATGTTCTTTATTGCTATCCAGTGCTTCTCTCCTGGGTTTGACTGATACCGGCTTACCACGCTCAGTGCGTAAGCTACATCTGGTCTGGTGCACAACATCGCATACATTATAGAGCCTACCGCAGAAGCGTAGGGTATAATAGACATGCGTTCCCTTTCCAAATCAGTCTTGGGAGACATCTCTTTGGAGAGGGTGATTCCGTGACAAGCCGGTAGATTACCGCGCTTAGAATCTTCCATACTGAATCTTTTCAGTACAGTGTCGATATACTTGGACTGCGAAAGTCCCAACATCCTCTTGGATCTATCACGATAGATCCGAATCCCCAGAATGTAAGAGGCATCACCCAGGTCTTTCATGGAGAACCCGTGTGACAAGAATCCTTTGACAGATTGTAGCATAGGAATGTCATTTCCTATCAATAGAATGTCATCCACGTACAAGACGAGGAATACGACAATTCTGGCTACAACTTTACTATATATGCACGGTTCATCTGGATTTTTGATAAAGTCATATTCTTTGACTGTCTCATCAAAACAGATGTTCCAACTCCGCGATGCCAGCTTTAGTCCATAAATGGACTTAAGCAGCTTGCATACTTTCCCGCTGCTCCCACTCTGATTGAAACCCTCTGGCTGATCCATATAGACGCTCTCTTCTAAATTTCCATTCAGAAAAGCCGTCTTTACGTCCATCTGCCAGATTTCATAATCATGGAAGGCAGCAATAGCAAGAAGGACCCGAATGGATTTGAGCATAGCCACTGGAGAAAAAGTTTCGTCATAGTCCAAACCAGGTCTTTGACGAAAACCCTTTGCAACAAGTCTAGCCTTATAGGTTTCCACCTGTCCATCTACACCAATCTTTTTCTTGAAGATCCATTTGCATCCTATGGGTTTTACCCCATTTGGAGCAAAGTCCAAAGTCCATACTTTGTTGGTGTACATGGACTCCATTTCGGTCCGCATTGCATCTAGCCATCGTACCGAGTTGCCGCTCTGGATGGCCTGCTGGAAGTCAGTAGGTTCATCATCATCTATGATGCAATCCTCTCTATCCCCATCTATGAGAAAACCGCAGTATCTCTCAGGCGGATGAGACGGCCTACTACTCCTGCGGAGGGGTGCGGGAATGTCCTGTACTTCTTGAACTTCCGGTTCTACCAAACTTTCAGTAGCAGTTTGTGGTTCTGGAATTTCTTCCAGTTCTACTACGCTCCCACTCTTCTGATTTTCTAAAACTTCAGTTTCTAAGAAGCGGGCATGACGAGAAACAAAAACCTTTTGTTCCTCTGCGTAATAGAAAAAATATTCCATAGAGTTCTTTGGATATCCTACAAACTTACACTCTACTGAGCGTGCCTCGAGCTTGTCCGGATGCTGCTTTTTTACAAAAGCTGGACATCCCCATGTCTTCAGGTACTGAAGATAGGGTTTCTTCCCACTCCATATCTGATATGGTGTGGTAGGCACAGTTTTGGTTGGAACTCTGTTCAAAAGATATGTCGCTGATTCTAGCACATAACCCCAGAAAGATCGCGGTAACTCAGCATTACTCATCATGGATCGTACCATATCCAATAGGGTTCGATTCCGTCTCTCCGATACACCGTTGTGCTGTGGAGTGTATGGAGGAGTAAGCTGAGAGAGAATTCCTTTCTCTTTTAGGTAACCTAGGAACTCGGCACTTAAGTATTCTCCACCTCGATTAGATCTCAGTGTCTTAATACTTTTGCCTGTTTGGTTTTCCGCTTCACTCTTGTATTCCTGGAATTTCTCAAAGGCCTCGGATTTATGCTTCATTAAGAAGACATGTCTAAACCTAGAGAAATCTTCTGTAAAAGTAATGAAGTAGGAATAACCACCTCTTGCATGTGTAGACATTGGACCGCATATGTAACACCCGAGCCCAATGCTACTATTTTCTGTTATTGGTTGAGCATTAGATATTACTCATTTCATTTATCTTGCTTATTTGGGTCTTACTGTAAAATTTTATCTGGCTAAGTCATTCTGCATATAACAAATTTTAGCACCTAAAATAAAATTGGAAATATTCATCTTGGCCTACTTGACACCCTTAGCCTCGTGGTAGCGTCCGTGCATTGTGTTCTCGTCCCGTTCAGTGAAACGGGCGAGTTTGGATGGCTACGTGCACGTGCGTGTGTCCGTTTTGGGAGTATGCTTTTTAATCATAAAACATTTCATTTTAAAATTTGGAACCCGCCTAAAATCCTATTATTTGAATTTCGAATTTTTGGACCCAACCCGGGCGCAATTTGGAAATGTTTCATTTGGCGCCAAAATCCTAAATTTTAATATTATTAAAACCTTCGCATATATTTTTCTAACTAATCTGATATCTTACTGTTCATTACCTATCTTTTAAATCTTTAAGTTAACCATATAATATTTTTACAATCTTTTATATCCTTCTTAATTTATTCTCTCAGCCAATCGCAACCTCCCCTTTAACCCCGTGGGCCCCACTTTCTCTCTCTCTCTCCACTTTTCCTCTCTCTCCCTCTCCCTTATATATTCTCTCGTACTTCTCTTTATCATTTTTCTCTTCTTGCTTCATGTCTCGTTTCTCATTTCTTTTAACTGTTCTTTTGTTGCCGGAATTCCGTCGTGCCGGTGACGTTTCTCGACGTTCCAGCGAGATACCCCGACCCGTGTGGTTCCTTTGTTCGTCGTTTGGGTTCATTCCGTGAACCGTGCGCCGTCGCGAGTTTTCCCCGCCGACGGTTAACGTTCCGTTTTCCCGATTCGCGACCCATCGAGGCAAGTTAATCTTGATACATGCTATATACTTTTATAATCTTCATTTTATAATATTATACATTTGAAAATCTTATAGTTTACATATGAAATGTCGTTGAAAAATCGGATATGACAAATCTGAAATTTACTGTACACCTTATCTTATAAAATTCATTATAAATCATAGAAAAATCATTAGTATACGTTCTTTAGTTCGTTACGAAGCTAATTCAGAATACTATAACTCTATGAAATATTTACTTGCAAAATAAATTGTTTAATTAACGTAAAATGCAAATGAACACGTCTCTAAACTGCTGTCCAGGGAAATTCCAGCAGCAAACTTTCAACTTTGAATATTCATAACTTTTTGTAGGGATAACCTGAGATGCTTATACTTATAAAACTGAAAACCTTATTGAATTATCTTTGTTTTGGTATAAGATACGTCTCTTTTGGAGAACGTTTGTTATTTTTAAGCTATTTTACAAATTAGGATGACGCTGAATTTCTGAACGGAACCTTCTTGTGCATGGTTAATCAATACATCTTTTATAGTTACTAATCGCTTTGAATATGCTATCCATATTAATATTATTATATCAATATTTATATCACATATTGTTTAGTTGTACATCCCACATTACCATTTTATAGTTTTATAACTTTTCGGATACCCGTTTGCATCCATCGCATTTAAGATACATATAATTGCATCCATAGATCACATCACTACATAATAATGTGATATTAACACTCCATGTTTAATAAATTGTATCCTAATTAATATTGGAACTATAAATGTAACCCTAATCGATAACTGTGCATCCATATCCTTGAAATTATATCTATTGGCATATCATATTACATGTTCCAGTTATTGTTCTGATAGTACTCATGCTTGTTTATTTATACACACGTTTATGTTAGTTTGATTATGAGCACCCACATGACATCTTGTGCTTCCTGACATGACCTGTTACACTTCCTACTTGACATGACATGGTACCGTACACTCTTGACATGACATGACACCTTTATACATTACCTGGCTTGACCTGATGTACCATGGCTTTACCTGTTACCTGATTTCATGCCTAATGCCGACAAACCTGACCATCCCTGCTGTCTATCCAGACAGACCTACTTTTACCTGATTTTCTGTTGGCATTAGTCCTTGACTACTGAATACCTGACCTGACATACATAACTTGGGGGTATGGGGAAATCAAAGGTGAAACCGACTTGTAACTCAACAGTTCGATACTTGTTCTGATCAGTCTTACGGGCTTGGCCAGCCCCGGAGTGGTGATGCTGACATCACTCGTCCATCTTGCTACCTATTACTTCTTAGCGGCACGTCTCGGATTCAGCCCCGAGGACCTTGACCGTGGTCCCGGGCACGCACGGGATACTATTGAGTTACATCGACGATTCATCAATTGATTTCAAAGACTTTAGAATAGAAAACCTGTTAGAACAGTTTAGTTACCCACTGCACATTGCCCTGCACTGTTGTTTCATATTACTGCTTTATTCATGTTTATCCCTGCATTGCTTATTACCATGTTCATATTATATTATTGGTTGACATGACGCGCTGACGTCTGGGTTTTGCATGGCCCAGATTCTTTACCACTGTCGACGACTGAGCAGGAGTACTTCAGCCAGCAGGCTGATTTGTGAGTTCTGTAGTGGTTAGTTCATTTATTGCATTTTATTTCCAGGTGTGATCCCGCATTACGGGACGTACCTTTCTATTATTGCATTGGATCATTTGCTTCCGCACTTATTTATCATTGACTCTTGTTATTATGGACTTGGACATGTATTAGATTAGTTTATTATTTTGTTCTTGATATCTCTACAACCGTAATGTGACTGTGGATGGATATTTCCTACCCACAGGTAGCATGGTTGGCTATGTCACGTGCCCAATCTTGCGTACTCTGGGAAGCGGGGCGTGACAGCATACATCGCTGTGTATGAGTCCTAAGAGCTCGCTCGCTCTTACTCCTTGTCCAGTAAATGGAGTCTTTGTCATCTTTCCTTTGAGACAAGATTGACAAGTGTCATAAGTTTGATATTCGAACGAGTCCAAATATCCTTCTCTATGCAAGTTAGTCAACCTTCTCTCATTGATGTGACCCAGTCTACAATGCCAAAAGAAAGCTTTATTTAAATCTGGAGACTTTCTTTTTAGTGTGTTCTGGACATTGAAAATTTGGAGTTGGTTTAAAACATAAATACCGTTATTTAGGGTACCGGACCCAATCAAACCATGATTAAGGTGGATGTTGACAACATCTCTTACAAACGTGAAATCATAACCTTTATTTGATAACAAGGAAACCGATATGATATTACACGTTAAGCTTGGTACAAAATAACAGTTATGTAAAACCAAAATGTGTCCACTCGTCAATCCTAGGTGATAATCCCCGACGGACGCAGCTCCCACGCTAGCTCCGTTAGCAACCTTTAGGGTCATATCACCTTCCTTCAGCACTCTATGGTTTCTCAGTGCCTGCAATGAATTGCAAATATGAGATCCTGATCCGGTATCCAATACCCAGGAAGTAGAGTTGATCGACAGACAATTCTGAATTACAAACACACCTGAAGTCGAAGCCACAGCTTGCTTCGGTTCCTGGTTCTTGGTGGTCCACGCCTTGCAATCCTTCTTCCAGTGCTCTTTCCTGTGACAATGGAAGCATTCATCCTGGCCAACTACCGGTACCGCAAACTTTTTCTTTCCCTTCCCTCCCACCTTACTAACACCTCCTCTAGGTTTGTTGGCGGCCTTCTTCTTCCTTCCTTTGGCCCTAGCCTTGGACTCGGAAGAAGATGCACCGCTAACAAACATAGCGGGTGTTTCCCTTGCTTTCTGCAAGGTGCCCTCTGCACTCCTTAACATGTTCAGGAGTTCCGGAAGTTCAACTTCTTTTCTTTGAAGGTTGAAGTTCAGGATAAACTGGGCGTAGGTGTGAGGAAGGGACTGGAGAATAAGGTCTGTATAGAGCTCATTATCCAAAGTCGTCCCAAGGTCTGCGAGCTCTTCAATATAGCCGATCATCTTTAGGACATGTTCTCCTACCGATGACCCGACAGCCAACCTCGCTCGAAACAAGTTCTTAGAGGTCTCGTATCTTGCTATACGAGATTGCTCTCTATAAAGTTCCTTTGTATGGAGAAATATGCCATCTAGGGTCATATCCTCGTGCCTCCTCTGATGTTCATTGTTCATTGAGGCAAGCACGATGCACTTGGCTTTCGCGCAATCTAAATCCCAGGTTTTGCGGATTTCCTTATCCGCATTGCTGGATTTGGGACCAGGGACAGCAGGTGCCGTAGCGGTGAGGACGTACCCCAATTTGTCATAGGTCAAAGCCATTTTGACATTCCGCAGCCAATCTTTATAGTTTGGCCCTGTCAGTATATTTTTCTCTAAAAGTAACTTAAGTCCAGTCATTTTCAGGGTCGCTGCAATTAGGAGAGAGAGAAGAAAACTCTTTAGCATGATGCTCTTACAAGTTTAGAGTGGTTTTTAGTTTATCTAAACTGGATGGCTCCCACTGTTTCTCGAATCCTTCCTCAAACCATAAAAGAAGAATTAGCCAGGACTATTCTCACCGTACAATACTTGCTTAACCGTTCAGCCAGGCCAGTGTCGATACTTCGAGGGAGGTTTTCCAACGCTTTCGTGAAGTTCCTTAATTAAATAACCTCTTTTCTCTGGGGGCGTAACCCCGCTGACACTTTTCTGGACACCTACTTGGTTTATAGCATTGATCGTTAAGTGACGAATATCCTGATAAGTAGTATATACTCACAGTAGGATCGGGATCCAAATATCATCGTATGATAATGTTGAAGGAATCCTACCAACATTCATCAAACTCCAAATGGTATGCATCTCTTTGCAAATTTCAGTTTCTTTAGAAATTCCCGATATAAGTTTTTGCCCCATGCTCTTATGATCTTGACGTATGCCAACAAATCATAAGTCACATGTCAAGTTCTGCCCATCATTATCTTGTTAATTTGAACCCACCCGTATATACCCTTGACGTAAGCCAACAAGGTAATGCGACTGTCCCAACCAACACATCTATCTATGCAACAAATGAATACCCCAGCAGCTACCAAACACTATGCCTTGACGTAAGCCAACAAGCATAGCTTGAATACTACTGACCATCCATAAGAAATGACGGAGGGCTACGACTGGTTTTGGCGAAACCGTGAACGTAGTGAACTTGATATAACCGAAGGAACCTGATAGCTTTTAAAAGGAGTGGTTAAGTCTCCGCATTTAAAAATATCTGTTTTAAAATTAACCGAGTGGTTTCTTTTAAATTGTTCCAACGATTTAAACTTTGGTTTGTTTTTCTTTGCATTATAGATAATGCGTCCCATCATTAACCTATCATTGCAGAAAACAACGAAAATACAACGTCCTCTTATGCCATCCGCATTCGCCACGGGGTCCCGTCATCACCCGTTAGGTTACTTAACTAACGACAGAGCGGGGGCTGGGCTAGCGCGGGTGTAAAACATAAGTGACATCTAAATAGCTATCATATATAGATATTGTACATTCGTCAGACGCAATAATAGGCATCCCAGATCACAGATGAACTTTATTGGATTTGCAAGCAATCCGTGTTTGTTTTGAGCCTGCAACAAAAGACGGATTACACAGTTGTGATGAATATCCATTACCCTACCCAAGACCCCAACGGGTACGGCAAACTACCCGCCCGGCAGTTTGTGCACCCCACCTTGGGTCTGTCCTAGGAGCAAAAACAGTAAAATGAAATAATACAACGGTGGCTACAACCGCAACCTGAATGTGCCCCGCAAAATAATATTACAACAAATTACATTTACATCAAATGAATTAAATAATAACCCATCACATAACCTCGGCTATACATCACAACAGTCCAACACAGTTCATATGCACAAATAGATAAAAATCCATTACAGAAATGTGCAACCCCCTGCCAACCGACATACTAGCAGTTAGGGGAGGTTTACGAACACATTACACAAACACAGATATAATCCAATAAGCAAATACTGTATAATTTCGATCGATTAAACACATTTAATATTGCTCCAATACTTCTCTGTAAACTTGAAACCTGAGCAAAATTAAAAAATACCAGAAAATCCCAAATATCACAGAGAACCATCACAAGAAAAATGGGTCCCTGAATCGTCAACTCGGCGGCGGAAGCGCGGCGGATCGGTGCTATCCGCCGCAGTTCCGCGGCGCCGTAGGCGATTCAGGGGACCAAATTTTTTGTGTGTTCTACTACTGTCATTTTAAGCTTTCTGAACATCCCTGAAAAATTTTTGGACTTCATTTATAAATCGACAGAAACTTGATATTTTAGGGTTTTCCAGTTTCGTTTTTTCCGTTCGAAATTCATACAAATTTGCAAAAAAGTTATTTATTATTTAGCGAGGCTCTGATACCACTGTAAGTCGATGTACAACACCCCAATACTTGTGGGGAGGCGGAATTTTCAAAAACGAACTTGTTTAGTGAACAAACATCGACTAACCGCTTGAATCGAAGCTAAACGATAACTAACTTAAAACATAGAGTTTCTATGCTACTATGTTTAGGGATTATACCTAACGAATCGTGTCCTTCGTCTTTGCGAACTCCACCTCCTCCTCGGCCTTCTCGAAGTAGTAGACGATCCACCCGAGAGCTTTACTCCAAGCTTAGCCTCTAAACTTGAGGCAACTAAACTTCTCTAAGTGCTAATCAAAGAAGCTAGGTGAGATATAGAGAGGGTTATGGATTAAGTAGTCTAACTAATCCTTGTACTCAACACATGAGAGGGGAGGATTAGGGTTTGAAGAGGGAGAGATTGAGGAGAGAGAAGGTGAGGATAATAGTGAAGTGAGAAGAATGAGTTATCATAATATATATCAAGCATTTCTTTTTAACAAGAAAAGAAAAGAAATCATTTTACAACCATGCTTGATAAATATCTTGTGGTGATTCATCTCCATGAGTCATTAAGCAATTATGAAGCATTAATGACATGGATGAATCATCCATATGACTCACTAATCTCATTCAATGTATATGCCACCTAAACCTCCTTAGTCACCATCTTCTAGAAGCTTCTCGCGCAATTACGAGAACGCCCCTCCTTTCCGCAAAAATACGGAAAAACTTTAGACTGTATAAATCCAATAACCGGATACCAGTAACTGGCTTAAACCAAAGCCGACTGGTAAAAACTGTCCGAAAGTCGTACGTGCGAAAACACACGTATGCGTCCGAACCCTTGTCGTAAAACCATACGACCTCTATATCGTTTCGCCTGGAGTAGGGAAACTCTCTGTGTGGGACTCTAGAGACTCGACTACTACGCTGGCAGTGGGTTTAACCATAGACCGCAAGCGGCACTAGCTGTACGTAACGGTCCCCAGGTAGATGTCGATAAGAAGGCCGATGAGGGAACCCATCCGAACTCCTACTGAGTCTGATGTGACAATCTCCGTACAGTCCGATCCGTTCGTCTTAGACTATCGCATATCGGGCCTAGGGGGGCGGCAAGCGTCAGTCCCCTAATAGCGGTATAAGTCGTGTCGGAGCGAAGCCCATTACACCCTGAGAAACTACTGGAACCTACCAGCAAATCTCGCTTGCCCTGGCCAGGGACTTTGCGTAATGGCTCTCTGACACAGCGCGATATCAACTCCCAATACCGGGAGAGACGAATCCTGTCTAGCCGCCACTGCCTCCAAGTGCTCGGGACTGCACCCAACTGCTACCTGTTTGCACGACTCCTTTGAGCCGTGGTAGGGTAGCAATCTAAGAACAGTGGGACACACTCGAGGCGAAGTAGCAGTGTCAAGTCTGCGGACTATGCTGTACTCATGTCACCTGGGAACTGTTCACTGACGACTGGAATAAAACCAACCAACAGTCCCCTGTGAGTCCTGTCCGGTGTACCCGTAACCTAACGAGCACCTGCATACTATCTCCAGTACGACGTACTGACGGCTGTGGGACAGACCATCTCCCCAACTGGGATGAGAAGCGTACACACTAGTCTACTCCGGAGTATCGATGCTCTGTCTCGATAATCCAACGACCAGGGACCTGAATAAGGATGTGCTTGTAGACTACCCACCCCCCACTAGTGTGACTGCCATCACAACGCTGGTAGTCAAGCAAGATCCTAAGAGCTCTATCAATACGTATACTCACATATTAAGATAGAAAAACCAAGTAGCATACTACCATGTTTAGCAAGACTGTTATATACATGTGAATATCCCAAGCTTCCATTAAGTAATATACAAACTAGTATGATTCAGTAATGGCCTTCTAGGACATAAACACTAACACAAGTATGGGCGTGTGTGTGTGTATGTGTGGTGCAACCACTACTCTAGGGTTTCACAACACTAAACCGATCCAATCACACATAGAATCCATCTTTATCATCAATAATCTTGAACAATATATAATCAATATATGTGTGTATACGTATTCGTATACATCACCACGAACTGCGGGGGTGCTATACGCCATCCACCCGACTTCTCCCCGTAGATATAAATCCACTCACCCGATCTTCGCTCGCCGGTGCCGACGTCGCCACGCGCTTGCTTGTCGTCTCGAAGTCCACATGGGCTACCTACATATCATAACGCACCGTATCGCATTAAAATCCGACTCATGACCAAAACGACACACGAATCCCACATAGGTCAAAACCTATGGTTTGCTTTCACAAATCAACCCAAAAACCCTCGACATCGGCGTACAAACATTGATTGATCAAGAAAAACACCAAACATACCAATCATGGTTTCAAAACTCACTAACTGTATAAGAAATAGGGTTTAATTCGTTAAAACCATAAAATTAAACCAATCGTTTTATTTTCCAAAAACCTAATTAGCACAAATTCCCATTTCGGTTCAAAACTTAATGTTTTAACAAATCTAAATTTTTTAACAATTCAAATGGCCAAAATACTCATTAAATAACATAATTAGGTCATACAAATCACTTTCATAAATTAAACTCATCAATTTGTATAAGTTTCAAATTCCTAGTTTGCAAAAATACCGATTTTAACTCTTTTTAAAGTAAAATTCACAATTTTACAATTAAGCTTGATTTTGCATATACTAAAATATTAAACCACAATTTATAATGTTAATAAGTCCATGAAACCCTAATTGGATTTTTCTCTTAGTTACATTCATAGTTTACAAAAATCTAGTTTGTTAAAAAAAGCTTAAGTTTGGACATTTTTCAAGTAACAACTTGTAATTAGCAACTAGATTAGTTTTAACAAGTTTTAAGATGCTAGCCCACATCACACAACCATGCACAATTGATCATAATCCAACTCCAAAACAAAACCCTAACTTGAATTATCTAATCATGCAATTGAACCCATTCAAAACCAAATTAAACACTTAATAAGCTAACTACAAGTAATTAATAACAAATTAAGCAAAAGGGTTAGAATTATACCCAAACAATTTGAAGATCCCACAAGCACACATAGCCCTCCAAAATGCTCTCTTGTCACCCCAATCCATGCATGTTAGGCTAAACTAAAATGGGTAGGAGTTGGATTTGGATTTAGCTTTGAATTTTTGTGGATTTTGAAGCATTTTTGGTGAATTTTGAAGGAAAATGAGAAGGGGAAAAATAGAGGGGGGAGTGGGATGCTCTCAGCCAGCAAGAGGAGGAAGTGGGGGAGAATGGTGTGGGATTGTTAAATTTTTCAAAGTCAAAACCCTTACATACTTCACAGTATACCAACTCACAAATTAATATATTTTATTCACATTACATTGCATGAAACAAATGAGTTAAAAACAAATTGAGGGGGTGGGTGTTTCCTGCAGGTGGGGCTCGACCCAAGGAGAGGTGAGGATGAGTGAATTGTTTGCAAAGAAAATTCCATGCCAAAAACACCCCCACAAGTTACAAAATTGCAAAATTTAGTTTATTTTATTTAAATTTTAATTTCGTTTGATTATAACCAACTAGAACTTGAAATAAATTTCTAGAAATTTATATTACCCACTATATTTTAGTTGTCATGGTTCTATAGATTAAAATTAACCCATTCAAATTTATATTTATCGCTAATTAAATGTATTAGTGACGGCTTAAAATAATATTAAAATAATTAATTTCGGAAATTTTTTCAGAAAATTAGAAATTTTACCAGTGGTTCAATAAACACCAAATACTAGCAATTACATAGCTAGAACATGTATATTTAATTTTATAATAAATATATTTATATTTTGACTTTTTACAGAAAACCCCTTTATTTTACCGATTTTTCCGAAATTTCACCGAAACGATTTTCAAAACGTTACTGTTACCTTAACGCCCGAGCCATCGAATGTGGCGGTTTGCGGAACAAAAATTTTCTAGGGTTTCAAAAACGGCGTTAGGATAACCCAATAAACCCGGATCTTACCATAAACCCATCTAGCTAAACTAGTAGTGCTATCTACTATGAAAGAAGTTTCACCAAATGATCTAAATCCTTCGGTCTTCTTTCCTCATCATATGCTCCTAGTGGCCACCTTGAACATGCTTGATCTTGTTTTCTCGCTCCATCGGTTCTCCGGGATCGAGCTTGTTCTCCGGTCCTCCTTTGTCGTAGATGATCCACCCGAGAGATGTGATTCACGGCTCTAGCTCCTAACTAAGTGTCAATAGGAGCAACAAGAGAACTTGGGGTGCTAATCCAAGTTGTCTAGGATGTAGTGTGGAGATCTATGTGTTCTACTATCTCTATCTTGCCTCTTCACTTGTTTCTCAACTCATGAGAAGGTAGTGAAGAGGAAGATGGTGAAGGTGGACGAAACTCAAGAGGAGGGAGCAGGGTCAAGAAAAATATGAGAGCTCAAGAATAATGAAGCATGCATATGAGAGAAAATCAACACAATGGTTTTGTGTATCAATTTCCATGAATAAACAAATGTAGCCATACTTCAATAGTAACCATAAATGAATAAAGAATTCATTTTTCAACTATTGAAGCCATGCCACTCACCATGCCTCCCTCTCCTTAATTTCCATATCATTTCCATTTATCAATAAATGGAAAAATCCATGATGAGGTGTCTACCTTCTAGAAGATAATCTGTAATAAAATACGGATTACAGTCTGCTGTATATGCATACCTGCATTCGGATAAAAACACGAATGCCCAAAGAGATAGAATAACACGAAGAACGTGATACTAAAATATACATATGTCACGACCCGAATGTGGCACGTAACCGCCACTTAAATCACGTGACATCTAAAGACGTCGACACGGTTCAAGTAAGCCGAAACCCGGAATCTAAACCCTTTTTGAAAATATTGGAGGCAAATTTTAAAATAGTCATCAGATGGAATCAGTTTAAAATAACAATTAAGTTTAACTATATATGATTGAAAAGCATCTATGACGTTTTGAAATTCAACAGCACCTCCTTTGTAATTTTGTATAAAACTCGATACAACATGATAATATAAATAGCCTTCCGACGGGAGCTAGCTTCCACGCCTAAACGGCGGAGCAACCAAGCAAACAATATACGACGTACAATGGCGAAGAAAAGAAAAGCAAAACAAAATCAACAATATAAAATGGTCGACTCTAATGAGTGCAACATCATAACACACAAACTATAAGTCTTGCTTCTAAGTCCACAATATACCCTTTCTAAGTTTGATGGAGTGTTTACTAGATACAATAAGATAACAATATACTAATGTGAGTACGATACAACAGTAACCCACCTGCCAAAGCAATCACCGAAAGGGATATGTGCCCCAAGCCGTTGATAATCCAAACGGGAACACCTGCAGGAAATTGTGGCACAACGGGGGTGAGTTGCCAACTCAGTGAATAAAAGTACATCACAAGGTAGAAATCAAATGCACAACGATACCTAGGTCATAAGTATAGTACTATCATATCTTGTACTAATATAATATATGATATGCATATGTATCGTAAACGCAACACTATTTATCATGCTGTCCCAAAGTAGAACATATTATATAATTGACCTGTATCTAGGTAAAAGCCCATAAGTAGCCGAATATATATATATATATATATATATATATATATATATAACCTCTTCTTTAAAATAGCCGCGGGATACATATATCACGTCATAAAAGCAGACGTGATAGTATGAAATATAATAGGTATCTTATTTAAGATATACGTCCTGCTGTTTTAATGAATAGTGTTAAGAGGTTTACAATTTAAAAGATTTCAATGTCATACCAGACATGTCAAAATAATGAGACTATAGCTCGAATTGAATTCCTTTTTAATGTCTGCAATTTCCAGTAAGGAGATATGCAGGTACTGTCCCCCGGATCAGTCCTGGTCGGCTACATAACTATAATATAACTGGGTACCTCATGATAGCAACATATCAATATATATGGATGTCCAGCATCGACACCCGATATCAGAAATCCCTCATGTTCATCACCGACACGCAAATCCTCAAATTTCTCGTATCCATCACCGACACGTAAATGCAGATACCGTCGACACCATCTCAACAGATAATCGCCACCCGATATCTCTGGCCCCGGTCGGTATCCCTTGGATATCTGCCGTGCCCAATCGAACCCCGGTCAGTATCCCCTGGATATCTGCTGTGCCCATCTCTATCTCCGGTATCGAGTATCCTCGCTAGGCTCCCCGCCTCACATGCGGCTATCCCGCCCCTCGGTCTCGACCGGGTCCACCATGTATCCGACTGTATAGCCCTCCCACTCAGTCTGGATAACGGAATAATCCATAACCGTATAGCCCCCCACTTGGTTCGGAGTAAAACAAAACATGAAAACGACTCATGGTGGACATCAACTCATCGTATCCAAAGATAACAAGTAAAGAAGAAGAATCCTTATATTAATCATTCTGATGATATATTATATATATACATATATAACAGCGTCCCATACCACTGATATATATCATCAAAAGTAAAATATCCACAAACTCATAAGAATCCAATATGAATACCCGTAGTACTGGTATTCGCAATAATTAACATGTAAAACAGGTAAAGCACGTAAATAATATCATACAAGTAATAAACATAACCATCCTACTGTGTCATGGCAATACTAATGATGTGTAGTGTGGCATATGCGTCTGTGCTCGTGCAGCATGGCAATTATTAGTATTTGTGCTAGTGTTCTATAAGTGTAATAGCATACTCATATCAATATTCACATACGCATTACATAGTATAACGGTCTTACAGTGACATGGCAGTACCAATGAGGTGTAGTGTAACATGTGTGTATGTGCTCGTGTATCACAATACTCATTGGTAGTTGTGTAATGTTCTATTAGAGTGTTCGTATCACGGAAATGTATAACATCGAATAATACATCGCGAATATGTAAAGTAATCTAAGCATAACTATTAAATGTAATTACTTACTATGAGCTATACCACTATCTTTGAAAATGAAACGAAACGTTGGATTTGAAATAAGGAATCTGCCTTAGGTTAAAAACAGATATTCATTTTAGAAGCACATCCTTGTCTTTTATTATTAAAAAGGGAAACGAATCGTTAGTTTTTAAAAGAGTATTGCCCACTCAAGTATTACGTTCTAAAACGAAATAAAACGTGACTCTACGAGTCTAAAGGAAACTTGGCCGTTATTCAGCATACTAAATTAGTTATCACAAGTACAATACGATTCCTCGTACGAAACCCACATTATCTCAAATATAGTATGATCCCTCATACAACTATACCGACCCATGATTAACACTATCTGCACATGGAAAGCTTACTAGATGCTACATCATTCTAATATCATAACTTAATTAAACACAAAAGAACTAACTATATATCATAGTATCATATATATAATGTTGCGGGGGTGCTATACGCCATCCATCCGACTTTCCCTGTAGATGTAAATCTACTCACCAACTGGTCGAGCTCGTAGATTCCCCAATTGCTATGTCTGTCAACTCCGTCTCGCAAACCTTCACGACCTATGTAGGGTTCCTAGGCACTCTTGTGAGGGTTCATAAGGCATCAAATATGCCCGAATAAAATTTTAGATGTGCCGAACAACCCAAAACCGGGATCTTTGCTAGATTATTAGGGTTTAACATGCAAGTAAACATCTTTACCACTAAGTGTGAGGGATTACAACCTTTGTAGTGCGCTCCTTCGCTTCATAAGCTCCGAGTAGAAGTCCCTTCGCCGCAATCCATGATCTCCCGGACTCAAGAGAGGCTCCACGACTCGAACGATCCATGCTAGCTTGTAGTATTCTATTTCTCCGATGATCTACGTCGAAATTGCAATAGCTCAAGCTCTCTCACTCTAATGAGGTGAACACCCTAATCTAATGGGCTAGATTAGATGAGGATGATGGAGTAGTATTTATGCTTTCATTTTCATATCATTTTCTCACAAGAAATCATCACAAAATGAATAACTAGTAAGCTTTCTCAAAGCTAAAGAGAGAAGAAGATGATGGAAAAAGAGTTAATCCTTTTGTGATGAATAGTAGAAGTGAATATATATGATTGATTATGGAACTATGGTCAAGGATGATAAGGATAACCTTTGTAGAGAATAAACTAGAGCTAGGATTTGGTTAGGTTAAAAATGAGTCATGGATAAATATCAACCATAATATCTTAACCAAGACAAACGGAATGCTTCTAGATGGTGCAAGAAGAAGCTAACCCTAATCAAACCCTAATCTCTTTTTATCATCACTAAACATGTTTCATTATTAATCATATCATGTTACTATAATATATATCACATATATATTATATTTGTAACAAAAGAAAATAATACAATTAATATATATCGCATATATATCAATGTATTATCCGGTGAGAAAATGAAATAATAAAGCGAGCTAATATTAGATAATGTAATACAATATATCATATATATTATTATACATTAAATCATTGAATCAACACTTGATCCGACAATCCGGCTATATCGAATATAACCGACTAATATATCATGTACCGATTCATCGAATCAACACTTGATTCGATGATCCAGTTCATATCTAAATATCGCGAGAATATAATACGGTATCTCATATCGCATTATCCTCGGTCCTGTACATATCACATATGTGCCTCTACTCCGTTTTGCCTGAGCCAAGAAACCTCTGTGTAGGACTCTAAAGAATCGTCAATACGTCGATAGCAGGTGATGATCATATTAAACACCCACAAGCTGCAAGCGGTCAGCTAAACGTAACAGCCACCCAGGTATTGAGCGATCAGAAGATCAACAAACTAGCCTGTACGTTCTCCTGTGAATCCAATCAGTAACACTCCCGTACAGTCCGGTCTGTTCGTCTGATATGTCGCATATCAAGTCTAGGGGTGGTATACGTCAGACCCCAGTAACCGATAAGTCGTGTCGATGTGAGGCTCATAACGGGTCGAGAAACTACTGGTAACACTTACCAGTAAATCTCTATATTAGCCCTGGCCAGGGACTTCCAGTTATAGCCAATCGAACACAACACAACATCAACTCCCTATACCGGGAGAGACGAATCCCCTCCTATCGCTCATTGCCTCCATGTGATTCGGGACTGTACCCAAAAGCCACCGTTTTGCACGCCCTCTTGGACGTGGTAAGGTGGAAATCAAAGCACAGTGGGAATCGCACAAGACTCTATGACGATCTCGGGTCTACAGACTACCCTGTACCAGTGTCACCGGAGAATTACCATCTGACTGTAAGTCCATGCTACCTCTCCCGGTACTTTCGGGCATGCGGAATTTGGTGAAAAACAATTTTCTTAGAGGTGGTAACATGGACTCAAAACCGGATCTTTGTTAAACATCTAATTAACAACCTAACTACGAGTTGCTAACTACTCGGTTAGGGGGTTATACCTTTCTTTTTCTCGAACTCCTTCGTCCTCAAGCTTCGATGGTCGTCCGAATCGGCTTCTCCCCGCCGTCTCCTTGCGCCGAAGATAGATCCACCTGAAAGCTTCAACCTTTGGCTCCTTCTTCGAACTTTGAAGAAACTAGTTCACTCGGTTTGCTAAACCTTGTGAACTAGAGTGAGTAGAGAAGAGTTTGTATGGGATTTTATCTATGGTTCTTGGTTCTCAACTCATGAGACAAGTGAACCATAGACTCAAGAGAGGGAGAGCAAGAGGAGGAAGATGAGAGCTCAAGAACAAGAGAGAGAATGAGCATGAAAGAATGAGAGAAGACTTTTCTCATTTGGCTCTCATAATCCAAAACAATCATAACACCTCATATCAATCAAGTATTATGTGATGGTTTAAGCAACCATAGCCATATCATTTCATGCACTCATTTTGCACAAAAGAGCAAGCAAGCAAAAGTCTTTGCCATGAAATGATAGCTATAGTTATCATGATGGTCAACTAGTCAAGCCTAGTCAACCGGTCAACAAAGTCAACAAGTCAACAAAAGTCAACAAGTCAACAAAGTCAATCCCTCAACAACCATGTCACCATAATACTTAATTAATATAATTGTTAATCATATATCATATTCTCATTAGGGTTGAGCAAAAAGTCAATAGTCAACGGTCAACAACCCTAATGAGAATCCTCTGCCTCTGTCTCTCCGTCAACTGTGCATACACACCCGCATCCGCGTTTCGAGGAACACGGATGCATACTGGATAAAACCAATCCCAAAAGGTACACTAGGATCTGGCTTAAACCAAAGCCCGCTAGTGTAAACTGTCCGGACACTGTACGTGCACAAGTGCACGGATGTGACCGAACCCTGTCGCAAAACCATGCGACCTGTCGCAAAACCATGCGACCTCTACTCTTTTGCCTAAAGGAGAATAGCTTTCTGTGTGGGACTCTAAAGACTCGACACTACGCTGGCAGTGGGTTTAACCACAGACCGCAAGCGGCACTAGCTGTGCGTAACGGTCCCCAGGTAGATGCCGACAAGAAGACTGACGAGGCGAAACCCATATGAACTCCTACTGAGCCTGAATATGACATTCTCCGTACAGTCTGGTCTGTTCGTCTGATACATCGCATGGCGGGCCTAGGGGGCGGTAAACGTCAGTCCCCCAATAGCGGTACAAGTCGTGTCGGAGTGAAGCCCAAAACACCCTGAGATAACACTGGAAGCCTACCAGTATATCTCGTTTGCCCTGGCCAGGGACTACTCGTGTAATGGCTCTCCTAGACACAGCGCGATGTCAACCCCTAATACCGGGAGAGACGAATCCTGTCTAACCGTCACTGCCTCCAAGTGCTTCGGGACTGCACCCAACTACCACCTGTTTGCACGACTCCTTTGAGCCGTGGTAGGGTAGTAATCAAAGTACAGTGGGAACACACTCGAGGCGAAGTGACAGTGTCAAGTCAGCGGACTAAGCTGTACTCATGTCACCTGGGAACTGATAACTGACGATAGGCATAATACCAACTAGTCAGTTCCCGACGAGTCCTGTCCAGTGTACTCGTAACCCAACGAGCACCCGCATACTATCTCAAGTACGACGTACCGACGGCTGTGGGACAGACCGTCTCCCACACTGGGATGAGAAGCGCATGCGCTAGTCTACTCCGGAGTATCGATGCCCTGTCTCGATAGTCCTGCGACCAGGGACCTGCATAAGGATGTGCTTATAGATTACCCAGCCCCACTAGTGTGACTGCCATCACAACGCTGGTAATCAAGCAAAGATCCTAAGGGCTCCACTAATGTGTATAGGCGATATACTAAAATAAACACATGTACACATTGAAGTAGAAACAAACCAAGTAGCATACTACTATTTTGAGCAAGATTGTATATACAAGGTGAATATCCCAAGCTTCCATTAAGTAATATACAAACTAGTATGATACAGTAATGGCCTTTAGGGCATATACACTAACACTGACGTGTGGTATATCACCATCTGGGAGTTCTCGGCGAGTCCGTCCAGTGTACCCAGTCTCCACTGAGCACCCGTACACCATCCTTGATGTCAAACACTGATGGATATGGGATAATCCATCGCCCATCATATGGGTCAAGATGTGTATACACTAGTCTACTCTTGTGTATCGATGCCCTGTCTCGATATACTCTCGACTAGGAACAGTTATAGGATGTACTCATCGACTACCATGGCCCCACTAGTATGATCTCATCATAGTCCCAGTAGTCGAGTACAGATCCTAAGGGCTTTATCAACATGTGAGAGTAAGACAGTAAACCAGTACAAGTCATCATGTTAAGATAAAGTGAAACCAAATAGCATACTATCATGACGAGCAAGAAAGTCCTCTCTGTATATATCCAAGCATCCATCATAATATACATCATATGTACAACAATGGCCTCTAGGGCATATACATAACTAACAATCTTCCACTTGCACTAAGGCCAGCTGCTGTAGTATCTCATACCTAGCATCCCGAATAATCTCTCAAACTGTATCTGGGGAATGGCCTTCGTGAGTGGATCCGCAGTGTTGTCCTTCGTATTTACTCTCCTGACCTCGATCTCCCGGCGATCAACTATCTCCCTGATCAGGTGATACCGCCTCAGAATATGTCTGGACTTCTGATGGGACCTGGGTTCCTTGGCCAAAGCCATAGCTCCATTGTTATCGCAATACAGAGGTATTGGATGCTCAATGGATGGAACCACACCAAGTTCAGTGATGAACTTCTTCATCCAGACAACCTCTTTGGCAGCATCGTTGGCAGCGATGTATTCAGCCTCCATCGTCGAGTCAGCAACGGTATCCTGTTTGGAACTCTTCCAACATACCGCCCCTCCATTGAGGGTAAAGACAAATCCCGAGTGCGACTTTGAGTCGTCCTTATCACTTTGGAAGCTGGAATCGGTAAAGGACTCCACCCGGAGTTCTCCGTTACCATACACCAAGAACATGTCTCTAGTCCTTCGTAAGTACTTGAGAATGTTCTTCACAGCTGTCCAGTGACTCTCTCCAGGATCTGCTTGATACCGACTCACTACACTTAGTGAGTATGCTACATCGGGTCTGCTACATAGCATCGCATACATGATAGAGCCTACTGCCGAAGCATAGGGTATCCCTTGCATGCGAGCTCTCTCCAAATCAGTCTTGGGAGACATCTCTTTGGAGAGAGTGAGTCCAGAGATCGTGGGTTAGTTCCCACGCTTGGATTCTTCCATACTAAACCTCTTTAGTATGGTGTCAATGTACCTGGATTGGGACAATCCCAGTATCCGTTTAGATCTATCTCTATAGATCATGATTCCCAATATGCAGGAGGCATCACCTAGATCTTTCATTGAGAATCTTTGTGATAAGAAGAGCTTGACTGATTGCAGCATAGGAATATCATTTCCTATCAAGAGTATGTCATCCACGTACAATACGAGGAAGACAACCTTACTCTCTGCTACCTTCTTATAGATACAAGGTTCATCTATATTTTTGATGAAGTCAAACTCTTTGACTACAACATCAAAACAGATGTTCCAACTCCGCGATACTTGCTTTAACCTATAAATAGATTTAAGCAGCTTGCACACCTTTCCACTGCTCCCACTATCTACGAAGCCCTCTGGCTGAGTCATGTACACGCACTCTTCTAAATCACCGTTTAGAAAGGCGGTCTTAACATCCATTTGCCAGATTTCGTAGTCATGGTATGCAGCAATGGCAAGTAAGATCCGGATGGACTTAAGCATAGCCACTGGAGAAAAGGTTTCGTCATAATCCACATCTGGTCGTTGACGAAAACCCTTTGCTACAAGTCTAGCTTTGAAAGTCTCAACTTTTCCATCTACACCAAATTTCTTTTTAAAAATTCACTTGCTCCCAATGGGTTTTACCCCTTCAGGAGCATTTTCCAAACTCCATAGGTGTACATGGATTCCATCTCAGATCGTATTGCATCCAGCCATTTCACAGAGTCACCACTCGTGATGGCCTGCTCGAAACTAGTCGGGTCATCATCTTCCATGATGCAATCCTTACTTCCACCATCAATGAGAAAACCGTAGTATCTCTCAGGTGGATGAGAAACCCTGCTAGATCGGCGGAGAGGCTGGGGTTCGTCGGGTACTACTGAATCCTCTGATTCTACTAAATCTTCAGTTGCAGTTTGTGTTGCTGGCTCTACCTCTTTGCCACTAATTTCTTTTGCAAGAAATTCCTTTTCCAAAAAGGTGGCATATTGAGAAACAAACACTTTTTGTTCTTCAGCGTGGTAGAAAAAATATTCTTGGGAATTCTTAGGATATCCCACAAACTTGCAAAGAACTGATCGTGCCTCGAGTTTGTCCGGATTTTGTCTTTTGACATAGGCCGGACAACCCCATATCTTAACTCGTTTAAAATATGGTCTCTTCCCACTCCATATCTCATATGGTGTGGTAGGTACTGATTTAGACGGAACTTGATTCAATAGGTATGCTGCCGTCTCAATCGCATAACCTCAGAAGGAAATAGGTAACTCAGCTGTACTCATCATCGATCGCACCATATCTAATAGGGTGCGATTCCTCCGTTCCGATTCACCGTTGTGCTGTGGTGTATAAGGAGGAGTAAGCTGAGAGAGAATCCCATTCTCTTTTAGATAATCTAGGAACTCATTGCTTAAGTATTCACCTCCTCGATCAGATCGAAGAACCTTAATACTTTTGCCCGTTTGATTCTCTACTTCGTGCTTATATTCTCTGAATTTCTCAAAAGCTTCAGACTTGTGTTTCATCAGGAACACATGTCCGAATCTTGAGAGATCGTCAGTGAATGTAATGAAGTAGGAAGAACCGTTCCTGGCATGCGTAGACATGGGACCGCATACATCACTATGTACCAGTCTTAAGAGTTCCGTAACTCTTTCTCCGTGTCCACTAAACGGAGCTTTGGTCATTTTTCCTTTGAGACATGAATGGCAAGTATCATAAGATGATAATTCGAACGGATTCAAATATCCATCCTTATGTAACTTAGCCAGTCGTGTCGCATTGATATGACCAAGTCTACAATGCCACAAGTAGGATTCGTTCATTTCTGAACTCTTCCTCTTGTGTGTGTTTTATATATTGAGAACTGTATTTTGATTTAGAATGAATATGCCATTATGTAACGAGCCTGATGCAATCAACTTTTGATCTAGGAATATGTTCATAACATTATCCTTTACTACAAAATTATATCCTTCTTTACTTAATATACTTAATAAAGAAACTGATATAATGTTGCACATCATGTTCGGTATATAATAGCACTCATTTAGAATCAGTGTATTACGACTTGGCAATACTAGGTGATATTCGCCAACTGCTTTGGCTGCAATATTTGCACCGTTCCCTACTTGAATGGAATGATCACCTTTTCCTAGTTCTCTACCTTTCCGTAGCCCATGTAACAATTTACATATGTGGGATCCTGATCTGGTATCTAATACCCAGGACGTAGGGTGAACTGAGAAACAGTTCTCAATAACTTACACACCTGAAGAAGATGCATCAACATGCATGTTCTTTTGGGCGGCATGAGAATCCAGATATTCTACTATTCCCTGTTCAGTCTTATAACTCTTATAAGAAAGAACGGGTCCAACGTTCCCCTGCTCAGTATAATAAGCGGGTTCAGTCAATACATCCATATTATTATCTTGATTATGGCCTGACATGGTCGCTACCTGGAGAGAGAGAGAGAAGAAAACACTTTAGCGTATGCTCTTGCAAGATTAGATTGGTTATTATCTTATCTAATCAGGATGTCTCCCACTGTTTTTATCAAATCTACCTTCAAACCCTAAAAGGTAAGATTAGCCGGGATTAATTACACCCTATAATTTCGTCAATCTTTCAGCCAGATCAGTGTCGGTACTTGAGGGAGATTTCCCGTGCTTTCGCACGGACCTAATTAAAGTAAACCTCGTTTTCCCAGAGGCGTAACCCCGTTAACACTTTTCTAGACACCTACTTGATCGGCTAATTGTCCTGTGTAAAACTCTCCCAGGAGTAACTCTTACTCGCAGTGGGTATCGGGATCCAACTATCTCATAGGAGGTATGCAATCTCATTGCAAATTTCAACACTTGAAATTCCCGATAATATTTTGCCCCTAGCAACTTATGACCTTAACATAGTCAACAAATCATAATTGCTAGCCAAGTTCAACCCGTCATTTCCCGATTGAATTAAACCCACCTGCACGACCCTTAACATAGTCAACAAAGTCGTACGACTACCCTAATCCAATCACATCTCATGTTTTAGAAGATAAGTACTAACTAGCTACCGCACACTACGCCTTAACATAGTCAACAAACGTAGCACGAATACTAACTAGTCTTTATCTGAAATGACGGAGGGCTACGCAGGTTTTTCAGAAAACCCTGAGCGTAATGAACTTGATATCGTCGTAGAATCGAGTGTTTTTGAAAAGGAGTGTTTTTGAGGCTTTTCTAGTTTTGCTAAAGAGGTCACTCCCGGTGAAGGGATCTCGGCTCTTTCCTCATCGAATAAGGTGCAGAGTATATCATATATACCGCTATGCAAAGCAAGAACTATACAAGCTGTCAAAAACTAAACCGCGAGTTTGTAGCATCTGCCAGTTTCGCTAAAGAGGTCACTCCCGGTGAAGGGATCTCGGCTCTTTCCTCATCGAATAAGGTGCAGGGTATATCATATATACCGCTATGCAAAGCAAGACTGTAGCTACCCTTTTTATAAAGTTTTGATTCTACAACATCTTTTAGGTTTCTTTTCTTTTTATTAATCTCATTAATAAAATCCCATCAGCTTATGCTTCCTAAGCATCACAGAAGAAACGAAAGCAGTAATATTTATAAATCAACATATATATATATATATATATATATATATATATATATATATAGTATAAGCATTCGTCTCAGGCAGTAATATGATCTCATCACAGAACATTGCAGCAGAAGAACATTTATGAAATATTGGATATACTAGGATGTCCGTGTTTTCAATACGAGCCGGTATAAAACACGGATTCCACGGTCGCGATGAATAGCCAAACCCACATCCCAAGACCCCTACGAGAGCGGCAAGTAACACTGCCAATTCTAGGGTTAGGAGACCCGGTCTCGACTCCTCGAGATGGCCTCCCACTGGACCTTAGAACCCGATTACTTGTGCTCCCCTCCTTGGGTCTACCTAATGTGGAAAATTAAATAATATACACTGGTGACATCAGCCTCATCCCGGAAGTGCCCCAATAAAAGAATATTACATACAAATGAATTTTACATGAATGAAAATAAAAACCTTCATCTCACATAAAACCCCCGGTTATTCTGAACACGATGATCCAATATAACATATCACAGCAACACATAATATCTCATATCATCAACGTAAGTAAGTATACATACACCGATCGTCGTAGATGTATAGCAATGAAGACCGGCAATACAACTACATACTACACTTACGGTCACAGAAAAGAAATTGTAAAATTACAATATTTGGGATCCACAATCACTTTAGATATCGTAAATCCGAAATATCACATACTTCGCATTTCATGCCTAACTCTATGAATTCCACATATTGTATCACTATCCAGATAAATAGACAGTATTAAACTTTCCGAACAGATAATCAAATACCCAAAATTTCCTAAATTGCTTAACACTTGAGCGGAGTTCAAATAATCCCAGAAATATGTCACAGTACCGATGATCCAGCCGTAGAAGGGTCAAGCCAACGCCTTACATGTGGCATGCCGTACTGCCCCAAACCCTAAGCTTTAGAGGCAGTTCAAGACGGTCACATAATCGAGTTAAGGTTTGTTGTCTTCTAGAGGGTCCATCGTGTTACTTGCAAATTTTTTCGAAAGATTTAAACCCGATAAAAATTCAACACTTGAAAGTTTTACATGCCGGGAAAAAGTGAGTTAATGATATCCGTTCGAACATTTTAACAGTTTCTAAATATCTAGAAAACATAACAAAATTAAATTTTCCGATCGAATCTACGATTACAAAATAAACCCCAGAACACTCAACACTTGAGTCACATAAAAATACCCAGAAATTATCACTAACAGAGACGATCATAATAGTGTAAAACAAAAAGTCAAACTTCACTGTACGGCCGCGGATCCGCGGCCCAAGCAAGGATTGGCCGCGGTTCCGCGGCAGTACATACGGTTTAGACTGTCGTTTTTCACTGTTATTCTTATAATTCCCTGCTGTTATTTTTAGGTATTTTTAATTCTAAAAAATCACAGTTTTTAGAAAAAGTCCAGAGAGGGGTTCAAATCGTCGTATCGGAGTTCGTTCGGAGTTTTAACTTCGTAAACACGTCGCCTAATGCTCTAGCTAGGCTCTGATACCACTGTAGGGTTCCTAGGCACTCTTGTGAGGGTTCATAAGGCATCAAACATGCCCGAATAAAATTTTAGATGTGCCGAACAACCCAAAGCCGGGATCTTTGCTAGATTATTAGGGTTTAACATGCAAGTAAACATCTTTACCACTAAGTGTGAGGGATTACAAACTTTGTAGTCCGCTCCTTCGCTTCATAAGCTCAGAGTAGAAGTCCCTTCGCCGCAATCCACGATCTCCCGGACTCAAGAGAGGCTCCACGACTCGAACGATCCATGCTAGCTTGTAGTATTCTATTTCTCCGATGATCTACGTCGAAGTTGCAATAGCTCAAGCTCTCTCACTCTAATGAGGTGAACACCCTAATCTAATGGGCTAGATTAGATGAGGATGATGGAGTAGTATTTATGCTTTCTTTTTATATCATTTTCTCACAAGAAATCATCACAAAATGAATAACTAGTAAGCTTTCTCAAAGCTAAAGAGAGAAGAAGATGATGGAAAAAGAGTTAATCCTTTTGTGATGAATAGTAGAAGTGAATATATATGATTGATCATGGAACCGTGGTCAAGGATGATAAGGATAACCTTTGTAGAGAATAAACTAGAGCTAGGGTTTGGTTAGGTTAAAAACGAGTCATGGATAAATATCAACCATAATATCTTAACCAAGACAAAAGGAATGCTTCTAGATGGTGCAAGAAGAAGCTAACCCTAATCAAACCCTAATCTCTTTTTATCATCACTAAACATGTTTCATTATTAATCATATCATGTTACTATAATATATATCACATATATATTATATTTGTAACAAAAGAAAATAATACAATTAATATATATCACATATATATCAATGTATTATCCGGTGAGAAAATGAAATAATAAAGCGAGCCAATATTAGATAATGTAATACAATATATCATATATATTATTATACATTAAATCATCGAATCAACACTTGATCCGACAATCCGGCTATATCGAATATAACCGACTAATATATCATGTACCGATTCATCAAATCAACACTTGATCCGATGACCCGATTCATATCTAAATATCGCGAGAATATAATACGGTATCTCATATCGCATTATCCTCGGTCCTGCACATATCACATATGTGCCTTTACTCCGTTTTGCCTGAGCCAAGAAACCTCTGTGTAGGACTCTAAAGAATCGTCAATACGCCGGTAGCAGGTGATGATCATATCAAACACCCACAAGCTGCAAGCGGTCAGCTAAACGTAACAGCCACCCAGGTATTGAGCTATCAGAAGATAAAAAAGCTAGCCTGTACGTTCTCCTATGAATCCAATCAGTAACACTCCCGTACAGTCCGGTCTGTTCGTCTGATATGTCGCATATCAAGTCTAGGGGTGGTATACGTCAGACCCCAGTAACCGATAAGTCATGTCGATGTGAGGCTCATAACGGGTCGAGAAACTACTGGTAACACTTACCAGTAAATCTTTATATCAGCCCTGGCCAGGGACTTCCAGTTATAGCCAATCGAACACAGCACAACATCAACTCCCTATACCGGGAGAGACGAATCCCCTCCTATCGCTCATTGCCTCCATATGATTCGGGACTGTACCTAAAAGCCACCGTTTTGCACGCCCTCTTGGACGTGGTAAGGTAGAAATCAAAGCACAGTGGGAATCACACAAGACTCTATGACGATCTCGGGTCTACAGACTACCCTGTACCAGTGTCACCGGAGAACTGCCATCTGACGTGTGGTATATCACCATCTGGGAGTTCTCGGCGAGTCCGTCCAGTGTACCCAGTCTCCACTGAGCACCCGTACACCATCCTTGATGTCAAACACCGATGGATATGGGATCATCCATCGCCCATCATATGGGTCAAGATGCGTATACGCTAGTCTACTCTGGTTATCGATGCCCTGTCTCGATATACCCTCAACTAGGAACAGTTATAGGATGTACTCATCAACTACCATGGCCCCACTAGTATGATCTCATCATAGTCCCAGTAGTCGAGTACAAATCTTAAGGGCTTTATCAACATGTGAGAGTAAGACAGTAAACCAGTACAAGTCAACATGTTAAGATAAAGTGAAACCAAATAGCATACTATCATGACGAGCAAGAAAGTCCTCTCTGTATATATCCAAGCATCCATCATAATATACATCATATGTACAACAATGGCCTCGAGGGCATATACATAACTAACAACCTATAATCATAGTTAAATCATATCGACGTAAATATCATATCAAAACTTAAAACAACGAGATAGGCACCCATAGGTTAGAACTTACAGCATATTTAACCCAAAAACGATAATATATTCCTGTTGTTAACGTACAAACGTTAACGGTTTAAGCGCAGTGCAGAAATACGAAAACCCCGTATCGTAATATCGGATATTTGATAAAACCTTTACTAATACATTCCCAGATTTTGGCTCGGGTAAAAAGGAACTAAACAAGCAAGTACAGGGGATGGTTTGTATTGATTGTGTACTACAGGCAAAACCCAAACACCATATCAAGAAGGGGATCCGGCGAGATAGCTTATAAATCCGGCGTCGCCGGCCGTACAGAGGAGATTTGGGTTCGTATTTTTGTGGTGGTCTCCTAGTGGTCTATCTAGGTTAATGGACTTGCTAGATTTTCTAGTGATTACACCTAGTGGTTCCGGATTCAATATCTATAGGCTAAATATCACAAAACACACTGTTTTTATAAGACTGCATATGAAAACTGATATGGAAATATACTGAACATGCAAGGAGGGAAGGAATTATACCTATGGAGATTGTGTACAGTGAAACACCAGCTCATGGAGTGCTTGTGGAAGTATCTAGGGGTTGCAGTGTATTAAGCTTGATGAAGTACACAAACTTGATGAAGGAGATCATGGCTTTCTCTTTTGATATGAGGAAAACATAGGAATTTAAGTGTTGGAGCTTGAAGAGTTTATTTTTGTTCAGTTGAGAAAGCTAAGGAATTTTCTAGGTGTTGTGTGGTGTAGAGAGAGCATGAGGTGGAGAATTGTGAGGTGGAGGTGGCATAATGGAGGATGTGTCAAATGTGAAGGAAGAGGTGTAAAGTTGAGAAGAAGCAGGTGGAGGGAGATGAACATGGTTGAGGGTGTAGTGTTGTGAGGGTTTAGCCTAGGTTAAGATATATCAATCTTTAAAAAGAATTATCAAATATCAAAACCTTTCATGTTACAATTTGAATTCATATGAAATAAAAGATATGAAATGATTAATCTATGACTTAAATGTCATTAGCTTAAATGTAAAATTCAATAACATGTTAAAATAATTAAATATATCATTTTTTATGATATCACGCACTTTTATTCATATTTATCGAAATAACTACAGTTTTCGGATATAATTCAGATACCAATTTCATAATCGATATCATTTTTTCGTAAACTTATTAAATTCATATTTAAAATTATAAATTAATATTTATAATTTTCCAAAATGTTACAACATATATGTAAATTATCAAATCAATACCTGATTTAATAATTCGGCTCAAACCCGAGCCGGTTAGTATTACCAACTGTCCGATCGAAAGTCCGAGTACAAAGTACATCAATCGATCGGAACCCTGCACGTATCTAATACGGCTACTACATCATTTCGCCTGAACCAGGAAAACCCTCTATGTGGGACTCTAAATACTCGACAGTACGCCGGCAGTGAGTTACTGGATAAATCCATAACCACAAGCACTTCAGCGGCACTAGCTGTACGTAACGGCTACCCGGGTACCTATCGAAAAGGAAGGCCGACGAGCAAGCTCATCCGGATCCCTACTGAGCCTATTCGTGACAATCTCCATACAGTCCGGTCTCTTCATCTGAGAGTATCGCATACCGGGTCTACGGGGTGGTAAACGTCAGACCCTAATAATCCGGTAATTCATGCTGATGCGGCTCAGGACCAATCCGGAAAACCACTGATCAGCCTATCGGTAAATCCCAACTGCCTTGGCCAAGCTCTTATGGTCCTGACCAATCGAACAAAGTGCGACATCGACTCCCTATACCGGGAGAGACAAATCCCCGACAATCGCTCACTGTCTCCATGTGGCTCGGGACTGTACCCAACCAAAACCTGTTTGCATGACTCAGTAGAGCGTGGTAGAGTAGTGATCAAAGCACAGTGGGAACTCACACGAGACAAATGCCGATCTCAGGTCTAAAAACTAACATGTACTTATGTCACCAGAGAACTTCCACCCGACGATAGGTATAGTACTATATGGAAGTTCTCGGCGAGTCCGTCCGGTGTACTCACTCCCAGTGAGCACCTGTATACGATCTTAGGTGTGAAAGACCAATGGTTGCGGGACCATACTATTGCCCCTCGTCGGGGTCTAGAAACGTATACACTAGTCTACTCCGGAATATCGATGCCCGGTCTCGATACTCCCATGACTAGGGACCATTTAAGGATGTGCGTACCGACTACCCAGCTCCTACAAGTATGATCGCCATCACAACGCGGGTAGTCTAGCAATGATCCTACGGGCTTTATCAACATGTACAAAAGATATTTAATAGTAAGTAAAACATACACATGTTAAGATAAAGACAAACCAGATAGCATACTATCATATCGAGCAAGACTGTCCTGTATATATATATGTCCAAGCATCCAAATGTATACATATACAATAATGGCCTCTAGGGCATACATATCCAACAATCTCCCACTTGCACTAAGGCCATATACATCGTCGTATCGAGTACCCAACGTCTGCTCTAAGGCCAGTTGTTAGCGTATCGAATACCCAACATCTCAAAAAGTCTCTTGAACTGTGCTTGAGCAAGGGCCTTGGTGAATGGATCCGCAGTGTTGTCTTTTGTGTCCACTCTCTGCACCTCTATCTCCCGGCGATCAATGATCTCCCTGATCAGGTGATACCGCCTCAAGATGTGCTTGGATTTCTGATGGGACCGTGGTTCCCTTGCTAAAGCCATAGCTCCATTGTTGTCGCAATACACAGGTAATGGGTTAACAATGGATGGAACCACCTGAAGTTCTGTAATGAACTTCTTAATCCAGATGGCTTCTTTTGCGGCATCGTTGGCAGCAATGTTTTCAGCCTCCATCGTCGAGTCTGCGACGGTGTCCTGTTTGGAACTCTTCTAACAGACCGCCCCTCCGTTGAGGGTAAACACAAAACCCGAGACAGACTTGCTATCATCCTTATCACTCTGGAAGCTTGAATCGGTAAAAGACTCCACCTGGAGGTCTCCATTACCGAATACCAGGAACAGTTCTTTAGTCCTTTTCAGGTATTTCAGAATGTTCTTAACAGCTGTCCAGTGGTTCTCACATGGGTTAGACTGATACCGGCTCACCACGCTAAGCGCGTAAGCTACATCTGGTCGGATACATAGCATCGCATACATTATAGATCCTACTGCTAAAGCGTAGGGTATAGTGCTCATGCGAACCCTCTCTTCATCAGTCTTGGAAGACATCTCTTTGGAGAGGGTGATTCCGTGCAATGCGGGTATGTTACCGCGCTTGGAATCTTCCATACTAAATCTCTTTAGTACGGTCTCTATGTAACTGGACTGTGAAAGTCCCAGTAATCTCTTGGATCTATTTCTGTAGATCTTAATCCCCAGAATGTATGAGGCATCACCCAAGTCCTTAATGGAGAACCTTTGTGATAAGAACAACTTGACCGATTGTAGCATAGGAATGTCATTTCCTATCAAAAGAATGTCGTCCACGTACAAGACTAGGAACACGACAGTTCGGCTTACAATCTTCTTATATATACAAGTCTCATCCTCGTTCTTGATGAAGTCAAATCTCTTGACTGTTTCATCAAAACAGATGTTCCAGCTCCGTGATGCCTGCTTTAATCCATAAATGGATTTAAGCAACTTGCACACCTTTCCGCTGCTCCCACTGTCTATGAAACCTTCTGGCTGATCCATATAAACGCACTCTTCTAAACTACCGTTCAGAAAAGCCGTTTTTACGTCCATCTGCCAGATCTCATAGTCATGGAAGGCGGTAATGGCAAGTAGGATCCGAATGGATTTGAGCATAGCCACTGGAGAAAAAGTTTCGTTATAGTCCACACCTGGTCTTTGACGAAAACCTTTTGCAACAAATCTAGCCTTATAGGTTTCCACCTGCCCATCTACACCAAATTTCTTCTTGTAGATCCATTTGCATCCAACGGATTTTACCCCAGGTGGAGTAATATCCAAGGTCCACACTTTATTGGTGTACATAGACTCCATTTCGGATCGCATGACATCCAGCTACTTATCAGAGTCCCTACTGATAATGGCCTGCTTGAAACTAGTAGGATCATCTTCTTCGAAGATGCAATCCTCTCGATCCCTGTCAATGAGAAAACCGTAGTATCTCTCGAGCGGATGAGAAATCCTACCAGATCTGCGGAGTGGCTGAGATTCGTCTGGGGCTATTGGATTCTCTGGTTCTACCAAACCTTCAGTTAAAGTTTGTCCTTCTGGAATTTCTTCCAGTTCTACCGTGCTCCTACAAATTTCTTTTGCAAGAAATTCCTTCTCTAAGAAGACGGCGTGGCGAGCAACAAACACCTTCTGTTCCCCAGTGTGGTAGAACTCATATCCTTGCGAATGCTTAGGATATCCTACAAACTTACAAAGAACTGATCGTGCCTTAAGCTTATCCGGATTTTGTTTTTTAACATAAGACAGACATCCCCATATCTTAATAAAATTAAGGTATGGTCTTTTCCCTTCCCATGTTTCATATGGGGAGGTGGGCACGGTTTTGGTCGGAACTCTATTCAATAGATATGCCGCTGTCAAAAGTGCATGTCCCCAAAATGAAAGACGTAACTCGGCGTTACTCATCATGGAGCAAACCATGTCTAATAGGGTATGGTTCCTCCGCTCCGATACACCGTTGTGTTGTGGTGTATACGGATGAGTAAGCTGAGAGAGAATTCCATTCTCTTTTAGGTAATCTAGGAATTCCGTGATTAAGTACTCCCTTCCTCTGTCATATCGGAGGATCTTGATACTTTGGGCAGTCTAGTTTTCTACTTCGTTTCTGAATTTTTTGAATTTCTCAAAAGCTTCAGATTTTTGTTTCATAAGATATACATATCCGAACCTAGAGAGATCGTCAGTGAATGTGATGAAGTATGAGAACCCATCCCTTGCATGTATAGACATTGGACCATATACATCACTGTATATGAGTCCCAAGAGCTCTGTCGCTCTTTCTCCGTGTCTTGTGAACGAAGATTTGGTTATTTTTCCCTTGAGACAAGACTGACAAGTTTCATAAGATGAAAATTCGAACGTATTCAAAAGTCCATCTTTATGCAACTTACTTAATCTTTTCTCTCCGATATGACCAAGTCTACAATACCACAAGTAGGATTCGTTTACTTCTGAACTCTTCCTCTTGCATGTGTTTTGTATACTGAGAACTGTGTTTTGATTAAGAACATAGACACCATTACACAGTGTACCTTCTGCAACCAATACATGATTAAGGTAAATGTTCATGATATTTCTATCAAGAACAGACTTATATCCATCTTTATCAAGTAAAGAAACTGATATGATGTTGCAAACCATGGATATATAGTAGCAATTGTTCAAAATCATAGAATTGCCATTTGGCAATGTTAGGTGATATTCACCAACGGCAGAGGCATCAACTTGTGCTCTGTTCCCTACTCTGAGGGACATATCACCCGGTTCAACCATCCTACTTTTTCTCAGTCCCCGTAATAAATTACAGATGTGAGATCCTGATCCGGTATCTAATACCCAGGAGGCAGGACTGACCGAAAAACAGTTCTCTATAACAAGAACACCTGAAGAAGACGTAATTCTATGCTTCTTCGATGGGGTCATCAAGGAATTCATGCAATCCTCTTTTCTCTGCTCACACTCATGACTGTTGTCATAAGTTAGAGTCAAACTGACGTTCCCCAGCCCCGAATAAGAATTCGGATTGGTCAAGCGATACATTTTATTATCTTGATTAGGGCGTGAATTGGTTGCTACCTGGAGAGAGAGAAAGAAACACTCAGCATACGCTCTTGCAAGATTAGATTGGTTATTGGTTTATCTAATCAGGATGGCTCCCACTGTTTCCCCGAATTCTTCTTCAAACCTAAAAAAAAGAATTAGTTGGGATTAATCGCACGTCACAATACTTGCTTAACCTTTCGGCAAGGCTAGTGTTGGTACTTCGAGGGAGAATTTCCAACGCTTTCGCGAAGTTCCTTAATTACATAACCTTTTTTCTCTGGAGCCGTAGCCCCGCTAACACCGTTCTAGACACCTACTTGGTTTATAACATTGATTGTTAAGTGAGAAAATCTCCCAGGAGTAATCCTACTCATCAGTGAGATCAACTATCATTGCATGATAAACTAGATGGAAGCCACTCTAGTCACCACACTCCAGAAGGTATGCAACACTGGAAAGTTTCCTGTATATTTGAAACTCCCGATGTGGTTTTGCCCCAGGCGTCTTATGACCTTGACGGATGCCAACAAATCATAAAGCGCAAGTCAAGTTCTACCCGTCATTGTCCAGATTAATTTAGACACACCCATACTCGCCCTTGACGGATGCTAACAAGGCCGTATGACTATCCTAAATTAATGCATCTCAATGCTACAAAAAAGTATTATTCAGCTACCGCACACTATGCCTTGACGGATGCCAACAAATACATCATGAATACTAAATACTGCTTATCTGAAATGACGGAGGGCTACAGCTGGGTTTTTGGCGAAAAACCCGTTAACGTAATGAACTTGATATCGTTGAAGGAACCTGAGAAGTTTTGAAAAGGAGTGGTTTAAGCTCCGCTTTTGAAAACTTGTGGTTTTGAAAAAAACCGAGTAATCTACAATATAGACTTTTTCTCAAGAGGTCACTCCCCGTGAAGGGATCTCGGCTCTTTCCTCCTGGAATGTGCTGGATATTCACAACTGAATACCACTATGCAAAGCGAAAGAACATAACTATAGTTTTTCGAAATTTGTTCCAACATCTTTTAGGTTTTCTTATCTTGCATTAATCAAAATTAATGCGGTCCCATCAATTAATCCTATTACACCATAAATAGAACGAAAATACAATGTACATATATGCCAACCGCATTCGCCTCTGGGCCCCGTCATCACCCATTAGGTTACTTAACTAACGACAGAGCGGGGGCTGGACTAGCGCAGGTGCAAAACATATACAACATCTACTAGTATATATATATAAGTATATATAACATTCGTCCCAGGCATGATAATAAGCAACATCATAGAATCACAGCCAACAATACAGAAAGGTGGATAATCTTGGAGCCCCGGGTTTCATTTGATCCGCAAATAAAACTCGACGTTTCCGGTCGTGTGGATAGCCCGTGCAATGAAAATCTGGACCCCCTACGAGCACTGCAAGTTACCCGCCAATCCCAGAAGTGAGGCAACCCCCTTCAACAAAGTGAATGGGCCACCCAATACTTCACGGAATCCGGTAACTTGGACGCCCCTCCGTAGGTCATCCTATACCCCCTACGAGTACGGCGAATAGCCTGCCAATTCTAGAATGAAGCCCCCTCTGTCCCAACGCCATGAGATGCGGGCTTGTTGCCTTCTAGAACTGTAACGTTTTGAAAATCGTTTCGGTGAAATTTCGGAAAAATCGGTAAAATAAGGGGGTTTTCCGTAAAAAGTCAAAATATAAATATCTTTTAATATAAAATTAAATATACATATTCTAGCTATATAATTGCTAGTATTTGGTGTTTATTGAGTCACTGGTAAAATTTTTAATTTTCTGAAAAATTATCCGAAATTAATTATTTTAATATTATTTTAAGCCGTCACTAATACATTTAATTAGGGAAAATTACAAATTGGAATGTGTTGAAACAAATTTTGTGCATCATAACACATTAAAAAAAATATTACGTGTTGTTTTTGAAATGAAATAAAGCTGTCAAATGGTGTTAGAAAATATATAATAAAAAGGCTTAAAAAGTGAAATTAAAATTAAATAGATGTGAGATGGCCGCGCGACTTGAATTGGGCTTACTTTCCTTGGAAAATTTTACACAAATATACACACCCCATTCCCCCCCTTGGCTGAAATTTCAGCTTTCTCCCCCTCTCTATTCAACTCACTCCACCTCAAAAAAAAAAAAGAAATTCAAAAATGAAAAGAATAGAATAAGAGGTATGGTGTTGATAAAAGGCATGGGCTTTATTTTCTTTGACTTCAAAGCACCACCTCACACTCTCTCTCCCCTCCCTCTAATCTGCCCGAGCCTCCCCCATTTCAGCCCCAAATTGTTCTCCATCTCATTTCCTCTTCAAAAAAATCCACAAAATTGCTTCAAAAATCCACATAAAAACATTACTAATCCCTAATCTAATCTCTACCCATTTTCCCATGGCCCAAGCTAGCATGAATCAAGGAGCAAGATGATGATTTGGGAGGCTAAGATTTCATGCTAAATTTCAAGATTCTAGGAGGTATAAATCTTAACCTTATAATGAAATTGTTAGTTATTGCTTAAAGCAAATTGATTTAAGTGTTAATTATAGTTTAATTTCAAGATTTGGAAATTAAAGAGAAGGGTTTAAATACTAAGTTAGGGTTTAGGTCAATTGATCATGATCTAATTGTGTGGTTAACATCTAGTGGGCATACTAAAACAAAGCTAATTACTAGGTTGCTAATTGTTTTTTTAAAAATTGTTCTAATTATGCTAAATTTGCAAACTAGGTTTTTGGAAATTTATTAAATGGTTTAGATTAAAATATAATTAAGGTTTCATGACATTATTAACATTATAAATTGTGGTTTAATACTTTAGTATATGCAAAACCAAGCTTAATTGATGAATTGTGAATTTTGCTTTAAAAAGTGTTAAAAATTGATATGTTTGCAAACTTGAAATTTTAGTTAATGATAATTAGTGAGATTAAAAATATGGAAGTGATTTGTATGACCTAGTTATGATATTTAATGAGTATTTTGGCCATTGGAATCGTTAAAATATTTTGATTGGATAAAATATCAAGTTTTGAACCGAAATGGGAATTTGTGCTAACTAGGTTTTTTTTGGGGAAATAAAACGATTTGTTTAATTTGATGGTTTTGATGAATTAAAACCTATTTCATATATAATTAGTGAGTTTTGAAACCACGATTGGTGCGTTTGAGTTTTTCGCAATCACTCGGAGTTTGTACGCCGATATCGAGGGTTTTTGGGTTGATTTGAGAAAGCAAACCATAGGTTTTAACCTATGTAGGTTTCGTGTGTCGTTTTGGTCATGAGTTGGATTTTAATGCGATGCTATGTGTCATGATACATAGGTACCCTCACGAGGACTTCGAGATGACAAGCAAGCGCGTGGTGACATCAATTTCGGCAAGCGAGGACCAGGTGAGTAGATTTATATCTACGGGGAGAAGTCGGGTGGATGGCGTATAGCACCCCCGCAGTTCGTAGTGATGTATACGAATACGTATACACACACACACACACACACATATATATATATATTATGTTGATATGAGATTTTTGATGATAAAGATAGATTCTAGGTGTTCATGGATTAGTTTAGTGTTAGTTGCGAAACCCTAGAGTAGTTGTTACACCCACACACGCACACACTCATATGCATACATTTATGTTATTACCTGTGCGTATATGGGGATATGTATATATATATACTGGATTATGAGGATAGTACTTGGGATTTGGAGATGAGTCGATGAGATTGGGCTTGAGGCCATGAGATCGGTGATGTGATATTGTCCGTATTTGAGATACGACATGATATTTTAGTGGGTTTTTTAGGCATGGTGTTTTCATACACACGCATGCATTTCACAGATGGTATCAGTTTTGTACTAGACGTAGATCGGTACCCCGATCATGATATTTGATAAAGAGGATACCAGATGATTAATGTGATAGATGTGACTTTTGACCCGTACCCAGATTTGGGATGCCGTATGACGGATTTACCGTACGAGCTATATATTGATGATAGATCCGCACTCTTGACTCGAGGATATCATATTATAGATATTGTATCGTATGGGATACTATTGAGACGGGATCACTGACTATTATATGTATATATATGTATTGACTCATATTTAGGTGGTTTCCATACTCCTTTCGATTGGTTGTTAGTTAGACCTGTGTTTTACCTAGTAGATGTTAGACTTGACCCGAGTTATACCTATTTCCAAAACTAACAAATCGTGAGGATTTTAAATACATGTCAAGGGATTCTATGGATATTTCAAATGACGTATCTTTTCTTAAAAACACCGTAGCCCTTATTTTCAAAACACCACGATTCGTGTTATTTCAAATGGCACCACTGTTTGACTCATATTTATATAAATGCAGATTAGTTATCATTGTGTTTATCATTCAGCTTCCGCATATTATTACCGTTCGCATCGCATTTGCATGTTTATATTGTACTTCCATATGCCACTATTGAGATCATGCTGTCAGGACACCAGCACCATTACCGATGATGCGTATGTTCCACATACACTTACTTGCCGGCTCACACACATCATCATCGGTAATTGCTATGTCACGTACACTTTAGAAAATACCTTTTCATTGACATAGCTTGATAACTGATAGTCGCAATATGCTATAGCTTCCATATGCTAGTTCAAATATTGCATTCATTGCATGATATTAGGTGCATTCATATATTCATTGGTTATGTAGTATTATGGAGATTTATACCGGTATTCACCGTTTATTGGTATCATGATTTTGATGATTTCGGATTTACATGAGATTTCTGGATTTAGGGGAAAACTGCAAGAATTTAATAAAAGCTTAGTATCATCATTTTAAAATGCAAATTGCGGTTTTCTCATGATGTATGAGTCGTCCACCATGAGTTTTCATGATTGCTGTTGGATTTCGAGAACCGATTCGAGGAGTTGGATGAACCGTCTCGGGTATATAGTAGGCCCGGTATGGTACCCTGGGGCAAGAAGCTCGAGTTATATTCGATGAGCCTGGCAGGGGAGTACTACCTACCGGTGATATTATTTGGACTCGTCGGTTATCCGGAGGATACCGGCCGGAGCCATGAGATGGATACAGGTTGATCCGTTCTGCCGGAGCCTGCGGGCCGATCCTGCAGATGATACGGATGCCTGAGATATTGATATTTGAGATATTGAGATTTGATACCGAGATACTGAGACTTATGCTTTGTGTCGATGCTTGACACTGATTTCTCTGTTACATTCATTGATGATACGTGATTGACATACATATAGAAATCTCATTGATTAAAGAAAACAGTTGTTTCATTCATGATATATTCTGTTTCCATTCGTAATGCATTCATACATCATATATCTGTTATGTTGCTATCTGAGGCACTGACACGGGCATGTAGTATTACACTATACATAGCTGGACCGGGATTTTTATTGAGGATATTACCTGATATGACCTAGGATAGCGTTATGCATGCGATTTCTACTCGTAGATGTTTTCTACTCACGAGTTAGCAACTCACCCCCGTTGTGCCACAGTTCATTGCAGGTTTTGCCGTACAGGTTGCGTTGCGGCTTGCTGGCACACTGTTCCTTCCAGGTGATTGCTTTGGTAGGTGGATTCTTTGCATCAGGACCATCATTGTTTATTTATTATTTCTGTTGTATTTAGAAACTCCATCAACCAGATTGTATAATTGAGAGAGATAGAAAACCAGACCTGTTATTCTTTCGACCTTAGAGTCGCGCGTTGTATTATTATGGTTTTCATGCTGATTTGGGTTTTCTTTTGAGTTTTGATTCTCGCCCTTCGGCGTTGTATATTATATTGCTTGTGTGGTTGTGACCGTCGATTGACGAAGAGCTAGCGCCCGCTTGGGGATGCCTTTTTATTCATTTCGTATACTATTCATGTTGTATCTCGTTTGGGGCAAGCATTTACAAAGGAGACTCTGCCGAAATTTTCAGAAAATACTTGAGATTTTAAAAATACATACTTCGGCCTATGTTGATTAAAACTACTTGCTTTAAATTGGTTTTTCCTTCACTCTACTGTTTCTTTTGGTTTTTGATTCTGGGTTTTGGCTTACTTAGATTACGTACGCCTCGAGACGTTCGTAATTTAAGTGCCGGTCATGTTCCGTACATTTCGGGTCGTGACAAGAACCCGGCTAATCGTGCACTCCACTGCGGGCTAATCCTAGTATAGAAAATGAAAATAATATGTATGGTGACATAGACCTCAACCCAGTCCTTCCCCAAAAAAATATACAACCCGGCAAAGACGGCAGTCTACATGTCGGACGCTCGCCCCGCAATATGAATATACAAATGAATTTTAACTGTACCACTAACATTGCACCATATGCTATCCACCACGACTATCCAACCACAATCACAGCACAAATACAAAACATCAACGAGAATGTCATGTTCGCAAACCCGTCTAAAAGAACATATAACAAATAGACGGGATATACCGATTAAATGATATTCACGATCGCAGATGCTAAACTAAGTACTGATAATAACATGTATTTTAAAATTTCGATCAACTGAACTTTTCGAAACAGGCCCCAAGTGCTAATCCAGCACTCAAACAAATCTAGGCCCATGAACTAAACATCCTAAAAACCATAATTCCAACAAGTAGAGCAACTGTAGAAACTTGGCGCAGGGAAGCTAAATTTTGGCAGCGGAACCGCCGCAAACATGCATCTTTGGCGGCGCTTCCGCGGTGGAATTGTGGCTTCATGCTCTCAAATTTCTTGAGTTGCTCTAGAAAACCTTGCACGAATTTTTGATGTACAGAAAATGATTTTTAGACCACTTTAAAAATGCGACAGAAAACGTAAGTTTGGAATTGCGGTTTTGAAAAATTCGGTCGATCGATATTTTAAACACGTTAAAACTAGCTAGTATTGGTTTTATGGGGTGGCTCTGATATCATGTTGGGCTACCTTAGCGCCCGAGCCATCAAACGTGGCGGTTTGCGGAACAAAATTTTTCTAGGGTTTCAAAAACGATGCTAGGATAACCCAATAAACCCGGATCTTACCATAAACCTATCTAACTAAACTAGTAGTGCTATCTACTATGAAAGAAGTCTCACCAAATGATCCAAGTCCTTCGGTCTTCTTTCTTCATCATATGCTCCTTGATTGCATGCGCGCTGTCGCTCATGTCGTTTTAAGTTCTAAAGTTAACCGCAATCAGGACGGTGTCGCGTGTAGCTAGCCGCGATGAGTACGGGTCGTCTGCAGGGAGACGAAGCGTTTCACGTTCTTGTTATCATGAGTTAATGAGCGGGTCGGAATGTTCGTTTCTAACGTAAGTGTATATATGCACGTATAAGTTTGTTAGGAATAGCTAGGTTAGTGTAAGTTATGGATTTCCGTACTCAATCCTTTATGCCGAACTTGACTATTGAAGCTAGAGCAACCGGCAACAACGTGGGTTATAATACTTAAGCATGCTATTAGTGAAATCCGGCTTATTGACCCTTGTCCGTCCGTTCTTGTCTTTTGATTTTCGCCTCCGGCCAAATCGAACGCAACCGGTCGCGGTTAGGGATTACCGATACCTTGGTAGGGTAGGGTGCCTAATGGAGCGCTTGCGTAAGGTTTGGGCAGAGTTTAATGGAAAATATCGGGCAAAGGAAAATGAGAAACGAAAACCTTAACTTACACCACCAATCTTTTTCCCAACAACACAAATATTTACAAACCATCAAAACCACAAAAAGAGAGAGCAAATGAAAAGATAAAAGAAAAGAAAAGAACAACATTACAAGTAAGTAAATGGCATGGAAATAAAAGAGCAAGTAAGTAAATGGCAAGAATGAAAATTGCAAGAAAGTAAAGCAAGAGAAATACTAAGAACCTAAAGTGCAAAAATGAAAGCTTTATTATGTCCAAGTGATACAATCTTGAGTTCAATAACCAAAACTTAAACTTGCAAGCTCAATGAAGAGGTTGCAAGATCAAGAGAAGGCAAGGAGCTCAAGGGAAACTAGCTATGTACAAGAACAAAAAGAAAAGAGAAACAAAAATGTAAGAAGAGTTGTTCTAGTGTAAAGAATATATCCCATTCATCCCTTGCTCACTGATATGCTTTTATAGGCACAAAATGAGACTAAACAAGCAATAAAATATGGATGATGTTGTTGCGCCACGGCAGCGCCACGGCCGTCAATCCGAGGCCAAAATGCGGAATCAAAAATTTTCTTAACTTTTAAACTGGCGCTACCGCGGACAATATACCCGGATCGTAACCATTAACCGATACTAGCTAACAAGAGAAAGGGTGAGAGATATACCGAATGATCCGAGTCCTCCGGTTTTCTCGTCGTCGTCCCGATCTCCTGCGGGAACTCCGGTCGTCGCCTCCTCGCCGGAAGGGCACCACATCGCCTGCATCTTTTACGGGCTCCCACCTCAATACCGAGGCAACTCGGGCATGAAGCTGGCAAGTCGACATGCCCAAGATGTGCTATAGAATGTGGTGTAGATCATGCTAGTCTCATTTGGGGTTTGTAGTTGCCTTGATGGAGGAATGGAATTTTCAAGTGGAGCTAGAATGTGTGTAGTATGAGATGAACAAATTTTTCCTTCATACAAATGAAAATGATCCTATCTCTTTTCCATGAAGTGGCCGGCCCTTTTTAGAATGGTGGAGGGAATGGATTTGTAGCATGAAGGGAGGTGATGGTAGGAGAAGAGAAAAGGGTGACCACACCAAAACATCATCATAACAAATGCACATCCAAACCATACCCTTTCTTATCTCAATTAATGCAAGTAATGGTGCAACAAAAGAAAAAATGGAAAAGGAATCTAAAGATGCTATCATAATCACCCATCTCACAAATAAACCCTCCACAAAATGTTATTTGCAAACTGGCAAATAACCCCCTCCATCGGAAAAGTCCGGCCGGGAAAGAACAAAGGAAAACCGGCTGGAACGGAATGAAAACTGGCAACTCCAGAAAACTGGTCCCGTAATAAATTACAGGAAAACCCCGCTACTGTGCATACACACCCGCATCTGTATTCCGACCGGATACAAATGCAAAGAGACAAAATCTACACTGTACTAAACTAGGATCCGGCTTAAAACAAAGCCGGCTAGTAATATCCGTCCGATCCTGATCCGTGCAATACCGCACGTATCTGATCGAACCCTGCCATATATCCATACGGCCTCTAGTACTAACCGTCCGATCCTGATCCGTGCAATACCGCACGTATCTGATCGGACCCTGCCATATCTCCATACGGCCTCTACAGCGTTTCGCCCGAAAGCTTGAGTAACTGAAAGTGTGGTGGACTCTAAAGACTCGTCAATACTATGGTTGTGGATTTAACCACCAGCACGTCAGAGGTATAAGCCAATACGTGACGGGCCACCAGCTATTGACCAAAAGGGACGTCGATGAGCGAACTCATCCTGACACCCTACTGAGCCTGTCAGTGACAATATCCGTACAGTCCGGTCCGTTCGTCTATGAGCATCGCATGGCGGGCCTAGGGGGTTGGTAAAAGTCAGACCCCCAAAGGCGGTACAAGTCGTGTCGGAGTGAAGCCCAGAACACCCTGAGATACTACTGGAATACCTACCAGTAAATCTCCTGCCTCGGCCGAGGGCTTTGTGTAATGGCTCTCCTAGACACAGCGCGACCTCACCCCCAATACCGGGAGAGACGAACCCCTGCAGATCTGCTCACTGCCTCCATGTGGCTCGGGACTGTACCCAACTAAAACCTGTTTGCACGACTCCTTTGAGCCGTGGTAGGGTAGTAATCAAAGCACAGTGGGAACTCACACGAGACAAATGACGATCTCAGGTCGATGAACTAACCTGTACACATGTCACCTGGGAACTGCTATCTGACGTATGGTATAATCCCAACTAGCAGGTTCCCGGCGAGTCCTGTCCGGTGTACTCATAACCCAATGAGCACCTGTATACATCTTAGGTGAACCAACTGACACCAGTGGCTTGTGAGACCGGCCACCGCCCCTCGTCGGGGTCTCGACTGTATACACTAGTCTACTAATGGAGTATCGATGCCCAGTCTCGAAACTCCCACGACTAGGGACCTTTTAAGGATGTGCTTATAGACCCCAGCTCTCACGTATATGATCGCCATCATACTGCTGGCAGTCAAGCAAGAATCCTAGGGGCTCTATCAGCGTGCAATAGCGACCTCTAAGGTCACCTGAAGCAGTACACGATGATAAAGGTAAACCAGATAGCATACTATCATCTCGAGTAAGACTGTCCTACCGGGATGGGTCCTCCCTCAATCATTGCAATCACGTGCCTGTGATCCAATAATTGACTCTGAGGGCACTATCTCCAACAATCTCCCACTTGCACTCAAGGCTAATTATTGCGATGTCGCATACTCACAGCCCGTGTGATACCGAACACCCAACTCCTCTACTAGTCAGTCCCACAAAGCTCGTTTGCGAAACTATTGTGTTCGAGGAATAGCCTCAGTGAGTGGATCCGCTGTGAAGTTTCTTTTTATGTCTCTCTATATCTCAAGTTCGCAGAGAAAGCCATCTCCCGAAATGAGCAATACCTGTCTTAGAGCATGTCTGGATATCTGATGGGACCTAGCTCATAAATGAACTCCAAATCCAAACTTCTTAGACTGTATCGATAACTGAACTTAATCAGTATCCAGCGCCATGCCTCCCTCAGTATTGCCTTGGACCACCTGTCCAAAATACTGCCCCTCGTCGGAAGGAGAAACTATAACTCTGACAGCCACTCTGCCATCCATGTCACCTTGGAAGCCTGGAATGATAACCATCTCCTAAAAGAGGTTGTCGTTATCACATCCCTAGAACACGCACTTATGTCCTAAAACTGCTTCCGATTGTTTCTCCAGGATTGGATTAATATCAGCTTATTGCAGCTACTGCAAGAACAACATCTGGTGTGGTACTTGACATCTCATGATTGACTCAATTGCCTAAGCAAGTGATCTGTCAATCATGCGTATCCCTCTCCCCTTTAGTCTGTAAGACACCTTTAGAGAGGGTGACTCCACTACCTGCAGGTGTACTACCGTGCCAGGAGTCGTCCATTCTAAATACTCATAGAATACTGTCAAGGTACCCAGATTAGGAAACCACCCAAATCTAGATCTAAAACCATAGATCTAGTAACCAGAATGTCTGATATAATATCCAAGTCCTGTGTGGAGAAACCACCGTGTGACAACCAAAGTATAACCGATCGTATTATAGGAGTTTCCTTTCCTACTCTGTGTATGTCATCCAAAACCAGGACATCACACCCTACTACCTTCTTAACAGATCCATCCCCTATTCTGATGACGTCAAACCTATGACTGTCACATCAGAAATAGATGATCTATCTCCGCTATATCTGCTTTAGTCTATAAATAGACATAAGCCTGATGTCCACCAATGCTTCCGCTGCTCCCACTGACTACGACAACCCTCTGGCAGAGTCATATAGACGCGCACTTCTAAAGCTAGTTTAGAACGACGCTATACTCATCCTCCTGCCGGGTCTCGCAGCCTGGAACAACAACAATGGCAAGTGTGGGTAAACAAGAACTTCCCTGTCACCGTCCTTGAGGCTACCGGAGTGCCTCTCGGGTGCCTGAAGTTACCCACCTTATCTGCGGAGTGGCCAATAGAATGTCAAATCAGATTGAATCTTTAGGTTCCTTATCAAATCTTCAGTAATCGTTTGCGGTTCTGGAATCGCTTCCAGTTCTACCATACTCCCACTACTGTTTTCTGAAATATAACCACTTCCTTTTTAAAATGTGGCGAGTTAAGAACAATATCACTATTGATCTTCCAGATGGTAGAAAGTCAACCCTCGTCATAGCCTGGGTCAACCCACAAACAACCATTACAGAAACGTGCCTTGAGTTGTCCAGTGTCTGGTTTTAATCATAAGCCGGACAACTCCCCGTACCTTAACATCGTTAAGATATGAACTGTTCTATATCCAATATAGAACCAGAGGCACTGATTTAAATGAACCAGATTCAAATCATGCAGCTATCTCCAGTGCATGTCAACTAAATGGAAGGAGGCCGATCAGCGTTACTCAACTTAGGAATGCTTCCAATTATGACTAACCTGAAAGAGAAGCAATTTCTCTTTATCATTACTATCAACTGAATACCATACACAAGTATCTACATCTTCGATCACCTTGAAGAATCCCGATACTTGCTACACCTGGTTCTCTACTCTATTCAAATACCTATAACTCCTCAAAACTTAGACCCTGTGTTTCTACGAAACACATGTCTAAGAACTAGAGAAGTTAAAAGTAAACAGAATATAGTATGAGGACCAACCCCTCTGTCCTAATGGATACTGGACAATATACAATACTCTGTATAAGTCCGCCGAGTCTAACAACTCTTTCACTGTGTGTCGTAGGTTGAAAACTGTACTTATGGTTAAGAAGAATTACACCGCTGTTTAATGCTCCTTACCTAACCATCCACTGATATAGGTAAATGTCATCGACATAATATCAAAAGGTATATCTCACTCTATGAAAATAGACGTACAGATATATCAATTTGAAATTGGTGCATAACAACGGATATTCAAAACCAAATATTTGCTGACCGGCAAACAGCCCAGATGATCTCCTCAAATATCACCGATTACAACGAATCCCGATATAATGAGGATGATTACCCTATTCCCAATAACTTACTCCCACTCATCATCTGTAAAACCATACAGATGTGAGAATCAAACCTGGTAAATACATACACTGGAGCAAGTGTCTAATCAGGAAATCAGTTTTCTTTTAACAGTACACAGTTGAACTGAAACATTGAAATGTTTCGATAGGGTATCCTGGTATTCCTAGTAATGCCTCTACCATTATCCAGATTCACAACTATAACCGTATAATTCTTTGCCACCTCTCCAAATCCCTTTATATGTCTTTAGTCATTACCTTCTGCACACCCGTTAGGCCAAATGGTTTTCTTCCTTCCCTACCGTTCGGCACCAGCCTATGGTTTGGAAGAAGACTATCCAATAAGCATAATGGGTGTACTGTCCTAGTCCTAGGAGCACTCGCAATGCGAGAGAAGGTGAAGATAAAAGACAACCGAATAAACCTTATTCCTATTTCTCCTAGACCAGAATCCATCCCCGAACTGGAACAAGTTCCTTTCGAGTTCGTATATAACCATACGATGGAGTATCCAATAAACTGTGGATCTTCGTAGTGATACGGAGTGTCCTGGAGAAATACAAAGGTGATTTAGGATTGGCGAAGAAATACTTGGTTTGGTCGTGAATATCAGTCGCAATTTACTTTGCCCTCTTACTAATCCCTTGCTTTGTCTGAACTTAATACCTTCTGCACACCATCGTTATGCTAATTGGTTTTCTTCATTCCCCACCGTTCGGCACCAGCCTAAGGTTTGGAAGAAGACTATCCAATTTGCATAATAGGTGTACTATCTCCTAAACCAAGGAGTACTCGCAATGAGAGAAGGTGAAAAGAAAAGTCAACTGAATAATCCTATTCGTTTTCTCCAGAACCAGAAACCATCCTCGAAGTCCTTTGAGTTCGTATATAACCATACGATGGTTTTGTCCAATGGAAGTGGACGTTCGTAGTAATACGGGGTGTCCTGGAGAAAAGGGTAAAAGTAGGAGTGGCAATGAGGTTTGCAACTCTGACAATCCAAAAACCAGTGTTAAGAAGGTTCGGTCAACTTGGTCACTGAGTCATAGTCCAGGGTCGGGTCAATGGTCGCTGCCAGAGAGAGAGAAAAGAAACACTCAGCGTGCACTCTAACCTAGATCAGAATGGTTATCACTTTATCTAATCTGGAAACCTCCAACTGTACCTCAAATTCTCCTCCAAACCTGAAAGAAGAATCAGTCGGGGTCACCCGAGGAGTAAACTAACTCATCAGTGGGAATCGGGATCCAACTATCATCGCATGATAACTTGACGGAATCCACTCAAGTCACCACACTCCAGAAGGTATGCGCATATCTGGCAAGTTTCAGTTCTTTTGAAACTCCCGATGTAGGTTTTTACCCCTAGGACCCAAGTGACCTTGACGAATAATCAACAAATCAACAGGTCCTAGTCAAGTTCAACCCGTCATTATCTTGATTGCGTTAAACCCACCCGCACGACCCTTGACGAATAATCAACAAAGTCGTACGACTGTCCTAACCAATCCACGTATCCATATGACAGAAAGCATTACAGAGCTACCGCACACTACGCCTCGGCGAATAGCAACGACAAACGTAGCGCGAATACTAAGCAATACTAATCTGAAATGACGGAGGGCTACGGCTGGTTTTTGGCGAAAAACCTTTAACGTAATGAACTTGATATCGTTGAAGGAACCGGATAACTTTTTATAAAAATATAGTGACGAAAACCTTTGCTAAAGAGGTCACTCCCGGTGAAGGGATCTCGGCTCTTTCCCCGTAGAATGAGGTGCAGGATATTCCAACTGAATACCACGATGCAAAGCAAAAGTAATCGGCTATAGTGAAGTTAATGCCCTGACGCAAACTTCTGTCCAAGGGGTCACTCCCGGTGAAGGGATCTCGGCCCTTGCCTCGTCGACTGAGGAGCAGGATATTCCAAATGAATACCACGATGCAAAACAAAAGTGAACGTCCTTGCAATAACAGCTTTTTGAAAAGTGTTCCAACAACATCAGAATAGGTTTGTTTATCTTGCATTGATCCGAATCAATGCAGTCCCATCAATTGATCACACCACAAAGAACGAAAATATACTGACGTACGTATATGCTATCCGCATTCGCCACTGGGTCCCGTCATCACCCGTTAGGTTAGCTAACTAACGGCAGAGCGGGGACTGGACTAGCGCGGATGAAAAACATATACAACATCTACTAATATATATACCAATATATTATATTCGCTCAAGGCGTGATAAAATCCAACATCACAGAAATGTACAGCATCACAGAATAATGCAGATATCTGGAAGCCTCGGGTTTCACAGAGCCGCTGCTGAAACCCGACGTTCCCCTGGTCGTGTGGATAGCCTGTGCAATGAAAACCTAGACCCCTATGGGCGCGGCAAGTCACCCGCCAAAACCTGAAGCGAGGCAGCCCCCTTCATCAACGTGAATGGACCACCCAGCACTTCACGGAATCCGGTAACTCGGGCACCCCTCCTGGGTCAACCTGTACCCCCTACGAGTGCAGCGAATAGCCCGCCAATCCTTGAGTGAAGCCCCTCCGTCCCAATGCCATGAGATGCGGGCTTGTTGCCCTCCAGAACCAGGCTATCCGTGCACCCCACCGCGGGGCAATCCTAGTACAGAAAGTAAAATATACATACAACGGGTACATCGACCGCAACCAGGTCGTGCCCCAAAAGAATAATACAAACAGGTAGTGACGGCAGTCCACATGTCGGACGCTCGCCCCGCAATATCAAATGTACATATAAAACAAAATAGTACTTGCATTGCATCCAGGCTATCCCCCACGACCGATCCGCAACAACACAGCATAAACACAGAACATCAACGTGAAAATCACGTTCGCAAATCCGTCTAACCGGGCTATAGCAGTTAGACAGGATTTACCGATCAAGTGATATTCACGGTCGCAGATATAATGTAAATACTGTGAAATAATGTGTTTAAAATATCCAATCGATCAAAAATTAACAAGTGGGCCCCCAAGTAATACTGTAGCACTCACAGAAATTCTGGGCCCAATTTTAATATTCCAAAACCCCTACTTTCAGCCCACCAGCCCATGGGAAAATTTTGACGCATTGATCCCTCAAGACGGCGGCGGAACCGCGGCAACAAGGGGGGTTTTGCCGCGGTTCCGCGCTCTACCTGAGAGATCAATGTCTCGAATTTTCTCAGAACTCTTAGAACTTCTTGTACATCAGTTTTCTAGAACCTGAAAAATTTTTAGAGCCCAGAAAAAATCGACAGAAAACTGATGCATGCAAAACGCGGATTTTGGAATTTTGGACGATCGGATAAGTAAAACGCATTAGAACAAGCTAGGCAAGGTTAATGGCGTGGCTCTGATACCATGTTGCGCCATGGCAGCACCCCGGCCGTCAATCCGAGGCCAAAATGCGGAATCAAAAATTTTCTTAACTTTTAAACTGGCGCTACCGCGGACAATATACCCGGATCGTAACCAGTAACCGATACTAGCTAACAAGAGAAAGGGTGAGAGATATACCGAATGATCCGAGTCCTCCGGTCTTCTCGTCGTCGTCCCGATCTCCTGCGGGAACTCCGGTCGTCGCCTCCTCGCCGGAAGGGCACCACATCGCCTGCATCTTTTACGGGCTCCCACCTCAATACCGAGGCAACTCGGGCATGAAGCTGGCAAGTCGACATGCCCAAGATGTGCTATAGAATGTGGTGTAGATCATGCTAGTCTCATTTGGGGTTTGTAGTTGCCTTGATGGAGGAATGGAATTTTCAAGTGGAGCTAGAATGTGTGTAGTATGAGATGAACAAATTTTTCCTTCATACAAATGAAAATGATCCTATCTCTTTTCCATGAAGTGGCCGGCCCTTTTTAGAATGGTGGAGGGAATGGATTTGTAGCATGAAGGGAGGTGATGGTAGGAGAAGAGAAAAGGGTGACCACACCAAAACATCATCATAACAAATGCACATCCAAACCATACCCTTTCTTATCTCAATTAATGCAAGTAATGGTGCAACAAAAGAAAAGATGGAAAAGGAATCTAAAGATGCTATCATAATCACCCATCTCACAAATAAACCCTCCACAAAATGTTATTTGCAAACTGGCAAATAACCCCCTCCATCGGAAAAGTCCGGCCGGGAAAGAACAAAGGAAAACCGGCTGGAACGGAATGAAAACTGGCAACTCCAGAAAACTGGTCCCGTTATAAATTACAGGAAAACCCCGCTACTGTGCATACACACCCGCATCTGTATTCCGACCGGATACAAATGCAAAGAGACAAAATCTACACTGTACTAAACTAGGATCCGGCTTAAAACAAAGCCGGCTAGTAATATCCGTCCGATCCTGATCCGTGCAATACCGCACGTATCTGATCGAACCCTGCCATATATCCATACGGCCTCTAGTACTAACCGTCCGATCCTGATCCGTGCAATACCGCACGTATCTGATCGGACCCTGCCATATCTCCATACGGCCTCTACAGCGTTTCGCCCGAAAGCTTGAGTAACTGAAAGTGTGGTGGACTCTAAAGACTCGTCAATACTATGGTTGTGGATTTAACCACCAGCACGTCAGAGGTATAAGCCAATACGTGACGGGCCACCAGCTATTGACCAAAAGGGACGTCGATGAGCGAACTCATCCTGACACCCTACTGAGCCTGTCAGTGACAATATCCGTACAGTCCGGTCCGTTCGTCTATGAGCATCGCATGGCGGGCCTAGGGGGTTGGTAAAAGTCAGACCCCCAAAGGCGGTACAAGTCGTGTCGGAGTGAAGCCCAGAACACCCTGAGATACTACTGGAATACCTACCAGTAAATCTCCTGCCTCGGCCGAGGGCTTTGTGTAATGGCTCTCCTAGACACAGCGCGACCTCACCCCCAATACCGGGAGAGACGAACCCCTGCAGATCCGCTCACTGCCTCCATGTGGCTCGGGACTGTACCCAACTAAAACCTGTTTGCACGACTCCTTTGAGCCGTGGTAGGGTAGTAATCAAAGCACAGTGGGAACTCACACGAGACAAATGACGATCTCAGGTCGATGAACTAACCTGTACACATGTCACCTGGGAACTGCTATCTGACGTATGGTATAATCCCAACTAGCAGGTTCCCGGCGAGTCCTGTCCGGTGTACTCATAACCTAATGAGCACCTGTATACATCTTAGGTGAACCAACTGACACCAGTGGCTTGTGAGACCGGCCACCGCCCCTCGTCGGGGTCTCGACTGTATACACTAGTCTACTAATGGAGTATCGATGCCCAGTCTCGAAACACCCACGACTCGGGACCTTTTAAGGATGTGCTTATAGACCCCAGCTCTCACGTATATGATCGCCATCATACTGCTGGCAGTCAAGCAAGAATCCTAGGGGCTCTATCAGCGTGCAATAGCGACCTCTAAGGTCACCTGAAGCAGTACACGATGATAAAGGTAAACCAGATAGCATACTATCATCTCGAGTAAGACTGTCCTACCGGGATGGGTCCTCCCTCAATCATTGCAATCACGTGCCTGTGATCCAATAATTGACTCTGAGGGCACTATCTCCAACAGATGTGACAGCAAGGGATGGGCAGAACAAAATTGGAGCATTTTGGACATAGGAAAACCGGTGGGGCCGGCAATTTAGGATATGTCACCGGGCCAAGCAGAGGCAAGTGGGTTCGTGTTGGTGTGGTGGTCTAGTGTTGTCTCCACAATCCTACTGGTATTGCTTGATTTTTTTGTAGAAGCCTGTGTTGTATTTAGTAGATTGGAGGGAAACTTGATGCTTTTTAACTCACATCACATCTTTTAGCATTTATTACACATCACCTCAGTTGTGCTCACTTGCACCAAGGCAACCCCCTCTCTAGGTCCATGTACCAACAAGCTAGTGTACACACTTGTATGTGTTGGACCATTTAGATAAAAAGTGTTTATACATACATGTTGCAAAAAGAAACTCTTGAAATATTGATCGGTATGCAGTTCCGATTGCAGTGTCGGCTCATTAATGTAATATCCGTGCATTTGAACGTGTTTCCAGTATTTTGTCACGGATACCTGTAATCTGTAATTACTGAGAAGATACTGGTTAATAGTACCGATATATACAAAAAATATATAATGAATGAGTGGTATTAAAATGCAATTTTCTGTGATAAACAAATATCCCCAAACTTATCTTTTGCTCGTCCCGAGCAAAACAAAATCCTAGCCTCACTTTTGCAGGGAACGCGATTGCACTGAGCTCGTGCAACAAGCCGTTAAACCTCTAGGTGTCCCTAGTAGGAGGAGTGTTGTCTCTTGAGGGTTTTCAACGGATTACACCTACAAAATCCCGTCAAGCTAGTTTCACAAGTTAACGTTGATTCTACTCCTACAGTTTAGTATTTACGTTAGAAATTCTATCTTCCTAAGTTAGAAATATCCAACCTTTATGTTTCACACCTCCTATTTATTCAACCTCAGATCCTATACATTTTACAGCTTAGAAAGATCTCGGTTTCTCTTGAGTTTTCCTTCTAAAGTGTGGTCTCCAATCAGGAATTTTTATCATCTTTACGGAAAACATAAGTCTTATTCTTTATTTCTATCTTTCCTTCAAGCATCGATTGTATACCCCTACGTGTGTGTAAAATTTCACCCTTACTTTTAAGAATTCAATTCAAGCTATAGTACGCTTGCCTTTATATCTAATACTACTTCTTTTCGTTGATGGACGGACGGTTTTGCTCACACACCTTTCATGCGACTATTAATGCTTCTTGAGGCACTAACCAGCCGATTACTGAATGTGTGAGCTTAAAGCGTAAATAGCAGTTTTCAGGTCTTGACTTTATTTATTTTATTTTATTTTTTCTTTATTTTTCTTTTTCAAGACCGGATATATTTTTTCAATGATGCTCTTTTGGTGGTTAGCTTTAAATACCGTTTTTTCTTTCATACTAGGTTTTCAGGCAAGAGTATTTCTAGGTATCCTCTACTATCCCAAGTTTCAAGATGCGTATATGTGCAGTTTGTAGGGTATATACTTTCTAAATTTGGACTTAAGAATAGAAACTATTTTTCAGACTTATCCTTCAGTAAAGCTTTCAATACTTTCCCTTCATCTCGGCTTAACTCAAGAACTGAACTCAAGATTACCTACTTCTATAAAAAAAGATTGTAAGGACGTATAATTACCAAGGTTAAACAGAAGGAGGGTTATTTTTAGGGTTTTCAATTCCTAGGCCTAGGATTTAGTTATTTCTATCGTATCAACTAAACTTTCGGAATCAAAATCTAAGTTACCCTATTAGCTAACTTAACGACAAAGTTTTTATATTTTTGTAAAATTTTTCGATTTTTATGGGTTTTTAAATAAGTATGCAAATGCAAAATATACATATGAATGCGAAGGTAGAAAGCTTACCGAGCACACCCCCAAACTTAAACTTGATGGTGTCCTCACTGTCAGGCTACACCAAGAGGGTCAAAATTGTCGGCGCTCCCTAAATTTTTTTTTATACAAAATAAAAAAAAGTAAAACAAATATATATATACACAAAAAGATCCCCCTAAAACTTAAGTGAAACAGTGTTTCCACTATTAAGCGTTGAAGTTCAGGATTAGGGGGGAGAGAACAGTATTAATCTATACAAGGCCTTACACAGGCCAAAAGCGAGTACCAACCATTCAAAAATTTTATCGGGATAAGGCCCGGGCTGATGAAAGAATGTGTAGAGGAAAGAAATGAGGAATACGCGAGACCGTATGGGGATAGAAGTGGTATACAGTCCCGGTATATGAGGAGAAGAATGGCGGAAGAGAAAAAGAAATAGAGTACAAACTTGAGGGTGAAAATGGAGTGAATAAATTAGTACAATTTGTGATGACCGATGTGTAAAAAGCGATTGTACTAATCTATTAACCCGTCGAGAAATGGGGTCAAATCCCTCAAGATTCGTAAGAAAACATGGATAGACCGAACTTGGTAAACCAGACAAAGGAAGTGAAAGTGATACGGTGTCTTGCAAGGTCGGAACGATGGAAAGGATGGAGGGAAGTGATCGAGGAAGGGTATCAGTTAATGGTTCAGGAGGGTGTACACAGTCAGTGAAAAGGACATGATGAATTGGAAAATCCGACTCATCAAGTAAAATTGGTCCATTCTCAATACTATCCTCAAAATTCTCCTCAAAATTTAGCTCATCCATGCATTCATTATCAATTTCTAGACGCGTATGAAGTTCGGGAAAAACAGCTAATGACTCGGGATGATGTCCACACGGAAGTGAAAGGACATGATGAATTGGAGAGAAAAATTCATCCAAAATTGCGGGTTCATCATCCAAAATATTCCCAGCGTCGATATCCTCAATCAAGTGAAAATCAATTTTCTCAGACACCTCATCGAAAGCATGGATTTTAATCAATTGTGGTTCTAGGATAGAGGTGTAGAGGCAAAAAGGTTTAGGATTGGTTTCACTTGGAATGGACCCTTCACAATCGGGTAAATCTGTCACGACCCAAAAGTACGGAACATGACTGGCACTTAAACTACGAACGTCTCGAGGCGTACGTAATCTAAATAAACCGAAAACCCAGAAATCCAAACCAAGAAAAATAGTAGAGTGCAGGAAAAACCAACTTAAAGCAAGTAGTTTCAATAGCATAAGCCGTATTATGTGGTTTTAAAAAAAAATCAAAAAATTTACTGAAAATTTCGGTAGAGTCTCCTTTGTAAATACTGGCTCCCAAACGGGATACAACATGAATAGTATACGAAATCAAGAAAAAGGCATCCCCAAGCGGGAGCTAGCTCTTCGTCAATCGACGGTCACAACCACACAAGCAATATAATATACAACGCCAACGGCGAGGAGCAAAACTCAAAAGGAAACTCAAAACCACCAGAAATCCACAGAAATATAACGCGCGACTCTAAGGTCGAAAGAATAACATCACTGGTCTCTATCTCAAAAATAAATACATGTTTGGTTGATGGAACTTCTAGATACAACAGAATAATGATATACAAGATATATAATGGGGGTACGATACAAGTAAACCCACCTACTAGCAAATCACCCGAAGGAAACTATGCCCGCAAAGCCGTAATGAAACCTGTACGGCAACCTACAAGAAACTGGGGCACAACGGGGGTGAGTTGCCAACTCGTGAATAGAAAAATATCTACGCACAGAAATCGCATAAATAACGCAACCTAGGTCAATGATCATAATATATCCTCAAATATATGAATAACACGTAGCCTATAACAAGGCTAGGATAAATATCTAACCCGAGTGTAATCTCATGTGCCCGTGTCAGTGCCTCAAGTAGCAACATATCATATGGATGAGGTATGAATGCATGAAAATAGAATACATGTAAATGAAGAACTATTTTCATAATTTAGTGAGATTTCCTTTGTATTTTTAAAATGAGGTATCATAATGAAATCAGCATAAAACAGTGCCTAGCATCGGCACAAAACGTAATCCCAATATCTCGATATCTCTGTATCACAGTCTCTGTACCTCAATATCTCGAAATCTCAATGTCTCAATCACAATATCTAGGGCGTCGTCAGTCCAGACCGGCCCCTACCATCCATCTCAAGACCACGACGGTATCCTCCGGATATCCGACGCGTCGGGTAAAATCACCGGTAGATAGTGCTCCCCTGCCAGGCTCACATCGTCATCATCACGCGCTTCTTGCCCCGGGGTACCTTACCGGGTCCACCATGTATCCGAAACGGTTCATCCGTCTCCTCGAATCGGGTCTCGAAATCCATCAGCAAACTCATGGTGGACGACTCATACATCATGGGAAAAACCGCACTTTTTTTTTAAAAGAGAGGGAAGAAGCTTATACAAGTTTTGCGGTTTTCCCCCAAATCCAGAAAATCTCATAGAAATCTGAATCATCAAAAGCATGTAAAACCATGAATATAAGAATGAGCATCCACGAATACGTCATATAATGAATAACAGTATGCACGAAGTGACAAGTAACAACTACAATATTTAAACTAGCATATAATGCAAGCAACTAATCATCATGTCAAAACTACTAGTTAACAAGCTACATTAGGCGATAATATTTTCTAAGGTGTGCGTGACATGGCAATTACCGATGAAGATGTGTGTGAGCCGGCAAGCAAGTGTACGTGGTACATACGCATCATCGGTAATGGTGCTGGTGTCCTAATAGTATGATATCAACAATGCAATAAGAAATTATAATATAAGTATGCGATGCGGAGCGAACAGTAATAATGAGCGGGAGCTAAATACTAAATACAACGATAACTAATCTGCATTACCCTAATATAAATCCTACAGATGGTGCCTTTTGAAATAACACAAATCATGGGGTTTTGAAAATAGGGGCTACAGTGTTTTTATGAAAAGATACGTCATTTTGAAATATCCGTAGGATCCCTTGGGCTGTCTTTTAAAATACCCACGATTCGTTAGTTTTTGAAATAGGTAAGAATCGAATCTAATCTAACAACTAAACTAAACTAAAGGACAAAGTTAACAAGCTGGACCGCAGGTAAGGAACCCGCCTAACATCTGAGTCGATACATATGCATACCTGTATATATATATTAGTCGGTGATCCCGCCTCAATAATATCATACCCGATACCATATCTATAACCAGACATCCCAAGTCAAGAGTGCGGATCAATCATCAAAATATAGCTCGTACATAAATCCGTCGTACGGCATCCCCAAATCTGGGTACGGGTCAATATCATATTCCTCACACCATTCCTCTGGTATCCTCTTTATTCAAGATCATAGTCTAGGGTACTGACCTATGTCTAGTACAATACTAATATCCTCAATATACTCATGATCTGACTACAGATCGACAATCTCGTACAAACCGATACCGTCAGCACATAGCATCATCAAGGGTATACATCGCCCGATACGGCCTAATATCAATATCCTAGCATATCATGCCTCATATCACGATCACATGTCGACCATTTTATTTATAACACTATTCACCCGTATCGCCGCCCCAAGATCCGCTATAACACCAGGACGTACCTCAAGTATGAATCCTGCCAAATCACCGATATCACAACCACAAAACAAATCTCATCGACTCAGCTCAATCCCAAGTATCATCCTCAAATCCGTATGTGAACACATAGTCCCATACCCATGTGAACACATAACTATAAAGAATCTCATGAGCACATATAAAAAGGAATGTATGCAAGTATGTATGTGTATATGTGTAGTGCAACACTACCCTAGGGTTCGCAACACTAAAGTAATCCAACACACCAATATCCATCCTAACATCGTTATTAATCCCAAATAACATATACTAATTGTTGGTGTGTATACGCATCCGTATACACCACCACGGACTGCGGGGGTGCTATACGCCATCCACCCGACTTCTCCCCGTAAATATAAATCTACTCACCTGGTCCTCGTTCGCCGGTGCCGACGTCGCCACGCGCTTGCTTGTCGTCCCGAAGTCCACATGGGGTACCTACATATCATAACACACCATACCGCATTAAAATCCGACTCATGACCACAACGACGCACAAATCCCACATAGGTCAAAACCTATGGTTGCTTCACAAATCGACCCAAAAACCCTCGATGTCGGTGTACAAACGCCAAACCATCGAGAAAGCTCCCAACACACTCATTTGTACAATTAAAAGCACTAATTATAATATAAAATAGCTTAAAATTCACAAAAACCCCAATTTCACTTAAAAGGTCATTTTTCCGAAAATCTAGCAAGCACAAATCACCGTTTTTGTACAAAACTCAATGTATCGACGAATCTAGAGGCCACAATATCCACCAATTATCATAACCAAGTTATAGAAACCATATCAATAATTTATTCTCATCAACTTGTATAAATTCCAAAATTCTAGTTTTGCAAAAATATCCAATTTAACGCAAAATTTCACAATTTAACAATTTAGCTTGGCTTTGCATATTTTAAATGGTTAAACCACTCATGGAAACCTTAATGATGTGCTAAAAACCCTAACTAGATTTTAATCCCATATTTTAATAAAATTTCTAAAACCTAGTTAGCAAATTAGCATAATTATTACAATTTGGACAAATTAAATATAACAATATGCAAATCAGCTACAAGATTTGGTTTTGCATAACTTAAGATGCTAAAATACATCACACTACCATGAACAAATTATCACAACCATAACTTTAATTCAAACCCTTCTCTTGAATTTAAACTTGCAATTTAAAACCTAAATTAAACACCTAATTAAGTTGATTTAAAGTATTTAACATCAAATTAAGCACAAGGGTTAGAGTTATACCTTCACAAACCATAAGATCAAATATGGAACTTGACCTCCAAATTGAGATCTTTGCACCAAGATTCATGCTATAAGGGCTAAGGAAAAATGGGTAGGGAATGGATTTGGGATTTATGAGGTTTTGTGTTGATTTGTGAGGCAATTTTGATGAGTTTTTTGAAGAGAAATTTGATGAGAAAAGATGAGGGGCTGTTGTGTGCAGGAATTGGGAGGGTCGGCCACTAGTGGGTGATTGGTGAGAGAGTGAAGTGAGGAAAGTCTTGCCAAGTCAAAAAGGTCCAAAGTCAACACAACCCATACCTCTTTTCTTATACTTTTCTTTATGTTTTCTTTCCTTTTATCAAAAGAAATGGGGGAAAACTTTGGAGAGGGGCTGCTGAAAATGGGGAGGAAAATGGGTGTGTGTGAGTGTGGGTGTGTGTGTGGGGTGAGGGAAAATGATAAATGTTATACCCCAATATCTATTTACACTAATTTCACCGAAAAAAGCCTTTTTCTTCGATATTTTCTAAACCATTTTGGCAAACCATTTCATTTCAAAAACCACATGATAAAATTTTGTTTAATGTGTTATGATGCACAAAATTTGTTTCAACTCATTCCAATTTGTAATTTTTCCTAATTAAATGTATTAGTGACGGCTTAAAATAATATTAGAATAATATTTTTTCCAGAAAATTTGAAATTTCACCAGTGGCTCAATAAACACCAAATACTAGCAATTACATAGCTAGAATATGTATATTAAATTTTATAATAAAGATATTTGTATTTTGACTTTTTACAGAAACCCCCTTATTTTACCGATTTTCCGAAATTTCACCGAAACGATTTTCAAAACGTTACAATCTTTCCCCCTTAAAGAAATTCGGTCCCCAAATTTAAATTAAAACTCTCCCCCCAAATACTAAAACATCTAAGCAAAACCATCAAGTCGTCGGGGCTCTGAAATCATAAATACATAAAATAAATCGTAGCGCAGCGCATGCGCATGAAAAATAAGCATATAACTCAAATCAAAACTCCATCCAGCATCCCGCAATCATTGGAGTCATGGTGAAGACACAATGTCTAAATCAAAAATGAAAATCAGTATGATATACATCATTAAAACATCTGGAAGCAATGCATGCCAAATCTTCTTCAAATCATTGTGCGATGCTCGCAGCACTGCACAGTGGCGGACGTTTATTGTAAAAAAAAATAACTATATATATATATCCTTTGTTTAATATGCACGTTCCGCCGTTTTGGAAGCAATTTCAGAAGGGTTTCCTTTATAAAATGTTTCGTGTCATCTCAGACACGTAGGTAAATACTGAGACTATAGCTCGCTTTTTGGAAATCCCTTCGATAACTATCAATGCATGCAAAATATATTCAGGTACTGTCCTCTGACTAGTCCTGCTCAGTACGAGAACACATAGCGAATATCATAAAAACGTACTGCTCCATAAGAAATCAATCACGAATATATATGAATACTACGTGCGTCAGGTGCGCACGGAAATCAAAATATATAAATGTGCCATACATGTGCATAGAAACAACATCTAGGTACAACAGGTGTGCACACAACATCAGTCATAGGCAACGTGTGTGCCTGACAGCAAAATCAGGTGCATCTGACATGCACGAAAAATCCCGATTCAGTGCATCTGGTGTGCACCAAATCACATCTCATAACAGGCGCCCAACATGCGCTAAAAATCCAAATCTGGTGCATTCATCATGCACAAAATCAACTCAACTGTATGAAACCCATAAAATCATAAACATGAGAAACCAAGGCACGAAAACGATGTCAAGTGCAACAACTGTGCAAAATCGTAAATACTCAATAGGTGCAACCATGGTCCATGAAAACAAATATCATAAAACTCAATCATCAAAATCAATCATGCGAATAGATCGCCCAAAATACCCAAAATCAAGTATGGTGGAATAGTCCCGCTCAAGCACATACTCAAGAATCTCTGGCCAACTGTCGTGGTCACTCATAGCATGTCTCGTCGACGATCCTGAACTCTGGCCTGCCGGTGTGCATAACATGACCACTCCTGGGTCCTAGTCTTCTCGTAATTCATTCCAGAAAGATCCTATCGAGATCTCTCCCAAATCTCGTCTCTGCCGAACTGTTCGGGAGTCATCGTCCCTTACTAGATTTATTCTCATTCCTGAACGGCTGCATACTCATCGCGACTCCTTCTGGAAGGTATATCCAAGTACAATGCCTCGGCATGCGTACCGCATCTCTGATGTCGGCTGAGTGGAACGTCGTCTTATCAAGATCTCGTACGAACCTCTTACTCCACTTTTTTCTAATGTCGACTGCTCCGGACTCGTCTCGTCGTGGCTGCATGGACTGAGCTCCAACGGCTATCCTCGTATCTGGAGTCTCCCAAGAAATGCATCTCACCACCTAGCATCTGAATTAAGTCAAGCCATCCGATCAAGTCGTCAAAACCTCATAATCCCCCAAGAGCTCAACCTCCCGGGCACGGTTTAATAGTATCGAGTACATACCACAGCATCGGTGGTTCAGCCGTAGAAGGGCAAACCCAAGCCTCACTAATGGCGCCGTAGAACTGCCGCAAACCCGAAAGTTCAAAAGCTTTCACACGGTCATTAAGTCGAGTTAAAGTTTCATTCTTCTAGAGGGACCATAGAATTGCCCGCATGTCTTTTCGACTACTTTAAACTTGGAATAATAGGTTTCTGACATTCGATCGTCTCTGTCGACTCCCAACGTCTCCGCGTGAAGTCGTCTCTAGCTGGAATCAATCTATCTGATGACCTCGCATCGGGGTAGGCGAACGATCCACATGTCCTAGTCATTCATCCTCGATGACTAGCGACCTTCTATCATCTATTAGTACAACTCGTTCTGCACTAACTCCAGCATCTGGGGCAATATCTCGTCGTTCGCAGCAATAGCTGGCTCGCTCGTCTGCACGCTGAACAGTGCCTCAACCATCATGAATAAGCAATATACCAACGGTCATCAAAATCTGGTTGGCCTCTATCATTGGCTCGATCCTCTGGTACTGATCGGCACGTCCGAGAAATCTCGTACAGCGATCCATCCAAACGCTCGTGGCGTGAAAACACAATAAAAAGACACATCTCTGCAATAGTGTGTCGCCGGAATTACGCCCTGGTCTGTCCTCGTTCGTAACGAGCTCGTGCTGACCGCAACTCTAGCCGTAGTTCTCCCTGCCCGTAATCGTGGCAGCAAAACCATAACTGGTACCGATGAGGCTAGATCAGGAATGAATATAATACTGAACAAAGTAATGTACATCCTAAGGCTTCTTAAGTGGAGTGGCGTATCGTAAATATGCCGCGGAACATACCAACGGTACGTCACTCTACTTTAGTCACCTATTCCATCAACCAAGGATCATCCTACGCTCCGAAGGTAAAACCTAACGCTCTGATACCAACTTTGTCACGACCCGAAAGTACGGAACATGACCGGCACTTAAACTACGAACGTCTCGAGGCGTACGTAATCTAAATAAACCGAAAACCTAGAAATCCAAACCAAGAAAAATAGTAGAGTGCAGGAAAAACCAACTTAAAGCAAGTAGTTTCAATAGCATAAGCCGTATTATGTGGTTTTAAAAAAAACATCAAAAAATTTACTGAAAATTTCGGCAGAGTCTCCTTTGTAAATACTGGCTCCCAAACGGGATACAACATGAATAGTATACGAAATCAAGAAAAAGGCATCCCCAAGCGGGAGCTAGCTCTTCGTCAATCGACGGTCACAACCACACAAGCAATATAATATACAACGCCAACGGCGAGGAGCAAAACTCAAAAGGAAACTCAAAACCACCAGAAATCCACAGAAATATAACGCGCGACTCTAAGGTCGAAAGAATAACATCACTGGTCTCTATCTAAAAAATAAATACATGTTTGGTTGATGGAACTTCTAGATACAACAGAATAATGATATACAAGATATATAATGGGGGTACGATACAAGTGTTAGGTCCACGTTACCTCTCCCGGTACTTTCGGGGTTGCGGAAACGGTAAAACAAAATTTTTTCTAAACTTTGTAACATGGACCGTAAAAGCCGGATCTTTACTAAACAATACACTAGCATCCTAACATGAGATGTTATCTACTCGGTTAGGGGTTATACCTCAACTTGAACTCCTTCTCTTCTTGTTGTTCTTCTCTTCTTGTTGTTCTTCTCTTTACTTGTTGTTCTTCTCTTCTTGTTGTTCTTCTCTTTGCTTGCTCAATGGTTGATCCGGACTTTGGTCACCTCCGCGGCCTCCTTGAGTCGAAGACGATCCACCCGAGAGATGTACACCGAGCTCCACCTCAAGCCGAGGTAACTAGGGCAAGGAGATTGCTAATCTAGAAGCCCTAGGATGTGTAGAGAATATGTATGGATGTGTTTGTCAAGTGGAATCCTCTTTCTCTCAACACATGAGATCAAAGGAGAAGTCAAGAGGAGGAAGAAGAAGGAAGTTTTCTTGCAACCATGGAGCTTCTCATTTCAAGAGAGAGAATGAGAATAATATTATGATACAAAAGAAAAACAACCATGGTTGCAAATAATGCAAAACAACATCATTTCTAATCCCATCAAGATAAAGTTGATGGCTACTTTGAAATGACCATTATCATAATCCAAAAGAAAAAGGAAAAGAAAAGAAGAGTGTGGAACCTTCTTGAAAGTCAATGGTCAACCCGGTCAACCGGTCAACAAAGTCAAGAGAGGTCAACGGGGTCAAATGGTCAATGCAATTAGCCATCATAAGATTATCACTAATAGGATTAGTAAATGATGTTCGCGGCTCATAATGGTTTTTGACCAAACGAACTGTCAAAAACCCTAATGAGTCCGCCTCAAAATGGTTTTGACCGAATCAACTGTCAAAACCCTAATGAGCCTGCCACATAACGGTTTTGGCCGAACTAACTGCCAAAACCCTAATGAGGCACCTCCTCCTTCATCGCTCCGAAAAACTGTGTATACACACCTGCATCCGTATTCCGTAGAATGCGGATGCACAGAAGACAAAACAAATCCATCCGTGCAATACTAGGATCCGGCTTAAACCAAAGCCTACTAGTACTGCCTGCCCAAACACCATACGCACACAAGTGTACGTAAGTGATCGCAGCCCTGCCGTAAAACCATACGGCCTCTACACGTTTGGCTCAGTGCAGGGAATCTCTCTGTGTGGGACTCTAAAGACTCGACACTACGCTGGCAGTGGGTTTAACCACAGACCGCAAGCGGCACTAGCTGTACGTAACGGTCCCCAGGTAGATGTCGATAAGAAGGCCGATGAGGTAAAACCATCCGAACTCCTACTGAGTCTGTATGTGACAATCTCCGTACAGTCCGGTCTGTTCGTCTGATACATCGCATGGCGGGCCTAGGGGGGCGGTAAACGTCAGTCCCCTAATAGCGGTACAAGTCGTGTCGGAGTGAAGCCCAATACACCCTGAGATAACACTGGAACCTACCAGTACATCTCGCTTGCCCTGGCCAGGGACTACTTGTGTAATGGCTCTCCTAGACACAGCGCGATGTCAACCCCCAATACCGGGAGAGACGAATCCTGTTTAACCGTTACTGCCTCTAAGTGCTTCGGGACTGCTCCCAACTACTACCTGTTTGCACGACTCAGTAGAGCCGTGGTAGGGTAGCAATCAAAGAACAGTGGGAACACACTCGAGGCGAAGTGACAGTGTCAAGTCAACGGACTAAGCTGTACTCATGTCACCTGGGAACTGATAACCGACGATAGGTATAATACCAACCATCAGTTCCCGACGAGTTCTGTCCAGTGTACTCGTAACCCAACCGTCACCCGCATACTATCTCAAGTACGACCAACCGACGGCTGTGGGACAGACCGTCTCCCGTGCTGGGATGAGAAGCGCATACGCTAGTCTACTCCGGAGTATCGATGCCCTATCTCGATACTCCCACGACTAGGGACGTGTATAAGGATGTGCTTGTAGATTACCCAGCCCCCACGAGTGTGATCGCCATCACAACGCCGGTAATCAAGCAAAGATCCTAAGGGCTCTACTAATGCGTATAGGTGATATATTAAATAAACACACATCTACACATTAAAGCAGAGACAAACCAAGTAGCATACTACTATATTGAGCAAGATTGTCTGTACAACTGTGGATATCCCAAGCTTCCATCAAGTAATATACATACTAGTATGATACAGTAATGGCCTCTAGGGCATATACACTAACAATCTCCCACTTGCACTAAGGCCATGTACTGGCGTATCGAAGACCTATCATCTCGATCAGCCGCTCGAACTGAGTCTGGGGTAAAGCCTTCGTGAATGGGTCCGCAGTGTTGTCCTTTGTGTCCACTCTCCGCACCTCTATCTCCTGTCGATCAATGATCTCCCTGATCAGGTGATACCGCCTTAAGATGTGCCTGGATTTCTGATGGGACCTTGGTTCCTTCGCTAAAGCTATAGCCCCATTGTTATCGCAATACAAAGGTATTGGGTCAACAATGGACGGAACCACCTGAAGTTCACTAATGAACTTCTTAATCCAGACCGCCTCTTTTGCGGCATCGCTTGCAGCAATGTATTCAGCCTCCATCGTCGAGTCTGCGACGGTATCCTGCTTGGAACTCCTCCAACATACCGCCCCTCCGTTGAGGGTGAACACAAAACCCGAGACAGACTTGCTGTCATCTTTGTCACTCTGGAAGCTTGAATCGGTAAAGGACTCGACCCTGAGGTCTCCATTACCGTAAACCAGGAACATCTCCTTAGTCCTTCTCAGGTACTTGAGAATGTTCTTCACTGCTGTCCAGTGGTCCTCCCCTGGGTCTGACTGATACCGGCTTACCGCGCTCAGCGCGTAAGCTACATCTGGTCTTGTACATTGTATCGCATACATTATAGATCCTACCGCCGAAGCGTAGGGTATAATGCTCATGCGAACCTTCTCCTCGTCAGTCTTAGGAGACATCTTCTTGGAGAGGGTAATTCCGTGCAATGCGGGTATGTTACCGCGCTTGGAACCCTCCATACTAAATCTCTTTAGTACGGTCTCTATGTACCTGGACTGCGAAAGTCCCAATAGTTTCTTGGATCTATCTCTATAGATCTTGATCCCCAGAATGTACGAGGCATCACCCAGGTCTTTCATGGAGAACCTTTGTGACAAAAATAGCTTGACCGATTGTAGCATAGGAATATCATTTCCTATCAAAAGAATGTCGTCCACGTACAAGACTAGGAATACGACAGTTCGTCCTACAATCTTCTTATAAACACAGGGTTCATCTTCGTTCTTGATGAAATCAAATTCCTTGATTGCCTCATCAAAACAGATGTTCCAGCTCCGCGATGCCTGCTTTAATCCATAAATGGATTTAAGCAACTTGCACACCTTCCCGCTGCTCCCACTGTCTACGAAACCTTCTGGTTGATCTATGTAAATGCACTCTTCCAAACAACCATTTAGGAAAGCCGTTTTAACATCCATCTGCCAGATTTCATAGTCATGGAAGGCAGCAATGGCAAGTAGGATCCGAATGGATTTGAGCATAGCCACCGGAGAAAAAGTCTCGTCATAGTCTAAACCAGGTCTTTGACGAAAACCTTTTGCAACGAGTCTAGCTTTATAGGTTTCCACCTGCCCATCTACACCAAGTTTCCTTTTGTAGATCCATTTGCATCCAACGGGTTTTACCCCAGGTGGAGCAATATCCAAGGTCCACACTTTATTGGTGTACATGGACTCCATTTTGGATTGCATTGCTTCCTGCCACTTATCAGAGTCCCTACTGATAATGGCCTGCCTGAAACTGGTAGGGTCATCTTCTTCCAAGATGCAATCCTCTCGATCCCCGTCAATGAGAAAACCGTAGTATCTCTCGGGCGGATGAGAAATCCTACCAGATCTGCGGAGTGGCTGAGGTTCGTTTGGGGTTATTGAATCTAGCGGTTCCTCCAAATTTTCAGTTACATTTTGTGGTCGCTGAATTTCTTCCAGTTCTACCGAACTCCCACTAGCTTCTTTTGCAAGAAACTCCCTTTCTAAGAAGGTAGCGTGGCGAGATACAAACACCTTCTGTTCCTCAGTGTGGTAGAACAGATATCCTAGTGAGTCTTTAGGATATCCCACAAATTTACAGAGAACTGACCGTGCCTCTAACTTGTCCGGTTTCTGTGTTTTCACATAGGCCGGACAACCCCATATCTTAAATCGTTTAAGATACGGATTTCTTCCACTCCATATTTCATATGGAGTCTTAGGCACTGATTTGGATGGAACATAGTTCAATAGGTACGCCGCTGTCAGAAGCGCATGTCCCCAAAATGAAAGAGGCAACTCAGCACTACTCATCATGGAGCGAACCATATCCAATAGGGTACGATTTCTCCGCTCCGAAACACCGTTGTGCTGTGGTGTATAAGGAGGAGTAAGCTGAGAGAGAATACCATTCTCTTTTAAGTAATCTAGGAATTCCATGCTTAAGTACTCCCCTCCTCTATCAGACCGGAGGATCTTGATACTTTTGGCAATCTGGTTCTCTACTTCCTTTCTAAATTCCTTGAATTTCTCAAAAGCTTCAGATTTGTGTTTCATCAGATACACATATCCGAACCTAGAGAGATCGTCAGTGAATGTGATGAAGTAGGAGAACCCGCCCCTTGCATGTATAGACATCGGACCACACACATCACTGTGTATGAGTCCCAAGAGCTCTCTTGCTCTTTCTCCATGTCCGGTGAACGGAGATTTGGTCATCTTTCCTTTGGGACAAGACTGACAAGTTTCATAAGATGAAAACTCGAACGTATTCAAGAGTCCATCTTTATGCAACTTAGTCAGTCTTTTCTCTCCGATATGACCAAGCCTACAATGCCACAAGTAGGATTCATTCGTATCTGAATTCTTCCTCTTGCGTGTGTTTTGTATATTGAGAACTGTATTCTGATTTAGAACGTAGATACCATTACACAGTGTACCCTCTGCAACCAGTACCTTATGAAGGTAAATGTTCATGATATTCTTTTCAAGAACAAAGTTATATCCATCTTTATCGAGTAAAGAAACTGATATTATGTTGCAAACCATGGAGGGTACATAGTAGCAATCGTTCAAAATCATAGTCTTGCCATTTGGCAATACTAGGTGATATTCACCGACGGCTGCCGCATTAACTTGTGCTCCGTTCGCTACTCTGAGCGACATATCACCCGGTGCAACTTTCCTACTTTTTCTCAGTCCCTGCAATAAATTACAGATATGAGATCCTGATCCGGTATCTAGTACCCAAGAGGTAAGGCTGACCGTAAAACAGTTCTCAATAACAAGAACACCTGAAGTAGATGCAAAACCATGCTTCTTCTTCAACTGGGTATCGTGGAAATCCATACAATCCCCTTTCCCATTCTCATACTCATGACTGTTGTCACAAGTTAGAGCTGAACCAACTTTCCCCAGTCCCGAATAAGAATTCGGATCGGTCAAGCGATACATTTTATTATCTTGATTAGGGCGTGAAAAGGTTGCTGCCTGGAGAGAGAGAAAAGAAACACTCAGCGTATGCTCTTGCAAGATTAGATTGGTTTATTAATTTATCTAACCAGGATGTCTCCCACTGTTTACTCAAATTCTTCTTAAAACCCTTTTAAAAGAAGAACTAGCCGGGTTTTAATTCACGTCACAATACTTGCTTAACCTTTCAGCCAGGCTAGTGTCGGTACTTCGAGGGAGGTTTTCCAACGCTTTCGCGAAGTTCCTTAATTTAAGAACCTCTTTTCCCTGGGGGCGAAACCCCGCTAACACCTTTCTAGACACCTACTAGGTTTATAGCATTGATCGTTAAGTGAAATAATCTTCCGAGAGTAATCCAACTCATCAGTGGGATCGGGATCCAACTGTCATTGTGTGATGACCTAGATGGAATCCACTCTAGTCACCACACTCCAGAAGGTATGCTAAATCTGCAAGTTTCAGTTCTTTTGAAACTCCCGATGTGGTTTTTGCCCCTAGGACCTAAGTGATCTTGACGGAGTCAACAAATTAAAGAGTCCTAGTCAAGTTCAACCTGTCATTATCTGGATTGCATTAAACCCACCCGCATAACCCTTGACGGAGTCAACAAGGTTATACGACTGTCCTAATCAATCCCATATACCGATACAAACAAGCAGCACTTAGCTACCATACACTACGTCTTGACGGAGTCAACAAACGCAGCACGAATACTAAGTGTTACTTGTAAGAAATGACGGAGGGCTACGGCTGGGTTTTTGGCGAAAAACCCGTTAACGTAATGAACTTGATATCGTTGAAGGAACCTGGTAATCTTTTTGAAAATATAGTGGCGAAAACTTTTGCTAAAGAGGTCACTCCCTGTGAAGGGATCTCGGCTCTTTCCTCGTCGAATGAGGTGCAGGATATTCCAAAATGAATACCTCGATCCAAAGCAAGAATAATCGACTATAGTGAAGTTATTACCCTGACGCAAACTTTTGTCCAAGGGGTCACTCCCGATGAAGGGATCTCGGCCCTTGCCTCGTCGACTGAGGTGCTGGGCATTCATAACCGAATACCTCGATGCAAAACAAAAATTGAACATCCTTGCAATAACAGCTTTTGAAAAACTTGTTCCAACAACGTCTTTTATGTTTATTTTCTTGCATTAGTTCTTTTAATACGTCCCATCATTTAAATCCAATCATTGCAGAAAACAACCAAAATATGACGTACGCTTATGCCATTCGCATTCGCCACTGGGCCCCGTCATCACCCGTTAGGTTACTTAACTAACGACAGAGCGGGGGCTGGGCTAGCGCGGCTGTAAAACATAAGCAACGTCTAAATAGTTATCATATATAGATATACAGCAATGATAGCCAATCCAGATCACAGATGAACACTTTGGATATACTAGGAACCCGCGATTCGTTCGAGCCTGCAACGAAAAGCGGATTACACGGTCGCGATGAATAGCCAATACCCCACCCAAGACCCCTACGGGTGCGGCAAACTACCCGCCAAGTATCCGAAGCGAAGCAACCTCCCTCAATGCCATGAGTAGGCCACTCGGCACTTCGAGATACCCGGTAGTTTGTGCACCCCCTCCATGGGTCTATCCTAGGAGCAAAAACAGTAAAAAGAATTATACAATGACGGCTACAACCCCGACCCGGTTGTGCGGCCAAACAAATAATATTACATCAATTTACAAATTTATTACATGAATGAAAGAAAAAGAAACTCTCATCTCACATCCACCCCGGCTATTCATCCGCGACAATCCAACGAGTTCATATACACAAACCATCAACAACAATCACAGATCACAGATATGTATAACCCCGACTAATCGACATATAGCGATTAGCCGACGTTCAATACATAAGAACATCACAGATATAACCAACATAGTCAAAGTGTAGTGAAGTTCGGAAAAAATACGGAATTATAGGCCCCCAAAAACAAATTTCTATTCTGGAAAATCTGGGCACATATAATATATCTCAAAAATCCTAAAACCAATACAGAGATACACTGCACCAAAATCGAGGCAGAGAGGAGACAAGACGGCCGCGGATCCGCGGCGACATAGCTTGATGTCGCCGCGGAAACGCGCTCGTTTGGTCAGATCTCTGGCTCGTTTTTGGTGGTTATCTTTAGAAAACCCTGAGATGATTTTAGGTGCATGACAAATTTTGCTTTGACCAGAAAAATTTTTAACAGAAACTCAGGTTTTCGCAACTTGGTTTTATCGATTTTTCCGTTTCGAACTTCGATACACTTCACTACCAAGCTAGTTTATGTTTAGTTAGGCTCTGATACCACTGTTAGGTCCACGTTACCTCTCCCGGTACTTTCGGGGTTGCGGAAACGGTAAAACAAAATTTTTTCTAAACTTTGTAACATGGACCGTAAAAGCCGGATCTTTACTAAACAATACACTAGCATCCTAACATGAGATGTTATCTACTCGGTTAGGGGTTATACCTCAACTTGAACTCCTTCTCTTCTTGTTGTTCTTCTCTTCTTGTTGTTCTTCTCTTTACTTGTTGTTCTTCTCTTCTTGTTGTTCGTCTCTTGCTTGCTCAATGGTTGATCCGGACTTTGGTCACCTCCGCGGCCTCCTTGAGTCGAAGACGATCCACCCGAGAGATGTACACCGAGCTCCACCTCAAGCCGAGGTAACTAGGGCAAGGAGATTGCTAATCTAGAAGCCCTAGGATGTGTAGAGAATATGTATGGATGTGTTTGTCAAGTGGAATCCTCTTTCTCTCAACACATGAGATCAAAGGAGAAGTCAAGAGGAGGAAGAAGAAGGAAGTTTTCTTGCAACCATGGAGCTTCTCATTTCAAGAGAGAGAATGAGAATAATATTATGATACAAAAGAAAAACAACCATGGTTGCAAATAATGCAAAACAACATCATTACTAATCCCATCAAGATAAAGTTGATGGCTACTTTGAAATGACCATTATCATAATCCAAAAGAAAAAGGAAAAGAAAAGAAGAGTGTGGAACCCTCTTGAAAGTCAATGGTCAACCCGGTCAACCGGTCAACAAAGTCAAGAGAGGTCAACGGGGTCAAATGGTCAATGCAATTAGCCATCATAAGATTATCACTAATAGGATTAGTAAATGATGTTCGCGGCTCATAATGGTTTTTGACCAAACGAACTGTCAAAAACCCTAATGAGTCCGCCTCAAAATGGTTTTGACCGAATCAACTGTCAAAACCCTAATGAGCCTGCCACATAACGGTTTTGGCCGAACCAACTGCCAAAACCCTAATGAGGCACCTCCTCCTTCATCGCTCCAAAAAACTGTGTAGACACACCTGCATCCGTATTCCGTAGAATGCGGATGCACAGAAGACAAAACAAATCCATCCGTGCAATACTAGGATCCGGCTTAAACCAAAGCCTACTAGTACTGCCTGCCCGAACACCATACGCACACAAGTGTACGTATGTGATCGCAGCCCTGCCGTAAAACCATACGGCCTCTACACGTTTTGCTCAGTGCAGGGAATCTCTCTGTGTGGGACTCTAAAGACTCGACACTACGCTGGCAGTGGGTTTAACCACAGACCGCAAGCGGCACTAGCTGTACGTAACGGTCCCCAGGTAGATGTCGATAAGAAGGCCGATGAGGTAAAACCATCCGAACTCCTACTGAGTCTGTATGTGACAATCTCCGTACAGTCCGGTCTGTTCGTCTGATACATCGCATGGAGGGCCTAGGGGGCGGTAAATGTCAGTCCCCTAATAGCGGTACAAGTCGTGTCGGAGTGAAGCCCAATACACCCTGAGATAACACTGGAACCTACCAGTACATCTCGCTTGCCCTGGCCAGGGACTACTTGTGTAATGGCTCTCCTAGACACAGCGCGATGTCAACCCCCAATACCGGGAGAGACGAATCCTGTCTAACTATTACTGCCTCCAAGTGCTTCGGGACTGCTCCCAACTACTACCTGTTTGCACGACTCAGTAGAGCCGTGGTAGGGTAGCAATCAAAGAACAGTGGGAATACACTCGAGGCGAAGTGACAGTGTCAAGTCAACGGACTAAGCTGTACTCATGTCACCTGGGAACTGATAACTGACGATAGGTATAATACCAACCATCAGTTCCCGACGAGTCCTGTCCAGTGTACTCGTAACCCAACGAGCACCCGCATACTATCTCAAGTACGACGTACCGACGGCTGTGGGACAGACCGTCTCCCGTGCTGGGATGAGAAGCGCATACGCTAGTCTACTCCGGAGTATCGATGCCCTATCTCGATACTCCCACGACTAGGGACGTGTATAAGAATGTGCTTATAGATTACCCAGCCCCCACGAGTGTGATCGCCATCACAACGCCGGTAATCAAGCAAAGATCCTAAGGGCTCTACTAATGCGTATAGGTGATATAATAAATAAACACACATCTACACATTAAAGCAGAGACAAACCAAGTAGCATACTACTATATTGAGCAAGATTGTCTGTACAACTGTGGATATCCCAAGCTTCCATCAAGTAATATACATACTAGTATGATACAGTAATGGCCTCTAGGGCATATACACTAACAACAAGTAAACCCACCTACTAGCAAATCACCCGAAGGAAACTATGCCCGCAAAGCCGTAATGAAACCTGTACGGCAACCTACAAGAAACTGGGGCACAACGGGGGTAGTTGCCAACTCGTGAATAGAAAAATATCTACGCACAGAAATCGCATAAATAACGCAACCTAGGTCAATGATCATAATATATCCTCAAATATATGAATAACACTTAGCCTATAACAAGGCTAGGATAAATATCTAACCCGAGTGTAATCTCATGTGCCCGTGTCAGTGCCTCAAGTAGCAACATATCATATGGATGAGGTATGAATGCATGAAAATAGAATACATGTAAATGAAGAACTGTTTTCATAATTTAGTGAGATTTCCTTTGTATTTTTAAAATGAGATATCATAATGAAATCAGCATAAAACAGTGCCTAGCATCGGCACAAAACGTAATCCCAATATCTCGATATCTCTGTATCACAGTCTCTGTACCTCAATATCTCGAAATCTCAATGTCTCAATCACAATATCTAGGGCGCCGTCAGTCCAGACCGGCCCCTACCATCCATCTCAAGACCACGACGGTATCCTCCGGATATCCGACACGTCGGGTAAAATCACCGGTAGATAGTGCTCCCCTGCCAGGCTCACATCGTCATCATCACGCGCTTCTTGCCCCGGGGTACCTTACCGGGTCCACCATGTACCCGAAACGGTTCATCCGTCTCCTCGAATCGGGTCTCGAAATCCATCAGCAAACTCATGGTGGACGACTCATACATCATGGGAAAAACCGCACTTTTTTTTTTAAAAGAGAGGGAAGAAGCTTATATAAGTTTTGCGGTTTTCCCCCAAATCCAGAAAATCTCATAGAAATCTGAATCATCAAAAGCATGTAAAACCATGAATATAAGCATGAGCATCCATGAATACAGCATATAATGAATAACAGTATGCACGAAGTGACAAGTAACAACTACAATATTTAAACTAGCATATAATGCAAGCAACTAATCATCATGTCAAAACTACTAGTTAACAAGCTACATTAGGCGATAATATTTTCTAAGGTGTGCGTGACATGGCAATTACCGATGAAGATGTGTGTGAGCCGGCAAGCAAGTGTACGTGGTACATACGCATCATCGGTAATGGTGCTGGCGTCCTAACAGTATGATATCAACAATGCAATAAGAAATTATAATATAAGTATGCGATGCGGAGCGAACAGTAATAATGAGCGGGAGCTAAATACTAAACACAACGATAACTAATCTGCATTACCCTAATATAAATCCTACAAATGGTGCCTTTTGAAATAACACGAATCATGGGGTTTTGAAAATAGGGGCTACAGTGTTTTTATGAAAAGATACGTCATTTTGAAATTCCGTAGGATCCTTTGGGCTGTCTTTTAAAATACCCACGATTCGTTAGTTTTTGAAATAGGTAAGAATCGAATCTAATCTAACAACTAAACTAAACTAAAGGACAAAGTTAACAAGCTGGACCGCAGGTAAGGAACCCGCCTAACATCTGAGTCGATACATATGCATACCTGTATATATATATTAGTCAGTGATCCCGCCTCAATAATATCATACCCGATACCATATCTATAACCAGACATCCCAAGTCAAGAGTGCGGATCAATCATCAAAATATAGCTCGTACATAAATCCGTCGTACGGCATCCCCAAATCTGGGTACGGGTCAATATCATATTCCTCACACCATTCCTCTGGTATCCTCTTTATTCAAGATCATAGTCTAGGGTACTGACCTATGTCTAGTACAATACTAATATCCTCAATATACTCATGATCTGACTACAGATCGACAATCTCGTACAAACCGATACCGTCAGCACATAGCATCATCAAGGGTATACATCGCCCGATACGGCCTAATATCAATATCCTAGCATATCATGCCTCATATCACGATCACATGTCGACCATTTTATTTATAACACTATTCACCCGTATCGCCGCCCCAAGATCCGCTATAACACCAGGACGTACCTCAAGTACGAATCCTGCCAAATCACCGATATCACAACCACAAAACAAATCTCATCGACTCAGCTCAATCCCAAGTATCATCCTCAAATCCATATGTGAACACATAGTCCCATACCCATGTGAACACATAACTATAAAGAATCTCATGAGCACATATAAAAAGGAATGTATGCAAGTATGTATGTGTGTATGTGTAGTGCAACACTACCCTAGGGTTCGCAACACTAAAGTAATCCAACACACCAATATCCATCCTAACATCGTTATTAATCCCAAATAACATATACTAATTGTTGGTGTGTATACGCATCCGTATACACCACCACGGACTGCGGGGGTGCTATACGCCATCCACCCGACTTCACCCCGTAGATATAAATCTACTCACCTGGTCCTCGTTCGCCGGTGCCGACGTCGCCACGCGCTTGCTTGTCGTCCCGAAGTCCACATGGGGTACCTACATATCATAACACACCATACCGCATTAAAATCCGACTCATGACCACAACGACGCACGAATCCCACATAGGTCAAAACCTATGGTTGCTTCACAAATCGACCCAAAAACCCTCGATGTCGGCGTACAAATGCCAAACCATCGAGAAAGCTCCCAACACACTCATTTGTACAATTAAAAGCACTAATTATAATATAAAATAGCTTAAAATTCACAAAAACCCCAATTTCACTTAAAAGGTCATTTTTCCGAAAATCTAGCAAGCACAAATCACCGTTTTTGTACAAAACTCGATGTATCGACGAATCTAGAGGCCACAATATCCACCAATTATCATAACCAAGTTATAGAAACCATATCAATAATTTATTCTCATCAACTTGTATAAATTCCAAAATTCTAGTTTTGCAAAAATATCCAATTTAACGCTTTTTAACGCAAAATTTCACAATTTAACAATTTAGCTTGGCTTTGCATATTTTAAATGGTTAAACCACTCATGGAAACCTTAATGATGTGCTAAAAACCCTAACTAGATTTTAATCCCACATTTTAATAAAATTTCTAAAACCTAGTTAGCAAATTAGCATAATTATCACAATTTGGGCAAATTAAATATAACAATATGCAAATCAGCTACAAGATTTGGTTTTGCATAACTTAAGATGCTAAAATACATCACACTACCATGAACAAATTATCACAACCATAACTTTAATTCAAACCCTTCTCTTGAATTTAAACTTGCAATTTAAAACCTAAATTAAACACCTAATTAAGTTGATTTAAAGTATTTAACATCAAATTAAGCACAAGGGTTAGAGTTATACCTTCACAAACCATGAGATCAAATATGGAACTTGACCTCCAAATTGAGATCTTTGCACCAAGATCCATGCTATAAGGGCTAAGGAAAAATGGGTAGGGAATGGATTTGGGATTTGTGAGGTTTTGTGTTGATTTGTGAGGCAATTTTGATGAGTTTTTTGAAGAGAAATTTGATGAGAAAAGAGGAGGGGCTGTTGTGTGCAGGAATTGGGAGGGTCGGCCACTAGTGGGTGATTGGAGAGAGAGTGAGGTGAGGAAAGTCTTGCCAAGTCAAAAAGGTCCAAAGTCAACACAACCCATACCTCTTTTCTTATACTTTTCTTTATGTTTTCTTTCCTTTTATCAAAAGAAATGGGGGAAAACTTTGGAGAGGGGCTGCTGAAAATGGGGAGGAAAATGGGTGTGTGTGAGTGTGGGTGTGTGTGTGGGGTGAGGGAAAATGATAAATGTTATACCCCAATATCTATTTACACTAATTTCACCGAAAAAAGCCTTTTTCTTCGATATTTTCTAAACCATTTCATTTCAAAAACCACATGATAAAATTTTGTTTAATTTGTTATGATGCACAAAATTTGTTTCAACTCATTCCAATTTGTAATTTTTCCTAATTAAATGTATTAGTGACGGCTTAAAATAATATTAAAATAATATTTTTTCCAGAAAATTTGAAATTTCACCAGTGGCTCAATAAACACCAAATACTAGCAATTACATAGCTAGAATATATATATTAAATTTTATAATAAAGATATTTGTATTTTGACTTTTTACAGAAACCCCCTTATTTTACCGATTTTCCGAAATTTCACCGAAACGATTTTCAAAACGTTACAAAATCAAACACTACAAATTCGCACAACTCATTAAACATTCTATCTTCAATTGGTGAATCAGTTGGAATATTTGATAGATTTTCAAAACCGAAGTTGTGGGATTCAATTTGCAACGGGTAGGTTTGATTTGGAAGGATGTACTGCTCACTCTCGCTACTCAAATTCTCAAACTGTCCAATCACCTCATTATACATTGAAAAATTTAAAGCTAGTTAGAAACTAGCTACCGGTTCATTAGGTTGTATGAGGGCGGCCATGGACGCATTCAAATCCATCATCTGTTGGCATGACACTACCCGAAAGTCTTCTAATGACTGTTCCAGACCAGATATGGGTTGTGAAGGAATTTCAGTAAAAAATTCAAAGTTGTTTGGATACTGGAAACTCCCAAAAGGTTGTTCAGAAGCAATGTCTAGGGAAGGTGCAAAAGTTGGGTAGGATGGATAGGAATTGAATGGTTGGACAGGAGTGGGATCAACATTCGGATAAGAAGGTGATTGTAATTGTTGATCAAAAGAATTGGCAGTGGTGAAAGGAGTGAAAGATCGGCTACGGGATTGTTCAATACGTTCAGCAATAGTCATAGGTCTTGGAGTTACAACAGGACTCTCAAAAGGGGTATCAACGTAATAAGGTGGGGTAGGTTGAAACGGTTGATACAAAGTGGATTGCGGAGTCCAATTGTTTGTCCTAGACGCGTCTATCCGATCTTTCAAAGATATTTTGGGCATGGATGGATCGTTCAACGTTCGATCAAAGCAAGAACCGTAAGAAGTAATGTCTGGTTGTGGGTACCAAAGTTTGGCAAGAGTTTTTCTAGGTGGGGTACCCATGATATAAAGAGAAGAAGAAGAAGAGGAGAGGAAAAAGAATGTGGTTTTTTTTGTTTTATAAGTTAGTTATTAACAAAAGAATGAAATATAAACACAAAAATTAATCACGACACAAAATACCACACACCTAATTGGTCTAGGGTTCACCTAGATCAACTAGACCTGCTCAAGAACTAGATTTTTGAAGTAAAACCGTGACGAGAAACGGGCTTAAGATATACTGATCTTGAGACCAGGTAAGTGCAGAGATAAGGGGAGATTTTCCAACGCTTTCGCGAAGGTCCTTAATTAGATAACCCTTTCTCTTTTGGCGGTTTTGCTGTGAACACTTTCCTAGACACCCCTTGAACGATATACCGTTAAGCGGTGTTCTAAACACGGTTAACTTCTCCTAATGAACGCGAAGTCCTTAGAGGCTAAAAATCTAGTTTCTTTTAAAATTTTTGTGGGTAAACGTTATACTCAATTTCGTGATTTGCGGGCCACGGAAAAGGTGATCAAATCCTTTACCGTATGTTATGGGGTTCGCTTGCCCTTAAGTCCGTATTAATGGATGCAATATGCAAATCAATGAAAAGGTTGTTAAAAACTTAAAAAAATCGATTTTTATGTTTAAGCACAGCACTGCAACAAATACGGGTTAGTCAATTTTAGCGTTTGACAGCGAACTTGCAAAGAATCCTGCAAAGATATAATATTGGATGCGTCGGAATTGAGAAGAAGGTGTTAGTAAAATACGTACCGATAAGTTTTTGGGTTAAAAACCCCCATTGAAGTGAATCCGGCTTGCTTGAAATTTCGCTTGGGGTCAAACTACCTGCATCTTTGGCACTGTACTTCCCAATCACCTTAACTTTGAATGTACACTTTACTCCACACGATCGCAGTTTGCAAATCCATAAAAATCTGAAAATGTCGGAAAACAGATATTTAGTGCAAAAAAGCGATATGAATGCCTAAACTCATGCACACTCAAAATTATAAAAATCAAGCAATAAAATTGGGACAAAATTAGAATACTGGAGCATAGGAAATTTTTTTGGAGCAAATGGAGGCAAATAATCCGGCGGCGCCGGGTTTCTGGGGGATGTCGCCGGTTTTCTCTTGGAGTTTGGGCTCCAAATTTCTATAGGTATCTCAGTGTTCCACTAGTGTCTCAATTTAACTTTTTTGTTTAGTTCCAGAGTGCTTGCAGGTCAAAAATCCAGAGAACAAAATGTTAGCAATGTTAATTTTTGTTTTTGTTTTGATTTTTTTTGATTTTTTAGTTTGTTTTGTTTTTAAGAATGGTGTTAGATGATATAAACAAGATTAACCCAAAATAACAAGAATAAAAACGTTACCGTCACCCCGGCTGTCACGCCCCGCTTCCCGGTATACGGCGAAGGGGACGCGACGAGGCCCGCTACGTATATACTCAGAAGTACATACGCTAAGCGTATCTAAGCAATATAAAATAAATACACAAGAGACAAGATATAAAAGAACAGCAACTTTTATTCATTAACATTCTTTGTACAATACATGAAAGGAAATACAACTGAAATAAAAAGATGCCTAAACAGTGGCATAACAGGAAATGAAAAGTACAGAAAGAAAAAGTGTACAATGAACTAAAGTGCAGGGTCTTCGGCAAATTGCTCCAAGTCTTCTTGAGATGGCTCGATCTCCGCCGGGTCCAAACCACCTGACGACATTCAAAGAAGAGAGAAACAGAATGTCGTCAGCGAACAGGTCGCTCGGTAAGTCCCAAAGATAAGGGAGGAATAGACAGAGAGTAAGAGAGAGAGTAGCTTTTACAGTTGTATTATATTATTATATTGTTGTATTTCGTGTTAACACTGTTGTTTGTAGCTTGGTACAAAAGGATGCCAGTGTATACGAGAGGAGTCTCACTTGCCCCGGAGACTAATGTATCAGGAACTCAAGGAACCGTTTATGCCACGGTACAACAACAATTGGATTCATGTTAGGTGTTTTAATCTTACCGTCTCGTGCCACCTTTAACACCTTCCGTACCAATCTACCCCTTAAACCCCGCGATGTCTTGTTTGTATTGTTATCTTGTAAACTGTATTGGTTGTATGATTGATTGACTGACTGACCGAAACCATGATATCAGGAAACGGTTATAACCGTAGAGTCATATAAATGGAATACTGGGAATCATGTAAAAGGAACATATCCATGGTTCGGTTCAGCCAGATTATATAAACTGATAATTGTATTCATGGATTCATGTGTTCATATTGAATTGGAAACTTGTAGATTATGGATTGACTTGAATCATATTCGAGTCAGATTAATCAGACTCAAACCAAAGTCAGACAATCAGAAATGTGAAACGAAGTCTTATAACTGCTAGGGTCCTTAGGATAATTTATAAACTTGAGGGGTTTTTATGTAAAAATACTTTTATATACTTTTCAAAATACACCTCAAGTATTTATTACTCGTCTTTAGAGTTGTAGATTTTATATTGTGCCATTTCTAGTGAAAATATCCTAGTTTTAGGTGTTTATCTGTAATAGTGATTATTTAAAGTTCATGGTATTTTAGTGTAAAAGTTATTATTGTGATTTTTAGAAAAAGGTGGAAAATTTATATTATAATAAAATAGGTATTTAAAAGATAAATATACATATGTTTATACAAAAATAGTTTTAATAAATATTTTATATTCCAAAAATCTCATTTTCTTAAGATGTCGTATTTTAAACCTTTCGAGACCGAATGCTCCTTGCGGAGGTCTGAATCTCGCACTACTAGCCCGAGGGTGCGCGATAAATCGCACGATCCCGAACGGGTTCCCCAAAGATGGGTTGTAGCGGCGCTTTGCAAAGATTGTAAAATACTAATCCTTTAGAAAACGGTTTTATAAAGTAAAAGGTATTTACTTGAAAAGTATAATTTTCCGTATTTTAGATTCTAGGGTTTCCTAAGACAACTAGCCTATTTCTAAAAGGTCTAAACGACAAGTCGTTAGAAGCCTCAAATCGCCTCTTCACCGCCAATTGCGGCCAGGTAAGTGCCAGGTAAGTGGGAGGCTCTCCACTACAAGTAGTGGCCCTAATTAAGTAACCACTTGCCTTAGACACACTTGCCTAGACACCACAAAGTCAGGTTTAGATAAACGATCGATGTCCACAACTTATCGTATTTTTCCTATTAAAGATATTGTTTAAACAAATGTATCAAACCTAAACTTTTATAAAAGGTTTTATTAAGGAAATGGTATTTTAATGTAAAATCTTATTTTATCGTATTAGGAGTTTTCAAGATAGCGTATTATGGTTGCATATGTATGTGTGAGGAGGTAGGTCATTACCTCATGATCTATTTTAAGGTATAGCAATGTTAACGGGTTAAATGTGAAATTGAAACATGATGGTATTAAAGTGTAAAAATACGGTAAATTGAAAAGGTTATCATTTCATGTGTGAAAACTTATTCAAATTGACTTTTACAAGTTTAATGGTCAAGAAAGAGATATTTAGGAATGATTGAATTGATTAGAAGAAGAAAAATAAACATTATGGTATTAAAGTGAAAAAGAATACGATATTGCAAAAGCTATCATTTCATGTGAGAAACTTTGTCCAAATTAGTTGTTATGTGATTAATAGTCAACATGAATAAGTTTAAGTATTATGGAATTGGTGACAAGTGAGATTTTATAGAAAACCGAATCAGAAATCGGTTTGTTCCGATTCCCGTCGGGTTTCGTAATTTCGTATTTTTGAGAAGTAAGAAGAAGGTAAGAATGGTACTTACGGGTTTCGATCTATACTAAAGAGTATAGGGGAACTAGATGAGTTGTCGAGGTGTTGCTTCGTCGCCGGTTGTTTCTAAAAAAACGTCGCCTGAATTCCGTCAGAATCTCGTCGGAGTTTCCCCGCGAACTTGTTTTCAAAGCACACACTTCTTGGAAAACTTTTGAGAGAGTGGCTCAAGATTTTGGGGGTGAGAGGGTAGTGTGTAGGGTTGGTATTTATAGGGTTAGGGTAGGGTTAGGGTAGATGAAAAGTTAAAAATAAAAATGTGGTAAAATGTAATAAAAAATGAATTAAAAGTGGAGTAATTGGGGTTTTTAAAGAGCTCTGGAAGTGGTATGAGGCTGAAACTTTGCAGGTGCGTTGGGAATATGAAAAGACACAACTTTCATGTCGTGACCATTGCCGGAATCGGCCAAATCGGGGGTGACTCGGTCATGACTCGGTCGGATCACTGAGTCGGCCGAGTCAAGGCCGAGTTGGCCGATTCTCGACCGAGTTCGGCGGCCTGGATCCCCCCCCGATGGTTCATCTAACTCCTGCAAGTGTTACATGTTTAGGTGTAGTGGGGTTTTTGTGAGATATGCACGTGTAAACACTTGGTATTCTAAAGGTTTTAAAAAAATTAATATTAAAAATAATGTGGGGGTATGGGATTTGAACTCTGGTGGCTTGGTTTAGCAGTGCAAGGTATTACCAATGAGCTACAAGCTCCTTCTTGTAATTATGGAGTTATTTAATTACTTAAAATGATAGCAGAAAGAGTAAATACTCCAAGTATACATTAAATTTAAAGTAATTTCTTGTACACTAAAAATGGATTTATTACATTCTTGTTGCTTGTAATTAAAAACAAAATAATTACCTATATCTTGTGCTCAGGCTAAAATAACCCTTTGTGGATTTTTGAAAAAAATATTTGAAAAATTTTGTATAGGAAATTTAGGGTTGTTACATTCTACCCTCCTTATAAAAATTTCGTCCTCGAAATTTGTAAAAGGAAAGTGTGACAGTGCAAAGAAGTTTGGTGGCTGTAGTATAGATAGTGTATAAAAATAACAAAGAGATACAAGGTTGAAAAAAGCTTACCGGTGTTACCTTGACCTACAGTCTCGGCTTCTACGGCTTCTAATGTGAAGGTCTGTCGCCGTGGTACATTCCTTCTAGCTGGAGGCACATTCTGCCTTTGGGGCCTGTTTCTCTGCCCTTTAGGCATGTCCCTCATTGCCTGTTGGAATTGGCGAGTAGGCTGTGCAGGTGGTGGAGCAGGTAGTGCAGGACGAGTTGTAGGAACCTGGATAGCTGGCCGCTGCGGGTAGTTGGTGTGTCTGTGAGCTGAGTTGTATCTATATGGACAAGTCTCAATTCTGTGATTGGACGCGCCACAAACTAGGCACAGGCCTTTTGCGCGCCTACAGTCCTTTATCAAATGTCCATCTCTCTTGCAATGGAAATAGAAATATGGTCTAGGCTGGTGATTGGGTTCTTCAGTTCTCCTGGGTTCGAACGTTGGCCTGGAAGAGGCTCCTCCTGCCATTTGAGAGGCATGGCGTTTCAAACCGGCAGATTGGGGTCTGCCCCTTGCCTTTATCACCGCCTCATAACTGCGGGCAGCTTCCAAAGCATCCTCGTGAGTCGGAAATTTCCCTGTGGCTAGTGCAGCCTGGATTTCCGTGTCCAAACCTTGTTGAAAGCGACGGGCTCTGACCTCATCCGTCGGTATCAAGTGTGCCGCAAATCTGTTACGGTTTTGTGTTAGCTGTGTATTATGTGATATCAAAAATTTGAAATACTGTGACATATCTTACCGACTGAGCATGGTGAATTCAGCGTCATACTCATCTACTGACTTGTCCCACATCGAACCTTGTTGTAGATGAATGAACTGCTGCTCCATGGCAAACCTGGCAGTCACAGGGAAGTACTTCGCGTCGAACTTCTCGCGAAAAGTCTTCCATTCAATGGGCTGATCAAGATGGCTTTCTTCCGCCTTCCACCAGTTCCGTACATTGTCCGTGAGTTGCAGCTTTGCAACTCGGACCCAAGATATTTTTGGCACTTGTGCTGCCGCCAGATCATCCTTGATACTTTGAGCCCATTCCTCAGCTTCTAGTGGGCTCCCCTTTCCTGAGAACTGTTTGGGATGTAAAGCTCTGAATTGCTTCACCCCAGGTGCGTCAGTCTCGGGACGGTTCAGGAGTTGCTGCTGTCCCTCTAGGAGGTTGCAGATTGCCCCAAACAGAACCGTTTGCTCATTGAGTGGAGCAGGAACAGCTGGTGTGAGAGGTAGTGCTGGAGTTGGAGGTGTGTTGTTGATATTGATGCTGGTGTTGTTCGGGGAATCCATAACCCTGAAGAAAAATTTAGGTTCAGACAGATTCAAATGAAATGATAAGATTCAAGGAACATGAAATTATAAGATTCAAGGAACATGAATTGTAAAGAATGTTTTGGTTGCTGGTTCTTGTGTTTTATATTGCTTAGGGTTCCATACAGCTTAGACCTGCATGGGCCACCAAAAAAACCTGTCACGCCCCGCTTCCCGGTATACGGCGAAGGGGACGCGACGAGGCCCGCTACGTATATACTCAGAAGTACATACGCTAAGCGTATCTAAGCAATATAAAATAAATACACAAGAGACAAGATATAAAAGAACATCAACTTTTATTCATTAACATTCTTTGTACAATACATGAAAGGAAATACAACTGAAATAAAAAGATGCCTAAACAGTGGTATAACAGGAAATGAAAAGTACAGAAAGAAAAAGTGTACAATGAACTAAAGTGTAGGGTCTTCGGCAAATTGCTCCAAGTCTTCTTGAGATGGCTCGATCTCCGCCGGGTCCAAACCACCTGACGACATTCAAAGAAGAGAGAAACATAATGTCGTCAGCGAACAGGTCGCTCGGTAAGTCCCAAAGATAAAGGAGGAATAGACAGAGAGTAAGAGAGAGAGAGTAGCTTTTACAGTTGTATTATATTATTATATTATTGTATTTCGTGTTAACGCTGTTGTTTGTGGCCTGGTACAAAAGGATGCCAGTGTATACGAGAGAAGTCTCACTTGCCCCGGAGTCTAAGGTATCAGGAACTCAAGGAACCGTTTATGCCACGGTACAACATCAATTGGATTCATATTAGGTGTCTTAATCTTACCGTCTCATGCCACCTTTAACACCTTCCGTACCAATCTACCCCTTAAACCCCGCGATGTCTTGTTTGTATTGTTATCTTGTAAACTGTATTGGTTGTATGATTGATTGACTGACTGACCGAAACCATGATATCAGGAAACGGTTATAACCATAGAGTCATGTAAATGGAATACTGGGAATCATGTAAAAGGAACATATCCATGGTTCGGTTCAGCCAGATTGTATAAACTGATAATTGTATTCATGGATTCATGTGTTCATATTGAATTGGAAACTTGTAGATTATGGATTGACTTGAATCATATTCGAGTCAGATTAATCAGACTCAAACCCGAGTCAGACAATCAGAAATGTGAAACGAAGTCTTATAACTGCTAGGGTCCTTAGGGTAATTTATAAACTTGAGGTTTTTTTTATGTAAAAATACTTTTATATATTTTTCAAAATACACCTCAAGTATTTATTACTCGTCTTTAGAGTTGTGGATTTTATATTGTGCCATTTCTAGTGAAAATATCCTAATTTTAGGTGTTTATCTGTAATAGTGATTATTTAATGTTTATGGTATTTTAGTGTAAAAGTTATTATTGTGATTTTTAGAAAAAGGTGGAAAATTTATATTATAATAAAATATGTATTTAAAAGATAAATATACATATGTTTATACAAAAATAGTTTTAATAAATATTTTATATTCCAAAAATCTCATTTTCTTAAGATGTCGTATTTTAAACCTTTCGAGACCGAATGCTCCTTGTGGAGGTCTGAATCTCGCACTACTAGCCCGAGGGTGCGCGATAAACCGCACGATCCTGAACGGGTTCCCTAAAGATGGGTTGTAGCGGCGCTTTGCAAAGATTGTAAAATACTAATCCTTTAGAAAACGGTTTTATAAAGTAAAAGGTATTTACTTGAAAAGTGTAATTTTCCGTATTTTAGATTCTAGGGTTTCCTAAGCCAACTAGCCTATTTCTAAAAGGTTTAAACGACAAGTCGTTAGAAGCCTCATATCGCCTCTTCACCGCCAATTGCGGCCAGGTAAGTGCCAGGTAAGTGGGAGGCTCTCCACTACAAGTAGTGGCCCTAATTAAGTAACCACTTGCCTTAGACACACTTGTCTAGACACCACAAAGTCAGGTTTAGATAAACGATCGATGTCCACAACTTATCGTATTTTTCCTATTAAAGATATTGTTTAAACAAATGTATCAAAGCTAAACTTTTATAAAAGGTTTTATTAAGGAAATGGTATTTTAATGTAAATCTTGTTCTATCGTATTAGGAGTTTTCAAGATAGCGTATTATGGTTGCATATGTGTGTGTGAGGAGGTAGGTCATTACCTCATGATCTATTTTAAGGTATAGCAATGTTAACGGGTTAAATGTGAAATTGAAACATGATGGTATTAAAGTGTAAAAATACGGTAAATTGAAAAGGTTATCATTTCATGTATGAAAACTTATTCAAATTGACTTTTACAAGTTTAATGGTCAAGAAAGAGATATTTAGGAATGATTGAATTGATTAGAAGAAGAAAAATAAACATTATGGTATTAAAGTGAAAAAGAATACGATATTGCAAAAGCTATCATTTCATGTGAGAAACTTTGTCCAAATTAGTTGTTATGTGATTAATAGTCAACATGAATAAGTTTAAGTATTATGGAATTGGTGACAAGTGAGATTTTATAGAAAACCGAATCGGAAATCGGTTTGTTCCGATTCCCGTCGGGTTTCGTAATTTCGTATTTTTGAGAAGTAGGAAGAAGGTAAGAATGGGACTTACGGGTTTCGATCTATACTAAAGAGTATAGGGGAACTAGATGAGTTGTCGAGGCGTTGCTTCGTCGCCGGTTGCTTCTAAAAAAACGTCGCCTGAGTTCCGTCAGAATCTCGTCGGAGTTTCGCCGCGAACTTGTTTTCAAAGCACACACTTCTTGGAAAACTTTTGAGAGAGTGGCTCAAGATTTTGGGGATGAGAGGGTAGTGTGTAGGGTTGGTATTTATAGGGTTAGGCTAGGGTTAGGGTAGATGAAAAGTTAAAAATAAAAATGTGATAAAATGTAATAAAAAATGTATTAAAAGTGGAGTAATTGGGGTTTTTAAAGAGCTCTGGAAGTGGTATGAGGCTGAAACTTTGCAGGTGCGTAGGGAATATGAAAAGACACAACTTTCATGTTGTGACCATCGCCGGAATCGGCCGAATCGGGGGTGACTCGGCCGTGACTCGGTCGGATCACTGAGTCGGCCGAGTCAGGGCCGAGTTGGCCGATTCCCGACCGAGTCCGGTGGCCTGGATTCCCCCGACGGTTCATCTAACTCCTGCAAGTGTTACATGTTTGGGTGTAGTGGGGTTTTTGTGAGATATGCACGTGGAAACTCTTGGTATTCTAAAGGTTTTAAAAAAATCAATATTAAAAATAATGTGGGGTATGGGATTTGAACTCTGGTGGCTTGGTTTAGCAGTGCAAGGTATTACCAATGAGCTACAAGCTCCTTCTTGTAATTATGGAGTTATTTAATTACTTAAAATGATAGCAGTAAGAATAAATACTCCAATTATACATTAAATTTAAAGTAATTTCTTGTACACTAAAAATGGATTTATTACATTCTTGTTGCTTGTAATTAAAAACAAAATAATTACCTATATCTTGTGCTCAGGCTAAAATACCCCTTTGTGGATTTTTGAAAAAAATATTTGAAAAATTTTGTATAGGAAATTTAGGGTTGTTACACCGGCAACGACGCCATTTGATTGGCACGCACGCTTTCGCGCGTATCGTTTTAAGTTCTAAAGTTAACCGCAATCCGGACAGTGTCGCGTGCAGCTAGCCGCGATGAGTATGGGTCGTCCGCAGGGAGACTGAGCGTTTCACGTTCTTATTATCACGAGTTAATGCGTGGGTCGGAATGTTCGTTTCTAACCTAAGTGTATATATGCACGTATAAGTTTCTTAGGAATAGCTAGGTTAGTGTAAGTTATGGATTTCCGTACTCAATCCTTTGTGCCGAACTTAACTATTGAAGCTAGAGCAATCGGCAACAACGTGGATTAGGGTACATAAGCACGGTATTAGTGAAATCCGGCTTATTGACCCTTGTCCGTCCATTCTTGTCTTTTGACTTTCGCCTCCGGCCAAACCAAGCGCAATCGGTCACGGTTAGAGATCACCGATACTTTGATAGGGTAGGGTGCCTAACGGAGCGCTTGTGTAAGATTTGGACGGAGTTCAATGAAAAATATTGGACAATGGAAAATGAGAAACGAAAATCTTAACTTACACCACCAATTTTTTTCCTAACAACACAAACATTTACAAACCATCTAAACTACAAAAAGAGAGAGCAAATGAAAAGATAAAAGAAAAGAAAAGAGCAACATTACAAGTAAGTAAATGTCATGGAAATAAAAGAGCAAGTAAGTAAATGGCAAGAATGAAAATTGCAAGAAAGTAAAGCAAAAGAAATACTAAGAACCCAAAGTGCAAAAATGAAAGCTTTATTATGTCCAAGTGATACAACCTTGAGTTCAATAACCAAAACTTAAACTTGCAAACTCAATGAAAAGGCTGTAAGATCAAGAGAAGGCAAGGGGCTTAAGGGAAACTAGCTATGTACAAGAACAAAAAGAAAAGAGAAACAAAAATATAAGAATAGTTGTTCTAGTGTAAAGAATATATCCCTTTCATCCCTTGCTCACCGATCTGCTTTTATAGGCACAAAATGAGATTAAACAAGCAATAAAATATGGATGATGTGACAGCAAGGGATGGGCAGAACAAAATTGGAGCATTTTGGACATACGAAAACCGGTGGGGCCGGCAATTTGGGACATGTTGCCGGGCCAAGCAGAGGCAAGTGGGCTCGTGTTGGTGTGGTGGTTTAGTGTTGTCTCCACAATCCTACTGGTATTGCTTGATTTTTTTGTAGAAGCCTGTGTTGTATTTAGTAGATTGGAGGGAAACTTGATGCTTTTTAACTCACATCACATCTTTTAGCATTTATTACACATCACCTCACTTGTGCTCACTTGCACCTAGGCAGCCCCCTCTCTAGGTCCATATACCAACAAGCTAGTGTACACACTTGTATGTGTTGGACTATTTAGATAAAAAGTTTGTACACATTCATGTTGCAAAAAGAAACTCTTGAAATATTGATCGGTATGTAGTTCCGATTGCAGTGTCGGCTCACCAATGTAATATCCGTGCATTTGAATGTGTTTCCGGTATTTTGTCACGGATACCTGTAATCTGTAATTATTGAGCAGACACTGGTTAATAGTATTGATATATACAAAAAATAGATAATGAATGAGCGGTATTAAAATGCAGTTTTCTGTGATAAACACTCCCAGTGGCCACCTTGAACATGCTTGATCTTCTTTTCCCGCTCCATCGGATCTCCGGGATCGAGCTTGTTCTCCGGTCCTCCTTTGTCATAGATGATCCACCAGAGGGATGTGATCTATGGCTTTAGCTCCTAACTAAGTGTCAATAGAAGCAACTAGAGAACCTGGGTTGCTAATCCAAGTTGTCTAGGATGTAGTGTGGAGATCTATGTGTTCTACTATCTCTATCTTGCCTCTTCACTTGTTTCTCAACTCATGAGAAGGTAGTGAAGAGAAAGATGATGAAGGTGGAGGAAACTCAAGAGGAGGGAGGAGGGTCAAGCAAAATATGAGAGCTCAAGAATAATGAAGCATGCATATGAGAGAAAATCAACACAATGGTTTTGTGTATCAATTTCCATGAATAAACAAGTGTAGCCATGCTTCAATAGTAACCACAAATGAATAAAGAGTTCATTTTTCAACTATTGAAGCCATGCCACTCACCATGCCTCCCTCTCCTTAATTTCCACCTCATTTCCATTTATCAATAAATGGAAAAATCCATGATGGGGTGTCCGCCTTCTAGAAGGTAATCTGTAATAAAATACGGATTATAGTCTGGTGTATGTACATATCTGCATTCGGATAAAAACACGAATGCCCAAAGAGATAGAATAACACGAAGAACGTAATACTAGAATATACATATCGAAATACATATATATAAATTATCAAATCAATACCTGATTTAATAATCCGGCTCAAACCCGAGCTAGCTAGTATTGCCAAACGTCCGATTGAAAGTCCGGGTACAAAATACATCAATCGATCGGAATCCTTCACGTATCCAATATGGCTACTACATCATTTCTCCTGAACCAGGGAAACCCTCTATGTGGGACTCTAAAGACTCGAAAGTACGTCGGCAGTGAGTTACTGGATAAATCCATAACCACAAGCACGTCAGCGGCACTAGCTGTACGTAACGGTTACCCGGGTACCTATCGAAAAGGAAGACCGACGAGCAAACTCATCCGGATCCCTACTGAGCCTATCTGTGACAATCTCCGTACAATCCGGTCTCTTCATCTGAGAGTATCGCATACCGGGTCTAGAGGGTGGTAAACGTCAGACCCTAATAATCCGGTAATTCATGCTGATGCGGCTCAGGACCAATCCGGGAAACCACCGATTAGCCTATCAGTAAATCCCAACTGACTTGGCCAAGGTCTTATGGTCCTGACCAATCGAACACAGTGCGATATCGACTCCCTATACCGGGAGAGAAGAATCCCCGACAATCACTCACTGTCTCCATGTGGCTCGGGATTATACCCAACCAAAACTTGTTTGCATGACTCAGTAGAGCCGTGGTAGGGTAGTGATCAAAGCACAGTGGGAACTCACACGAGACAAATGCCGATCTCAGATCTAAAGACTAACCTGTACCCATGTCACCAGAGAACTTCCACCTGACGATAGGTATAGTACCATCTGGAAGTTCTCGGCGAGTCCGTCCGGTGTACTCACTCCCAGTGAGCGCATGTATACGATCTTAGGTGCGAAAGACCAATGGTTGCGGGACCATACCATCGCCCCTCTTCGGGGTCTAGAAACGTATACACTAGTCTACTCCGGAATATCGATGCCCAGTCTCGATACTCCCACGACTAGGGACCATTTAAGAATGTGCGTACTGACTACCCATATCCCACAAGTATGATCGCCATCACAACACGGGTAGTCTAGCAATGATCCTACGGGCTTTATCAACATGTACAAAAGATATGTAATAGCAAGTAAAACATACACATGTTAAGATAAAAACAAACCAGATAGCATACTATCATATCGAGCAAGACTGTCCTGTACATATATATGTCCAAGTATCCAAATGTGTACATATATAATAATGGCTTCTAGGGCATACATATCCAACACTTTATATGCAACCATCAAGAGCAACATACCGTATCAAACAATTTATTTAGAAAAACAGCCTCTAATATTGCAATTTTAGCTTTCACGAGCGAAAAGTGATGAATGATGCTTTAATCATTCATCATCCATCCTCCCCTTCATCTAAACATATAAAACTACTCACTAAACATTATTAAACACATCAAACACAACATTAGTGAAATATACATAAAGAAAAACAAGAACAAGAATTTAAAGAGAGGAATCGATACAAATACTTGAATCTGATGAAAAGAATGCGGACTTTATTTAATCTTGGAATAATACACTTAAAAAGAGTCTTAAATCTTGAACCCAACCTTGCAAACTTCAGCAATGGAAATTTTCAAGATGGAGAAGAAGACTAGAAGCCAAGAATACAAATGAATTTTGAATATAAACTAGCTAAAATGCTAAAAGTGTGCACATCTCTTTGCCCGGAGTTTTGCTATATTTATAGGAATTTCCAGAGGGTTATAGCCATAGAATACAAATGTGTAACACATGCCTAAACCAGCCCTTTTTGCCGACATGATTTTGCCACAATATGGCCACAAATTTGCGGCCAAATTGCCTTAGATGGACGCAAATTTGCGGCCATTTAGTTGAATTAGATCTTCAAATTTTTTCAGTGATTTGGCATCTTCATTTGATGATTTTTCATGTCTATAAATGTCTAATTCATCCAGGAATGCTCTCGGGTTTTTCCGGTCAACGAATGCGGCTCTTTTTTTTTTATTTTATTTCACAAATTCAACTCCACACATGTTTAATCTTTTCATCCGCTCAATATTTCATCTCTTTTGAGTTTACATTGCTGGCCAAGGCAAGATAGAACACTCTCTTATCAAGTTCTAGAAGCCCGTGCGTCGCACGTGTTTTATTCGGGTGGCCGAAATCCGTATTTTGATCGTTTCTTCGTCTGTTGGCCGTTTGAACCTGAAAACATATAGAATGTGCGTGTTTTACACCAATTGAGATTCATTGACTTGAAAACCAGTATCCTGTACTTAATAGAAGATAAAGGGTTAATAGCACGTTGTTGGGTTTCCTAGCACCCTGGCCGCTAACCGCTGCCGTTGCGGAACGAAAAACTTTAAATTTTTAAAAACTGGCGCTAGAAAACACATCCTAGAATCTAACCAAATATCGAAACTAATAAGCTAGAGAAGTCTAGCTATTGTGAAAGAGCGTTGTACCTAAAAACACGTGTCCTTCAGGTCTTCTCTCCTCTTCTTAAGCTCCTTGAGGTCTTCTAGATCAACCTTGCTTGATGGCCTTCTTAATCCCAGATGATCTACCCGAGAATTTATGATCTAAGCTTAGCTTCACTAATGAAGCAACTCAGTAACCTAGTTTGCTAATCTAGGTTACTAAGGAGATGTAGTGAGTTTTCTAGTGTATTTCTATCTCTCTTCCTCTCTTAATTCTCAACTCATAAGATGGTAAGGAGGAAGATGAAGAAGGAAGAAGAACTCAAGAAAGGCTAGAGAGAAGAGAGAAGCTCATGGTGAGAATGAGATCAAAAACTTATGTGAAAAATAATGAACCATGGTTTTGTATATCTCATTTTTCCAATATAAAATCACAACCATACTTGAATAGTTTGCACAAATAAATATTCAATTCATTTGTCAACACTATTGAAGCATGGTTCTCACCATTCTCACCTCACTACCGTTACACCTCATTTCCATTTAAAAAATAAATGGATAAATAAAAATCAGGTGTCCACCTTCTAGAATGTTTTCCGTATAAATACGGAATACACTCTACCGTATATATACACCCGTATTTGTACCAAAATACGAATACCCAAGAGATAGAATAATACTACCAATATAATACTAGCATTAAATTAATATCTGATTTAACAAACCGGCTTAATCCCAAGCCCACCAGTATCATCAACTGTCCAATCGAAAACCTAGATAACACTAGAATATACATATCGAAATATGTATATATAAATTATTAAATCAATACCTGATTTAATAATCCGGCTTAATCCTAAACCGGTTAGTATTATCATTCGATCGAAACCCTGCACGTATAAACATACGACCACCATATTGGTTCGCCTAAATCAGAGAAACCCTCTGTGTGGGACTCTAAAGACTCGACAATACACTGGCAGTTGGTTTAACCACAAGCACGTTAGCGGCACTAGCTGTACGTAACGGCTGCCCAGGTACCTGTCGAAAAGAAGGCCAATGAGCAAGCTCATCCAGACCCCTGCTGAGGCTATTCGTGACAATCTCCATATAGTTTGGTCTCTTCGTCTAAGAGTATCACATACCGAGTCTAACGGATGGTAAACGTCAGACCTCTACTGACCCGATAAGTCATGTCGATTTGGCTTAGGATCAATTCAAGAAACCACTGATCTAACCATCAGTAAATCTCAGCTGCCATGGCCAAGCTCTTATGGTTCTAGCCAACCGGATACAGTGCGATATCGACTCCCAATACCGGGAGAGACGAATCCCTGACAATCACTCACTGCCTCCATATGGCTCGGGACTGCAGGGTTCCCTAGCACGGCAGCAAGGTTTCGGGAGGCATCGTCCATGCCGTTTTCAAATTTTTTCCATACTAAAGAACCCTAACCCTAGAATCTTAACTAGAGATTTAGACAATACAATATATAAACAACTTTACATACAAAGTGAATAAGGAATACAACCTTTGTAGACCGGTCCTTCACTTCTAAAGCTCCGTGTAGTAGTCTCTTTGCTCCAAGTAGTGAACACCCGAACTTTAGTAAGGGTTCACATGAAGAAATGAATAAGCTTTCGAAGTCTTCGAGGATGAAGATGATCTATGTCGAGGAGACTCAAGCTCATGCTACCTCTTCACTAATGGTAGATTAGTGAAGCAAACACCCTAAACTAAATGGATAATATAGTAGAGAATGATGAAGTAGGAAATGGGCTCACTTTAGATTAATTTTTCTCACAATATTTCATCACTTTGAGAAAAGCTAGCAAGCTTTCTCATGAGGAAGAAGAAGATGAAGTGGAGATGAGAATGAAACTCTAGAGGTGAGAATAGCAACCATGGGTGAGTTGGTGTCATACCCTAACTCATGTAAAGACTAAACTATAGCTAACAATAATGGTTAGATTAATAAATATCTATAAGTAAAACAAAATTAATGGACTTGGTCAATAGTTCCACAAGCTTGTAGCCACGACAAATTTCCATCCAATTTTGAATTACTTAGATAAATATAAACCCTTCATTATATCAAGCATGGTTTAAGTCTCATACACCCATGTCTCTTGTGGCATCTAGCATGACACAAAAAATGTACATTAATATATATCACATATATACTATATGCACACAAGTGAGAAAAAGAAATGTTTAGTGAGCAAATATTAGTTAATGTAAGTTAATATATCAAATATATAATTATACATTAAATTATCAAATCAACACTTGATTTAATAATCCGGCTATATCACATACAACCGACTAATATCAAATGCAACAACTTATCGAATCAACACTTGATCCGATAACCCGGCTGTATCACATATAACCGTCCGATATCACATATCGCGAGAATAAAATGCGGTATCACATACGCGCATTAATCTCGGTCCCGCACATATCACATATGTGCTCCTATTTCATTTCACATGAACCAGGAAACCTCTGTGTAGGACTCTAAAGACTCGGCAATACGCCGATAGTTGGTGATGATCATATCAAACACCCACAAGCCGCAAGCGGTATGCTAAACGTAATGGCCATCCGGATATTGAGCGATCAGAAGATCAACAAGCAAGTCTGCTCATACTCTTGCGAATCCAAACAGTAACACTACCGTACAGTCCGGTCTCTTCGTCAGATATGTCGCATATCACGGCCTGGGGGTGGTATAACGTCGGACCCCAATAACCTGATAAGTCATGCCAATGCAAGGTCCATAATGGTTCGAGAAACTACTGATAACACTTACCAGTAAATCTCAGCAACTCTGGATAGGGATTTCCTGTTATGGCTAATCAAGCATAGCGCAACATCAACCCCCAATACCGGGAGAGACAAAATCCCCTTCTATCGCTCATTGCCTCCATGTGATTCGGAACTGTACCCAAAAACTACCTTTTTGCACGATCTCTTGAACGTGGTATGGTGGAATTCAAAGCACAGTAGGAATCACACAAGACTCTATGATGATCTCGGGTCGACAGACTAACCTGTACCAGTGTCACCAGAGAACTGCTATCTGACGATAAGTATAATACCATTCAGGAGTTCTCAGTGAGTCCGTTCAGTGTACCCAGTCTCCACTGAGCACCTATATACCTTCTCTGATGTCAAACACCAATGGATATAGGATCATCCATCGCCCATCATATGGGTCAAGAAGCGTATACACTAGTCTACTCTGGAGTATCGATGCCCTGTCTCGATACTCCCATGACTAGGAATATTTGAAGGATGTACTTACCGACTACCTCTGCCCCACTAGTATGATCTGCATCATATTCCTGGCAGTCAAGTATTCATCCTAAGGGCTTTATCAACATGTAATAGAGAGACTATAAGTGTACATGTTAAGATAAAGAGCAACCAGATAGCATACTATCATGTCGAGCAAGAAAGTCCTCTCTATATATGTCCAAGCATCCACTACAATATACATCACATGTACAGTAATGGCCTCTAGGGCATACATATAACTAACAATCTTTTACTTGCACTAAGGCCATTTGTTGCAGTATCTCGTACTCAACGTCCTATAGAAGTCTATCTAGGGAAAGGCCTTTGTGAGTGGATCCGCCGTGTTATCCTTCGCTTCAACTCTCCTAACCTCGATCCCTTGGAGATCAACCATCTCCCTGATCAGGTGATACTGTCCTCAGAATATGTCTGGATCGCTGATGGGACCGGTGTTCCTAGGCTAAAGCCACAACTCCATTGTAGTCACAATAACAGTTATTGGACGCTCAATGGTAGGAACCATGTTCATATCATGAACAAGAAATGTCCAGACAGCCACTTTGGCAGCATCGTTGGTAGTGATGTATTCAGCCTTTATCGTCTAGTATGTCACGGTATCTAGCTTGGAACTCTTCCAACATACTGTCCCTCCACTGAGGGTAAAGACAATGCCTGTGACTGACTCTCAGTTGACCTTATCACTCTGGAAGCTCGAACCAAGAACATTCATTTAGTGCTTCTCAAGTACTTAAGAATGTCCTCCACTGCTATCCAGTGATTCTCCCAAGATCCGATTGATTCCTGATCACTACACCTAGTGAGTTAGCTACATCTGGTCTGGTACATAATATCGCACACATGATAGAGCCTACTGCCGAAGCATAGGGTATCCCTTGCACGTGAGCTCTTTCCAAATCAGTCTTGAAAGATATCTTTTTGGAGAGAGTGATTCCTGAGTAAGTGAGCGAACCACCACGCTTAGAATCCTCCATACTAAACCCCTTTAGTATGGTGTTAATGTACCTGGATTTGGGACACTCCCAACATCCACTTAGATCTATCACTACAGATCATAATCCATAAGATATAGCAGGTATCATCCAGATCTTCCATGGAGAATCCTCGTGATAAGAGGAGCTTGACCAAATGTAACATAGGAAACCATTTCTTATCAAGAGTATGTCATCTACGTACAATACGTGTAAGAAAACCTCACTCTCTACAACCTTCTTGTATATACAAGCTTCATCTATTTTGATGAAGTCAAGCTCTTTGACTGCCACATCAAAACAGATGTTCCAACTCCGCGATGCTTGCATTGATCCTGATAGACTTAAGCATAGCTTTGAAAGTCTCAACTTTTCCATTTACACCAAGAATCTTCTTAAGATCCATTTGCTCCGGATGGGTTTTACCCCTTTAGGTGCAATATTCAGAGTCATACTTTGTTGGTGTATATGGATTCCATCTTTGATCGCATAGCATCCAGCCATTTCACAGAGTCCCCACACGTGATGGCCTGCCTGAACCTTGCTGGGCCATCATCAACCATGATGCAATCCTCGCTCCCACTGTCATCAAGAAAACCGTAGTATCTCTCAGGGGGATGAGGAACCCTACTAGATTCGCGGACAGGTTGAGGTTCGTCGGAGACTATTGAATCCTTTGGTTTCACCAAATCATCAGCTGTTAATTTATCCAGCTGGAACTCCTTCCAGTTCTACCTCATGACCACAAATTTCTTCATAAGAAATTCCTTTTCTAAAAAGGTGGCATGCTGAGAAACAAAACACCTTTTGCTTCTCAGAGTGGTAGAAAATATTCCCTCGCAAATGTTTAGGATATCCAAACAAACTTATACAACACTGACTTTGCCTCGAGCTTGTCCGGATTTTGCTTTTCAACATAGCCCAGATAACCCCATATCTTAACTCGTTTAAGAGATGGTCTCTTCCCATACCATATCTTATATGGTGTGGTAGGCACTGATTTGGATGGAAACCCATTCAATATGTCATGACCCGAAATTTAGTTCGTGACCGGCACTTAAATCACGCAACGTCTAAAGGCGTAACGTAATCCAAGTAAGCCGAAGCCCAGAAATCTAAACCTTTTTAAGAAAATAAAATAGGTGAAGTTTTGAAATAAAGGTATAATGAAATCAAAGGTTTTCTTAAATGCATAAATAGTGGAACATGAGAAATGCAAGTTGATGTTACTAGTTGAAAACATGTTTCGTCTTTTAAAAATTTAGGCAGCACCTCCTTTGTATATTTTGATCCAAAACCACATACACATGATAATATAAAAGGCATCCCCAAGCGGGAGCTAGCTCTTCGCCAATCGGCGGAATCACAACCACGCAAGACAGAATATAAGTATACGACGCCCAACGGCGAAGATCCACAAAAAAAGGATAAAGAATAAAGCTAGACATCAACCCACCAAGCGAACATATAACCCATCGCTCTAATTCTCGTAACTACAAGTCTTGCTAAGTATACTCTATATACAAATACTAGTTTCTGATTGATGGAGTTAACTAGATACAACAGGAATAATAATACAATAGTGGCACGATCCAATATGTACCACCTACCAAAGCAATCACTCGAAAGCAAGCTGTGTGCCAGCGCTGCCGCTACTGATCCATGCGGTCAACCTGCAAGAACTGTGGCACAACGGGGGTGAGTTGCCAACTAGTAAGTAGAAAACATTATCAGGTAGAAATCAAATAAACAACGACTCCTAGGTCAACTATATCATAAAGGTAATAATATGATATCTAGGGTGACTATATCTGCATATGTGCCAACAATATAATCAATGCCTATCAGCATGTGGCTAACATCTACGTGTCCATCAATGACACAACAACAACATGCATGTAAATATCATGAAAGCATATGCATGAAAATATGATGATATAAATCAACGTGTGTCCATCAATGACACATCAAAATCATGGAACCTGAGTGTCCAACATCGACACTCGAAACATCATGAAACCCATGTCTAGCATTGACACGTAAATCCTCATATATCGGGCTCCGTCAGTCCGGATCGGCCCATGGGCTCCGTCTGTCTGGATCGGCCCTCGGGCTCCGGCAGTACGGATTGGCCCATATCCATCTCTTGACTATGGTCGGCATCCTCCAGATAACCGCTAGATCCAACCAATCACCGATAGGTAGTAGTCCCTCTGCCAGGCTCATCGTCTACTGCGCGACATCCCTTTCTTGCCCCGGGGTACTATACCGGGTCAACCATGTACCCGCAAACGACCTCATCCAGCTCCTCGAATCGGGTTTCACATATCCATCTCAGAACCGAGAAAACACATGGTGGACGTCTCGAAATATCATATCAAGAGAAACCGGGTTTTTAAAACAATACATACTTTCTTTTGAAATAATCACGGTTCTCAAATCCAGAAATCTTATGAAAACAGCATCTCAGTGCATATAATCGTAAAGCATGATATATGCAAAATAGAACAGAAATGTGAGCATCTCAGTATATCATGCAACATGGAACAGTGGTGTGACAATATCAGTATATCATGCGACATATCATAATGATGTGATAATTCTACTGTGTAAATGGCATAGCAATTATCGATGATGAAGTGTGTGAGCCGGCTAATCTGTGTAAGTGTATCATACGCATCATCGATAATGGTATAGGTGTACTAGCACAGGTATATGTAATGCAATGAGAGTGACATGAACGTAGCATAAAGTAAATCGTGGGCGCAATGCTATAAGGTATACGTCTCTATCACATATCCGAGTCGGTGAATCTATCAATCGGCATCCAGCCTCATAACATCACGTACGGTACAATCCATCGTACGGCATCCTCTAGTTAAGGGTATGGATCAATCATCAGGTAAAGCTCATCACGTACGGTAATCCATTGTACGACGGCATTAAACAATTAGGGATCCTATCAGCCTATATGACAATGAGGGTACGGACCTAACGTCTCGTACGACATAACACTCATGATTCACAACATTATATATATCTGTATACCTATATCCCAGGTCGCATCCGTATCAATCTCATATCATGGGACCGACAAAGGTATCAATTATCACATATTGACTCGCATCCATATAACGACATATCAAACCAAGTCATCATATCTCATCGTATACTCTTTTCATCACATCAATATCTCACGTCAAGTCATTTTACATATACATTCTATCTAATAAATCTCATGTCATGCTACTCTAAATCTCATACTTAATCTCGTGCAACTACATATCTATATATCGTGATTCACATTCACTTTTCATATCCTTATATATCAATTTTAGACATCATTTCTGTAAGTCTATGTCGCCCACCCCGCAAGCTAGCGAGGAGGCGGAACAAGTAAAAATCAAAACTTTCTTACATAGCAACATAGACTAACGCTAAAGGATCTTTGCCAAACCATATCTAACGAAACCACGGGAGGTTTAATCTACCGTGATAGACGATTATACGTCATGAAACTAGTCCTTCGGTTCTTTTCTCTGCTGCCCTCGTCGTCTATGTGAGCTCCGAGGATCGATCCGGATCTTGGTCACCTTCACGGCCTCCTAGAGTCGAAGACGATCCACCCGAGAGTCTGTAGTGTGAGCTCCACCTGAAGCCGAGGTAACTAGGGTAACAAGTTTGCTATGCTTGATGTACTAGATGATGTAGAGGAAGAAGATGGATTTATTTATCTATTTAGATCCTTATTTTCTCAACACATGAGAGCTAAAGGATTTTGTAGTGAGTAGGAAGAAGAAGCAAACCACGGGAGCTCACTTTTTATGAGAGAGAATGAGCAAGAGATGATAATCCATAAGAAAAATAATTACCAATATTTTATCATGAAAATTGTGATGGTTACAATTGATTTGACTATTATCATGTCAAGTTAAATCCAAAGCCAAAAAAGCATCTAGTGCTCACAAAAAATATCTAAGTCAATAATGGTCAACTAGGTTAAATGGTCAACATGGTCAAATGGTCAAAGCAATTAGCCATAACACAATTATCATTAAAAAGATTAGTAAATATTTTCCTCCACCTCATAATGGTTTTGACCAAGTCAATGGTGAAAACCCTAATGGGGCACCTCCTTCTTCGCTCCTCACATCCGTGCATACACACCCGCATCCGCATTCCATAGAACACGAATACTAGAAGACAAAACTAATCCATCAATACAATACTAGGATCCGGCTTAAACCAAAACCCACTAGTATTGTCCGCCCAAACATTATACGCGCATAAGTGCACGTAAGTGATCGTAGCCCCGCCGTAAAACCATACGACCTCTACACCTTTTGCCCGGTGTAGGGAAACTCTCTGTGTGGGACTCTAAAGACTCGACACTACGCTGGCAGTGGGTTTAACCACAAACCGCAAGTGGCACTAGCTGTACGTAACGGTCCCCAGGTAGATGTCGATAAGAAGGACGATGAGGTAAACCCATCCGAACTCCAACTGAGCCTGAATATGACAATCTCTGTACAGTCCGGTCTGTTCGTCTAAGAGATCGCATGTCGGGCCTAGGGGGCAGTAAACGTTAGACCCCTAATAGCGGTACAAGTCATGCTGGAGTTTAGCCCAGAACACCCTGAGAAACTACTGGAAACACTACCAGTAAATCTCGCTTGCCCTGGCCAGGGACTTTATGTAATGGCTCTCCTAGAAACAGCGCGATATCAACCCCCAATACCGGGAGAGACGAATCCTGTCTAACCGCTACTGCCTCCAAGTGCTTCGGGGCTACACCCAACTACTACCTGTTTGCACGACTCCTTTGAGCCGTGGTAGGGTAGTAATCAAAGTACAGTCGGAACACACTCGAGGCGAAGTAGCAGTGTCAAGTCAACGGACTAAGCTGTACTCCTGTCACCTGGGAACTGTTATCTGACGATAGGTATATTACCAACCAACAGTTCCCGACGAGTCCTGTCCAGTGTACTCGAAACCTAACGAGCACCCGCATACTATCTCCAGTACGACGTACTAATGGCTGTGGGACAGACCATCTCCCCTGCTGGGATGAGAAGCATATACGCTAGTCTACCCAAGTAATATACAAACTGTCTATACAACTGTGAATATTCCAAGCTTCCATTAAGTAATATACAAACTAGTATGATACAGTAATGGCCTCTAGGGCATATACACTAACAATCTCCCACTTGCACTAGGGCTATGTACTGGCGTATCGAAGACCTATCATCTCGATTAGCCGCTCGAACTGAGTCTGGGGTATAGCCTTCGTGAGTGGATCTGCAATGTTATTCTCTGAATCTACTCTCCTCACCTCGATCTTCCGACGATCTATGATCTCCCTGATCAGGTGGTACCACCTCAAAATGTGTCTGGACTTCTGATGGGACCTGGGTTCCTTCGCTAAAGCTATAGCTCCGTTGTTGTCGCAATATAGCGGTATTGGATTAATAATGGTAGAAGCCACCTGAAGTTCTGTGAGGAACTTCTTCATCCAGACAGCCTCTTTTGCGGCATCGCAAGCAGCTATGTACTCCGCTTCCATCGTCGAGTCAGCAACGGTGTCCTTCTTGGAGCTCTTCCAACAGATCGCCTCTCCATTGAGGGTAAAGACATAACCCTACATGGACTTGGAGTCATCCTTGTCACTCTGGAAGTTGGAGTCAGCAAAGGTCTCGATTTGGAGGTCTTTTCCGCCATATACCAAGAACATCTCCTTAGTCCTTCTCAGGCACTCGAGAATGTTCTTTACTGCTATCCAGTGCTTCTCCCCTGGGTCCGACTGATACCGGCTTACAACGCTTAATGCGTATGCTACATCTGGTCTGGTACACAACATCGCATACATTATAGAGCCTACCGCAGATGCGTAGGGTATAGATGACACGCGAGCCCTTTCCAAATCAGTCTTAGGAGACATCTCTTTGGAGAGGGTGATTCCGTGACAAGCCGGTAGGTTATCGCGCTTGGAATCTTCCATACTGAATCGTTTCAGTATGGTGTCGATGTACCTGGACTGCGAAAGTCCCAACATCCTCTTAGATTTATCACGATAGATCTAGATCCCCAGAATGCAGTTGGCATCACCCAAATCCTTCATGGAGAACCTCTGTGAAAAGAATCCTTTGACTGACTGTAGTATAGGAATGTCATTTCCTATTAAGAGAATGTCATCCACGTACAAGACGAGGAATACAACAGTTCTTCCTACAATCTTACTATATATGCATGGTTCATCTGGATTTTTGATAAAGTCGAATTCTTTGGCAGTATCATCAAAACAGATGTTCCAACTCCGCGATGCCTGCTTTAGTCCATAAATGGACTTAAGCAACTTGCACACTTTACTGCTGCTCCCACTCTGAATGAAACCCTCCGGCTGATCCATATAGACGCACTCTTCCAAATTACTATTTAGAAAAGCCGTCTTTATGTCTATCTGCAAGATCTCATAATCGTGGAAAGCAGCAATGGCAAGAAGGATCCGAATGGACTTGAGCATAGCCACTGGAGAAAAGGTTTCGTCATAGTCCAAACCAGGTCTTTGACGAAAACCCTTTGCAACAAGTCTAGCTTTATAGGTTTCAACCTGCCCATCTATACCAATCTTCTTTCTGAAGATCCATTTGCAGCCTACGGGTTTTACCCCTTCTGGAGCAATGTCTAAAGTCCAAACTTTGTTGCTGTACATGGACTCTATTTCGGTCCGCATTGCATCCAGCCATTTTACTGAGTCACTGCTCTGAATGGCTTGCTGGAAGCTAGTAGGCTCATCATTTTCAATGATGCAATCCTCTCGATCCCCGTCTATGAGAAAACCGTAGAATCTCTCGGGCGGATGAGACTGCCTACTACTCCTGCGGAATGGCGCTGGGATGTCTGGTTCTCCTGAAACTTCTGGTTCTACCAAGCTTTCAGTAATAACTTATGGTTCTGGAATTTCTTCCAGTTCTATTGCGCTCCTACTTATCTGATTTTCTAAAAATTCAGTTTCCAAGAAGCGGGCATGACGAGAAACAAAGACCTTTTGCTCCTCTGCGTAATAGAAAACATACCCTTTGGAGTTTTTTGGGTATCCCATAAACTTACACTGTACTGAGCGTGTCTCGAGCTTGTCCGCATGCTGCTTTTTAACAAAAGCTGGACATCCACATGTTTTAAAGTGTTTAAGACAGGGTTTCTTCCCACTCTACATCTGATATGGTGTGGTAGGCACTAACTTAGTAGGAACCTGGTTTAAAAGATATGCAGCTGATTCTAGTGCATAACCCCAGAAGAATCGCGGTAACTCAGCCTTACTCATCATGGAACGAACCATATCCAATAGGGTTCGATTCCGCCTTTCCGATACACCATTGTTTTGTGGTGTGTATGGAGGAGTAAGCTGAGAGAGAATTCCATTCTCTTTTTAGTAGCCTAGGAACTCGGTACTTAAGTATTCACCACCTCGATCAGATCTCAGTGTCTTGATACTTTTGCCTGTTTGTTTTTCCACTTCATTCTTGTATTCCCGGAATTTCTCAAAGACCTCGGATTTATGCTTCATCAAGAAGACATGTCCATACCTTGAGAAATCATCCGTAAAAGTAATGAAGTATGAATAACCACTTCGCGCATGTGTAGACATTGGACCACACACATCGCTGTGTACAAGTCCCAAGAGCTCGCTCGCTCTTACTCCGTGTCTAGTGAACGGAGTATTTGTCATCTTTCCCATGAGACAAGATTCACAAGTAGCATAAGATTGATATTCGAACGGATGCAAATATCCTTCTTTATGTAACTTCATCAACCGTGTTTCATTGATGTGACCCTGTCTACAATGCCATAAGAAAACCTGATTTAATTCCGGAGACTTTCTTTTAAGTGTGTTCTGGATATTGAAAACCTGAGCTTGATTTAATACGTATATACCGTTATCTAATGTACTTGACCCAATCAGAACTTGATTTAGGTGGATGTGGACCACATCGCTTACAAACGTAAAATCATATCTTTCCTTAGAGAGTAAGGATACAGATATGATATTACATGCTAGACTAGGTACATATAAACAGTTACGTAGAATCAATATCTGCCCACTTGTCAATCCTAGGTGATATTCCCCTACGGATTCAGCGTTTACGCTCATTCCGTTCGCAACTCTGAGAGTCATATCACCTACCCTGATAACTCTACGGTTTCTCAAAGCCTGTAATGAATTACAGATATGAGATCCTGATCCGGTATCTAGTACCCAGGAAGTAGAGTTAATTGACATACAGTTTTCTATTACAAACACACCCGAAGCCGAATACACAACATGCTTCGAATCCTGGCTACTGGCTTTGCTAGCCCTGCAATCCCTCTGCCAATGTCCTTTCCCGTAACAATAGGAACGTCCCTCTTTCACCATATCTAGTCCCAAAACTTTTGTCCTTCCCTTTCCTTCTACTTCCCTGGTTTCCTTCAGGGTGTAAGTAGAGGGCATAGATTGTAGAATTAAGTCAGTATTTGACCCATTCTTCAACGTGGTCTTCAGGTCCGTGAGCTCATCAAAATAGCTAGTCTCTGTAAAGACGTTGTCCCCAACAGATGACCTGACATCCAAACCTCGCTTGAAGCAATTCGTTCGAGGTCTCATATCTTGCGATACGAGATTTCTCTCCATATAAATCTTTGTTATGGAGGAAGACAGAAACTAAGTCCATTTTCTCGTGCTGCCTCTAGTATGTACCATCAACTGAGGCCAACACGAGGCACTTGGCATTCGCACAGTCCTTTTCCGATGTCTTACGGATATCAATATCCGTGACAGTAGAAACTGGTCTTGAGACGGTAGGGGTTTGATTAGTGAAGAGGTGCCCCAGCTTTTCATGGGTAATGGACATCTGGATAGTCCTTTGCCAGTCATAACAGTCAGACTTAGTCATTTTATTATCTAGATGTAACCTATGTCTGGTCACTGGGTCGCTGCAATTAAGAGAGAGAGAAGAAAACACTTAGCATGATGCTCTTGCAAGTTTAGATTGGTTTTTAATTTATCTAAACAGGATGGCTCCCACTGTTTCTCGAATCCTTCCTCAAACCATAAAAGAAAAATTAGTCAGGATTAATCTCACCATACAATACTTGCTTAACCGTTCAGCCAGGCTAGTGTCGGTACTTCGAGGGAGGTTTTACGACGCTTTCACGGAGTTCCTTAATTAAATAACCTCTTTTCCCTGGAGGCGTAGCCCCGCTAACACTGTTCTAGACACCTACTTGGTTTATAGCATTGATCGTTAAGTGAAAAAAATCTCCCGAGAAGTAGCAGATACTCACAGTAGGATCGGGATCCAAATATCATTGTGTGATAATGCTGAAGGAATCCTACCAACATTATCAAACTCCAAATGGTATGCAGCACTAGCAAGTTTCAATTTCCTTAGAAACTCCCGATGTGGATTTTTGCCCCATGCTCTTATGACCTTGACTAAGGCCAACAAATCATAAGTCACATGTTAAGTTCTACCCGTCATTGTCCAGGTTAATTTGAACCCACCCGTATATACCCTTGACTAAGGCCAACAAAGTAATACGACTGTCCCAAAGCAACGCATCTATCTATGCAACATATGAATACCCAGCAGCTACCAATCACTATGCCTTGACTTAAGGCCAACAAACATAGCTTGAATACTATTGAATATTCATATGAAATGACGGAGGGCTACGAATGGTTTTGGCGAAACCGTGAGCGTAGTGAACTTGATATAATCGAAGGAACCTGATAGCTTTTAAAAGGAGTGGTTTAAACTCCGCGTTTCTAAAAGTTTTGCTGTTTTGAAAAAACCGAGTGGGTTTTGAAATTGTTCCAACGATTCAGCTTTGGTTTGTTTTCTTTGCATTAATTTAATGCGTCCCATCAATTAATCCTACCATTGCAGAAAACAACGAAAATATGACGTGCGATTATGCTATCAGCATTCGCCACTGGGCCCCGTCATCACCCATTAGGTTACTTAACTAACGACAGAGTGGGGGCTGGACTAGCGCGGATGCAAAACATAAGCAACGCCTACTAGATATCATATATAGATATATACATTCGTCAGATGCAATGATAGCTATTCCAGATCATAGATGAACACATGGATATACTAGGAATCCGCGCTTCGTTTGAGCCTGCAACGAAAGACGGATTACACGGTTACGATGAATAGTCAAACCCCACCCTAGACCCCTACGGGTGCGACAAACTACCCGCCAAATACCCGAAGTGAAGCAACTTCCCTCAGCAACGTGAGTAGGCCACTCTGCACTTCAAAGTACCCGGTAGTTTGTGCACCCCACCTTGGGTCTATCCTAGGAGCAAAAAACAGTAAAAGAAATAATATACAATGGTGGCTATAACTTCAACCCGGATGTGCGACCATAAAATAATATTACATCAATTTAAAAATATTACATTGAATGAAAGATAAATAAACACTCATCTCACATCCCCGGCTATTCATCCACGACGATCCAACAAGTTCATATACACAATCCAACATCATAGAACACAGATATGTACAACCCTCACTAATCGACGTATAGCGATTAATAGACGTTCAGTAAACATATCACATCACAAAAGATCCGATTAGCTAAAATACTTAGAATTTCGATCGATAAAAAGATTTGAATCTACCCCAAGCACAACACAGTACTCATAAAATCTGGGCAGAAACAAAATATCAGAGAAATCACAAAACACCATGCTGGACACTCTGCATGAAAAACGAGTTGACTCGGAGTCGACTCGGCTGCGGATCCGCGGCGAAACGCTTGGTTTCGCCGCGCTTCCGCGGCGGTCTGACCGATTCATGATCTCGTTTTTCTTGGGTGTCCCTGAAAAAAAGCCTGCACGTATTTTTAAGGTCCCTGGAAAAATTTTTGGACAAGTTTTTAAAAACGACAGAAAAGTGCATTTTTAGTTCGTGTTTTGCGATTTTTCCGGCGATCGAATTTCTAACACTTTGCTAACAAGTTAGTAATGGTTTAGCGAGGCTCTGACACCACCGTAAGTCTATGTCGCTCACCCCGCAAGCTAGCGAGGAGGCGGAATAAGTAAAAATCAAAACTTTCTTACATAGCAACATAGACTAACGCTAAAGGATCTTTGCCAAACCATATCTATCGAAACTACGGGAGCTTTAATCTACTGTGATAGACGATTATACCTCACGAAACTAGTCCTTCGGTTCTTTTCTCTACTGTCCTCATCGTCCATGTGAGCTCTGAGGATCGATCCGGATCTTGGTCACCTCCACGGCCTCTCAGAGTCGAAGACGATCCATCCGGGAGTCTGTAGTCCGAGCTCCACCTCAAGCCGAGGTAACTAGGGCAATAAGTTTGCTATTCTTGATGTCCTAGATGATGTAGAGGAAGAAGATGTATTTGTTTGTCTAATTAGATCCTTATTTTCTCAACACATGAGAGCTAAAGGATTTTGTAATGAGGAGGAAGAAGAAGCAAACCATGGGAGCTCTCTTTTTATGAGAGAGAATGAGCAAGAGATGATAATCCATAAGAAAAATAATTACCAATATTTTATCATGAAAATTGTGATGGTTACAATTGATTTGACCATTATCATGTCAAGTTAAATCCAAAGCCAAAGAAGCATCTAGTGCTCACAAAAAATATCTAAGTCAACAATGGTCAACTAGGTCAAATGGTCAACATGGTCAAATAGTCAAAGCAATTAGCCATAACAATATTATCATTAAAAAGATTAGTAAATATTTTCCTCCACCTCATAATGGTTTTGACCAAGTCAATGGTCAAAACCCTAATGAGGCACCTCCTTCTTCGCTCCTCACATCCGTGCATACACACTCGCATCCACATTCCGTAGAACACGAATACTAGAAGACAAAACTAATCCATCAATACAATACTAGGATCCGGCTTAAACCAAAGCCCACTAGGATTGTCCGCCCGAACATCATACGCGCATAAGTGCACGTAAGTGATCGTAGCGCTGCCGTAAAGCCATACGGCCTCTACACCTTTTGCCCAGTGTAAGGAAACTCTCTGTGTGGGACTCTAAAGACTCGACACTATGCTGGCAATGAGTTTAACCACAGACTGCAAGTGGCACTAGCTGTACATAACGGTCCCCAAGTAGATGTCGATAAGAAGGCCGATGAGGTAAAACCATCCGAACCCCAACTGAGCCTGAATGTGACAATCTCCATACAGTCTGGTCTGTTCGTCTAAGAGCATCGCATGTCGGGCCTAGGGGGCGGTAAACGTCAGACCCCTAATAGCAGTACAAGTTGTGCCGGAGTGTAGCCCATAACACCCTGAGAAACTACTGGAAACACTACCAGTAAATCTCGCTTGCCCTGTGTAGGGTGTTTTTCGTCACCCCATTGAGATGGGAATATGCGCGCGCTTGTCAGGCATACTACAAATTCCCCCTGCCTAGGATAGGCCGGGGTTTAATGATTATGGGGATCCGAATCTCCGGCAGCCGCGGACTAAGCTGCCGTTAATTACCCCCCCGCCTTTGGGGCGAGGGAACCTCCGATTAACGGGTTAAACGGGTCATGCGAACTCAATGTACAGTGTACGTGTGTTTTGTTTTGGAGGGGTTTTTAAATATATTGGGAGCCACGCAGAGTTTTTACGGGGGTCCCGCTACCCGGATAGCGGGCTGGGGGTCAAGGGGGCTAGCAGCCCCCTTGCGGGGTGCGGGGCAGCGTCCCATTAGAAATTTTTTTCTAACAGAGACAGTGTCGTGGAGTATGTGTGTATGTACATATGTATACATATGTATAGATATACATGTATATATATAAAAAGGGGAAAAGACATCCAAAGGATGCGTGGGGCAGCACCTTGGGCGCTGTGCGCCTAGGTGCTGTGCGCTCAGGCGCTAGAGTGCCACATGTCGGCACGTGGGCACTCTGCGCTTGAGCGCTGGGAGCTTGAGCGCAAGTGCGCCACGTGTCGGCACGGGGGCGACTTGCGCTTGAGCGCTTGCGCTGGAGCGCAAGCGCGCCACGTGTCGACACGGGGGCGACTTGCGATCGAGCGCTTGTGCTGGAGCGCAAGCGCGCCACGTGTCAGCACTGGGGCAACTTGCGCTTGAGCGCAAGCGCGCCACTTGTCGGCACGCGGGCGCTCTGCGCTTGAGCGCTGGCGAGAAAAAGAGGCTTTTAGCCTAAAAAAATTTCTCGGAAGAGAAATCAGAGAGGAGTTAGACTCCTGAGTGTTATTTTTTTGGGTTTAGTGAATGATGTTCTTCTTCTTCCTCCTCTGTTAGCTGGATCTTGAAGATCAAGAGATATGAGATTTCTAAAAATCTTTTCTTTTTGAGATCTAATGGAAGATCTGATTTCCCCTTTATGGGTTTCGTGGTGAAAAACTAATTTGTTTTATAAAAAGAAGAGTAAAACTCTTGATTTATTTCAAGAGGAAAAAAAAGAAGGTTTTGGAACCTTGAAGAAGGAGAAAAGATCTCAGATCTGAAAATTTTGAGAGAGAGAAAAAAGTTGTTGGGATTTTTTCATTATCTTTGGCTTTATAGGCCATACACTTTGCACATAGCCCCTTGGGCTTCACAAAATGGCGTTTTGCCCATCCCATGGCTCATGTGCCATTTCTTTTTGCACATAAGCTATGGGCTTTACAAAAATTTGGCTTTATGCCTATTTTTCTTACATTTATCCATAAAATAAAATGAAAGAAATACAACAAAATTGTTTATTACAAAATTTTTATCTTGGCGTGGGGGGAGGCCACCCGCTTCATCTTCGGGCTCGACCCGGGCATGGGCCCACTGGATCTGGGCTTGGGCTCACTTGGCTTGGGGTTGACATTAATTTTGACTTGGTCAACTGGGGTGTAAATTTTACCCCAACAAATTGCCCCCCATCAATAAATGCACACCACATATGTGGGTCGTGTGCATGAAATTGATGGATCTCTTTTACTTGGAGGCGACCTGATTTGGTTCCCGCTTTTTAGGAAGCTAGCACTGCCCTTTTTATGGCATGAAAGGTCGTTGCTTAACATGTCTCCGAGACGGAGTGTCCGTGATAGACGTTTCCCTGGCCCGGAGTGATCTGGTTCCCATTTTGTAGGAATCCCGCGCTGCCCTTTTTACGACATGGACGGTCAATGCTGCCCTTTTAGCGACTTGGACGGTCGATACTGCCCTTTTTGCGACTTGGACGGTCGGTGCTGCCCTTTTTGCGACGTGGACGGTCGATGCTGCCCTTTTTGCGACTTGGACTGTGGGTGCTGCCATTTTAGCGACATGGACGGTCGATGCTGCCCTTTTTGCGACTTGGACGGTCGGTGCTGCCATTTTAGCGACGTGGACGGTCGATTCTGCCCTTTTTGCGACTTGGACGGTCGTTACTGCCCTTTAGCGACGCGGACGGTCGATTCTGCCCTTTTAGCGACTTGGACGGTCGGTGCTGCCCTTTTTGCGACGTGGACGGTCGGTTTTGTCCTTTTAGCGATGTGGACGGTCGGTGCTGCCATTTTAGCGATGTGGACGGTCGGTTCTGCCCTTTTTGCGACTTGGACGGTCGGTGCTGCCCTTTTAGCGACTTGGACGGTCGGTGCTGCCCTTTTAGCGACTTGGATGGTCGGTGCTGCCCTTTTTGCGACTTGGACGGTCGGTGCTTGATTTGACTTGCTCTGCTTTTTGCAGTGTCAGGGGTAGACTTAACTTGCTCCGCTTCTTGCGGTGTCGAGATTGGATTCTGACTTGCTCCGCTTTCTGCGATGTCGGAGTGGAAGTTGACTTGTTGATTTTGATTTGGGTTGACATCAGCATCGCTATACTGGAATATGGTACCAGGAGCGAATCATCATCTGTCATTGAGAGGATTTTGGGATTTTGGTTTTTGTTTGGCATCTGCATTGCTGCACTGGAATAATGCCAGGAGCAACTCATCATTTGCCCCGGGAGGATTTGGGAATTGGTTTTTTTTTCGACATCTGCATTGCTGCACTGGAATAATGCCAGGAGCAACTCATCATTTGCCCTGGGAGGATTTAGGAATTGGTTTTTTTTATTTTTTTTTATTATTTTTTTTTGGTGGGACTTTGAATGTGGTCTCACCGGTAGGACTTGGGAGAGGTTGGGATTGTTTTACGCCCGTGGATTGTATACGGTTTTGCTGGATGTATGATCCAGACCGTAGGGCCGGAAAAATTTCGGGACATTGTCGCCGTTTGCATCGCTGCACTGGAATATGGTACCAGGAGCAACTCATCAGTCACCGTTGGGGTATGGGATTTGGAATTTGGTTGGCGTCTGCATCGCTGCACTGGAGTATGGTACCAGGAGCGACTCATCATTCGCCATTTGGGGATTGGGGAGTGATGGCTTAGGAGACAGGTTTAGATCCCTATCGCCTAAGACTTTTCAATTTTATGGGTCGTGAGGGTCCCATAAAAGCATTTTCTCCCTACGAGTCGTAAGGATCCCGCAGGTGTATTTTCTCCTTAGCAGTCGTGAGGACTCCTAAGTGTGTTTTTCCTTTATGAGTCGTAAGGATCCCACAAAGGTTTGTTCTCCTCATATATCGTGAGGACACATGAGTGGGTCTTATCAATGGAGCATCATTCCCAAAGCGGAGACCAGCCGCGTAACTTGTGATTACGGTGGGGCATGGGTATGATGAGAATTATTTGAGCCCGTGGATTGTATACGATGGTCAACTTGGGGACCCACCGTAGGGCCGGGGAATTTTGAGAAATTGGAGTTTGGTTGGCGTCTGCATTGCTACACTGGAATATGGTATCAGGAGCGACTCATCATTCGCCGTTTGGGGACTTGGAATTTGGATCTGGTTTAGCATCAGCATTGCTGCACTGGAATAATGCTAGGAGCAACTCATCATTTGCCTTGGGAGGACTTGGGATTTGGGTTTTTGGTCGGCATCAGCACCGCTAACACTGAAGCAAAATGCCAGGAGCGACTCATCATTTGCCGTTGGGGTATGGGATTTAGAATTTGGTTGGCGTCTGCATCGCTGCACTGGAGTATGGTACCAGGAGTGACTCATCATTCGCCATTTGGGGATTGGGGAGCGATGGCTTAGGAGACAGGTTTAGATTCCTATCGCCTAAGACTTTTCAATTTTATGGGCCGTGAGGGTCCCATAAAAGCATTTTCTCCCTACGAGTCGTAAGGATCCCGCATGTGTATTTTCTCCTTAGGAGTCGTAAGGACTCCTAAGTGTGTTTTTCATTTATGAGTCGTAAGGATCCCACAAAGGTTTGTTCTCCTCATATATCGTGAGGACACATGAGTGGGTCTTATCAATGGAGCATCATTCCCAAAGCGGAGACCAGCCGCGTAACTGGTGATTACGGTGGGGCATGGGTATGATGAGAATTATTTGAGCCCGTGGATTGTATACGATGGTCAACTTGGGGACCCACCGTAGGGCCGTAGAATTTTGAGAAATTGGATTTTGGTTGGCGTCTGCATCGCTACACTGGAATATGGTATCAGGAGCGACTCATCATTTGCCGTTTGGGGACTTGGAATTTGGATCTGGTTTAGCATCAGCATTGCTGCACTGGAATAATGCCAGGAGCAACTCATCATTTGCCTTGGGAGGACTTAGGATTTGGGTTTTTGGTCGGCATCAACACCGCTAACACTGAAGCAAAATGCCAGGAGCGACTCATCATTTGCCGTTGGGGTATGGGATTTAGAATTTGGTTGGCGTCTGCATCGCTGCACTGGAGTATGGTACCAGGAGTGACTCATCATTCGCCATTTGGGGATTGGGGAGCGATGGCTTAGGAGACAGGTTTAGATTCCTATCGCCTAAGACTTTTCAATTTTATGGGCCGTGAGGGTCCCATAAAAGCATTTTCTCCCTACGAGTCGTAAGGATCCCGCATGTGTATTTTCTCCTTAGGAGTCGTGAGGACTCCTAAGTGTGTTTTTCATTTATGAGTCGTAAGGATCCCACAAAGGTTTGTTCTCCTCATATATCGTGAGGACACATGAGTGGGTCTTATCAATGGAGCATCATTCCCAAAGCGGAGACCAGCCGCGTAACTGGTGATTACGGTGGGGCATGGGTATGATGAGAATTATTTGAGCCCGTGGATTGTATACGATGGTCAACTTGGGGACCCACCGTAGGGCCGTAGAATTTTGAGAAATTGGATTTTGGTTGGCGTCTGCATCGCTACACTGGAATATGGTATCAGGAGCGACTCATCATTTGCCATTTGGGGACTTGGAATTTGGATCTGGTTTAGCATCAGCATTGCTGCACTGGAATAATGCCAGGAGCAACTCATCATTTTCCTTGGGAGGACTTGGGATTTGGGTTTTTGGTCAGCATCAGCACCGCTAACACTGAAGCGAAATGCCAGGAGAGACTCATCATTTGCCGTTGCCCGTTGGGGAACGATGGCTTAGGAGACAGGTTTGGGTCCCTATCACCTAAGGCTTTTCAATTTTTTGGGCCGTGAGGGTCCCATAAAAGCATTTTCTCCCTACGAGTCGAGAGGATCTCGCAGGTGTATGTTCTCCTTAGGAATCGTGAGGATTCCTAAGTGTGTTGCTCCTTTGTGAGTCGTAAGGATCTCACGCAGGGGTTTTCTCCTCACAAGGTCGAGAGGACTTTGCGAGTGTATTCATTTCTTTTCACGAGTTTGCGCCCTTTCAGGTTTTCACAAACTCGTCGGTAGTCCTGTTGTTTTTACTCACGGAGCCCTTTCGGGTTTTCATCCGTGCCCGTTTTGCTTGTGGACATACCTTTTTTTCTTCTTTTTTCTTTTTTCATTTTTTCTTTTCTTTTTTTTCTTTTTTTTTTGCCGCTGGTGGGACTTTGAAAGTAGTCTCACCGGCAGGATTTGGGAGATATGGGGGTCGTTTACGCCTGTGGATTGTATACGGTTTTGCAGGATGTGTGATCCAGACTGTAGGGCTGATGTGCTCAATTCATCTGCGACTTGGAGCATTCACGCGTAGTATTTCTTGAGATATCGGCCATTGATGGGTGGCATGGGCCTTTCTCCCTCGGCACTTATTAGTTGGTAGGATCCTCCGTCGAACACTTTCTCAATGACGTATGGTCCTTCCCAGTTTGGCTCAAATTTTCCCTTGGCATGTCGATTGGGGATGATCGGTCTTTTGAGGACCAACACCAATTCACCTTTCTTGAAAGCGCGGAGACGGGTTATCTTGTCATAGGCCCGTGACATTTGGGCTCGGTATAGCTCCAGATTTTGCTGCACCGCGAGCCTCTTTTCTTCGAGGGCATCGAGCTCTTCAAGTCGAAGGAGCACGTTTTCCTCCTCCGTCAACTCGTGCTGAACGGCCATTCTTAAGCTTGGAACTTCGACTTCGAGGGGGAGGACCGCCTCCACTCCGAAGAGCAATGAGTATGGAGTGGACTGAGTTGGAGTACGGTGCGTGGTACGATATGCCCACAATGCCTCGTGAAGTTTGAGATTCCAGTCTCTCTTGTTGGCTGAAGCATTTTTCCTCAGGAGCTTGCATAGAGCCTTATTGAAGGCTTCGGCTAGCCCATTGGCTCTTGGATTATAGATGGAGGAATATCTCCAGTCTATCTTGTGCTGAGTAGCGAACCTTGAGACATTGAAGCTCTTGAAAGAAGGCCCGTTGTCAGAAATGATTCTTCTTGGTGTACCGAAGCGGTATAGAATATTATGCTGGAAGAATGTCAGAATATCTTTTGTTTTAACTTCTTTTAGCGGGACAACTTCAGCCCATCTGGAGAAGTAGTCTGTGGTGGCCAGTATGAACCGATGGCCTCTGGATGACGGAGGATCAATTGGGCCAACAATGTCGGTGCCCCAGACTTCGAAGGGCTACGACGCCACCGTAGGATGCAATGGATTGGGATGCTTGTGAATAAAATCACCGTGAATTTGGCAGATATAACATTTCTTTGCATGCTCTCCGCAATCCCGTATCATGGTGGGCCAGTAACACCCAAGCCGTTTAATTTGCAGTCGCATCTTGGGGCCAGATTGGTGAGCACCGCAAACGCCCGAGTGAACTTCTTTCATGACTTTTTGGGCTTCGGCCGATGACAGGCACCTGAGCCAGAGTTGGTCATATGACCTGCGGTATAGCGTGTTATTTACAAACACGTATCGGAGAGCTCTCTTCTTCAGCTGAACCCTCGCAGATCTTCCTTCGGGCAGCTTATCGTATCGGGAGTACTCTATGAAGGGTTCTCTCCCATCGGGCTCGTCTTGAACAATCGAAGCTTCTTCGGCGGGACTGCTCTTCTGTTCTGCACTTTCCTCTTCTCGTAGAGAGACTGGGGGTAGAATTTGCCGGCTCCTGACTGTGATCAGAATTTCGTCCATGTCAGGATCAGCCAGCTCCTTAGCCAAGCGAGCGAGTACATCAGCCTTTCCGTTCAACGCTCTAGGGACTCTCGTTAGTTCAATATGAGTGAACCGTTTCATGAGTTCCACCACTCAGCCTCTGTACCGATCTAATTCGGGTTTGTATATCTTATAATTGCCGCTTACTTGGTTGACGACAAGCTGGGAGTCACCGTAAACCCGTAGCCGAAGGATTTCCATTTCTATGGCGAGCTCCAAACCAGCTATCAGAGCTTCATACTCAGCTTCGTTGTTCGTTCGAGGCTCGGTGAGAGCGAAAGAACGCCGTAGGGTTCCCATTGATGGTGTGATGAACACCAATCCTATCCCTGCTTTTATCTCCGGGACGCTTGATTTACTGGAGGTCCTTATTGATGAGGCTCTATCGAAGTAGAGCTCCCAACATGGCTCATCTTCCTCAAGGTGCAGCACTTGTTCGTCGGGTAACTCACAATTTAGCAGCGACCCTTCTGGTATAGGATGAGCAGCGAGAAAGTCTGCAAGAGCTTGACAACCCATCTTGCCATTTTGCCGGCTAGGCTCGCTCTGGTCATCAAGTGTTTGAGCGGGTCGACCTTGGAGATCAGCATAACCCGATGAGCGAGCAGATAGTGCCTCAGCTTCTTCACAGCAAATATCAGAGCCAGGCATTGCTTTTCGATTGGGGAATAGTTGTGTTCCACCCCGACTAGAGTTCGACTGAGGTAGTAGAGGGCATTTTCCTTTCCCTCCTTGTTATTCTGGGCAAGGAGCGCACCGAGTGACTCATCTAGCACGGCAGTGTAGAGAATCAACGGTTTATTTGGAATGGGAGCGGCCAGCACTGGAGGGTGCAGTAAGTACTGTTTGATGCTTTCGAACGCTGCTTGGCATTCGGCATCTCAGATAAAAGGAGCTCCTTTCTTCATGAGCTTTGAGAAGGGCCTACATCTCCCCGATAAATTTGAGATAAACCTCCGTATATAAGCAAGCTTGCCTTGAAAAGATCTTAGCTGAGTCAGACTCTTCGGAGGGGGCATCTCTATGATGGCCTTTATCTTTGATGGGTCAACTTCGATCCCTCGATGTCGGACGATGAAGCCCAGGAATTTTCCCGATAATACGCCAAAAGCGCATTTCAGAGGATTCATCTTCAGATCGTATTCCCTCAGTCTAGTGAGAACGGTCCTAAGATCCTGGATATGATCGGCCTTGGTTTTAGTCTTAACGACCAGATCATCAACATAACATTCGACGACTTTATGAATTAGGTCATCGAAGATATTGGTCATTGCCCTTTGATATGTAGCACCTGCGTTCTTCAGTCCGAACGGCATCACCTTGTAGCAATATATTCCGATCGGGGTTCGAAATGCTGTGTGCTTCTCATCCTCAGGCGACATCTTGATCTGATTGTATCCGAACGAGCCATCCATAAAGGTGAACAGTTCGTAATTTGAGGTGTCATCGACCATCATTTCCATGGCCGGTAGCGGGAAGTCTTCTTTAGGACATGCCTTGTTGAGGTCCCTGAAATTGACACAAACTCGGATCTGCCCATTTTTCTTCTTCACTGGGACTATGCATGCGATCCAGTCCGCATATTTCTCTTCTCTGATGAAGCCGGCATCGATGAGCTTCTTAGTTTCCTCGATGACCTTTTCTTCTAGTTCCCTTCTCATTCTTCGATTAGCTTGTTTGACTGGCTTAGCATCAGGAGATATAGCCAACTTATGTACGGCCACTTCACGGGAAAGGCCAGGCATTTCTTTGTATGTCCACGCGAAGCAGTCGACGAACTCATGCAGCAGGGCAATTATCTGCGCTTTCATTTCCTCTGACAAGAGCGAGCTGATGTAGGTCGACCTTGGATTATCGGGCGTTCCTAAGTCAATCTCGGTTAGCTCGTCAAAGGTTGCTTGTCCGCCATCTTCGAGCTCTTGAGGAGCTTCTTCTGGCTCGGCTATCTCGTAATCATCATTTGATCTTTCGCTGGCCTCACCAACACGGATCATGTAGCACGCTTTGGAATCAGGTTGAATGTAGCCTATGCCCCGTCTATCTGGAATTCGTCCATCGATGAGTGCTCTGACCTGGGGCGGATACCATAGCCCTTCGTAAAACTTTGCTTCGGACTCCGTTTGATATAACCGGCATCCGCACTTCTTAAAGTATTCCCGCATCTCGGGCGCATAGTATCTGGGATTGAGGACGACTCTTATGCCTCTCTCATAGGGAAGGCACGCGACAGAAAGATCGTCCAGGTGCACAACGGGGTTTGACCTGTAAAACAGGATGCCTTTCTGTCCATTTTTCCTTCCGGGCACGTAGAAAGTTTTCAGCTGGTCCACGGTAGAGACTGACAATGCGTCGAGCTCTTTGCACATCCGTTCCGGCACCCTTGTGATGGCCATGGACCTTTCTGTGACTTCGAAGGTCTCTCGTAGTTTCGCTTGCTGCATGGGGGGCCAATCTGCACAGCTGTTGCACGGCAGGTCCTCTTCTTCTGACTCTTCAGTGTCACTGCCAAGATGAGGGCGGACTTTGCTGCTAGATGGGCCTTCAGTAACAGATTTGTCCGTATCGCTGCCGAAATGAGGGCGAGTTTTACGGAAGGACGGGCTTCCATCGTCGGACTCATCAGTGTCGCTGCCGAAATGCGGGCGCACTTGGGTATTTTGCTTTTGAAAGTGACAACCGGCGCAGATTTGCTTTTGAGTCTTGGGGCCGGTCTATCCTCAGTTAATTGTGGCTTAGCATTTTGGTGGTTCATAAAGTACCGGGAATCTTCATATCGGACTTCATGCACACCGAACGGTTGGATGTCTCCGTCAATACGTCTTTCTTCGCCATTTTTAGTATACTTCATGCATTGATGGAGAGTTGACGGAATGATGCCGTAATCGTGGAGCCACGGTCGCCCTAAAAGAATCTTATAAGACGTGTCGGCGTCGATCACATATATCTTAGCTTCAGTTTGCAGATCCCCGAATTTGATTGGCAAAGCTATAGACCCCAGAACTTGCTGGCAATTTTGGTTGAAGCCTTGAATGACAATCCTTTCCCTTGACAGGTGTTGGACGTCCATTGACAAACTCTTCAGAGTTCGCAAGTTCATGATGTTCACTGAGGACCCCGGATCAATCAATATGCGATTAATTCGATCTCCGTCGCTGTACCCGGTCACGTAAAGCGGCCGATTATGCTCAGCCGTTCCCAGTAGCAAGTCTTCATCTTTAAATGTGACTGCGGCGGCATTCAAAGCGTGCTGGGCTTCTTTCATATTAATTTCCGCAAAGTGAGCCTGATACCACTCGGGGTTTTGTAGAGCGTGAATGAGAACATCTCTAAGCTCCTTAGATAGGACCAAGACATCGTAGATGCTCAGGAGAGACAGAAGCTTCCGGAGATGTGCCAAGACATTATAGTCCACCGAGGAAGGACTTATGTTTTCATCAGCCAGTTCTCTGCCATCTTCTTCATTAGCGACTTGTTTTTCCTTCCCTTTTGGGGCGTTGCCCTGATTTTGCGGTAGAGCCCTGCCGCTTCTGAGCTGGATTTGATTGGCCTTTGTGGTGAGCTCCTCGTCCTCTTCAGGAAAACAGAGCTCATCCTCGGAGTCATTGCCAAGATGGATGGCGTAGCAGGTCACTACTGGGATCTCTTCATTGGAGTCTTCTTCTAACTCCAGAATTTCAGCCGCTTGTACAGGGAAGAACTCCTTCAATTGAATCAATGTTCTTTCCTTTTGTTCATATTCTTCGAGGGAATCGATATATTTTTGAATGGTCGATCTCCCTGCAGACTCTTTTTCGCGCCGAGCTGCACTTTTCTTCTTCTTGAGCTTCTTGGATTTTGAGCCTGATGGATCCGCATTGGCAGCTGGACTGGTAGGCTTCTTCTGCCCTTCCCATTCCGTCCTGGGTTCTTTCCGAAGTAGCTTTATCATCTTCTTCATCTTATTAGATATGTGCGTACTCCACAGAGGCCGCGATGAGTCAGCTTCGTTTGTCAGGGAAGCAGGTTCAGCTGTCTGCTCCCAGAAGGCTTCAACTTCTGTCTGTATAAAGTTGGCGGTTGCAACTTGATTGTTCACCAACACGCTTTTGGACAGCTCGATCTCTCCAGCCTTGTACTGCTTCTCGACCCAGTCTTTGAAGATATAGAAATCCTCGATCGCATGGCTCACTACTCGGTGGTACGGGCAATACAGAGGATTGTCGGTCATTTTTGCTTCTTGGGGTCTTTTCGACTCCGGCAATTGTAGGCCGTTGTTCAAGGCATTTTTAAATATCTTACGGACCTTGTCCCTTCTGAAAGAGTAAACCTTGTTCTTCTTCTCCTCTAGGGAAGGCCCATCTCCTCCCAGCAATGGCTTTCAAGACCGATTAGTTTTGGATTCGGCCGCCCTTCGCTTTTCTTCACTGTCGGGCGCATTGAAAACATTGGTACTGCTGGAACTCCCGCTTCTACGGTTGTCGTCCCGCTTGCTTTTCCAAGTTTTATCTCTCTGAGAATCCGGCGGGGACTCTTGCTTCGAGCGTTCTAGCATTTGGACTTTCTTGGTTAGCTCTTGAAATTTCTTGAGGCCCGCCGTACACAAGAATGGGACCATCCAATTGCTGAGGTTCCCAATGAGAAGGCTGACGGACTGGTCCTGCTCCAGCGGCGGTTCGCACTTGACTGTGAGATTACGCCATCGAGCGATAAAGTCGGTGTTGCTTTCATTCTTCCCCGGCTTGGTCCTCACAAGGTCGGCAATGGAGATTTTATCACTGACACTCATGAACCTTTGCCGAAACAGAGATTCCATTTGGGCAAAGGTAATGACGGACCCATCTGGTATGCTCGCGTACCAGTCGAAAGCGACACCGGTCAGGCTGTTAACAAACTGACGAAGAAGGAGCGCGTCATTGCCCCCTGTATTTCCGCATGATGATTTGAAGTGGGCGACGTGCTGATTTGCATTCTCCGTTCTATCAAATCTTCCGAACTTAGGAATGACGTAGCCGCTTGGGAACTCAATCAGATCGTACTGCGCGGGATATGGCCGCCTACTACTGCCGATTTCTTTCTGAGCTTCGGCTTCGGCCACCAATGTTCTAACCTTGCTGGTGACCAAATCCATTATCCGATCCTGTGTTAGCGGGATGGTTCTATCTGGGGCCAAGGCGTCCCCAGAAGCGAAGTGTGGCCGGCTTTCATGTGGCTCGACCAATCTTGGACCCGAAGGAACAGGCATTGGCTGCCTCGGATTGTCATCACCCGGCTGATTAGTAGCCGCTTGCGCTTGATTGGGAGGCGCTCGAGCAATTTGAGCGGTAAGTTGCATCACCACGTTCGTTAAGTCGTCAATCTTCGAATAGAGCGTGGCCATCTCTCTATCTTTGCTCCTGAGCTGTTTTCGAAGCTCTTGAAGCAGCTCTTGCTCCGCAGTCCTGGGGCGGAAAGTCGGCTCTTCCTCGCTGTCCGAGCTTGACTCTGCATGGACCGAGGGGTCTTTCTGCCTATCATCCTCATCGAGAGGGTTTTCTTCATCCAGCGGGGGCGGCTGTTCTTGGGCAGCGGCAACCACATTCAGGCTAGATTGGGCTTGGGATGTGGTGGCCCCATCCTTGCTTTTGCTGCGAAGGTTGTCGCTGGGGTGCCCGCCCGCCATATAGACCGTATGGATGATATATCCGGCCGTCTTTCTATCATTGGCAGCTGATTTCACGGATCGCTGTCTTGACCCCCTTGTTTCGGTAGCTGGTAGTTGATTGAAGGCAGCTGGCCTAACCAGTTTCTTGAATGGTGCTGGCGCTTCTTTTCTGGGTCTGCCCCGCTGCTTTCGTGCGGCACAGAGTGCTTGATAGACTCTTGAAGAGACAGTGTCATACTTTTTCTGTTGGGGCCAGGACACGTCTCTTTGTAGCACGGTTCGGACCGCTGTCTTCTTGATTCTGGCGGTCATGGCATTTTTCTGAACCCACTTCAGAGGCTCGAAGGAATTGCTGATTCTTACGTCCAACTCAGTCGTCGTCGCAGGGCAACCCTGCACTTGGAACTTCACACGATTCCATTTGGCCGAAGCCTTGGCCCTCTTGTTGGCACGATACCTGAGCCGCTTTTGCCTTAACTTTTCTGCTCTAAGCACCTGGCAGACTTCGGCTCTTTGGGAAGACGCCGCAGACCGGGCGATGGAGGGCCTTGGAGATACGCTCGATTGTGCATTTGTTGGAGTCATCGCCTGAGCTCGTCCGAAACATTTGATGTTGCCCTTTGCACCAAAGTTCTTGCCCCCCGCTGGAGCACCAGAGAATCGTTCAAATACCGTCTTAAGTTTTGGTTGTGGTGCCTTGGCGATCACGACATTCGGCCTCTTACCCCTTGAGACCGGCTTGGCCACCTGTTCCGCCGGGATCTCCGCCAGATGAGCGCTTCCGGCAGGATAGATGATGACGGAGCCAAACTGGCGGGGCAGTTCCTCCCACTGTCGACTGAGGCTTGCAGGGAGAACCACACGAGCGTTGATCTTGACCACGTACGGAATTGGGGTCGCTTTGGAAGTTGAATTCGTCTTGGGAGACATTGTCGTTGAAAGTTGATTGCTGCAAGAAAAGAAAACATCATTTCAGTATAGGCAATCGATATGTATATTGATTGAGTTCGCATGAACGTTTAACCCGAAATATGGGAGGAGAGAAATGGTCCCACCGGGCGTGCCAGAATCTGTAGGGTGTTTTTCGTCACCTCATTGAGATGGGAATACGCGCGCGCTTGTCAGGTGTACTACAGATTCCCCCTGCCTAGGGTAGGCCGGGGTTTAATGATTATGAGGATCCGAATCTCCAGCAGCCGCGGACTAAGCTACCGTTAATTACCTCCCCGCCTTTGGGGCGAGAGAACCTCCGATTAATGGGTTAAACTGGTCATGCGAACTCAATGTGCAGTGTACGTGTGTTTTGTTTTGGAGGGGGGTTTTAAATATATCGGGAGCCACGCAGAGTTTTTACGGGGGTCCCGTTACCCGGATAGCGGGCTGGGGGTCAAGGAGGCTAGTAGCCCCCTTGCGGGGTGCGGGGCAGTGCCCCGTTAGAAATTTTTTTCTAACAGAGACAGTGTCGTGGAATATGTGTGTATGTACATATGTATATATATGTATAGATATACATGTATATATATAAAAAGGGGAAAAGACATCCAAAGGATGTGTAACACCCGAGCCCAATACTACTATTTTCTGTTACTGGTTGAGCGTTAGATATTACTCATTTCATTTGGCTTGCCTGTTTGACACTTACCGTGAAATTTTATCTGGAAAGGTCATTTCTGCATATAACAAATTTTAGCACCTAAAATAAAATTAAAAATATCTATTTTGGCCTACTCGACACCCCTAGCCGCGTGGTAGCGTCCGTGTATCGAGTTCTCGTCCCGTTCGGTGAAACGGGTGATTTTGGACGGCTACGCGCGCGTACAGTTGTCCGACTTGGGGGTATGCTTTTTAATCATAAAACATTTCATTTTAAAATTTGGAACCCGTTTAAAATCCTATTATTTAAATTTCAAATTTTTGGACCCAACCCGGGCGCGATTTGGAAATGTTTCATTTAGCGCCAAAATCCCAAATTAATAAAATATTCAAAACCTTTTAATATTTCGTCTATAATATTCTTACGGTTATTTTAAGATTCTTAAATCTTTAATTATATCTTTTTTTAACCATTTATTATCACCCTGGCCAATCAGCATAAGCTTTTTCCGTGGGCCCCTCCACTCATTCTCTCTCCCTCGTATCTCTTTCTCTCTCTCTCTCTACCTTTCTGTAACTCTCTCTCTCTCTCTTCCCTATATATCATTCTTCCCTCCTCATAATTTTCCCAGAACGAGAAAACAAAACCCATCGCGAACCCTAACCCTAGCCGCCTTCACCGTCGCCGCCGCAGCCCCGACGCCGGCGCCAGCGCCACCGTCACCCTCGCCTCCGCCTCCTCGCCTCAACCGACCCTGTTTCCTCTCTCCCGAGCACCCTGCGCAGCCGCGGCCACCTGCATATTTTCCCCTGCAGTCGCAAAGTCGCCGCCGGCAACCACCTGCGCCGCCGACCATCACCTTGCCATGTTCTCCTCACCCCGAGACCTCCTCTTTCTCTTCTTTTCGGCACACCCTGCACCTTCCCCGACGCCAACCCTCCACCCATCGCCTGCAACCTCACCGTCGCCGGAAACCCATCACCACCGACCATCCGTCATCTCCTCGCCTCCCAGCAAACCCCCAGAACGCCAACACCACCACTACCGACCGATTTTGCACCTTCCCCGATCACCTCTACCGAAACCCTTCTCGTTGTCGTCACCGTCGCGGCTTGAACCGCCGGTGAGCTTGACGGCACCGATCGCCTCGCTGCCGGGTTGCCGAGAGTGCATCCATCTCTGTCCAGATCATCCCGAGCCCTTGCTGTTATCGTGTCGCGTGGGTTCGCGCCTCCGTTCTCGTGTTCGTCGTTTCGTCGAGGCAAGTATTCGATACTTGCTACATGCTATTACAACTTTATAACTTGCCTTAATATTCATTTGTGGTTTAATGATGTATTATTTAGTAAATCAACTTACATACATTGCTTCCTGTTTAACCCTAGTAGCGTGTCAAATTAATTATTTCCTGATAAACCCGTACATGATAGATTACATTTGATTCACAGCTATGATGCTTTATTTCCAGTTTAGTTTATCAAATATGCATGTACAACTTAAACCGGTTAAATTACAATTGCATTCTTTAAACAGATTATACTTGTCGTGGCATTCTTGGAACACTCAATATATTATTAACCTAATTACAGCAGTTACGTTCACTGTCCTGCATTCATGTGATATTGACACTATTTATTTAACACAATTGAAAATTGTACAGCTAGATAATAAATCCGATTATTGTTTAACGCGTTGATTTGAACATGATGCTGCTTATATATCTGTTTGCGAGCACACCCACGATATCGTTACATCTTGATTGACATTGTCACACATGGTATTTATATGATAAACCCGACATGGTACCGTTTACTATTGACTTGACCTGATGTACCATGACCTGACCTGTTACCTGATCTCGTGCCTAATGCCAACAAACCTGACATGTAGTCCTCATGGACCATTCCTGTTGTCTATCCAGACAAAACCTGCTGTTACCTGATCCCGTGTTGGCATTAGTTCTTGATTACTGAATACCTGACCTGACACATATAACTTGGGGGTATGGGGAAATCAAAGGTGAACCTGACTTGTAACTCGACAGTTCACTACCTGTTCGAATGTACACATTCCTGTTTTGTGCCTAGCGGCATGTCTCGGTTTCGGCCGAGAATATTGTGGCCGTGGTCCCGGGTATGTACGGGATACTATCGAGTGTACACATTCCTGTTTTGTGCCTAGCGGCATGTCTCGGCTGCAGCTGAGAATATTGAGGTCGTGATCCCGGGTATATACGGGATACTATTGAGTTACATCGACGATTCATCAAATTGATTTCAAAGACTTTAGACTAGGAAACCTGATAGAACAGTTTAGTTATCCACTGCACTGCTTATTTCACATTATTGCTTTATTCATGTTTAGTTCTGCATTGCCTATTACACTGTTCATATTATATTACTGGTTAACATGACACGCTGACGTCTGGGTTTTGCATGGCCCAGATTCTATACCACTGTCGCAGTCCGAGCAGGAGTACTTCAGCCAGCAGGCTGAGTTGTGAGTCAGTAGTGGTTAGTTTTATTTCCTGCATTTATTTCCTGATGTGAGCCCGCATTATGGGACATACCTTTCAGTTATTTGTATTGGATCATTTGCTTCCGCATTATTTATTATTGACTCTTGTTATTCTGGATTATGGACATGTTTTTAGATAGTTTTATCTTGTTCTTGATATCTCTACAGCCGTAATGTGACGGTGGATGGATACTTTCTACCCACAGGTAGCATGGTTGGCTATGTCACGTGCCCAATCTAGCATACTCTGGGAAGCGGGGCGTGACATGGTTCTTTTGGTATCAGAGCCATAGGTTAGTTGGGTTGATTCTTTTGTAGTTGGGTATTGTACCCAATACACAAATCAGAATACCCGTGTTTAGGAAACATGTCCTACCACTTTGCCATTTACCATTCTTGAATCGCATTCTTCCTGATTATATCTTTTACGACGTGCAAACTTACTTTGCATGTCGACTCGAAAACCTGATCTCTTGTTATCCCTAGGACTTAGGCGACTTGGGTGGAGTTAAGTAATTGTGGCTATGATACCACGGCATAGTTACAATGCGGTACTCTATTTAAGTATCTTGGAGTTCTAGCCTTGATCTCTATATTGAATCTATCATCATGCTAATGTTGGGTGCTTTTGATTTCAGGAATATGGCAGATAAGAATTTCAAGACGTACCAGAGGCGTGTGGACGAAGCCGCCATGCTTGGAGTAATAAGAGGAATGCTGGAAAATCAGAAGAGGTATACTGAGCTGATCCAGCAGCAAGCAGATTCGTTTCAGGAAGGTTTGCAGATCGTTCGGCAGTCTGTAAACAACGCTGGAGCTAAACCAGTTGACCGAGTAGGGACCGTGGCAGATTTCAGACGTTTGGGTCCGACTACATTCACTGGTTTGGAGGAGCCGTTGCCAGCCGAACAGTGGCTGGTCGACACGGAGAATTTGCTGATTGCGGCACAGATTCCAGAGGACAAAAGAGTTGATGTGGTGCGCATTCAGCTAATGGATTACGCCCGAGAGTGGTGGCTTGTGGAAGAGACCCGCTTGCCCAAGCCGATCAGTTGGGCGGAGTTTTCTAAGAGTTTCCTGGAGAAGTTCTTCCCGCGGACTGCACGGGAGGAAATGGAAGAGAAATTTATTGGGCTGAGGCAGAATGGAGCACCCGTGGACGTGCATGCAGTGGAGTGGACGAGACTCAGCCGATTCGCTGGACCTTTAATCGCCAACGAGGCAGACAGGGCACGAAGGTTCATACGCAGTTTGGATGTGGACATCCAGAGGCAGATTGACTCCCTGGGTTTGACCACTTTCTCACAGGTTCTTACGGCAGCTCGGGAACAACAGAGTTTATCTGGGATGAAAGGGAGCTTGCAGCAGACAGCAGTCGCGGCCAGGAAGCCCGCATTTGTACCTAACCGAGCTCATGGGCACAAGGGTATTCCAGTGGATCGTCGTGGTGTAGCACCCATGAAGAAGCCTGTGGTCGTTGATCGAAGAAAGAGCATGAATTGTAACTACTGCAATTTACCTGGCCACATGCAAAAGGATTGTCGAAGGAGGCTGGGACTCTGTTTGGTTTGTGGAGCGGCTGATCACGCAGTTGGTGCCTGTCCGTCGAATCTTCGCACGAGAGATGATATACTGAAGCCTCCGCAGAGACCGTTCCAAGGGCAGAAACAGCTGACTCAAGGTCCTAATCAGGCTCAAGCTTTTACCTTGACAGCTGAGGAAGCCAAGGCATCAGGAGAAGTCGTTTCTGGTACTTTACTCGTTCATGGTTTTCCCGCATTGGCGTTATTTGATTCTGGTGCATCCCACTGTTTTATGTCATCCAAATTTATAACTACACACTCGATTACCTGCACGACCCTGTCTAGTTTCTGGGACATACACACTGGGAATGGGAAAATCATATCTAGTAGGGAGTGTAGAGATTGTATAGTTGTTGTGTGCGGACGGGAACTCTTTGCAGATTTCTTGGTGATTGATACGGGCAGCTATGAAGTTGTCTTGGGAATGGATTTTCTTGGCACTTTCCACGCTCACATTGACTGTAGAGCAAAGAAAGTAAATTTCCAGATTCCCGGACATCCCGAGTTTACCTTCACTGGAGGAAGCAGTTCTGTCGGGCCAGTCGAGTTTAGGGCTAGGCCGACAAACAATGTTCTTGCAGCTATGGAAGTTGATAGTAGTGAAGAGCCGGCGGTTGTTCGCGATTTTATGGACGTATTTGAAGATATATCGGGCTTACCGCCGAAGCGAGACGTGGAGTTCGCGATTGACCTTATTCCTGGTGCAGCGCCAGTGTCTAAAGTGTATTATCCAATGGCACCAGTAGAATTGGAAGAAGTTAAGAAACAAGTTGCTGAATTGCTTGAGAAGGGCTGGATTCGAAGCAGCAACTCGCCTTGGGGAGCTCCAGTTCTTCTAGTAAAGAAGAAGGATGGCACGAGAAGGATGTGCATCGACTATCGAGAATTAAACCGGGTAACTATTAAGAACAAGTATCCGATCCCTCGCATTGGAGAACTTTTTGAGCAGCTTAGTGGCGCGAGGGTATTCTCGAAACTGGATTTGCGATCCGGATATCATCAGGTCCGAGTGAAAGCAGAAGATATTTGCAAGACGGCGTTTCGAACTCGGTATGGACATTTCGAGTACCTAGTGATGCCCTTCAGAGTAACGAATGCGCCGACAGTATTCATGGACTTGATGAACCGAATCTTTTCACCGTTCTTGGACCAGTTTATTATGGTATTCATTGACGATATTCTGGTTTACTCGAAGAGTTTTGAGGAGCATGCTGAGCATTTGAAGATCGCACTGCAGACATTGAGACAGGAGAAATTGTATGCGAAGATGAGTAAGTGCGAATTTTGGTTGGAAGAAGTGAAGTTTCTGGGGCATGTTGTGTCGGGCGATGGAATCGCCGTCGATCCCGAAAAGATTGCAGCAGTTCGAGATTGGCCGATTCCAAAGAATGTAGCTGAGATAAGAAGTTTCCTTGGATTAGCCGGATATTACAAGAGATTTATGGAGAACTTCGCTCGTCTGGCAGAACCGTTGACCAAGCTTACGTGCAAGGAGGTACCTTTTGTATGGACGGATAATTGTGCGTTAGCTTTTGAGACGTTGAAGCAGAAGTTGATAACCGCCCCTATTTTGACCGTGCCAGACAATTCCGGAGGATTGGTAATTCACAGCGACGCATCTAGGAAAGGATTGGGATGTGTTTTGATGCAGCATGGGAAGGTTGTAGCATACGCGTCAAGACAACTGAAGACCCATGAGAAGAATTACCCGACTCATGACTTGGAGCTTGCGGCTGTGATCTTCGCTTTGAAGATTTGGAGACACTACCTTTTGGGCGAGAGAGTCGAAGTTTTTACAGATCACAAGAGTTTGAAGTATGTGTTCACTCAGAAGGAGTTGAATATGAGGCAGCGTAGATGGTTGGAGCTGATGGCCGACTACGACCTTGATCTTAAGTACCATCCGGGGAAGGTTAACGTCGTGCCGGATGCTCTTAGTCGGTTACCAGCAATTCAGCTGTTAACTACGCAGAGGGAGATCATTGCAGATTTTCGAAGATTTGACTTGGAAGTTGTGCTACCGCGTTCTATGGGACAGTTGATGCAATTGCAAGTACAGTCGTCTGTAATTGAGAAAATTAAAGCAGCACAATTGCAGGATCCTAGACTGCAAAAGTTTCGAGAGCAGGTTGAAGCTGGACTACGAACAGATTTACTGGTCCACGAAGATGGTTCGTTGAGGTATGGTAGCTGTTTGTGTGTGCCAAAGGGAGACGTTCATGAAGAGATTATGAGGGAGGCACACAGTTCAGCTTATTCTATACATCTAGGAGGCACAAAGATGTACCGAGATATTCGACAGCATTTCTGGTGGGAAGGCATGAAACGGGAGATTGCTCGCTTCATGGCTAAGTGCTTGGTGTGTCAGCAAGTCAAGGCTGAACACCAAAGGGTTGCTGGTTTATTGCAACCACTTCCGATTCCTCAGTGGAAGTGGAAACATATAACCATGGATTTCGTGACGGCTTTACCGTGGAGTCCAAAAGGCAACAATGCAGTATGGGTGATTGTTGATCGGTTGACTAAGGAAGCTCACTTTATTCCTTTCCGGGTTGGTCAATCAACGGAGACTTTGGCAGAACGGTACATGCAGGAGATTGTAAGATTGCATGGCGTACCGGTAAGCATCGTGTCCGATCGGGACACTCGGTTCTTATCACACTTCTGGAGGAGTTTACAGGAAAGTTTGGGGACTCGATTGAAGTTTATCATAGCTTATCATCCTCAAACTGATGGTCAGTCGGAAAGAACGATCCAAACTCTTGAAGACATGTTGAGAGCATGCATGTTGGACTTCAAGGGTTCGTGGGAGGATCATCTATAGTTGGTGCAGTTTTCTTATAACAATAGTTTCCAAGCAACTATCCAGATGGCTCCGTTTGAAGCTTTGTATGGTCGTAAGTGCCGTTCACCTGTTTGTTGGGATGATGTTGGTGAACGAAGATTATTGGGACCAGATTTGGTGGTGCAGACGGTTGAGAAGGTTAACACAATCAGAAAGTTTATGAAGGCTGCTCAAGACAGACAGAAGAGTTGGGCTGACACGTCAAGAAGACCTCTAGAGTTCGCCGTGGGTGATTTGGTATTCTTGAAGATATCGCCGGCTAGAGGGGTGATTCGTTTTGGGAGTCGAGGAAAGCTTAGTCCTCGATTCGTTGGACCCTTCGAGATATTGGAGCGCGTTGGAGAGGTAGCGTACCGTTTGGCGTTACCGCAGTCCTTGGCGGGTGTGCACGATGTGTTTCACGTATCTCAACTACGAAGGTATGTTCGAGATGAAACACATGTCTTGGATCATTCGGAGTTAACAGTACGGGAAGACCTGACTTTTGAGGAGCGACCGGTTGAAATCATCGATCGAAGGGAAAAGGTTCTTAAGAACAAGGTTATCCCCCTTGTGCTCATTTTTTGGGGTAATCGATCGCATGGAGAGTCCACTTGGGAGCGAGAAGATGAGATCCGGCAGAAGTTTCCTCACCTTTTCCTGTAGTTTTCTATCTTGTATTCTTGGAATTTCGAGGACGAAATTCTTTTTGTAGTTGGGTATAATGTAACACCCGAGCCCAATACTACTATTTTCTGTTACTGGTTGAGCATTAGATATTACTCATTTCATTTAGCTTGCCTGTTTGACACTTACCGTGAAATTTTATCTGGAAAGGTCATTTCTGCATATAACAAATTTTAGCACCTAAAATAAAATTAAAAATATCTATCTTGGCCTACTCGACACCCCTAGCCGCGTGGTAGCGTCCGTGCATCGAGTTCTCGTCCCGTTCGGTGAAACGGGCGAGTTTGGACGGCTACGCGCGCGTACAGGTGTCCGACTTGGGGGTATGCTTTTTAATCATAAAACATTTCATTTTAAAATTTGGAACCCGCTTAAAATCCTATTATTTAAATTTCAAATTTTTGGACCCAACCCGGGCGCGATTTGGAAATATTTCATTTAGCGCCAAAATCCCAAATTAATAAAATATTCAAAACCTTTTAATATTTCGTCTATAATATTCTTACGGTTATTTTAAGATTCTTAAATCTTTAATTATATCTTTTTTTAACCATTTATTATCTCCCTGGCCAATCAGCATAAGCTTTTTCCGTGGGCCCCTCCACTCATTCTCTCTCCCTCGTATCTCTTTCTCTCTCTCTCTACCTTTCTCTAACTCTCTCTCTCTCTTCCCTATATATCATTCTTCCCCCCTCATAATTTTCCCAGAACGAGAAAACAAAACCCATCGCGAACCCTAACCCCAGCCGCCTTCACCGTCGCCGCCGCAGCCCCAACGCCGGCGCCAGCGCCACCGTCGCCCTCGCCTCCGCCTCCTCGCCTCAACCGACCCTGTTTCCTTTCTCCCGAGCACCCTGCGCAGCCGCGGCCACCTGCAGATTTTCCCCTGCAGTCGTAAAGTCGCCGCCGGCAACCACCTGCGCCGCCGACCATCACCTCGTCGTGTTCTCCTCACCCCGAGACCTCCTCTTTCTCTTCTTTCCGGCACACCCTGCACCTTCCCCGACGCCAACCCTCCACCCATCGCCTGCAACCTCACCCTCACCGGAAACCCATCACCACCGACCATCCGTCATCTCCTCGCCTCCCAGCAAACCCCCAGAACGCCAACACCACCACTACCGACCGATTTTGCACCTTCCCCGATCACCTCTACCGAAACCCTTCTCGTTGTCGTCACCGTTGCGGCTTGAACCGCCGGTGATCTTGACGGCACCGATCGCCTCGCTGCCGGGTTGCCGAGAGTGCATCCATCTCTGTCCAGATCATCCCGAGCCCTTGGTGTTATCGTGTCGTGTGGGTTCGCGCCTCCGTTCTCGTGTTCGTCGTTTCGTCGAGGCAAGTATTCGATACTTGCTACATGCTATTACAACTTTATAACTTGCCTTAATATTCATGTGTGGTTTAATGATGTATTATTTAGTAAATCACCTTATATACATTGCTTCCTGTTTAACCCTAGTAGCGTGTCAAATTAATTATTTCCTGATAAACCCGTACATGATAGATTACATTTGATTCACTGCTATGATGCTTTATTTCCAGTTTAGTTTATCAAATATGCATGTACAACTTAAACCGGTTAAATTACAATTGCATTCTTTAAACAGATTATACTTGTCGTGGCATTCTTGGAACACTCAATGTATTATTAACCTGATTACAGTAGTTACGTTCACTGTCCTGCATTCACGTGATATTGACACTATCTATTTAACACAATTGAAAATTGTACAGCTAGATAATAAATCCGATTATTGTTTAACGCGTTGATTTGAACATGATGCTGCTTATATATCTGTTTGCGAGCACACCCACGATATCGTTACATCTTGATTGACATTGTCACACATGGTATTTATATGATAAACCCGACATGGTACCGTTTACTATTGACTTGACCTGATGTACCATGACCTGACCTGTTACCTGATCTCGTGCCTAATGCCAACAAACCTGACATGTAGTCCTCATGGACCATTCCTGTTGTCTATCCAGACAAAACCTGCTGTTACCTGATCCCGTGTTGGCATTAGTTCTTGATTACTGAATACCTGACCTGACACATATAACTTGGGGGTATAGGGAAATCAAAGGTGAACCTGACTTGTAACTCGACAGTTCACTACCTGTTCGAGTGTACATATTCCTATTTTGTGCCTAGCGGCATGTCTCGGTTTCGGTCGAGAATATTGTGGCCGTGGTCCCGGGTATGTACGGGATACTATCGAGTGTACACATTCCTGTTTTGTGCCTAGCGGCATGTCTCGGCTGCAGCCGAGAATATTGTGGCCGTGATCCCGGGTATGTACGGGATACTATTGAGTTACATCGACGATTCATCAAATTGATTTCAAAGACTTTAGACTAGGAAACCTGATAGAACAGTTTAGTTACCCACTGCACATTACCCTGCACTGCTTATTTCACATTATTGCTTTATTCATGTTTAGTTCTGCATTGCCTATTACACTGTTCATATTATATTACTGGTTGACATGACGCGCTGACGTCTGGGTTTTGCATGGCCCAGATTCTATACCACTGTCGCAGTCCGAGCAGGAGTACTTCAGCCAGCAGGCTGAGTTGTGAGTTCAGTAGTGGTTAGTTTTATTTCCTGCATTTATTTCCTGATGTGAGCCCGCATTATGGGACATACCATTCAGTTATTTGTATTGGATCATTTTCTTCCGCATTATTTATTATTGACTCTTGTTATTCTGGATTATGGACATGTTTTTAGATAGTTTTATCTTGTTCTTGATATCTCTACAGCCGTAATGTGACGGTGGATGGATACTTCCTACCCACAGGTAGCATGGTTGGCTATGTCACGTGCCTAATCTAGCGTACTCTGGGAAGCGGGGCGTGACAGGATGCGTGGGGCAGCACCTTAGGCGCTGTGCGCCTAGGTGCTGTGCGCTCAGGCGCTAGAGTGCCACATGTCGGCACGTGGGCACTCTGCGCTTGAGCGCAAGCGTGCCACGTGTCGGCACCGGGGCGACTTGCGCTCGAGCGCTTGCGCTGGAGCGCAAGCGCGCCACGTGTCGGCACGTGGGCGCTTTGCGCTCGAGCGCTGAGCGCTTGAGCGCAAGCGCGCCACGTGTCGGCACGCGGGCACTCTGCGCTTGAGCGCTGGCGAGAAAAAGAGGCTTTTAGCCTAAAAAAATTTCTCGGAAGAGAAATCAGAGAGGAGTTAGACTCCTGAGTGTTTTTTTTTTGGTTTAGTGAATGATGTTCTTCTTCTTCCTCCTCTGTTAGCTGGATCTTGAAGATCAAGAGATATGGGATTTCTAAAAATCTCTTCTTTTTGAGATCTAATGGAAGATCTGAGTTCCCCTTTATGGGTTTTGTGGTGAAAAACTAATTTGTTTTATAAAAAGAAGAGTAAAACTCTTGATTTAATTCAAGAGAAAAAAGAAGGTTTTGGAACCTTGAAGAAGGAGAAAAGATCTCAGATCTGAAAATTTTGAGAGAGAGAAAAAAGTTGTTGGGATTTTTTCATTATCTTTGCCTTTATAGGCCATACACTTTACACATAGCCCCTTGGGCTTCACAAAATGGCGTTTTGCCCATCCCATGGCGCATGTGCCATTTCTTTTTGCACATAAGCCATGGGCTTTACAAAAATTTGGCTTTATGCCTATTTTTCTTACATTTATCCATAAAATAAAATGAAAGAAATACAACAAAATTGTTTATTACAAAATTTTTATCTTAGCGTGGGGGGAGGCCGCCCGCTTCATCTTCGGGCTCGACCCGGGCATGGGCCCACTGGATCTGGGCTTGGGCCGACTTGGCTTGGGGTTGACATTAGTTTTGACTTGGTCAATCGGGGTGTAAATTTTACCCCAACACCCTGGCCAGGGACTTTGTGTAATGGCTCTCCTAGACACAGCGCGATATCAACCCTCAATACCGGGAGAGACGAATCCTGTTTAACCGCTACTGCCTCCAAGTGCTTCGGGACTACACCCAACTACTACCTGTTTGCATGATTCCTTTGAGCCGTGGTAGGGTAGTAATAAAAGTACAGTGGGAACACACTCGATGTGAAGTAGCAGTGTCAATTCAACGGACTAAGCTGTACTCCTGTTACCTGGGAACTGTTATTTGACGATAGGTATATTACCAACCAACAGTTCTCGACGAGTCTTGTCCAGTGTACTCATAACCTAACGAGCACCCACATACTATCTCCAGTACGACGTACTAATGGCTGTGGGACAGACCATCTTCCCTGCTGGGATGAGAAGCGTATATGCTAGTCTATTCCGGAGTATCGATGCCCCGTCTCGATAATCCTACGACTAGGGACTTGTATAAGGATGTACTTGTAGATTACCCAGCCCCCACTAGTGTGACTGCCATCACATCGCTGGTAATCAAGCAAAGATCCTAAGGGCTCCACTAATATGTATAAGTGATATGCTAAAAGAAACATATGCACATATTGAAGTAGAAACAAACCAAGTAGCATACTACCATTTTGAGCAAGACTGTCTATACAACTGTGAATATCCCAACCTTCCATTAAGTAATATACAAACTAGTATGATACAGTAATGGCCTCAAGGGCATATACACTAACAATTTCAATCATATCATGTTTAAGAGTCATATCCCTATAGCTTTCATCTCATATCTCGATATATATATATTCAATCATTCATATCATCTCTAACTATCTTTTTAACCATGTCCCTAGTTTTCTAATATAGGTTCCCTTAACCATATTCTAAATATCGGTTTCCATCAAAACTTGCAGGGGTGCTATACGCCATCCAACCGACTTCCTCCGTAGATATAAATCTACTCACCTGCGGAAATCCTTGTTCAGCCATAGTCGATGTGCTTCGTCGTCTCGGAATCCACGCGAAGGTACCTACAATCAATACACAATCACAATGCTATCAAAATCAAGTCCGGAAAACCAATACGGCACACGGTACGCTCATAGGTTAGAACCTATAGCCTACGCATGCAAAAACAACCAAATAGCCCTCGTTGTTGACGTAAAAACATCCAACGACCAAATACAATATCCAATCCCAAAACCAAATTCAAAAATCACAAATTCCATCTTCATCTACTTAGGAAAACACTCCCAGATTTCACCTCAGGTTAAATTAGCCAATTCTGCATATATAGGGGGTCTAATTATCAGATAAGGGAGCCACAGACCAAGCACGAACCTATTTGCTCACACTAAGGCCTACATTTGTGGCCAGAAAGGATTATTTGCGGCCAGGCCAAGGAATTAGGGGCTCGGGGCTTTAGAGTAGCTTCAATGTTGCCTGCACGACTCACTGTAATCGCTATATAATTTTTAGGGTCTCAGGGTAGCAGCAGATCTCTAAATACCATCACTAATTCCACAAAAACCCGATATCGGCAAATCTAAAGTTGGCATCTTGGTGTCTAGCCTCTGGTTTATCCAGAATTCTAACACTAAGGTCTTACAACAGCCACTACACATCACCACAACACAACTCAAACCCTAAGCTCAACTTGGAAAATTCCAAGATCACTAATCCACACTAAATCAGTTCTAAACTAACATAGAAACTAAAGAAACTAAATTACTAAGCTAATGGTGTAGGAAATATCTCATTTGGCAACTCAAGAATTTTCTTGAGTTGCTCAAAGTCTTCAAAATCCAATTTTGATTGGTCCAATGTGTTGAGGATGAGGTGTGGATCATTTTTAGTGAAGAGAGTATAGGGTTTTGATGAGGATTTTGAGATGGGTCATGAGGGTAGAAGTGGGGGAGCTTGGAGATGAAGGAGAAGAAGGAAAATAATGGGGAGGGGAAAGTGATGGCAGCCCCCTTTCTCTCTCTCTCTCTCTTATTCTCACACTCTCTTAATCTCACCCTCTCAAAAATTTAAGCCATGTCACACTCTCTCCACTAACTGTCTCATTCTCTTTTCTTTTTCTTTTAAAGCCAAATATCAAAAATACAAATGAAACAACATGCAATAAAATGCAACATGTCATGGTGCACTAACCATGGAAAAATGTAGAAACACGGATTTGGCCTAATCGCGATTAGTAGTGCACTAATCAATTTTTATTTAAACTGCATATAATTAATTATAAAAATTCCAAATCCGATAAATATATTTTTAAATGAATAAATCATTTTAATCTTCAATTATTTCACAATTATTGGTATATATTTATACCACTTTACGAAAACCCCAATTTCGCAAATCGGGTAGTTTTCGCGAAATATATTATTTTAATATTAAATTCAAAAAATAATATTTTATATTTTCTGAAATGTTACAATCTTCCCCCCTTAAATAAATTCGGTCCCCGAATTTAAATTTAAACCCCCAAATGCTAAAACATTTCAATAATCAACTCAAATCAACGGGGCTCCGAAATCACGGAAGATATAGAAATACTATAGCGCATCGCGTGCGCCTGAAAACGAGTACGAAACTAAAAATCGAACTCCGTCAAGCGTCATGCAAATCATCGGATTTGCACGCGTATCCTCGGAGTTACAATGGAGATACAGATCTCGAAATCCACTACTGAAATCCAATATGCCCTAGTCAAATACTATAATACGTGTATAGTACGCATCCTTGGAATAACTTTCAAAAACTGAATAAAACACATGCAAAATCTTTTCTGAATCGCTGTGTAATGCGTTACTCCCGGCACAAGGGACGGACTCTCAAATGTAAAATAGTAAATATACTTATATATGTTTTTGCTCAAATCATACGTTCCGTCGTTTTAAAATATCCCAAAAGGTTTTCCTTTATAAACGTCCGTGTCTATCGCGGACACCTAGGAAATAGCGAGACTATAGCTCCTTTTTGAAAACCTCTTAGTAAACTTTTTATGCATGCAAAGTACTCAGGTACCGTCCTCAGATCAGTCCTATCTGGCCACTATATAATATAGTACCTATCATGAAAATAAAGTGCTCAAGAGCAAAATCAGCCTCGAAAGGCGTATCTAACAATCACGTACGTCTGGTGCGCACGGAAATCAAACCAATTACAAGTGCCACAATATGCACAAAACCAAACTGAGTGCAACGGGTGTGCACGAAAGTATCTGTCCAGTGCAACGGATGTGCACCACAATAATATCAAGTGCATCTATAGTGCACGAAAGCCTCAATCCAGTGCAACTAACATGCACGAATGAAAATCCTTATCGAGTGCATCAGGTGTGCACAAAATCACATCTCATATCATGCGCCCAACATGCGCGAAAATCCAAATCAAGTGCATCTGTCATGCACAAATGAAATCTAAATCAAGTGCATCCGACATGCACGAAAAAATATAAGTCAAGTGCATCCAACATGCACGAACAAAATTTCAATCAAGGGCATTCGACATGCACGAATAAGATCTCACTCAAGTGCATCCGATGCGCACAAAATCCAATACCAAGCGTCTAATATGCGCAAAAATCCAACCCAAGTGCGTAAGGTCCGTAATAAGCATCTAGTGCAGTAGCATGCACGAAAACGAACGTCAAGTGCCAACGCGCACAAAAATACAAATTTGGTAACACAAATGCTCAAAGATATAAATCGGGTGCAACCAAGGTACGGAGTATAAATCCGGTGCAACCAATGCACGAAATACTAAGCTGGCGCAACAAATGCACGAAATACGAATCTGGTGCAACAAATACACAAAATACAAATCCGGTGCATCCAGTGCATGAAATACAAATCCGGTGCATCTAGTGCACGAAATACCTATCTAGTGCAACAAATGCACGGAAACTCATCAATAACTCAAATGCGTATAAAAAGCAACACCGAGTGTACCAAGGTGTATAAAATCATAAACGTGTGCAACTGCGTGCACAAAACTCATATCAATGCACTGCAAGCACATGTAAGCTATACCGAGTGCATAAATCAAATCGAGTGCGTACCATATGCACAAAATCAAATCAACTGTATGAAATCCACGAAATCATAAACACGTGCAGCCAAGGCACAAAACCGATCTCAAGTGCAATAGATATGCACAAATCTCAAACCGATGTGGCGGTGTATAAACATAAATCAAGTGCAATAACTATGCACAAAATGTAAATATCCAGTAGGTGCAGCCATGGTGCACGAAATTAATATCATGAAACTCAATCTTCAAAACTCAAATTCAAGCGATATAAGCGTGATACTCGGATCACAAACACAAATCGCAATAAATGACATTGAGATACACCTCCTACAATGTCGAAAAAGTCGGTACGTCCAAAACTGGCAGAGCAAGAACATCCGCTTGCCTCCTGCTCACGGTCTGGCGTCCTCTATCTCTGGGAAATCATTTTCTCTGTGGATTACCAATCTCGCAATCCATCAGCTCGTCGGCCCGGTCCGATGTACTAACAGAAACGATCCGCTCTAGTACTCCTCTGGTCAACACTCGGCCAATTAGCATGACTACTCGTAAAGCAGCATGTCATTGGCGTCGGCCTCTGGCTCTCTGAATACTCGTGACACAACTGATCCTCGGTGCAAATCTTATCGCAGCAGTGTCCTGGAAGGCACCTGCTCAAAGTCTCTTCCGATCTCGCCTATGCCGAACTATACGGAGGCTGGTACTCTTGCATAATCTTTTCTCGTTTTCTGGACATCTGCATTCTCAGCACAGCATTTCCTTGAGAACTGGCTGTATCCCAACGCCTCTGTATACATATCAGATCTCTAATCTCAACGGGGATTAACAACAGCTCGTTAACATCTCGCACGATCCTTTTGTTCCACTCATCTTTATTATCGTCCACTTCGACGTCATGTCATGCTATCTGCGTACTACAAATGTTCTCGGCTACAGTCAATCTGGATTCTCTCACACGGACTCAAAATTATAAACTCGGTATCTTCATCACTCTGTAGAAGATATCTAGCCGAACACGTCCTCGGGAACTCGTCCCAACCATTGGAGGAATACTCTATACTCGTCCATTCTCGATCAACTCACAACGCATCTGGGTGAGGTCCTCTACCCGAACCTGGTCAACCTGCTGATCTCCTATCGGATCATCCAATGAACAACGTCATCTCTGGATCGATCTACTCTAGATCTGAATAAGATTCTCCACACTGGAAATCTTCAACTCAACTGGGTCTGCATCGGCGCATTGAATCTGACGAATCACCTTCGTCTCTCAACTCAAGATAGACTAGCTATCACCTGTCGCATCTCTGCCTGGAAGCTCTAGCGATCTTAGCTCGTAAGCTCTGGAAGAAACATCCCATCAATCTCAGCAACAGCTGGGTCATCTGTCTGCAAGGTAGACGACATCGCAATCTCTAAGGTAGGCTGTACATCAACAGTCCTCTCACAACTGACAGCCTCTAACAATGACCCGATCATCCGATGCAAAACCGAACACTCGCCTCAAACAAGAGTCACAACATAAATACTAAATCGATACATTCCCATGTCACCAGAAAACACGATGGTCAGTCCTCGTCCATAACGAGCTCGTCCTAACCGCATCACTAGCAGCAGCACAATCTGCGCTCAAACCATGGTGACAGGAACCTCAAGCAAGTATCGAAGAAGATAGATCAACGGAATGAAAGGAATCAACAGATCCAGAATGGATACATGATCATAAGGAGGAACAGAATCATTGAGAGTATGATCATGGAAACAAATAGAATCAAGGATCTCAAATGGATGTATGATTAAGGGAACGAAGAGAATCACAAGTCTCAAAATATATACATCCTAAGGTTTCTTAAGTGGAGTATCGTATCGTAAATATGCCGCAGAACATACATACGGTACGTCACTCTACTCAAGCTATCTACTCCATCAATCAGGGCTAGCCTATGAAACGAAAGTTCGGGTCTAATACCCCTTGTTCAAGTCTAAGTTCCATAAGGTTAAGCCTAGGTTCCGAAATATTTACGCCCTAGACTCCACATAGTCAAACCTAGACTTAAATCAAGATTAAACCTAGCGCTCTGATTCCAACTTTGTCACGACCCAAAATTTAGTTCGTGACCGGTACTTAAATCACGCAACGTCTAAAGGCGTAACGTAATCCAAGTAAGTCGAAGCCCAGAAATCTAAACCTTTTTAAGAAAATAAAAGAGGTGAAGTTTTGAAATAAAGGTATAAATGAAATCAAAGGTTTTCTTAAATGCATAAATAGTGGAACATGATAAATGCAAGTGGATGTTACTAGTTGAAAACATGTTTCGTCTTTTAAAAATTTGGGCAGCACCTCCTTTGTATATTTTTATCCAAAACCACATACACATGATAATATAAAAGGCATCTCCAAGAGGGAGCTAGCTCTTCGCCAATCGGCGGAATCACAACCACGCAAGACAGAATATAAGTATACGAAGCCCAACGGCGAAGATCCATACAAAAGGATAAAGAATAAAGTAAGACATCAACCCACCAAGCGAACATATAACCCATCGCTCTAAGTCTCGCAACTACAAGTCTTGCTAAGTCTACTACATATACAAATACTAGTTTCTGATTGATAGAGTTAACTAGATACAATAGAAATAATAATACAATAGTGGCACGATCCAATATGTACCACCTACCAAAGCAATCACCCGAAAGCAAACTGTGTGCCAGCGATGCCGCTACTGATCCATATGGTCAACCTGCAAGAACTGTGGCACAATAGGGTGAGTTGCCAACTCGTGAGTAGAAAACATCATCAGGTAGAAATCGAATAAACAACGATTCTTAGGTCAACTATATCATAAAGGTAATACCATGATATTTAGGGTGACCGTATCTGCATATGTGCCAACAATATAATCAATACCTATCTGCATGTGGCTAACATCTACGTGTCCATCAATGACATAACAACATCATGCATGTAAATATCATGAAAGCATATGCATGAAAATATGAGGATATAAATCAACGTGTGTCCATCAATGACACATCAAAATCATGGAACCTGAGTGTCCAACATCGACACTCGAAACATCATGAAACCCGTGTCCAGCATCGACACGTAAATCCTCATATATCGGGCTCCGTCAGTCCGGATCGGCCTACGGGCTCCGTCTGTCCGGATCGGCCCTCGGGCTCCGGCAGTACGGATCGCCCCATATCCGTCTCTCGACTCCGGTCGGTATCCTCCGGATAACCGCTAGGTCCAACCAATCACCGGTAGGTAGTAGTCCCTCTGCCAGGCTCATCGTCTATTGCGCGACATCCCTTTCTTGCCCCGAGGTACCATACCGGGTCCACCATGTACCCGCAAACGACTTCATCCAGCTCCTCGAATCGGTTTTCACATATCCATCTCAGAACCGAGAAAACACATGGTGGACGTCTCGAAATATCATATCAAGAGAAACCGGGTTTTTAAAACAATACATACTTTCTTTTGAAATAACCACGGTTCTCAAATCCAGAAATCTCATGAAAACAGCATCTCAGTGCATATAATCGTAAAGCATGATATATACAAACATAGAACAGAAATGTGAGCGTCTCAGTATATCATGCAACATGGAATAGTGATGTGACAATATCAGTATATCATGCGACATATCATAATGATGTGATAATTCTACTGTGTAAGTGACATAGTAATTATCGATCTTGAAGTGTGTGAGCCGGCCAATCTGTGTAAGTGTAACATACGCATCAACGATAATGGTGTAGGTGTACTAGCACAGGTATATGTAATGCAATGAGAGTGACATGAACGTAGCATAAAGTAAATCATGGGCGCAATGCTATAAGGTATACGTCTCTATCACATATCCGAGTCTGTGAATCTATCAATCAGCATCCAGCCTCATAACATCACGTACGGTAAAATCCATCGTACGGCATCCTCTAGTCAAGGGTATGGATCAATCATCAGGTAAAGCTCATCATGTATGGTAATCCATCGTACAACGGCATTAAACAAATAGGGATCCTATCAGCCTATATGACAAAGAGGGTACGGATCTAACGTCTCGTACGGCATAACACTCATGATTCACAACATTATATATATCTGTATACCTATATCCCAGGTCGCATCTGTATCAATCTCATATCATGGGACCGACAAAGTGTAAGTCCATGTCACGCACCCTACGAGCTCGGAGGGAGGCGGAATATATGAAAAACAATTATCAAAGCTTCGTAACACGGACTTGAGCACACGGATCGTGTCTAAACCATTACTAGCAAACTACGAGAGGTTTAACTACTCGGATCCGAAGTTATACCTCACGTTACTTGTCCTTCAGGTCTTCATCGCCATCCTCCACACCTCGTAGGCTCTATGGAACATGAGCACCTCAACGGCCTCCTCGAGTAAAAGACGATCCACCCGAGAGTCTATAGTCCGAGCTCCTATCTCGAATCTAAGATAACTACGGCTTCTAGATCGCTAATCTAGAAGTCCTAGAGGGTGTAGAGTATTTAGATGGATTACTTAGTCACTTAAACCCGAGGATTCTCAACTCATGAGAGCTTTTAGGGTTTGAGGAAGAAGATGAAGACTTGAGGAGAGAGAAAGCTTTTGTGATAATGATATGAATAATAACTCATGATAGAATAATATCAAGCATATAAATATCTCTTTGATAAATATCTAGAAATATTTTATAAGCTTCATTTAATCCTAAATGGTGAATCACCTCATGAGTCATTAGGCATTTAATGAAAACTTACAACTCATCTCTCCACGTCATTTGTGTATAATCCATAAAGAAATAAAAACAAATGAGTCATCTTCTTCTAGAAGCTTCCCGACAAATTACGAGACTGCCCCTCCCATCCGTATTTACGAAAAACATGGATAATCTTTGACTGAATAAATCCATCTGTATAATACTAGAATCTGGCTTAAACCAAAGCCCGCTAGTATTATCTGCCCGATCATAATACGTGCACTAGTGTACGTAAGTGATCACGGCCCTGCCCTAAAACCATACGGCCTCTACACCTTTTGCCCGGTGTAGGGAAACTCTCTGTGTGGGACTCTAAAGACTCGACACTACACTGTCAGTGGGTTTAACCACAGGCCACAAGCGGTACTAGCTGTACGTAACGGTCACCAGGTAGATGTCAATAAGAAGGACGATGAGGAAACCCATCCGAACTCCTACTGAGCCTGATGTGACAATCTCCGTACAGTCCGGTCTGTTCGTCTAGGACTATCGCATATCGGGCCTAGGGGGCGGTAAACGTCAGACCCCTAATAGTGGTATAAGTCGTGTCGGAGTGAAGCCCATTACACCTTGAGAAACTACTGGAACCTACCAGTAAATCTCGTTTGCCCTGGCCAGGGACTTTGCGTAATGGCTCTCCATACACAGCGCGATATCAACCCCTAATACCGGGAGAGAGAATCCTGTCTAACCGCCACTGCCTCCAAGTGCTTCGGGACTGCACCCAACTACTACCTGTTTGCACGACTCCTTTGAGCCGTGGTAGGGTAGTAATCTAAGTACAGTGGGAACACACCCGAGGCGAAGTAGCAGTATCAAGTCGACGGACTAAGCTCTACTCATGTCACCTGGGAACTGCTATCTGACGATGGGTATAAGACCAACCTGCAGTTCCCGGCGAGTCCTGTCCGGTGTACCCGTAACCTAACAAGCACTTGCATACTATCTCCAGTACGACGTGCTGATGGCTGTGGGACAGACCATCTCCCCAACTGGGATGAGAAGCGTATACACCTGTCTACTCCGGAGTATCGATGCCCTGTCTTGATAATCCTACGACCAGGGACCTGTATAGGATGTTGCTTATAGACTACCCAGCCCCCACTAGTGTGACTGCCATCACGACGCTGGTAATTAAGCAAAGATCCTAAGGGCTCTACTAATATGTATAAGCGATACGTTAAAAGAAACATATGCACATATTAAAGTTGACACAAACCAAGTAGCATACTGCCATTTTTAGCAAGACTGTTAATACAACTGTGAATATCCCAAGCTTCTATTAAGTAATATACAAACTACTATGATACAGTAATGGCCTCTAGGGCATAAACACTAACACAAAGGTATCAATTATCACATATCGACTCGCATCCATATAATGACATATCAAACCAAGTCATCATATCTCATCGTATACTCTTTTCATCAAATCAATATCTCACGTCAAGTCATTTTACATGTACATTCTATCTAATAAATCTCATGTCATGCTACTCTAAACCTCATACTTAATCTCGTGCAACTACATATCTATATATCGTGATTCACATTCACTTTTCATATCCTTATATATCAATTCGAGACATCATTTCAATCATATCATGTCAAAGAGTCATATCCCTATAGCTTTCATCTCATATCTCGATATATATATATTCAATCATTCATATCATCTCTAACTATATTTTTACCCATGTCCCTAGTTTTCTAATATAGGTTCCCTTAACCATATTCTAAATATCGGTTTCCATCAAAACTTGCGAGGGTGCTATACGCCATCCACCTGACTTCCCCCGTAGATATAAATCTACTCACCTGCGGAAATCCTTGTTCAGCCGTAGTTGATGTGCTTCGTCATCTCAGAATCCACGCGAAGGTACCTACAATCAATACACAATCGCAATGCTATCAAAATCAAGTCCAGAAAACCAATACGGCATACGGTACGCTCATAGGTTAGAACCTATAGCCTACGCATGCAAAAACAACCAAATAACCCTCGTCGTTGACGTAAAAACATCCAACGACCAAATACAATATCCAATCCTAAAACCAAATTCAAAAATCATAAATTCCATATTCAGCCACTTAGGAAAACACTCCCAGATTTCACCTCAGGTCAAATTAGCCAATTCTGCATATATAGGGGGACTAATTATCAGATAAGGGAGCTACAGACCAAGCACGAACCTATTTGCTCACACTAAAGCCGACATTTGCGGCCAAAAAGGAATTATTTGCGGCCAGGCCAAGGAATTAGGGGCTCGGGGCTTTGGGGTAGCTTCAAGGTTGCCTGCACAACTCACTGTAATCGCTATATAATTTTTAGGGTCTCAGGGTAGCAGCAGATCTTTAAATACCATCACTAATTCCACAAAAACCCGATATCGGCAAATCTAAAGTTCACATCTTGGTGTCTAGCCTCTGGTTTTGTCCAGAATTCTAACACTAAGGTCTTACAACAGCCACTACACATCACCACAACACAACTCAAACCCTAACCTCAACTAAGAAAATTCCAAGATCACTAATCCACACTAAATCAGTTCTAAACTAATATAGAAACTAAAGAAAATAAATTACTAAGCTAATTGTGTAGGAAATACCTCATTTGGCAACTCAAGAATTTTCTTGAGTTACTCAAAGTCTTCAAAATCCAACTTTGATGGTCCAATGTATTGAGGATGAGGTGGGGATCATTTTTAGTGAAGGGAGTATAGGGTTTTGATGAGGATTTTGAGATGGGTCATGAGGGTAGAAGTGGGGGAGCTTGGAGATGAAGGAGAAGAAGGAAAATAGTGGGGAGGAGAAAGTGATGGCAGCCCCCTTTCTCTCTCTCTCTCTCTTATTCTCACACTTTCTTAATCTCACCCTTTAAAAAATTTAAGCCATGTCACACTCTCTCTCCACTAACTGTCTCATTATCTCTTCTTTTTCTTTTAAAGCCAAATATCAACAATACAAATGAAACAACATGCAACAAAATGCAACATGTCATGGTGCACTAACCATGGAAAAATGTAGAAACACGGATTTGGCCTAATCGCGATTAGTAGTGCACTAATCAATTTTTATTTAAACTGCATATAATTAATTATAAAAATTCCAAATCCGATAAATATATTTTTAAATGAATAAATCGTTTTAATCTCCAATTATTTCACAATTATTGGTATATATTTATACCACTTTATGAAAACCCCAATTTCGCAAATCGGGTAGTTTTCGCGAAATATATTATTTTAATATTAAATTCCAAAAATAATATTTTATATTTTCTGAAATGTTACACAATAGGTATGCGGCTTCTCAAGTGCATAACACCAAAAAGGAAACAGATAACTCAGCAGTACTTATCATAGAGCGCACCATATCTCATAGGGTGCGATACCTCCGCCCCGATACACCGTTTTGCTGTGGTGTATACGAAAGAGTAAGCTGAGAGAGAATCCTATCAGAAAATCCAGGAACTCCATGCCCAAGTATTCGCCTCCTTGATCATATTGAAGGACTTTAATACTCTTACCCGTCTGGTTCTTAACTTTAGGCTTTTATTCTTTGAATTTCTCAAAAGTTTCAGATTTGTGTTTCAACAGGAACACATGTCCGAATTTTGAGAGATAGTCAATGAATGTAATGAAGTACCAAGAACCAACCCTGGCATTTGTAGACATAAGATTGCATACATCATCATGTATCCGTCCTAAGAGTTCAGTAACTCTTTCTCTGTTTCCAGTAAACGGAGTATTGGTCATTTTATCTTTGAGACAAGAATGGCAAGTATCATAAGATGAAAATTCGAACAGATTCTCGTATTCATCCTTATGTTACTTAGCTGGTCGTGTCACATTGATATGACCTAGTCTACAATACCACAAGAAGGATTCATTCTTTTCTGAACTACTCCTCTTGTGTGTGTTCTAGATACTTTGAACTGTGGTTTGATTTAGAACGTATATGCCATTTCATAACGTGCCTGATCCAATCAACTCTTGATCCAGGAAAATGTTCACAACATTATCCTCCAATAAACAATTATATCCTTTTTAACTTAATAAAGAATTTGATGTAATGTTGTATATCAGGTTCATTATCTAATAACATTTGTTCAGAATCAATGTATTAATACAATGTGATATTTGCCAATTGATTTGGCTGCAACAATTGCACCATTCTCTAACACTTAGAGATATATCACCCTATCCCAGTTCTCTACCTTTCTGTAGCCCATGTAACATATTACATATACGGGATCCTGATCCAATATCACATACTCAGGACGTAGAGGATACTGAGAAATAGTTCTTGGTAATGAACACACCTGAAGAAGATGCATCAACATGCACTTTCTTCGATTGGGTGGCATGGGAATCCGGATATTCCCCTATTTCCTGCTCGGAATTATAACAATTATAAGATAGAGCGGAACCAACGTTCCCTAGCTCAGTATAATAAGCAGGTTCGGTCAATGCAACCATATTATTATCTTGATTAAGACGTGACATTGTCGCTACCTGGAGAGAGAAAGAAGAAAACACTCTGCGTGCGCTTTTGCAAGATCAGATTGGTTATTATTTTATCTAATCAGGATGGCTCCCATTGTTTTTATCAAATCTTTCTTCAAACCCTAAAAGGTAAGACTAGCCGGGATTAATTACACCTTACAAGTTCGCCAATCTTTCGGCCAAGTCAGTGTCGGTACTTTGAGGAGTTTCCCCGCGTTTTCGCACGGACCTAATTAAAATAAACCTCATTTTCCCAGGGGCGTAACCCCGTTAACACCTTTCTAGACACCTACTTGATTGGCTAATTGTAATGTGTAAAACTCTCTCAGGAGTAACTCTTACTCTCAGTGGGTATCGGGATCCAACTATCTCATAGAAGGTATGCAATGCTGTAACAGCTTAGACTGTGACTAGTGGCTAATTATACTTTAAGATGTGGTTTTTAATAAAAAGTTTACCAAATCGATTTTCAAATATTTTATCAAAATTATTGAATATTTTATTAGAATTTATTTAGGCTTGCACATACATGTGCATGTAAACTAGGGTTAAATTGGGGTTAGACCATGATTAGCAACTATGGTGGACTAACCATTCTTGTTAAGCTAATTTGATTTTATTTAAGGGTATTTTTTTTAAGGAAATGAATTTTGTTTTGGGAGTTGACTTGGAGAGAGAGAGAGAGAGAGAGAGGGTGTGGGCATGATGGCTTGTGCCATTCTCACATTTAATGAAGAGAGAGATAGAGGGGGGTTGACTCTCTTGTGCTCTCATTCTCTTTTGTTTTCAAACACTCTCATTTTTCCTCACATCTCTCTCACTCTCACTCACTATAAGCAGCAGCAGCAACAGAAGAAGCAGCAGGAGCAGGAGCAGGAGCTTCAGCAGCAGCAGCAAGCAACAACAACAACAACAAGTAGCATCAGCAGTATCAGCACAAGCAGCAGCAGCTTCAGGCAGCAGCAACAGCAGCAACATGCATCAGCAACAGTAGCACCCCAGCAGCAGCAGCTCCTTCTCCTCCTCTTCTTCTCCTTCTCCTTGCACTTAGGATCCTTAGGGGGTATAATCTCTAAACTCATTTCCCTTTTGCTAACTTATGTGTTAATTAGCATCGGTTAGTAAAAGTGAGTTTTAGTGCTAGAAATGGTGATTTGTGTGGAGTTTTGGCCAAGTGGTGATATTGATGGTTAACCAAGCTTAACTAAGTGTTGTTAGGGCCACGTAAACCTAGTCTTACCCCAGATTTCACTAAAATACTATAGGGTTTCATTTAGTGCAAAATGTAACGTTTTAAAGCAAGATTTGGTCTTTCTGTGATCTGCTGTAGACTCGTATGCTTCAAAGAATATCTGGGATAACTGGAGCATGAACACTAGACCTAGACCACACACACGAAGTACGAACCCCTAATTCTACTGTCTGGCCACCGAAATATTCGTTCTGGCCGCAATTTGCGGCCAGATGGGGGACCTGAGTGTCTGCTGTATATTTAAGGTCTGTGGTATATGCAACTTTTTAAGTTTTCACCCGAGTCAAAATCTTGAGCGAGATATCGTTTTTCCTATACGTTTAGTTTGCGCGACACGTGCGATACGTGAGTGGGTTTAGTGTTATTGCGTGTCTGTAACGCTTTGAAATTCGTTTAGGATGTTTTCACGTTAATTAGAAAGTGTGCGTGTTTTTCAAAAAAAAAAACGGATATCTTATTTTCCTTCTTGGCTAGTGGGTTTTGTGTTGTGGAGTGTTTTTATGGGTATATATATATATTTATAGGGTTGTTAATTATTTTTAGTCGGGTTTACCCTAGGTGTGAATTTTTGTGTTAGGAGCACACATGCACACTTAGTTTTTTTGAGACTAGATGAGAAATGTATCATGTTAACCCTTTTTCTTTTCTTGCATGGTTTTATCCCACCCATTTAAACAAGTCAAAACCCCCTTTTTATAATTCAAATTCAAATAGAAATGAAGGTATGGTGGTTAGGTATGGGATTTGACTTTTTTTGACCATTGCTTCTCTCTCTTTTCTCTCTTTCCCTCACTTCTGAGCTCCAGCAGAAAAAGAAGCAGCTACAACACCATTTTCTCCATTTTCTCTTCTCTTTTCATTTCTAATTAAACCCTCATTCAAACCCTACTCAAATCAACACTTTTCCTTCACAAACCATGGAAAAAGGATGAGCTTTTGAGGTGTTTGGTGGTGGATCTGCACACTTGAGGAAAAAGCAGGGATTTTTGGTGTTTCATAAGGTGTTTTGAAGGTATTAACTCACCCTTAGCACCCCTTTTACATAACTTGTAGTATTTCTAGCAAAATATCACATTTTATGCATGTTTTGTGCTATATAAAGGGATTTAGTGAGGTTGTGATAAAAATTAACTTTTTATGGCTTGATTAGCTTGGTAATGTGATATTAGTGTGGTTTAGACTTGGGGTTGTTTCAGGTTTCAGAAAAATACCCTAAAGTATCATTTTAGTGCAAAGTGTGATTTTTAACTTGAAATTGGGTTCTGTTGAAACTGCTACTACCCGGGGTGTTTCAGAATAAAATTATAATTACTGGGATATACACAGTATGTATGGAGTGCACACACCAAACCCGGGGGCCCACCTCCCAACCAAGGCCGCCGGAAAAAGACTTCTGGCCGCAAATTGCGGCCAGATGAGGGATTTGTGGGTTGGGGTTTGTGTGATGGGTGTCTGCTGTTGTGTGGAGTATTATGGTATATTTATTTTTATAAAACTCTTTCTGTATCAAAATCTGGGACCTATTACCCTATTTTCCGTATTTTAAACCTTCGCGACACACGTGATACGTGTGTGGGTTTGGGTTGTGCTGCGTATCGCGACGCGTCAGGTTAGCTTCAGGAGCGTGATCACACGTTTTAGCGTATCGCGCACACGCGCGCTTATAGGTTGCAACACGGGTTTCTAGTTTGTGTTAGTTATATGTGTGCCCTAGAGGCCATTACTGTACATAGGATGTATATTGTAGTGGATGCTTGGACATATATAGGGAGGACTTTCTTGCTCGACATGATAGTATGCTATCTGGTTGCTCTTTACCTTAACGTGTATACTAATTGTCTCTCTGTTACATGTTGGTAAAGCCCTTAGGATGCGTACTTGACTACCTGGACTATGATGCGGATCATACTAGTGGGGACATGGTAGTCCATAAGTACATCCTTCAAGGTCCCTAGTCGTGGGTATATCGAGACAGGGCATCGATATACCAGAGTAGACTAGCGTATACCTTCTCGACCCATACAGATGGGCGATGGATGATCCCATATCCATTGGTGTTTGACATCAGAGATGATATACGGGTGCTCAGTGGAGACTGGGTACACTTGACGGACTCGCCGAGAACTCCCAGATGGTATTATACCTTACGTCAGATGGCAGTTCTCTGGTGACACTGGTACAGAGTAGTCTGTTGACCCGAGATTGTCATAGAGTCTTGTGTGGTTCCCACTGTGCTTTGATTTCCACCTTACCACGTCCAAGAGGGCGTGCAAAACGGTGGTTTTTGGGTACAGTCCCGAATCACATGGAGGCAATGAGCGATGGGAGGGGATTCGTCTCTCCCAGTATAGGGAGTTGATGTTGCGCTGTGTTCGATTGGCTATAACCGGAAATCCCTGGCCAGGGTTGCTGAGATTTACTGGTAAGTGTTACCAGTAGTTTCTCGAACTGTTATAGACCTCATATCGACACGACTTATCGAGCTATTGGGGTCTGACGTTTACCACCCCTAGGCGAGATATGCGACATATCAGACGACGAGACCGGACTGTACGGTAAGTGTTACTGGTTGGATTCACAGGAGTGTGAGCGGGCTTGCTCGTCGATCTTCTGATCGCTCAATACCCGGGTGGCCGTTACGTTTAGCAGACCGCTTGCGGCTTGTGGGTGTTTGATATGATCATCATCTGCTGCCGGCGTATTGACGAGTCTTTAGAGTCCTACACAGAGGTTTCCTGGCTCAAGCGAAACGAAATAGGAGCGCATATGAGATATGTGTGGGACCGAGAATAATGCGTGTATGTGATACCGCATTCTATTCTCGCGATGAATGTATCGAATGGTTGTATGCGATATAACCTAGTTATCGAATCGAGGATTGATTCGATAAGCCGATGCATTGGATATTAGTCGGTCATATGCGATATAACCGGATCGTTAAATCAAGTGTTGATTTAATGATTTAATGTATAATTATATATTTGATATATTACTTTGCATTAACTAGTATTGGTTCACTTTAAATGGATTTTCTCACTCGGATGTGCACATTGTATATGTGATATACTTTTGTGCACTTGATTGTATCATGTTTGATGATACATGTTTACTTGGGTTTGTGTAAAGATTAAACCATGGTTATATGAATGGTTAGGGTTTTGTTTTCTTATTCATTTATTTATTTATTTATTCTTTTTGGAAAATATTTGGAAAATAAATGGCATAAAGAGAAAATGGTGGCTTTCTTTGTTTGCATCTTGAAGCTTCATGAAGCTTTGACTATGTGACCATTTTGTCTCATGCTTAACCCTAACCACTCCACTTAACCCTAGTTCAATCTCTACACTTGACCATGGTTGGATTATGATAAGTATTGATTTTCTTTTCTATTTCAATATACTTATCATATCATCATCTTCTTCTTCTTCATGAAGAAAGCTTGATTCCATCAATGGTGATTTGATGAAATGAGTGAGAAATCCAATTCTAAAGTGAACCCACCTCCTATTTCATCATCCTCTAACTCTTTCCATGTAGTATGGGGTGTTTTCTTCACAAGTTTCATGACTTGGTGAAGTGGGAGCTTGATCTAGTGATGCCTCGACGTAGATCATCTTCGGTATCGTAGGCGATGACCTAGCCCGCCCATTTCTCCGATGAAGCCGACGCTAGAGGCCGGGATTTGATTTGGACAGCAAGGGGACTTCATCGTGGAGCTATGGAGGTGGAGAACCGGATCTACAAAGGTTGTATTTCCGTTCACTTAGTTAAATTGTTAACTAGTTTCATGGTTCGCCTAAAATTCTAGTTAACGATCCGTATCAGGGTTTCTCGGCACTTGTAATTTTTGAAATTGGCATGGTTGATGCCTTGTGAGACCTCATTAGTGTGCCTAGGAACCCTTCAAGTGGTATCAGAGACTAGCTAGAGCCGTAGGCGATGCGTAGACGAAGTTTGAAACTCGATCGACCCGAAACCCTAACCCGATAATGCTCTCTGGACATTTTTCATAAACTGGGTTTTTTCCACATTAAAAATATGCAGAAAATTCAGCAGGGAATTGTAAGAATTACTGTAAAGCCCATACCCATGATTCCCTTAAAGCACGGCGGAACCGCGGCACAAGCATGGCTTGTGCGGCGGTTCCGCGGCCAATTAGTCACATCAGCTTTTAAATTTTGCACAGTAATTCCTATTTTGTGGTGCTGAGTTTTTTGGGAATTTTTAATTTGTACTCAAGAGTTGAGTTCTCTGGGATGGTTTGGGGTTTCGATAATTCGATCTGATTTTTGGTTTTGTCTATGTGTTTTTCCGGATATTTAGAATATGTTAGAAATTTCGACCGGATATAAATACCCAACTTTTCCCCTGTCGGGAAATTTCCAAGTGTTGGATCTTTCCGTGGTTTAATAACGTTCTAAGTAGTGCAAGTAACGCGATGGTCCCTCTAGAAGACAACAAACCTTAACTTGATTATGTGACCGTCTTGAACTGCCCTTTGAACCTTCGGGTTTGGGGCAGTACGGCGTGCCACATGTGAGGCGTTGGCTTGACCCTTCTACGGCTGGACCGTTGGTACTGAGGCATGAACTGGATGTTTTTAAACTTGTTTCATGTGTTGAGCTGTTTTGGAAAAACTTGGGTGTTTGAATGTTCGATCGGAAATTTTAACATTTTCTATTTATTTGGGATGGGATACAATAATTGGAATTCACAATAAGTTATGAGATAACTGAATGAATGTTATAAACATAGCAGTTTAGTCTCACTTGATCGGTTGCCACGGAATTTTGATGTGATCAAAAGTCCGTCGCAATCACGTAGCGTACGCGGATACTCGCCGGGTAAACTTAATAGACAGCCTCACTCCATAGCCCCGACCAAGTAACTGTAGGAGAACCCCGTCTCCAAAAGCATCCGTTCGGGTGCTCGCGGCAGCGGTGTTCCGCCTTGGTGCACTTTGTCGACGGCGTCGGGGGTGCGGCCGCCTACTGAAGTTTGCGACGAGTATTCGATCAGGATGTCGGGAATCTTGTTGAATTGCCCGACTTTATATTGAAAAGTGTTTTCGATAATGAGACTAAAATGCGGGGTTTATAATTGTTAGGCATGCGATGTCTAAGTATTTCATTCAATTAGGCATGCGATGACTAAAGAGGTTGCGGATTCTAATTGTTGTAGTTTTACACTTTCTTTTCTGTGACCGTAAGTGTAATATGTGATATCGCCGGTTTCGTTGCTATATGTCAACGACAATTGGGATGCGCATATTTACTTACGTTGATGACATGTGATGTTATGTGTTGCTGGATATGTTATATTGGATCGTCGTGTTTGAATAGCCGGGGGTTTTTATGTGAGATGAGTGTTTTTCATTTTCATTCATGTAAAAACTTGTATGTAATATTCTTTTATTGGGGCACTTCCAGGTTGCGGAAGATGTCACCCTGTTGTATATTATTTACTTTTCCTTACTAGGATAGACCCAAGGAGGGGAGCACAAGTAACCGGGTTCTGGAGTCCAGTGGGAGACCAACTCGAGGAGTCGAGTCCGGGTCTCCTAACTCTAGAATTGGTAGGGTTCCTTGCCGCTCTCGTAGGGGTCTAGGGGTATGGGTTTGGCTATTCATCGCGACCGTGGAATCCGTGTTTTATACTGGCTCGTATTGAAAACACGGACGTCCTAGTATATCCAATATTTCATATGTTTCTTCTGCTGCGATATCTGTGATGTGATCATGTGATGTTCTGTGATGGATACTGTATATAGTATATATGATATATTATATAGGCGTTACTTATGTTTTACACCCGCGCTAGCACTGCCCCGCTCTGCCGTTAGTTACCTAACCTAACGGTGCACGAGGGGACATTGAGGCGAATGCGGATGGCATAAGTGTACGTCGTATTTATCTGTGATGTTTAGGTACTTAAATGATGGGACTTCATTAATATGATTAATGAAATAAAAGAAACCTAAAGATGTTGTAGAATTGAATTTCAAAATAAAACAGGTAGCTACAGTTCTTGCTTTGCATAGCGGTATATGAGATATATCCTGCACCTCATTCGACGAGGAAAGGACCGAGATCCCTTCACCGGGAGTGACTCGTTTAGCAATAACTGGCAGATGCTACACACTCAGTTTGTCTTTTGATTGCTTTTAAGTGTTCTTCTTTGCACAGTGATATATATGATATATCCCGCACCTCATTCGAAGAGGAAAGGACCGACGATCCCTTCACCGGGAGTGACTCCTTTAGCAAAACTAGAAAAGCCTCAAAAGCACTCCATTTTAAAATCATTTGATTCTACAACGATATCAAGTTCATTACGCAATAGGTTTTCAGAAAAACCTGTCGTAGCCCTCAGTCATTTCAGATAAGTTCTGTTTAGTATTCGTGCTGCGTTTGTTGACCTTGTCAAGGCGCAGTGTGCGGTAGCTAACCAGTATTTATCTGCTTATGCATATGATGCACATTGGGTTAGGGTAGTCGTACGGCCTTGTTGACCTTGTCAAGGGTCGTGCGGGTGGGTTTGATTCAATCAAGAAATGACGGGTTGAACTTGACTTGCGGTCTATGGTTTGTTGACCTTGTCAAGGTCATAGATCGCTTGGGGCAAAATATTATCGGGAATTTCAAGTGTTGAAATTAGCAATGAGTTTGCATACCTTCTATGAGATAGTTGGATCCCGATACCCACTGCGAGTAAGAGTTACTCCTGGGAGAGTTTTACACATTACAATTAGCCGGTCAAGTAGGTGTCAACGGGGTTACGCCTCTGGGAAAACGATGTTTACATTAATTAGGTTCGTGCGAAAGCACGGGGGACCTCTCTCAAAGTACCGACACTGGCCTGGCTGAAAGATTGGCGAACTTGTAGTGTGTAATTAATCCCGGCTAGTCTTTCCTTTTAGGGTTTGAAGGAAGATTTGATAAAAAGCAGTGGGAGCCATCCTGATTAGATAAAATAAAAACCAATCTGATCTTGGAAGAGCGCACGCTGAGTGTTTTCTTCTCTCTCTCTCCAGGTAGCGACCATATCACGCCTTAATCAAGATAATAATACGGATTATTGACCGAACCCGCTTGTTATTCTGAGCTGGGGAACGTTGGTCCCGCTCCAACTTATAATTGTTATAAGACAGAGCAGGAAATTGGGGAATACCAGAATTCCTATGCCGCCCAAACGAAGAAAGTGCATATGATGCATCTCCTTCGGGTGTGTTCATTACAAAGAACTGTTTCTCTGTATCCTCTACGTCCTAGGTATTTGATACCGGATCAGGATCCCAGATATGTAATACGTTACATAGGGCTACAGAAAGGTAGAGAACTGAGAACGGGTGATAAGTTTCATGAGGCAGAAAACGGGGCAAGTGTTGCAGCCAAGTCTGTTGGTCACTGTCACCCTGCATTACCAATACATTGATTCTGAATGAATGTTATTAGATATCGAACCTGATATACAAAATCATATCTGTCTCTTTAAAAGTAAAGAAAGGATATAATTTTGTATTGTTGGATAATGTTTTGAACATTTCCTATATCAAAAGTTGATCGGTTCAGGCACGTTATCTAAAAGCGTTGATGTTCTAAATCAAACTACAGTTCTTAGTATACAGAACACATACAAGAGGATGAGTTCAGAAATGAACGAATTTTTCTTGAGGTATTGTAGACTAGGTCATATCAATGCGACCTGACTAGCTGAAGTTACATTTAGATGCATATTTAAATTTGTTTGAATTTACATCTTATGAAACTTGCGAGTCATGTCACAAAGATAAAATGACCTCAGCTCTGTTTATTGGAAACAGAGAAAGAGTTAGTTAACTCTTGGGATGATACATGTTGATGTATGTAAGGTCCCCTGTCTACACATGCCAGGACTGGTTCTTTATACTTCATTACGTTCTCTGATGATCTCTCAAGATTCAGACATATGTTCCTGTTGAAACACAACTCAGAACCTTTCGAGGTATTCACAGGATATAAGAGAGAAGTAGAGAACCAATAAGGGTATAAGTATTATGTCCTTTGATGTGATCAGGGAGGAGAATACTTAAGCACGAAAATCCTGGACTATTCTAAAGGAGAATGAGATTCTCTTTCAGCATTACTCCTCCGAATACACCATAGCACGATGGTATATCGGGGCGGAGCAATCACACCCTATATGATAAGGTGTGCTCTATGATGAGTAACACTGAGTTACCCATTTCCTTTTGGGAGTTATGCACTTGAGAAGCTGCATACCTATTGAATAGGGTTCAAATTCAAATCAGTTGCCTACCACTTCATATGTGATATGGAAAGGGTAGAGCTCATGTCTTAAGCTAGTTAAGATTTGGGGTTGACCGGCGTATGTCTAAAAGCAAAATCCGGACAAGTTCGAGGCAAGATCTGTTATGTACAACTGGAAATGTTCCAGCTATACAAAATACAGCAGATGATTTGATAAAACCAAAGGATTCAATAGTTACCAATGAACCTCAGCCTCTCCGCCGATCTAGTAGGGTTCCTCACCCACCTGAGAGATACTTCGGTTTCTCTATGACAGTGGGAGCGAGGATTGCATCATGAGATGATGACCCAACTTAGTTTCGAGCTGGCCATCAGGAGTGGGACTCTGTAAGAATGGCTGGATGCTTAGCGATCTGAGATGGAATCCTTATACACCAACAAAGTATGGACTTTGGTTGCTATATCTGAAGGGTTAAATCCCCATCAGCACCATGTATATCTTGAGAAGATTACTTGGTGTACATGGAAAAGTTGAGACTTTCAAAGTTAGACTTGTTAAAGGTTTGCATCATTGACCAGGTATGGATCATGACGAAACCTTTTTCTAAGGAGCTATGCTTAAGTCCATCCAGATCCTACTTACCACGGCTACATACCATGACTACGATATCTAGCGGTTGGGTGTCATGACTATTTTTCTAAATGATGTTTTAGAAGAGATAGTCTATAAGTACACAGCCAGAGGGCTTCGTAGATAGTGGGAGCAGCGGAAACGTGTACAAGATGCTTTATAAGATTAAAGCAGGCATCGCGGAGATGGAACGTCGGTTTTGATGAATTAGTCAAAGAGTTTGACATCAAAATGGTAGATGAACCTTGTATAAACAAAAAGGTAGTAGGGAGTATGGTGGTGATCCTCGTAGAGACCTTGAAGGATGTACTTATGGACTAGCGTATACCTTCTCGACCCATACAGATGGGCGATGGATGATCCCATATCCATTGGTGTTTGACATCAGAGATGATATACGTGGATGTCATGCTCTTGATAAGAAAGGAGTTTCCTATGCTACGCTCGGTCAATCTCCGCTTATCACAAGGATTCTCCATATAGGATCAAAGTGATACCTCCTAAATCCTGTATTTTCATCTATGAGATAGATATAATTGGATGTTAGGATACTCACTAGATGTAGTGAGGTGGTATCAATCGATCCTGAGGAGAATCACTGGAAGGGTTCCAGGGTGATAAAGACGACTGAATGTCAGTCACAGGTATTGTCTTTACCCTCATTAAAGGGACGGTATGTTGGAAGAGTTCCAAGCTAGATACCGTGGCTAACTAGACGATAAAGGCAGGATACATCGCTACTTAAGATGCTACCAAAGAGGATGTTTGGGTGTATATTTGTTCATGAGATGAACTTAGTTCCTCCCATTGTGTGACAATGGAGTTGTGGCTTATGCCAAGGAACGCCGGTCCCATCAGTGATCCAGACATATTCTAAGGCAGTGTCACCTGATCATGGAGATGGTTGATCTCCAGGGTGATCAAGGTTAGGAGAGTAGACTCAGAGGACAACACGGCGGATCCACTCATAAAGGCCTTTTCCCAGAGAGAGACTTTTATGGGATGGTTGAGTATGAGATACTACTACCACTGCTATCAGATGGCCCTAGTGCAAGTGGGAGATTGTTAGTTATATGTGTGCCCTAGAGGCCATTACTGTATATAGGATGTATATTGTAGTGGATGCTTGGACATATATAGGGAGGACTTTCTTGCTCGATATGATAGTATGCTATCTGGTTGCTCTTTACCTTAACGTGTATACTGATTGTCTCTCTGTTACATGTTGGTAAAGCCCTTAGGATGCGTACTTGACTACCTGGACTATGATGCGGATCATACTAGTGGGGACATGGTAGTCCATAAGTACATCCTTCAAGGTCCCTAGTCGTGGGTATATCGAGACAGGGCATCGATATACCAGAGTAGACTAGCGTATACCTTCTCGACCCATACAGATGGGCGATGGATGATCCCATATCCATTGGTGTTTGACATCAGAGATGATATACGGGTGCTCAGTGGAGACTGGGTACACTGGACGGACTCGCCGAGAACTCCCAGATGGTATTATACCTTACGTCAGATGGCAGTTCTCTGGTGACACTGGTACAGAGTAGTCTGTTGACCCGAGATCGTCATAGAGACTTGTGTGGTTCCCACTGTGCTTTGATTTTCACCTTACCACGTCCAAGAGGGCATGCAAAATGGTGGTTTTTGGGTACAGTCCCGAATCACATGGAGGCAATGAGCGATGGGAGGGGATTCGTCTCTCCCAGTATAGGGAGTTGATGTTGCGCTGTGTTCGATTGGCTATAACCGGAAATCCCTGGCCAGGGTTGCTGAGATTTACTGGTAAGTGTTACCAGTAGTTTCTCGAACTGTTATAGACCTCATATCGACACGACTTATCGAGCTATTGGGGTCTGACGTTTACCACCCCTAGGCGAGATATGCGACATATCAGACGATGAGACCGGACTGTACGGTAAGTGTTACTGGTTGGATTCACAGGAGTGTGAGCGGGCTTGCTCGTCGATCTTCTGATCGCTCAATACCCGGGTGGCCGTTACGTTTAGCAGACCGCTTGCGGCTTGTGGGTGTTTGATATGATCATCATCTGCTGCCGGCGTATTGACGAGTCTTTAGAGTCCTACACAGAGGTTTCCTGGCTCAAGCGAAACGAAATAGGAGCGCATATGAGATATGTGCGGGACCGAGAATAATGCGTGTATGTGATACCGCATTCTATTCTCGCGATGAATGTATCGAATGGTTGTATGCGATATAACCTAGTTATCGAATCGAGGATTGATTCGATAAGCCGATGCATTGGATATTAGTCGGTCATATGCGATATGACCGGATCGTTAAATTAAGTGTTGATTTAATGATTTAATGTATAATTATATATTTGATATATTACTTTGCATTAACTAGTATTGGTTCACTTTAAATGGATTTTCTCACTCGGATGTGCACATTGTATATGTGATATACTTTTGTGCACTTGATTGTATCATGTTTGATGATACATGTTTACTTGGGTTTGTGTAAAGATTAAACCATGGTTATATGAATGGTTAGGGTTTTGTTTTCTTATTCATTTATTTATTTATTTATTCTTTTTGGAAAATATTTGGAAAATAAATGGCATAAAGAGAAAATGGTGGCTTTCTTTGTTTGCATCTTGAAGCTTCATGAAGCTTTGACTATGTGACCATTTTGTCTCATGCTTAACCCTAACCACTCCACTTAACCCTAGTTCAATCTCTACACTTGACCATGGTTGGATTATGATAAGTATTGATTTTCTTTTCTATTTCAATATACTTATCATATCATCATCTTCTTCTTCTTCATGAAGAAAGCTTGATTCCATCAATGGTGATTTGATGAAATGAGTGAGAAATCCAATTCTAAAGTGAACCCACCTCCTATTTCTTCATCCTCTAACTCTTTCCATGTAGTATGGGGTGTTTTCTTCACAAGTTTCATGACTTGGTGAAGTGGGAGCTTGATCTAGTGATGCCTCGACGTAGATCATCTTCGGCATCGTAGGCGATGACCTAGCCCGCCCATTTCTCCGATGAAGCCGACGCTAGAGGCCGGGATTTGATTTGGACAGCAAGGGGACTTCATCGTGGAGCTATGGAGGTGGAGAACCGGATCTACAAAGGTTGTATTTCCGTTCACTTAGTTAAATTGTTAACTAGTTGCATGGTTCGCCTAAAATTCTAGTTAACGATCCGTATCAGGCTTTCTCGGCACTTGTAATTTTTGAAATTGGCATGGTTGATGCCTTGTGAGACCTCATTAGTGTGCCTAGGAACCCTTCAGTTTGACCTTAATATTGCGTTTTTGGTGGATTTGAGCTTATGTGTGATATATTGTGTAAATCTAGGTTCGCAGGCGAGTGAGACGGACGCTGCGAAGAAGGGGAAACAAGTTTTCGGCTACACTTAGCGCGAGACTTCGGTGAGTAGATTTAACATCTACGGGGATATCACCCGCATGGCGTTCTACGTCAGGGCTGATAGGACTTTATAGCTACACATTGCATTTACCAACATTGACTGTTCATGGATACAGTTGTTGCATACTGCATTCCCCGCTATATGTATGAAAACTTAGAATTGATAGAACACCGCACTATTACTAACGGTTTATGTTGCACGAGCACTAATCTGCATGTTACACACACACCGTTAGTAATTGCCATGACACACTCACTGTAGAATTGCCATGATCATTATACTGTAGTTCATTTCACATATGATTCGATATGATTTTCATAGAAATTGGAAGCCGCATGCTGTCTTGAAAACTGAAACTATCTTAAGAAAAGCGGTTTCTCCCTTGTACCTATATTATGACTTGATGTACATAGTATATCGTATTTGATCTACTCGTTGGTGTTGGATTTTTATGTGATTTCTGGTTTTGAGGACCGTGGAATTATTTAAGAAAAGATGCACTATTTGAAAACCCGGTTCCTCATGATATGATATTTTGGTGCGTCCACCACGCGTTTTCTCAGTGCTGAAACGTGTGCTTGAAACCCGATTCATGGAGTGGATGATCCGTTTGCGGTTCGTGGTGGACCCGGTATGGTTCCCCTCGGCAAGATGATCGATGGACGTTGCCGATTGAGCCTGGAGGTGGGCGAGTACCTACCGGTGATTGGTTGGACCTGGCGGTTATCCGGAGGATACTGACCAGAGTCGAGAGATGGATACGGGATGATCCGTACTGCCGGGGCCGAGGGCCGATACCACAGACGGAGCCCGTGGGCTGATCCGGACTTACGGAGACCGATGTATGAGGATTTGCGTGTTGATGCTGGACACGAGTATTTATGATATTTTGAGTGCCGATGTTGGGCACTCGTGATTCTCAGAGATGTACAGGATTTGAGGGCCGAGGAGAGTGCCGGCGCCTGAGTTTATTTGGGATTTGGGTGCAGCTTGGGCACCGATTATTTTCCACGATTGATATTTCATGTAGATGTTGTTTATCCCATGCTCAGCAGTGATTATCATGTATTTCATCCTGTAGTTATTTTACTTGACAGAGCATTTGCATGATTATTGCACTTACTGCTTGTCGCATATAGATTTACCTGCTGGCATATGGTAGCGTAGTGCAGTACGTGCATGCTCGTGATTACTTTTATATGTTATCTCTATTCACGAGTTGGCAACTCACCCCCGTTGTGCTACAGTATTTGCAGGTTGCCCCTCAGAGTAGTCGCGGCAGGCTGCCTTTTTGCATCTTTTGGCTACAGATACCATTACAGTTGGTGCGAGAGCTATTTTTCTTTTTAGGTGGGTTGTGGTATCTGGTTACTTTTATTGTACACACTTTTGTATCTAGTATTCTCCATCTACCATATATGTACTTGACTTAGAGACAGTGTGAGGACGATGATGTATATTTTTGTATTCTGGTGTCGAGCTCGTGGGAGCCGACTTTATATTTGCAGTTATTATTCTGGGTTGTTTAGTTATTGCTTATTCTTCGCTACGGCATCGTATATGACTCTTGTGGTGATGGTTTCCACCGTTGGGCGTGATTGCTCCTGATTTGGGATGCTTGTTCATTATATCTCATTTTCACTTATATCCTGTTTTACCCGATTTTCGGGGTTACTTTTACAAAGGAAATGCTGCCAAAATTATTATAAGGATAATTTAACTTTAAAAAGGAACCTCCTTGAACTAATTAAGGTTTTCTAAATGTTTTAATTAAATGTTTTTAACACTCGCTACTTCTAATGGGTTTTGATCTCTGGGTTCGGCTTACTTAGTCGCGTTACGCCTATAGACGTTGCGTGGTTAAGTGCCGGTCATGAGTCGAAATATTCAGGTCGTGACAAAGTTGGTATCAGAGCGTAGGTTTTACCTTTCGGAGTGTAGGATGACCTGGTATGATGGAGTAGGTAGCTGAAGAAGAGTGGCGTAGCGTGCGTATGTTCCGAGGCATACTCACGACACGGTACTCCGCCAAAGCGACCTTAGGACTTATTGATTTAAATTCCTTTTGAGTATATAGATTCTTGCGATTCGATTTCTGCATCCTTATCGAATCCTATTTTCCTTTCAGCCATTATGCCGCCAAAGACTACGAGGGCGCAGAGAGCGGCCGCTAGGGCCGAGATTCGAGTTGATTCATCTGAGACGAGGACTGATCCGGAAAGTACATCGGTTGTACCCGAGCAGGTTGTTCCTCCTGTGACAGATCAGATCGCCATGCTAGGGGCTGGTATGCAGGAGATGCGTCGGACGGTGGGATCCAGCATGCAGGAGATGCGCCAGATGATAGGATCGCTAGTTGAGACGCTTCGAGCACAGCGACCAGAGGTAGCTCCACTCGTTATAGAGACCGCGATGGTACCTACCGCACAGCCAGTTGCCCCTGCAGCTACGGAGGTGATTACAGTATCGCGATCAGAGTTCATGAGGCTGAAGCCTCCGGTCTTCACAGGCACCGATGCAGCCGAGGACCCACAGTCCTTCATTGATAGGATGGCTCGGATATGTCGTTCCCTCAGATGCGCAGATGCGAGATGGGTTGAGTTCGCGAGCTTTCGCCTGGAAGGTCTTGCGCAGAAATGGTGCGAATCAGTCGAGAAGGGCAGAGCAGCAGGTCTTCCTCCTATGACTTGGACAGAGTTCGTGGCGCTATTCCTTGCCCGCTTTCTCCCACTGAGTGTCAGAGATGCTAGAGCACTCAGGTTCGAGTCCTTATGCCAGATTCCGGAGATGTCAGTGGCAGAGTATGATGTGCTGTTCATAGAGCTATCTATCTATGCCCCGTATCTAGTGGCTACCGAGGAGTTGCGAGTCAAGAGATTTGTTCGAGGCTTGCTTACACCACTGTTCCTTGCGATCAGCGCGCAGCACTACGAGACATATGCAGCAGCGGTAGATGCAGCTCTATTAGTCGAGGAGCGCCTTGCTGAGACTTCGGTAGTTCCAGAGCCGAAGAGAGTTCGTATTGGTATAGCAGCACGGAGACAGACATTCAGACGCCGCGACAGGTATCGTTCACGTACGAGGAGTGGCAGAGATTCGGGACGAGGCCAGATGTTTAGTTCGTATCCACGGGAGAGTCAGCAGTCGTCGCGAGGTTGCTATAGATGCGGCAGTTTACTTCACCTCATCAGAGATTGTCTTGAGATACACCGGAGGGAGACAGCAGCGCCGCACATCACCTTACCACCTTCACCACCCCAGAGGGCGTTGCCTGTTGTTCCTACTGTTACTCCGCGTCAGACTCATACACAGAGAGGTCGTGGGCGTGGAGGAGTTGCTCAGAGAGGACGGGATGACCGAAGCAGAGGACAGTTAGTCACAGGTGGAGGGCAGGCACGAGTTTTTGCTTTGACGCATCAGGACGCGCAGGCGTCCAATGCGGTGGTCTCAGGTATCCTTCCAGTATGTTCTGTTGATGCACACGTATTGTTCGATCCCGGATCCACGCACTCGTTTGTATCTACACACTTCGTGCCGAGTTTGGGTAGAGAGTCCGGTTTGCTTGATCAGCCGCTTGTTGTGACTACTCCTGTGGGAGAGTCGTTTATTGCTAGGCACGTGTTCCGATCCTGTACCGTCTGTATTGGCGAGAGAGAGAGTTGCCTGTCGATTTGATCCTTCTCGAGATGTTGGATTTCGACGTTCTTTTGGGCATAGATTGGTTAGCCACGTGCTATGCTTCTGTGGACTGCCGTGAGAAGACAGTTAGATTTTGTTTTCCTGGCGAGTCGGTTTTTGTTGTGTTGGGGGACCATGGTGCCGCCCCACACTGTGTGATTTCTTCTTTTCGCGCGGGACAACTTTTGAGGAAGGGATGTCAGGGATTTCTCGCCTATGTTTGTGATACTAGAGCTACAGAGGTTCCTCTGGATCAGGTTCCGGTTGTTAGCGAGTTCCCTGATGTGTTCCCTGACGAGCTTTCTGGGCTACCGCCCGAGCGCGACATTTCTTTCTGTATTGATTTGGTTCCTGGCTCGGGGCCTATTTCTATACCGACTTATCGGATGGCCCCGGCGGAACTTGGAGAATTGAAGGGTCAGTTGCAAGATTTGCTGGATAAGGGACTTATTCGACCCAGTGTTTCTCCTTGGGGTGCTCCGGTCCTGTTCGTCAAGAAGAAGGACGGCAGTTTGCGTCTGTGTATCGACTATCGCCAGCTGAACAGGGTTACAGTGCGGAACAGATATCCTTTGCCACGTATCGACGATTTGTTCGACCAGCTTCAGGGGGCAGGATACTTTTCGAGGATTGATTTGCGATCAGGCTATCATCAGCCGCGGGTTCGACAGGAGGACATTCCTAGGACAGCTTTCATCACGCGCTACGGCCATTACGAGTTTTTGGTGATGTCGTTCGGACTCACCAATGCGCTAGCAGCATTCATGGATTTGATGAACCGTATTTTCCAGCCGTATCTTGATCTGTTCATCATTGTATTCATTGACGATATTCTGGTGTATTCTTGGAGTAGAGAGGAGCACGAGCAGCACCTGCGGGTTACACTGCAGACCTTGAGAGAGCATCAGCTTTTCGCCAAATTCTCCAAGTGTGCTTTCTGGCTGGACAGCGTAGACTTCTTGGGGCACGTGATTTCACGAGATGGTATATGTGTAGACCTGAGGAAGATCGAGGCCGTTCGGAGTTGGCCCAGACCCACATCAGTTATGGAGATTCGCAACTTTCTAGGGCTGCCCGGCTACTACAGGGGATTTGTGCAGGATTTCTCTCGCATTGCTACACCTTTGACCGGGTTGACCCGGAAGGGAGTTCCTTTCGTTTGGACAGAGGAGTGTGAGCACAGTTTTCAGCAGTTACGGGCTCTACTGACTACGGCGCCAGTATTATCACTGCCTTCAAGGTCAGGCGGATTTGTGGTATATTGTGATGCTTCTCTAGTGGGGCTAGGGTGTGTTCTGAAGCAGCATGACATGGTGATCGCGTATGCTTCGCGGCAATTGAAGAAACATGAACAGAACTACCCCACTCATGATTTGGAGATGGCTGCAGTGGTCTTTGCACTTAAGATCTGGCGCCATTACCTATACGGCGAGTCGTGCCAGATATTCACTGATCACAAGAGCTTAAAGTATATATTCCAGCAGCGAGACCTGAACCTTAGACAGCGCCGATGGATGGAGTTAGTGAAGGACTATGACTGCGAGATCTTGTACCACCTGGGCAGGGCTAATGTAGTGGCGGATGCCTTGAGCAGGAGGCCCGGGGTAGTCTATCTTGCTTGAGCGCAGTACAGAGGCAGTCGTCGACAGATTGGCAGATCTTATGCGACAACCGGGTACAGTTCGAGTTTACGCCGATCGGAGGACAGATTGCGCATGTTCGTGCACGCCCACAGTTGCTTGACCGTATACATGAGGCACAACACAGTGATGACCGTTGTTCAGAGATCAGGACGCAGATGGGACAGGGTAGATTTTCCGAATTCGTGATCGATGATCAGGGGATACTACAATTTGGGACCAGATTGTGCATACCAGATGCTGAGGGACTGCGGCGTGAGATTCTCGAGGAGGCATACCGATCGGTGTATAGTGTTCATCCAGGTTCCACCAAGATGTACCACGATTTGAGAGATATTTACTGGTGGGACAGGATGAAGAGGGACATCGCAGATTTTGTGTCGAGATGCCTGACTTGTCAGCAAGTCAAGGCTGAGCATCAGAGGCCCGCGGGAGAGCTACAGCCGTTTCCCATTCCGGAGTGGAAATGGGAACAGATTTCTATGGACTTTATTGTGGGTCTACCCAGGACTAGTCGAGGGTATGACTCCATCTGGGCGATCGTGGATTGTTTGACGAAAGCGGCTCACTTCCTACCGGTGAGGACGACTTTCGGATTTGCTCAATATGCCCAGATTTACATTGATGAGATTGTACGACTGCATGGAGTTCCGACATGTATTGTGTCCGACAGAGGCACCCAGTTTACCAGCTGACTATGGCAGAGGCTTCAGGAGGCTTTGGGCACCCGCTTGAGTTTCAGCACAGCATTTCATCCGCAGACCGACGGACAGTCAGAGCGGACTATTCAGACTCTCGAGGACATGCTCAGAGCGTGCGTATTAGACTTTGGAGGTAGCTGGGATCATCATTTGCCCTTAGTGGAGTTCTCCTATAAATACAGCTACCAGCAGACCATTCAGATGGCACCGTTTGAGGCTCTTTATGGGAGGAGATATAGATCGCCCGCCTGTTGGAAAAAGCTCAGTGAGGGCAGTATCTTAGGGCCACAGATTGTTGAGGAGACGACTGCGAAGATCCAGTTGATTCGCGATAGGATGAGAGCAGCCCAGAGTAGGCAGAGATCTTATGCGGACCGTCGTCGGCACAGACTTGAGTTTTCTGTTGGTGATCATGTTTTCTTGAGGGTCTCCCCAATGAAAGGTGTGATGAGATTTGGGAAGAAGGGGAAGCTTAGTCCCAGATATGTGGGCCCCTTCGAGATCCTCGAGCGTGTTGGTGCGGTTGCGTATCGGTTAGCCCTTCCGTCCAGTTTTCCAGACGTGCACCCGGTATTTCACGTTTCGATGCTCCGCAGATATCTTCATGATCCTTCGCATGCGATTCAGCACCCGACGATCCAGCTTGAGTATGACCTTTCCTATGCAGAGCAGCCGGTGATGATCTTGGATCGACAAGTGAAGAAATTGAGATCGAAGGACATACCGTCAGTCAAGGTACTTTGGCGTGGCCAGAGCGGCGAGGAGGTCACTTGGGAGACCGAGAGCGAGATAAGGAAGAGGTATCCCCATCTTTTTGAAGGTATGTATAGTTAGATTTTTAAATTCGGGGACCGAATTTCTTTAAGGGGGGTAGATTGTAACGCCTTGAAATTCGTTTAGGATGTTTTCGCGTTAATTAGCAAGTGTGCGTGTTTTTCAAAAAAAAACGGATATCTTATTTTCCTTCTTGGCTAGTGGGTTTTGTGTGGTGGAGTGTTTTTATGGGTATATATATATATTTATAGGGTTGTTAATTATTTTTAGTCGGGTTTACCCTAAGTGTGAATTTTTGTGTTAGGAGCACACATGCACACTTAGTTTTTTTGAGACTAGATGAGAAATGTATCATATTTGTTGGAGATAGTGCCCTCAGAGTCAATTATTGGATCACAGGCACGTGATTGCAATGATTGAGGGAGGACCTATCCCGGTAGGACAGTCTTACTCAAGATGATAGTATGCTATCTGGTTTATCTTTATCATCGTGTACTGCTTTAGGTGACCAGACAGGTCGCTATTACACGTTGATAGAGCCCCTAGGATTCATGCTTGACTACCAGCAGTATGAGGGCGATCATATACGTGGGAGCTGGTAGTCTATAAGCACATCCTTAAAAGGTCCCTAGTCGTGGGTGTTTCGAGACAGGGTATCGATACTTTAGAGTAGACTAGTGTATACAGTCGAGACCCTGACGAGGGGCGGTGGCCGGTCTCACAAGCCACTGGTGTCAGTTGGTTCACCTAAGATGTATACAGGTGCTCATTAGGTTATGAGTACACCGGACAGGACTCGCCGGGAACCTGCTAGTTGGGATTATACCAGACGTCAGATAGCAGTTCCCTGGTGACATGTGTACAGGTTAGTTCATCGACCTGAGGATCGTCATTTGTCTCGTGTGAGTTCCCACTGTACTTTGATTACTACCCTACCACGCTCAAAGGAGACGTGCAAACAGGTTTTAGTTGGGTACAGTCCCGAGCCACATGGAGGCAGTGAGCGGATCTTCAGGGGTTCGTCTCTCCCGGTATTGGGGGTGAGGTCGCGCTGTGTCTAGGAGAGCCATTACACGAAGTCCTTGGCCAAGGCAGGAGATTTACTGGTACGTATTCCAGTAGTATCTCAGGGTGTTCTGGGCTACACTCCGACACGACTTGTACCGCTTTTGGGGGTCTGACTTTTACCAACCCCCTAGGCCCGCCATGCGATGCTCATAGACGAACGGACCAGACTGTACGGATATTGTTACTAACAGGCTCAGTAGGGTGTCAGGCTGAGTTAGCTCACAGACGTCCCTTTTGGTCAATACCTGGTAGCCCGTTACGTATAGGCTAATACCTCTGGCGTGCTAGTGGTTAAATCCACAACCAAGATATTGACGAGTCTTTAGAGTCCCCCACAGACCAGTTTCTCAAGTTTCGGGCGAAACGCTGTAGAGGCCGTATGGAGATATGGCAGGGTTCGATCAGATACGTGCGGTATTGCACGGATCAGGATCGGACAGATAATACTAGTCGGCTTTGGTTTAATCCGGATCCTAGTATTGTACAGTGTAGATTTTGTCTCATTGCATTTGTATTTCGGTCGGAATACAAATGCGGGTGTGTATACACAGTTGCGGGGTTTTCCTATAATTTATTACGGGACCAGTTTTATGGAGTTGCCAGTTTGCTTTCCGTTTCGGCCATTTTCATTTGTATCTTTCATTGGCCGAAGATTGGTGGAGGAGGGCTTATTTGCATTTGTTCAAATAAGCATTTGTGGAGGGTGTTCTTTGCATTTTGTTGCATCATGATGGTTTTCATGATGGGAGCACCATCCATTGACTTGATTATTCCATCATTGCTTGACTTTTGTTTTGATGGTTGAGTGTTAGGTTTTTGGTATGAGATTTTGGGTTATCATTATTCCTCATGATAACATTCTAGCATTATTGCTTACCCACGCCCTTGTCTTTGCTCTCCCTCTCCCCATTCACATATGTGGCCGGCCATGCTCTTGATGGGGGCTGCCCATTTATTTTGGTGTGGGATTTTTGTATCTTTGGCTTTTGAAAAATCCCACTAGTTCAATCTCCACAAGCTCACTTCATTTCCTCCACCAAATGGCAACCTCCATGAACCCCATGAGACATGAGTTCTACACGTATTCTACAGCAAATCTTGGGCAGGTCGACTCGCCAGCTTCGTGCCCGAGTTGCCTCGGTATAGAGGTGGGAGCCCGTAAAGGAAGCCGGCAACGTGGTGCCCTTCCGGCGAGGAGGTGGAGACCGGACACTCCGCGGGAGATTGGGACGACGACGAGAAGACCGGAGGACTCGGATCACTCGGTATATCTCTCTACCCCCTCTCTAGATAGCTAGGACTAGTTTAATGGCACGATCCGGGTTTATAGTGCGCGGTGGTGCCGGTTTGAAAAGTTAAAGTAAATCGACGCTTCCGCATTTTTGGCCTCGGGATGACGGCCGGGGCGCCGCCGTCCACTTACAGTGGTATCAGAGCCTCGCCATTAACCTAGTCTAGCTTGGTCTAACGTGTTTACATTTCCGATTGAACAAAAATTCCAAAACCGCGTTTTTCTCAAGCATCAGTTTCTGTCGAAATTTTTTTAGCTCCAAAAATTTTTCAGGTTGTTGCAGAATGATGTGCAGGGAATTTTAAGAGTTCTGGGAAAATTTGGTCTCGTGAACAGTCTAAACCATCGCGGAACCGCGGCCAAACCCATGCTTGGGCCGCGGTTCCGCCGCTATTTTCACTGTTCATGGACCCAAAATTTTACAGAGGCCTCCTGGGTTGAAAATAGGGTTTTTGGAACATTCTTTTTGGGCCCAGAATTTCTTTATGTGCTACAGTAGTACTTGGGGGCCCACTTAGGAATATTTGATCGATCGAAAATTTTAAACACATTAGTTCACAGTATTTACATTATATCTGCGACCGTGAATGTCACTTGATCTGTAAATCCTGTCTAACTGCTATAGCCCGGTTAGACGGATTTGCGAACGTGACTTTCACGTTGATGTTCTGTGATTGTGCTGTGATGTTGCGGATTGGTCGTGGGGGATAGCCTGGATGCAATGCTAGTACAGTTTTTTTGTTGTATTATGTACATTTGATATTGCGGGGCGAGCGTCCGACATGTGGACTGCCGTCACTGCCTGTTTGTATTATTCTTTTGGGGCACGACCAGGTTGCGGTCGATGTACCCGTTGTATGTATATTTTACTTTCTGTACTAGGATTGCCCCGCGGAGGGGTGCACGGATAGCCGGGTTTTAGAGGGCAACGAGCCCACATCTCATGGCATTGAGACGGAGGGGGCTTCACTCTAGAATTGGCAGGCTATTCGCCGCACTCGTAGGGGGTACAGGTTGACCCAGGAAGGGTGCCCAAGTTACCGGATTCCGTGAAGTGATGGGTGGTCCATTCGCGTTGCTGAAGGGGGCTGCCTCGCTTCAGGTTTTGGTGGGTAACTTGCCGCGCCCATAGGGGTCTAGGATTTTCATTGCACAGGCTATCCACACGACCAGGGGAACGTCGGGTTTCAGTAGCGACTCTGTGAAACCCGGGGATCCCAGATATCTGTATTGTTCTGTGATGTTGTACATTTCTGTGATGTTGCATTTTATCACGCCTTGAGCGAAATATTATATATTGATATATATACTAGTAGATGTTGTATATGTTTTGCATCCGTGCTAGTCCAGTCCCCGCTCTGTCGTTAGTTAGCTAACCTAACGGGTAATGACGGGACCCAGTGGCGAATGCGGATGGCATATACGTACGTCATTATTTTCGTTCTTTGTGGTGTGATCAATTGATGGGACTGCGTTGATTCGGATCAATGCAAGTTAAAAACAAACCTAATCTGATGTTGTTGGAACATTTTTCAAAAAGCTGTTATTTGCAAGGACGTTCACTTTTGTTTTGCACAGTGGTATTCAGTTGGAATATCCTGCTCCTCAGTCGACGAGGCAAGGGCCGAGATCCCTTCACCGGGAGTGACCCCTTGGACAAAAGTTTGCGTCAGGGCAATAACTTCACTATAGCCGATTACTTTTGCTTTGCATCGTGGTATTCAGTTGGAATATCCTGCACCTCATTTTATGGGGAAAGAGCCGAGATCCCTTCACCGGGAGTGACTTCTTTAGCAAAGGTTTTCGTCACTATATTTTTATAAAGCTATCCGATTCCTTCAACGATATCAAGTTCATTACGTTAAAGGTTTTCGCCAGAAACCATTCGTAGCCCTTCGTCGTTTCAGGAAGGTAGCACTTAGTATTCATGCTATGTATGTTGGCCTTCGTCAAGGCATAGTGTATGGTAGCTATTTGTTACTTTTCTGTAGCATAAATAGATGCGTTGGTTTGGGACAGTCGTACTACTATTTTGGCCTACGTCAAGGGTATGTACAGGTGGGTTCAAATTAATCTGGACAATGACGGGTAGAACTTGACATGTGACTTATGATATGTTGGCCTTCGTCAAGGTCATAAGAGCATGGGGCAAAAATCACATCGGGAGTTTCAAAAGAAACTGAAACTTGCCAGATATGCACATACCTTCTGGAGTATGATAGCGTGAGCGGATTCCGTCACGTTATCATGCGGTGATAGTTGGATCCCGATTCCCACTGATGAGTTGGTTTACTCCTCGGGACATCCCGACTAATTCTTTTTTTTAGGTTTGGAGGAGAATTTGACGGTACAGTGGGAGGTCTCCAGATTAGATAAATTGGTAACGATTCTGATCTAGGTTAGAGTGCATGCTGAGTGTTTCTTTTCTCTCTCTCTTTGGCAGCGACCATTGACCCGACCCTAAGACTATGACTCAGAGACTAAGTTGACCGAACCTTCTTTAACACTGGCTTTTGGATTGTCAGAGTTGCAAACCTCATTACCACTCCTACTTTTACCCTTTTCTCCAGGACACCCCGTATTACTACGAACGTCCACTTCCATTGGACAAAACCATTGTATGGTTATATACGAACTCGAAGGAATTTATTCGAGAATGGTTTCCAGTTCTGGAGAAAACGGATAGGACTATTCAGTTGTCTTTTCCTTTTACCTTCTCTCAGGTTGCGAGTACTCCTTGGTTTAGGAGATAGTACACCTATTACGCAAATTGGATAGTCTTCTTCCAAACCTTAGGCTGGTGCCGAATGGTGGGGAATGAAGAAAACCAATTAGCATAACGATGGTGTGCAGAAGGTATTAAGTAAAGACAAAGAAAGGGATTAGTAAGAGGGCAAAGTAAATTGCGACTGCTATTCACGACCAAACCAAGTATTTCATTACCACTCCCACTTCACCTTTGTATTTCTCCAGGACACTCCGTATCACTACGAAGATCCACAGTTTATTGGATATTCCATCGTATGGTTATATACGAACTCGAAAGGAACTTGTTCCAGTTCGGGGATGGATTCTGGTTCAGGAGAAATAGGAATAAGGTTTATTCAGGTGTCTTTTATCTTCACCTTCTCTCGCATTACGAGTGTTCCTAGGATTGGGACAGTACACCCATTATGCTTATTGGATAGTCTTCTTCCAAACCATAGGCTGGTGCCGAACGGTAGGGAAGGAAGAAAACAATTTGGCCTAAAGGGGTGTACAGAAGGTAATGACTAAAGACATATGAAGGGATTTGGAGAGGTGGCAAAGAATTATACGGTTACAGTCGTGAATCTGGATAATGGAAGAGGTATTACTAGGAATACCCGGGATACCCCATTGAAACATTTTAATGTTTCAGTTTCACTGTGTACTGTTAAAGGAAAACTGATTTCCCGATTAGATACTTACTTCAGGGTATGTATTTACCAGGTATGATTCTCATATCTGTATGGTTTTACAGATGATGAGTGGGAGTAAGTTATTGGGAATTAGGTGATCATCCTCATTATAACGGAATTCGTTGTAATTGGTGATATTTGAGGAAGTCACCTGGGTTGTTTGTGTAGGGTTCCTAGGCACATCAATGAGGTCTCACAAGGCATCAACCATGCCAATTTCAAATTTTATGAGTGCCGAGAAACCCTAATACGGATCGTCGACTAGAATTTTAGGCGAAAGATGCAAACTAGTTAACAACTTAACTACAAGAACGGAAATACAACCTTTGTAGATCCGGTTCTCCACCTCCATAGCTCCGTGATGAAGTCCCCTCGCTGTACAAATCGCATCCCGGACTCTAGCATCGGCTTCATCGGAGAAATGGGCGGGCTTGGTCTTCGGCTTCGATACCGAAGATGATCTACGTCGAGGCATCACTAGATCAAGCTCCACTTCACCAAGTCATGAAACTTGTGAAGAAAACACCCTATACTACTTGGCAAGAGGTAGAGGATGAAGAAATAGGAGGTGGGTTCACTTTAGAATTGGATTTCTCATTCATTTTCGCAAGTTGCCATTGATGGAGGCAAGCTTCTTCTTGAAGAAGAAGAATAAGAAGATGATGTATATTATGATACGTCTTTTTCAAAAAGGAAAATAAAAAGAATACTTATCATAAACCAACCATGGTCAAGTGTAGAGAATGAACTAGGGTTAAGTGGAATGGTTAGGGTTAAGCATGAGACAAAATGGTGACTTAGTCAAAGCTTCATGAAGCTTCAATATCAAACAAAGAAAGCCACCATTTTCTCTTTATCATTTTCTTTTGCCAAAATGAACAAAAGAAATAAATAAATGAATAAGTAAATAAACAAAACCCTAACCACTCATATAACCATGGTTTAATCTTTACACAAACTCAAGTTAACATGTATCATCAAACATGATACAATCAAGTGCACAAAAGTATATCACATATACAACTTGTGAACTTCAAGTGAGAAAATCCATTTAAAGTGAACCAATACTAGTTAATGCAAAGTAATATATCTAATATATAATTATGCATTAAATCATCAAATCAACACTTGATTTAACGATCCGGTCATATCGCATATGACCGACTAATATCCAATGTATCGATTTATCGAATCAATCCTTGATTCGACAACTAGGTTATATCGCATACAACCATTCGATACATTCATCGCGAGAATAGAATACGGTATCACATACATGCATTATTCTCGGTCCCGCACATATCTCATATGCGCTCCTATTTCGTTTCGCTTGAGCCAGGAAACCTCTGTGTAGGACTCTAAAGACTCGTCAATACGCCGGCAGCAGGTGATGATCATATCAAACACCCACAAGCCGCAAGCGGTCTGCTAAACGTAACGGCCACCCGGGTATTAAGCGATCAGAAGATCGACGAGCAAGCCCGCTCATACTCCTGTGAATCCAACCAGTAACACTTACCGTACAGTCCGGACTGTTCGTCTGATATGTCGCATATCTCGCCTAGGGGTGGTAAACGTCAGACCCCAATAGCTCGATAAGTCGTGTCGATATGAGGCCTATAACAGTTCGAGAAACTACTGGTAACACTTACCAGTAAATCTCAGCAACCCTGGCCAGGGGTTTCCGGTTATAGCCAATCGAACACAGCGCAACATCAACTCCCTATACCGGGAGAGACGAATCCCCTCCTATCGCTCATTGCCTCCATGTGATTCGGGACTGTACCCAAAAACCACCATTTTGCATGCCCTCTTGGACATGGTAAGATGGAAATCAAAGCACAGTGGGAACCACACAAGACTCTATGACGATCTCGGGTCAACAGACTACTCTGTACCAGTGTCACCAGAGAACTGCCATCTGACGTAAGGTATAATACCATCTGGGAGTTCTCGGCGAGTCCGTCCAGTGTACCCAGTCTCCACTGAGCACCCGTATATCATCTATGATGTCAAACACCAATGGATATGGGATCATCCATCGCCCATCTGTATGGGTCGAGAAGGTATACGCTAGTCTACTCTGGTATATCGATGCCCCGTCTCGATATACCCACGACTAGGGATTTTGAAGGATGTACTTATGGACTACCATGTCCCCACTAGTATGATCCGCATCATAGTCCAGGTAGTCAAGTACACATCCTAAGGGCTTTACCAACATGTAACAGAGAGACAATCAGTGTACATGTTAAGGTAAAGAGCAACCAGATAGCATACTATCATGTCGAGCAAGAAAGTCCTCCCTATATATGTCCAAGCATCCACTACAATATACATCCTATGTATAGTAATGGCCTCTAGGGCATACATATAACTAACAATCTCCCACTTGCACTAGGGCCATCTGATAGCAGTGGTTGCAGTATCTCATACTCAACCATCCCATAAAAGTCTCTCTCTGGGAAAAGGCCTTTGTGAGTGGATCCGCCGTGTTGTCCTCTGAGTCTACTCTCCTAACCTCGATCACCCTGGAGATCAACTATCTCCATGATCAGGTGATACTGCCTTAGAATATGTCTGGATCACTGATGGGACGGACGTTCCTTGGCATAAGCCACAACTCCATTGTCACACAATGGGAGGAGCTAAGTTCATCTCATGAACAAATATACACCCAGACTGCCTCTTTGGTAGCATCTTAAGTAGCGATGTATCCAGCCTTAATCGTCTAGTATGCCACGGTATCTAGCTTGGAACTCTTCCAACATACGTCCCTTTACTGAGGGTAAAGGCAATGCCCACGACTGACATTCAGTCGTCATTATCACCTTGGAACCCTTCTAGTGATTCTCCCCAGGATCGATTGATACCATCTAACTACATCTAGTGAGTATCCTAACATCCAATTACATCTATCTCATAGATGAATACTTAGGATTTAGGAGGTATCACTTTGATCCTATATGGAGAATCCTTGTGATAAGCGGAGATTTGAACGAGCGTAGCATAGGAAACTCCTTCCCTATCATGAGTATGTCATCCACGTACTCTACGAAGATTATCACCATACTCCCTACTACCTTTTTGTTTATACAAGGTTCATCTACCATTTTGATGAAGTCAAACTCTTTGACTACCACATCAAAACAGATGTTCCAACTCCGCGATACCTGCTTTATCACATAAAACATCTTGCACACGTTTCCGCTGCTCCCACTGTCTACGAAGCCCTCTGGCTGTGTACTTATAGACGCTCTCTTCCAAAACATCATTTAGAAAAGCAGTCATGACATCCAACCACCAGATATCGTAGTCATGGTATGTAGCCGTGGCAAGTAGGATCTGGATGGACTTAAGCATAGCCACTGAAAAAGGATTCATCATTATCCACGCCTGGTTGATGATGAAAACCTTTAACATGTCTAGCTTTGAAAGTCTCAACCTTTCCAAGTACACCAAGTAATCTTCTCAAGATATACTTGCTCCTGATGGGGATTTAACCCTTCAGATATAGCAACCAAAGTCCATACTTTGTTGGTGTATAAGGATTCGATCTCAGATCACTAAGAATCCAGCCATTCTTACAGAGTCTCACTCCTGATGGCCAGGTCGAAACTAGTTGGGTCATCATCTCATGATGCAATCCTCGCTCCCACTGTCATAGAGTAACCGAAGTATCTCTCAGGTGGGTAAGGAACCTTATTAGATCGGCGGAGAGGCTGAGGTTCGTTGGTAACTATTGAATCCTTTGGTTCTTTCAAATCATCAGCCGTAATTTGTATAGCTGGAACATTTCCAGTTCTACATCACAGACCTTGCCTCGAGCTTGTCCGGATTTTGCTTTTAGACATAGCCCGGACAACCCCAAATCTTAACCAACTTAAGAGATGGGCTCTTCCCTTATCATATCAAATATGAAGTGGTAGGCAACGGATTTGATTTGAACCCTATTCAATAGGTATGCAGCTTCTCAAGTGCATAACTCCCAAAAAGGAAATAGGTAACTCAGTAGTACTCATCATAGAGCGCACCATATCGAATAGGGTGCAACTGCTCCGCCCCGATATACCATCGTGCTATGGTGTATACAGAGGAGTAATGCTGAGAGAGAATCTTATTCTCCTTTAGAATAGTCCAGAAATTCCGTACTCAAGTATTCTCCTCCTTGATCTCATCAAAGGACATAATACTTATACCCACATTGGTTCTCTATTTCTAACTTATATTCTGTGAATATCTCAAAAAGGTTCGGACTTGTGTTTCAACAAGAACATATGTCTGAATCAAAAGAGATCATCAGAGAATTTAATGAAGTATAAAGAACCGGTCTTGGCAAGTGTAGACAGGGGACCTACACACATCAACATGTATCATCCCAAGAGTTCATTAACTCTTTCTCTGTTTCCAGTAAACAGAGCTATGGTCATCATATCTTTGTGACATGACTGGCAAGTTCCACAAGATGTAAATTCAAACTGATTTAAATATGCATCTACATGTAACTTCAGCTAGTCGGGTCGCATTGATATGACCTAGTCTACAATGCCTCAAGAAGAATTCGTTCATTTCTGAACTCTTCCTCTTTTGTGTGTTTGGTATACTAAAGAACTGTAGTTTGATTTAGAACATCAATGCTTTTAGATAACGTGCCTGAACCGATCAACTTTTGATATAGGAAATGTTCAAAACATTATCCAACTATACAAAATTTTATCATTTCTTTACTAATAAAGAGATAGATATGATTTTGTATATCAGGTTAGATATCTAATAACATTCGTTCAGAATCAATGTATTTGGAATACAGGGTGACAGTGACCAACAGACTTGGCTGCAACACTTGCCCCGTTTTCTGCCTCATGAAACTTATCACCCGTTCTCAGTTTTTCTACCCTTTAGCAGCCCTATGTAACTTATTACATATCTGGGATCCTGATCCAGTATCATATACCCAGGATGCGGTGGATACTGAGAAACAGTTCTTTGTAACGAACACACCCGAAGATGATGCATCAGCATGCACTCTCTTCGTTTGGGCGGCACGGGAATTCTGGTAATCCTCAATTTCCTGCTCTGTCTTATAACAATTATAAGTTGGAGCGGGACCAACGTTCCCCGGCTCAGTACAACAAGCGGGTTCGGTCAATATTCCGTATTATTATCTTGATTAAGGCGTGAAATGGTCGCTACCTGGAGAGAGAGAGAAGAAAACACTCAGCGTGCGCTCTTGCAAGAATAGATTGGTTTCTATTTTACCTAATCAGGATGGCTCCCACCGTTTTTATCAAATCTTCCTTCAAACCCTAAAAGGAAAGACTAGCCGGGATTAATTACACACTACAAGTTCGCCAATCTTTTAGCTAGGCCAGTGTCGGTACTTTGAGGGAGGTCCCCCGTGCTTTCGCACGAACCTAATTAATGTAAACCTCGTTTTCCCAGAGGCGTAACCTCGTTAACACCTTTCTAGACACCTACTTGATCGGCTAATTGTAATGTGTAAAACTCTCCCAGGAGTAACTCTTACTCGCAGCGGGTATCGGGATCCAACTATCTGATAGAAGGTATGCAATCTCATTGCAAATTTCAACACTTAAAATTCCCGATAATTTTTCCCCAAGCGATCTATGACCTTGACTGAGTCAACAAATCATAGACTACAAGTAAAGTTCAACCCATCATTTCTCGATTGAATTAAACCCACCCGCACGACCCTTGACTGAGTCAACAAGGCCGCACGACTACCCTAATCCAATTGCATCATATGCTTTGCAGATAAGCACTAATCAGCTACCGCACACTACGTCTTGACTGAGTCCACAAACGCAGCACGAATACTAACTAGGACTTATCTGAAATGACGGAGGGCTACGTCAGGTTTTTAAGAAAATCTTTTGCGTAATGAACTTTATATCGTTGTAGAATCAAATGATTTTAAATGGAGTGTTTTTGAGGCTTTTCTAGTTTTGCTAAAGGAGTCACTCCCGGTGAAGGGATCGTCGGTCCTTTCCTCATTGAATAAGGTGCGGGATATATCATATATATCACTGTGCAAAGAAAAAACTCTTAAAAGCAATCAAAAGACAAACCGAGTGTGTAGCATCAGCCAGTTATTGCTAAAGGAGTCACTCCCGGTGAAGGGATCTCGGTCCTTTCCTCATCGAATAAGGTGCAGGATATATCACATATACCTCTGTGCAAAGCAAGAACTGTAGCTACCTGTTTTATTTTGAAATTCGATTCTACAACATCTTTAGGTTTCTTTTTACTTTCATTAATCTCATTAATGAAGTCCCATCATTTAAATTACCTAAACATTACAGATAAATACGACGTACACTTATGCCGTCCGCATTCGCCTCGATGTCCTCTCATGCACCGTTAGGTTAGGTAACTAACGGCAGAGCGGGGCAGGGCTGGCGCGGGTGTAAAACATAAGTAACGTCTATATAATATATCATATATACTATATACAGTATCTATCACAGAACATATCACATGATCACATCACAGATATCGCAGCAGAAGAATCATATGAAATATTGGATATACTAGGACGTCCGTGTTTTCAATACGAGCCAGTATAAAACACGGATTCTACGGTCGTGATGAATAGCCAAACCCACACCCTTAGACCCCTACGAGAGCGGCAAGCAACCCTACCAATTCTAGAGTTAGGAGACCCGGACTCGACCCCTCGAGTTGGTCTCCCACTGGACTTCAGAACCCGGTTACTTGTGCTCCCCTCCTTGGGTCTATCCTAGTGCGGAAAAGAAAATAATATACAAAGGGTGACATCTTCCGCAACCTGGAAGTGCCCCAATAAAAGAATATTACATACAAGTTTTTACATGAATGAAAATGAAAAACACTCATCTCACATAAAAACCCCCGGCTATTCAAACACGACGATCCAATATAACATATCCTGCAACACAAAACATCACATGTCATCAACGTAAGTAAATATGTGCATCCCAATTGTCGTTGACATATAGCAACGAAACCGGCGATATCACATATTACACTTACGGTCACAGAAAAGAAAGTGTAAAACTACAACAGTTGGAATCCGCAACCTGCATAGACATCGCATGCCTAATCAAATGAAATACTTAGACATCACACGCCTAACAATTATAAACCCCACATTTTAGTCTCAAAATCGAAAACACTTTTCAATATCAAGTCGGGTAATTCAACAAGATTCCCGACATAGTGATCGAATGCTCGTCGCAAACTTTAGTAGGCGGCCGCACCCCCGATGCCGTCAACGAAGTGCACCAAGACGGAACACCGCTGCCGCGAGCACCCGGACGGATGCTTTCGGCGACGGGGTTCTCCTACAGTCACTTGGTCGGGGCTATGGGGCGAGGCTGTCTATTAAGTTTACCCGGCGAGTATCCGCGTACGCTACGTGATTGCGACGGACTTTTGATCACATCAAAATTCCGTAGCAACCGATCAAGTGAGACTAAAGTGCTATGTTTATAACATTCATTCAGTTATCTCATAACCACTTGTGAATTCCAATTATTGTATCCCATTCTAGATAAATAGAAAATGTTAAACTTTCCGATCGAACAATCAAACACCCAAGTTTTCCCGATACAAATCAACTCATGAAATAAGTTCAAAGACATTCACTTCATGCCTCAGTACCAATGGTCCAGCCATAGAAGGGTCAAGCCAACGCCTCACATGTGGCACGCCGTACTGCCCCAAACCCGAAGGTTCAAAGGGCAGTTCAAGATGGTCACATAATCGAATTAAGGTTTGTTGTCTTCTAGAGGGACCATCGCGTTACTTGCACTACTTAGAACGTCGTTAAACTACGGAAAGATCCAACACTTGGAAATTTCCCGACAGGGGAAAAGGTGGATATTTGTATCCGGTCGAACTTTTTAACATATTCTAAAATTTACCCGGAAAACAAATAAACAAAGTCCGATAATCCGATCGAATAAACGAATCCCCAAAACAACTCAGAATATTCAACTCTTGAATAAATATAAAAAATTCCCAGAAAATCCAGCACCTGAAAACATGAATTACTGTGCAAAATTCATAAATTGATGTGACAAAATTGCCGCGGAACCGCCGCACAAGCCATGCTTGTGCCGCGGTTCCGCCGCTCTTTAGTTGAATCATGGGTCCCGTTTTGTACAGTAATTCTTATAATCCCCTGCTGAGTTTTCTGCATATTTTTAATTTGGAAAAAACCCAGTTTTTAAAAAATATACAGAGAGCCGTTTTCGGGTTAGGGTTTTGGTTCGATCGGACTTCAAACTCCGTCTACGCAACGCCTAAGGCTCTAGCTGGGCTCTGATACTACTGTAGGGTTCCTAGGCACATCAATGAGGTCTCACAAGGCATCAACCATGCCAATTTCAAATTTTATGAGTGCCGAGAAACCCTAATACGGATCGTCGACTAGAATTTTAGGCGAAAGATGCAAACTAGTTAACAACTTAACTACAAGAACGGAAATACAACCTTTGTAGATCCGGTTCTCCACCTCCATAGCTCCGTGATGAAGTCCCCTCGCTGTACAAATCGCATCCCGGACTCTAGCATCGGCTTCATCGGAGAAATGGGCGGGCTTGGTCGTCGGCTTCGATGCCGAAGATGATCTACGTCGAGGCATCACTAGATCAAGCTCCCACTTCACCAAGTCATGAAACTTGTGAAGAAAACACCCTATACTACTTGGCAAGAGGTAGAGGATGAAGAAATAGGAGGTGGGTTCACTTTAGAATTGAATTTCTCACTCATTTTCTCAAGTTGCCATTGATGGAGGCAAGCATCTTCTTGAAGAAGAAGAAGAAGAAGAAGATGATGTATATTATGATAAGTCTTATTCAAAAAGGAAAATAAAAAGAATACTTATCATAAACCAACCATGGTCAAGTGTAGAGAATGAACTAGGGTTAAGTGGAATGGTTAGGGTTAAGCATGAGACAAAATGGTGACTTAGTCAAAGCTTCATGAAGCTTCAATATCAAACAAAGAAAGCCACCATTTTCTCTTTATCATTTTCTTTTGCCAAAATGAACAAAAGAAATAAATAAATGAATAAGTAAATAAACAAAACCCTAACCACTCATATAACCATGGTTTAATCTTTACACAAACTCAAGTTAACATGTATCATCAAACATAATACAATCAAGTGCACAAAAGTATATCACATATACAACTTGTGAACTTCAAGTGAGAAAATCCATTTAAAGTGAACCAATACTAGTTAATGCAAAGTAATATATCTAATATATAATTATGCATTAAATCATCAAATCAACACTTGATTTAACGATCCGGTCATATCGCATATGACCGACTAATATCCAATGTATCGATTTATCGAATCAATCCTTGATTCGACAACTAGGTTATATCGCATACAACCATTCGATACATTCATCACGAGAATAGAATGCGGTATCACATACACGCATTATTCTCGGTCCCGCATATATCTCATATGCGCTCCTATTTCGTTTCGCTTGAGCCAGGAAACCTCTGTGTAGGACTCTAAAGACTCGTCAATACGCCGGCAGCAGGTGATGATCATATCAAACACCCACAAGCCGCAAGCGGTCTGCTAAACGTAACGGCCACCCGGGTATTGAGCGATCAGAAGATCGACGAGCAAGACCGCTCATACTCCTGTGAATCCAACCAGTAACACTTACCGTACAGTCCAGACTGTTCGTCTGATATGTCGCATATCTCGCCTAGGGGTGGTAAACGTCAGACCCCAATAGCTCGATAAGTCGTGTCAATATGAGGCCTATAACAGTTCGAGAAACTACTGGTAAAACTTACCAGTAAATCTCAGCAACCCTGGCTAGGGATTTCCGGTTATAGCCAATCGAACACAGCGCAATATCAACTCCCTATACCGGGAGAGACGAATCCCCTCCTATCGCTCATTGCCTCCATGTGATTCGGGACTGTACCCAAAAACCACCGTTTTGCATGCCCTCTTGGACGTGGTAAGATGGAAATCAAAGCACAGTGGGAACCATACAAGACTCTATGACGATCTCGGGTCAACAGACTACTCTGTACCAGTGTCACCAGAGAACTGCCATCTGACGTAAGGTATAATACCATCTGGGAGTTCTCGGTGAGTCCGTCCAGTGTACCCAGTCTCCACTGAGCACCCGTATATCATCTCTGATGTCAAACACCAATGGATATGGGATCATCCATCGCCCATCTGTATGGGTCGAGAAGGTATACGCTAGTCTACTCTGGTATATCGATGCCCCGTCTCGATATACCCACGACTAGGGACTTTGAAGGATGTACTTATGGACTACCATGTCCCCACTAGTATGATCCGCATCATAGTCCAGGTAGTCAAGTACACATCCTAAGGGCTTTACCAACATGTAACAGAGAGACAATCAGTGTACATGTTAAGGTAAAGAGCAACCAGATAGCATACTATCATGTCGAGCAAGAAAGTCCTCCCTATATATGTCCAAGCATCCACTACAATATACATCCTATGTATAGTAATGGCCTCTAGGCAATACATATAACTAACAGTTTGCCGGAAGGCGAATATTTGGTTTTGAATATCCGTTGTTATGCACCAATTTCAAATTGATATATCTGTACGTCTATTTTTATAGAGTGAGATGTACCTTTTTGAAATTTTGTCTATGACATTTACCTATATCAGTTGATGGTTTGGTAAGGAGCATTAAACAGCGGTGTAATTCTTCTTAATCATAAGACAGTTTTCAACCTACGACACGCAGGGATTGAGTTATTAGACTCAAGGGACTTATACAGAGTATTGTATGTTGTCCAGAGTCCATGAGGACAAAGGGGTTGGTTCTCGTACTATATTCGGTTTACTTATCACTTCTCTAGTTCTTAGACAGGTGTTTCGTAGAAACACAGGGTCCAAGTTTTGAGAAGTTATAGGTATTTGAATAAAGTAGAGAACTAGATGTTGCAAGTATCGGGATTCTTCAAGGTGATCGAAGATGTAGATACTTGTGTAGGGTATTCAGTTGATAGTAATGATTAAGAGAACTTGCTTCTCTTTCAGGTTACTCATAATTGGAAGCATTCCTAAGTTGAGTAACGCTGATCGGCCTCTTTCCATTTAGTTGACATGCACTGAAGACAGCTGCATGATTTGAATCTGGGTCAATTAAATCAGTGCCTCTGTTTCTGTATTGGATATAGAACAGTTCATATCTTAACATTGTTAAGGTACGGGGAGTTGTCTGGCATATGCTTAAAACCAGACTCTGGATAACTCAAGGCACGTTTCTGTAATGGCTGTTTATGGGTTGACCCAGGCTATGACGAGGGTTGACTTTCTACCATCTGGAAGATCAATAGTGATATTGTTCTTGACTCGCCACAGTTTTAATAAAAATGGATTTTTTCAGAAAACAGTAGTGGGAGTATGGTAGAACTGGAAGCGATTCCAGAACCGCAAACGATTACTGAAAATTTGATAAGAACCTAAAGATTCAATCTGGATTGACATTCCATTGGCCACTCCGCAGATACGATGGGTAACTTCAGGCACCCGAGAGGTACTCCGGTAGCCTCAAGGACGGTGACAGGGAAGTTCTTGTTTACCTAGACTTGCCATTGCTGTTGTTCCAGACTGTGAGACCCGGCAGGAGGATGAGTATAGCGTCGTTCTGAACTAGCTTTAGAAGTGTACGTCTATATGACTCTGCCATAGGGTTGTCGTAGTCAGTGGGAGCAGCGGAAGCATTGGTGGACATGTGGCTTATGTCTATTTATAGACTAAAGCAGATGTAGCGGAGATAGATCATCTATTTCTGATGTGACAGTCATAGGTTTGACTTCATCAGAATAGGGGATGGATCTGTTAAGAAGGTAGTAGGGTGTGATGTCCTGGTATTTGGATGACATACACAGAGTAGGAAGTGATATTCCTATACTACGATCGGTTATACTTTGGTCGTCACACAGTGGTTTCTCCACATGGGACTTGGACATTATATCAGACATACTGGTTACTAGATCTATGGTTTTAGATCTAGATTTGGGTGGTTTCCTAATTAAGGGTACTTAGACAACATTCTAAGAGTATTTAGAATGGACGACTCCTGGCCCGGTAGTGTACCTGCAGGTGATGGAGTCATCCTCTCTAAAGGTGTCTTACAGACTAAAGTGGAGAGGGATGTGCATGATTGGCAGATCACTTGCTTAGGCAATTGAGTCAATCATGAGATGTCAAGTACCACACCAGATGTTATTTTTACGGTAGGTGCAATAAGTTGATATTGATCCAATCCTAGAGAAACAGTCGGAAGCAGTTTTAGAACATAAGTGGATGTTCTAGGGATATGATAACGACAGCCTCATTCGGGAGACAGTTATCATTCCAGGCTTCCAAGGTGACCTGGACGACAAGGAGGTTGTCAGAGTTATAGTTTTCCTTCTGACGAGGGGCAGTATTTTTGACAGGTGGTCCAAGGCAATACTGAGGGAGGCATGGCGCAGGATACTGATTAAGTTCAGTTGACGATACAGTCTAAGAAGTTTGGATTTGGAGTTCATTTATGAGCTAGGTCCCATCAGACATCCATACACATTTTAAGACAGGTATTGCTCATTTCAGGAGATGGCTTTCTCCGCGAACTTGAGATATAGAGAGACATAGAAAGAAACATCAGAGCGGATCTACTCACTGAGGCTATTCCTCGAACGCAATAGTTTCGCAAACGGGATTTGTGAGACTGACTAGTAGAGGAGTTGGGTGTTCGGTATCACACGGGCTGTGAGTATGCGACATCGCAATAATTAGCCTTGAGTGCAAGTGGGAGATTGTTGGAGATAGTGCCCTCAGAGTCAATTATTGGATCACAGGCACGTGATTGCAATGATTGAGGGAGGACCTATCCCGGTAGGACAGTCTTACTCAAGATGATAGTATGCTATCTGGTTTATCTTTATCATCGTGTACTGTTTTAGGTGACTAAACAGGTCACTATTACACATTGATAGAGCCCCTAGGATTCATGCTTGACTACCAGCAGTATGAGGGCGATCATATACGTGGGAGCTGGTAGTCTATAAGCACATCCTTAAAAGGTCCCTAGTCGTGGGAGTTTCGAGACAGGGCATCGATACTCCAGAGTAGACTAGTGTATACAGTCGAGACTCCGACGAGGGGCGGTGGCCGGTCTCACAAGCCACTGGTGTCAGTTGGTTCACCTAAGATGTATACAGGTGCTCATTGGGTTATGAGTACACCGGACAGGACTCGCCGGGAACCTGCTAGTTGGGATTATCCCAGACGTCAGATAGCAGTTCCCTGGTGACATGTGTACAGGTTAGTTCATCGACCTGAGTATCGTCATTTGTCTCGTGTGAGTTCCCACTGTACTTTGATTACTACCCTACCACGCTCAAAGGAGACGTGCAAACAGGTTTTAGTTGGGTACAGTCCCGAGCCACATGGAGGCAGTGAGCGGATCTTCAGGGGTTCGTCTCTCCCGGTATTGGGGGTGAGGTCGCACTGTGTCTAGGAGAGCCATTACACGAAGTCTTTGGCCAAGGCAGGAGATTTACTGGTAGGTAGTCCAGTAGTATCTCAGGGTGTTCTGGGCTACACTCCGACACGACTTGTACCGCTTTTGGGGGTCTAATTTTTACCAACCCCCTAGGCCCGCCATGCGATGCTCATAGAGGAACGGACCGGACTGTACGGATATTGTCACTGACAGGCTCAGTAGGGTGTCAGGCTGAGTTCGCTCACAGACGTCCCTTTTGGTCAATACCTGGTAGCCCGTTACGTATAGGCTAATACCTCTGACGTGCTAGTGGTTAAATCCACAACCAAGGTATTGACGAGTCTTTACAGTCCCCCACAAACCAGTTTCTCAAGTTTCGGGCGAAACGCTGTAGAGGCCGTATGGAGATATGGCAGGGTTCGATCAGATACGTGCGGTATTGCACGGATCAGGATCGGACAGATAATACTAGCCGGCTTTGGTTTAAGCCGGATCCTAGTATTGTACAGTGTAGATTTTGTCTCATTGCATTTGTATTTCGGTCGGAATACAAATGCGGGTGTGTATACACTGTTGCGGGGTTTTCCTGTAATTTATTACGGGACCAGTTTTATGGAGTTGCCAGTTTGCTTTCCGTTTCGGCCATTTTCGTTTGTATCTCTCATTGGCCGAAGATTGGTGGAGGAGGACTTATTTGCATTTGTGCAAATAAGCATTTGTGGAGGGTGTTCTTTGCATTTTGTTGCATCATGATGGTTTTCATGATGGGAGCACCATCCATTGACTTGATTATTCCATTATTGCTTGACTTTTGTTTTGATGGTTGAGTGTTGGGTTTTTGGTATGAGATTTTGGGTTATCATTATTCCTCATGATAACATTCTAGCATTATTGCTTACCCACCCCCTTGTCTTTGCTCTCCCTCTCCCCATTCACATATGTGGCCGGCCAAGCTCTTGATGGGGGCTGCCCATTTATTTTGGTATGGGATTTTTGTATCTTTGGCTTTTGAAAAATCCCACTAGTTCAATCTCCACAAGCTCACTTCATTTCCTCCACCAAATGGCAACCTCCATGAACCCCATGAGACATGAGTTCTACACGTATTCTACAGCAAATCTTGGGCACGTCGACTCGCCAGCTTCATGCCCGAGTTGCCTCGGTATAGAGGTGGGAGCCCGTAAAAGAATCCGGCGACGTGGTGCCCTTCCGGCGAGGAGGTGGAGACCGGACACTCCGCGGGAGATCGGGACGACGACGAGAAGACCGGAGGACTCGGATCACTCGGTATATCTTTCTACCCCCTCTCTAGATATCTAGGACTAGTTTAATGGCACGATCCGGGTTTATAGTGCGCGGTGGTGCCAGTTTGAAAAGTTAAAGTATATCGACGCTTCCGCATTTTTGGCCTCGGGATGTCGGCCGGGGCGCCGCCGTGCACTTACAATATTAACCCTTTTTCTTTTCTTGCGTGGTTTTATTTATCCCGCCCATTTAAACAAGTCAAAACCCCCTTTTTATAATTCAAATTCAAATAGAAATGAAGGTATGGTGGTTAGGTATGGGATTTGACTTTTTTTGACCATTGCTTCTCTCTCTTTTCTCTCTTTCCCTCACTTCTGGGCTCCAGCAGAAAAAGAAGCAGCAACAACACCATTTTCTCCATTTTCTCTTCTCTTTTCATTTCTCATTAAACCCTCATTCAAACCCTACTCAAATCAACACTTTTCCTTCACAAACCATGGGAAAAGGATGAGCTTTTAAGGTGTTTGGTGGTGGATCTGCACACTTGAGGAAAAAGCAGGGATTTTTGGTGTTTCATAAGGTGTTTTGAAGGTATTAACTCACCTTTAGCACCCCTTTTACATAACTTGTAGTATTTCTAGCAAAATATCACATTTTATGCATGTTTTGTGCTATATAAAAGGATTTAGTGAGGTTGTGATAAAAATTAACTTTTTATGGCTTGATTAGCTTGGTAATGTGATATTAGTGTGGTTTTAGACTTGGGGTTGTTTCAGGTTTCAGAAAAATACCCTAAAGTATCATTTTAGTGCCAAGTGTGATTTTTAACTTGAAATTGGGTTCTGTTGAAACTGCTACTACCCGGGGTGTTTCAGAATAAAATTGTAATTACTGGGATATACACAGTATGTATGGAGTGCACACACTAAACTCGGGGGCCCACCTCCCAACCAAGGCCGCCGGAAAAAGACTTTTGGCCGCAAATTGCGGCAAGATGAGGGATTTGTGGGTTGGGGTTTGGGTGATGGGTGTCTGCTGCTGTGTGGAGTATTATGGTATATTTATTTTTATAAAACTCTTTCTGTATCAAAATCTGGGACCTATTACCCTATTTTCCGTATTTTAAACCTTCGCGACACACGTGATACGTGTGTGGGTTTGGGTTGTGCTGCGTATTGCGGCGCGTCAGGTTAGCTTCAGGAGCGTGATCACACGTTTTAGCGTATCGCGCACACGCGCGCTTGGTTTGCAACGCGGGTTTCTAGTTTGACCTTAATATTGCGTTTTTGGTGGATTTGAGCTTATGTGTGATATATTGTGTAAATCTAGGTTCGCAGGCGTGTGAGACGGACGTTGCGAAGAAGCGGAAACAAGTCGTCGGCTACACTTAGCGCGAGACTTCGGTGAGTAGATTTAACATCTACGGGGATATCGCCCGCATGGCGTTCTACGTCAGGGCTGATAGGACTTTATAGCTACACATTGCATTTACCTACAATGGCTGTTCATGGATACTGTTGTTGCATACTGCATTCCCCGCTATATGTATGAAAACTTAGAATTGATAGAACACCGCACTATTACTAACGGTTTATGTTGCACGAGCACTAATCTGCATGTTACACACACACTGTTAGTAATTGCCATGACACACTCACTGTAGAATTGCCATGATCATTATACTGTAGTTCATTTCACATATGATTCGATATGATTTTCATAGAAATTGGAAGCCGCATGCTGTCTTGAAAACTGAAACTATCTTAAGAAAAGCGGTTTCTCCCTTGTACCTATATTATGACTTGATGTACATAGCATATCGTATTTGATCTACTCGTTGGTGTTGGATTTTTATGTGATTTCTGGTTTTGAGGACCGTGGAATTATTTAAGAAAAGATGCACTATTTGAAAACCCGGTTCCTCGTGATATGATATTTTGGTTCGTCCACCACGCGTTTTCTCGGTGCTGAGATGTGTGCTTGAAACCCGATTCATGGAGTGGATGATTCGTTTACGGGTTCGTGGTGGACCCGGTATGGTTCCCCTCGGGAAGATGATCGATGGACTTTTCCGATTGAGCCTGGAGGTGGGCGAGTACCAACCGGTGATTGGTTGGACCTGGTGGTTATCCGGAGGATACTGACCAGAGTCGAGAGATGGATGTGGGATGATCCATACTGCCGGGGCCGAGGGCCGATACCGCAGACGGAGCCCGTGGGCTGATCCGGACTTACGGAGCCCGATGTATGAGGATTTGCGTGTCGATGCTGGACACGAGTATTTATGATATTTTGAGTGCCGATGTTGGGCACTCGTGATTCTCAGAGATGTACAGGATTTGAGGGCCGAGGAGAGTGCCGGCGCCTGAGTTTATTTGGGATTTGGGTGCAGCTTGGGCACCGATTATTTTCCATGATTGATATTTCGTGTAGATGTTGTTTATCCCATGCTCAGCAGTGATTATCATGTATCTTATCCTGTAGTTATTTTACTTGACAGAGCATTTGCATGATTATTGCACTTACTGCTTGTCGCATATAGATTTACTTGCTGGCATATGGTAGCGTAGCGCAGTACGTTCATGCTCGTGATTACCTTTATATGTTATCTCTATTCACGAGTTGGCAACTCACCCCCGTTGTGCCACAGTATTTGCAGGTTGCCCCTTGAGTAGTCATGGCAGGCTGCCTTTTTGCATCTTTTGGCTACAGATACCATTACAGTTGGTGCGAGAGCTATTTTGCTTTTTAGGTGGGTTGTGGTATCTGGTTACTTTTATTGTACACACTTTTGTATCTAGTATTCTCCATCTACCATATATGTACTTGACTTAGAGACAGTGTGAGGACGATGATGTATATTTTTGTATTCTGGTGTCGAGCTCGTGGGAGCCGACTTTATATTTGCAGTTATTATTCTGGGATGTTTACTTATTGCTCATTCTTCGATACGGCGTCGTATATTACTCTTGTGGTGATGGTTTCCGCCGTTGGGCGTGATTGCTCCCGGTTTGGGATGCTTGTTCATTATATCTCATTTTCACTTATATCCTGTTTTTACCCGATTTTCGGGGTTACTTTTACAAAGGAAATGCTGCCAAAATTATTATAAGGATAATTTAACTTTAAAAAGGAACTTCCTTGAACTAATTAAGGTTTTCTAAATGTTTTAATTAAATGTTTTTAACACTCGCTACTTCTAATGGGTTTTGATATCTGGGTTCAGCTTACTTAGTCGTGTTACGCCTATAGACGTTGCATGGTTAAGCGCCGGTCATGAGTCGAAATATTCGGGTCGTGACAGTGTCACGACGTGTCGGGGTAGATTCAGACTCGCATACATACGTTTTAGCGTATCGGACACATGCGTGTTTAGTTCGCGACGCCAGTTTCTCGTTTGATTTTGATATCGCATTTTTGTAGGATTTTGCTTATATGGATTTCTTGTGTAAATTCTAGGTTCGCAGGCGGGTACGTCGGATGCCGCAAAGAAAGGGAAGCATGTGGTCGGCTACGCTTAGCACGAAACCAGATGAGTAGATTTAACATCTACGGGGAAATCGCCCGTATGGCGTTAAGCGTCAGGGCGTGATAGGATATTCTAGTCGTATATATTCGTATATACTATTGTAGCTTACCCATTCCTTGTTGCGTATAGAAATGGTAGTTAGATGACACTGCACTATCACTAACGGTTTAAGCTGCATGAGCACTATTTGTATGTTACACTCACACCGTTAGTGATTGCCATGACACTCGCACTATAGGATTGCTACGAATCATATATCATTTGATTACCGCATCATTGATGATTAGACATGACTTTGTCCCATATTGGCATATATTTATATTGATACCTTCATACTTGCGCACATGCACACTATATACTCATACTGGTGCACACATATATCGATATCTTCATACTTGCGCACATGCACACTATATATTCATACTGGTGCACACATATATCGATATCTTCATACTTGCGCACATGCACACTATATATTTATACTGGTGCACACATATATCGATACCTTCATACTTGCGCACATGCACACTATATATTCATACTGGTGTATACATATATCGATATCTTCATACTTGCGCACATGCACACTATATATTCATACTGGTGCACACATATATTGATACCTTCATACTTGCGAACATACACACTATATATTCATACTGGTGCACACATGTATCGATATCTTCATACTTGCGTACATGCACACTATATATTCATACTGATGCACACATGTATTGATACCTTCATACTTGCGCACATGCACACTATATATTCATACTGATGCACACATATATCGATATCTTCATACTTGCGCACATGCACACTATATATTCATACTGGTGCACACATATATCGATACCTTCATACTTGAGCACATGCACACTATATATTCATACTGGTGCACACATATATTGATATCTTCATACTTGTGCACATGCACACTATATATTCATACTGGTGCACACATATATCGATATCTTCATACTTGCGCACATGCACACTATATATTCATACTGGTGCACACATATATCGATATCTTCATACTTGCGCACATGCACACTATATATTCATACCGGTGCACACATATATTGATATCTTCATATTTGCGCACATACACCCTATATATTCATATCGGTGCATACATTCATTGAGATATCCCTATTTGCGCACATGCACGCTATATATTCATACTGGTGCACACCTATATTGATATCTTCATACTTGCGCACATGTACACTATATATTCATACTGGTGCGCACATATATTGATATCTTCATACTTGCACACATGCACACTCATATTCGCGTATATATCCATTTGCACATCCATACCTATATACATACATATGTTACATATATGGATGATATTGACTTGATTCAAAAAAATATAGGGACCGCATGAGATATTTTCAAACTGGATCCTTTTTAAAAGAGCGGTTTTCCCTTTTTACTCTTAGTGTCATACGACACATTGTATGGATTTACGCATTGAGTTTGGATTTATAGGATTTTTGGATTTGAGAACCGTGGTATTATTTTAAGAAAATACGCACTGTTTTAAAAACCCGGTTTCTCTTGATATGATATTTCAGTGCGTCAACCATGAGTTTTCTCGGTTCCTGAGAGCTTGTGTGAGTATACCCGATTCGAGGAGTGGTAGGCACCGATTTCGGGTACATGGTGGACCCGGTATGGTACCCCGGGGCAAGAAGACTCGTATAGTTAGACGGTGAGCCCGGCGGAGGGACTACTACCAACCGGTGATTGGTTAGACCTGGCGGTTATCCGGAGGATACTGACCAGAGCTGAGAGGTATACGGGCCAACCTGTACTGTCGGGGCCGAGGGCCGATTCCGCAGACAGAGCCCGTGGGCCGATCCGGACTGACGGAGCCCGATACATGAGGATTTACGTGTCGATACTGGACACGATTATCTTATGATATTTCGAGTGCCGATATTGGGCACTCACGATTCCATGAGCTATGCAGGATTTGAGGGCCGGTTAGAGAGACGGCGCCTGAGTTTTTACTGGGATTTGGGTGTATTGGATGGACCCCGGTTATTCTTCCATGTTGACATTCCGTGTAGATGATATTTATTCCCATGCTCAGCATTCAGTAGCATGCATCTCATCCTGTATTTGTAGTACCTGATAGAGTACTTTTGCATGATTATTGCATATCCTGCTCATCATGTAGAGATGTTATTAGATTGCACTTGCTATGCATGACTATTGCATAACCTGCTCATCCTATATAGATTTTACTAGATTGCATTTGCTATGCATGATTATTGCATACCCTGTTCATCATGTAGAGATGCTATTAGATCGCACTTGTTGCATGATTATTGCATCCAGCTCATCATATAGATGTTATCTGTTGGCATAGGTTAGAGTATCGCAGTACGTGCATACTCGCGATTACCTTTATATGTTATCTACTATTCACGAGTTGGCAAATCACCCCCGTTGTGCCACAGTGTTTGCAGGTTGCCCCTCAGAGTAGTCGCGGCCGGCAGTTTTCTTGCATCTTTTGATTTGGATACCACTGCAGTTGGCGCGTGAGCACTTTTGCTGATAGGTGGGTTTTTGCGGTATCCGTTTACTTTCCAGTTGTATGCACTATTGTATCTAGTACTCTCTATCTACTATTCATGCATTGACTCAGAGACCAGTTGTGAGGACGATGTATATTATTTTGTACTCTGGTGTCGAGCTCATTGTGAGCCGACTTTATTTATGCAGTTTTATCTTTCATGTTGTCTTCACTTATTTTTGCTCTTTCTTCGCTACAGCGTCGTATACTATCATTGTGGTGATTGTTTTCGCCGTTAGGCGTGATTGCTTCCGTTTGGGATGCTTTATTCATATTATATGTCATCTTTATTTATATCTTGTCTTGTACCTGATTTCGGGGCTAGTTTTTACAAAGGAAATGCTGCCGAAATTTTTAAAAGAAAACAACTTAAATTTTAAAGAATTTTATTAAATTACTAAGGTTTTCTAAATGTTTTAACAAATGTTTCCATAAAATGTTTTAACACATTGCTTTAATGGTTTTGAATTTTGGGTTTCGGCTTACTTAGTCGCGTTACGCCTGTAGACGTTACGTGGTTAAGTGCCGGTCATGGGCCGAACTTTGGGTCATGACAAAGTTGGTATCAGAGCGTAGGTTTTACTTTTCGGAGTGTAGGATGACCCTGGTATGATGGAGTAGGTAGATGAAGCAGAGTGGCATAGCGTGTGTATGTTCCGCGGCATACTCACGACACGATATTCCGCCTAAGTGACCTTAGGACTTATTGATTGAAATTCCTTCATGATTATCTACATTCTTGCAATTCGATTTCTGTATCCTTATCGGATCCTACTTTCTTTTCAGCCATTATGCCGCCAAAGACTACGAGGGCACAGAGAGCGGTCGCGAGAGCCGAGATTCGAGTTGACTCGTCTGAGACGAGGACTGACTCGGGCTGTACACCCGTTGTACCAGAGCAGATTGTTCCTCCTACGACCGATCAAATCGCTATGCTAGGGGCCGGTATGCAGGAGATGCGCCAGATGATAGGGTCGTTAGTCGAGACACTTCAAGCGCAGCGACCAGAGGTAATTCCACCCGTTGCGGGGACCGCGATGGTACCTACAGTACATGCAGTTTCCCCTGCAGCCACAGAGGTTATTACAGTATCACTATCAGAGTTTATAAGGCTGAAGCCTCCGGTCTTCACTGGCACCGATACAGCCGAGGACCTATAGTCTTTTATTGATAGGATGGCCAGGATATGTCGCTCACTCAGATGCTCAGATGCGAGATGGGTAGAGTTCGCGAGCTTTCGCCTGGAAGGTCTTGCGCAGAAATGGTGTGAATCGGTCGAGAAGGGCAGAGCAGCAGGTCTTCCTCCTATGACCTGGACCGAATTTGTGATGGCATTTCTAGCCTGTTTCCTTCCCCAGAGTGTCAGGGATGCCCGAGAGAGCAGGTTCAAGTCTTTACGTCAGACGCCGGAGATGACAGTGGTAGAGTACGACGTACTGTTCACTGAGCTATCTGTTTATGCCCCATACCTAGTGGCTACTGAGGAGATGCGAGTCAAAAGATTTGTTCGAGGCTTGCTTACCCCACTGTTCCTTGCGATCAGCACACAGCATTACGAGACTTATGCAGCAGCCGTAGACGTAGCCTTATTAGTCGAGGAGCGCCTTGCTGAGACTTCGGTAGTTCTAGGGCCGAAGAGGGTTCGTACCGACACAGCAGCACGGAGACTTCCATTCGGACGCCGTGATAGATATCGTACAGGTGGCAGAGACTCGGGGCGAGGTCAGATGTTTAGCTCTTATCCCTAGGAGGGTCAGCAGTCGTCGCGTGGATGCTTTGGGTGTGGTAGTCCCCGTCACCGCATCAGAAATTGTACCGAGATACGCCGGAGGGAGGCAGCAGTACCACATGTCACGCTTCCACCTTCATCACCCCAGAGGGCATTGCCTATTGTACCCACTGTTGCTCCACGCCAGACTCATGCACAGAGAGGCCGTGGTCATGGAGGGTTTACTCATAGAGGACGAGGTGGCCGAGGCAGAAGACAGCCAGCTGCTGGCAGAGTACAACCAGTTGCTAGTAGGGGACCGCCAGTCGTAGGTGGAGGAAAGGCATGAGTTTTCGCTTTGACGCATCAGGACGCACAGGCGTCCAATGCGGTAGTCTCAGGTACCCTATCAGTATGTTCTGTTGACGCACACGTGTTGTTTGATCCCGGATCCACGCACTCATACGTTTCCACACACTTCGTGCCGAGTTTGGGTAGAGAGTCCGGTTTGCTTGATCAGCCGCTTATTGTGACCACTCCTGTAGGCGAGTCGTTTGTTGCTAGACACGTGTTCCGATCCTGTGTTGTCCGTATTGGCGAGAGAGAGTTGCCTGTCGACTTGATCCTTCTTGAGATGTTGGACTTCGACGTTCTTTTGGGCATGGATTGGTTAGCCACGTGCTATGCGTCTGTGGACTGCCGCGAGAAGACAGTTAGGTTTTGTTTTCCCGGCGAGTCGGCTTTTGTTGTGCAGGGGGACCGTGGTGCCACCCCTCACAGTTTGATTTCTTCTCTTCGCGCTGGACAGCTTTTGAGGAAGGGATGTCAGGGATTTCTAGCCTATGTTTGCGATACTAGAGCTACAGATGTTCCGTTGGATCAGGTTCCGATTGTTCGTGAGTTCCCTGATGTTTTCCCTGACGAGCTTCCTGGGCTACCGCCTGAGCGCGATATTGTTTTCTGCATTGACTTGATTCCCAGAACGGGGCCTATTTCCATACCACCTTATCGGATGGCCCCGGCAGAGCTTAGAGAGTTGAAAGGTCAGTTGCAAGATTTGCTGGATAAGGGACTTATTCGACCCAGTGTGTCTCCTTGGGGTGCTCCGGTCCTGTTTGTCAAGAAGAAGGACGGCAGTTTGCGTCTGTGTATCGACTACTGCCAGCTGAACAGGGTTACCGTGCGGAACAGATATCCCTTGCCACGCATCGACGACTTATTCGACCAGCTTCAGGGCGCAGGGTATTTTTCGAGGATCGACTTGCGATCAGGCTACCATCAGCTGCGGGTTCGACAGGAGGATATTCCGAGGATAGCTTTCCGCACGCGTTACGGCCATTATGAGTTTTTGGTGATGTTGTTCGGACTCACCAAAGCCCCAGCAGCGTTTATGGATTTGATGAACCGTATTTTCAGGCCGTATCTTGATTTGTTCATCATCGTATTCATTGACGATATTTTGGTGTATTCTCGGAGCCGAGAGGAGCACGAATAGCACCTGCGGATCACACTACAGACTTTGAGGGAGCACCAACTATTCGCAAAATTCTCCAAGTGCGCATTCTAGCTTGACAGCGTAGACTTCTTGGGTCACGTAATTACATGAGATGGTATATGTGTGGACCCGAAGAAGATTGAGTCCGTTCAGCATTGGCCCAGACCCGCATCAGTTACGGAGATCCACAGCTTTTTAGGACTGGCCGGCTACTATAGGCGATTTGTACAGGACTTCTCCCGTATTGCCGCACCTTTGACCGGGTTGACCCGGAAGGGAGTTCCTATTGATTGGACGGAGGAGTGCGAGCATAGCTTTCAGCAGTTGCGGACTCGTTTGACTATGGCGCCGATGTTATCATTGCTTCAGGATCGGGCGGATTTGTGGTCTATTGTGACGCTTCTCGAGTAAGGCTAGGGTGCGTATTGATGCAGCACGACAGGGTGATCGCGTATGCTTCATGGCAGCTGAAGAAACATGAACAGAACTACCCCACTCACGATTTGGAGATGGCTGCAGTGGTCTTTGCACTCAAGATCTGGTGACATTACCTATACGGCGAGTCGTGCCAGATATTCACTGATTACAAGAGCTAAAAGTATATATTTTAGCAGCGAGACCTGAACCTTAGACAGCGTCGTTGGATGGAACTAGTAAAGGACTACGATTGCGAGATCTTGTATCACCCGGGCAAAGCGAATGTAGTGGCAGATGCTTCGAGTAGGAGGCCTGGGGGTAGTCTATCTTGTTTGAGCGCAGTGTAGAGGCAGTCGTCGGCATATTGGCAGACTTTATGCGACAGCCGAGTGCAGTTCGAGTTCACGCCGACCGGGGGACAGCTTGCGCATGTTCGTGCACGCCCACAGTTGCTTGACCGTATACATGAGGCACAGTACAATGATGACCGTTGTTTGGAGATCATGGCACAGATTGGACATGGCATATTTTCCGAGTTCGTGATTGATGATTAGGGGATACTGCGATTTGGGACTAGACTATGCGTACCGGATGCTGAGGGATTGCGGCGTGAGATTCTTGAGGAGGCACATCGATCGGTGTACAACATTCATCCGGGTTCCACCAAGTTGTACCATGATATGAGAGATGTTTACTGGTGGGACGGAATGAAGAGGGACATCACAGACTTCGTGTCGAGATGCCTGACTTGTCAGCAAGTCAAGGCCGAGCACTAGAGGCCAGCGGGAGAGCTACAGCCGTTACCCATTCCGGAGTGGAAATGGGAACAAATTTCTATGGACTTCATTGTGGGTCTACCCAGGACTACTCGAGGATATGACTCCATTTGGGTGATCATGGATCGATTGACGAAAGCGGCTCACTTCCTGCCGGTGAAGACTACTTTCGGATTTGCTTAGTATGCCCAGATTTACATCGACGAGATTGTATGACTGCATGGAGTCCCGACATGTATCGTGTCCGACCGAGGCACCCAGTTTACCAGCCGACTATGGCAGAGGCTTCAGGAGGCTTTGGGCACCCGCTTGAGTTTCAGCACGGCATTTATCCGCAGACCGACGGCCAGTCAGAGCGGACTATTCAGACTCTCGAGGACATGCTCCGAGCGTGCGTTTTAGACTTTGGTGGTAGTTGGGATCATCATTTACCCTTGGTGGAGTTCTCCTACAACAATAGTTTCCAGGATACTATCCAGATGGCACCTTTTGAGGCCTTGTATGGAAGGAGATGTAGATCGCCTGTCTGTTGGACAGAGCTCAGCGAGAGCAGTATTTTGGGGCCGCAGATCGTACAGGAGACGATCGAGAAGATATAGCTGATTCGAGATAGGATGAGGACAGCTCAGAGCAGGCAGAAATCGTATGCTGACAGGCGCCACCGCAGATTAGAGTTCGCAGTTGGCGATCACGTTTTTCTGAGGGTCTCTCCGATGAAGGGAGTGATGAGGCTTGGACGGAAGGGGAAGCTTAGCCCCAGATTTATAGGTCCCTTCGAGATTCTCGAGTGTATGGGCGCGGTAGCATATCGTTTGGCTCTTCCACCCGACTTTCCAGATGTTCACCCCGTATTCCACGTATCGATGCTTCGCAGATACCTACATGACCCTTCTCACATGATTCAGCATCAGACCGTTCAGCTCGAGCGCGATCTTTCGTTCACCGAGCAGCCAGTCGTGATATTGGACCGGCAGGTGAAGAAACTTCGATCGAAGGTCTTGCCATCTGTGAAGGTACTTTGGCGCAGCTCGAATGGTGAAGAGATCACTTGGGAGGCCGAGGGCGAGATGCGGAAGAAATTCCTTCATCTCTTTGAAGGTATGCGTAGCTATATATTTTTAAATTCGGGGATGAATTTATTTAAGGGGGAAGATCGTAATAGCTTAGACTGTGATTAGTGGCTAATTATACTTTAAGATGTGGTTTTTAATAAAAAGTTTACCAAATCGATTTTCAAATATTTTATCAAAATTATTGAATATTTTATTAGAATTTATTTAGGCTTGCACAAACATGTGCATGTAAACTAGGGTTAAATTGGGGTTAGACCATGATTAGCAACCATGGTGGACTAACCATTCTTGTTAAGTTAATTTGATTTTATTTAAGGGTATTTTTTTAAGGAAATGAATTTTGTTTTGGGAGTTGACTTGTAGAGAGAGAGAGAGAGAGGGGGTGTGGGCATGATGGCTTGTGCTATGCTCACATTTAATGAAGAGAGAGATAGAGGGGGGGTTGACTCTCTTGTGCTCTCATTCTCTTTTGTTTTCAAACACTCTCATTTTTCCTCACATCTCTTTCACTCTCACTCACTACAAGCAGCAGCAGCAACAGAAGAAGTAGAAGCAGCATGAGCTTCAGCAGCAGTAGCAAGCAACAACGACAACAACAAGTAGCAGCAGCAGCATCAGCACAAGCAGCAGCAGCTTCAGGCAGCAGCAACAGCAGCAACATGCATCAGCAGCAGCAGCAGCACCCCAGCAGCAGCAGCTCCTTCTGCTCCTCTTCTTCTCCTTCTCCTTGCACTTAGGATCCCTAGGGGGTATATACTCTAAACTCATTTCCCTTTTGCTAACTTATGTGTTAATTAGCATCGGTTAGTGTTAAAAGTGAGTTTTAGAGCTAGAAATGGTGATTTGTGTGGAGTTTTGGCCAAGTGGTGATATTGATGGTTAACCTAGCTTAACTAAGTCCTGTTAGGGCCACGTAAACCTAGTCTTACCCCAGATTTCACTAAAATACCATAGGGTTTCATTTAGTGCAAAATGTAACGTTTTAAAGCAAGATTTGGCCTTTCTGTGATCTGCTGTAGACCCGTATGCTTCAGAGAAAATCTGGGATAACTGGAGCATGAACACTAGACCTAGACCACACATACGAAGCACGAACCCCTAATTCTACTGTCTGGCCGCCGAAATATTCGTTCTGGCCGCAATTTGCGGCTAGATGGGGGACCTGGGTGTCTGGGTTTGTTGTGTTGGTGTCTGCTGTATATTTAAGGTCTGTGGTATATTCAACTTTTTAAGTTTTCACCCGAGTCAAAATCTGTAGCGATATATCATTTTTCCTATACGTTTAGTTTGCATGACACATGTAATACGTGGGTGGGTTTAGTGTTACTGCGTGTCGCGACGTGTCGGGGTAGATTCAGACTCGTATACACACGTTTTAGCGTATCGGACACACGCTCGTTTAATTCGCGACGCGAGTTTCTTGTTTGATTTCGATATCGCATTTTTGTAGGATTTTGCTTATATGGATTTCTTGTGTAAATTTTAGGTTCGCAGGTGTTAGTTGTATGTATGCCCTAGAGGCCAATATTGTACAGATGATGTATATTATATTGGATGCTTGGACATATATAGAGATGACTTTTTTGCTCGATATGATAGTATGCTATATGGTTACTCTTTATCTTAACATGTACACTTGTCTCTTTAAACTGTCTTATAGTTACATGTTGGTAAAGCCCTTAGGATGTGTACTTGACTACCTGGACTATGATGCAGATCATACTAGTGGGGACATGGTATTCCATAAGTACATCCTTCAAGGTCCCTAGTCGTGGGTGTATCGAGACGGGGCATCGATATACCAGTGTAGACTAGCATATACGCTTCTCGACCCATGAGATGGGCGATGGATGATCCCATATCCATTGGTGTTTGACATCAGAGATGGTGTACGGGTGCTCAGTGGAGACTGGGTACACTGGACGGATTCGCCGAGAACTCCCAGATGGTATTATACCTCACGTCAGATGGCAGTTCTCAGGTGACACTTGTACAGGTTAGTCTGTAGACCCGAGATCGTCATAGAGTCTTGTGTGATTCCCACTGTGCTTTGATCTCCACCTTACCACGTCCATGAGGGCGTGCAAAATGGTGGTCTTTGGGTACAGTCCCGAGTCACATGGAGGCAATGAGCGATAGGAGGGGTTTCGTCTCTCCCGGTATTGGGGGTTGATGTTGCGCTGTGCTCGATTGGCCGTAACAGGGAAGTCCCTGGCCAGGGCTGATCAGAGATTTGCTGGTAAGTGTTACCAGTAGTTTCTCGACCCGTTATGAGCCTCACATCGGCAGGACTTATCGGTTATTGGGGTCTGACGTTTACCACCCCTAGACTTGATATGCGACGTATCAGACGAACAGACCGGACTGTACGGTAAGTGTTACTGGTTGGATTCACAGGAGTGTGAGCGGGCTAGCTCGTCGTTCTTCTGATCGCTCAATACCCGGATGGCCGTTACATTTAGCAGACCGCTTGCAGCTTGTGGGTGCTTGATATGATCATCATCTGCTACCGGCGTATTGACGAGTCTTTAGAGTCCTACACAGAGGTTTCCTGGCTCAAGCGAAACGAAATAGGAGCGCATATGGGATATGTGCGGGACCGAGAATAATGCGTGTATGTGATACCGTATTTCATTCTCGCGATGAATGTTTCGATTGGTTATATTCGATATGACCTAGTTATCGAATCATTGATTCGATAAATCGATACATTGGATACTAATCGGTTATGTGCGACATGACCGGATCATTGAATCAAATGTTGATTTAATGATTTAATGTATAATTATATATTTGATATATTACTTTGCATTAACTAGTATTGGTTCATTTTAAAAGGATTTTCTCACTTGATGCACATTGTATATGTGATATATTTCTTGTGCACTTGATTGTATCATGTTTGATGATACTTGCTCACTTGGGTTTGTGTAAAGATTAAACCATGGTTATATGAATGGTTAGGGTTTTGATTATTTATTTAGTTATTTATTTATTTATTCATTTTGGAAATAGTTAAGTATGGTGGCTTATTTTGTTTTATGTTGAAACTTCAAGAAGCTTTGAAAAAGTCCACCATTCTTATCTCTTCCTTAACCTTAACCATTCCAACTAACCTTAGTTTAATCTCTACACTTGACCATGGTAAACATTATGATAAGTATTCATTTTCTTTTCATTTTAAAATAACTTATCATAATATTTTCCTTCTTGATCTCCTTCTTCTTCAAGAGAGAAAACTAGATGCCATCAATGGCAACTTGAGCAAAAGTGAGTGAAATCCAATTCTAAAGTGAACCCACCTCCTATTTCTTCACCCTCTACCTCTTACCAAGTTGTTTTGGGTGTTTTCTTCACAAGTTTCACAACTTTGTGAAGTCGGAGCTTGAACTTGTGATGCCTCGACGTAGATCGTCTTTGACACAAAGCCGACGACCTATTCCGCCCGTTTCTCCGATGAAGCCGACGAATGAGTTCGGGATTCATGATGGACAGCGAGAGGACACCCACGTGGAGCTAAGGAAGTGGATAACCGGATCTACAAAGGCTGTAGCATCTAACTTTTAGTTAAGTAGTTAACTAGTTTACCGTTTCGCCTAGAATTCTAGCCAACGATCCGTAGTCTAGGGTTTCTCGGCACCGTAAATTTTTAATTTGGCATGGTTGATGCCTTGTGAGACCTCCATAGTGTGTCTAGGAACCCTACAGTGGTATCAGAGCCTAGCTAGAGCCTTAGGCGAAGTCTAGACGATGTTTGAAACCCGATCGAACCCGAAAACCTAACTTTAAGATGCTCTCTGGACTTTTTCTAAATTCTGGGATTTTTCCAGATTAAAAATTGCTAAAAAATTCAGCAGGGAAATATATGAATTACGGTGCAAAAATTTCTTCATGAACAGTCTAAAGCGCGGCGGATCCGCGGCCTAAGCCTCCTTAGGCGGCGGATCCGCGGCAGCTTTATTAAATTATTATATAATTTTTGCACAGTAACTGATATCTTCTGGTGTTGGATTTTCTGGGAATTTTTAAAATTTATTCAAGAGTTGAATTTTCTGGGGTGTTTTAGAGCTTCGATAGTTCGATCGGATTATCAAATATCGTCTATGTGTATTTCCGGATATTTTTTAGAATATGTTAAAAAGTTCGACCGGATATAAATACCCAATTTTTCCCCTGTCGGGAAATTTCCAAGTGTTGGATTTTTCAGTAGTTTAACGACGTTCTAAGTAGTGCAAGTAACGCGATGGACCCTCTAGAAGACAACAAATCTTAACTCGATTATGTGACCGTCTTGAACTGCTCTTTGAACCTTCGAGTTTGGGGCAGTACGGCGTGCCACATGTGAGGCGTTGGCTTGACCCTTCTACGGCTGGACCGTTGGTACTGAGGCACGAACTGAATGTTGTTAGACTTATTTCATGTGTTGAGCTGTATCGGGAAAACTTGGGTATTCGACTGTTCGATCGGAAAGTTTAACATTTTCTGTTTATCTGGAATGTGATACAATAATTGGAATTCACAAACAGTTATGAGATAACTGAATGAATGTTATAAATCTAGCGGTTTAGTTTCACTTGATATCGAAAAGAGTTTTCGATAATGGGACTAAAATGCGGGGTTTATAACTGTTAGGCATATGATGTCTAAAGAGGTTGCGGATTCCAATTGTTGTAGTTTTACACTTTCTTTTCTGTGACCGTAAGTGTAGTATGTTCATATCGCCGGTTTCGTTGCTATACGTCAACGACAATTGGGGTATGCGTACTTACTTACGTTGATGACATGTGATGTTATGTGTTGCTGGATATGTTATATTGGATCGTCGTGTTTGAATAGCCGGGGGTTTTTATGTGAGATGAGTGTTTTTCATTTTCATTCATGTAAAAACTTGTATGTAATATTCTTTTATTTGGGGCACTTCCAGGTAGCGGAAGTTGTCACCTTTTGTATATTATTTACTTTTCCGCATTAGGATAGACCCAAGGAGGGGAGCACAAGTAACCGGGTTCTGGGGTCCAGTGGGAGACCAACTCGAGGAGTCGAGTCCGGGTCTCCTAACCCTAGAATTGGCAGGGTTGCTTGCCGCTCTCGTAGGGGTCTAGGGGTGTGGGATTGGCTATTCATCACGACCGTGGAATCCGTGTTTTATACTGGCTCGTATTGAAAACACGAACGTCCTAGTATATCCAATATTTCATATGTTTCTTCTACTGCGATATCTGTGATATGATCATGTGATGTTCTGTGATGGATACAGTATATAGTATATATGATATATTATATAGACGTTACTTATGTTTTACACCCGCGCTAGCCCAGCCCTGCTCTGTCGTTAGTTACCTAACCTAACGGTGCACGAGGGGACATCAAGGCGAATGCGGATGGCATAAGTGTACGTCATATCTATCTGTGATGTTTAGGTATTTAAATGATGGGACTTCATTAATGTGATTAATGAAAGATAAGAAACCTAAGATATTGTGGAATCGAATTTTAAAATAAAAACAGGTAGCTACAGTTTTTGCTTTGCACAGCGATATATATGATATATCCCGCACCTTATTCGATGAGGAAAGGACCGAGATCCCTTCACCGGGAGTGACTCCTTTAGCAATAACTGGCAGATGCTACACACTCGGTTTGATTTTTGATTGCTTTTAAGAGTTTTTGCTTTGCATCGCGATATATATGATATATCCCGCACCTCATTCGACGAGGAAAGGATCGAGATCCCTTCACCGGGAGTGACTCCTTTAGCAAAACTAGAAAAGCCTCAAAATCACTCCATTTCAAAACTTCATTTGATTCTACAACGATATCAAGTTCATTACGCAATAGGTTTTCAGAAAAACCTGCGTAGCCCTCCGTCATTTCAGATAAGTTACATATAGTATTCGTGCTGCATTTGTTGGCTTTCGTCAAGGTGTAGTGTGCGGTAGCTATGTGCTGTTTATCTGCTGCATATGATGCGACTGGATTAGGGTAGTCGTACGGCTTTGTTGGCTTTCGTCAAGGGTCGTGCGGGTGGGTTTAATTCAGTCAAGAAATGTACGGGTTGAACTTGACTAGCGGGCTGTGGTTTGTTGGCTTTCGTCAAGGTCATAGCACGCTAGGGGCAAAAGTATTATCGGGGATTTCAAGTGTTGAAATTTGCAATGAGATTGCATACCTTCTATGAGATAGTTGGATCCCGATACCCACTGCGAGTAAGAGTTACTCCTGGGAGAGTTTTACACATTACAATTAGCCGATCAAGTAGGTGTCTAGAAAGGTGTTAACGAGGTTACGCCTCTGGGAAAATGAGGTTTACAGTAATTAGGTTCGTGCGAAAGCACGGGGGACCTCCCTCAAAGTACCGACACTGGCCTGGCTGAAAGATTGGCGAACTTGTAGTGTGTAATTAATCCCGGCTAATCTTTCCTTTTAGGGTTTGGAGGAAGATTTGATAAAAGGCAGTGGGAGCCATCCTGATTAGATAAGATAATAACCAATCTGATCTTGCACGAGCATACGCTAAAGTGTTTTGTTCTCTCTCTCTCCAGGTAGCGACCATTTCATGCCCTAATGAAGATAATAATATGGATGTATTGACCGAACCCGCATGTTATACTGTGCTGGGGAACGTTGGTTCCGTTCTTTCTTATAAGAGTTATAGGAATGAACAGGATATAGGGGAATACCAGGATTCCCATGCCACCCGAATGAAGAAAGTACATGTTGATGCATTTTCTTCGGGTGTGTTCGTTACTGAGAACTGTTTCTCTATTTGCTCTACGTCCTGGGTATTGGATACCGGGTCAGGATCCCATATATGTAATCAGTTACATGGGCTAAAGAAAGGTAGAGAACTTGGAGAAGGTGATAAAGACATTAGAGTTGGAAATGGTGCAATTGTTGCAGCTAAGACTGTCGGGGAATATCACCTTGTATTACCAACTGGTAATAAATTGGTTCTGAACGAATGCTATTACATGCCGAACCTGATATGCAACATTATATCGGTTTCTTTATTAACTAAAGAGGGATATAATTTTGTATTACAGGACAATGTTATGAACATTTTCCATAACCAAAAGTTGGTTGGATCAGGCACGTTGTGCAATGGCATTTATGTTCTAAATCAATCAACAGTTCTGAGCATAACAAACACACACAAGAGGAAGAGTTCAGAACAGAACGAATCCTACTTGTGGCATTGTAGACTGGGTCACATCAATGTGACACGACTGGCTAAGTTGCATAAGGATGGATATTTGAAACCTTTCGAATTTTCATCTTATGACACTTGCCAGTCATGTCTCAAAGGCAAGATGACCAAAACTCCGTTTACGGGACACGGAGAAAGAGTTACCGAACTCTTGGGACTAATACATAGTGATGTATGTGGTCCCATGTCTACACATGCCAGGGATGGTTCTTCGTACTTCATTACATTCACTGACGATCTCTCAAGATACGGACATGTGTACTTAATAAGATACAAGTCTGAAGCTTTTGAGAAATTTAGAGAATATAAACAAGAAGTCGAAAACCAAACCGGAAAAAGTATTAAAATCCTTCGATCTGATCGAGGAGGTGAATACTTAAGCAATGAATTCCTGGACTTCCTAAAAGAGAATGGGATTCTCTCTCAGCTGACTCCTCCATATACACCACAGCACAACGGTGTATCAGAACGGAGGAACCGCACCTTATTAGATATGGTGCGCTCTATGATGAGCACAGCTGAGTTACCTATTTCCTTCTGGGAGTATGCGCTTGAGACGGCCATACATCTATTGAATATGGTCCCCACCAAATCTGTGCCTACCACTCCATATGAGATATGGAAAGGGAAGAGACCATGTCTTAACTATGTTAAGATATGGGGTTGTCCAGCCTATGTCAAACGACAAAATCCGGACAAACTCGAGGCATGGTCTGTTCTATGCAAATTTGTAGGATATCCCAAGAATTCTCAAGGGTATATCTTCTACCACCCTGAGGAACAAAGAGTGTTTGTTTCTCGGCATGCCACCTTTTCAGAAAAGGAATTTCTTGAAAAAGAGATTAGTGGTCATGAGGTAGAACTGGAAGAAGTTCCAGCTGCAGAAGCTACAACAGAAAATCTGGTGGAACCAGAGGATTCCGTAGTTCCCGATGAACCCCAGCCACTCCGCCGATCTAGTAGGGTTCCTCGCCAACCTGAGAGATACTACGGTTTTCTCATTGATGGTGGAAGCGAGGATTGCATCATGGAAGATGATGACCCGACTAGTTTCGAGCAGGCCATCACGAGTGGTGACTCAGTGAAATGGCTGGATGCTATGCGGTCCGAGATGGAATCCATGTACACCAACAAAGTATGGACTTTGGAAGTTGCTCCTGAAGGGGTAAAACCCATTGGGAGCAAATGGATCTTTAAGAAAAAACTTGGTGTAGATGGGAAAGTGGAGACTTTCAAAGCTAGATTTGTAGCAAAGGGTTTTCGTCAAAGACCAGGTGTGGACTATGACGAGACCTTTTCTCCAGTGGTTATGCTTAAATCCATCCGGATCATGCTTGCCATCGCTGCATATCATGATTACGAAATCTGGCAAATGGATGTTAAGACCGCCTTTCTAAATGGTGATTTAGAAGAGTGCATGTACATGACTCAGCCAGAGGGCTTCGTAGATAGTGGGAGCAGCGGGAAGGTATGCAAGCTGCTTAAATCCATTTATGGATTAAAGCAAGCATCGCGGAGTTGGAACATCTGCTTTGACGTCGTTATCAAAGAGTTTGATTTTGTCAAAAATCCAGATGAACCTTGTATCTACAAGAAGGTAGCAGAGAGTAAGGTTGTATTCCTCGTATTGTACGTGGACGACATACTCTTGATAGGAAATGATATTCCTATGCTGCAATCGGTCAAGCTCTTCTTATCACAAAGATTCTCAATGAAAGATCTTGGTGATGCCTCCTGCATATTGGGAATCAGGATCTATAGAGATAGATCCAAACGGATACTGGGATTGTCCCAATCCAGGTACATTGACACCATACTAAAGAGTTTTAGTATGGAAGAGTCCAAGAGTGGGAATTTGCCCACGATCTCTGGAGTCACTCTCTCCAAAGAGATGTCTCCCAAGATTGATTTGGAGAGAGCTCGCATGCAAGGGATACCCTATGCTTCGGCAGTAGGCTCTATCATGTATGCGATGCTATGTACCAGACCCGATGTAGCATACTCACTAAGTGTAGTGAGCAGGTATCAAGCTGATCCTGGAGAGAATCACTGGACAGCTGTGAAGAGCATTCTCAAGTACTTGCGAAGGACTAGAGATATGTTCTTGGTGTATGGTAACGGAGAGCTCCAAGTGGAGTCCTTTACCAATTCGAGCTTCCAGAGTGATAAGGACGACTCTAAGTCGCAGTCGGGCTTTGTCTATACCCTTTACGGAGGGGCGGTTAGCTGGAAGAGTTCCAAGCAGGAAACTGTGGCAGACTCGACGATGGAGGCTGAATACATCGCTGCCAACGATGCTGCCAAAGAGGCTGTCTGGATCAAGAAGTTCATTACTGAACTTGGAGTGGTTCCATCCATTGAGCATCCAATACCTTTGTATTGCGATAACAATGGAGCGGTGGCTTTGGCCAAGGAACCCAGGTCCCATCAGAGATCCAGGCATATTCTGAGGTGGTATCACCTGATCCGGGAGATAGTTGATCGCCGGGAGATCGAGGTGAGGAGGGTTGACACGAAGAACAACACGGCGGATCCACTCACGAAGGCCATTCCCCAGATACAGTTTGAGAGACTCTTCGGGATGCTCGGTATGCGATACTACAGCAGCTGGCCCTAGTGCAAGTGGGAGATTGTTAGTTGTATGTATGCCCTAGAGGCCAGTATTGTACAGATGATGTATATTATATTGGATGCTTAGACATATATAGAGATGACTTTCTTGCTCGATATGATAGTATGCTATCTGGTTACTCTTTATCTTAACATGTACACTTGTCTCTTTAAACTGTCTTATAGTTACATGTTGGTAAAGCCCTTAGGATGTGTACTTGACTACATGGACTATGATGCAGATCATACTAGTGGGGACATGGTATTCCATAAGTACATCCTTCAAGGTCCCTAGTCGTGGGTGTATCGAGACGGGGCATCGATATACCAGTGTAGACTAGCGTATACGCTTCTCGACCCATGAGATGGGCGATGGATGATCCCATATCCATTGGTGTTTGAAATCAGAGATGGTGTACGGGTGCTCAGTGGAGACTGGGTACACTGGACGGACTCGCCGAGAACTCCCAGATGGTATTATACCTCACGTCAGATGGCAGTTCTCAGGTGACACTTGTACAGGTTAGTCTGTAGACCCGAGATCGTCATAGAGTCTTGTGTGATTCCCACTGTGCTTTGATCTCCACCTTACCACGTCCATGAGGGCGTGCAAAATGGTGGTCTTTGGGTATAGTCCCGAGTCACATGGAGGCAATGAGCGATAGGAGGGGTTTCGTCTCTCCCGGTATTGGGGGTTGATGTTGCGCTGTGCTCGATTGGCCGTAACAGGGAAGTCCCTGGCCAGGGATGATCAGAGATTTGCTGGTAAGTGTTACCAGTAGTTTCTCGACCCGTTATGAGCCTCACATCGGCACGACTTATCGGTTATTGGGGTCTGACGTTTACCACCCCTAGACTTGATATGCGACGTATCAGATGAACAGACCGGACTGTACAGTAAGTGTTACTGGTTGGATTCACAGGAGTGTGAGCGGGCTAGCTCGTCGTTCTTCTGATCGCTCAATACCCGGATGGCCGTTACGTTTAGCAGACCGCTTGCGGCTTGTGGGTGCTTGATATGATCATCATCTGCTACCGGCGTATTGACGAGTCTTTAGAGTCCTACACAGAGGTTTCCTGGCTCAAGCGAAACGAAATAGGAGCGCATATGAGATATGTGCGGGACCGAGAATAATGCATGTATGTGATACCGTATTTCATTCTCGCGATGAATGTTTCGATTGGTTATATTCGATATGACCTAGTTATCGAATCATTGATTCGATAAATCGATACATTGGATACTAGTCGGTTATGTGCGACATGACCGGATCATTGAATCAAATGTTGATTTAATGATTTAATGTATAATTATATATTTGATATATTACTTTGCATTAACTAGTATTGGTTCATTTTAAAAGGATTTTCTCACTTGATGCACATTGTATATGTGATATATTTCTTGTGCACTTGATTATATCATGTTTGATGATACTTGCTCACTTGGGTTTGTGTAAAGATTAAACCATGGTTATATGAATGGTTAGGGTTTTGATTATTTATTTATTTATTTATTTATTTATTCATTTTGGAAATAGTTAAGTATGGTGGCTTATTTTGTTTTATGTTGAAACTTCAAGAAGCTTTGAAAAAGTCCACCATTCTTATCTCTTCCTTAACCTTAACCATTCCAACTAACCTTAGTTTAATCTCTACACTTGACCATGGTAAACATTATGATAAGTATTCATTTTCTTTTCATTTTAAAATAACTTATCATAATATTTTCCTTCTTGATCTCCTTCTTCTTCAAGAGAGAAAACTAGATGCCATCAATGGCAACTTGAGCAAAAGTGAGTGAAATCCAATTCTAAAGTGAACCCACCTCCTATTTCTTCACCCTCTACCTCTTGCCAAGTTGTTTTGGGTGTTTTCTTCACAAGTTTCACAACTTTGTGAAGTCGGAACTTGAACTTGTGATGCCTCGACGTAGATCGTCTTTGACACGAAGCCGACGACCTATTCCGCCCGTTTCTCCGATGAAGCCGACGAATGAGTTCGGGATTCATGATGGACAGCGAGAGGACACCCACGTGGAGCTAAGGAAGTGGATAACCGGATCTACAAAGGTTGTAGCATCTAACTTTTAGTTAAGTAGTTAACTAGTTTACCGTTTCGCCTAGAATTCTAGCCAACGATCCGTAGTCTAGGGTTTCTCGGCACCGTAAATTTTTAATTTGGCATGGTTGATGACTTGTGAGACCTCCATAGTGTGCCTAGTAACCCTACAGCAGGCGGGTACGTCGGACGCCGCAAAGAAAGGGAAGCAAGTGGTCCGCTATGCTTAGCACGAGACCAAGTGAGTAGATTTAACATCTACGGGGAAATCGCCCGTATGGCGTTAAGCGTCAGGGCATGATAGGATATTCTAGTCGTATATATTTGTATATACTATTGTAGCATACCCATTCCTTATTGCGTATAGAAATGGCAGTTAGATGACACTGCACTGTCACTAACGGTTTAAGCTGCACGAGCACTATTTGTATGTTACACTCACACCGTTAGTGATTACCATGACACTCACACTATAGGATTGCTACGAATCATATATCATTTGATTACCGCATCAATGATAATTAAACATGACTTTGTCCCATATTGGCATATATTTATATTGATACCTTCATACTTGCGCACATGCACACTATATATTCATACTGGTGCACACATATATCGATAACTTCATACTTGCGCACTTGCACACTATATATTCATACTGGTGCATACATATATCGATACCTTCATACTTGCGCACATGCACACTATATATTCATACTGGTGCACACATATATCGATACCTTCATACTTGCGCACATGCACACTATATATTCATACTGGTGCACACATATATCGATACCTTCATACTTGCGCACATGCACACTATATATTCATACTGGTGCACACATATATCGATATCTTCATACCTGCGCACATGCACACTATATATTCATACTGGTGCACACATATATCAATATCTTCATACTTGCGCACATGCACACTATATATTCATACTTGCACTGTTAGTTATATGTATGCCCTAGAGGCCATTACTGTATATTCGTTGTATATTGTAGTGGATGCTTGGGCATATATAGGAAGGACTTTCTCGCTCGACATAATAGTATGCTATCTGGTTACTCTTTATGTTAACATGTACTCTGACTGTCTCTATGTCACATGTTGATAAAGCCCTTAGGATGAATACTTGACTACCAGGACTATGATGCAGATCATATTAGTGGGGATAGTGTAGTCGCCAAGTACATCCTTCAAACGTTCCTAGTTGTGGGAGTACCGAGACTGGGCATCGATACTCCAGAGTAGACTAGCGTATGCGCTTCTTGACCCATATGATGGACGATGGATAATCTCATATCCATTGGTGTTTGACATCAGAGAAGGTATACGGGTGCTCAGTGGAGACTGGGTACACTGGACGGACTCGCCGAGAACTCCCAGATGGTATTATACCTCACGTCAGATGGCAGTTCTCTGGTGACACTGGTACAGGTTAGTCTGTAGACCTAAGATCGTCATAGAGTCTTGTGTGATTCCCACTGTGCTTTGATTTCCATCATACTACGTCCAAGAGGGCGTGCAAAAAGGTGGCTTTTGGGTACAGTCCCGAATCACATGGAGGCAATGAGCGATAGGAGGGGTTTCGTCTCTCCCGGTATAGGGAATTGATGTTGCGCTGTGTTCGATTGGCTATAACTGGAAATCCCTGGCCAGGGTTGCTGAGATTTACTGGTAAATGTTATCAGTAGTTTCTCGAACTGTTATGGACCTCATATCGACACGACTTATCGAGCTACTGGGGTCTGACGTTTACCACCCCTAGGCGAGATATGCGATATATCAGACGAAGAGACCGGACTGTACGGGAGTATTACTGATTGGATTCGCAGGAGAATGTATAGGCTTGCTTGTTGATCTTCTGATCGCTCAACACCTGGGTGGCTGTTACGTTTAGCTGACCGCTTGCAGCTTGTGGGTGTTTGATATGATCATCACCTACTGCCGGCGTATTGACGATTCTTTAGAGTCCTACACAGAGGTTTCTTGGCTCAGGCAAAATGGAGTAGGAGCACATATGTGATATGTGCGGGACCGGGAATAATACGTGTATGCGATACCGTATTGGATTCTCGCGATATGAGATATCGGCCGGGTATATGTGATATAACTGGGTCATCGGATCAAGTGTTGATTCGATGAACTGATACAGATTATATTGGTCGGTTATTTGTGAAATAGGCGGATTATCGGATCAAGTGTTGATTCGATAATTTAATGTATAATTATATATTTGGTATATTAAATTACATTAACTAATATAAGCTCACTTAAAGATTCTTTTTCTCACTCGGGTAATACATTGATATATATTCGATATATGTTAATTGTATTATTTTATTTTGTTACAATAAATATTGTATATGTGATATATAATATTGTAACATGTTATGATTACAAATGCAACATGTTTTGTGGAGTTTAAATATGGTTAGGGTTTGGATTAGGGTTAAGCTTTCATGAAGCTTTCAAGAAGCTTCTTGAAGCTTTGACTTTGACCATGATATTTTGCATAGATATTTATTTAACCCAACCCAACCCTTTAACCATAGTTGATTCTCTACATGGTTTAAGTCTTCATACTTAACCCATGGTTGCATTTCTAACCACACTCTTGATTCATTATTCATCACAAATGGTTTTGCTTCTTCTTCTTCTTCCTCTTTGATAAAAAGCTTTCTAGCTTTTTCAAAAGTGATGAAAATGAGTGAGATAAAGAAAACAAATGAGAGCTAAATTCCTACTTCATCATCCTCATCTATTCTAGCCACTTAGATTAGGGTGTTTGCTTTGCTAATACTTGATTAGTGAAGCAAAAGCTTGGGCTTGAGTTTCTTCAAGGTAGATCATCTTTGTTATCGAAGATCGGAAGCAAACATGCATCTTTCTCTTCACGGAGCCTCTCTTGAGTCCGAGTACTCGATGATCGCAGCGAAGGGACCTCAACACGGAGCTTTAGAAGTGAAGGAACGGACTACAAAGGTTGTAATCCCAAACTTTTAGAAGTAAAGTTGTTTACATGCTTTGTTTTGCCTAATCTCTAGTCTAAGATCTTGGTTAGGGTTGTTCGGCACATAAAAAATTTGATTTTGGCATGGTTGATACCTTGTTGAACTTTGTGACAGTGCCTAATAACCCTACCGTGGTATCAGAGCCAAGCTAGAGCTTTAGGCGTCGTCTAGATGAAGTTTAATGTCCGATTGAACCCCGAAACGTCGATATATACCCGTTCTCTGGAATTTTTTTAAAAGGTTGATTTTTTCTGTATTAAAAATACTCAGAAAAATAAGCAGGGAAATATAAGTGTTACTGTGAAGTATGAGCCCATAACTCCCTCAAGGGAGCGCGGAACCGCGGCCAAACCATGGGTTTGGCGGCGGTTCCGCGGCCACCCTTGGGAGTTATGGGCCAATGCTTCTAGGGTGTATTCTTGGTCAATTTTGCATGCTTCTGGGAATTTTTAATTCTACTCAAGTGTTGAGTTATCTGGAGATCTTTTGTATTCGTTGATTCGATCGGAAAGTTTAACTTCGTTTAAGTTTTTCCGGGTAATTTAGAACGTGTTAAAAAGTTCGAACGGATATCAACAACTCACTTTTTCCCCTGCCAAAAATTTCCAAGTGTTGAATTTTTTCCTTAATTAAAGAATATTCATAGTCGTGCAAGTAACGCGGTGGACCCTCAAGAAGAACACAAAGCTTAACTCGATTATGTGACCGTCTGAACCGCCTCTAAATCTTAGGGTTTGGGGCAGTACGGCGTTGCCACATGTGAGGCATTGGTTTGACCCTTCTACAGCTGGACCATTGGTACTGTGGCATATGATGGATACTTTTTGAACTCCGCTCAAGTGTTGAGCTATTAGGGAAATCTTGGGTGTTTGTTTATTCGATCGGAAAGTTTAACATTGCCTATTTATCTAGAATGTGATACAATATTTGGAATCCACAAGTAGTTATAAGATAACTAATTTGAATGTTATAAATCTAGCAGTTTAGTCTCATTTGATCGGTTGCCATAGGATTTTGATGTGATCAAAAGTCCGTCGCAATCACGTAGCGTACGCGGATACTCGCCAGGTAAACTTAATAGATAACCACGCCCTATAGCCCCGAACAAGTGACTGTAGGAGAACCCCGTCGCCAAAAGCATCCGTTTGGGTGCTCGCGGCAGCGGTGTTCCGCCTTAGTGCACTTCGTCGACGGCATCCGGGGGTGCGGCCGTCTACTAAAGTTTTCGACGAGCATTCGATCAGGATGTCAGGAATCTTATTGAATTGCCCGACTAGATATTGAAAAGTGTTTTCGAGATCGAGACTAAAATGCGGGGTTTATAATTGTTAGGCATGAGATGTCTAAGGAATTCATTTGGTTAGGCATGCGATGTCTAAGGAGGTTGCGGATTCCAACTGTTGTAGTTTTACACTTTCCTTTCTGCGACCGTAAGTGTAATATGTGGTGTATCGCCGGTTTCGTTGCTATACATCAACGAAAATTGGGATACGCATATTTACTTACATTGATGATATATGATATTATGTGTTGCTGTGATATGTTATATTGGATCGTCGTGTTTTGAATAGCCGGGGGTTTTATGTGAGATGAGAGTTTTTCATTTTCATTCATGTAAAATTCATTGTATGTAATATTCTTTTATTGGGGCACTTTCGGACTGAGGATGATGTCACCATTGTATATTATTTACTTTTCCGCATTAGGTAGACCCAAGGAGGGGAGCACAAGTAACTGGGTTCTAGGGTCTAGTGGGAGACCATCTCGAGGAGTCGAGACCGGGTCTCCTAACCCTAGAATTGACAGTGTTGCTTGCCGCTCTCGTAGGGGTCTAGGGATGTGGGTTTGGCTATTCATTGCGACCGTGGAAGCCGTATTTTATACAGGCTCGTATTAAAGCACGGACCTCCTAGTATATCCAATATTTCATATATGGTCTTTTGCTGCAATGTTCTGTGATGAGATCATATTACTGCCTGAGACAAATGTTTATATTATATATATGAGATATATGTTATATTGCTGATTTCGTTTCAAAAGTGATTCTTGTGAAGCATAATAAAATGGGACTTCATTAATGAGATTAATGAAACTAAAAGAAACCTAAAGATGTTGTAGAAACTTGTTTTAAAACTGGTTGTTCTAGTTCTTGCTTTGCATAGAGGTATTCCTTGTAGAATATCCAACACCTTATTCGATAAGGAAAGAGCCGAAATCCCTTTACCGGGAGTGACTTCTTTAGCGAAACTAGCAGATGCTACAAACTCGGTTTGTGTTTTGATTGTTTCTATAGTTTTTACTTTGCATAGTGATATTTGTGAAATATCCTGCACCTTATTCGATGAGGAAAGAGCCGAGATCCCTTCACCGGGAGTGACCTTTTTAGCAAAACTAGAAAAGGCCTAAAAAACATTCCATTTAAAATCACTCGATTCTACAACGATATCAAGTTCATTACGCGAAGGGTTTTCTTAAAAACCTGTCGTAGCCCTCCGTCATTTCAGATAAATACTACTTAGTATTCGTGCTGCGGTAGTTTGGCCTCCGTCAAGGCATAGTGTATGGTAGCTGATTAGTGCTTATCTGCAAGCATATGATGCGATTGGATTAGGGTATTCGTACGGCGTAGTTTGGCCTCCGTCAAGGGTCGTGCGGGTGGGTCTAATTCAATCAGGAAATGACGGGTTGAACTTGACTAGCGGACTGGGTAGTTTGGCCTCCGTCAAGGTCATAGGACGCTAGGGGTAAAATGTTATCGGGAATTTAAAGTGTTCAAATTTGCAAGGAGATTGCATACCTTTTATAAGATAGTTGGATCCCGATTCCTGTTGCGAGTAAGAGTTACTCCTGGGAGAGTTTTACACATTACAATTAGCCGATCAAGTAGGTGTCTAGAAAGGTGTCAACGAGATTATGCCTCTGGGAAAACGAGGTTTATTTTAATTAGGTCCGTGCGAAAGCGCGGGGAACCTCCCTCAAAGTACCGGCACTGGCCTGGCTGAAAGATTGGTGAACTTGTAGAGTGTAATTAATCCTGGCTAGTCTTTCCTTTTAGGGTTTGAAGGAAGATTTGACTAAAACAATGGGAGCCATCCTGATTAGATATATTAATAACCAATCTAAGCTTGCAAGAGCGCACGCAGAGTGTTTTCTTCTCTCCCTCTCTCCTGGTTGTGACTATGTCACGCCTTAATCAAGATAATAATACGGATGTATTGACTGAACCCACTTGTTATACTGCGCTAGGGAACGTTGGTCCCGCTCCAACTTATAATTGTTATAAGACCGAGCAGGAAATAGGGGATTGCCCGAATTCCCGTGCCGCCCAAACAGAGAAAGTGCATGCTGATGCATCTTCTTCGGGTGTGTTCATTACCGAGAACTGTTTCTCAGTATACTTTACGTCCTGGGTATGAGATACCGGATCAGGATCCCACATATGTAATCTGTTACATGGTCTACAGATAGGTAAAGGACTGAGAACGGGTGATAAGTTTCAAAAGTTGGAAATAGTGCAAGTGTTGCAGCCAAGTCTGTTAGCAGTTATCACCCTGTATTACCAGAATACATTGATTCTGAACGAATGTTATTAGATACCGAACCTGATATACAACATCATATCAGTCTCTTTATTTAATAAAGAAGGATATAATTTTGTATTGTTGGATAATGTTTTGAACATTTCCTATATCAAGAGTTGATCGGTTCAGGCACGTTATCTAAAAGCATAGACGTTCTAAATCAAACTACAGTTCTTAACATATAAAACACACACAAGAGGAAGAGTTCAGAAATGAACGGATCCTTCTTGAGGTATTATAGACTAGGTCATATCAATGTGACCCGACTAGCTGAAGTTACATTTAGATGCATAATTAAATTAGTTTGAATTTACATTTTGTGAAACTTGTCGGTCATGTCACAAAGATAAGATGACCACAGCTCTGTTTATTGGAAACAGAGAAAGAGTTAGTGAACTCTTGGGATTGATACATGATGATGTATGTAAGGTCCCCTGTCTATACATGCCAGGACCAGTTCTTTATACTTCATTATATTCACTGATGGTCTCTCAAGATTCGCACATGTGTTCCTGTTGAAGCACAAGTCTGAACCTTTTGAGAAATTCAATGAATATGAGTTAGAAGTAGAGAACCAAAACGGGTATAAGTATTATGTCCTTTGATGTAATCAGGGAGGAGAATACTTGAGCACGGGATTCCTAGACTATTCTAAAGGAGAATGAGATTCTCTCTCAGCATTACTCCTCCGTATACACCATATCACGTCGGTGTATCGGGGTAGAGCAATCACACCCTATTTGATATGGTGCGCTCTATGATGAGTACTACTGAGTTTCCTATTTTCCTTTTGGGAGTTATGCACTTGTGAAGCTGCATACCTATTGAATAGAGTTCCAATCAAATCAGTTGCCTACCACTCCATACATGATATGGTATGGGAAGAGCCCATATCTTAAGTAAGTTAAGATTTGGGGTTGTCCGGTCTATGTCTAAAAGCATAATCCAGACAAGCTCGAGGCAAGGTCAGTTCTGTGGAAGTTTGTTGGATATCCCAAGCATTCGCAAGGGAATATCTTCTACCAAACCGAGGAACAAAAGATGTTTTGTTTCTCAGCATGCCACCTTTATGAAAAGGAATTTCTTGTGAAGAAATTAGTGATCATGAGGTAGAACTGGAAAGAGTTCCAGCTATACAAACTGCAGCTGATGATTTGGTAGAACCGGAGGATTCAATAGTTTCTAACGAACCTCAGCCTCTCCACCGATCTAGTAGGGTTCCTCATCCACCTGAGAGATACTTCGGTTTCTCTATGACAGTGGGAGAGAGGATTGCATCATAAGATGATGACCCAACTTGTTTCGAGCAGGCCATCAGGAGTGGGGACTCTGTGAGAATGGCTGGATGCTTAGCGATCTGAGATGGAATCCTTATACACCAACAAAGTATGGACTTTGGTTGCTTTATCTGAAGGGTTAAATCCCTATCAGGAGCAAGTATATCTTAAGAAGATTACTTGGTGTACATGGAAAAGTTGAGACTTTCAAAGCTATGCTTATGTCCATCCAGATCCTACTTGCCACGGCTACATACCATGACTACGATATCTGGCGGTTGGGTGTCATGACAGCTTTTCTAAATGTTGATTTGGAAGATAGCGTCTATAAGTACACAGCCAGAGGGCTTCGTAGATATTGGGAGCAGCGGAAACATGTGTAAGATATTTTATGTGATAAATCAGGCATCGCGGAGTTGGAACGTCTATTTTGATGGAGTAGTCAAAGAGTTTGACTTCATCAAAATGGGAGATGAACCTTGCATATACAAAAAGGTAGTAGGGAGTATGGTGGTGATCCTCGTATTGTACGTGGATGACATACTCTTGATGGGGAAGGAGTTTCCTATGCTACGATCGATCAATCTCCTCTTATCACAAGGATTCTCCATATAGGATCAAGGTGATACCTCCTAAATCCTGGGTTATGGATCTATGAGATAGATCTAAATGGATGTTAGGATTCTCACTAGTGTAGTGAGATGGTATCAATCGATCCTGGGAAGAATCACTGGAAAGGTTCCAGGATGATAAGGACGACTGAATGTCAGTCACAAGCATTGTCTTTACCCTCAGTGGAGGGATGGTATGTTGGAAGAGTTCCAAGCTAGATACCGTGACTTACTAGATGATAAAGGCAGGATAAATCACTACCAAGGATGCTACCAAAGAGGCAGTTTGGATATATATATAATACTTCATGAGATGAACTTAGTTCCTACCATTGTGTGACAATGGAGTTGTGGCTTATGCCTAGGAACCCCCGTCCCATCAGAGATCCAGACATATTCTTAGGCAGTATCACCTGATCATGGAGATGGTTGATCTCCAGGGAGATCAAGGTTAGGAGAGTAGACACAGAGGACAACAGCGCGGATCTATTCACAAAGGCCTATTTCCCAGTAGAGACTTTTATGGGATGGTTGAGTATGAGATACTTCAACCACAGCTGATTGTTGGGTATGCGATACCACAACAGATGACCCTAGTGCAAGTGGGAGATTGTTAGTTATATGTATGCCCTAGAGGCCATTACTATACATACGTTGTATATTGTAGTGGATGCTTGGACATATATAGGGAGGACTTTCTTGCTCGACATGATAGTATACTATCTGGTTACTCTTTATCTTAACATGTACTCTGACTGTCTCTATGTCACATGTTGATAAAACCCTTAGGATAAGTACTTGACTACCAGGACTATGATGCAGATCATATTAGTGGGGATAGTGTAGTCGCCAAGTACATCCTTCAAACGTTCCTAGTCGTAGGAGTACCGAGACTGGGCATCGATACTCCAGAGTAGACTAGCGTATGCGCTTCTTGACCCATATGATGGGCGATGGATGATCTCATATCCATTGGTGTTTGACATCAGAGAAGGTATACGGGTGCTCGGTGGAGACTGGGTACACTGGACGGACTCACCGAGAACTCCCAGATGGTATTATACCTCACGTCAGATGGCAGTTCTCTGGTGACACTGGTACAGGTTAGTCTGTAGACCCGAGATCGTCATAGAGTCTTGTGTGATTCCCATTGTGCTTTGATTTCCATCATACCACGTCTAAGAGGGCGTGCAAAAAGGTGGATTTTAGGTACAGTCGCGAATCACATGGGGGCAATGAGCGATAGGAGGTGTTTTGTCTCTCCCGGTATAGGGAGTTGATGTTGCGCTGTGTTCGATTAGCTATAACTGGAAATTCCTGGCCAGGGTTGCTGAGATTTACTGGTAAATGTTATCAGTAGTTTCTTGAACTGTTATGGACCTCATATCGACACGACTTATCGAGCTACTGGGGTCTGGCGTTTACCACCCCTAGGCGAGATATGCGACATATCAGACGAAGAGACCGGACTGTACGGGAGTGTTACTGATTGGATTCGCAGGAGAATGTATAGGTTTGCTTGTTGATCTTCAGATCGCTCAATACCTGGGTGGCTGTCACGTTTAGTTGACCGCTTGCAGCTTGTGGGTGTTTGATATGATTATCACCTACTGCCGGCGTATTGACGATTCTTTAGAGTCCTACACAGAGGTTTCCTGGCTCAGGCAAAACGGAGTAGGAGCACATATGTGATATATGCGGGACCAGGAATAATACATGTATGCGATACCGTATTGGATTCTCGCGATATGAGATATCGGCCGGGTATATGTGATATAACCGGGTCATCCGATCAAGTGTTGATTCGATGAACTGATACAGATTATATTAGTCGGTTATTTTTGAAATAGCAGGATTATCGGATCAAGTGTTGATTCGATAATTTAATGTATAATTATATATTTGATATATTAAATTATATTAACTAATATAAGCTCACTTAAAGATTCTTTTTCTCACTCGGGTAATACATTGATATATATTCGATATATGTTAATTGTATTATTTTATTTTGTTACAATAAATATTGTATATGTGATATATAATATTGTAACATGTTATGCTTACAAATGCAACATGTTTTGTGGAGTTTAAATATGGTTAGGGTTTGGATTAAGGTAAGCTTTCATGAAGCTTTCAAGAAGCTTCTTGAAGCTTTGACTTTGACCTTGATATTTTGCATAGATATTTATTTAACCCAACCCAACCCTTTAACCATAGTTGATTCTCTACATGGGTTAAGTCTTCATACTTAACCCATGGTTTCATTTCTAACCACACACTTGATTCATTATTCATGACAAATGGTTTTGCTTCTTCTTCTTCCTCTTTGATAAAAAGCTTTCTAGCTTTTTCAAAAGTGATGAAAATGAGTGAGATAAAGAAAACAATGAGAGCTAAATTCCTACTTCATCATCCTCATCTATTCTAGCCACTTAGATTAGGGTGTTTGCTTTGCTAATACTTGATTAGTGAAGTAAAAGCTTGAGCTTGAGCTTCTTCAAGGTAGATTATCTTTGTTATCGAAGATCGGAAGTAAGCTTGCATCTTTCTCTTCATGGAGCCTCTCTTGAGTCTGGGTGCTCGATGATCGCAGCGAAGGGACCTTAACACGGAGCTTTAAAAGTGAAGGAACGGACTACAAAGGTTGTAATCCCAAACTCTTAGAAGTAAAGTTGTTTACATGCTTTGTTTCGCCTAATCTTTAGTCTAAGATCTTGGTTAGGGTTGTTCGGTACATAAAAAATTTGATTTTGGCATGGTTGAAGCCTTGTTGAACCTTGTGACAGTGCCTAGTAACCCTACATGCACACATGCACCCTATATATTCATATTAGTGCATACATATCCCTACTTGCGCACATGCACGCTATATATTCATACTGGTGCACACATATATTGATATCTTCATATTTGCGCACATGCACACTATATATTCATACTGGTGCACACATATATTTATATCTTCATACTTGCGCACATGCACACTCATATTCGCGTATATATCCATTTACACATCCATACCTATATACATACATATATTACATACATAGATGATATTGACTTGATTCAAAAAAATATAGGGATTGCATGAGATATTTTCAAACTGGATCCTTTTTAAAAGAGCGGTTTTCCCTTTTTACTCTTAGTGTCATACGACACATTGCATGGATTTACGCATTGAGTTTGGATTTATGGGATTTCTGGATTTGAGAACTGTGGTATTATTTTAAGAAAATACGCACTGTTTTAAAAACCCGGTTTCTCTTGATATGATATTTCAGTACGCCCACCATGAGTTTTCTCGGTTCCTGAGAGCTTATGTGAGTATACCCGATTCGAGGAGTGGCAGACATCGATTGCGGGTATATGGTGGACCCGGTATGGTACCCCGGGGTAAGAAGACTCGTATAGTTAGACGATGAGCCCGGCGGAGGGACTACTACCTACCGGTGATTGGTTGGACCTGGTGGTTATCCGGAGGATACTGACCAGAGTTGAGAGATAGATACGGGCCGACCCGTACTGCCGGGGCCGAAGGCCAATTCCGCAGAAGGAGCCCGTGGGCTGATTCGGACTGACGGAGCCCGATACATGAGGATTTACGTGTCGATGCTGGACACGATTATCTTACGATATTTCGAGTGCCGATGTTGGGCACTCACGATTCCATGAGCTGTACAGGATTTGAGGGCCGGTTAGAGAGACGGCGCCTGAGTTTTTACTGGGATTTGGGTGTATTGGATGGACCCCGGTTATTCTTCCACGTTGACATTCCGTGTAGATGATATTTATTCCCATGCTCAGTATTCAGTAGCATGCATCTCATCCTGTATTTGTAGTACCTCATAGAGTACTTTTGCATGATTATTGCATACCCTGCTCATCATGTAGAGATGTTATTAGATTGCACTTACTATGCATGACTATTGCATAGCTTGCTCATCCTATATAGATATTACTAGATTGCATTTGCTATGCATGATTATTGCATACCCTGTTCATCATGTAGAGATGCTATTAGATCGCACTTGTTGCATGATTATTGCATCCAGCTCATCATATAGATGTTATCTGTTGGCATAGGTTAGAGCATAGCAGTACGTGCATACTCGTGATTACTTTTATATGTTATCTACTATTCACGAGTTGGCAACTCACCCCTGTTGTGCCACAGTGTTTGCAGGTTGCCCTTCACAGTAGTTGCGGCTGGCTGTTTTCTTGCATCTTTTGATTTGGATACCACTGCAGTTGGCGCGTGAGCCCTTTTGCTGATAGGTGGGGTTTTGCGGTATTCGTTTACTTTCCAGTTGTATACACTGTTGTATCTAGTACTCGCCATCTACTATTCATGTATTGACTTAGAGACCAGTTGTGAGGACGATGTATATTATTTTGTACTTTGGTGTCGAGCTCATTGTGAGCCGACTTTATTTATGCAGTTTTATCTTTCATGTTGTCTTCACTTATTTTTTATCTTTCTTCGCTACGGCGTCGTATACTATCATTGTGGTGATTGTTTCCACCGTTGGGCGTGATTGCTCCCGTTTGGGATGCTTTATTCATATTATATGTCATCTTTATTTATATCTTGTCTTATACCCGATTTCGGGGCTAGTTTTTATAAAGGAAATGCTGCCGAAATTTTTAAAAGAAAACAACTTAAACTTTAAAGAATTTTACTAAATTACTAAGGTTTTCTAAACGTTTTAACAAATGTTTCCATAAAATGTTTTAACATTCATTGCTTTAATGGTTTTGATTTCTGGGTTTCGGCTTACTTAGTCGCGTTACGCCTGTAGACGTTACGTGGTTAAGTGCCGGTCACGGGCCGAACTTTGGGTCGTGACAAATACCATTGCAAATTTCAACACTTGAAATTCCCGATAATCTTCTGCCCCTAGTGTCCTATGACTTTGACGAAAGCCAATAAACCCTAGTCCGCTAGTCAAGTTCAACCTGTACATTTCATGATTGAATTAAACCCACCCGCACGACCTTTGACGAAAGCCAACAAAGTCGTATGACTACCTTAATCCAATCGCATCATATGCTTAAGCAGATAAGCACTAATCAGCTACCACACACTACGCCTTGACGAAAGCCAACAAACACAGCACGAATACTAAATACTACTTATCTAAAATGACGGAGGGCTACGACAGGTTTTTAAGAAAACCCTATGCGTAATGAACTTGATCTCGTTGTAGAATCGAGTGATTTTAAAAGAAGTGTTTTTGAGGCTTTTACTAGTTTTGCTAAAGAGGTCACTCCCGGTGAAGGGATCTCAGCTCTTACCTTATCGAATAAGGTGCAGGATATTTCATAAATACCGCTATGCAAAGCATGAACTAAATAGCAATCAAAAGACAAAACCGAGTGGGTTGTAGTATCTGCCAGTTTCGCTAAAGAGGCCACTCCCGGTGAAGGGATCTCGGCTCTTTCCTTATCGAATAAGGTGCTGGATATTCTACAAAGAATACCGCTATGCAAAGCAAGAACTAGAGCTACCAGTTTTTAAAACAAGTTTCTACAACATCTTTAGGTTTCTTTTCCTTTCATTAATCTCATTAATGAAGTCCCATCAAATTATGCTTCCTAAGCATCACAGAAGAAACGAAAGCATCAATATTTATTATATCTCATATATATAATATAAGCAACCGTCTCAACATATCAAGTGATCACATCACAGAATATCAGCAGCAGAAGAACACATATGAAATATTGGATATACTAGGAATTCCGTGTTTTATTTATGCCAATAAAAAATGCGGATTCCACGGTCGTGATGAATAGCCAAACCCACATCCCTAGACCCCTACGAGAGCGGTAAGAAACCCTGCCAATTCTAGAGTTAGGAGACCCAGTCTCGACTGCTCGAGATGATCTCCCACTGGACCCTAGAACCCGGTTACTTGTGCTCTCCTCCTTGGGTCTATCCTAATGCGGAAAAGTAAATAATATACATCAATGGTGACATCATCCTCAACCCGAAAGTGCCCCAATAAAAGAATATTACATACTGTAACACCTTAGAATTTCGATTATTGTTAATTAAGCGATAGTGTGGGTTTTCTGTAAAAAGTTTACCAATTTAGGTTCCTCACATTTTATGACATTTAATTAATAATTTATTGTTATTTGTTATGGCTTGCACACACTTATGCATGTTAATATGAGAGTGTGTTTGTGTTAATCTTATTTAGTGACCATGACAACTTAACCAAATTCTAATCCTTGCTTTGCTTTAACCCTAACCCTCTAGATATTTATGGAGAGATATTTCTTTGTGTTTTGGATTGGAGAGGAGGTGGCATGGTGACTCATGTGAGGGCATGGTTTGCATTAATAAGAGTGTTAATGCAATGGTGCACTCACCCTACACTCACCTCTCTTTCTCTTTTCATCTCACCCTCTCTCATTCTCTCTCACTTCATCTCATTCTCATTGTTTCCTTCATCTCCCCTTCACTCTCAACTGAACACTCACCTTTCCTTCACTAAACCTTCACTAATTTTCACCAAAACATCACCAAATCACTTCATAAACCTTGTTTTGCCTTTAGGATCCCTTAGAGCTTGGAAAGCTAGGATCTTTGAGCTTGTGGGAGTAGGTAATGGTCTCTTTTTGTTAAGTAAGTCTTTTTAATGTTGCGTAGCTTGTTAGTTTTAGTTTAGAATGCGTAAAGTTTAGTTTCGGGTAAATATCATATTTTTAGTGTAGTTTTGGGTCTCGGATGATCTGCTATCAAATCAGGTATTTGTTGGAAAAGTTCCCATCACAGTGACCTAGTGTAGTGACCTAGAAGCTACCCTCAAAACCAGAGCCCAATCCCTTTCAAGATGGCCGCAAATAAATTGCTTCTGGCCGCAATTTGTGGCCAGACTGGTGAGTTGGGTGTTGTATTTTAGGGTAGGGGTGTCTCTGGGGTTGTGTGTGGTCTCATGGTACTTGCAACTTTTACAAATTGATTGTGTAGCAAAATCTGGGATCACTTTGCTTATTTCCTAGTGTTTCGATTACGTGCGTTACGTTATCCGATACGGTTCGGGTCTTTGTGTGTCTGTTGCTTTTGGGTTAGTTTCATAGTGTCGCTATGCACGTTAGCTACTAAGCGAACACTTGAGAGTATGTTTGGAGTTGGTGCGTCGGTCAAACATAGTTTGTACGTGTTATTGGTCGATTGCTAATATACACTTGTTATATTGTTATTTTATGATCTTAAGGACGCAGGCGGGGACTTCGGACGCTGCGAAGAAGGGAAAGCGAGTGGTTTTCTTTACTTATCCCAACATCATCTGTGAGTAGATTTAACATCTACAAGGGACTCGCCCGCATGACGTTATGCGTCTGGGCTAGATTTAATGATATGATTCTTGATTATATGGACATTGATTGTGCATGTGTACCTTTGTTGCATACCTCATTTTCCTATTTGCATATAGATATAGTATTGATGAGACACAACACCATTATTGACGGTTCATGTTTCACGAGCACTAATTGTATACTATACACACTCCGTCGATAATTTCCATGACACGCACAATCCATATACATACGAGATATAGTTGACACCTATACATATGTGATATTGTATTGGTTAAGGACATTGAGACATTGATTCATATTCCTTTGTGCATATGACATATAGCATACCTGTATACCTACATGCTTACACATATGCCTTGCCATGTCTACATGCTAGCTACCCATATACCTGGTATTGTACCATTAGAGATAGGTATATATACATATAAGACACAGCTACATGTACATCTTGCATACATACTTACATGTACACTTACCTAGCTTGATATAGCTACACACATACTTGGAGGGTATCACATCATTATTGATAGGTAGATATGAAGGGATTTCCTTAGCACCACTACTAGGGTTTGGTAGCATCACACATGCCATATTAAAAATTTATAGGGTGCTAAAGAAACTATCCTAAGGATAAAAGCTAGGGTAACACTAAAACTATCACAATCCACAAATAGTAAAGAACTAGGTTTAGACAATACAACCTTTGTAGCTCCCTTCGCTAGACTCCTTGGCTACTTGAGAGTTGAAAGAAGCTTGCTTGAGATCCTCCAAGTCTACGACGATCCACCCGGAGTCCTCTTTGTCCAAGCTCAAAGCTCCATTTGATCAAGATGATGAAGTTGAAGCTAACACTCTAAACTAGTGGGCAAGAGCAGTATAGAATAATGATGTGGTTTGATTTCTCACTTAAAAACCCTAACTTGATCACTCCTTCACTCACTATCATAACCTAGAGAGCAAAGGAGAGAGAGGAAGAAGAAGATGGCAAATGAGAGCTTAAGATAATGATCAGTCTTAGGATAAAAATAAGAAAAGAAAATACATATATTTTCTTCTTCTCATTCTTAATCCTAGTTTATAAATATCTAGATATTTTCTTTTGGATCAAAAATGGCCATGAAAAATAACTCATGGTTAACTCAAGGGTTTAGTGAAAGAATAAAATAATCAACCATGAATTATTATCATTTCCACTAACTCCAAAAATAAATATCAACATATTTATAAAGGTGTGAGTCTTATATTGCCACCATCAAATGTATCAACAACCATGATACAAATGAGTATGCATGTATGTATGCATGCACATCCATATGTGCATCAATGTAAACATGTGCATACATGCATGCATACACCAAAAGATAAAAGGGTTTAAAGTGAAAATGCTAATGGTCAATGTTAAATCAACACTTGATTTAGCAAACCGGTCATATCTCATACGACTCGACCAATAGCAAACCGCCCGATTAATATACGGTATCTCATACACGCATTTAATCGGGTCCCCGCGCATATCACATATGCACACCACATCGTTTCGCCTAGACTAGATAACTCCATTGTGGCACTCTAAGACTCGTCAATACGCCGGTAGCGGGTCATGATCACATCAAGCACCCCCAAGTCGTAAGAGGTCTGCTAAACGCAATGGCCACCCGGGTATTGAGCGATCAGAAGAAAACAAGCGAACCTGTCACAACTCCCGTCGAGCCAACCGGTAAAACTGCCGTACAGTCCGGTCTCTTCGTCAGATATGCTGCATATTGAGTCTAGGGATGGTAACGTCGACCCCAATAACTCAATAAGTCATGCCGATGAATGGTCTATAACAGATCGAGAAACTACTGATAACACTTATCAGTAAATCTCAACAGCCCTGGCCAGGGACTTACTGATATAGCTAATCGAGCACAGCACAACATCAACTCCCAATACCGGGAGAGACGAAACCCCTCCTATCACTCACTGTCTCCATGTGTCTCGGGACTGTACCCAAAAGCTACCTGTTTGCACGACTCAGTAGAGCCATGGTATGGTGGTAATCAAGGTACTGTGGGAGAACACACAAGACTCTATGATGATCTCGGGTCTACAGACTAACCTGTACCAGTGTCACTTGAGAATTGCTATCCGACGATAGATATAATATTATATAGGAGTTCTCGGCGAGTCCGTCCAGTGTACCCAGTCTCTACTGAACACCCGTATATGATCTCGATGTCAAACATCAATGGATGTGGGAACATCCATTGCCCATCATATGGGTCTAGTATCATATACGCTAGTCTACACTGGTATATCGATGCCCCGTCTCGATACACCTACGACTAGGGACATTTCAGGATATGCTTATAAACTACAGACGTCCTACTAGAATGATCTCCATCATAATCACAATAGTCAAGCGAATATCCTCAGGGCTTTATCAACATGCGTAAATGAATAAAAGCATGATCAAGTCAACATGTCAGATAAAGAAGAACCAGATAGCATACTATCATGTCGAGCAAGAATGTCCTCTGTATATATATACATGTATAAATACATCCACTATCATATAATGGTCTCTATGGCATACATATATCCAACAATCTCCCACTTGCACTAAGGTCAGTTATTGGCGTATCTCATACCCAACATCTCAAAAAGTCGCTCATGCTGCGGCTGAGGGAGGGCCTTGGTGAGTGGATCCGCAGTGTTATTCTTTGTGTCTACTTAACTAATCTCGATCTCGTGGCGATCTACAATCTCCCGGATCAAATGAAAGCGCCTCAGGATGTTTCTGGACCGTAGATGGGACCTGGGCTCCTTGGCTAACGCCATAGCCCCATTATTTGTTAGTTGTATGTATGCCCTAGAGGCCAGTATTGTACAGATGATGTATATTATATTGGATGCTTGGACATATATATAGAGATGACTTTCTTGCTCGATATGATAGTATGCTATCTGGTTGCTCTTTATCTTAACATGTACACTTGTCTCTTTAAACTGTCTTATAGTTACATGTTGATAAAGCCCTTAGGATGTGTACTTGACACCTGGACTATGATGCAGATCATATTAGTGGGGACATGGTAGTCTATAAGTACATCCTTCAAGGTCCCTAGTCGTGGGTATATCGAGACAGGGCATCGATATACCAGTGTAGACTAGCGTATACGCTTCTCGACCCATGAGATGGGCGATGGATGATCCCATATCCATTGGTGTTTGACATCAGAGATGGTATACGGGTGCTCAGTGGAGACTGGGTACACTGGACGGACTCGCCGAGAACTCCCAGATGGTATTATACCTCACGCCAGATGGTAGTTCTCAGGTGACACTTGTACAGGTTAGTCTGTAGACCCGAGATCGTCATAGAGTCTTGTGTGATTCCCACTGTGCTTTGATCTCCACCTTACCACGTCCATGAGGGTGTGCAAAATGGTGGTCTTTGGGTACAGTCCCAAGTCACATGGAGGCAATGAGCGATAGGAGGGGTTTCGTCTCTCCCGGTATTGGGGGTTGATGTTGCGCAGTGCTCGATTGGCCGTAACTGGGAAGTCCCTGGCCAGGGCTGATCAGAGATTTGCTGGTAAGTGTTACCGGTAGTTTCTCGACCCGTTATGAGCCTCACATCGGCACGACTTATCGGTTATTGGGGTCTGACGTTTACCACCCCTAGACTTGATATGCGACATTTCAGAAGAACAGACCGGACTGTACGGTAAGTGTTACTGGTTGGATTCACAGGAGTGTGAGCGGGCTAGCTCGTCGATCTTCTGATCGCTCAATACCCGGATGGTCGTTACGTTTAGCAGACCGCTTGCGGCTTGTGGGTGCTTGATATGATCATCATCTGCTACCGGCGTATTGACGAGTCTTTAGAGTCCTACACAGAGGTTTCCTGGCTCAAGCGAAACGAAATAGGAGCGCATATGAGATATGTGCGGGACCGAGAATAATGCGTGTATGTGATACCGCATTTCATTCTCGCGATGAATGTTTCGATTGGTTGTATGCGATATGACCTAGTTATCGAATCATTGATTCGATAAAACGATACATTGGATACTGGTCGGTTATATGCGATATGACCGGATCGTTAAATCAAGTGTTGATTTAATGATTTAATGTATAATTATATATTTGATATATTACTTTGCATTAACTGGTATTGGTTCACTTTAAATGGATTTTCTCACTTGATGTACATGTTGTATATGTGATATACTTTTGTGCACATCTTTGTATCATGTTTGATGATACATGCTCATATGGTTAAGTGTGAAGAATTAAACCATGGTTAAGAGATGATTAGGGTTTTGCCTTTTTATTTATTTATTTGTTTATTTATTTAGAAAAGGTTTAGATGAGAATGGTGGCTTTCTTTGTCTCTTATTGAAGCTTCATGAAGCTTTGACTTATGCAACCATTCTTGTCTTCATGCTTAACCCTAACTCATCCAAGTAACCATGGTATATTCTCTACGCTTAACCTTAGTTAGGATATGATAAGTATTGTTTTCTTTTTCATTTTTTTTGACTTATCATATTCTTTCTTCTTCTTGATCATCTTCTTCTTCAAGAAAAGCTTAAGCCCATCAATGGCAACTTGAGCAAAAGTGAGTGAAATCCAATTCTAAAGTGAACCCACCTCCTATTTCTTCACCCTCTACCTATTTTCAAGTTGTTTTGGGTGTTTTATTCACAAGTTTCACAACTTGGTGAAGTTGGAGCTTGAACTTGTGCAACCTCGACGTAGATCATCTTCGGCACGAAGCCGACGACCTATTCCGCCCATTTATCCGATGAAGCCGACGATTGAGTTCGGGATTTGAGATGGACAGTGAGAGGACACCTACGTGGAGCTAAGGAAGTGGAGAACCGGATCTACAAAGGTTGTAGTCTTTCTCCTTTAGTTAAAGTGTTAACTAGTTTCGTTTTTCGCCTAAATTTCTAGTCAACGATCCGTATTAGGGTTTCTCGGCACCCATAAATTTTGAAATTGGCATGGTTGATGCTTTGTGAGACCTCTATAGTGTGCCTAGGAACCCTACAGTGGTATCAGAGACTAGCTAGAGCCTTAGGCGAAGTCTAGACGGAGTTTGAAGTCCGATCGACCCGAAACCCCAACTTAAATATTGCTCTCTGGACTTTTTCTAAAAAATGGGATTTTTCCATATTAAAAATTATTAAAAATATCAGCATGAAGATATAAGAATTATGGTGCAAAACGAGCTCATGATGCGTCTAAACCGCCACGGAAACGCGGCAGAAGCAAGGCTTCTGCCGCGGTTCCGCCGCCTATTGTTCACAATGCGCAATAATTTTTGCACAGTAATTCCTCTTTTCTGGTGCTGAGTTTTATGGGAATTTTTAATATTTATTCAAGAGTTGAATTTTCTGGGATTGTTTTGGGGATTCGGTGTTTCGATCGGAGTATCAAATTTTGTCTATGTGGCTTTCCGGATAAATTTTAGAATATGTTAAAAAGTTCGACCGGATATAAATACCCAATTTTTCCCCTGTCGGGAAATTTTCAAGTGTTGGATTTTTCCGTAGTTTAACGACGTTCTAAGTAGTGCAAGTAACGCGATGGACCCTCTAGAAGACAACAAACCTTAACTCGATTATGTGACCGTCTTGAACTGCCCTTTGAACCTTCGGGTTTGGGGCAGTACGGCGTGCCACATGTGAGGCGTTGGCTTGACCCTTCTACGGCTGGACCGTTGGTACTGAGGCACGAACTGAATGTTGTTAGATTTATTTCATGTGTTGAGCTGTATCGGGAAAACTTGGGTATTCGACTGTTCGATCGGAAAGTTTATCATTTTCTGTTTATCTGGAATGTGATACAATAATTGGAATTCACAAACAGTTATGAGATAACTGGATGAATGTTATAAATCTAGCGATTTAGTCTCACTTCATATTGAAAAGAGTTTTCGATAATGGGACTAAAATGCGGGGTTTATAAGTGTTAGGCATGCGATGTCTAAAGAGGTTGCGGATTCCAATTGTTGTAGTTTTACACTTTCTTTTCTGTGACCGTAAGTGTAGTATGTTCATATCGCCGGTTTCGTTGCTATACGTCAACGACAATTGGGGTATGCGTACTTACTTACGTTGATGACATGTGATGTTATGTGTTGCTGGATATGTTATATTGAATCGTCGTGTTTGAATAGCCGGGGGTTTTTATGTGAGATGAGTGTTTTTCATTTTCATTCATGTAAAAACTTGTATGTAATATTCTTTTATTTGGGGCACTTCCAGGTTGCGGAAGATGTCACCTTTTGTATATTATTTACTTTTCCGCATTAGGATAGACCCAAGGAGGGGAGCACAAGTAACCGGGTTCTGGGGTCCAGTGGGAGACCATCTCGAGGAGTCGAGTCCGGGTCTCCTAACACTAGAATTGGTAGGGTTGCTTGCCGCTCTCGCAGGGGTCTAGGGGTGTGGATTTGGCTATTCATCACGACCGTGGAATCCGTGTTTTATACTGGCTCGTATTGAAAACACGGACGTCCTAGTATATCCAATGTTTCATATGTTTCTTCTGCTGCGATATCTGTGATGTGATCATATGATGTTCTGTGATAGATACAGTATATAGTATATATGATATATTATATAGACGTTACTTATGTTTTGCACCCGCACTAGCCCTGCCCTGCCCTGTCGTTAGTTACCTAACCTAACGGTGCACGAGGGGACATCGAGGCGAATGCGGATGGCATAAGTGTACGTCGTATTTATCTGTGATGTTTAGGTACTTAAATGATGGGACTTCATTAATGTGATTAATGAAATAAAAGAAACCAAAAGATGTTGTAGAATCAAATTTTAAATAAAACAGGTAGCTACAGTTCTTGCTTTGCATAGCGGTATATATGATATGCCCTACACCTTATTCGATGAGGAAAGGACCGAGATCCCTTCACCGGGAGTGACTCCTTTAGCAATAACTGGCAGATGCTACACATTCGGTTTTTTTTTGATTGCTTCTATAGTTTCTGCTTTGCACAGCGATATATATGATATATCCTGCACCTCATTCGACGAGGAAAGGGCCGACGATCCCTTCACCGGGAGTGACCCCTTTAGCAAAACTGGAAAAGCCTCAAAATCACTCCATTTCAAAACTTCATTTGATTCTACAACGATATCAAGTTCATTACGCAATAGGTTTTCAGAAAAACCTGTCGTAGCCCTCCGTCATTTCAGATAAGTCCTGTTTAGTATTCGTGCTGCGTTTGTTGACCTTGTCAAGGCGCAGTGTGCGGTAGCTAACTAGTATTTATCTGCTTATGCATATGATGCAGATTGAGTTAGGGTAGTCATACGGCCTTGTTGACCTTGTCAAGGGTCGTGTGGGTGGGTTTGATTCAATCAAGAAATGACGGGTTGAACTTGACTTACGGTCTATGGTTTTTTGACCTTGTCAAGGTCATAGATCGTTTGGGGCAAAAGCATTATCGGGAATTTCAAGTGTTGAAATTTGCAATGAGATTGCATACCTTCTATGAGATAGTTGGATCCCGATACCCACTGCGAGTAAGAGTTACTCCTGGGAGAGTTTTACATATTACAATTAGCCGATCAAGTAGGTGTCTAGAAAGGTATTAACGAGGTTACGCCTCTGGGAAAATGAGGTTTACATTAATTAGGTTCGTGCGAAAGCACGGGGGACCTCCCTCAAAGTACCAACACTGGCCTGGCTGAAAGATTGACGAACTTGTAGTGTGTAATTAATCCCGGCTAATCTTTCCTTTTAGGGTATGAAGGAAGATTTGATAAAAAGCAGTGGGAGCCATCCTGATTAGATAAGATAATAACCAATCTGATCTTGCACGAGCATACGCTAAAGTGTTTTCTTCTCTCTCTCTCCAGGTAGCGACCATTTTATGCCTTAATAAAGATAATAATATGGATGTATTGACCGAACCCACATGTTATACTGTGCCAGGGAACGTTGGTTCCGTTCTTTCCTATAAGAGTTATAGGACTGAACAGGATATAGGGGAATACCAGGATTCCCATGCCACCCGAATGAAGAAAGTACATGATGATGCATTTTCTTCGGGTGTGTTCGTTACAGAGAACTGTTTCTCCATTTGCCCTACGTCCTGGGTATTAGATACCGGGTCAGGATCCCATATATGTAATCAGTTACATGGGCTTAGAAAAGGTAGAGAACTTGGAGAAGGTGATAAAGACATTAGAGTTGGAAATGGTGCAATTGTTGCAGCTAAGACTGTCGGGGAATATCACCTTGTATTACCAACTGGTAATACATTGGTTCTGAACGAATGCTATTACATGCCGAACCTGATATGCAACATTATATCGGTTTCTTTGCTAAGTAAAGAAGGATATAATTTTGTATTACAGGACAATGTTATGAACATTTTCCGTAACCAAAAGTTGGTTGGATCAGGCACGTTGTGCAATGGCATTTATGTTCTAAATCAATCAACAGTTCTGAGCATAACAAACACACACAAGAGGAAGAGTTCAGAACAGAACGAATCCTTCTTGTGGCATTGTAGACTGGGTCACATCAATGCGACACGACTGGCTAAGTTGCATAAGGATGGATTTTTGAAACCATTCGAATTTTCATCTTATGACACTTGTCAGTCATGTCTCAAAGGCAAGATGACCAAAACTCCGTTAATGGGACACGGAGAAAGAGTTACCGAACTCTTGGGACTGATACATAGTGATGTATGCGGTCCCATGTCTACACATGCCAGGGATGGTTCTTCGTACTTCATTACATTCACTGACGATCTCTGTAGATTCGGATATGTGTTCCTGATGAAACACAAATCAGAAGCTTTTGAGAAATTTAGAGAATATAAACAAGAAGTCGAGAACCAAACCGGAAAAAGTATTAAAATCATTCGATCTGATCGAGGAGGTGAATACTTGAGCAATGAATTCCTGGACTTCCTAAAAGAGAATGGGATTCTCTCTCAGCTGACTCCTCCATATACACCACAGCACAACGGTGTATCTGAACGGAGGAACCGCACCCTATTGGATATGGTACGCTCTATGATGAGCACAGCTGAGTTACCTATTTCCTTCTGGGGATATGCACTGGAGACAGCAGCATACCCATTGAATCAAGTTCCATCTAAATCTGTACCTACCACAGCATATGAGATATGGAGTGGGAAGAGGCCATATCTTAAACGAGTTAAGATATGGGGTTGTCCAGCCTATGTCAAAAGACAAAATCCGGACAAGCTCGAGGCACGGTCAGTTCTTTGCAAGTTTGTGGGATATCCAAAAAACTCATATGGGTATTTTTTCTACCACAGTGAGGAACAAAAAGTGTTTGTTGCTCAACATGCCACCTTTTTAGAAAAGGAATTCCTTGAAAAAGAAATTAGTGGCAAAATGGTAGAGCTGGAAGAGGTTCCAGATACACAAACCGTAACTGAAGATTTAGTGGAACCAGAAGATTCAGTAGCTCCTAATAAACCTCAGCCTCTCCGCCGATCTAGTAGGGTTCCCCGCCAACCTGAGAGATACTACGGTTTTCTCATGGACGGTGGAAGCGAGGTTTGCATCATGGAGGATGATGACCCAACTAGCTTCGAGCAGGCCATCACGAGTAAGGACTTAGTGAAATGGCTGGATGCTATGCGGTCCGAGATGGAATCCATGTACACCAACAAAGTATGGACTTTGGAAGTTGCTCCTGAAGGGGTAAAACCCATTGGGAGCAAGTGGATCTTCAAGAAAAAACTTGGTGTAGATGGGAAAGTGGAGACTTTCAAAGCTAGACCTGTAGCAAAAGGTTTTCATCAAAGACCAGGTGTGGACTATGACGAGACCTTTTCTCCAGTGGCTATGCTTAAATCCATCCGGATCATGCTTGCCATCGCTGCATATCATGATTACCAAATCTGGCAAATGGATGTTAAGACCGCCTTTCTAAATGGTGATTTAGAAGAATGCGTGTACATGACTCAGCCAGAGGGCTTCGTAGACAGTGGGAGCAGCGGGAAAGTATGCAAGCTGCTTAAATCCATTTATGGATTAAAGCAAGCATCGCGGAGTCGGAACATCTGCTTTGACGTCGTTATCAAAGAGTTTGATTTCGTCAAAAACCCAGATGAACCTTGTATTTACAAGAAGGTGGCAGAGAGTAAGGTTGTCTTCCTCGTATTGTACGTGGACGACATACTCTTGATAGGAAATGATATTCCTATGCTGCAATCGGTCATGCTCTTCTTATCACAAAGATTCTCAATGAAAGATCTTGGTGATGCCTCCTGCATATTGGGAATTAGGATCTATAGAGATAGATCCAAACGGATTTTGGGATTGTCCCAATCCAGGTACATTGACACCATACTAAAGAGGTTTAGTATGGAAGAATCCAAGCGTGGGAACTTGCCCACGATCTCTGGAGTCACTCTCTCCAAAGAGATGTCTCCCAAGACTGATTTGGAGAGAGCTCGCATGCAAGGGATACCCTATGCTTCGGCTATAGGCTCTATCATGTATGCGATGCTATGTACCAGACCCGATGTAGCATACTCACTAAGTGTAGTGAGCAGGTATCAAGCTGATCCTGGAGAGAGTCACTGGACAGCTGTGAAGAGCATTCTCAAGTACTTACGAAGGACTAAAGAGATGCTCTTGGTGTATGGTAACGGAGAACTCCAAGTGGAGTCCTTTACCGATTCGAGCTTCTAGAGTGATAAGGACGACTCTAAGTCGTAGTCGGGCTTTGTCTTTACCCTTTACGGAGGGGCGGTTAGCTGGAAGAGTTCCAAGCAGGAAACCGTGGCAGACTCGACGATGGAGGCTGAATACATCGCTGCCAACGATGCTGCCAAAGAGGCTGTCTGGATCAAGAAGTTCATTACTGAACTTGGGAGTGGTTCCATCCATTGAGCATCTAATACCTTTGTATTGCGATAACAATGGAGCGGTGGCTTTGGCCAAGGAACCCAGGTCCCATCAGCGATCCAGGCATATTCTGAGGCGGTATCACCTGATCCGGGAGATAGTTGATCGCCGGGAGATCGAGGTGAGGAGGGTTGACACGAAGAACAACACGGCGGATCCACTCACGAAGGCCATTCCCCAGATACAGTTTGAGAGACTCTTCGGGATGCTCGGTATGCGATACTACAGCAGCTGGCCCTAGTGCAAGTGGGAGATTGTTAGTTGTATGTATGCCCTAGAGGCCAGTATTGTACAGATGATGCATATTATATTGGATGCTTGGACATATATATAGAGATGACTTTCTTGCTCGATATGATAGTATGCTATCTGGTTGCTCTTTATCTTAACATGTACACTTGTCTCTTTAAACTGTCTTATAGTTACATGTTGATAAAGCCCTTAGGATGTGTACTTGACTACATGGACTATGATGCAGATCATATTAGTGGGGACATGGTAGTCTATAAGTACATCCTTCAAGGTCCCTAGTCGTGGGTATATCGAGACAGGGCATCGATATACCAGTGTAGACTAGCGTATACGCTTCTCGACCCATGAGATGGGCGATGGATGATCCCATATCCATTGGTGTTTGACATCAGAGATGGTATACGGGTGCTCAGTGGAGACTGGGTACACTGGACAGACTCGCCGAGAACTCCCAGATGGTATTATACCTCACGTCAGATGGCAGTTCTCAGGTGACACTTGTACAGGTTAGTCTGTAGACCCGAGATCATCATAGAGTCTTGTGTGATTCCCACTGTGCTTTGATCTCCACCTTACCACGTCCATGAGGGCGTGCAAAACGGTGGTCTTTGGGTACAGTCCCGAGTCATATGGAGGCAATGAGCGATAGGAGGGGTTTCGTCTCTCCCGGTATTGGGGTTGATGTTGCGCAGTGCTCGATTGGCCGTAACAGGGAAGTCCCTGGCCAGGGCTGATCAGAGATTTGCTGGTAAGTGTTACCAGTAGTTTCTCGACCCGTTATGAGCCTCACATCGGCACGACTTATCGGTTATTGGGGTCTGACGTTTACCACCCCTAGACTTGATATGCGACATATCAGACGAACAGACCGGACTGTACGGTAAGTGTTACTGGTTGGATTCACAGGAGTGTGAGTGGGCTAGCTCGTCGATCTTCTGATCGCTCAATACCCGGATGGCCGTTACGTTTAGCAGACCGCTTGCGGCTTGTGGGTGCTTGATATGATCATCATCTGCTACCGGCGTATTGACGAGTCTTTAGAGTCCTACACAGAGGTTTCCTGGCTCAAGCGAAACGAAATAGGAGCGCATATGAGATATGTGCGGGACCGAGAATAATGCGTGTATGTGATACCGCATTTCATTCTCGCGATGAATGTTTCGATTGGTTGTATGCGATATGACCTAGTTATCGAATCATTGATTCGATAAAACGATACATTGGATACTGGTCGGTTATATGCGATATGACCGGATCGTTAAATCAAGTGTTGATTTAATGATTTAATGTATAATTATATATTTGATATATTACTTTGCATTAACTGGTATTGGTTCACTTTAAATGGATTTTCTCACTTGATGTACATGTTGTATATGTGATATACTTTTGTGCACATCTTTGTATCATGTTTGATGATACATGCTCATATGGTTAAGTGTGAAGAATTAAACCATGGTTAAGAGATGATTAGGGTTTTGCCTTTTTATTTATTTATTTGTTTATTTATTTAGAAAAGGTTTAGATGAGAATGGTGGCTTTCTTTGTCTCTTATTGAAGCTTCATGAAGGTTTGACTTATGCAACCATTCTTGTCTTCATGCTTAACCCTAACTCATCCAAGTAGCCATGGTATATTCTCTACACTTAACCTTAGTTAGGATATGATAAGTATTGTTTTCTTTTTCATTTTTGTTGACTTATCATATTCTTTCTTCTTCTTGATCATCTTCTTCTTCAAGAAAAGCTTAAGCCCATCAATGGCAACTTGAGCAAAAGTGAGTGAAATCCAATTCTAAAGTGAACCCACCTCCTATTTCTTCACCCTCTACCTCTTGCCAAGTTGTTTTGGGTGTTTTCTTCATAAGTTTCACAACTTGGTGAAGTTGGAGCTTGAACTTGTGCAACCTCGACGTAGATCATCTTCGGCACGAAGCCGACGACCTATTCCGCCCATTTCTCCGATGAAGCCGACGATTGAGTTCGGGATTCGAGATGGACAGCGAGAGGACACCTACGTGGAGCTAAGGAAGTGGAGAACCGGATCTACAAAGGTTGTAGTCTTTCTCCTTTAGTTAAAGTGTTAACTAGTTTCGTTTTTCGCCTAAATTTCTAGTCAATGATCCGTATTAGGGTTTCTCGGCACCCATAAAATTTGAAATTGGTATGGTTGATACCTTGTGAGACCTCTATAGTGTGCCTAGGAACCCTACATTATTATCACAATACAATGGTATTGGATCAATAATGGTTGGAACTACTCCTAGCTCCGAGACGAACTTTCTCATACAGACGGCTTCTTTGGCGACATCATTCGCAGTAATGTACTCAGCTTCCATCGTAGAGTCTGCAACGATATCCTGTTTGGAACTCTTCCAACTTACCGCCCCTCCATTGAGGGTAAATACAAACCCAGAGATAGATTTGCTGTTGTCCTTATCACTCTGGAAGCTCGAATCGGTAAAGGCCTCCATTTGGAGATCTCCATTACCATACACCAAGAACAATTCTTTAGTCCTGCGCAAGTACTTAAGAATGTTCTTCACAGCTATCCAGTGATTCTCCCCTGGGTTGGATTGATACCTGCTTACTACACTAAGTGAAAGGTTTCCAACAGCACCACTACTAGGGTTTGGAGGCAACACATATGCCATATTTAAATTTTTTATGGTTCTAAAGAAACATTCTAAAGGATCATGCTAGAAAATTTAGGGCAACTTAACTTTAACACAAACATAAGTAGAAAAAGCTAGGGTTTTGAGAGTACAACTTTTGTAGCTCCCTACGCTAGACTCCTTGGCTACTTGAGGGTTGGAAAAAGGTCCGCTTGAGATCCTCTAGGTCCACGATGATCCACCCGGAGTCCTCTTTGTCCAAGCTTGAAGCTTCACAAGATCAAAAGAAGAAATGGAAGCTAACACTCTACACTAATGGGCAAGACTAGTGTATAATGGTGTTGTGGTTGGTTTTCTCACTTCAAAAATCCTAACTTGGTAACTTTTTTGCTCACTTGAGAAAACTAGAGAGTAAGAGAGAAAGGAGGAAGAAGATGATGGCTTATAAAACTCAAGATAATGATAAACGTCTAAAATAAAAATGAGAAAAGAGAATATATTTTTTTTTATCTCTCATTCTTAACCAAGGTTATAAAATATCTAGATATTTTAGTTTGGAACAAAAATGACCATAGAAATTAAATCATGGTTAAACAAAAGGGTGAATGAAAGAATAAAATATTAAACCATGAAACAATTTCCATTTTCATTTTTCTTTTCCAAAAATAATATCCATATATTTTATAAAGGGTGTGAGTCTTATATTGCCACCATCCACTATATCAACAACCATGATAGAATGATGTATGCATGTATGTGTGCATGCACATCCATTTGGCATGAATAAGAATGAATGCATACATGCATGCATACAACAAAAAAGACAAGAAAGGATTTCAAGTGAGAAACTAATGGTCAAATGATAAAGCAACACTTAATTTAGCAACCCGGTCATATCATATACGACCCGACCAAAAGCAAACCGCCCGATTAATATACGGTATCTCATACACGCATTTTAACCGGGTCAACGCGCATATCTCATATGCACACCACATCTTTTCGCCTGGACTAGGTAACTCCATTGTGGGACTCTAAGACTCGTCAATACGCTGGCAGTGGGTGATGATCATATCAAGCACCCCCAAGCCGCAAGCGGTCAGCTAAACGTAACGGCCACCCGGATATTGAGCGATCAGAAGAAAACAAGCGAACCTGTCACAACTCCCGTCGAGCCAACCAGCAACACTACCGTACAGTCCAGTCTCTTCGTCAGATATGCTGCATATCAAGTCTAGGGACGGTAACGTCGACCCTAATAACTCAATAAGTTGTGCCAATGAATGGTCTATAACAGATCAAGAAACTACTGATAACACTTATCAGCAAATCTCAACAGCCCTATCCAGGGACTTACTGATATAGCCAGTCGAGCACAGCACAGCATCAACTCCCAATACAGGGAGAGACAAAACCCTTCCTATCGCCCACCGCCTTCGTGTGTCTTGGGACTATACCCAACGACCACCTGATTGCATGACTCAGTAGAGCCATGGTAGGGTGGTAATCAAAGTACGGTGGGAGAACACACAAGACTCTATGACGATCTCGGGTCTACAGACTAATCTGCATCAGTGTCACCTGAGAACTGCTATCCGACGATAGATATAATTCCATATAGGAGTTCTCGGTGAGTCCGTCCAGTGTACCCAGTCACCACTGAGCACCCGTATACGATCTCGATGTCAAACATCGATGAATGTGGGAACATCCATCGCCCATCATATGGGTCTAGTATTATATACGCTAGTCTACTCTGGTATATCGATGCCCCGTCTCGATATACCTACCACTAGGGACATTTCAGGATATGCTTATAAACTATAGATGTCCCTTTAGTATGATCTCCATCATAATCACAGTAGTCAAGCCTATATCCTCAGAGCTTTATCAACATGTGTGAATGAATAAAAGCATGATCAAATCAACATGTCAGATAAAGAAGAACCAGATAGCATACTATCATGTCGAGCAAGAATGTACACTGAATATATATATATATATATATATATACATGTATAAATACATCCACTATCATATAATGTCCTCTAGGGCATACATATATCCAACAATCTCCCACTTGCACTAAGGCCAGTTATTGGCGTATCTCATACCCAACATCTCAAAAAGTCGCTCATGCTGCGGCTGAGGGAGGGCCTTGGTGAATAGATCCGCGGTGTTATTCTTTGTGTCTACTCTCCTAATCTCTATCTCGCGGCGATCTACAATCTCCCGGATCAAATGAAAACGCCTCAGGATGTGTCTGGACCGCTGATGGGACCTGGGCTCCTTGGCTAACGCCATAGCCCCATTATTATCACAATACAATGGTATTGGATCAATAATGGTTGGAACTACTCCTAGCTCCGAGACGAACTTCTTCATCCAGACGGCTTGCATAGCGGCATCATTCGCAGCAATGTACTCAGCCTCCCTCGTAGAGTCTGCAACGGTATCCTGTTTGGAACTCTTCCAACATACCGCCCCTCCATTGAGGGTAAATACAAACCCTGAGATAGATTTGCTGTCGTCCTTATCGCTCTGGAAGCTCGAATCGGTAAAGGCCTCCATTTGGAGATCACCATTACCATACACCAAGAACAATTCTTTAGTCCTTCGCAAGTACTTAAGAATGTTCTTCACAGCTATCCAGTGATTCTCCCCTGGGTTGGATTGATACCTGCTTACAACACTAAGTGCATAAGCTACATTTGGGCGTGTACATAACATCGCATACATTATAGATCCTACTGCCGAAGCAAATGGTATAATGCTCATGCGAGCTCTCTCTTCATCGGTCTTTGGGCATGAGTCCTTAGAGAGAGTGACCCCATGGCAAGCGGGTAAGGCACCCCGCTTGGAGTCTTCCATACTAAACCTTTTTAGGATGGTGTTGATGTACCTGGTTTGGGACAATCCCAATAACCTCTTGGATCTATCCCTATAGATCCTAATGCCCAGAATGTATGTAGCATCACCCAGGTCCTTCATAGAGAACCTTAGTGATAAGAAAGATTTGACCGACTGTAGCATAGGAATATCATTTCCTATCAGAAGAATGTCATCCACGTACAATACGAGGAATGTGACAGCTCTCCCTACAGCCTTCTTATAAACACAAGGTTCATCTGGATTTTTGATGAAATCAAACTCTTTGATAACATCATCGAAACAGATGTTCGAACTCCGTGATGCCTTCTTTAACCCATATATGGATTTAAGCAATCTACATGCTTTCCCGCTGCTCCCGCTGTCAATGGAGCCTCTGGCTGATCCATATAAACGCATTCTTCTAAATCTCCATTTAGAAATGCCATTTTAACGTCCATCTGCCAGATTTCATAGTCGTAGTGAGCAGCAATAGCAAGTAGGATCCGAATGGATTTAAGCATGGCTACGGGCGAAAAAGTCTCGTCATAGTCCAAACCTGGTCTTTGACGAAACCCTTCGCCACAAGTCTTGCCTTATAGGTCTCTACCTGCCCATCTACACCAATCTTTCTTTTAAAGATCCATTTGCACCCCACAGGTTTTACCCTAGGGGGTACAATGTCCAAAGTTCATACTTTGTTGGTGTACATATACTCCATTTCGGATCTCATGGCATCCAGCCACTTCACAGAGTCTCCACTCGTGGTAGCTTGCTGAAAACTGGTAGGATCATCATCTTCCATGATGCAGTCTTCTCTGTCACCATCAATGAGGAAACCGTAGTACCTCTCCGGTGGGCGAGAAGTCCTACCAGACCTTCGGAGTGGCGAGGTTCTTCTGTTTCTGTTGCAACAGCCGGTTCAACCAAGTCGTCATTTGTAGTTTGTGTCTCTAGAACCTCTTCTAAATCTACCATATTGCCATCAGTTTCATTTGTGAAAAACTCTTTTTCCAAGAATGTGGAATGCTGAGAAACAATCACTTTTTGTTCCTCCTTGTGGTAGAAAAGATATCCATAAGAATTCCTTGGATATCCCACAAAGTTACACATGACCGACCGTGTTTCGAGTTTGTCCGGATTCTGCTTTTTAACATAGGCCGGGCAACCCCAAATCTTAATTCTCTTAAGAGATGGTCTCTTCTCATGCCATATCTCATATGGCGTGGTAGACACGGTTTTGGTTGGGGCCCTATTCAGTAGAAACGCTGCAGTCTCCAATGCATGCCCCCAAAATGAGACAGGTAACTCAGCATCACTCATCATGGAATGAACCATATCTAATAGGGTCCGATTCCGTCGTTCAGACACACCGTTGTGCTGTGGTGTGTAAGGATGAGTGAGCTGAGAGAGAATCCCATTCTCTTTAAGGAAGTTTGCAAACTCTGTACTGAGGTACTCCCCACCTCGATCTGATCGAAGCATTTTGATACTCAAGCCGGTTTGTTTTTCAACTTCGAGTTTATATTCAGTGAATTTCTCGAAAGCTTCGGATTTGTGCTTTAATAAAAATACATGACCGAATCTTGAGAAATCGTTAGCGAAAGTAATGAAGTATGAAAAACCGCCTCTATCCTGTGTAGACATTGGCCCACATACATCACTATATATGAGGCCTAGGAGCTCAGTAGCTCTTTCTCCGTATCCGGTAAACGGAGTTTTGGTCATTTTACCCTTGATACAAGACTGACAAGTCGCATAAGATTTATATTCAAAAGAGTTTAAATATCCATCTTTGTGTAACTTGTTTAGTCTTGTTTCGTTAATATGACCAAGTCTACAGTGCCAAAGAAAAGCTTCATTTATTTCTGAAAGTTTTCTTTTATTAGTGTGTTGTATGCTGAAAACTGTGTGTTGATTTAGGACGTATATCCCATTATTAAGCGTACCATACCCAACCAACATTTGATTCAGGTGAATGTTCATAACATTGTTCTGCAATACAAAATTATATCCTTCATTGTCTAACAAAGAAACAAATATTATATTACAAAGCATACTTGGTACAAAATAACATGGGTTCAAAACCAATATACACCCAGACGGCAACCCCAAATGATACTCTCCCACTGCGACTGTATGTACATTGGAACCATTTCCAACGCGGAGAGTATGGTCACCTGTCTTCAAAACCTTGCTATTTCTCAGCCCTTGTATAGAATTGCAAATGTAAGAACCTGAACCGGTATCTAATACCCAGGAAGCAGAGTTTATTGAAAAACAGTTTTCTGTCACAAACACACCTGAAGCGGAAGCATCCCCATGCTTCTTCTTGAGATTTAAGTACTCTGTGCAGTTGCGCTTCCAATGTCCTGTTTTGTGGCAGTGATAACATTCCCCTTTTCCCGATTCTCCAGCTTTGGACTTGTCCTTCCCCTTAACCTTTTTAACTCCACCCCTAGGCTTGGTGGGCTTCTTCTTTATCTTTCCCTTGGCCTTAGCCTTTGGGCGAGAAGAGGAAGATTGCCCAACACTTAAAACGGGAGTTTTCACTGATTTCAGTGTGCTCTCTGCACTCCTTAACATATTAAGGAGTGCAGGTAGTTCCTTCTCCATGTTGTGCATGTTGAAGTTAACTATAAATTGAGCAAAGGTGGAGGGGAGGGACTGCAGAATAATATCTGTATGTTGTTCATTGTCCATCGTCCATCCAAGGTTCTCAAGCTCTTCTATGAGAGCTATCATCTTCAGAACATGGTCTCCTACTGGTGTGCCAGAGGCCATTCGCATCTGAAACAATTTCTTTGATGCTTCGTATCGTAATACGCGGGATTGCTCTCCATACAAATCCTTTGTATGGAGGAATATGGCGTGAATGTCCATATTCTCGTGCTACTTTTGATGTGTGTTATCCATCGATGCAAGCGCGAGGCATTTGGCCGTGGCACAGTCAGCGTCCCATGTCTTGCGGACTTCAATATCCGCAACTGAGGATTTTGGACCTGGGACGGGCGGGGTTAAAGCCGTGAGGACATATAATACTTTATCATAAGTCAAGGCAATGTTCAGATTCCTCAGCCCGTCTTTATAATTGGTCCCATTTAGTTTATTTTTATCTAGTAGAAGCTTGAGTCCTGTCATTGGTATCTGCCATTAAGAGAGAGAAAATAATACACTCAGCGAAAGCTCTTGCAAAGATCAGATTGGTTAATATCTTGTCTAATCGATGTCTCCCACTGCTTTAATCAAGTTTTTCTTTCAAACCTTAAAAAGAAAACTATCCAGGATTAATTACAGTCTACAATTTCGCTAACCGTTCAGCCAGGCCAGTGTCGGTACTTGAGGGAGGTTCCCCGTGCTTTCGCACGGACCTAATTAAAGTAAACCTCGTCTTTCCAGAGGCATAGCCCTGTTAACACCTTTCTAGACACCTAATGAGTTAGCTAATTGTAAACTGCAAAACTCTCCTGGGAGCAACTATTGCCCACAGTGGGATCGGGATCCAACCATCATATGGAAGGTATGCAATGTTAGGTCCACGTTACCTCTCCCGGTACTTTCGGGGTTGCGGAAACGATAAAACAAAAATTTTTCTGGACTTGGCAACATGGACCGTAAAAGCCGGATCTTTACTAAACAATACACTAGCATCTTAACTAGAGATTTATCTACTCGGTTAGGGGTTATACCTCAACTTGAACTCCTTCTCTTCTTGTTGTTCTTCTTCTTTCTTGCTCTTTGTAGTAGCTTGTATGGCTTCCCCTCCTCGTCTCCTCTTTGCCGAAGATAGATCCACCTGAGGGCTTCATCCTTAGGCTCCTTTCTCGATCTTGAGAGAACTAAGGTATTCGGCTTGCTAGACCTTCTACCTTAGAGTGAGTAGAGTTATATCTTCAAGGAGATGATTCTCAACATATGAGATTTGCTCTCCTTGAACTAGAGGAGGAAGAAGATGAAGTGAAGAGAGAGAAACAAAATGATAGAATGATATGGTATTTTTTACAACCATAACATATATGTGATTTTCTAATAATAATATTAATTCAAAATGAAAAAGGTGATGGATGGATTGAAGAGACCATTATCATATCACAATAAATGAATTTTGCAAAGATCAAAGAGCATCTAAAAAGGGTAATGATGATGGTCAATATTTTAAACCTAGTCAACTAGTCAACCATGGTCAACAAGTCAACAAACCCTAATGAATCATAAGATCATTAGGGTTTGGAAAAAGACGACTGTCAACTGTGCATACACACCCGTTCCAAAACCCTAATGAACAAACTCTTCCTCCGCCTCAATCAACTGTGCATACACACCCGCATTCATGTTCCGAGAAACATGAACACAATGAGATAAAACTAACCCCAAAGCATATACTAGGATCCGGCTCAAACCAGAGCCCGCTAGTAATGACTGTCCGGACACCAAACGTGCACAAGTGTGCGGATGTGAACGAACCCTGTCGCAAAACCATGCGACCTCTACTCAGTTTTGCCCAAAGGCGAGTAACCCTCTGTGTGGGACTCTAAAGACTCGACACTACGCTGGCAGTGGGGTTAACCACAGACCGCAAGCGGCACTAGCTGTACGTAACGGTCCCCAGGTAGATGCCGATAAGAAGACTGATGAGGTGAACCCATCCGAACTCCTACTGAGTCTATATGTGACAATCTCCGTACAGTCCGGTCTGTTCGTCTGATATATCGCATGGCGGGCCTAGGGGGCGGTAAACGTCAGTCCCCTAATAGCGGTACAAGTCGTGTCGGAGTGAAGCCCAATACACCCTGAGATAACACTGGAAACCTACCAGTATATCTCGCTTGCCCTGGCCAGGGACTACTCGTGTAATGGCTCTCCTAGACACAGCGCGATGTCAACCCCCAATACCGGGAGAGACGAATCCTGTCTAACCGTCACTGCCTCCAAGTGCTTCGGGACTGCTCCCAACTACTACCTGTTTGCACGACTCAGTAGAGCCGTGGTAGGGTAGTAATCAAAGAACAGTGGGAACACACTCGAGGAGAAATGACAGTGTCAAGTCAGCGGACTAAGCTGTACTCATGTCACCTGGGAACTGATAACTGACGATAGGTATAATACCAACCATCAGTTCCTGACGAGTCCTGTCCAGTGTACTCGTAACCTAACGAGCACCCGCATACTATCTCAAGTACGACGTACTGATGGCTGTGGGACAGACCGTCTCCCGTGCTGGGATGAGAAGCGCATACGCTAGTCTACTCCGGAGTATCGATGCCCTATCTCGATAATCCCACGACTAGGGACGTGTATAAGGATGTGCTTGTAGATTACCCAGCCCCACGAGTGTGATCGCCATCACAACGCCGGTAATCAAGCAAAGATCCTAAGGGCTCTACTAATGCGTATAGGTGATATAATAAATAAACACACATGTACACATTAAAGTAGAGACAAACCAAGTAGCATACTACTATATTGAGCAAGATTGTCTGTACAACTGTGAATATCCCAAGCTTCCATCAAGTAATATACATACTAGTATGATACAGTAATGGCCTCTAGGGCATACACACTAACATGCAATCTCATTGCAAATTTCAACTATTGAAATTCCCGATGTGGTTTTTACCCCTAGCACTCATGACCTTGGCTATGGTCAACAAATCACAAGCACTAGTCAAGTTCAACCCGTCATTTCTTGATTAATTATACCCGTTCACATGACCCTTGGCTAAGGTCAACAAAGTCACATGCCCGTCCCAATTAATCTGCATCATATGCATTGTAGGAAGACATTACTTAGCTACCGTACACTACGCCTTGGCTAAGGTCAGCAAACGTAGCACGAATGCTAAGTACTCTACTTCCTAAAATGATGGAGGGTTGCGGATGATTTTTAAGAAAATCTTTAACGCTTTGAACTTGATATCGTCATAGAATCAAATGGTTTTCAAAAGGAGTGGCTTGAGCTCCGCAGTTTTGAAATGTAGCTTTTTCATAAAAAGCCGAGTGGTTTTCAAATCTGATTCTACAACATCTTTTTAGGTTTATTTTCTTTACATTAATCATATTAATGTAGCCCCATCATTTAAGTCCTTAAGCCAATTACACGAAAATACAACTTATGCTTATGCCATCCGCATTCGCCGCAATGTTCCGTTATGCACCGTTAGGTTACTTAACTAACGGCATACCGGGACGGGACTAGCGCGGGTGTAAAACATAAGCAACGTCTACTATATATCTCATATATAATATATCATTCGTCTCAGATATCACATCACAGTATACAGGCAGCAGAAACACAGATATAATGTGGGATATACTAGGACGTCCGTATTTAGTATTTAGCCAACAATAGAAAATACGGATTCCACAGTCGCGATGAATAGCCAAGCCCACACCCCTAGACCCCTACGAGAGCGGCAAGCGACCCTACCAATTCTGGAGTTTAGGTGACCCGGTCTCGACTCCTCGAGATGGCCTCCCACTGAACCCCAGAACCCGGTCACTTATGCTCCCTTGCTTGGGTCTATCCTAATGCGAAAAAGTAAATAATATACAACACTGGTGACATCAACCTCAACTCGGAAGTTCCCCAAATAAAAGAATATTACATTACATTTGAATTTTACATGAATGAAAAGAAAACTCTCATCTCACATAAAACCCCCCGTCTATTCAATCGCGACAATCCTGCACATCATATCTCAGCAACACATAATATCATATATCATCAACGTAAGTAAGTATGCGTACCCCGATTGTCGTTGATGTATAGCAACGAAATCGGCGATATGCGACATACTACACTTACGGTCACAGAAAAGAAAGTGCAAAACTACAACATTTGGAATCCACAATCACTTTAGACATCGCAAATCTGAAATATCACATACTTCGCATTTCATGCCTAACTATATGAATTCCACATATTGTATCACATTCCAGATAAATAGACAGTATTAAACTTTCCGATCGAATAATCAAATACCCAAGATTTCCTAAATAGCTCAACACTTGAGCGGAGTTCAAAAATCCCGGAACATGTCACAATAGCAGCGGTCCAGCCGTAGAAGGGTCAAGCCAACGCCTCACATGTGGCACGCCGTACTGCCCCAAACCCTAAAGTTTAGAGGCAGTTCAGACGGTCACATAATCGAGTTAAGGTTTGTGTTCTTCTATAGGGTTCACCACGTTACTTGCATGTATTTCCGAAAGATTTAAACTCGAGAAAAAATTCAACACTTAAAAGGTTTTCGTGCCGGGAAAAAGTGAGTTAATGATATCCGTTCGAACTTTTTATTACTTTCTAAATTACCTGAAAACAGAACGAAATTAAATATTCCGATCGAATCAACGAATCCAAAATAATTCCCAGAACACTCAACACTGGAGTTAGATTAAAAATACCCAAAAATATGTACAAGCAGACAAGAACATTACTGTATAAAAACGAGGCAATAATATCCCTATACGGCCGTGGATCCGCGGCCCAAGCAAGGTTTGGCCGCGGTTCCGCGGCGGTATGTACGGATTATGGCTTCGAATTTTACAGTTCAGCTTAGATTTCTCTGCTGAATTTTTAAAGTATTTTTAATTCCGAAAAAACACAGTTTTAAAAAATTGTCCAGAGAAGGGTTAAAATGCGTATTTTTTTGGTTCGATCGGAGTTATAACTTCGCCTAAGCGTCGCCTAAGGTTCTAGCTTGGCTCTAATACCATGAAGGGTTTCCAACAGCACCACTACTAGGGTTTGGAGGCAACACACATGCCATATTTAAATTTTTTATGGTGCTAAAGAAACATTCTAAAGGATCATGCTAGAAAATTTAGGGCAACTTAACTTTAATACAAACATAAGTAGAAAAAGCTAGGGTTTTGAGAGTACAACTTTTGTAGCTCCCTACGCTAGACTCCTTGGCTACTTGAGGGTTGGAAAAAGGTCCGCTTGAGATCCACTAGGTCTACGATGATCCACCCGGAGTCCTCTTTGTCCAAGCTTGAAGCTTCACAAGATCAAGAGAAGAAATGGAAGCTAACACTCTACACTAATGGGCAAGACTAGTGTATAATGGTGTTGTGGTTGGTTTTCTCACTTCAAAAATCCTAACTTGGTAACTCTTTTGCTCACTTGAGAAAACTAGAGAGCAAGAGAGAAAGGAGGAAGAAGATGATGGCTTATAAAACTCAAGATAATGATAAACCTCTAAAATAAAAATGAGAAAAGAGAATATATATATTTTCTATCTCTCATTCTTAACCAAGGTTATAAAATATCTAGATATTTTAGTTTGGAACAAAAATGACCATAGAAATTAAATCATGGTTAAACAAAAGGGTTAATGAAAGAATAAAATATTAAACCATGAAACAATTTCCATTTTCATTTTTCTTTTCCAAAAATAATATCTATATATTTTATAAAGGGTGTGAGTCCTATATTGCCACCATCCACTATATCAACAACCATGATAGAATGATGTATGCATGTATGTTTGCATCCACATCCATATGTGCATGAATAAGAATGAATGCATACATGCATGCATACAACAAAAAAGACAAGAAAGGATTTCAAGTGAGAAACTAATGGTCAAATGATAAATCAACACTTGATTTAGCAACCCGGTCATATCTCATACGACCCGACCAAAAGCAAACCGCCCGATTAGTATACGGTATCTCATACACGCATTTTAACCGGGTCAACGCGCATATCTCATATGTGCACCACATCGTTTCGCCTGGACTAGGTAACTCCATTGTGGGACTCTAAGACTCGTCAATACGCCGGCAGTGGGTGATGATCATATCAAGCACCCCCAAGCCACAAGCGGTCAGCTAAACGTAACGGCCACCCGGGTATTGAGCGATCAGAAGAAAACAAGCGAACCTGTCACAACTCCCGTCGAGCCAACCGGCAACACTACCGTACAATCCGGTCTCTTCGTCAGATATGCTGCATATCAAGTCTAGGGATGGTAACGTCGACCCTAATAACTCAATAAGTCGTGCCGATGAATGGTCTATAACAGATCGAGAAACTGCTGATAACACTTATCAATAAATCTCAACAGCCCTGGCCAGGGACTTACTGATATAGCCAGTCGAGCACAGCACAGCATCAACTACCAATACCGGGAGAGACGAAACCCCTCCTATCGCTCATCGCCTTCGTGTGTCTCGGGACTGTACCCAACGGCCACCTGTTTGCATGACTCAGTAGAGCCGTGGTAGGGTGGTAATCAAAGTACAGTGGGAGAACACACAAAACTCTATGACGATCTCGGGTCTACAGACTAACCAGCACCAGTGTCACCTGAGAACTGCTATCCGACGATAGATATAATTCCATATAGGAGTTCTCGGTGAGTCCGTCCAGTGTACCCAGTCACCACTAAGCACCCGTATACGATCCCGATGTCAAACATCGATGAATGTGGGAACATCCATCGCTCATCATATGGGTCTAGTATCATATACGCTAGTCTACTCTGGTATATCGATGCCCCGTCTCGATATACCTACGACTAGGGACATTTCAGGATATGCTTATAAACTACAGATGTCCCACTAGTATGATCTCCATCATAATCACAATAGTCAAGCCTATATCCTCAGGGTTTTATCAACATGTGTGAATGAATAAAAGATGATCAAATCAACATGTCAGATAAAGAAGACCCAGATAGCATACTATCATGTCGAGCAAGAATGTACACTGAATATATATATATATATACATGTATAAATACATCCACTATCATATAATGGCCTCTAGGGCATACATATATTCAACACTAAGTACATAAGCTACATCTTGGCGTGTACATAATATCGCATACATTATAGATCCTACTGCTGAAGCATAGGGTATAATGCTCATGCGAGCTCTCTCTTCATCGGTCTTTGGGCAAAAGTCCTTAGAGAGAGTGACCCCATGGCAAGCGGGTAAGGCACCCCTCTTAGAGTCTTCCATACTAAACCTTTTTAGGATGGTGTTGATGTACCTGGTTTGGGACAATCCCAATAACCTCTTGGATCTATCCCTATAGATCCGAATGCCCAGAATGTATGTGGCATCACCCAGGTCCTTCATGAAGAACCTTAGTGATAAGAAAGATTTGACCGACTGTAGCACAGGAATATCTTTTCCTATCAGAAGAATGTCATCCAGGTACAATACGAGGAATGTGACAGCTCTCCCTACAGTCTTCTTATAAACACAAGGTTCATCTGGATTTTTGATGAAATCAAACTCTTTGATAACATCATTGAAACAGATGTTCTAACTCCGTGATGCCTGCTTTAATCCATAAATGGATTTATGCAATCTACATGCTTTCCCGCTGCTCCCACTGTCAATGAAGCCCTCTAGCTGATCCATATAAATGCATTCTTCTAAATCTCCATTTAGAAATGCTGTTTTAACGTCCATCTGCCAGATTTCATAGTTGTAGTGAGCAGCAATAGCAAGTAGGATCTGAATGGATTTAATCATGGCTACGGGAGAAAAAGTTTCGTCATAGTCCAGACCTGGTCTTTGACGAAAACCCTTCGCCACAAGTCTTGCCTTATAGGTCTCTACCTGCCCATCTACACCAATCTTTCTTTTAAAGATCCATTTACACCCTATAGGTTTTACCCCAGGGGGTACAACGTCCAAAGTCCATACTTTGTTGGTGTACATAGACTCCATTTCAGATCTTATGGCATCTAGCTACTTCACAGAGTCTCCACTCGTGATAGCTTACTGAAAGCTGGTAGGGTCATCATTCTCCATGATGCAATCTTCTCTATCACCATCAATGAGGAAACCGTAGTACCTCTCCGGTGGGCGAGAAGTCCTACCAGACCTACGAAGTGGCCGAGGTTCATTAGTTTCTGTTGCAACAGTCGGTTCAACCTAGTCATCATTTGTAATTTGTGTTTCTAAAACCTCTTCTAGATCTACCACACTGCCATCTATATCATTTGTAAAAAAATCTTTTTCTAAAAATGTGGCATACTAAGAAACAAACACCTTTTGTTCCTCCTTATGGTAGAATAGATATCCATAAGAATTCTTTGGATATCCCACAGACTGACCGTGTCTCGAGCTTGTCCGGATTCTGCTTTTTAACATAGGCCAGACAACCCCAAATCTTAATTCGTTTAAGAGATGGTCTCTTCCCATGCCATATCTTATATGGTGTGGTAGACACGGTTTTGGTTGGGACCCTATTTAGTAGAAACGCTGTAGTCTCCAATGCATACCCCCAAAATGAGACGGGTAACTCAGCATCACTCATCATGGAACGGACCATATCTAATAGGGTCCGATTCCGTAGTTCTGACACACCGTTGTGCTGTGGTGTGTAAGGAGGAGTGAGCTGAGAGAGAATCCCATTCTCTTTTAGGAAGTCTGCAAACTCCATACTGAGATACTCCCCACCTCGATCCGATCGAAGCATTTTGATGCTCAAGCCGGTTTGTTTTTCTATCTTCGAGTTTATATTCAATGAATTTCTCGAAAGCTTCGGACTTATGCTTTAATAAAAATATATGACCGAATCTTGAGAAATCATCAGCGAAAGTAATGAAGTATGAAAAACCGCCTCTTGCCTGTATAGACATTGGCCAACATACATCACTATGTATGAGGCCTAAGAGCTCAGTAGCTCTTTCTCCGTGTCCAGTAAATGGATTTTTAGTCATTTTACCCTTGATACAAGACTAGAAAGTCGCATAAGATTTATATTCAAAAGGGTTTAAATATCCATCTTTATGTATCTTGTTTAGTCTTGTTTCATTAATATGACCAAGTCTACAGTGCCAATGAAAAGCTTCATTTATTTCTGAAAGTTTTCTTTTATTAGTGAGTTGTATGCTGAAAACTGTGTGTTGATTTAGGACGTATATCCTGTTATTAAGTGTACCATACACAACCAACATTTGATTCAGGTGAATGTTCATAACATTATTCTGCAATACAAAATTATATCCTTCATTGTCTAACAAAGAAACAGATATTATATTACAAAGCATACTAGGTACATAATAACTTGGGTTCAAAACCAATATACATCTAAACGGCAACCCCAAGTGATACTCTCCCACTGAACTGTATGTACATTGGAACCATTTCCAACGCGGAGAGTATAGTCACCTGTCTTCAAAACCTTGCTATTTCTCAGCCTCTGCATAGAATTGCAACTGTGAGAACCTGAATCGGTATCTAATACCCAGGAAGCAGAGTTTATTGAAAAACAGTTTTCTATCATAAACACACATGAAGCGGAAGCATCCCCATGATTCTTCTTCTTGAACTCCAAGTACTCAATGCAATTGCGCTTCCAGTGTCCCGCTTTGTGGCAGTGATAACATTCCCCTTTCCCCGATTCCCCAGCCGTGGACTTGTGTTTCCCCTTAGCCTTTTTGACTCCACCCTTAGGTTTGGTGGGTTTCTTCTTCATCTTTCCCTTGGCCTTAGCTTTCGGGCGAGAGGAGGAAGATGGACCAACACTCAAAATGGGAGTCTTCACTGATTTCAGCGTGCTCTCTGCACTCCTTAACATATTAAGGAGTTTAGGTAGTTTCTTTTCCATGTTGTGCATGTTGAAGTTAACTATAAATTGAGCAAAGGTGGGGGGGAGAGACTGCAGAATAATATCAGTATATTGCTCATTGTCCATTGTCCACCCACGTTCCTTAAGCTCTTCTATGAGAGCTATCATCTTCAGAACATGGTCTCCTACTAGTGTGCCAGGGGCCATCCGCATCTGAAACAGCTTTCATGACGCTTCGTATCGTAAGACACGAGATTGCTCCCCATACAACTCCTTTGTATGGAGAAATATGGCTTGGACGTCCATATTCTCGTGCTGCTTCTGATGTGTGTTATCCATCGATGCAAGCACGAGGCATTTGGCCGTAACACAGTCAGTGTCCCATGTCTTGCGATTTCCTTATCCGTAACTGAAGATTTAGGACCTGGGACGGACGGGGCTGGAGCCGTGAGGACATATGATACCTTATCATAATTCAAGGCAATGTTAAGGTTCCTCAGCCAGTCTTTATAATTGGTCCCATTCAGTTTATTTTTATCTAGTAGAAGCTTGAGTCCTGTCATTGGTATCTGCCATTAAGAGAGAGAAAAGAATACAGTCAGCGAAAGCTCTTGGAAAGATCAGCTTGGTTATTATCTTTTCTAATCGATGTCTCTCACTGCTTTTATCAAATTTCCCCTCAAACCTTAAAAGGAAAACTAGCCAGGATTAATTACAGTCTACAACTTCGCTAACCGTTCAGCTAGGCCAGTGTCGGTACTTGAGGGAGGTTTCCCGTACTTTCGCACGGACCTAATTAATATAAACCTCGTCTTCCCAGAGGCGTAGCCTCGTTAACACCTTTCTAGACACCTAATGGGTTAGCTAATTGTAAACTGCAAAACTCTCCTGGGGACAACTATTGCCCACAGTGGGATCGGGATCCAACCATCATATGGAAGGTATGCAATCTCATTGCAAATTTCAACTCTTGAAATTCCCGATATTGTTTTTATTCCGAGTACTCATGACCTTAACTATGGTCAACAAATCATAAGTACTAGTCAAGTTCTACCCATCATTTCTTGATTAATTAGACCTACTCACGTGACCCTTAACTATGGTCAACAAAGTCGCATGAATGTCCCAATTAATCTGCATGATATGCATCGTAGGAAGACATCACTTAGCTACCGTACACTACGCCTTAACTATAGTCAACAAATGTAGCACGAATACTAAGTACTCTACTTCCTAAAATGACGGAGGGTTGCGGATGGTTTTTAAGAAAACCTTTAACGCTTTGAAGTTGATATCGTTGTAGAATCAAATGGTTTTCAAAAGGAGTGGCTTAAGCTTCGCAGTTTTGAAATGTAGCTTTTTCGTAAAAAGCCGAGTGGTTTTCAAATCCGATTTTACAACATCTCTTTAGGTTTATTTTTCTTCACATTAATCATATTAATGTTGTCCCATCATTTAAGTCCTTAAGCCAATCACAGAAAAGAAAAGAAAATACAACGTACGCTTATGCCATCCGCATTCGCCGCAATGTTCCGTTATGCACCGTTAGGTTACTTAACTAACGGCATACCAGGACGGGATTAGCGCGGGTGTAAAACATAAGCAACGTCTATTATATATCTCATATATAATATAGCATTCGTCTCAGATATATTAAGCGATCACATCACAGAATATAGGCAGTAGAAACACAGATATGATAATATAAGATATACTAGGGCGTCGGTATTTAGTATATAGACAACAATAGAAAATACGGATTCCATGACCGTGATGAATAGCCAATCCCACATCCTAGACCCCTACGAGAGCGGCAAGCGACCCTACCAATTCTAGAGTTAGGAGACCCGGTCCCGACTCCTCGAGATGGTCTCCCACTGGAATCTAGAACCCGGTCACTTGTGCTCTCCACCTTAGGTCTATCCTAATGCGGAAAAGTAAATAATATACATCAGTGGTGACATCACCCTCAACCCGGATGTGCCCCAAATAAAAGAATATTATATTACAAATGAATTTTACATGAATGAAAAGTAAAACTCTCATCTCACATAAAACCCCCCGGCTATTCGATCACGACAATCCTATACATCATAGCACAGCAACACATAACATCACATGTCATCAACGTAAGTAAGTATGCGTACCCCAATTGCAGTTGACATATAGCAACGAAACCGGCGATACACATACTACACTTACGGTCGCATAAACAAGTATCACATACTACTAGGTGATATTAAACCCTTCGATTGAATTAACGAACACCTGCATTCCCCGCAATCTCAACACTTGAGCGCCGTTAAACAATACCCAAAGTCCATGCCATAGTATTTAATGGACCAGCCGTAGAAGGGCAAACCCAAGCCTCATTTGTGGCGCTACTAACTACGGTAAACCCTAAGGTTTAGTCGCAGTTTGGTGGTCACATCTCGAGTTAGGGTTTCATTCTTCTATAGGGTCCATAGGAATACCTGCATTATATATCGAGTACGTTCAACCTGGAAAATACCAGTATTTGATAATTCGTTCGACCTGTTTAACGTCGCCAAAGTTACCAATACAATACTATAAAAATACGAATACGAAATACTCCGCAAAGAGCCCATTTCCAAACTAACATCACATGCAAATTTGGACTTCAAAACAATACCAGAAACCCCAAATCATGAGTAAAAGATCACAGGTGCAATACGAGGAGGAGGGGAGCAAAAAGGGTCGGCGTCGCCGGAAAAAATGCCTTGGTCGCCGGTCGGGATCCGAGCACCCCCCTCGTTTTTCACCTGTGTTCTTATATTCTCTTAAATGTCACTCTGCAGTTACTTAAATAATTTTTAGACCACTTTTAAAAAAATTACAGAGAGCATTTCCATGGGTTTTCTAAAATCGTATTTTGCGGAGTTTTTCGGTTTCAGATTATCGTAACATCGTCCAGGTTTCTAGTTAGGATCTGATACCATGAAGGGATTTCCTTAGCACCACTACTAGGGTTTGGTAGCATCACATATGCCATATTAAAAATTTATAGCCTGCTAAAGAAACTATCCTAAGGAACAAACTAGAAAAGCTAGGGTAACACTAAAATTATCACAATCCACAAGTAGTAAAGAACTAGGTTTAGAGAATACAACCTTTGTAGCTTCCTTCGCTAGACTCCTTGGCTACTTGAGAGTTGAAAGAAGCTTGCTTGAGATCCTCCAAGTCCACGACGATCCACCCGGAGTCCTCTTTGTCCAAGCTCAAAACTCCACTTGATCAAGATGATGAAGTTGAAGCTAACACTTTAAACTAGTGGGCAAGAGTAGTATAGAATGATGATGTGGTTTGATTTCTCACTTAAAAAGCCTAACTTGATCACTCCTTCACTCACTATCAAAACCTAGAGAGCTAAGGAGGGAGAGGAAGAAGAAGATGGCAAATGAGAGCTCAAGATAATGATAAGTTTTAGGATAAAAATGAGAAAAGAAAATATGTATATTTTCTTCTTCTCATTCTTAAACCTAGTTTATAAATATCTAGATATTTACTTTTGGATCAAAAATGGCCATGAACAAGCAGGAGAAGCTAGCTAGTCCAACTTACCGGTTCATGGTTAACTCAAGGGTTTAGTGCAAGAATAAAATAATCAACTATGAATTATTATCATTTCCACTAACTCCAAAAATAAATATCAACATATTTATAAAGGTGTGAGTCTTATAATGCCACCATCAAATGTATCAACAACCATGATACAAATGAGTATGCATGTATGTGTACATGCACATCCATATGTGCATCAATGTAAACATGTGCATACATGCATGCATACACCAAAAGATAAAAGGGTTTAAAGTGAAAATGCTAATGGTCAATGTTAAATCAACACTTGATTTAGCAAACCGGTCATATCTCATACGACCCGACCAATAGCAAACCGCCCGATTAATATACGGTATCTCATACACGCATTTAATCGGGTCCCCGCGCATATCACATATGCACACCATATCGTTTCGCCTGGACTAGGTAACTCCATTGTGGGACTCTAAGACTTGTGAATACGCCGGTAGTGGGTGATGATCACATCAAGCACCCCCAAGCCGCAAGAGGTCAGCTAAACGTAACGGCCACCTGGGTATTGAGCGATCAGAAGAAAACAAGCGAACCTGTCACAACTCCCATCGAGCCAACCGGTAACACTACCGTACAGTCCGGTCTCTTCATCAGATATGCTGCATATCGAGTCTAGGGATGGTAACGTCGACCCAATAACTCAATAAGTCGTGCCGATGAATGGTCTATAACAGATCGAGAAACTACTGATAACACTTATCAGTAAATCTCAATAGCCCTGGCCAGGGACTTATTGATATAGCCAATCGAGCACAGCACAACATCAACTCCCAATACCGGGAGAGACGAAACCCTTCCTATCGCTCACTGTCTCCATGTGTCTCGGGACTGTACCCAAAAGCCACCTGTTTGCACGACTTAGTAGAGCCGTGGTTGGGTGGTAATCAAAGTACAGTGGGAGAACACACAAGTCTCTATGACGATCTCGGGTCTACAGACTAACCTGTACCAGTGTCACCTGAGAATTGCTATCCGACGATAGATATAATACCATATAGGAGTTCTCGGCGAGTCCGTCCAGTGTACCCAGTCTCTACTGAGCATCCGTATATTATCTCGATGTCAAACATCAATGGATGTGGGAACATCCATTGCCTATCATATGGGTCTAGTATCATATACGCTAGTCTACATTGGTATATTGATGCCCCGTCTCGATACACCTACGACTAGGAACATTTCAGGATATGCTTATAAACTAAAGACGTCCCACTAGTATGATCTCCATCATAATCACAGTAGTCTAGCAAATATCCTCAGGGCTTTATCAACATGCGTAAATGAATAAAAGCATGATCAAGTCAACATGTCAGATAAAGAAGAACCAGATAGCATACTATCATGTCGAGCAAGAATGTCCTCTGTATATATATACATGTATGAATACATCCACTATCATATAATGGCCTCTAGGGCATACATATATCCAACAAGATACACATATCTTGCTATACCGACATGGTTACGCATATCTGGCTATAGCTCCATGTTCACCTTTATATGATATTGTATGGATTTGGAGAAATTAGAAACCGCATGATATATATAATAACTTTTTGCAGTTAAATAACGGTTTTTCCTTTATATGCTCATATTACTGTTTCATGTTGCATATATTATATTTCATGGATTTCGCATTGATATATGGATTTCATATGATTTTTTCTGGATGTTTTACTCCTAGGTATATATATCAGTGGTATGGGACGCTGATATATGTACATGTATATATATATATCAATGGTATGGGACGCTGTTATATATACACACCTATATAATATATATCATCATAATGATCTGTGCAAATATTCTTATTCATTACTTGAGGTTTTCTGGATTTGAGGACCGTGATAGTTTCATAAAATTATGCATTGTTTGAAAAATCCGGTTTCTCTTGATATGATATTTCGATGCGTCTACCATGAGATTTCTTGGTTCTGACTTTGTGTATATACCCGATGCGAGGATTGGAGTGGGCCGTGTGCGGGTACATGGCGGGGCCCGGTATGGTTCCCCGGGGCAAGAAAGGTATGTCGATGGTTTTAGCCGATGATCCTGGCAGGCGGGAAACTACCTACTGGTGATAGTATTTTAGACTCGGCGGTTATCGTGGTGATACCAACCGGAGTTATGTACGTATGGATATGTGGAATTTCGAGTGTCGAAGCTGGGCACTCGGATTTCCGAGAGATGTATGATACGTACCTATCAGGGCCAGTCGTGGTGACGGCACCTGATAGAGGAGTATTTATGTGTCGATGCTAGACACTAGTTTTCATGATGTTTTTGGGTGTCGATATTAGACACTCAGGTTCCATGAGACTTAAAGGATATGTTTTATTCCGTACTCCGCATTTATTTTGATATGCATTGCTTCATGTATTAGTAGTACCTGATAGAGTACCTTTCATGACTGTTGCATTTACATATTGCCATTTATTGTTATCAGCTAGCATGCGATAAACTATCGCAGTACATGCATACTTGCGATTACCTGCATATGTTATTTATATTCATGAGTTGGCAACTCACCCCTGTTGTGCCACAGTGTTTTGCAGGTAGTCCCTCAGGGCAGTCGCGGCAGGGCTTTCATCTACTGTATCATCTTTTGCAGTGGATACCGCTACAGCTGACTGGTGCAGTCTTGCTATAGGTGGGTTTTACGGTTATCCGATATTGCTCATTGTATATTCGTTGTATCCAGTACTCTCCATCTACTACTTCATGTATTGACTTAGAGACGAATTGTGAGGACGATATTGTATATTATTTTTGTGACTTGGAGGTCTTTTATGATGTTTCACTTTATATCGTCTTTTTCTTCGCTACGGCGTCGTATATCTGCTTGTGGTGATTGTTTTTCCACCTTTGGGCATGGTTTTGCTCCCGTTGGGGATGCTTTTACTTATATTTATGTTGTATCCTTTTTGGGGGCTTGTTTTACAAAGGAGGTGCTGCCAAATTTTAAAAGAAGTAAATTTGGACTTTAAAGACTTTTACTTGAGATTTCAAAAGTTTTAACAATATTCTTATCACTTACTACTTTTGATGGTTTAGATTGCTGGGTTTTCGACTTACTTAGATTGCGTTACGCCTGTGGACGTTGCGTGGTTTAAAGGCCGTCACGTGCCAATTTCGGGTCGTGACACATACAAGCTTTTACATGAATGAAAATGAAAAACTCTCATCTCACATAAAAACCCCCGGCTATTCAAAACACGATGATCCAATATAACATATCACAGCAACACATAACATCATATGTGTAACGTTTTGAAAATCGTTTCGGTGAAATTTCGAAAAATCGGTAAAATAAGGGGGTTTTCTGTAAAAAGTCAAAATACGAATATCTTATTATAAAAATTAAATATACATATTCTAGCTATGTAATTGCTATTATTTGGTGTTTATTGAGCCGCTGGTAAAATTTCAAATTTTCTGAAAAAAATATTATTTTATTATTATTTTATGCCGTCACTAATACATTTAATTAGGGAAAATTACAAATCGGAATGAGTTGAAACAAATTTTTTGCATCATAAAACATTAAATAAAATTTTATCATGTGGTTTTTGGAACGAAATCATTTGCCAAAACGGTTTAGAAATTATTGAAGAAAAAAGGCTTTTTTTTAGCGTAAATGGATGTTTGGGGTATTGTATTTATCATTTTTCATCACCCCACACCCGTACCCACACCCACACACCCCCACTTACTCCTCCCCATGGCTGAATTCAGCACCCACCATAATTTTTCCCCACATGATTTCAAAGGAAAAGAAATGAAAGAAAAGAAAAGAAAATGGGTGAATTAGGTGGACTTTTGACCTTACCTTGACCTTGACTTTCCTCCCTTGCATTTTCTCTACCTCCTTCTCTCTCCTCACTCCCATTTCTGGCCTCCCAACAGCAGCAGCCCCCCCTCAAATCCCACTGTTTCTTCATCAAAAAAATCCACAAATCACTTCAAAATCCATGCAAATTCAAATCTAAATTCAAATCCGACTCCTACCCATTTTAGCTTAGCCCGTATAGCATGTATCCTTGTGAAAAGAGAGCATTTTGGAGGGCCATGGATACTTGTGGATCTTCATATGTTTTTGGGTATAATTCTAAACTTTTTGTTGCTTAATTTGTTACTAATTTCTTAAGCTAATTTACTTAAGTGTTAATTTGGTTATGTGAGTTTAATTGCAAGTTTTTGAATTCAAGTTGTGAATTTGATTGCAAGTTAGGGTTTTATAAAATTGGTGTATGGTTGTGTGTTATATTTAGGCTTTGTTGTCATGATAATACAAGGTTAGTAGCTAGTGTGAATGGTTAGTTTTAAAATTGTGTTAATTTGCTAAATTGCTTACTAGGTTTTTGAAATTTGTTAAATTCTTGGGATTAAAAATGTGTTTAGGGTTTTCATGACTTCATTAACTTTATTAAGTGTGGTTTAATGCTTTAGATCATGCAAATCTAAGCTAGATTGTAGTTTGTTCATTTTTGCTTTGAAATTGTTAAAAAGGGTATTTTTGTAAACTAGAATATTAGGATTTTTGGAATTTAATGAGATTAAATTCCGGAAATTGTTTATACGACTTATTTAAGATATTTAATAAATATATTGGCCGCTACATTCATTTAAACATCGTGTTTTGTACAAAAACGGCGAATTGCGCTTGCTAGATTTTCGGAAAAATGACTTTTTAAGTGAAATTGGCGTTTTTGTGAGTTTTAACCTAGTTTATATTAAAATTAGTGTTCGTGAATGTGCAAATGAGTGTAATTGGATTTTTCTCGATGGTTTGACGTTTGTACATCGACATCGAGGGTTGGTTTGACTATTCTTGCATGCGTAGGCGATAGGTTTAGACCTATGCGTGATACGCGTGCCGATTTGATTTTCGTATGCCGTTTCGATCTCGAATTTAGTTTTAATACGATATGGTGCGTTATGATATGTAGGTACCCCCATGTGGACTTCGAGACGACAAGCAGGCGCGTGGCGACGTCGGCACCGGCTAGCGAGGACCAGGTGAGTAGATTTATATCTACGGGGAGAAGTCGGGTGGATGGCGTATAGCACCCCCGCAGTCCGTGGTGGTGTATACGGATGCGTATACACACCAACAATTATTATATGTTATTTGGGATTAATAACGATGCTTAGGATGGATATTGGTGTGTTGGATTATTTTAGCGTTGCAAACCCTAGGGTAGTGTTGCACTACACATACACACACACATACACACATACATACTTGCATACATACCTATTGATATGTGCGCATGGGATTCTTTATAGTTATGTGTTCACATGGGTATGGGACTATGTGTTCACATACGGATTGAGGATGATACTTGGGATTAAGCCGAGTCGATGAGGTTTGATTTGAGGCCGTGAGATCGGTGATATAGCAGGGTTCGTATTTGAGATACGACATGACGTTGTAGCGGGTCCTTGACGTAGTGTTTCACACACGTCCATGCATACGTAGGCGGTATCAATATGGTACTAGACGTAGATCAGTACCCCGATCTTGATATTTGATAAAGAGGATACCAGGTGAATAGTATGATGAATGTGATATTGAGCCGTACCCAGATTTGGGAGGCCGTACGACGGATTTACGTACGAGCTATATTGATGATTGATCCGCACTCTTGACTTGGGATGCCTGATTATAGATATGGTATCAGCTATGATTTTATTGAGGCGGGATCACCGACTATACATATACAGGTAGGTATATGTATCGACTCAGATGTTAGGCGGTTTCCTTACCTGTAGTTCAGCTTGTTAGTTCAGCCGTATAGTTTAGTGTAGTTGTTAGATTAGATTAGACTTCTTACCTATTTCAAAAACTAACGAATCGTGGGTATTTTAAAAGACAGCCCAAGGGATCCTACGGATATTTCAAAAGACGTATCTTTTCATAAAAACACCGTAGCCCCTATTTTCAAAAACCCCATGATTCGTGTTATTTCAAAAGGCACCATTTGTAGGACTTATATTAGATTAATACTGATTAGTTATCGTTGTGTCTAGTATTCTGCTCCCGCACATTATTGCTGTTCGCTCTGCCCCGCATACTTATTTTGCTGCATACTCCATTATTGATATCATGCTGTTAGGACACCAGCACCATTACCGATGATGCGTATGTACCACATACACTTACTTGCCGGCTCACACACATCTTCATCGGTAATTGCCATGTCACGTACACTTAGAAAATACTATTGCTTGACTTAGGTTGTTAGTTAGTAGTTGATACGATATTAGTGTACCAGCCTTATATGCCAGTTTAGACATTGTAGTTATTACTTGTCACTTCATGCATACTGTTATTCCATTGTTCATGCCTAGTTATTAATCACACATTGCAACTTGGTTATTGATACCATATACATTCATTATCATTGACATATGCACTTGTGATGATTTCTTGAGATTTATGATATTTCTGGATTTCGGGGGAAAGTTGCAAAATTTCTAAACTTATTATATTTTTAAAATATGTAAATTGCGGTTTTCTAGTGATGTAAGTGCCGTCCACCATGAGTTTGCTGTGGTTTTCGAGATCCGTGTCGAGGAGTGGAGGAACCGTCACGGGTACATGGTGGGCCCGGTATGGTACCCCGGGGCAAGAGGAATGTGGTGTTGACGTTGAGCCTGGCTGGGGAGCACTACCTACCGGTGATATTACCCGACGCGTCGGATATCCGGAGGATACCGTCGTGGTCTTGAGATGGATGGTAGGGGCCGGTCTGGACTGACGGCGCCCTAGATATTGAGATTGAGACATTGATATTTCGAGACAGTGAGATTTATGTTTTGTGTCGATGCTAGACACTGTTGATACTGATTTCATTATGATACCTCAGTTTAAAAACCAGAAGGAAATCTCACTAATTTATGAAAACAGTTTCTTCATTTACATGTATTCTGTTTTCATGCATTCATACCTCATTCATATGATATATTGCTACCTGAGGCACTGACACGGGCACATGAGATTACACTCGGTTAGATATTACCCTAGCCATTGTTATAGGCTGCATGTTATACATATTTTTGAGGATATATTATGATCATTGACCTAGGATTGCGTTATGTATGCGATTTCTGTGCGTAGATGTTTTTCTATTCACGAGTTGGCAACTCACCCCCGTTGTGCCCCAGTTTCTTGCAGGTTTGCCGTACAGGTTTCATTACGGCTTTGCGGACATAGTTTCATTCGGGTGATTTGCTAGTAGGTGGGTTTACTTTTATCATACCCCCATTATATATCTTGTATATCATTATTCTGTTGTATCTAGAATCTCCATCAACCAAACATGTATTTTTGAGATAGAGACCAGTGTTGTTTATTCTTTCGACCTTAGAGTCGCTCGTTATATTTCTGGTGGTTTTGAGTTTCCTTTTGAGTTTTGATCCTCGCCGTTGGCGTTGTATATTATATTGCTTGTGTGGTTGTGACCGTCGATTGACGAAGAGCTAGCTCCCGCTTGGGGATGCCTTTTTCTTAATTTCGTATACTATTCATGTTGTATCCTATTTGGGGGCCAGTATTTACAAAGGAGACTCTGCCGAAATTTTCAGTAAATTTTTGATGTTTTTAAAAACCGCATAATTCGGCTTATGCTATTGAAACTACTTGCTTTAATTTGGTTTTTCCTGCACTCTACTTCTTTTCTTGGTTTGGATTTCTGGATTTTCGGTTTACTTAGATTACGTACGCCTCGAGACGTTCGTAAATTAAGTGCCGGTCATGTTCCGTACTTTCGGGTCGTGACAAAGTTGGTATCAGAGCGTTAGGTTTTACCTTCGGAGCGTAGGATGACCCTTGGTTGATGGAATAGGTGACTAAAGTAGAGTGACGTACCGTTGGTATGTTCCGCGGCATATTTACGACACGCCACTCCACTTAAGGAGCCTTAGGATGTACATTTCCTTGTTCAGTACTATATTCCTTCCTGATCTAGCCTCATCGGTACCAGTTTGGTTTTGCTACTACGGTTACGGGCAGGGAGAGCTACGGCTAGAGTTGCGGTCAGCACAAGCTCGTCACGAACGAGGACTGACCAGGGCGAAATTCCGGCGACACACGATTGCAGAGATGTATCTTTTTACTATGTTTCCTTGCCACGAGTGTTTGGCGGATCGCCTTTATGAGGTTACTCGGAGGCGCTGATCGACACTAGGGAATTGAGCCAATGATAGAGGGCAGCCAGATTTTGATGACCGTTGGTGTGTTGCTTACTCCTGAGGATTGAGGCACTGTTCAGCATGCAGACGAGCAAGCCAGTGGTTGCTGCGAGCGACGAGATATCGCCCCATATGTTGGAGCTATTGCGGGGCGAGTTGTACGAATAGATGATAGAAGGTCGCTAGTCACCCGATGATGAATGACTAGGACAGGTGGTTCGTTCGCCTACCCCGATGCGAGGTCATCAGATAGATTGATTCCAGCTAGAGACGACTTCACGCAGAGACGTGAGGGTCGACAGAGACGATCGAATGTCGGAAAACCTATTATTCCAAGTTTAAAGTATTCAGAAAGACATGCAGGCAATTCTATGGTCCCTCTAGAAGAATGAAATCCTAACTCGACATAATGACCGTGTGAAAGCCTTTGAACCTTCGGGTTTACGGCAGTTCCACGGCGCCATTAGTGAGGCTTGGGTTTGCCCTTCTACGGCTGGACCACCGATGCTGTGGTATATATATTCGATACTATTAAACTGTGCCCAAGATGTTGAGCTCTTGGGGGATTATGAGGTTTCGACGAATCGATCGAATGGTTCGACTTCAATCGGATGCTAGGTGGTGAGATGCATTCTTGGGAGACTCCAGATACGAGGATAGCCGTTGGAGCTCAGTCCATGCAGCCACGACGAGACGAGTCCGAAGCGGTCGACATTAGAGAAAATGGAGTAAGAGGTTCGTATAAGATCCAGATATGATGACGTTCCCCTCCGCCGACATCAGAGATGCGATGCGCATGCCGAGGCAGAGTACTGGATATACCTTCCAGAAGGAGTCGCGATGAGTATGCAGTCGTTCCAGAGCAAGATGCAGATATAGGAAAGGACGATGACTTCCGGACGGTTGGCAGAGACGAGACATGGAATAGACCGTGAGCAGGATTCCTTCCAGGACACTGCTGCAATGATACTTGCACCCAGGATCAGATGTGTCACGTACATTCAGAGAGCCAGAGGCCGACGCCAGTGATATGCTGTCTTACGAGTGGTCGCGATGATTGACCAAGAGATGACCTGAGAAGTGCCAGAACGGAATCGTCCCCGTTAGCACACCTGACAGGGCCGATGAGCCGATGGACCGAAAGATTGGTAATTCACAGTGAAGACCTTGACCCAGGAGTGGTCATGGTTACGCACACCAGCAGGACAGAGTTCATGATCATCGACGAGACGTCCCACTAGTGACCGTGACAGTTGGCCGAGATTCTTAGAGGATGCACTTGAGCGGTACTATTCCGCCATTATTAATTACGATGTTTTGGGTGATTTATTCGTATGATTTGATTTTGATGATTGAGGATTTACGACCTTTGCACAGTGTTGCACTTGAGATCGTTTTCGTGCTTTAGTTTCACATGTTTGTGATATTACGGTTTTAAACAGTTGAGTTGGTTTTGTGCGTATGCATGCACACGATTTCGTTCCTGCACTCGGTATAGTTTATATATGCTTGCAGTGCAGTGATACGCCTTTTGTGCACTTAGATGCACTGGACTTCGATTTCGATTATGATACTCGATATTTGTTTTGTGCATCTTGTGCACCTGATTGATTTTGCGCATGTTCGGCGCTTGATATTGGATTTCATGATTTCGTACACGATGGATGCACCTGATTTGGATTTTCGCGCATGTTGGGCGCATGTTTTGAAGGGTGATTTTGGTGCACACCAGAGGCACTAAATCGAGATTTTTCGTGCATGTCAGATGCACCTGATTTTGCTGTCAGGCACACATGTTGCCTACGACAGATGTTTCGTGCACACCCGATGCACTTAGATGTTGTTTCTGTGCGCATGTATGGCACATTCATGGATTTTGATTTCCGTGCGCACCAGACGCACGTAGTATTCATGCGCATATTTTGGGATTGATTTCTTATAGAGTAGTACGTTTTTATGATATTGCTATGTGTTTTCGTACTGAGCAGGACTAGTCAGAGGACAGTACCTGAATATATTTTGCATGCATTGATAGTTATTGAAGGGATTTCCAAAAAGCGAGCTATAGCCTCAGTATTTACCTACGTGTCTGATATGACACGAAATGTTTAAAACAAGGAGACCCTTCTAAATTGTTTCCAAAACGGCGGAACGTACATTTCAAACAAAGGTATATATGTATATAGTTATTTTCTTATGATAGACGTCCGCCACTGTGCAGTGTTATACGCGTTGCACAGCGACTTAAAGAGATTTGGCATGCATTTCCTTCAGATACTTACAGATATAGATTCGATATTTACATGTATAGTTTCGAGTTATATCATATTGGTTTTGATTTGGATTTGGCATTGATGTCTTCTCCATGACTCCGATGATTGCGGGATGCTTGACGGAGTTTTGATTTGAGTTATATACTCATTTTTCAAGCGCATGCGCTGCGCTACGATTTGTCTTATGTATTTACAATTTCGGAGCCCCGACGACTTGATAGTTTTTCTTAAATGTTTTAGTATTTGGGGGAGTTTGAATTTAAATTCGGGGACCGAATTTCTTTAAGGGGGGGAAGATTGTAACGTTTTGAAAATCGTTTCGGTGAAATTTCGAAAAATCGGTAAAATAAGGGGGTTTTCTGTAAAAAGTCAAAATACGAATATCTTATTATAAAAATTAAATATACATATTCTAGCTATGTAATTGCTATTATTTGGTGTTTATTGAGCCGCTGATGAAATTTCAAATTTTCTGAAAAAAATATTATTTTATTATTATTTTAAGCCGTCACTAATACATTTAATTAGGGAAAATTACAAATCGGAATGAGTTGAAACAAATTTTGTGCATCATAAAACATTAAATAAAATTTTATCATGTGGTTTTTGGAACGAAATCATTTGCCAAAACGGTTTAGAAATTATTGAAGAAAAAAGGCTTTTCTGTATTTATCATTTTTCATCACCCCACACCCGTACCCACACCCACACACCCCCACTTACTCCTCCCCATGGCTGAATTCAGCACCCACCATAATTTTTCCACACATGATTTCAAAGGAAAAGAAATGAAAGAAAAGAAAAGAAAATGGGTGAATTAGGTAGACTTTTGACCTTACCTTGACCTTGACTTTCCTCCCTTGCATTTTCTCTACCTCCTTCTCTCTCCTCACTCCCATTTCTGGCCTCCCAACAGCAGCAGCCCCCCCTCAAATCCCACTGTTTCTTCATCAAAAAAATCCACAAATCACTTCAAAATCCATGCAAATTCAAATCTAAATTCAAATCCGACTCCTACCCATTTTAGCTTAGCCCGTATAGCATGTATCCTTGTGAAAAGAGAGCATTTTGGAGGGCCATGGATGCTTGTGGATCTTCATATGTTTTTGGGTATAATTCTAAACTTTTTGTTGCTTAATTTGTTACTAATTTCTTAAGCTAATTTACTTAAGTGTTAATTTGGTTATGTGAGTTTAATTGCAAGTTTTGGAATTCAAGTTGTGAATTTGATTGCAAGTTAGGGTTTTATAAAATTGGTGTATGGTTGTGTGTTATATTTAGGCTTTGTTGTCATGATAATACAAGGTTAGTAGCTAGTGTGAATGGTTAGTTTTAAAATTGTGTTAATTTGCTAAATTGCTTACTAGGTTTTTGAAATTTGTTAAATTCTTGGGATTAAAAATGTGTTTAGGGTTTTCATGACTTCATTAACTTTATTAAGTGTGGTTTAATGCTTTAGATCATGCAAATCTAAGCTAGATTATAGTTTGTTCATTTTTGCTTTGAAATTGTTAAAAAGGGTATTTTTGTAAACTAGAATATTAGGATTTTTGGAATTTAATGAGATTAAATTCCGGAAATTGTTTATACGACTTATTTAAGATATTTAATAAATATATTGGCCACTACATTCATTTAAACATCGTGTTTTGTACAAAAACGGCGAATTGTGCTTGCTAGATTTTCGGAAAAATGACTTTTTAAGTGAAATTGGTGTTTTTGTGAGTTTTAACCTAGTTTATATTAAAATTAGTGTTCGTGAATGTGCAAATGAGTGTGATTGGATTTTTCTCGATGGTTTGACGTTTGTACATCAACATCGAGGGTTGGTTTGACTATTCTTGCATGCGTAGGCGATAGGTTTGGACCTATGTGTGATACGCGTGCCGATTTGATTTTCGTATGCCGTTTCGATCTCGAATTTAGTTTTAATACGATATGGTGCGTTATGATATGTAGGTACCCCCATGTGGACTTCGAGACGACAAGCAGGCGCGTGGCGACGTCGGCACCGGCTAGCGAGGACCAGGTGAGTAGATTTATATCTACGGGGAGAAGTCGGGTGGATGGCGTATAGCACCCCCGCAGTCCGTGGTGGTGTATACGGATGCGTATACACACCAACAATTATTATATGTTATTTGGGATTAATAACGATGCTTAGGATGGATATTGGTGTGTTGGATTATTTTAGCGTTGCGAACCCTAGGGTAGTGTTGCACTACACATACACACACACATACACACATACATACTTGCATACATTCCTATTGATATGTGCTCATGGGATTCTTTATAGTTATGTGTTCACATGGGTATGGGACTATGTGTTCACATACGGATTGAGGATGATACTTGGGATTGAGCTGAGTCGATGAGATTTGATTTGAGGCCGTGAGATCGGTGATATAGCAGTGTTCGTATTTGAGATACGACATGACGTTGTAGCGGGTCCTTGACGTAGTGTTTCACACACGTCCATGCATACGTAGGCGGTATCAATATGGTACTAGACGTAGATCAGTACCCCGATCTTGATATTTGATAAAGAGGATACCAGGTGAATAATATGATGAATGTGATATTGAGCCGTACCCAGATTTGGGAGGCCGTACGACGGATTTACGTACGAGCTATATTGATGATTGATCCGCACTCTTGACTTGGGATGCCTGATTATAGATATGGTATCAGCTATGATTTTATTGAGGCGGGATCACCGACTATACATATACAGGTAGGTATATGTATCGACTCAGATGTTAGGCGGTTTCCTTACCTGTAGTTCAGCTTGTTAGTTCAGCCGTATAGTTTAGTGTAGTTGTTAGATTAGATTAGACTTCTTACCTATTTCAAAAACTAACGAATCGTGGGTATTTTAAAAGACAGCCCAAGGGATCCTACGGATATTTCAAAAGACGTATCTTTTCATAAAAACACCGTAGCCTCTATTTTCAAAAACCCCATGATTCGTGTTATTTCAAAAGGCACCATTTGTAGGACTTATATTAGATTAATACTGATTAGTTATCGTTGTGTCTAGTATTCTGCTCCCGCACATTATTGCTGTTCGCTCTGCCCCGCATACTTATTTTGCTGCATACTCCATTATTGATATCATGCTGTTAGGACACCAGCACCATTACCGATGATGCGTATGTACCACATACACTTACTTGCCGGCTCACACACATCTTCATCGGTAATTGCCATGTCACGTACACTTAGAAAATACTATTGCTTGACTTAGGTTGTTAGATAGTAGTTGACACGATATTAGTGTACCTGCCTTATATGCCAGTTTAGACATTGTAGTTATTACTTGTCACTTCATGCATACTGTTATTCCATTGTTCATGCCTAGTTATTAATCACACATTGCAACTTGGTTATTGATACCATATACATTCATTATCATTGACATATGCACTTGTGATGATTTCTTGAGATTTATGATATTTCTGGATTTCGGGGGAAAGTTGCAAAATTTCTAAACTTATTATATTTTTAAAATATGTAAATTGCGGTTTTCTAGTGATGTAAGTGTCGTCCACCATGAGTTTGCTGTGGTTTTCGAGATCCGTGTCGAGGAGTGGAGGAACCGTCACGGGTACATGGTGGGCCCGGTATGGTACCCCGGGGCAAGAGGAATATGGTGTTGACGTTGAGCCTGGCTGGGGAGCACTACCTACCGGTGATATTACCCGACGCGTCGGATATCCGGAGGATACCGTCGTGGTCTTGAGATGGATGGTAGGGGCCGGTCTGGACTGACGGCGCCCTAGATATTGAGATTGAGACATTGATATTTCGAGACAGTGAGATTTATGTTTTGTGTCGATGCTAGACACTGTTGATACTGATTTCATTATGATACCTCAGTTTAAAAACCAGAAGGAAATCTCACTAATTTATGAAAACAGTTTCTTCATTTACATGTATTCTGTTTTCATGCATTCATACCTCATTCATATGATATATTGCTACCTGAGGCACTGACACGGGCACATGAGATTACACTCGGTTAGATATTACCCTAGCCATTGTTATAGGCTGCATGTTATACATATTTTTGAGGATATATTATGATCATTGACCTAGGATTGCGTTATTTATGCGATTTCTGTGCGTAGATGTTTTTCTATTCACGAGTTGGCAACTCACCCCCGTTGTGCCCCAGTTTCTTGCAGGTTTGCCGTACAGGTTTCATTACGGCTTTGCGGGCATAGTTTCATTCGGGTGATTTGCTAGTAGGTGGGTTTACTTGTATCATACCCCCATTATATATCTTGTATATCATTATTCTATTGTATCTAGAATCTCCATCAACCAAACATGTATTTTTGAGATAGAGACCAGTGTTGTTTATTCTTTCGACCTTAGAGTCGCTCGTTATATTTCTGGTGGTTTTGAGTTTCCTTTTGAGTTTTGATCCTCGCCGTTGGCGTTGTATATTATATTGCTTGTGTGGTTGTGACCGTCGATTGACGAAGAGCTAGCTCCCGCTTGGGGATGCCTTTTTCTTAATTTCGTATACTATTCATGTTGTATCCCATTTGGGGGCCAGTATTTACAAAGGAGACTCTGCCGAAATTTTCAGTAAATTTTTGATGTTTTTAAAAACCGCATAATTCGGCTTATGCTATTGAAACTACTTGCTTTAATTTGGTTTTTCCTGCACTCTACTTCTTTTCTTGGTTTGGATTTCTGGGTTTTCGGTTTACTTAGATTACATACGCCTCGAGACGTTCGTAGTTTAAGTGCCGGTCATGTTCCGTACTTTCGGGTCGTGACAACATGTCATCAACGTAAGTAAATATGCGTATCCCAATTGTCGTTGACATATATCACCGAAACCGGCGATACACCATATATTACACTTACGGTCGCAGAAAAGAAAGTGAAAAACTACAACAATTGGAATCCGCAACCTTCTTAGACATCATAAACCCAATGCATCACATACTTTGGATTTCATTCCCAACAAATGAATTCCTTAGACATCACATGCCTAACAATTATAAACCCCGCATTTTAGTCTCGATATTGAAAACACTTTTCAATAAGCAGTCAGGTAATTCAACAAGATTCCCGATAACCTAATCGAATGCTCATCGGAAACTTTAGTAGACGGCCGCACCCCCGATGCCGTTGACGAAGTCCACTAAGGCGGAACACCGCGGTCGCGAGCACCAGAACGGATGCTTTTGGCGATGGGGTTCTCCTACAGTCACTTGTGTTAGTTGTATGTATGCCCTAGAGGCCAGTATTGTACAGATGATGTATATTATATTGGATGCTTGGACATATATAGAGATGACTTTCTTGCTCGATATGATAGTATGCTATCTGGTTACTCTTTATCTTAACATGTACACTAGTCTCTTTATACTGTCTTATAGTTACATGTTGGTAAAGCCCTTAGGATATGTACTTGACTACCTGGACTATGATGCAGATCATACTAGTGGGGACATGGTAGTCCATAAGTACATCCTTCAAGGTCCCTAGTCGTGGGTGTATCGAGACGGGGCATCGATATACCAGAGTAGACTAGCGTATACGCTTCTCGATCCATGAGATGGGCGATGGATGATCCCATATCCATTGGTGTTTGACATCAGAGATGGTGTACGGGTGCTCAGTGGTGACTGGGTACACTGGACGGACTCGCCGAGAACTCCCAGATGGTATTATACCTCACGTCAGATGGCAGTTCTCAGGTGACACTTGTACAGGTTAGTCTGTAGACCCGAGATCGTCATAGAGTCTTGTGTGATTCCCACTGTGCTTTGATCTCCACCTTACCACGTCCATGAGGGCGTGCAAAACGGTGGTCTTTAGGTACAGTCCCGAGTCACATGGAGGCAATGAGCGATAGGAGGGGTTTCGTCTCTCCCGGTATTGGGAGTTGATGTTGCGCTGTGCTCGATTGGCCGTAACAGGGAAGTCCCTGGCCAGGGCTGATCAGAGATTTGCTGGTAAGTGTTACCAGTAGTTTCTCGACCCGTTACGAGCCTCACATCAGCACGACTTATCGGGTTATTGGGGTCTGACGTTTACCACCCCTAGACTTGATATGCGACGTATCTGACGAAGAGACCGGACTGTACGGTAAGTGTTACTGGTCAGATTCGCAGGAGTGTGAGCGGGCTAGCTCGTCGATCTTCTGATCGCTCAATACCCGGGTGGCCGTTACGTTTAGCAGACCGCTTGCGGCTTGTGGGTGCTTGATATGATCATCATCTGCTACCGGCGTATTGACGAGTCTTTAGAGTCCTACACAGAGGTTTCCTGGTTCAAGCGAAACGAAATAGGAGCGCATATGAGATATGTGCAGGACCGAGAATAATGCGTGTATGTGATACCGCATTTCATTCTCGCGATATATGTTTCGATTGGTTATATTCGATATGACCTAGTTATCGAATCATTGATTCGATAAATCGATACATTACATTCTAGTCGGTCATGTGCGACATGACCGGATCATTGAATCAAATGTTGATTTAATGATTTAATGCATAATTATATATTTGATATATTGCATTGCATTAACTAGTGTTGGTTCACTTTAAACGGATTTTTCTTACTTGATGCACATTGTATATGTGATATGCTTTAGTGCACTACTTTGTATCATGTTTGATGATACTTGATCATATAGTTAAGTTTATAGAATTAATCCATGGTTAATTTGATAATTAGGGTTTTGCATATTCATTTATTTGTTTATTTGTTTATTTATTTATTTGAAATGAGTTAAGATAAGAATGGTGGCTTTATTTGTTTTATATTGAAGCTTCATGAAGCTTTGACATTGCTAACCATCCTTATCTTCATGCTTAACCCTAACCCATCCAAGTGACCATGGTTAATTCTCTACACTTAACCCTAGTTCAAGTTATGATAAGTATTTGATTTAAATTTATTTTTAACACAAGACTTATCATATTCTTTTCTTGAGCTCATCTTCTTCTTCTTCTTCAAGCTTGCTACAACAATGGCAACTTAAGATCTAGTGAGATAAATCCAATTCTAAAGTGAACCCACATCCTATTTCTTCACCCTCTACCTCTTGCCAAGTTGTTTTGGGTGTTTACTTCACAAGTTTCACAAGTTTGTGAAGTCGGAGCTTGAGTTTGTGCAACCTCGACGTAGATCGTCTTTGACACGAAGCCGACGACCTATTCCGCACGTTTCTCCGATGAAGCCGTCACGAGAGTCCAAGCTTCAAGATGGACAGCGAGAGGACGCCCTCGTGGAGCTAAGGAAGTGGAAATCCGGATCTACAAAGGTTGTAGCATCTAACCTATAGTTAATTTGTTAACTAGTTTATAGTTTCGCCTAGACATCTAGCGACGATCCGTAGTCAAGGGTTTCTCGGCACCATAATTTTTAAATTTAGCATGTTCGATGCCTTGTGAGACCTCTATAGGGTGCCTAGGAACCTTTCAGTGGTATCAGAGCCTAGCTAGAGCCTTAGACGAAGCGTAGACGGAATTTGAAGTCCGAACGACCCAAAACCGAAACCCAAAATATGCTCTCTGTACTTTTTTGAAAACAGTGGATTTTTCCAAATTAAAAATTGCTAAAAAATTCAGCAGGAAAAAATAAGAATTACGGTGCAAAAAGTTTCTGGTGAACAGTGTTTTTCGCGGCGGATCAGCGGCAGAGGCATGGCTTCTGCGGCTGATCAGCGGCCAATTGGTGACGTCAGCCCACTTTGTTTGCACAGTAACTCCTGATAAATTCTGCTGAGTTTTCTGGGAATTTTTAATATTGATTCAAGAGTTGAATTTTCTGCAATTGTTTTGGGGATTCGGTGTTTCGATCGGGATATCAAATTTTGTCTATTTGGCTTTCCGGATAAATTTTAGAATATATTAAAAAGTTCGACCGGATATAAATACCCAATTTTTCCCCTGTCGGGAAATTTCCAAGTGTTGGATTTTTCCGTAGTTTAACGACGTTCTAAGTAGTGCAAGTAACTCGATGGTCCCTCTAGAAGACAACAAACCTTAACTCGATTATGTGACCGTCTTGAACTGCCCTTTGAACCTTCGGGTTTGGGGCAGTACGGCGTGCCACATGTGAGGCGTTGGCTTGACCCTTCTACGGCTGGACCGTTGGTACTGAGGTACGAACTGAATGTTGTTAGACTTATTTCATGTGTTGATCTGTATTGGGAAAACTTGGGTGTTCGATTGTTCGATCGGAAAGTTTAACATTTTCTGTTTATCTGGAATTGGATACAATAATTGGAATTCACAAACAGTTATGAGATAACTGGATGAATGTTATAAATCTAGCAGTTTAGTCCCATACAATATTGAAAAGAGTTTTCGATAATGAGACTAAAATGCGGGATTTATATCTGTTAGGCATGTGATGTCTAAAGAGATTGCGGATTCCAATTGTTGTAGTTTTATACTTTCTTTTCTGCGACCGTAAGTGTAGTATGTTCATATCGCCGGTTTCGTTGCTATGCGTCAACGACAATTGGGGTATGCATACTTACTTACGTTGATGACATGTGATGTTATGTGTTGCTGGATATGCTATATTGGATCGTCGTGTTCGAATAGCCGGGGGTTTTTATGTGAGATGAGTGTTTTTCATTTTCATTCATGTAAAAACTTGTATGTAATATTCTTTTATTTGGGGCACTTCCAGGTAGCGGAAGTTGTCACCCTTTGTGTATTATTTACTTTTCCGCATTAGGATAGACCCAAGGAGGGGAGCACAAGTAACCGGGTTCTGGGGTCCAGAGGGAGACCAACTCGAGGAGTCGAGTCCGGGTCTCCTAACCCTAGAATTGGCAAGGTTGCTTGCCGCTCTTGTAGGGGTCTAGGGGTGTGGGGTTGGCTATTCATCACGACCGTGGAATCCGTGTTTTATACTGGCTCGTATTGAAAACACGGACGTCCTAGTATATCCAATATTTCATATGTTTATTCTGCTGCGATATCTGTGATGCGTTTCTGTGATGGATATAGTATATAGTATATATGATATATTATATAGACGTTACTTATGTTTTACACCCGTGCTAGCCCTGCCCTGCTCTGTCGTTAGTTACCTAACCTAACGGTGCACGAGGGGACATCGAGGCGAATGCGGATGGCATAAGTGTACGTCATATCTATCTGTGATGTTTAGGTATTTAAATGATGGGACTTCATTAATGTGATTAATGAAAGATAAGAAACCTAAGATGTTGTAGAATCAGATTTTAAAACAAAACAGGTAGCTACAGTTCTTGCTTTGCATAGCGGTATATATGATATACCCTGCACCTTATTCGATGAGGAAAGGACCGAGATCCCTTTACCGGGAGTGACTCCTTTAGCAATAACTGGCAGATGCTACAGACTCGGTTTGCTTTTGACTGCTTTTGGGTTTTTGCTTTGCACAGCGATATATATGATATATCCCGCACCTCATTCGACGAGGAAAGGACCGAGATCCCTTCACCGGGAGTGACTCCTTTAGCAAAACCAGAGAAGCCTCAAAATCACTCCATTTTAAAACTTCATTTGATTCTACAACGATATCAAGTTCATTACGCAATAGGTTTTCAGAAAAACCTGTCGTAGCCCTCCGTCATTTCAGATAAGTACTAGTTAGTATTCGTGCTACGTTTGTTGACTATGTTAAGGCGTAGTGTGCGGTAGCTAATTAGTGCTTATCTGTATAAGCATATGATGCGATTGGATTAGGGTAGTCGTGCGACTTTGTTGACTATGTTAAGGGTCGTGCGGGTGGGTTTAATTCAATCGGGAAATGACGGGTTGAACTTGACTAGCACTTATGATTTGTTGACTATGTTAAGGTCATATAGCTGCTAGGGGCAAAAGATTATCGGGAATTTCAAGTGTTGAAATTTGCAATGAGATTGCATACCTTCTATGAGATAGTTGGATCCCGATACCCACTGCGAGTAAGAGTTACTCCTGGGAGAGTTTTATACATTACAATTAGCCGATCAAGTAGGTGTCTAGAAAGGTGTTAACGAGGTTACGCCTCTGGGAAAACGAGGTTTACATTAATTAGGTTCGTGCGAAAGCACGGGGGACCTCCCTCAAAGTACCGACACTGGCCTGGCTGAAAGATTGGCGAACTTGTAGTGTGTAATTAATCCCGGCTAGTCTTTCCTTTTAGGGTTTGGAGGAAGATTTGATAAAAAGCAGTGGGAGCCATCCTGATTAGATAAGATAATAACCAATCTGATCTTGCACGAGCATACGCTAAAGTGTTTTCTTCTCTCTCTCTCCAGGTAGCGACCATTTCATGCCTTAATAAAAATAATAATATGGATGTATTGACCGAACCCGCATGTTATACTGTGCTGGGGAACGTTGGTTCCGTTCTTTCCTATAAGAGTTATAGGACTGAACAGGATATAGGGGAATACCAGGATTCCCATGCCACCCGATTGAAGAAAGTACATGTTGATGCATTTTCTTCGGGTGTGTTCGTTACTGAGAACTGTTTCTCCATTTGCTCTACGTCCTGGGTATTGGATACCGGGTCGGGATCCCATATATGTAATCAGTTACATGGGCTAAGGAGAGGTAGAGAACTTGGAGAAGGTGATAAAGACATTAGGGTTGGAAATGGTGCAATTGTTGCAGCTAAGACTGTCGGGGAATATCACCTTGTATTACCAACTGGTAATACATTGGTTCTGAACGAATGCTATTACATGCCGAACCTGATATGCAACATTATATCGGTTTCTTTGCTAAGTAAAGAAGGATATAATTTTGTATTACAGGACAATGTTATGAACATTTTCCATAACCAAAAGTTGGTTGGATCAGGCATGTTATGCAATGGCATTTATGTTCTAAATCAATCAACAGTTCTAAACATAACAAACACAGACAAGAGGAAGAGTTCTGAACTCAACGAATCCTTCTTGTGGCATTGTAGACTGGGTCACATCAATGTGACACGACTGGCTAAGTTGCATAAAGATGGATATTTGAAACCTTTCGAATTTTCATCTTATGACACTTGCCAGTCATGTCTCAAAGGCAAGATGACCAAGACTCCGTTTACGGGACACGGAGAAAGAGTTACCGAACTCTTAGGACTAATACATAGTGATGTATGCGGTCCCATGTCTACACATGCCAGGGATGGTTCTTCATACTTCATTACATTCACTGACGATCTCTCTAGGTTCGGGTATGTGTTCCTGATGAAACACAAATCAGAAGCTTTTGAGAAATTTAGGGAATATAAGCAAGAAGTTGAGAACCAAACCGGAAAAAGTATTAAAATCCTACGATCTGATCGAGGAGGAGAATACTTAAGCAATGAATTCCTGGACTTCCTAAAAGAGAATGGGATTCTCTCTCAGCTAACTCCTCCATATACACCACAGCACAACGGTGTATCTGAACGGAGGAACCGCACCCTATTAGATATGGTGCGCTCTATGATGAGCACAGCTGAGTTACCTATTTCCTTCTGGGGATATGCGCTGGAGACAGCAGCATACCTATTGAATCAAGTTCCATCTAAATCTGTACCTACCACACCATATGAGATATGGAGTGGGAAGAGACCATATTTTAAACGAGTTAAAATATGGGGTTGTCCGGCCTATGTCAAAAGACAAAATCCAGACAAACTCGAGGCACGGTCAGTTCTTTGCAAGTTTGTGGGATATCCTAAGAATTCCCAAGGATATTTATTCTACCATGCTGAAGAATAAAAAGTGTTTGTTTCTCAATATGCCACCTTTTTAGAAAAGGAATTTCTTGAAAAAGAAATTAGTGGCAAAGTGGTAGAGCTGGAAGAGGTTCCAGATACACAAACAGTAACTGAAGATTTAGTGGAACCAGAAGATTCAGTAGCTCCCAATGAACCTCAGCCTCTCCGCCGATCTAGTAGGGTTCCTCGCCAACCTGAGAGATACTACGGTTTTCTCATGGACGGTGGGAGCGAGGATTGCATCATGGAGGATGATGACCCAACTAGCTTCGAGCAGGCCATCACGAGTAGGGACTCAGTGAAATGGCTGGATGCTATGCGGTCCGAGATGGAATCCATGTACACCAACAAAGTATGGACTTTGGAAGTTGCTCCTGAAGGGGTAAAACCCATTGGGAGCAAGTGGATCTTCAAGAAGAAACTTGGTGTAGATGGGAAAGTGGAGACTTTCAAAGCTAGACTTGTAGCAAAGGGTTTTCGTCAAAGACCAGGTGTGGACTATGACGAGACCTTTTCTCCAGTGGCTATGCTTAAATCCTTCCGAATCATGCTTGCCATTGCTGCCTTTCATGACTACGAAATCTGGCAAATGGATGTTAAGACCGCCTTTCTAAATGGTGATTTAGAAGAGTGCGTGTACATGACTCAGCCAGAGGGCTTCGTAGACAGTGGGAGCAGCGGGAAGGTGTGCAAGCTGCTTAAATCAATTTATGGATTAAAGCAAGTATCGCGGAGTTGGAACATCTGCTTTGACGTCGTTATCAAAGAGTTTGATTTCGTCAAAAATCTAGATGAACCTTGTATCTACAAGAAGGTGGCAGAGAGTAAGGTTGTCTTCCTCGTATTGTACGTGGACGACATACTCTTGATAGGAAATGATATTCCTATGCTGCAATCGGTCAAGCTCTTCTTATCACAAAGATTCTCAATGAAAGATCTTGGTGATGCCTTCTGCATATTGGGGATCAGGATCTATAGAGATAGATCTAAACGGATTTTGGGATTATCCCAATCCAGGTACATTGACACCATACTAAAGAGGTTTAGTATGGAAGAGTCCAAGCGTGGGAATATGCCCACGATCTCTGGAGTCACTCTCTCCAAAGAGATGTCTCCCAAGACTGATTTGGAGAGAGCTCGCATGCAAGGGATACGCTATGCTTCGGCGGTAGGCTCTATCATGTATGCGATGCTATGTACCAGACCCGATGTAGCATACTCACTAAGTGTAGTGAGCAGGTATCAAGCTGATCCTAGAGAGAGTCACTGGACAGCTGTGAAGAGCATTCTCAAGTACTTGCGAAGGACTAGAGATATGTTCTTGGTGTATGGTAACGGAGAACTCCAAGTGGAGTCCTTTACCGATTCGAGCTTCCAGAGTGATAAAGACGACTCTAAGTCGCAGTCGAGTTTTGTCTTTACCCTTTACGGAGGGGCGGTTAGCTGGAAGAGTTCCAAGCAGGAAACCATGGCAGACTCGACGATGGAGGCTGAATACATCGCTGCAAAAGATGCTGCTAAAGAAGCTGTCTGGATCAAGAAGTTCATTTCTGAACTTGGAGTGGTTCCATCCATTGAGCATCCAATACCTTTGTATTGCGATAACAATGGAGCGGTGGCTTTGGCCAAGGAACCCAGGTCCCATCAGCGGTCCAGACATATTCTGAGGCGGTATCACCTGATCCGGGAGATAGTTGATCGCCGGGAGATCGAGGTCAGGAGGGTTGACACGAAGAACAACACGGCGGATCCACTAACGAAGGCCATTCCCCAGATACAGTTTGAGAGACTCTTCGGGATGCTCGGTATGCGATACTACAGCAGCTGGCCCTAGTGCAAGTGGGAGATTGTTAGTTGTATGTATGCCCTAGAGGCCAGTATTGTACAGATGATGTATATTATATTGGATGCTTGGACATATATAGAGATGACTTTCTTGCTCGATATGATAGTATGCTATCTGGTTACTCTTTATCTTAACATGTACACTAGTCTCTTTATACTGTCTTATAGTTACATGTTGGTAAAGCTCTTAGGATACGTACTTGACTACCTGGACTATGATGCAGATCATACTAGTGGGGACATGGTAATCCATAAGTACATCCTTCAAGGTCCCTAGTCGTGGGTGTATCGAGACGGGGCATCGATATACCAGAGTAGACTAGCGTATACGCTTCTCGACCCATGAGATGGGCGATGGATGATCCCATATCCATTGGTGTTTGACATCAGAGATGGTGTACGGGTGCTCAGTGGTGACTGGGTACACTGGACGGACTCGCCGAGAACTCCCAGATGGTATTATACCTCACGTCAGATGGCAGTTCTCAGGTGACACTTGTACAGGTTAGTCTGTAGACCCGAGATCGTCATAGAGTCTTGTGTGATTCCCACTGTGCTTTGATCTCCACCTTACCACGTCCATGAGGGCGTGCAAAACGGTGGTCTTTGGGTACAGTCCCCAGTCACATGGAGGCAATGAGCGATAGGAGGGGTTTCGTCTCTCCCGGTATTGGGAGTTGATGTTGCGCTGTGCTCGATTGGCCGTAACAGGGAAGTCCCTGGCCAGGGCTGATCAGAGATTTGCTGGTAAGTGTTACCAGTAGTTTCTCGACCCGTTACGAGCCTCACATCAGCACGACTTATCGGGTTATTGGGGTCTGACGTTTACCACCCCTAGACTTGATATGCGACGTATCTGACGAAGAGACCGGACTGTACGGTAAGTGTTACTGGTCGGATTCGCAGGAGTGTGAGCGGGCTAGCTCGTCGATCTTCTGATCGCTCAATACCCGGGTGGCCGTTACGTTTAGCAGACCGCTTGCGGCTTGTGGGTGCTTGATATGATCATCATCTGCTACCGGCGTATTGACGAGTCTTTAGAGTCCTACACAGAGGTTTCCTGGTTCAAGGGAAACGAAATAGGAGCGCATATGAGATATGTGCAGGACCGAGAATAATGCGTGTATGTGATACCGCATTTCATTCTCGCGATATATGTTTCGATTGGTTATATTCGATATGACCTAGTTATCGAATCATTGATTCGATAAATCGATACATTACATTCTAGTCGGTCATGTGCGACATGACCGGATCATTGAATCAAATGTTGATTTAATGATTTAATGCATAATTATATATTTGATATATTGCATTGCATTAACTAGTGTTGGTTCACTTTAAACGGATTTTTCTCACTTGATGCACATTGTATATGTGATATGCTTTAGTGCACTACTTTGTATCATGTTTGATGATACTTGATCATATAGTTAAGTTTATAGAATTAATCCATGGTTAATTTGATAATTAGGGTTTTGCATATTCATTTATTTGTTTATTTGTTTATTTATTTATTTGAAATGAGTTAAGATAAGAATGGTGGCTTTATTTGTTTTATATTGAAGCTTCATGAAGCTTTGACTTTGCTAACCATCCTTATCTTCATGCTTAATCCTAACCCATCCAAGTGACCATGGTTAATTCTCTACACTTAACCCTAGTTCAAGTTATGATAAGTATTTGATTTAAATTTATTTTTAACACAAGACTTATCATATTCTTTTCTTGAGCTCATCTTCTTCTTCTTCTTCTTCAAGCTTGCTACAACAATGGCAACTTGAGATCTAGTGAGATAAATCCAATTCTAAAGTGAACCCACATCCTATTTCTTCACCCTCTACCTCTTGCCAAGTTGTTTTGGGTGTTTACTTCACAAGTTTCACAAGTTTGTGAAGTCGGAGCTTGAGTTTGTGCAACCTCGACATAGATCGTCTTTAACACGAAGCCGACGACCTATTCCGCACGTTTCTCCGATGAAGCCGTCACGAGAGTCCAAGCTTCAAGATGGACAGCGAGAGGACGCCCTCGTGGAGCTAAGGAAGTGGAAATCCGGATCTACAAAGGTTGTAGCATCTAACCTATAGTTAATTTGTTAACTAGTTTATAGTTTCGCCTAGACATCTAGCGACGATCCGTAGTCAAGGGTTTCTCGGCACCATAATTTTTAAATTTGGCATGTTCGATGCCTTGTGAGACCTCTATAGGGTGCCTAGGAACCTTTCACTGGTATCAGAGCCTAGCTAGAGCCTTAGACGAAGCGTAGACGGAATTTGAAGTCCGAACGACCCAAAACCGAAACCCAAAATATGCTCTCTGTACTTTTTTGAAAACAGTGGATTTTTCCAAATTAAAAATTGCTAAAAAATTCAGCAGGAAAAAATAAGAATTACGGTGCAAAAAGTTTCTGGTGAACAGTGTTTTTCGCGGCGGATCAGCGGCAGAGGCATGGCTTCTGCGGCTGATCAGCGGCCAATTGGTGACGTCAGCCCACTTTGTTTGCACAGTAACTCCTGATAAATTCTGCTGAGTTTTCTGGGAATTTTTAATATTGATTCAAGAGTTGAATTTTCTGCAATTGTTTTGGGGATTCGGTGTTTCGATCGGGATATCAAATTTTGTCTATTTGGCTTTCCGGATAAATTTTAGAATATGTTAAAAAGTTCGACCGGATATAAATACCCAATTTTTCCCCTGTCGGGAAATTTCCAAGTGTTGGATTTTTCCGTAGTTTAACGACGTTCTAAGTAGTGCAAGTAACTCGATGGTCCCTCTAGAAGACAACAAACCTTAACTCGATTATGTGACCGTCTTGAACTGCCCTTTGAACCTTCGGGTTTGGGGCAGTACGGCGTGCCACATGTGAGGCGTTGGCTTGACCCTTCTACGGCTGGACCGTTGGTACTGAGGTACGAACTGAATGTTGTTAGACTTATTTCATGTGTTGATCTGTATTGGGAAAACTTGGGTGTTCGATTGTTCGATCGGAAAGTTTAACATTTTCTGTTTATCTGGAATTGGATACAATAATTGGAATTCACAAACAGTTATGAGATAACTGGATGAATGTTATAAATCTAGCAGTTTAGTCCCATACAATATTGAAAAGAGTTTTCGATAATGAGACTAAAATGCGGGATTTATATCTGTTAGGCATGTGATGTCTAAAGAGATTGCGGATTCCAATTGTTGTAGTTTTACACTTTCTTTTCTGTGACCGTAAGTGTAGTATGTTCATATCGCCGGTTTCGTTGCTATACGTCAACGACAATTGGGGTATGCATACTTACTTACGTTGATGACATGTGATGTTATGTGTTGCTGGATATGCTATATTGGATCGTCGTGTTCGAATAGCCGGGGGTTTTTATGTGAGATGAGTGTTTTTCATTTTCATTCATGTAAAAACTTGTATGTAATATTCTTTTATTTGGGGCACTTCCAGGTAGCGGAAGTTGTCACCCTTTGTATATTATTTACTTTTCCGCATTTGGATAGACCCAAGGAGGGGAGCACAAGTAACCGGGTTCTGGGGTCCAGAGGGAGACCAACTCGAGGAGTCGAGTCCGGGTCTCCTAACCCTAGAATTGGCAGGGTTGCTTGCCGCTCTCGTAGGGGTCTAGGGGTGTGGGGTTGGCTATTCATCACGACCGTGGAATCCGTGTTTTATACTGGCTCGTATTGAAAACACGGACGTCCTAGTATATCCAATATTTCATATGTTTATTCTGCTGCGATATCTGTGATGCGTTTCTGTGATGGATATAGTATATAGTATATATGATATATTATATAGACGTTACTTATGTTTTACACCCGCGCTAGCCCTGCCCTGCTCTGTCGTTAGTTACCTAACCTAACGGTGCACGAGGGGACATCGAGGCGAATGCGGATGGCATAAGTGTACGTCATATCTATCTGTGATGTTTAGGTATTTAAATGATGGGACTTCATTAATGTGATTAATGAAAGATAAGAAACCTAAGATGTTGTAGAATCAGATTTTAAAACAAAACAGGTAGCTACAGTTCTTGCTTTGCATAGCGGTATATATGATATACCCTGCACCTTATTCGATGAGGAAAGGACCGAGATCCCTTCACCGGGAGTGACTCCTTTAGCAATAACTGGCAGATGCTACAGACTCGGTTTGCTTTTGACTGCTTTTGGGTTTTTGCTTTGCACAGCGATATATATGATATATCCCGCACCTCATTCGACGAGGAAAGGACCGAGATCCCTTCACCGGGAGTGACTCCTTTAGCAAAACCAGAAAAGCCTCAAAATCACTCCATTTTAAAACTTCATTTGATTCTACAACGATATCAAGTTCATTACGCAATAGGTTTTCCGAAAAACCTGTCGTAGCCCTCCGTCATTTCAGATAAGTACTAGTTAGTATTCGTGCTACGTTTGTTGACTATGTTAAGGCGTAGTGTGCGGTAGCTAATTAGTGCTTATCTGTATAAGCATATGATGCGATTGGATTAGGGTAGTCGTGCGACTTTGTTGACTTTGTTAAGGGTTGTGCGGGTGGGTTTAATTCAATCGGGAAATGACGGGTTGAACTTGACTAGCACTTATGATTTGTTGACTATGTTAAGGTCATATAGCTGCTAGGGGCAAAAGATTATCGGGAATTTCAAGTGTTGAAATTTGCAATGAGATTGCATACCTTCTATGAGATAGTTGGATCCCGATACCCACTGCGAGTAAGAGTTACTCCTGGGAGAGTTTTATACATTACAATTAGCCGATCAAGTAGGTGTCTAGAAAGGTGTTAACGAGGTTACGCCTCTGGGAAAATGAGGTTTACATTAATTAGGTTCGTGCGAAAGCACGGGGGACCTCCCTCAAAGTACCGACACTGGCCTGGCTGAAAGATTGGCGAACTTGTAGTGTGTAATTAATCCCGGCTAGTCTTTCCTTTTAGGGTTTGGAGGAAGATTTGATAAAAAGCAGTGGGAGCCATCCTGATTAGATAAGATAATAACCAATCTGATCTTGCACGAGCATACGCTAAAGTGTTTTCTTCTCTCTCTCTCCAGGTAGCGACCATTTCATGCCTTAATAAAGATAATAATATGGATGTATTGACCGAACCCGCATGTTATACTGTGCTGGGGAACATTGGTTCCGTTCTTTCCTATAAGAGTTATAGGACTGAACAGGATATAGGGGAATACCAGGATTCCCATGCCACCCGATTGAAGAAAGTACATGTTGATGCATTTTCTTCGGGTGTGTTCGTTACTGAGAACTGTTTCTCCATTTGCTCTACGTCCTGGGTATTGGATACCGGGTCGGGATCCCATATATGTAATCAGTTACATGGGCTAAGGAGAGGTAAAGAACTTGGAGAAGGTGATAAAGACATTAGGGTTGGAAATGGTGCAATTGTTGCAGCTAAGACTGTCGGGGAATATCACCTTGTATTACCAACTGGTAATACATTGGTTCTGAACGAATGCTATTACATGCCGAACCTGATATATAACATTATATCGGTTTCTTTGCTAAGTAAAGAAGGATATAATTTTGTATTACAGGACAATGTTATGAACATTTTCCATAACCAAAAGTTGGTTGGATCAGGCACGTTATGCAATGGCATTTATGTTCTAAATCAATCAACAGTTCTAAACATAACAAACACACACAAGAGGAAGAGTTCTGAACTCAACGAATCCTTCTTGTGGCATTGTAGACTGGGTCACATCAATGTGACACGACTGGCTAAGTTGCATAAAGATGGATTTTTGAAACCTTTCGAATTTTCATCTTATGACACTTTCCAGTCATGTCTCAAAGGCAAGATGACCAAGACTCCGTTTACGGGACACGGAGAAAGAGTTACCGAACTCTTAGGACTAATACATAGTGATGTATGCGGTCCCATGTCTACACATGCCAGGGATGGTTCTTCATACTTCATTACATTCACTGACGATCTCTCTAGGTTCGGGTATGTGTTCCTGATGAAACACAAATCAGAAGCTTTTGAGAAATTTAGGGAATATAAGCAAGAAGTTGAGAACAAAACCGGAAAAAGTATTAAAATCCTACGATCTGATCGAGGAGGAGAATACTTAAGCAATGAATTCCTGGACTTCCTAAAAGAGAATGGGATTCTCTCTCAGCTAACTCTTCCATATACACCACAGCACAACGGTGTATCTGAACGGAGGAACCGCACCCTATTAGATATGGTGCGCTCTATGATGAGCACAGCTGAGTTACCTATTCCTTCTGGGGATATGCGCTGGAGACAGCAGCATACCTATTGAATCAAGTTCCATCTAAATCTGTACCTACCACACCATATGAGATATGGAGTGGGAAGAGACCATATTTTAAACGAGTTAAAATATGGGGTTGTCCGGCCTATGTCAAAAGACAAAATCCAGACAAACTCGAGGCACGGTCAGTTCTTTGCAAGTTTGTGGGATATCCTAAGAATTCCCAAGGATATTTATTCTACCATGCTGAAGAACAAAAAGTGTTTGTTTCTCAATATGCCACCTTTTTAGAAAAGGAATTTCTTGAAAAAGAAATTAGTGGCAAAGTGGTAGAGCTGGAAGAGGTTCCAGATACACAAACAGTAACTGAAGATTTAGTGGAACCAGAAGATTCAGTAGCTCTCAATGAACCTCAGCCTCTCCGCCGATCTAGTAGGGTTCCTCGCCAACCTGAGAGATACTACTGTTTTCTCATGGACGGTGGGAGCGAGGATTGCATCATGGAGGATGATGACCCAACTAGCTTCGAGCAGGCCATCACGAGTAGGGACTCAGTGAAATGGCTGGATGCTATGCGGTCCGAGATGGAATCCATGTACACCAACAAAGTATGGACTTTGGAAGTTGCTCCTGAAGGGGTAAAACCCATTGGGAGCAAGTGGATCTTCAAGAAGAAACTTGGTGTAGATGGGAAAGTGGAGACTTTCAAAGCTAGACTTGTAGCAAAGGGTTTTCGTCAAAGACCAGGTGTGGACTATGACGAGACCTTTTCTCCAGTGGCTATGCTTAAATCCATCCGAATCATGCTTGCCATTGCTGCCTTTCATGACTACGAAATCTGGCAAATGGATGTTAAGACCGCCTTTCTAAATGGTGATTTAGAAGAGTGCGTGTACATGACTCAGCCAGAGGGCTTCGTAGACAGTGGGAGCAGCGGGAAGGTGTGCAAGCTGCTTAAATCCATTTATGGATTAAAGCAAGCATCGCGGAGTTGGAACATCTGCTTTGACGTCGTTATCAAAGAGTTTGATTTCGTCAAAAATCCAGATGAACCTTGTATCTACAAGAAGGTGGCCGAGAGTAAGGTTGTCTTCCTCGTATTGTACGTGGACGACATACTCTTGATAGGAAATGATATTCCTATACTGCAATCGGTCAAGCTCTTCTTATCACAAAGATTCTCAATGAAAGATCTTGGTGATGCCTTCTGCATATTGGGGATCAGGATCTATAGAGATAGATCTAAACGGATTTTGGGATTATCCCAATCCAGGTACATTGACACCATACTAAAGAGGTTTAGTATGGAAGAGTCCAAGCGTGGGAATATGCCCACGATCTCTGGAGTCACTCTCTCCAAAGAGATGTCTCCCAAGACTGATTTGGAGAGAGCTCGCATGCAAGGGATACCCTATGCTTCGGCGGTAGGCTCTATCATGTATGCGATGCTATGTACCAGACCCGATGTAGCATACTCACTAAGTGTAGTGAGCAGGTATCAAGCTGATCCTGGAGAGAGTCACTGGACAGCTGTGAAGAGCATTCTCAAGTACTTGCGAAGGACTAGAGATATGTTCTTGGTGTATGGTAACGGAGAACTCCAAGTGGAGTCCTTTACCGATTCGAGCTTCCAGAGTGATAAGGACGACTCTAAGTCGCAGTCGGGTTTTGTCTTTACCCTTTACGGAGGGGCGGTAAGCTGGAAGAGTTCCAAGCAGGAAACCGTGGCAGACTCGACGATGGAGGCTGAATACATCGCTGCCAACGATGCTGCTAAAGAAGCTGTCTGGATCAAGAAGTTCATTTCTGAACTTGGAGTGGTTCCATCCATTGAGCATCCAATACCTTTGTATTGCGATAACAATGGAGCGGTGGCTTTGGCCAAGGAACCCAGGTCCCATCAGCGGTCCAGACATATTCTGAGGCGGTATCACCTGATCCGGGAGATAGTTGATCGCCGGGAGATCGAGGTCAGGAGGGTTGACACGAAGAACAACACGGCGGATCCACTAACGAAGGCCATTCCCCAGATACAGTTTGAGAGACTCTTCGGGATGCTCGGTATGCGATACTACAGCAGCTGGCCCTAGTGCAAGTGGGAGATTGTTAGTTGTATGTATGCCCTAGAGGCCAGTATTGTACAGATGATGTATATTATATTGGATGCTTGGACATATATAGAGATGACTTTCTTGCTCGATATGATAGTATGCTATCTGGTTACTCTTTATCTTAACATGTACACTAGTCTCTTTATACTGTCTTATAGTTACATGTTGGTAAAGCCCTTAGGATACGTACTTGACTACCTGGACTATGATGCAGATCATACTAGTGGGGACATGGTAATCCATAAGTACATCCTTCAAGGTCCCTAGTCGTGGGTGTATCGAGACGGGGCATCGATATACCAGAGTAGACTAGCGTATACGCTTCTCAACCCATGAGATGGGCGATGGATGATCCCATATCCATTGGTGTTTGACATCAGAGATGGTGTACGGGTGCTCAGTGGTGACTGGGTACACTGGACGGACTCGCCGAGAACTCCCAGATGGTATTATACCTCACGTCAGATGGCAGTTCTCAGGTGACACTTGTACAGGTTAGTCTGTAGACCCGAGATCGTCATAGAGTCTTGTGTGATTCCCACTGTGCTTTGATCTCCACCTTACCACGTCCATGAGGGCGTGCAAAACGGTGGTCTTTGGGTACAGTCCCCAGTCACATGGAGGCAATGAGCGATAGGAGGGGTTTCGTCTCTCCCGGTATTGGGAGTTGATGTTGCGCTGTGCTCGATTGGCCGTAACAGGGAAGTCCCTGGCCAGGGCTGATCAGAGATTTGCTGGTAAGTGTTACCAGTAGTTTCTCGACCCGTTACGAGCCTCACATCAGCACGACTTATCGGGTTATTGGGGTCTGACGTTTACCACCCCTAGACTTGATATGCGACGTATCTGACGAAGAGACCGGACTGTACGGTAAGTGTTACTGGTCGGATTCGCAGGAGTGTGAGCGGGCTAGCTCGTCGATCTTCTGATCGCTCAATACCCGGGTGGCCGTTACGTTTAGCAGACCGCTTGCGGCTTGTGGGTGCTTGATATGATCATCATCTGCTACCGGCGTATTGACGAGTCTTTAGAGTCCTACACAGAGGTTTCCTGGTTCAAGGGAAACGAAATAGGAGCGCATATGAGATATGTGCAGGACCGAGAATAATGCGTGTATGTGATACCGCATTTCATTCTCGCGATATATGTTTCGATTGGTTATATTCGATATGACCTAGTTATCGAATCATTGATTCGATAAATCGATACATTACATTCTAGTCGGTCATGTGCGACATGACCGGATCATTGAATCAAATGTTGATTTAATGATTTAATGCATAATTATATATTTGATATATTGCATTGCATTAACTAGTGTTGGTTCACTTTAAACGGATTTTTCTCACTTGATGCACATTGTATATGTGATATGCTTTAGTGCACTACTTTGTATCATGTTTGATGATACTTGATCATATAGTTAAGTTTATAGAATTAATCCATGGTTAATTTGATAATTAGGGTTTTGCATATTCATTTATTTCTTTATTTGTTTATTTATTTATTTGAAATGAGTTAAGATAAGAATGGTGGCTTTATTTGTTTTATATTGAAGCTTCATGAAGCTTTGACTTTGCTAACCATCCTTATCTTCATGCTTAATCCTAACCCATCCAAGTGACCATGGTTAATTCTCTACACTTAACCCTAGTTCAAGTTATGATAAGTATTTGATTTAAATTTATTTTTAACACAAGACTTATCATATTCTTTTCTTGAGCTCATCTTCTTCTTCTTCTTCAAGCTTGATACAACAATGGCAACTTGAGATCTAGTGAGATAAATCCAATTCTAAAGTGAACCCACATCCTATTTCTTCACCCTCTACCTCTTGCCAAGTTGTTTTGGGTGTTTACTTCACAAGTTTCACAAGTTTGTGAAGTCGGAGCTTGAGTTTGTGCAACCTCGACGTAGATCGTCTTTGACACGAAGCCGACGACCTATTCCGCACGTTTCTCCGATGAAGCCGTCACGAGAGTCCAAGCTTCAAGATGGACAGCGAGAGGACGCCCTCGTGGAGCTAAGGAAGTGGAAATCCGGATCTACAAAGGTTGTAGCATCTAACCTATAGTTAATTTGTTAACTAGTTTATAGTTTCGCCTAGACATCTAGCGACGATCCGTAGTCAAGGGTTTCTCGGCACCATAATTTTTAAATTTGGCATGTTCGATGCCTTGTGAGACCTCTATAGGGTGCCTAGGAACCTTTCAACTTGGTCAGGGCTATAGGGCGTGGTTGTCTAGTAAGGTTACCCGGCGAGTATCCACGTACACTACGTAATTGCGACGGACTTTTGATCCACATCAAAATTCCGTGGCAACCAATCAAATGAGACTAAACCGCTAGATTTATAAAATTCAAACTAGTTATCTCATAACTAAATTTGTGGATTCCTAATATTGTATCAAAATCACAGATAGCTAGACGATGTTAAACTTTTCGATCGAATAAAAAAACACTTAAAATTTCCCAAAGAGCCCAACACTTGAGCGGAGTTCAAAAAGTACCCAGAACATGCCATAGCACCTATGAACCATCCGTAGAAGGGCCGACCCATGCCTCACTCATGTCGCCACGGAACTGCCGTAAACCCTAAGGTATGACCGCAGTTCCGCGATCCAAAAAGTCGAGTTTGGGTATCGTTCTTCTATAGGGTCCACAGAATCGCTTCCATGATTTTCTGAAGATTTTAAACTCGGAAAAATCCAACTCTTGGAAAATTTCCAGCGAGGGAAAATACGGGTTATTGATATCCGTTCGAACTTTTTAACGTCATCTACATAACATGAATAGATGTTAGAATTACAACTACTAAACACTCCGAATTACTTTTGCAGAAAGTTAACATCACATGCAAATTTAGCAAAAACAAGCAACACCTGAAACACCAAAACCCAGAGACTGGAACACCCTAAAAATTTGAAGCCAAAAACCCACCAAAAAACCAGTGAGCTCGGATTTTTTGCCTATGTGGCCGGCCATCTTCAGTCCAATTTGCATCAAATTTCTATGGTGTTCATGTTATATCACATACAACATTCTGCAGTTGTTAAAAAAATTTTTAGAGGCCATTTAAAATTCGACAAAGACTAGGATTGTGTATCGGGTGTTTCAGAGTTGTTTCGGTTTCGTAATCTAACAAACATCGTCTAATTCTCTAGCTTGGCTCTGATACCACTACAGGATTCCCTAGCATGACAGCAAGGTTTCGGGAGGCATCGTCCATACCGTTTTCAAATTTTTGCCATACTAAAGAACCCTGACCCTAGAATCTTAACTAGAGATTTAGACAATACAATATGTAAACAACTTTACATACAAAGTGAATGAGGAATACAACCTTTGTAGACCGGTCCTTCACTTCTAAAGCTCCGTGTAGTAGTCCCTTCGCTCCAAGTAGTGAGCACCCGAACTCTAGTAAGGGTTCACATGAAGAAATGAACACGCTTGCTCGAAGCCTTCGAGGCCGAAGATGATCTACGTCTAGGAGACTCAAGCTCATGCTATCTCTTCACTAATGGTAGATTAGTGAAGCAAACACCCTAAACTAAATGGCTAATATAGTAGAGGATGATGAAGTAGGAAATGGGCTCACTTTAGATTAATTTTTCTCATAATATTTAATCACTTTGAGAAAAGCTAGCAAGCTTTCTAATGAGGAAGAAGAAGATGAAGTGGAGATGAGAATGAAACTCTAGAGGTGAGAATAGCAACCATGGGTGAGTTAGTGTCATACCCTAACTCATGTAGAGACTAAACTATAGCTAACAATAATGGTTAGATTAATAAATATCTATAAGTAAAACAAAATTAGTGGACTTGGTCAATGGTTTCACAAGCTTCTACAAGCTTGTAGCCATGACAAATTTCCATCCAATTTTGAATTACTTAGATAAATATAAACCCTTCATTATATCAAGCATGGTGTAAGTCTCATACACCCATGTCTCATGTGGCATCTAGCATGACACAAAAAATTTACATTAATATATATCACATATATACCATATGCACACAAGTGAGAAAAAGAAATGTTTAGTTAGCAAATATTAGTTAATATAAGTTAATATATCAAATATATAATTATACATTAAATTATCAAATCAACACTTGATTTAATAATCCGGCTATATCACATACAACCGACTAATATCAAATGCAACAACATATCGAATAAACACTTGATCCGATAACCCGGCTATATCACATATAACCGTCCGATATCACATATCGCAAGAATAGAATGCAGTATCACATACGCGCATTAATCTCGGTCCCTCACATATCACATATATGCTCCTACTTCGTTTCGCATGAACCAGGAAACCTCTATGTAGGACTCTAAAGACTCGTCAATACGCCGGCAGTAGGTGATAATATATCAAACACCCATAAGCCGCAAGCAGTCAGCTAAATGTAACGACCACTCGGGTATTGAGCGATCAGAAGATCAACAAGCAAGCCTGCTCATACTCCTGCGAATCCAAACAGTAACACTACCGTACAGTCCGGTCTCTTCGTCAGATATGTCGCATATCACAGCCTGTGGGTGGTATAACGTCAGACCCCAATAATCTGATAAGTCATGACGATGCAAGGTCCATAACTATTCGAGAAACTACTGATAACACTTACCAGTAAATCTCAGCAACTCTGGCCATGGATTTCCTGTTATGGCCAATCAAGCATAGCGCAACATCAACCCCCAATACCGGGAGAGACGAAATCCCCTCCTATCGCTCATTGCCTCCATGTGACTCGGGACTGTACCCAAAAACCACCTTTTTGCACAATCTCTTGAACGTGGTATGGTTGAAATCAAAGCACAGTGGGAATCACACAAGACTCTATGAAGATCTTGGGTCGACAGACTAACCTGTACCAGTGTCACCAGAGAACTGCTATCTGACGATAGGTATAATACTATCCAGGAGTTCTCGGCGAGTCCGTTCAGTGTACCCAGTCTCCACTGAGCACCTATATACCTTCTCTGATATCAAACACCAATGGATATGGGATCATCCATCGCCCATCATATGGGTCAAGAAGCGTATACGCTAGTCTACTGTGGAGTATCGATGCCCTGTCTCGATACTCCCACGATTAGGAACATTTGAAGGATGTACTTACCGACTACCTCTGCCCCACTTGGATGATCTGCATCATAATCCTGGTAGTCAAGTACTCATCCTAAGGGCTTTATCAACATGTAATAGAGAGACTACAAGTGTACATATTAAGATAAAGAGCAACCAAATAGCATACTATCATGTCGAGCAAGAAAGTCGTCCCTATATATGTCCAAGCATCCACTACAATATACATCACATGTACAGTAATAGCCTCTAGGGCATACATATAACTAACAGGGACTGTACCCAACCAAAACCTGTTTGCACGACTAAGTAGAGCCGTGGTAGGGTAGTGATCAAAACATAGTGGGAACTCACACGAGACAAATGATAATCTCAAGTCTAAAGTCTAACCTGTACTCATGTCATCTGAGAACCACTATCTGACGATGGTATAATACCATCTAGAGTTTCTCGGCGAGTCCGTCTAGTGTATTCACCCCAGTGAGCACCTGTATACAATCTTAGGTGATCACACCAATAGCTGTGGGACCAACCACCGCCCCTCGTCGGGGTCTAGAAACGTATACACAAGTCTACTCTGGAATATCGATGCCCGGTCTCGATATTCCTACGACTTAGGACCTTTAAAGATGTGCTTAAGGACTACCCAGCTCTTACAAGTATGATCGCCATCATAACGCTGGTAGTCAATCAAGATCCTATGGGCTTTATCAACATGTATCCGCCATATGTGACACTGAGTATAACATATGCACATGTTAAGATAAAATCAAACCATAATAGTATACTACTGTATCGAGTCTTTATCGATATGTGTAAACAATATAAAGCAATAATAGAAAGAAATACACATATTAGGACAGAGACATCTTAAATAATATACTATATACAACTGAGAAAGATTGTCCTGTACATACATATCCCTAGCATCCTATACAATACAGGCATCTACGACACACATATCCAACAATCTCCTACTTGCACTAAGGCCTGTAATTGGCGTACCGAATACCCAACGTCTGCTCTAGGGCCAGTTGTTGGCATACCGCATACCCAACATCTCAAAAAGTCGCTCGAACCGCGCTTAAGGGAGGGCCTTCGTAAATGGATCCGCCGTGTTGTCTTTCGTATCTACTCTTCGGACCTCGATCTCCCAGCGATCTACGCTCCCTGATCAGGTGATACCGTATCAAGATGTGTCTGGATTTTTGATGGGACCGTGGTTCCTTCGTTAAAGCTATAGCCCCATAGTTATCGCAATACAAAGGTATTGGATTAACAATGGATGGAACCACCTCAAGTTCAGTAATGAAAATTTTCATCCAGACTGCTTCTTTTACGGCATCGTTGGCGGCATCGTATTCAGCCTCTATCGTCGAGTCTGCGATGGTGTCCTATTTAGAGCTCTTCCAATAGACCGCCCCTCCATTGAGGTTAAACAAAAAACCCGAGGCAGACTTGCTGTCATCCTTATCACTCTAGAAGCTTGAGTCGGTAAAGGACACGACTTAAAGGTTTCCATTACCGTAATCCAAGAACATCTCCTTAGTCTTCCTCAGGTACTTGAGAATGTTCTTCACAGTTGTCTAATGATTCTCTCCTGGGTTCGACTGATACCGGCTCACCATGCTAAGCACGTATGCTACATCTAATCTGGTACACAACATCACATACATTATAGATCCTACCGCCGAAGCGTAGGGTATAGTGCTCATGCGAACCCTCTCTTTATCAGTCTTGGGAGACATCTCTTTGGAGAGGGTGATTTCGTGCAATGCGGGTATATCACCGCACTTGGAATCTTCCATACTAAATCTCTTTAGTATGGTCTCTATGTATCTGGACTGTGAAAGTCTCAACAATCTCTTGGATCTATATCTGTAAATCTTAATCCCCAGAATGTAGGTGGCATCACCTAGATTCTTTATGGAGAACTTTTGTGACAAGAACAGCTTGACCGATTGCAGCATAGGAATGTCATTTCATATCAAGAGAATGTTATCCACGTACAAGACGAGGGATACAACAGTTCTCCCTACAATCTTCTTGTAGATACATGGCTCATCTTCATTTTTGATGAAGTCAAATTCTTTGACTGTCTCATCAAAACAGATGTTTCAGTTCCGCGATACCTGTTTTAATCCATAAATGGATTTAAAAAACTTGCACACCTTCCCGCTGCTCCCACTGTCTACGAATCCCTCCGGCTGATCCATATAAACGCACTCTTATAAAGTTCCATTTAGAAAAGCCGTTTTAACGTCCATCTGCCAGATATCGTAGTCATGGTAGGCAGCAATGACAAGTAAGATCTAAATGGATTTCATCATAGCCACTGGAGAAAAGGTTTCGTCATAATCCACTCTTGGTCTTTAACGAAAACCTTTTGCAAAAGTCTAGCCTTATAGGTTTCTACCTGTCCATCTGCACCAATCTTCTTTTTGAAGATCCACTTGCATCCAATGGGTTTTACCCCAGGAGGAACAAGATCCAAAGTCCAAACTTTGTTGGTGTACATGGACTCCATTTCGGATTGCATAGTATCAAGCCATTTTACAGTGTCCCTACTGATGGCCTGCTCGAAACTAGTAGGATCATCTTCTTCCAAGATGCAATCCTCTCGATCATCATCTATAAGAAAACCGTAGTATCTCTCAGGCGGACGGGAAATACTACTAGATCTGCGGAGTGGCTGAGGTTCGTCCAGGATTATTGAATCCAGATGTTCCACTAAATCTTCATTTTTAGTTTGTGGTTCCTGAATTTCTTCTAGTTCTGCTCTCACTAATTTCTTTTGCAAGAAATTCTTTCTCTAAAAAAACGGCATTGCAAGTAACAAACACCTTCTGTTCCTCAGTGTGGTAAAACAGATATCCATGCGAATGCTTAGGACATCCCACAAACTTACATAGAAATGATTGTGCCTGAAGTTTGTCCAGATTTTGTATTTTTATATAGGCCGGACAACCCCATATCTTAATACGATTAAGATATAATTTCTTACCACTCCATATTTCATATGGAGTCTTAGGCACAGATTTGGATGGAATCTGATTCAATAAGTATGCCGCTATCTGAAACACATGTCCCAAAAATGAAAGAGGCAGATCAACACTACTTATCATGGAGCGAACCATGTACAATAGGGTGCGGTTCTTCCGTTCTGATACACCATTGTGTTGTGGTGTGTACGGAGGAGTAAGCTGAGAGAGAATTCCATTCTCTTTCAGGTATTCTATGAATTCCGTGCTTAAATATTCCCCTCCTCTATTAGATCTGAGGATCTTGATACTTTTTCCAGTCTGGTTCTCTATTTCGATCTTATATTCTTTGAATTTCTCAAAAGGTTCAGATTTGTGTTTCAAAAGATACATATATCCGAACCTAGAGAAATCGTCAGTGAATATAATGAAGTACGAGAACTCCCCTCGCATGTATAGATATCGGACCACATGCATCACTGTGTATGAGTCCCAAGAGCTCCGTAGCTCTTTCTCCGTGTCCGGTGAACGGAGTTTTGGTCATCTTTCCTTTGAGACAAGACCGACAAGTTTCATAGGCTGAAAATTCGAACGTATTCAAATATCCATCCTTATGCAACTTACTTAGTATTTTCTCACCGATATGGCCAAATCTGCAATGCCATAAGTAGGTTTGGTTCGTGTCTAAACTCTTCTTCTTGCGTGTGTTTTGTATATTGAAGACTGTGTTTTGATTAAGAACATAGATACCATTACAAAGTGTATCTTCTGCAACCAATATCTGATTAAGGTAAATGTTCATGATATTTCTATCTAGAATAAAATTATATCCATCATTATCAAGTAAAGAAACTGATATAATGTTGCAGAGAATGAAAGTTACATAGTAGAAGTTGTTCAAAATCATAGTATTGCCGCTTGGCAAGACTAAGTGATATTCACCGACGGTGGCAGTATCAACTTGTGCTCCGTTCCCTACTCTGAGGGACATATCACTCGGTCTAACTATTCTACTTTTTCTCAGTCCTTATAATAAATTACAGATATGAAATCCTGATCTGGTATCTAGTACCCATAAGGTAGGGTTGACCGAAAAACAGTTTTCAATAACAAATACACTAGAAGAAGACACATTAGAATGCTTCTCCTACAATTAGATTGTCTGGAATTCTTTACAGTCCTCTTTCCCTTACCCATACTCGTGACGATTGTCACAAGTTTGAGCCGAACCAACGTTCCCCAGCCCTGTGTAATCAGCCGGTTCGGTCAAGTTAAACATTCTATTATCTTGCTTAGGGCGTGAAATGGTTGCTACCTGGAGAGAAAGAAAAGAAACACTCAGCGTGCGCTCTTTGCAAGATTAAATTGGTTATCAGTTTATCTAATCAGGATGGCTTTCACCGTTTCCTCGAATTCTCCACCAAACCTTAAAAGGAAATTAGTCGGGATCATTCGTTCCTTACAAGTTCGCTAACCGTTCGGCCAGGTGAGTGTTGGTACTCTGAGGGAGGTTCCCTGTGCTCTCGCACGGACCTAATTAAAATAAACCTCGTTTCCGTAGAGGCGTAGTCCTGTTAACACTTTTCTAGACATCTAATAGGTTAGCTAATTGTGAAGTGAAAAATATCTACCAAGAGTAATCCTACTCATCAGTGGGATCAGGATCCAATTATTATCTACCAAGATAATCTAAATGGAAGCCACTCTAATCACCATACTCCGGAAGGTATGCAATACTAGCAAGTTTCCTATATATTTGAAACTCCCGATGTGGTTTTTGCCCTTAGCGGTTTATGACCTTGACAAAGGCCAACAAACCATAAACCTCTAGTCAAGTTCAACCCGTCATTATCCTGGATTAATCTAGACCCACTCGTATAAAGCCTTGATAAAGGCCAACAAGGCTATACGACTGTCCTAGATAATCACATCTCTATGCAACAGACAAGCAATATCTAGCTAGCGTACACTACGTCTTGACAAAGGCCAACAAACGTAGCACGAACACTAGGTACTACTCATCCGAAATGACGGAGGGCTATGGCTAGTTTTTAGCGAAAAACCTTTAACGTAATGAACTTGATATCGTTGAAGGAACCGAGTAGTTTTGAAAAGGAGCGATTTAGGCTCCGCTTTTGAAAACTAGTGGTTTTGAAAAAAACCGAGTAATCTATAATAACTTAAACTTTCGCTCAAGAGGTCATCCCCCGTGAAGGGATCTAGGCTCTTGCCTGCTAGAATGAGGTGCTGGATATTCTTAACCGAATACTACTTTGTAAAGCGAAAGAGTATGACTATAGTTTTTCGAAATTTGTTCCAATAATATCTTTTAGGTTTCTTTTTCTTGCATTAATTAAAATTAGCGCGGTCCCAACAATTAAATCCTATCACACAAATAAAATATACGTATATGCCATCCGCATTCACCACGGGGCCCCGTCATATACCGTTAGGTTACTTAACTAACGACAGAGCGGGGGCAGGACTAGCGCGGATGCAAAACATATACAACATCTACTAGTATATATAAATTTATATATATTATCATTCATCCCAAGCATGATATATAAGTAACATCACAGAACAGCAATAAGCAACATGGAATAATGGATAATCTAATAGCCCAGGGTTTCATTTGAGCCGCAAATGAAACTCGACGTTCCCCGGTCGTGTGGATAGCCCATGCAATGAAAAACCTAGACCCCTATGTTGGATATGTATGCCCTAGAGGCCTTCATTGTATAAGATGCTAGGGATATGTATGTACAGGACAATCTTGCTCAATATGATAGTATGATATTTACTTTGCCTTTATCTTAACATGTGATATGTTTTACTAGTTATTTCATATCACTTATACATGTTGATAAAGCCCTTAGGATCCTTGCTTGATTACCGGCTTTATGATGGCAATCATACTTGTAGGAGCTGGGTAGTCGATAAGCACATCCTTAAATATTCATAGTCATGGGAGTATCGAGACTGGGCATCGATACTCCAGTGTAGACTAGTGTATACATTTCTAAACCCTGACGAGGGGCGATGGTTGGTCCCGCAGGCATTGGTGTGATGCACCTAAGATTGTATACAGGTGCTCACTGGGGGTGAGTACACTGGACAGACTCGCCGAGAACTAGCTAGATGGTATTATACCTATCGTCAGATAGCAGTTCTCAGGTGACATGAGTACAGATAGTATGTCGACCTGGGGTCGTCATTTGTCTCGTGTGAGTTGTTAGTTATATGTATGCCCTAGAGGCCATTACTATACATAGGATGTATATTGTAGTGGATGCTAGGACATATATAGGGAGGACTTTCTTGCTCGACATGATAGTATGCTATCTGGTTGAACTTTACCTTAACGTGTATACTGGGTGTCTCTCTGTTACATGTTGGTAAAGCCCTTAGGATATGTACTTGACTACCTGGACTATGATGCGGATCATACTAGTGGGGACATGGTAGTCCATAAGTACATCCTTCAAAGTCCCTAGTCGTGGGTGTATCGAGACGGGGCATCGATATACCAGAGTAGACTAGCGTATACCTTTTCGACCCATACCGATGGGCGATGGATGATCCCATATCCATTGGTGTTTGACATCAGAGATGATATACGGGTGCTCAGTAGAGACTGGGTACACTGGACGGACTCGCCGAGAACTCCCAGATGGTATTATACCTGACGTCAGATAGCAGTTCTCTGGTGACACTGGTACAGAGTAGTCTGTTGACCCGAGATCGTCATAGAGTCTTGTGTGGTTCCCACTGTGCTTTGATTTCTATCTTACCACGTCCAAGAGGGCGTGCAAAACGGTGGTTTTTGGGTACAATCCCGAATCACATGGAGGCAATGAGCGATAGGAGGGGATTCGTCTCTCCCGGTATAGGGGGTTGATGTTGCGCTGTGTTCAATTGGCTATAACAGGAAATCCCTGGCCAGGGTTGCTGAGATTTACTGGTAAGTGTTACCTGTAGTTTCTCGAATTGTTATAGACCTCATATCGACACGACTTATCGAGCTATTGGGGTCTGACGTTTACCACCCCTAGACGAGATATGCGACATATCAGACGATCAGACCGAACTGTACGGTAGTGTTACTGGTTGGATTCACTGGAGTGTGAGCGGGCTTGCTCGTCGATCTTCTGATCGCTCAATACCCGGGTGGCCGTTACGTTTAGCAGACCGCTTGCGGCTTGCGGGTGTTTGATATGATCATCATCTGCTGCCGGCGTACTGACGAGTCTTTAGAGTCCTACACAGTGGTTTCCTGGTTCAAGCGAAACGAAATAGGAGCGCATATGAGATATGTGCGGGACCGAGAATAATGCGTGTATGTGATACCGTATTCTATTCTCGTGATGAATGTGTCGACTGGTTGTATGCGATATAACCTAGTTATCGATTCAAGCATTGATTCGATAAACCGATACATAGGATACTAGTCGGTTATATGCGATATGACCGGATCGTTAAATCGAGTGTTGATTTAATTATTTAATGCATAATTATATATTTGATATATTAGTTTGCATCAACTAGTATCGGTTTACTTAAGATGGATATTCTCACTCGGATGTGCACATTGTATATGTGATATACTTTTTGTGCACTTGATTGTATCATGTTTGATGATACATGTTATGCTAGGGTTTTTGTGTAAAGATCAAACCATGGTTACATGATAATGGTTAGGGTTTTGTTTTATTCTTTTATCTTATTTATTTATTCATTTTGGAATATGATAAGCATAAAAAGAAAATGGTTGCTAATTTTGTATTCTAGTTGAAGCTTCATGAAGCTTTGACCAAAGTGACTATTTTGTCTCATGCTTAACCCTAACCACTCCATTAACCCTAGTTTAATCTCTACACTTGACCATGGTTCATTATATGATAAGCATTGTTATTCTTTTCTTTTTTAATTAACTTATCATAACATTTACCTTCTTCTTCTTCATTTCTTCAAGTGAAGAAAGCTTGCCTCCATCAATGGCAAGTGATGAGAAAGAGTGAGAAATCCAATTCTAAAGTCTACCCACTTCCTATTTCTTCATCCTCTACCTCTTGCCAAGTAGTAGAGTGTGTTTTCTTCACAAGTTTCTTGACTTGGTGAAGTCGGAGCTTGATTTAGCGATGCCTCGACGTATATCATCTTCGGCATGGACATCGACGACCTAGCTCGCCATTTCTCCGACGAAGCCGATGCTAGAGACCGGGAATTCTTTTGGACAGCGAGGGGACTTCGTTGCGGAGCTATGGAGGTGGAGCACCGGATCTACAAAGGTTGTATTTCCGTTAAACTTTTAGTTAAGTGTTAACTAGATTTCTTTTTCGCCTAGTTATCTAGCCAACGATCCGTTGTTTAGGGTTTCTCGGCACCGTAAATTTTGAAATTGGCATGGTTGATGCCTTGTGAGACCTCTTGAGAGTGCCCAGGAACCCTACAGTGGTATCAGAGCCTAGCTAGAGCCTTAGGCGAAGTCTAGACGGAGTTTGAAGTCCGAACGAATCCGGAAACCCATTTCAAAATTGCTCTTTGTCCTTTTTTCAAAAACTGGGATTTTTCCAAATTAAAAATTGCTAAAAAATTCAGCAGGGGAAAATAAGAATTACGATGCAAAATTTTTTCGATGAACAGTATTTATTGCGGCGGAACCGCGGCAGAAGCCTAGCTTCTGCGGCGGTTCCGCGGCTATCTGGTGACGTCAGCCCTCATTGTTTGCACAGTAATTCCTGATAAATTATGCTGAGTTTTCTGGGAATTTTTAAAATTAATTCAAGTGTTGAATTTTCTGAGTTGTTTTGGGGATTCGAATGTTCGATCGGAGTATCAAATTTTGTCTATGTGGCTTTCCGGATAAATTTTTAGAATATGTTAAAAAGTTCGACCGGATATAAATACCCAATTTTTCCCCTGTCGGGAAATTTCCAAGTGTTGGGTTTTTCCGTAGTTTAACGCATTCTAAGTAGTGCAAGTAACGCAATGGACCCTCTAGAAGACAACAAACCTTAACTCGATTATGTGACCGTCTTGAACTGCCCTTTGAACCTTCGGGTTTGGGGCAGTACGGCGTGCCACATGTGAGGCGTTGGCTTGACCCTTCTACGGCTGGACCGTTGGTACTGAGGCATGAACTGAATGTTTTTAGACTTATTTCATGCATCGGGAAAACTTGGGTGTTCGATTGTTCAATCGGAAAGTTTAACATTTTCTGTTTATCCGGAATGTGATACAACAATTGGAATTCACAAATAGTTATGAGATAACTGAATGAATGTTATAAACATAGCAATTTAGTCTCACTTGATCGGTTGCCATGGAATTTTGATGTGATCAAAAGTCCGTCGCAATCACGTAGCGTACGCGGATACTCGCCGGGTAAACTTAATAGACAGCCTCACTCCGTAGCCCCGACCAAGTGACTGTAGGAGAACCCCGTCGCCGAAAGCGTCCGTTCGGGTGCTTGCGGCTGCGGTGTTCCGCTTTGGTGCACTTCGTCGACGGTATCGGGGGTGCGGCCGCCTACTGAAGTTTGCGACGAGCATTCGATCAGGATGTCGGGAATCTTGTTGAATTGCCCGACTTGATATTGAAAAGAGTTTTCGATTATGAGACTAAAATGCGGGGTTTATAATTGTTAGGCATGCGATGTCTAAAGAATTCATATGATTAGGCATGCGATGTCTATGCAGATTGTGGATTCCAACTGTTGTAGGTTTACACTTTCTTTTCTGTGACCGTAAGTGTAATATGTGATATCGCCGGTTTCGTTGCTATATGTCAACGACAATTGGGATACGCATATTTACTTACGTTGATGACATGTGATGTTATGTGTTGCTAGATATGTTATATTGGATCGTCGTGTTTGAATAGCCGGGGGTTTTTTTTTATGTGAGATGAGTGTTTTTCATTTTCATTCATGTAAAAATCTGTATGTAATATTCTTTTATTTGGGACGCTTCCAGGTTGCGGAAGTTGTCACCGTTTGTATATTATTTACTTTTCCGCACTAGGATAGACCCAAGGAGGAGAGCACAAGTAACCGGGTTCTGGAGTCCAGTGGGAGACCAACTCGAGGAGTCGAGTCCGGGTCTCCTAACTCCATAATTGGCAGGGTTGCTTGCCGCTCTCGTAGGGGTCTAGGGGTGTGGGTTTGGCTATTCATCGCGACCGTGGAATCCGTGTTTTATACTGGCTCGTATTGAAAACACGGACGTCCTAGTATATCCAATATTTCATATGATTCTTCTGCTGCGATATATGTGATGTGATCATGTGATGTTCTGTGATAGATACATTAAATAGTATATATGATATATTATATAGGCGTTACTTATGTTTTACACCCGCGCTAGCCCTGCCCCGCTCTGCTGTTAGTTACCTAACCTAACGGTGCACGAGGGGACATCGAGGCGAATGCGGATGGCATAAGTGTACGTCGTATTTATCTGTGATGTTTAGGTACTTAAATGATGGGACTTCATTAATGAGATTAATGAAATAAAAGAAACCTAAGATGTTGTAGAATCGAATTTCAAAATAAAACAGGTAGCTACAGTTCTTGCTTTGCACAGCGGTATATATGATATATCCTGCACCTTATTCGATGAGGAAAGGACCGAGATCCCTTCACCGGGAGTGACTCCTTTAGCAATAACTGGCAGATGCTACACACTCGGTTTGTCTTTTGATTGCTTTTAAGAGTTTTTGCTTTGCACAGTGATATATATGATATATCCCGCACCTCATTCGACGAGGAAAGGACCGACGATCCCTTCACCGGGAGTGACTCCTTTAGCAAAACTAGAAAAGCCTAAAAAACACTCCATTTCAAAATTCATTCGATCCTACAACGATATCAAGTTCATTACGCAATAGGTTTTCAGAAAAACCTATCGTAGCCCTCCGTCATTTCAGATAAGTAGTAGTTAGTATTCGTGCTACGTTTGTTGGCCTGCGTCAAGGCGTAGTGTGCGGTAGCTAACTGGTGCTTATCTGCATAAGCATATGATGTGATTGGATTAGGGTAGTCGTGCGACTTTGTTGGCCTGCGTCAAGGGTCGTGCGGGTGGGTTTAATTCAATCAGGAAATGACGGGTTGAACTTGACTAGCGGACTATGGTTTGTTGGCCTGCGTCAAGGTCATAGGACGCTAGGGGCAAAATATTATCGGGAATTTCAAGTGTTGAAATTTGCAATGAGATTGCATACCTTCTATGAGATAGTTGGATCCCGATACCCGCTGTGAGTAAGAGTTACTCCTGGGAGAGTTTTATACATTACAATTAGCCGATCAAGTAGGTGTCTAGAAAGGTGTCAACGGGGTTACGCCTCTGGGAAAACGAGGTTTACATTAATTAGGTTCGTGCGAAAGCACGGGGGACCTCCCTCAAAGTACCGACACTGGCCTGGCTGAAAGATTGGTGAACTTGTAGTGTGTAATTAATTCCGGCTAGTCTTTCCTTTTTGGGTTTGAAGGAAGATTTGATAAAAAGCAGTGGGAGCCATCCTGATTAGATAAAATAATAACCAATCTATTCTTGCAGAGCGCACGCTGAGTGTTTTCTTCTCTCTCTCTCCTGGTAGCGACCATATCACGCCTTAATCAAGATAAAAATACGGATATTTGACCGAACCCGCTTGTTATACTGAGCTGGGGAACGTTGGTCCCGCTCCAACTTATAATTGTTATAAGACAGAGCAGGAAATTGGGGATTACCAGAATTCCCGTGCCGCCCAAACGAAGAGAGTGCATGCTGATGCATCATCTTCGGGTGTGTTCATTATACAGAACTGTTTCTCAGTATCCTTTACGTCCTGGGTATGTGATACTAGATCAGGATCCCAGATATGTAATCTGTTACATAGGGCTACAAAAGGGTAGAAAAACTGAGAACGGGTGATAAGTTTCATGAGGCAGAAAACGGGGCAAGTGTTGCAGCCAAGTCTGTCGGTCACTGTCACCCTGTGTTACCAATACATTGATTCTGAACGACTGTTATTAGATACCGAACCTGATATACAAAATCATATCTGTCTCTTTATTAGTAAAGAAACGATAAAATTTTGTATTGTTGGATAATGTTTTGAACATTTCCTATATCAAAAGTTGATCGGTTCAGGCACGTTATCTAAAAGCATTAATGTTCTAAATCAAACTACATTTCTTCGTATACAGAACACACACAAGAGGAAGAGTTCAGAGATGAACGAATCCTTCTTGAGGTATTGTAGACTAGGTCATATCAATACGACCCGACTAGCTGAAGTTACATATAGATGCATATTTAAATCAGTTTGAATTTACATCTTGTGAAACTCGCCAGTCATGTCACAAAGATAAGATGACCATAGCTCCGTTTACTGGAAACAGAGAAAGAGTTAGTAAACTCTTGGGATGATACATGTTGATGTATGTAAGGTCCCCTGTCTACATTAGCCAAGACTGGTTCTTTATACTTCATTACATTCTCTGATGATCTTTCGAGATTCAGATCTATGTTCCTGTTGAAACACAAGTCCGAACCTTTTGAGATATTCACAGAATATAAACGAGAAGTAGAAAACCAGAATACGGGTAAAAGTATTATGTCCTATGATGAGATCAAGGAGGAGAATACTTGTGCACGGAAATCTTGGATTATTCTAAAGGAGAATGAGATTCTCTCTCAGCATTACTCCTCCGTATACACCATAGCACGATGGTATATCGGGGCGGAGCGATCACACCCTATATGATAAGGTGTGCTCTATGATGAGTACTACTGAGTTACATATTTCCTTTTTGGGAGTTATGCACTTGAGAAGCTGCATACCTATTGAATAGGGTTCAAATCAAATCAGATGCCTACCGCTCCATATGAGATATGATATGGGAAGAGCCCATGTCTTAAGCTAGTTAAGATTTGGGGTTGTCCGGCCTATGTCTAAAAGCAAAATCCGGACAAGCTCGAGGCAAAGTCTGTTATGTAGAACTGGAAAGGTTCCAGCTATACAAACTACAGCAGATGATTTGGTAAAACCAAATGATTCAATAGTTACCAACGAACCTCAGCCTCTCCGCCGATCTAGTAGGGTTCCTCACCCACCTGAGAGATACTTCGGTTTCTCTATGACAGTGGGAGCGAGGAATGCATCATGAGATGATGACCCAACTAGTTTCGAGCTGGCCATCGCGAGTAAGACTCTGTAAGAATGGCTGGATGTTTATCGATCTGAGATGGAATCCTTATACACCAACAAAGTATGGACTTTAGTTTCTATATCTGAAAGGTTAAATCCCCATCAGGAGCAAGTATATCTTGAGAAGATTACTTGGTGTACATGGAAGAGTTGAGACTTTCAAAGCTAGACTTGTTAAGGGTTTTCGTCATCGACCAGGCGTGGATAATGATGAAACCTTTTCCAGTACCTATGCTTAAGTCCATCCAGATACTACTTGCCACGGTTACATACCATAACTACGATATCTGGTGGTTGGGTGTCATGACATCTTTTCTAAATGATGTTTTAGAATAGAGCGTCTATAAGTACACAGCCAGAGTGCCTCGTAGACAGTGGGAGCAGCGGAAACGTGTGCAAGATGCTTTATAGGATAAAGCAGGCATCGCGGAGTTGGAACATCTGTTTTGATGAATTAGTCAAAGAGTTTGACATCATCGAAATGGTAGATGAACCTTGTATAAACAAAAGGTAGTAGGGAGTATGGTGACGATCCTCGTAGAGTACGTGGATGACATACTCTTGATGGGGAAGGAGTTTCCTATGCTATGCTCGGTCAATCTCCGCTTATCACCAAAATTCTCCATGTAGGATCAAAGTGATACCTCCTAAATCCTGGGTTTTGGATCTATGAGATAGATCTAAATGGATATTAGGATTCTTACTAGTTGTAGTGAGACGGTATCAATCGACCCTGGGGAGAATCACTGGAATGGTTCCAGGGTGATAAAGACGACTGAATGTCAGTCGCAGGCATTGTCTTTACCCTCAGTAAAGGGACGGTATGTTGGAAGAGTTCCAAGCTAGATACCGTGACAAACTAGACGATAAAGGCAGGATACATCGCTACTTAAGATGCTACCAAAGAGGCTGTTTGGGTGTATATTGGTTCATGAGATGAACTATGTTCCTCTCATTGTGTGACAATGGAGTTGTGGCATATGCCAAGGAACGCAGGTCCTATCAGTGATCCAGACATATTCTAAGGCAGTATCACTTGATCATGGAGATGGTTGATCTCCAAGGAGATCGAGGTTAGGAAAGTAGACTCAGAGGACAACACAGCGGATCCACTCACAAAGGCCTGTTCCCAGAGAGAGACTTTTATGGGATGGTTGAGTATGAGATACTGCAACCACTGCTATCAGATGGCCCTAGTGCAAGTGGGAGATTGTTAGTTATATGTATGCCCTAGAGGCCATTACTATACATAGGATGTATATTGTAGTGGATGCTGGGACATATATAGGGAGGACTTTCTTGCTCGACATGATAGTATGCTATCTGGTTGAACTTTACCTTAACGTGTATACTGGGTGTCTCTCTGTTACATGTTGGTAAAGTCTTTAGGATATGTACTTGACTACCTGGACTATGATGCGGATCATACTAGTGGGGACATGGTAGTCCATAAGTACATCCTTCAAAGTCCCTAGTCGTGGGTGTATCGAGACGGGGCATCGATATACCAGAGTAGACTAGCGTATACCTTCTCGACCCATACAGATGGGCGATGGATGATCCCATATCCATTGGTGTTTGACATCAGAGATGATATACGGGTGCTCAGTAGAGACTGGGTACACTGGACGGACTCGCCGAGAACTCCCAGATGGTATTATACCTGACGTCAGATGGCAGTTCTCTGGTGACACTGGTACAGAGTAGTCTGTTGACCCGAGATCGTCATAGAGTCTTGTGTGGTTCCCACTGTGCTTTGATTTCCATCTTACCACGTCCAAGAGGGCGTGCAAAACGGTGGTTTTTGGGTACAGTCCCGAATCACATGGAGGCAATGAGCGATAGGAGGGGATTCGTCTCTCCCGGTATAGGGGGTTGATGTTGCGCTGTGTTCGATTGGCTATAACAGGAAATCCCTGGCCAGGGTTGCTGAGATTTACTGGTAAGTGTTACCAGTAGTTTCTCGAATTGTTATAGACCTCATATCGACACGACTTATCGAGCTATTGGGGTCTGACGTTTACCACCCCTAGACGAGATATGCGACATATCAGACGATCAGACCGGACTGTACGGTAGTGTTACTGGTTGGATTCACTGGAGTGTGAGCGGTCTTGCTCGTCGATCTTCTGATCGCTCAATACCCGGGTGGCCGTTACGTTTAGCAGACCGCTTGCGGCTTGCGGGTGTTTGATATGATCATCATCTGCTGCCGGCGTATTGACGAGTCTTTAGAGTCCTACACAGTGGCTTCCTGGTTCAAGCGAAACGAAATAGGAGCGCATATGAGATATGTTCGGGACCGAGAATAATGCGTGTATGTAATACCGTATTCTATTCTCGCGATGAATGTGTTGACTGGTTGTATGCGATATAACCTAGTTATCGATTCAAGCATTGATTCGATAAACCGATACATAGGATACTAGTCGGTTATATGCGATATGACCGGATCGTTAAATCGAGTGTTGATTTAATTATTTAATGCATAATTATATATTTGATATATTAGTTTGCATCAACTAGTATCGGTTTACTTAAGATGGATATTCTCACTCGGATGTGCACATTGTATATGTGATATACTTTTTGTGCACTTGATTGTATCATGTTTGATGATACATGTTATGCTAGGGTTTTTGTGTAAAGATCAAACCATGGTTACATGATAATGGTTAGGGTTTTGTTTTATTCTTTTATCTTATTTATTTATTCATTTTGGAATATGATAAGAATAAAAAGAAAATGGTTGCTAATTTTGTATTCTAGTTGAAGCTTCATGAAGCTTTGACCAAAGTGACTATTTTGTCTCATGCTTAACCCTAACCACTCCATTAACCCTAGTTTAATCTCTACACTTGACCATGGTTCATTATATGATAAGTATTGTCATTCTTTTCTTTTTTAATTAACTTATCATAACATTTACCTTCTTCTTCTTCATTTCTTCAAGTGAAGAAAGCTTGCCTCCATCAATGGCAAGTGATGAGAAAGAGTGAGAAATCCAATTCTAAAGTCTACCCACTTCCTATTTCTTCATCCTCTACCTCTTGCCAAGTAGTAGAGTGTGTTTTCTTCACAAGTTTCTTGACTTGGTGAAGTCGGAGCTTGATTTAGCGATGCCTCGACGTAGATCATCTTCGGCATGGACATCGACGACCTAGCTCGCCATTTCTCCGACGAAGCCGATGCTAGAGCCCGGGAATTCTTTTGGACAGCGAGGGGACTTCGTTGCGGAGCTATGGAGGTGGAGCACCGGATCTACAAAGGTTGTATTTCCGTTAAACTTTTAGTTAAGTGTTAACTAGATTTCTTTTTCGCCTAGTTATCTAGCCAACGATCCGTAGTTTAGGGTTTCTTGGCACCGTAAATTTTGAAATTGGCATGGTTGATGCCTTGTGAGACCTCTTGAGAGTGCCCAGGAACCCTACATGAGTTCCCACCGTGCTTTGATTTCTGCCCTACCACGGCTTTACTGAGTCGTGCAAACAGGATTTAGTTGGGTACAGTCCCGAGTCACATGGAGGCAGTGAGCGATTGTTGGGGATTCATCTCTCCCGGTATAGGGAGTTGATGTCGCGCTGTATTTGGTTGACCAACACCATAAGTCCCTGGCCAGGACGGATTGAGGATTACTGATAGTTAGATCAGTAGATTCTCGGATGGTCTTAAGCCACATCGGCACGACTTGTCAGGTTATTAGGGGTCTGACATTTTCCATCCCTTAGACTCGGCATACAATACTCTCAGAAGAACAGACCGGATTGTACAGAGATTGTCACGGACAGGCTCAGTAGGAGTTCGGACGAGTTTGCTCGCCGGCCTTCTTTTCGATAGATACCTGGGTAGCCGTTACGTATAACTAGTGCCATTGACATGCTTGTGGTTAAAACCACTGCCAGTGTACTGTCGAGTCTTTAGAGTCCCACATAGAGGGTTTCCCTGGTTCAGGCAAAACGATGTAGAGGCCGTATGGTTTTACGTGCAGGGTTTCGATCATATACATGTACTAGCTACACATATTTTTGATCGGACAGATAATACTAGCGGGCTTAGGATTAAGCCGCATTCTAGTATTATAATATTGGATTATTTTCATCTCTTGGTATTCGTAGTACGAATACGGGTATGTATATACAGTGAGGGGTATTCTTGTAATTTCACAAGAGTGATTCTAGAAGAAGACATTTCATTTGTGATAAATCCATTATGTTTAAATGGATAATGAGGTGGAGGTATGAGGTGTTTTTTAAGCATGGTTGAAGCATGGCTACTTTGATGACTCATTCACTTTCGATGACTATTGAAGCATGGTTGTATTATTGTTATTATTATTATTCAAAAGATATGCTTCATAGTTATCAACACTTAGCCATTCTTCATCTCATTCTTCACACAACACTCTCTTTCCTCCTTTGCTCTCTTCTTCTTCCTCAAATCCTAAACACTCTCATGAGTTGAGAAACCAAGGGTTATTGAGACAAATTAATCTAATAAACATCCTCTACATCTCCTAAGCTACCTAGATTAGCAAACTAGGTACTTTAGTTACCTCATTCTAGAGGTTAGAGCTTGAACCATAAACTCTCAGATGGATCTTCTTCGACACGAGGAGGCCGATAACCAAGCTTGATTCGTATAAACGAGGAGCTTAGGAAGAGGATAAGAAGACCATAAGGACTTGAACACAAAGGTATAAATCACTTCATAGTAGATTAGAACCTTTGTTAGTATTGCTAGTTAGGGCTTATGGTCGATCTGGGAAGTTTAGTCGATATTGCTTGCTATAAAATTATTTTTTGTTAATTCTGCCTCTCTACAAACCTTGTCGAGTGTGCAAAATTGACTTAAATGGTATCAGAGCCACTCTATAAGCCTTAGATAGCTTGTAGCGACGTTTGAAATGCGCCGTCTTTGTCGCGCATGAACTGCCGACAAAAACAGTTCCTAAAAATGAAAATTTGAGATGTTTGCACATCCCTCGGGCTCACAGTTTGAACCGAGAAGCCGCGGGGTGAATCATGGGCAACCTGGGGATACCCCAGTGGGGACCAAATGCCAGGCCTACCCCCCAAGCCCACCAAAAGGCGGCCTAAGGGGTGGTGACCCGAGAGCACCCTAATAGGGTACTCTCGGGTCTGCCTACCTTTGGGGGACACCTCGTGGTGGTCCCTGGGGGTGGGTACCATCCCGAGGCCTCCGGATCGATAGTTAATTTTAGCCCCTTCTCCTCCGCGAAGATTCGGACGGGTTTCAAGTTCGTTTCGACTCCCGGATTTGCTTAAAACGAAATTTTTGGTGACTTTAGTGGACAGTTTTTCAAGTCTTGAAAAATTAGTTTCGTTCGCTAATTGTGCACGGAATTCTAACGTCGTGATTTTCATTACATGCTTTATTGATGAGTATATGTGTTCATAAATGTCTTTTAATCGCTATACGTCGATTAAAAGGGGTTGCAAATATCTTGTGATGTACGGATGTGAATGGTTTCATGGATCGTCGTGTGAATGGCCCGATGTGAAGCTAGATATGAGATGTGAGTAGATTTTTTGTAATTCATCTAATAATTCTTGTATATTCTTTTATTGGGGCGCATCCGGGTTGAGGATGTAGTCACCGGCTGTATATTATTTTTCATTTCCGCATCTAGGTTTGACCCACGGAGGAGTGCACAAGCTACCGGGTTATAGGATTCAGTAGGTGGCCATCTTGAGGAGTCGAGACCCGAGTCACCCAATTCTAGGATTGGCGGGTAGCTTGCCGCACTTGTATGGGTCTAGAAGGATTCACACTCGGCTATTCATACGACCGTGGAGGACTGTGTTTCATAGGTGGCTCATTGAAATGCAAATGTTCCTAGTTGATCCATTTTCCATTCTCTATGCTGCTTATATCTTCCTGTGTTGCTTATCATGCCTGTGATGTGTGTGTGTGTGTGTGTATATAAATGTTGTATATGTTTTGCATCCGCGCTAGTCCTGGCCCCGCTCTGCCGTTAGTTAAGTAATCTAACGGTGTATGATGGGGCCCCGTGGCGAATGCAGGTGGCATATACGTACATTTTATTTTCATTCTTTTTGTGGTGTGATAAGGTTAATTGACGGGACCGCATTAATCTCACTTAATGCAAAGTAATAAACCTAATATCTGACATCATTGGAAGAATTACAAAACCATTCGGTTTTCTTAAAAAAATAACTTTTAAAAGCGGAGCTTAAACCACTCCTTTTCAAAAGCTATCCGGTTCCTTCGACTATATCAAGTTCATTACGTTAACGGTTTTCCATATAAAAAATACTTGCCATGACCATGACCACATGAACAACTATAAGTTCATTATATTCGTTAAACCATATAAAAAATAATCTTTGTTAAGATTATCCACTTATGTTACTTAGTCATATATAAATAAATTATTATGAACTAAACTTATTATTTAATATCTTGTAACAAAAATGATATGATAAATATAGTAATATCATGACACGATATGAACTTGCCGTAACTAGCATGTAGCAAGTATAAAAATACCTGCCTCGACAACGATGATCACGGCAACGGCGACACAAGCTCAGGTTTGAGCTCGGTCAGGTCTTGGTTTGAAACTTGGGCTAGCTTCCTAGGGATAAATAAAAACTTCTTCGACTATGGGATGTTGCTTGGTTGGTAGGAACAGAGATGACGACAAACTTGCTGGAGTTGCCAGTGGTGGTGCTGTGCTAGGGAAGAAGTAGTGACAGTGAGATGGATGCTCGGGTTTAGAAGAGATCGGGTCGAAGGGTTTGGTGCAGGCAAGGTGGGGTTCTCGGTGAGGGAAGTCGGGGATTTGATGTGGTTTTGGTTGTTGTTGTCGTCATCGCTACGATGATGGTAGTGATGGCGATGTAAGGAGCTCGGGTCTCAGAATTGCAGAGGTGCTTTGTGAATAGAAGAAGGTGAAAGCGGCGGCAGGTGATTGGGTTGGTGGCCGTGGTGGTGAAAAAAGTTGAAGAGCAGATGATGATGATGGGTTCAAGAAGGTGAAGAGGAAGAAAAAGAAGATGAAGAAGGCGATGGGCTCGGCAATGAGCAAGAGTGACAATGGCGACCTCAGGAAGACGAAGGTGAAGACGAGGAAGATGGTTGCGGCTAGGTTGGAGTCGACGAGGATGGTGATGGGTGCTTGGGGATGTGTGGTGGCTGTGGATGTTGTTCAATGGAGATAGGTTCAAGAGTGAAGGTGGAGAGGCGAGGAAGACGGAGTTGAGGGCTGATGGGTTCTCGATGAGATGGTGTCGGGGTTGGATGGTGTTGGGGTTGGATGGCGACGAGGCAAGATGGGAACGGCGAGGTGGGTGCGGGGTCTAGGGCTCGGGATGGAAACGAAAAAGATGAGAGAGAGAGAGAGAGTTGTTTTATAAAAAAAATATATAATATATAATAGTATAGTTTATATTAGATTATAAATATATATAATAGTTTAATACTATTAAAGATAATATCAAACTACAATCCGTCTCCACCAAAATCTCACTAAAAATATATTTTGAAAAATAATACATATACGTAACCTTTTTAACCATAATACAAGAATATTATTTAAATATCTCATACCCCCTTTTTAAAAGATTTTTAAAGGATTTTAATCAAATAAATATTTGGTATCTAGATTCTAGGATAAATATCAATATCAAAATACGAGATGCTGGAACAACCTGATGATAGTTATTATAAATTATCTCTAGCATGTGGCTACCAGAAGATATATGATGATTTAGATAATACATATACATATATATATATACATATACATATATACATATATACATATACATATACATATATATATATATATACATACATATATATATATACATATATATATATACATATACATATACATATACATATATACATATACATACATATATATATATGTGTGTGTTATACTAGATTCTCATGGATTTGGTTTTCTTATGAATATTAGATACAAAAATATAATCTAGCACTATAATGGGTTTCACACATGCGGGTCGGGTCGGATAACTAATTCTATTATTCAAATCAATCTTAACCCAAATAAATAAAATATAAAACAAGATTTAAAATACCAATTAATATTATATAAACGTACCAGGGTGTTACATTATACCCAATTACAAAAGAATTTCCTCCTCGAAATTCATGAAGTAGGAAAAGACAAGAACAATAAAGATACGGATCTAAGAAAAGAGGTGTGGAAACTTTTGTCGAATCTTGTCTTCACGTTCCCAAATAGATTCTCTATGCGAACGATTTACCCACGAAACAATTACTATAGAGATCACTTTATTCTTGAGAACCTTTTCTCGTCGATCTACATTAGCCATTGGTTGCTCTTCATAAGTCAAATTCTCTCTTACAGTCAGTTTTGAGTGTTTTAGGACTAGTGTTGTTAGGGCTTCTAGTGCCCTCGCCGTCGACCGCGGCCGTTGCGGAACGAATTTTTTTTGTGTTTATAAACTTGGCGCTAGAAACAACGACCTAGAATCGAAACCAAACATAAAACTACCAAGCTATAGGAATCTAGCTACTGAGATAGAAGTGTTTTACAAAACGATCCGTGTCCTTCGGTCTTCTAACCTTTTCCTTAGCTCCTTGAGCTCTCCTTGATCGAGCTTGGCCGCCGGTCTTCCTCCATCGAAGATGATCCACCCGAGGGATGCGGTTCATGGCTCAAGCTCCACACAAAAAATCTAGTGGAGTAATTAGAGACTTTAGGTTGCTAATCTAGAGTGTCTAGTGATGTAGTGAGTTGTTCTTAGTGTATATCTATCTCTCTTCCACCCTTGATTCTCAACACATGAGATGGTAGGGTAGAAGATCAAGAAGAAGGAGGAGGAGCTCAAGAAAGGCTAGTGAAGAGAGATGAGAAAAAATGGTGAGAATGATTTCATCCAAAAAAACCAAGTGAGATAAAAATATGAAGCATGGTTTTTTATAAAACCATTTTCCAATCAAAATACAGCAACCATACTTGAACAGTTTGCACAAATGAATTTATAATTCATTTGTCAACACTATTCAAGCATGGCTCTCACCATTCTCACCTCACTACCTCTACAACTCATTTCCATTTAAAGAATAATAGGATAAATCTAAAATGAGATGTCCACCTTTTAAAATGGTTTACGTATAAATACGGAATATACTCAACTGTATAAACATACCCATATTCATATCAAAATACGAATATGTCACGTCCCGAAAGTACGGAACATGACCGGCACTTAAACTACGAAACGTCTCGAGGCGTACGTAATCTAAGTAAGCCGAAAACCCAGAAATCCAAACCAAGAAAAGTAGTAGAGTGAAGGAAAACCAATTTAAGTCAAGTAGTTTTAATAGCATAAGCCGAATTATGCGTTTTTTTTAAAAACATGAAATATTTACTGAAAATTTCGGCAGAGTCTCCTTTGTAAATACTGGCCCCCAAACGGTATACAACATGAATAGTATACGAAATCAATAAAAGGCATCCCCAAGCGGGAGCTAGCTCTTCGTCAAACGACGGTCACAACCACACAAGCAAAATAATATACAACGCCAAGAGCGAGGATCAAAACTCAAAAGGAAACTCAAAACAACAAGAAATCCAAAGAAATACAACGCGCGACTCTAAGGTCGAAAGAATAAACATCACTGGTCTCTATCTCTGAAATATACATGTTTGGTTGATGAAACTTCTAGATACAATAGAATAATAATATTCAAGGTATAATGGTGGGTACGATACAAATAAACCCACCTGCTAGCAAGTCACTCGAAAAGAACCAGTGCCAGCAAAACCGTAATGAAACCTGTACGGCAAAACCTGCAAGAAACTGTGGCACAACAGGGGTGAGTTGCCAACTCGTGAATAGAATATATCTACGAACAGGAATCGCATGTATGACGCAATCCTAGGTCATACGATCATAATATATCCTCAAATATATAACCAGCAGCCTATAACAATGGCTAGGGTATACCTCTAAACAACGGTAATACCAAGTGCTCGTATCAGTGCCTCAGGTAGCAATGTATCATATGGATGATGTATGAATGCATGAAACAGAATGCGTGTACTGGAGAAAACTGTTTTCATAAATTAGTGAGATTTCTGTATCTTTTTAAAAGAGGTATCATAAATGAAATCAGCATAAACAATGTCTAGCATCGACACAAAACATAAATCTCAATGTCTCAAAATCTCAGGCTCCGGCTATCCGGACTGGCCTGTATCATCAAATCTCAGTACCTCAATATCTCGAAATCTCAATGTCTCAATCTCAATATCTAGGACGCCGTCAGTCCAGACCGGCCCCTACCATCCATATCAAGACTATGGCGGTATCCTCCGGATATCCGACGCGTCGGGTAAAATCACCGGTCGGTAGTGCTCCCCTGCCAGGCTCAACGCCATCATCTGCGATCCTCTTGCCCCGAGGTACCGCACCGGGTCCACCATGTACCCGAAACAGTTCTTCCACTCCTCGAACTCGGGTCTCGAAATCCATCAGCAAACTCATGGTGGACGACTCATACGTCATGGGAAAACCGCACTTTTTATTTAAAAGAGAGAGAAGAAGTTTATTTATGTTTTTGCGGTTTTCCTCCAAATCCAAGAAATCTCATGAAATCCGAATCCAAATCATCAATAGCATGTAAAACCATGAATATAGGCATGAAAATCTATGAATGCGGCATAACAATGAATAACAGTATGCATGAAGTGACAAGTAATAACTACAATGTCTAAACTGGCATATAAGGCAGGTACACTAATATCATGTCAAACTACTAATTAACAAGCTAAGTCGAGGAATAATATTTTCTAAGGTGTACGTGACATGGCAATTACCGATGAAGATGTGTGTGAGCCGGTTAGCAAGTGTACGTGGTATATACGCATCATCGGTAATGGTGCTGGTGTCCTAACAGCATAATATCAACAGTGCAATATGAAATAGCAATGTAAGTATGCGATGCGGGGCGAACAACAATAATGAGCGGGAGCTAAATACTAGACACAACGGTAACTAATCTGCATTTAATATATATATATGTCATACTATGGTGCCATTTGAAATAACACAAATCGTGGTGTTTTGGAAATAAGGGCTGCGGTGTTTTTAAGAAAAGATACGCCTTTTGAAATATCCATAGAATCCCTTGACCTGTCTTTAAAAATACCCGCGATCCCTTAGTTTTTGAAATAGGTAGGAATCTAATCTAGTCTGACAACTACACTAAACTATACGGCTGAACTAACAAGCTGAATTAAGGGTAAGGAAACCGCCTAATATCTGAGTCGATATATATATAAACATATATATTAGTCGGTGATCCCTCCTCGATAATATCACATCCGATACCATATTTATAATCAGATATTCCCAAGTCAAGAGTGCGGATCTATCATCAATATATAGCTCGTACGTAAATCCGTCGTACGGCATCCCCAAATCTGGATACGGGTCAATATCATGTTCATCACATTATTTATCTGGTATCTTCTTTATCAAAGATCCTAATCCGGGTACTGATTTCTATCTAGTACAATACTGATACCACCAAAGTATGCATGCACGTGTGTGAAAACTACGTCAAAGGACCCGCTAAAACATCAGGTCGTATATCAAATACGAACCCTGTCATATCACCGATCTCACGGCCTCAAATCGAATCTCATCGACTCATCTCAAATCCCAAGTACTATCGTTAAATCCAGTATATGAACACATAGTCCCATACCTATGTGAACACATAAAAAACATATTCCCATATACGTACATATGAAAGAAGAATGTATGTAAGTATGGGTGTGGGTGTGTGTGTGTGTGTATGTGTGGTGCAACCACTACTTTAGAGTTTCGCAACACTAAACCAATCCAAACACACCAAATATCCATCTTTAACATTAATAATCTCAAAAAATATAATCAATATATATGTGTGTATACGTATTCGTATACATCACCACGAACTGCGGGGGTGCTATACGCCATCCACCCGACTTCTTCCCGGAGATATAAATCTACTCACCTGGTCCTCGCTCGCCGGTGCCGACGTCGCCACGCGCTTGCTTATCATCTCGAAGTCCTCATGGGGTACCTACATATCATAACGCACCGTATCGCATTAAAATCCGACTCATGACCAAAACGACACACGAATCCCACATAGGTCAAAACCTATGGTTGCTTTCACACATCAACCCAAAAACCCTCGACGTCGGCGTACAAACGCCAAACCATCGAGAAAAACCCAAACACACTCATTTACACAATCACAAGCACTAATTATAATATAAAATAGCTTAAAATTCACAAAAACCTCAAATTCACTTTAAAAGCTATTTTTCCGAAAATCTAGCAAGCAAAATTATCCGTTTTAGTACAAAACTCGACGTTTAAACAAATCTAGCGGCCGCAATATCCACTCAATATCATAACCAAGTCATATAAACCATCCCAATAATTTATTCTCATCAAAATATATATATTTACAAAACCTAGTTAACAAAATTAGCACAATTTTCCATTTTAGCTCAAAACTTGGTGTTTTAATCAGCTTTAAATATTTTAACAATTCTAGTGGCCATAATTCTCATTAAAACAAGTTAACTAAGCCACACAACCATTATCTAGATTTTAATCTCACTCTTAATATTAATTACAAAAATCTAGTTTGCAAAACAATCATAATTAGGACAATTTAAATTTAACAATCTAGCAATAAGCAACAAGGTTTAGTTTTGCATAGAATTAACATGTTAATCACTCATTAGAACCATAATCTAATGCTAGAAACCCTCACTTGAATTTTACAAACCATAATCCCAGAATCAAACCCTTTTCTAGATTATCCTAAACTAGCAATTACAACCAAATCAACACTTGAATAAAATAGCTTATCATAATTAAACAACAATTAGCCATAAGGTTAAGAATTTACCCCACAATTATCTTGAGATCTAGCACAAATCTAGCCTCCCAAACAAGCTTCCCTTCACCAAGATCCATACAAGAATAGCTAAGGAAAAATGGGTAAGGTTTGTATTTGGAAATTTGTGAGGTTTTACTTGATTTTTCTTGGAATTTTTAGAGAGAAATGAGATGAGAAGGGGGGGCTGCTGTTGGGAATGGAAGAAGGGGGGCTCAGCCAGATCTTGAGGGGGAGAAGAGAGAGAGTGAGGTGAAGAAAGTGTTTGGTCCACCTAAAAGTCAAAGGCAAAGATCATACCTCAAAGTCAACACTTATACCATTTTTTTTCCTTTTCTTTTCTTTTGCAAATCAAGTGGGGAAAATTGAGGGGGGGGGGTTGCTGAATTCAGCCAAGGGGAAGGAAAAATGGGGGTGTGTGAGTGTGGGTATGGGTGTGGGGTGATGGAAAATGATAAATACTATACCCCAAACATCCATTAACACTAAATTTACTATTTAAGCCTTTTTCTTCGATATTTTCTAAACCGTTTTGGCAAACGATTTTGTTTCAAAAACAATATTTTACAAGTCAGTTTAGTGTGTCAAGAATTACAAAATTTGTATCAACCCATTCCAATTTGTAATTTTCCCTAATTAAATGTATTAGCGACGGCTTAAAATAATATTAAAATAATTAATTTTCAGAAAATTTGAAATTTCACCAGTGGCTCAATAAACACCAAATACTAGCAATTACATAGCTAGAATATGTATATTTAATTTTATAAAAAATATATTTGTATTTTGACTTTTTACAGAAAACCTCCTTATTTTACCGATTTTCCGAAATTTCACCGAAACGATTTTCAAAACGTTACAGAATACCCAAAGAGATAGAATAACACAAAGAACATAAAACTAGAATATACATATCGAAATATATATACGTAAATTATTAAATCAATATCTGATTTAATAATCCGGCTCAATCCTAAACCGGCTAGTATTATCAATCGTCCGATTGAAAGTCCGGATAACTAGTACAATCATTCGATCGGAACTCTACACGTATCAAAATACGGCTACTACATCATTTCGCCTGAATCAGGAAAACCCTCTGTGTGGGGTTCTAAAGACTCGACAGTACGCCAGCAGTGAGTTACTGGATAAATCCATAACCACAAGCACGTCAGCGGCACTAGCTGTACGCAACGGCTACTCGGGTACTTGTCGAAAAGGAAGGCCGACGAGCAAACTCATCCGGATCCTTACTGAGCCTATCTGTGACAATCTCCATACAGTCTGGTCTCTTCGTCTAAGAGTATCACATATTGGGTCTAGGGGTGGATAAAATCAGACCCCTAATAACGCGATATTTCGTGTCGGTGTGAAGCCCATCACCCACTGAGAAACTACTGATCCAAACCAGTAATTCTCATCCACCTTGGCTAAGGATTTCTGGTGATGGCCACCCATGCACAGCGCGACATCAACCCCCAATACCGGGAGAGACGAATCCCCGACGATCCGCTCACTGCCTCCATGTGGCTTGAGACTGTACCCAACTAAAACCTATTTGTACGACTCCTTTGAGCCATGGTAGGGTAGTAATCAAAGCACAGTGGAAACTCACACGAGACAAAAGACGATCTCAGGTCGAAGGACTAACCTGTACTCATGTCACCTGAGAACTGCTATCTGGCAATAGGTATAATACCAACTAGCATGTTCTCGGCGAGTCCGTCCAGTATACTCAACCCCAGTGAGCACCTGTATATGATCTTAGGAACGTAAGACCAATGGCTGTGGGACCAACCATCACCCTTCATCGGGGTTTAGAAACGTATACACCAGTCTACTCCAGAATATCGATGCCTAGTCTCGATACTCCCACGACTAAAGACATTTAAGGATATGCTTATGGACTACCCAGCCCCCATATGTATGGTCGCCATCATAACGCTGGTAGTCAAGCAATAATCGTACAGGATTTATCAACATAAAATAGTGATCTGTTATACCACATAATGCATGTACATGATGATAAAGACAAACCAGATAGCATACTATCATCTTGAGTAAGACTGTTCTACCCGTATAGGTCCTCCCTCAATCATCACAATCGCCTGCCTGCGATTACAATAATTGACTTGAGGGCACTATATCCAACAATCTCCCACTTGTACTTAAGGCTAATTATTGCGGTGTCGCATACTCACAGCCCGTGTGATACCGAACACCCAACTTCTCTACTAATCAGTCTCACAAAGCACGTTTATGAAACGATCGCGTTCGAGAAATAGCCTTAGTGAGTGGATCTGCTCCAATATTGTTAGTTATATATATGCTTTAGAGGCCATTATTGTACATACGATGTACATTGTAGTGGATGCTTGGACATATATAGGGAGGACTTTCTTGCTCGACATGATATTATGCTATCTGGTTGCACTTTATCTTAACATGTACACTTATTGTCTCTCTATTACATGTTGATAAAGCCCTTAGGATGAGTACTTGACTACCAGGATTATGATGCGGATCATACTAGTGGGGTAGAGGTAGTCGGAAAGTACATCCTTCAATTGTTCCTAGTCGTGGGAGTATCGAGACAGGGCATCGATACTCCAGAGTAGACTAGCGTATGCGCTTCTTGACCCATATGATGGGCGATGGATGATCCCATATCCATTGGTGTTTGACATTAGAGAAGGTATATGGGTGCTCAGTGGAGACTGGGTACACTGAACGAACTTGCCGAGAACTCTTAGATGGTATTATACCTATCGTCATATAGAAGTTCTCTGATGACACTGGTACAGGTTAGTCTGTCGACCCGAGATCGTCATAGAGTCTTGTGTTATTCCCACTGTGCTTTGATTTCCACCATACCACGTTCAAGTGATCATGCAAAAAGGTGATTTTTGGGTATAGTCCCGAGTCACATGGAGGCAATGAGCGATAGGAGGAGATTCGTCTCTCCCGGTATTGGGAGTTGATGTTGCGCTATACTCGATTGGCCATAACAGGAAATCCCTGGCCAGGGTTGCTGAGATCTACCGGTAAGTGTTATCAGTAGTTTCTCGAACCGTTATGGACCTTGCATTGGCATGACTTATCAGGCTATTGGGGTCTGACGTTATACCACTCCCAGGCTGTGATATGCGACATATCCGACGAAGAGACCGGACTATACGGTAGTGTTACTGATTGGATTCGCAGGAGTATTAGCAGGCTTGCTTGTTGATCTTCTGATCGTTCAATACTCGGGTGGCCGTTACGTTTAGCAGACCGCTTGCGGCTTGTGGGTGTTTGATATGATCATCACCTACTGTCGGCGTATTGATGAGTCTTTAGAGTCCTACACAGAGGTTTCCTGGTTAATGCGAAACGAAGTAGGAGCACATATGTGATATGTGCGGGACCGAGATTAATGCGCGTATGTGATACCGCATTCTATTCTTGCGATATGTGATATCGGTCGGTTATATGTGATATAGCCGGGTTATTGGATCAAGTGTTGATTCGATAAGTTGTTACATTCGATATTAGTCGGTTGTATGTGATATAGCCGGATTATTAAATCAAGTGTTGATTTGATAATTTAATGTATAATTATATATGTGATATATTAATTACATTAACTAATATTAGCTCACTAAACATTTCTTTTTCTCACTTGTGTGCACATAATATTTATGTGATATATATTAATGTACATTTTATTTGTGTCATGCTTGATGCCGCATGCTTCATGGGTGTATGAGACTCACACCATGCTTGATATAATGAAGCTTTTTATTTATCTAAAGTTAATCAAAATTAGATGGAAATTGTCACATGGTTGAAGCTTGGAGAACCTTATGGAACCATTGACCAAGTCCACTAATTTTGTTTTACTTATAGATATTTATTAACCTAACCATATTTGTTTAGCCATGGTTTATTCTCTACATGAGTTTGTGTATGACACTAACTCACCCATGGTTGCTATTCTCACCTCATGTGAGTTTCATTTTCTTCTCTCTTCATCTTCTTCTTCATCAAGAGCTTAGCTCTCTAGGGTTTTGGAGAGATGAAGAAATATTGTGAGAAAAAAATCTACAGTGAGCCTAATTCCTATTTCATCATCCTTTACTATATTAGCCATTTAGTTTAGGGTGTTTGATTCACTAATCTATCATTAGTGAAGAGGTAGCATGAGCTTGAGTCTCCTCGACGTAGATCATCTTCGGCCTCGAAGACTTCAAGCAAGTTTGTTCATTTCTTCATGTGAACCCTTACTAGAGTTCGGGTGTTCACTACTTGGAGCGAAGGGACTACTACACGGAGCTTTAGAAGTGAAGGACCGGTCTACAAAGGTTGTATTCCTCATTCACTTAGATGTAAAATTGTTTGCATTTCTTGTTCGTCTAAACCTCTAGTTAAGATTCTAGGGTTAGGGTTCTTTAGTACGGCAAAAATTTGAAATTGGCATGGACGATACCTCCCGAAACCTTGCTGTCGTACTAGGTAACCCTGACAGTGGTATCAAAGCCATGCTAGAGAATTAGATGATGGTTGTAGAATTACAAAACTGAAACAACTCCGAAACACCAGATATACAATCTTAGTTTCTGTCGAATTTTAAATGGCCTCTAAAATTTTTTTAGCAACTGCAGAATGTTGTATGTGATATAACATGAACACCACAGAAATTTGAAGCAAATTGGTTGCAAAGTGGCCGGCCACATAGGCTTAAAATCCGATCTCACCGGTTCAATGGTGGGATTCTGGCTTCAAATTTTTATGGTGTTCCATTCTCTGGGTTTTGGTGTTTCAGGTGTTGCTTGTTTTTGCTAAATTTGCATGTGATGTTAACTTTCTGCAAAGGCAATTCAGAGTGTTTCGTAATTGTAATTCTAACATCTATTCGGGTTATTTAGATGACGTTAAAAAGTTCGAACGGATATCAATAACCCATATTTTCGCTCGCTGGAAATTTTCCAAGAGTTGGATTTTTTCCAAGTTTAAAATATTCAGAAAACCATGCAAGCGATTCTGTGGACCCTTTAGAAGAACGATACCCAAACTCGACTTTTTGGATCGCGGAACCACGGTCATACCGTAGGGTTTGTGACAGTTCCGTGGCGACATGAGTGAGGCATGGGTCGGCCCTTCTACGGATGGTTTATAGGAGCTGAGGCATGTTCTGGGTACTTTTTAAACTTCGCTCAAGTGTTGAGCTCTTTGTAAAATTTTGGGTGTTTGTTTATTCGATCGAAAAATTTAACATCGTCTAGTTATCTGTGATTGTGATACAATATTTGGAATCCACATAATTAGTTATGGGATAACTAGTTTGAATTTTATAAATCTAGAAGTTTAGTCTCATTTGATCCGTTGCCACGGAATTTTGATGTGGATCAAAAGTCCGTCGCAATTACGTAGTGTACATGGATACTCGCCGGGTAACCTTACTAGATAGCCACGCCCCATAGCCCCGACCATGTGACTGTAGGAGAACCCCGTCGCCAAAAGCAACCGTTCGGGTGCTCGCGGCCGCGGTGTTCCGCCTTAGTGCACTTTGTCGACGGCATCGGGGGGTGCGGCCGTCTACTAAAGTTTCCGACGAGCATTCGATCAGGTTATCAGGAATCTTGTTGAATTACCCGACTGGTTATTGGAAAGTGTTTTCAATATCGAGACTAAAATGCGTGGTTTATAATTGTTAGGCATGTGATGTCTAAGGAATTCATTTGGTTGGGCATGAAATCCAAAGTATGTGATACATTGGGTTTATGATGTCTAAGGTGGTTGCAATTGTTGTAGTTTATCACTTTCATTTCCGCGAACGTAAGTGTAATATGTGGTGTATCGCCGGTTTCGGTGCCATATGTCAACGGCAATTGGGATACGCATATTTAGTTACGTTGATGACATGTGATGTTATGTGTTGCTGTGATATTTTATATTGGATCGTCATGTTTTGAATAGCCGGGTTTTTTTTATGTGAGAAGAGAGTTTTTCATTTTCATTCATGTAAAAGCTTGTATGTAATATTCTTTTATTGGGGCACTTCCGGGTTGAGGATGATATCACCATCGATGTATATTATTTACTTTTCCGCATTAGGATAGACCTAAGGCGGGGAGCACAAGTAACCGGGTTCTAGGGTCCAGTGGGAGACCATTTCAAGGAGTTGAGATCGGGTCTCCTAACTCTAGAATTGGAAGGGTTGCTTGCCGCACTCGTAAGGGTCTAGGAATGTGGGTTTAGCTATTCATCACGATCGTGGAATCCGCATTTTTTATTGGCTTAATTTAAAACACGGAATTCCTAGTATATCCAATATTTCATATGTGTTCTTCTGCTGCTGATATTCTGTGATGTGATCACTTGATATGTTGAGACGATTGCTTATATTATATATATGAGATATAATAAATATTGATGCTTTCGTTTCTTATGTGATGCTTAGGAAGCATAATTGATGGGACTTCTTCAATGAGATTAATGAAAGAAAAAGAAACCTAAAGTTGTTGCAGAATCTTGTTTTAAAAACTGGTAGCGCTAGTTCTTGCTTTGCATAGCGGTATTCTTTGTAGAATATCCAACACCTTATTCGATAAGGAAATAGCCGAGATCCCTTCACCGGGAGTGATCTCTTTAGAGAAACTAGCAGATGCTACAACCCACACAGTTTGGCTTTTGATTGCTTCTATAGTTTTTTGCTTTGCATAGTGGTATTTGTGAAATATCCTGTACTTTATTCGATAAGAAAAGAGCCGAGACCCCTTCACCGGGAGTGACCTCTTTAGATAAACTAGTAAAAGCCTCAAAACACTCCTTTTAAAATTCACTCGATTCTACAACGAGATCAAGTTCAATACGCAAAGGGTTTTCTTAAAAATCTGTCGTATCCCTCCGCCATTTCAGATAAGTACTACTTAGTATTCGTGCTACGTTTGTTGGCCTGCGTCAAGGCGTAGTGTGCGGTAGATAACTAGTGCTTATCTGCTGCATACGATGCGATTGGATTAGGGTAGTTGTGCGACTTTTTTGGCCTGCGTCAAGGGTCGTGCGGGTGGGTTTAATTCAATCATGAAATGTACGAGTTGAACTTGAATAGCGGACTATGGTTTGTTGACCTACGTCAAGGTCATAGGACGCTAGGGGCAGAATATTATCAGGAATTTCAAGTGTTGAAATTTGCAATGAGATTGCATACTTTCTATGAGATAGTTGGATCCCGATACCCACTGCGAGTAAGAGTTACTCCTGGAAGAGTTTTACATATTACAATTAGCCGATTAAGTAGGTGTCTAGAAAGGTGTTAACGTGGTTACGCCCTGGGAAAATGAGGTTTATTTTAATTAGGTCCGTGTGAAAGCATGGGGAACCTCCCTCAAAGTACCAACACTAGCCTAACCGAAACATTGGCGAACTTGTAGGGTGTAATTAATCCCGGTTAGTCTTACCTTTTAGGGTTTGAAGGAAGATTTGATAAAAACAGTGGGAGCCATCCTGATTAGATAAACTAATAACCAATCTGATCTTAAAAGAGCGCACATAGAGTGTTTTCTTCTCTCTCTCACCTGGAAGCGACCATGTCACGCCTTAATCAAGATAATAATATGGATGCCTTGACCGAACCTGCTTATTATACTGAGCTAGGGAACGTTGGTTCCAAAAACATCTTTGGATAGTTAGGTATGTTGTGACCGAGGAATATCCGGATTCCCATGTAACAATTCAAAAAAATATATATTATTTTTGGGAATTTTTATAATTAAATAATATTATATTGAATATTTTAATAAGGCGGTATAATTAAATACCGATAAATTGGGGAAAATTTTTGAAAATTTTGGAAATTACTAAAATGAGGGTGCTTTATGTGATTTATGCAAATTATGAAATTTTATGATTTATTTGACACTATTTTAGTGCTAATCGCGATTAAAAATCACTAATCGCGGATTAAGCGTGTTTTGTGCAAAACATGCACCATATCTTTTCACACTTGTGTTACATTTTCCTACATGGCTTTATCATCATTTTTCATTCTTTGCTTTGGGTTCACTATTGAGGAAAGAAGGAAAATAGAAAAGAAAAAGATAAAGGAATAGAATATTAGGTATGGGTGAGAGAAAGAAAGGTGAGGGGGTTACCTTTGACTTGCCATCCTCTCATCTCACCATTTTCATCACTCATTTCCTCTCCCCTCCCTCGATTTGCTGCTGCTGCTGCTGCCCTTCTCTTCCCTCCTCCACAAATCACCCCACTTCAACTCCAAAACAAACCCAAAACCACATTCCCACTTCACAAAAAAGGTGCACAAGCTCACAAGCTATACTATGGACCAAGAAAGCTTTCATTTTGGCGCTGCGGAGGATTCATTGGTGCTAAATGAAGTATATCCTTTCGCAAATAGTGTAGTGTTTCGGTTGCTTAAGCCTCTTTTCAAGTTTAGTTTCAATTTCGTGTAGTTTTATGCACTTTAGACATTTCTAGAGAGGGTTAGGGTTAAGTTGAGATTTTGTGGTGAACTTGAGTGTTTTGAATGACCTTAAACCCCCCATGATGTTATAAACCCAGAACTTACACTAGATTAAAACTGAAACCCAAAATACGGAAAAACAGAAACTTTTGATGTCGGTTTGTAAACTTTGAGTGTACAGGCAAATCTGGAATGAACTGGGATTTTTACTGGAAAAATAAACAACTCCAGAGACCCATTTGAGACTATAGGAGCCTACTGTAGCAAGACAAACCACAATGGAGTCCCCAGGGCCGGCGAGACCGAATTTTCATGAGAGAGGGCTCGGCCACTTGGTGAGGGTGTGGGTCTAGGTTTCTTCTGTAGGTCATATATACCCTATATATCACCCTAGTGTTGTTTGCTCACATGGTTTTCACCCTCATCCAAATCTGGGACCAATTTCCTACAATGTAGTATTACGACATTGCCACGACCTAAACTTTATATACCAAATCTTTGTTTTTGTGTTAGATTGGTAGCCTACAGGGAATCTGGAGTGACCCTAGACACTTACTGGAAAAACTAACAAGACCATTACCCTATATTGACTACCAGGAGACTACCCTACAAATATGACACCCCAACTCCCTACTAGGGCCGATGTCGCTGGAATTTTAGGGTAGGGGGCCGGCCACCTTGTGGAGTCAGGGGTCCTGGTTGCATCCATAGCTCATTTACACTTTATACATCACTCCAGTATTGTTTTGGAACATTGTTTCCACCTTAATCAAAATCTGGGACCACTTTCTTTAGTTGCTGCTTTGATTCGAGCAATGGTTTTCTGTATTTTAAACTCTGAATTTTTGTATTTGTGCTTTATCTCGATCACGTGACGTTTGTACGTCCATATCGAGTGATAGCGGGTTGATTTGCAGGAGTGACCCTAGGTTTTGATCTATGTGAGTTCCGCGTGTCGTTTTGGTTTCGATTTGGTTTTAATGCGATGCGATACGTGTGACATATAGGTACCCCCATGACGATTGGAGACGATGAAGAAGATGTTTGCGACATCAACATCGATAAGCAAGATCAAGGTGAGTAGATAATATCTACGGGGGAAATTGGGTGGATGGCGTATAGCACCCCCGCAGTTCGATGTATAGTATGCTATATGTATACTACATATATATGATTATGTGTTCATGGTTAGTTTAGGGTTATTAGAAGTGAACTAGTATAGCTTCTTAGTTGCGAACCCTAGAGTAGGTTTACACTCACACGCACATACATGCTTACTGTTATACTTGTGCGTATATAGAAAGATATATATACACACACATAGGTATGGTACTGTGTATATATATATACTCGTATACCTACCCTTGGATAATGAGGATAGTGGATGATATTTGGAGATGAGTCGATGAGATTGGGCTTGATGCCATGAGATCGGTGATATGATGTGGTTCGTATTTTGAGATACGACATGAGATCTTAGTGGGCCTTTGGGCGTTTGTTTTACACACGTGTATATATATATATATATATATATATATATATATAGATGGTATTAGTTTGTACTAGACTTAGGTCAGTACCCAGTTCTTGAGATATGATGATAAGGATACCAGATAAATGATGAGACAAATGTGATATTGACCCGTACCCAGATTTGGGATGCCGTACGATGGATTTACCATACGAGCTTTATATTGATGATAGATCCGCACTCTTGACTCGAGGACGTCATATTGTATATGTATCGTATGTGATACTATTGAGGCGGGATCACCGACAATTATATGTATATATATATATATCGACTCAGATTTAGGTGGTTTCCGTACCCTTTCGATTAGCTTGTTAGTTAGATCCGTAGTTTACTTAGTAGATGTTAGACTAGTCCCGAGTCATATCTATTTCAAAACTAACGAATCGTGAGTATTTTAAAGGACATGTCAAGGGATTCTATGGATATTTTCAAAAGATGCATCTTTTCCTAAAAACACCGTGGCCCTTATTTTTCTAAACCCCACGATTAGTGTTATTTCAAATGGAAAAATTATATGAAATATATATTGATGTAGATTCTTCACTGTTGTGTTTATCATTCATTTTCCGCATATTCTTGTTGTTCGTATCGCATTGCATGTTTAAATGTGTTTATTATTATATTAAAACCATGCTGTCAGGACACCAGCACCATTATCGATGATGCGTATGTTCCACGTACACTTACTTGCCGGCTCACACACTTCATCATCGATAATTGCCATGTCACTACACTGCAGAATTGCTGCATTTTGATATGATACCTTGCATGAATTGTCTGCTATAGTTGCATGCACCCTTATATGATATTGCTTTTGACTTGGAGTAAATTGGGAACCGCAGGATATATTTCAAAATTGGATTCATTTAAAAGAGCGGTTTTCCCTTGATACATGCATAGTATTGTTCCATGTTATATGACATACGGATATGCTTACATTCCATTATATGTAGCCTACATCATGCTTTATGATTATACGCATTGAGATATGCTGTTTTCATGGGATTTCTGGATTTGAGAACCGTGGCTATTTCAAAAGAAAGTAAGTACTGTTTTAAAAACCTGGTTTCTCTTGAGATGATATGTCAGTGCGTCCACCATGTGTTTTCTCAGTTGTGAGTATGACATGTGAAACCTGATTCGAGAAGGCGGATGAGGTCGATTGCGGGAACATGGTGGACCCGGTATGGTATCCCGGGGCGAGAACGGATCGCTGTGTTGCAGACGGTGAGCCTGGTAGTGGGATTACTACCTACCGGTTATAGTATTTGGGCTCGGCGGTTATCCGGAGGATACCGACCGGAGTCGAGAGATGATATGGGCCGATTCGGACTGACGGAGCCCATGGGCCAATCCGGACTGATGGAGCCCGATATATGAGGATTTACGTGCCGATGCTAGGCACAATTTTCATGATGTTTTCAAGTGTCGATACTAGACACTCAGGTTCCAAGATTTTGATATGTCGTAAGGGACACATGTTGATTTATATCCTCATACTTCCATGCATATGCTTTATGATATTTACTTGCATGATGCTTTATGTCATTAGGTGACATGTGGACGAGATCCATATACATACAGTTGACATTGATGACATTGATAACATAGTTGGATGATATCCACATACATGTAGTTGACATTGTTGACATTGATCATATAGTTGGATGATATCCTCATACTCATAGACTTTGTGATATAGTTGACATTGATTACATTGATCATACCTCATAGTTATGATATGTTGCTACCTGAGGCACTAACATGAGCACTTGGTACTACACTTATGTATAGATGTTTACCCCTGCCACCTTATCATGCTTCAGACTTTATCATATTGAGGATTTATATAAAATTGATCGTATTGACCTAGGATTGTATCATACATACGATTTCTGCTCTGTGATGTTTTCTATTCACGAGTTGGCAACTCACCCCCGTTGTGCCACAGTTCTTGCAGGTTTTTGCCGTATAGGTTTCATTGCGGCTTTTCTGGCACACTGTTCCTTTCTGGGTGATTGCTTTGGTAAGCGGGTTCATTCATATTGTGACCACCATTGTACTTATTTATTTTCAGTTGTATTTAGTAAATTCCATCAACCAAACATGTATATTTATTTCAGACTTAGAAAACCAGTTGTGTATTATTTCGACCTTAGTGTCGCGCGTTGTAGTATTATGGTTTTCTTATTGATTTTGAGTTTTTTTTAGTTTTGATCCTCGCCCTTTGGCGTTGTATATTATATTTCTTGCGTGGTTGTGACCGTCGATTGACGAAGAGCTAGCTCCCGCTTGGGGATGCCTTTTATCCTTATGCATATATTATTATTGTTGTACCCCGTTTGGTGCCAGTATTTACAAAGGAAAATCTGCCGAAATTTTCAGAAAAGACTTGAGGTTTTAAAATGCATATTCGGCTTACTTATTTAAAAACCTTGTTTTTAAAACATGATTTCTTCACTTCTTTAAAACTAGTTTTTCCTCTTTTATTATTTAAAATGGTTTTAGATTTCTGGGCTTTTGGCTTACTTGAATTTGATGGGGTCCTATAGACATCATATGATTCAAGGGCCAGTCACGTGCTATTTCGGGTCGTGACAAAGTTGGTATCAAAGCGCTATGTTAACCTTGGTTTGAGTCTAAGTTTGACTATGCGGAGCCTAGAGCGTTTGTATATATACGGAACTTAGGCTTGACCTTACGGAACTTAGACTTAGTCGAGGGGGTATTAGACCCGGACTTTCGTCGTATAGGTTGACCTTGGTTGATGGAGTAGGTGACTTAAGGAGAGTGACGTACCGTGTGTATGTTCCGCGGCATACTTACGATACGCCACTCCGCTTAAGGAGCCTTAGGATGTACATTTCCTTGCACAGTATTACATTCATTCCTATGATCTATCCTCATCGATGTTGGTTATGATTTTGCTGCTACGATTACAGGAAGAGTGAGCTAGGCTAGAGTTGCAGTCAGCACGAGCTCGTCGCGGACGAGGAATGACCAGGGCGTGATTCCAGGGACATACGATTGCATAGAGAGGCGTCGTTTTATTGTGTTTTTGCGCCATGAACGTTTGATGGATCGCTTCCACGAGATTTCTTGGACATGCAGATCAGCACCAGAGGATTGAGCCACTGATAGAGGCCAGCCAGGTTGTGATGACCATTGATGTATCTCTTATTCATGATGATTGAGGCACTATTCAGCGTGCAGACGAATGAGCCAGTTGTTGCTGTGAACGATGAGATATCACCCCAGATGTTGGAGCTATTGCAGTACGAGTGGTACTTAGAGATGTGAAAGATGGTCGCTAGTCACCCGAGGATGAATGACTAGGACATGTGGTTCGTTCGCTTACCCCGATGTGAGGTCATCAGACAGATTGATTCCAGCTAGAGACGACTTTACGCAGGTAAGTTGAGAGTCGATGGAGACGATCGAATGTCAGGAACCCAATTCCAAGTTTAAAGTATTCGGAAAGACGTGCAAGCAATTCTATGGACCCTCTAAAAGAATGAAACCTTAACTCGACATACTAACCGTGTGAAAGCCTTTAAACCTTAGGGTTTTTGGCAGTTCCGCGGTGCCATTAGTGAGGCTTGGGTTTGCCCTTCTATGGATGGTCCATCGATGCTGTGGTATGTACTCGATACTATTAAACTGTATCCAAGATGTTGAGCTCTTAGGGGATTATGAGGTTCTGACGAATCGATCGAAAGGATCGACATCTTTCGGATATCATGTGATGGGATGCATTGCTTGGGAGACTCCAGATACAAGTATAGCCGTTGGAGCACAGTCCATGCAGCCACGATGAGATGAGTCCGATGTAGTCGACAGCAGAGAAAAGTGGAGTAAGAGGTTCGTACGAGATCTTGATGAGATGACATTCCACTCCGCCAACATCAGAGATGTGATACGCATGCAGGGGCGTTGATTAGTGATATATCTTCCAGAAGGAGTCGCGATGAGAATGCAGCCATTCCGGAACAAGAAACAGATATAGTAAAGGGTGGTAACTTCCGGACAGTTCGGCAGAAACGAGATTTAAGGGAGACCTCGAAAGGACCTTTCTGGAATACTATACGAGAAGACTTGGACCCAGGAGCGGTCATATTGCGCACACCCAGCAGGCCAGAGTTCGGCATCGTCGATGAGATAGTTGGCCAGAGATTTGTAGAGGATGTGCCGGAGCGGGACTGTTTCCGTCGTCATTCCATATTGGGCCGTTGAGCCGAGGAGCTATATATCTAGCAATGCACAGTGAGAGACAAGAGCCTAAAAGCACTGATTAGTCGAAAATATTGTATATTTTAGCCGGCAATTTCCTCATCATTTGCATTCATATAGAAGTGTTCGGCATTCATATTTCACATATTAGCAAAACTGTCGCAAAATATCAGATTGCATGTATTAGACTCTGAAACCGACACTATAAAGGAAATTGACCACATTTCATGGCATCGCATCATCCCGACATTTGCGCAACACTTATTTTGAGATCTGTGCAGGAAAATCCAGAAGAAAGGCCAAAATGTACATGGTACCGATCAAACATGACGCCAACTCAATGATTTCAATTCTGGTATCAATACAAAGGGACAAATAAAATTCAACATATCAGATAAAGCCCAAAATGGCATTCCAAGACCACACCAGAGAGACCATAGCCCAAGCTTCCAACATGGCCGCGGAACCGCGGCCGGAGCCTGCTTGCGCCGCGGTTCCGCGGTGGTATTGCCCCTTCATCACCTCAATTTTGGTGCACAATGTCAATCTCAGCTCCCACACTTCAGAAAACCTATGCAAATTCCAGAAGACTCCAAAGACTTCTGCCAGATCAGCAAGCTTTGGGATCAACACTAAACTAGCCTATCATTCTAGAAACTTCTTCCTAAACCCTAGCTTAAACCCTAAGCTAAGCCTAACAAACTCTTTCTAGAAGTCTTTCAACAAACTTTTGGAGGGAACTCAAAGGCTTAGGGTTTGGGGTGCTCTATAAATAAGACCCTAGGCTCACTTGTAAATCATCTTGGAACCTTGGAAAAATCAATCCATTAGTTCATTTTTAGAGCCATTATATCTCTTTCTTCATCTTCTTCTTCTTCCACAAGTCTAGTGAGAGGATTTGTGTGAAACCCTAACCCTAATTCCAATCAAAAGCCAAGATCCCGAGTACCCATCAAGCAAGAAGCCTTGCAACCTTTTATGAGCCGAGCCGATCTTCAACAGAGCAAGTGGTCCGAGCCGATCCGCGACTCACGGAGCCGAGCGACGCCAATTCAACAATTTAGTTCTTCCTCTTGTAGTTCTTGAGCGACTGTAATCAAATTGTTGATATAAATAAAAGGTGATATTCTTTTATCTTGTTTCCTTTAAATTCTCGCATCATGATATCTTTTCAATTCTTGAATACTTTCTGTGTGATGATGTTTGAGTAATACTCCGCTCGTCAAGGAGTCGAGACGATCAATAGAATGATGATGTAATATATCTTAAATCGATTCTTGAGTCCTACGAGTTTTGTAAACCCTAGCAAGTTCAAGAATCGACGACCCAATTCGTTGCGATGCTTTCTTGATTGATATCGCTCGAGATTGGAGAGTTACGATCGTTTCTTGAAATTGTTAGAGGCTAGAATGCAAATGATATCAACGAAAGAACAAGGGTTAAACGATGAAACCCCAGTTTCATAAAGAAAGCCCTAACTCTCGTCGATCATCATCAATCTAGTATCAATCCTTCGAAGGACAAGAACACGAAATCATGAAATTACTTCACGTCTATAGATCCGATCGATTCCTACGAGCCTCATTTAGATTCTTGACATTTTGGTTGGAAATATTATCGAAACCCAATTCTTGATTGTTTATCAGTTTCTTGATTTTTGATTAAACTTGTGACACCTGAATCAATTGATAAAATTCTTGAATCATGTTTTCTTTTCTTTTCGATTAACTTTTCGATTCAAACAAATTAAACATAGAAACGAATCGCATAATCCCTATGGACGATCCGCACTTGCTAACGAAATCTACACGACACCGTTATTGATTGCGGTCAAATCTAATTCTTTGGTTGTGATTTCTTTATACAATTTTCTAAATACCGATACAAGATACTGTTATCAATCAAATGAAACCGTTATCGGGAAACAATTGATTCGATACTTGCTTTTACATCCAATTGAGAAAATATAAATCCATTCTAAAACAAATGGCGCCGTTGCCGGGGATCGCGCGCTAATTCGTTTTATATCAAAGTTTGAATTGAAAGATTTATTTCATTGTGATTTTTGAGTTCAAAATTCGTGCAAACCCTAAACGATTTGTTGTGGTTCATTGCAAGGAAATCTGGAGCTGTTTGGCAATTGAAGGAAAATTTTGGAAAATACCAGAGAGCAGAGGGAGTCTACAGAAGCTCCCTGATGAATTTTGGTGGGGTGATCTCATCAAGAGACCGCGGAAGCGCGGCATAAGGCAGGATCTGCGGCGGAAACGCGACAGGCTTGGAGGATCTCTGAAATTTTTTTGTTTCAGGTGACTTCTTACCTTCTCCTCTCTCCTCTTTTTAGCTCCAACTAACAATTTCTGCAGCCTTCTTTGCAAATAATCGCAGCGCCGCAAAAGAAAAATTAAATTTGTGCGTGATTTTGATTTCTTGGTTGTTTGCATTCTAATACGGATATTAAGGGGCACGGCCAAATCCAAATTAGGTGGGGATTTCATTACCCTTCCTAGGCCCCGAAAACCACAAAACTTGCATCCGCATTGACCCACATTAACTAAAAGAAATCTAGAGAAGACTCTAAGGACTGTCGCGCTCAATTAGGATAAGAGAAGGCCGTGGGTAATTCATTGCTTATCCGCGTTTTCTTGTGGTGCCTAAGGCGAGTGTGTCTAAGGCTAGTGGTTTTGAATTAGGCCCACTACTTACGTAGTGGAGTACCTTCCCACTTACCTGGCACTTATCCGGTCACAGGGGGACAAAGAGGCAGTGGAGGATTCTATCCTGCGACTTGTCTTTTGGCAGTTAGGAGTGGTCTAGAGCCGGACCGAGGTGACCACTAGATTCTAGGGATTGTGTGCTGCATTTGTTTTGTCGCATCATTTTTTCAAAAATCCGTCCCTTTTTCAAAAGCAAGCACCGCATTCATTCATTTACCCCTAATTATAAGTCAACGCTGCCACTTGTACTAACCCTTTTTAGTGCAAGATAGGCTGGACACGGGATTCTAGTGCCCGTTTAGTCCGCGTACCCTTTATCGACTCCGAGGTCGATATCTCTCCATTTACCTTTTCTTTACCTACTACCACACCCACTCCGATGGATCCGAATCCATCAAACTTCTTTAACCCTAATCTGCCACCGTCCGTTGGTGCGCAGAATCCACCCCGCATCTCTCTCCAGGAGAGGTGCTACCCTATTCGACGTCCTCTTTCGACCTGCTTATCCACACCACCAGCCAATGGGGATAACTTTGAGATTAAGCCCCAGTACATCAACCTTTTACCCAAATTCCACGGACTCGAGACTGAGAACGCTTACGTTATCATTACCAAATTTGAAAACGTATGCGCAATGATGGGTACGTCATAACTTTAAGTGGATGCGATGCGTCTACGACTTCTTCCATTTACTTTGTGCGATATAGCCGAGAAGTGGCTATATAACACTACCGCACACTCTATTACGAATTGGGAAGAATTCGTAGCGGCATTCCTTAAGAAATTTTACCCAATCCAAAAGACAGCTCGAATCCGTAGCGAACTGAATCAATTTGCCCAGCTCCCTGCTGAACCATTTTCAAAATGCTTTGAACGTTTCAAGGATCTTTTGGTTCAGTGTCCTCATCACGGCATCCCGAGATGGGAGCTTTGCCGAATCATTTATGAGGGCATTAACCCAAGCACTAAACAGAGCCTTGAAAACATGTGTCAAGGCACTTTTATGACCAAAGATGATGGGGAAGCTTAGAAGTATTTAGAAGAGTTCGCTGAAAAATCACTACAGTGGGAGAGTGGAACCCAACCATTGAATAGGGGTGGCGTACACCAAATAGATGTGTCCATAGGCGTTCGAGCTGAGATGGCAGCAATGCAAAAGAAGCTCGACGCTATGGAACACAAATTTGCAGCAGCCTCCCTAAACCCAGTGTCGCTCCCCAAAACTGTTTGTGGGTGCTGTTCTGATCCGTCTCATTTAACGGAAGAATGTCCATTAAACTCCGCGTTTCAAGGTCACGAGCATTCTAATGCCGCATTCCAACGACCTAGAAACGATCCTTATTCTTCCACGTACAATCAGGGTGGAGGAATCACCCGAATTTCGCTTGGAACCAAAACCAATCTCAAAACACGGTTCCAAACACGAATAATTTTCAAAGGGCTCTTCCTCCACCACAACAGCAACCCCTTCAACTCACTCAGCACCCCTATCAGTCACAAAATTTCCAAAACCAAGGCAACACTCCTGCACAGTCTAATCCTATGCAGTCGTCCTGTTCTGACGAGTTCTCTCAATTCACTCAAACCATGAAATCACTTTTGTCAAATTTCATAGAGGTTTCGACTGAGGTTAGATCTTCTGTCAGTGAGATAAAGAAAAACTCAGCGTCCCAAGCTGAGAGTATCAGATCGATGGAAGCTGAAATCGCACGCCTAAAAGCCGAAATGAGTGCGAGAGAAAAAGGGAAACTTCCCTCTCAACCCCTACAGAATCCTGGGCATTACAATGTAAATGCCGTCTCAACGTTGAGATCGGGAAGAGTGCTGAACAATCATGTCGGGGAAGGTATTGATGATACTGAAAATCATATCAACACCCCGGCTGAGACCTTTCCACACACACACACTTCTCCTTCTGATCCTTCTTCTTCTACCTCACCATCTTCTCGCGAGCCTATTCTCCATTTCCCATTAGGCTCAACACCTTCTCCCAACCCTTATAGTTCTCTACAGACGGTCCCCACACCTCTTTTGGGACCACGTCTACCCCCTCTTCCTTCTCCTGTGATGGACCCTGTGCTTATTGCGAGAGCTCCTTACCCGAACCGGTTAAGGGCTAATAGAATGAGTCCTCATATGGAGAAAATTTTGGAAATGTTCAAACAGGTTAACATCAATATTCCTCTCCTAGATGCGATTCAACAAGTCCCCGCTTATGCGAAAATTCTTAAGGACTTGTGCACTAGGAAGAGGAAGACTCAAGTGCCGAAGAAGGTCTTCATGTCTAATAATATTAGCACTGCTTTTATACCCCAGCTTCCAAAGAAAAGAAAGGACCCAGGATGTCCTACAATATCGATTTCGATTGGGGGTAAAAACATAAATCGTGCTCTTTTAGACCTTGGCGCAAGTGTTAACCTGCTCTCTTATTCTGTCTATGAGCAATTAGGGATTGGAGAGCTGAAACCTGCTCACTGCACTCTCCAGATGGCAGACCGATCTATCACCAAACCAAGGGGTGAATTAGAGGATGTATTGATAAAGGTCGGGGAATTTGTTTTCCCTGTAGACTTCATTGTGCTCGACACACATCCTGTAGCAAACCCCCGGGGCCAAATTCCGGTGATTCTGGGTCGTCCTTTCCTTGCCACTTCCAACGCTGTTATAAATTGTAGAAATGGTTCAATGAATTTATCATTTGGAAATATGATCATTGAACTAAATATCTACAAAGTTGGAAGACAGCCATCAGAACCCTCTGCTCATATTTTAGATGTGTGCTCTGTCCATGAGATCGCTCCCGATAGTTGTGGAGCTGAGGAACTTTGCTTTACTGATCTCGATGACATTACCACATCTCTGTTTGATCTTACACATGATCTTAGTGAGGACACTTTACCTACACTTGAGTCCTGCACTCCTGACTTTTCTCCACCCGAGTCTATATCCTTCACAGGCTCTGAGCTTCTGTGTAAATCCAAAAATCACTCAATGATCCCTCCTTCTATCATTTCTCCGCCTGAGTTAGATCTCAAAATTTTACCTTCTCACCTTAATTATGCATATCTAGGTGAGAATGAGTCTTTACCGGTTATCATTTCCGCTTCTCTAGCATTAGAGCAAGAGAATGCACTTTTATCGGTATTGAGATCTAACAAAGAGGCGTTTGGTTGGAGTATGGCGGACATCAAAGGGATTAGTCCCTTGATAGTTGAACATCATATACATGTGATGGATGATGCCAGACCGACCTGAGAACCACAGAGACGGTTGAATCCCGTCATGAAGGAAGCGGTCATGAAAGAGATCGTCAAATGCTTAGATAATGGTATTATATACCCCATCTCCGATAGCCAGTGGGTGAGTTCTATACATGTCGTTCCTAAGAAATCTGGCATCACTGTTATAACCAATGAGGCAAATGAGTTGATTCAGACACGCGCCCAAACTGGGTGGCGTGTATGTATTGATTATAGAAAACTCAATGCTGCCACGAGGAAAGACCACTTTCCTCTACCATTCATTGATCAGATGCTGGAACGCTTAGCGGGACGAGAGTATTATTGTTTTATGGACGGATACTCAGGCTATAATCAGGTCCCCATCGCCAAAAAGGATCAAGATAAAACCACTTTTACTTGTCCTTTTGGTACCTTTGCTTACAGTCGCATGCCCTTTGGGTTATGCAATGCTCCCGCTACCTTTCAGCGGTGTATGATGGGGATATTCTCTGATATGGTAGAGAATTTTCTGGAGATCATTATGGACGATTTCTCGATTTTTGGAGACTCTTTTTCTGATTGCCTAGCGAATCTTGATGCTGTTCTTACTCGTTGCAAAGAGAAGAACTTGACTTTGAACTGGGAAAAATGCCATTTTATGGTCCAAGAAGGAATAGTACTTGGACATGTTATTTCACAGAAAGGCATTGAGGTTGACAGAGCTAAGATAGATGTCATTCAAAACCTCCCTCAACCCAAAAGCGTCAAAGATATTCGATCTTTCCTTGGCCATGCGGGCTTTTATAGGAGATTCATTAATGACTTTAGCAAAATTGCTAGACCTTTAACTCTTCTCCTGGCCAAGGATACGACCTTCCATTTTGACTCGGACTGCGAGACAGCTTTCGACTCACTTAAACACTCACTCACTTCAGCCCCCGTTTTATCAGGCCTGTGGGGGTCACTTTGGTCCTAGAAAAACAACGGAAAAGGTTTTGCAATGTGGATTTTATTGGCCTACCTTATTCAAGGACGCATTTGACTATTGCAAAACCTGTACACAATGTCAGTACACGGGTAGAATATCCCAGAGAAATGAAATGCCTCAGCAACCCATCTTGGTTATTGAAATATTTGATGTTTGGGGCATTGATTTTATGGGTCCCTTTCCCAACTCCTTTGGGAATTTGTACATATTGCTGGCGGTTGATTATGTCTCAAAGTGGGTAGAAGCCATTCCATGTCGCACTAATGATAAGAAAGTTGTCATTAAGTTCTTGAAAGAGAATATCTTTTCGCGATTTGGACACCCACGCACTATTATTAGTGATAATGGGACACATTTCTGCAACATGTCTTTCGAGGCTCTGATGCGAAAATACTCAATCAACCACCGACTTTCTACACCCTATCATCCCCAAACAAGCGGGCAGGCTGAAATCTCAAACAGACAAATCAAACTTATCCTGGAGAAAGCTGTTGCTAAAAATAGAAAATACTGGTCGACCAAACTGACGGATGCTCTTTGGGCATTCAGAACTACATTTAAAACCGACCTAGGAATGTCTCCATATAGGATAGTGTTTGGAAAAGCATGTCATTTACCCGTCGAGATAGAGCATAAAGCATTGTGGGCTATAAAAGAAATAAATTTTGATCTAAACCTTGCTTGCAACTTTTGGAAGCTGCAACTTAATGAGCTAAGCGAACTCCGCGATGAAGCTTATGATAACGCTGTAATCACAAAGAACAGGACTAAGGTTTTTCACGATAAAAACATTTTGAGGAAAACATTTTCACCTGGTCAACGAGTCCTTCTTTATGATTCACGATTACAACTTCACGCGGGTAAGCTCCGATCTCGATGGAAGGGACCTTTTGTTGTGCGGTTTGTATATCCGCACGGGGCAGTAAAAGTAGAAAATATTAAAAACGGCACCTTTTTCAAAGTAAATGGACATAGACTTAAGCTGTATTTTTCCACTGACCCCACGGAGGAGCTCTTGTTCTTACAAGAGCCAGTTTATTTGGATTAAAATTCCTCCATCTCACCTTCATGTCCAGTATATCACTGCATCATCTTTTGAATGAAGGTAAGTGAAAAGAGTAAGTTTGGGGGAAGTTCTTCACTTATATATTTTTGCCCCCACTAATAATTCCTCCCAGACTTATAGTTTTTGTAGGTATAGCGATTGACAACAGTGAGGACACTGTTGAAAACAAGTTTGGGGGAGGTTTGTGCTTATTTTTGCATCATTTGCATATCATTTGCATAAGCACAAAACATAAAAATCTATAAAAAATTGAAAATTTTTCAAAACCCATAAAAATATAAAAATTTCCAAGTATAAAAATAATTTTAATATTTACACTTTTTTGTACATAAATAAGATAATGAAAGTTTAGATAGTGAACAATTACATCCATAAGATTAGAAAAATTTAAGAAAACTAAGAAAATTAGAAGTTTTCTTATACGAACTAGTAATAAGTAGTTATGAGCCGTTGTCCCAAGGGTTAGTAAGATGAAGGACGTCACTAATCTGAGGATAAAAATAAGTCTGAAAAATAGTTCCTATTCTGGAAGCCAAACATTTTGAACGTTGATACCCTGCTATTCGCACTTACACACGTCTTGAAACCTGGGATAGTAGAGGATACCTTGAAATACTCTTGTCTTAAAGCCGATGTATGAAGGAAATAAAAAGAAAAAAAGTGAATAAAAAAAAATATAAAGTGGTGAGAAAAATGGACACTGGTTTTGTTATCACCGAGGGCAATAAAAAATATATAGCGAGGGTGCTTCTTCACCTAGTGCCCTAAGGCCAACTGGTCTGGGAGTCACTGCTATGCCTGAGGTGGTGCAAGACGAGGAAAATACACCAAGTAAGCAAGCACAGGAGTAATCGGTCGGTTAGTACCTCAAGAAGTATTAACGGTCGCATGAAAGTGTGTGAGCAATCTCATCTAAATATTCATTAATTAAAAAGTACTGAGGCTGATGGGCAAGAGTATGATAGCTTGAATTGAATTCTCCGGGTGTAGGGATGTCTTTACACACACGCAGGGTTATATGATCGATGTTTGGACGACAGATAGGAATGAAGAATAAGATGATGTTCTATTGAGGGAGGACGTCATTTCTAACATCTTTTCATGACCATTAAGATAGGGCTCATGACAACCGAAAAGCTAGCTTAGTTGGAAACCCTAATTTTCAAAGCTTTTCTTTTACAATTCTTTTCTTTAAATGTAATATTCATGATCTTTCTTTTATTATGGGATTTTGTGGGTGCAATCCGCTGAAAACCCTCAGGAGACAGCACTCCTCCTACTAGGGACACCTAGAGGTTTAAAGGCATGTTGCACGTGCTCAGTGCAATCGTGTTGCCTACGAAAGTGTGCTAGTTAGTTTTTCTCTTTCTTTATTTTCTCCTTCTCTTTTTAATAAAACAGTTCGCTCGAGACGATCGAAATTAAGTTTGGGGGAATTTGATTAGTCGAAAATATTGTATATTTTAGCCGGCAATTTCCTCATCATTTGCATTCATATAAAAGCGTTCAGCATTCATATTTCACATATTAGCAAAACTGTCGCAAAATATCAGATTACATGTATTAGACTCTGAAACCGACACTATAAAGGAAATTGACCACATTTCATGGCATCGCATCATCCCGACATTTGCGCAACACTTGTTTTGAGATCTATGCAGGAAAATCCAGAAGAAAGGCCAAAATGTACATGGTACCGATCAAACATGACGCCAACTCAATGATTTCAATTCTGGTATCAATACAAAGGGACAAATAAAATTCAACATATCAGATAAAGCCTAAAATGGCATTCCAAGACCACACCAGAGAGACCATAGCCCAAGCTTCCAACATGGCCGCGGAACCGCGGCCGGAGCCTGCTTGCGCCGCGGTTCCGCGGTGGTACTGCCCCTTCATCACCTCAATTTTGGTGCACAATGTCAATCTCAGCTCCCACACTTCAGAAAACCTATGCAAATTCCAGAAGACTCCAGAGACTTCTGCCAGATCAGCAAGCTTTGGGATCAACACTAAACTAGCCTATCATTCTAGAAACTTCTTCCTAAACCCTAGCTTAAACCCTAAGCTAAGCCTAACAAACTCTTTCTAGAAGTCTTTCAACAAACTTTTGGAGGGAACTCAAAGGCTTAGGGTTTGGGGTGCTCTATAAATAAGACCCTAGGCTCACTTGTAAATCATCTTGGAACCTTGGAAAAATCAATCCATTAGTTCATTTTTAGAGCCATTCTATCTCTTTCTTCATCTTCTTCTTCTTCCACAAGTCTAGTGAGAGGATTTATGTGAAACCCTAACCCTAATTCCAATCAAAAGCCAAGATCCTGAGTACCCATCAAGCAAGAAGCCTTGCAACCCTTTATGAGCCGAGCCGATCTTCAACAGAGCAAGTGGTCCGAGCCGATCCGCGACTCACGGAGCCGAGCGACGCCAATTCAACAATTTAGTTCTTCCTCTTGTAGTTCTTGAGCGACTGTAATCAAATTGTTGATATAAATAAAAGGTGATATTCTTTTATCTTGTTTTCTTTAAATTCTCGCATCATGATATCTTTTCAATTCTTGAATACTTTCTGTGTGATGATGTTTGAGTAATACTCCGCTCGTCAAGGAGTCGAGACGATCAATAGAATGATGATGTAATATATCTTAAATCGATTCTTGAGTCCTACGAGTTTTGTAAACCCTAGCAAGTTCAAGAATCGACGACCCAATTCGTTGCGATGCTTTTTTGATTGATATCGCTTGAGATTGGGGAGTTACGATCGTTTCTTGAAATTGTTAGAGGCTAGAATGCAAATGATATCAACGAAAGAACAAGGGTTAAACGATGAAACCCCAGTTTCATCAAGAAAGCCCTAACTCTCGTCGATCATCATCAATCTAGTATCAATCCTTCGAAGGACAAGAACACGAAATCTTGAAATTACATCACGTCTATAGATCCGATCGATTCCTACGAGCCTCATTTAGATTCTTGACATTTTGGTTGGAAATATTATCGAAACCCAATTCTTGATTGTTTATCAGTTTCTTGATTCTTGATTAAACTCGTGACACCTGAATCAATTGATAAAATTCTTGAATCATGTTTTCTTTTCTTTTCGATTAACTTTTCGATTCAAACAAATTAAACATAGAAACGAATCGCACAATCCCTGTGGACGATCCGCACTTGCTAACGAAATCTACACGACACCGTTATTGATTGCGGTCAAATCTAATTCTTTGGTTGTGATTTCTTTATACAATTTTCTAAATACCGATACAAGATACTGTTATCAATCAAATGAAACCGTTATCGGGAAACAATTGATTCGATACTTGCTTTTACATCCAATCGAGAAAATATAAATCCATTCTTAATCAAGCACCAGGCGCCAGACCATGAACAAAAAGCAAGTAGATACCTTGCTCTGCTAGCATTGGATGCAACGACACCTTCTCGACTTTAAAGGAGGAAATATCGACGACGGTATTTATGATTTGTGATTTGGTGATTCATCCGTCACCTTGAATTTCGGTATTTTGGGCGATCTATTTGCATGATTTAGTCTTGATGACCGAGTTACATGATATTTGTTTTCGTGCACTATGGTTGCACCTACTGGGTATTCATATTTTGTGCATAGTTATTACCCTTGAGATATGCTTTATGCACCGTTGTGTTTTGATTTGATTTGTGCACGCTGATGCACATGGTTGTGAGATTATATACCGCGGTATACCTGATTTGGATTGAGATTTATTGTATACCGTTGATTTCGATTATGATATTGATGTTGATTTCGTGCACTCTGTGCATTTGATTTGGATTTTGTGTATATTTGGCGTGCTTGGGTTGGATTTTGCGCATGTTCGGCGCTTGATATTGGATTTCGTAAATTTGTGCATTTTGGATGCACATGATTTAGATTTTATTCGTGCATGATGGATGCACCTAATTTGGATTTTCGCGCATGATTGGCGCCTGTGGATGCGATTTTGGTGCACACTAGATGCACTAAATCGAGATTCTTCGTGCATATCAGATGCACCTGATATTGCTGTCGGGCACACCTGCTGCCCTTGACAGATGTTTCGTGCACACCCGATGCACTCAGATTTGTTTTGTGCACACGTATGGCACATTCATGGATTTTGATTTCCGTGCGCACTAGACGCACGTAGCATTCATATGCACATTTTGGGATTTATTCTTATGGAGCAGTACGTTTTTATGATATTTGCTATTGGTTTTCGTACTGAGCAGGACTAGTCAGAGGACAGTACCTGGGTATATTTGCATGCATTGATAGTTATTGAAGGGATTTCCAGAAAGGGAGCTATAGTCTCAATATTTACCTACGTGTCCGATACGACACGAAACGTTTAAAACAAGGAAACCCTTCTAAATTGTTTTCAAAACGGCGGTACGTGCATTTAAACAAAGGATATATATATATATATATATATATATATATATATAGAGAGAGAGAGAGAGAGTTATTTTCTTACTCGAGACGTCCGCCAATATACAGTGTTATGCGCATCGCACAGCGACTTAAAAAGGATTTGGCATGCATTTTCTTCAGATATTTACATGTATAAATTTGATGTTTACATGTATAGTTCTGATTTATATCATATTGGTTTTCGTATTGGATTTGACATTTGTGCCTTCACTATGACTACGATGATTGCGAGATGCTTGACGGAGTTTTGATTTTGAGTTATCCGCTCTTTGTTCATGCTCATGCATTGCGCTATGATGCGTTTTATGTATTGATGATTTCGGAGCCCCGACGACTTGGACTTTTTACTGAAATGTTTTAGTATTTGAGGGGCTTAAATTTAAATTTGGGGACCGAATTTCTTTAAGGGGAAAGAATCTAACATTTCAAAAAAGAAATATTATTTTTGGGAATTTTTATAATTATATAATATTATATTGAATATTTTAATAAGGCGGTATAATTAAATACCGATAAATTGGGGAAAATTTTGAAAATTTTGGAAATTACTAAAATGTGGGTGCTTTATGTGATTTATGCAAATTATGAAATTTTATGATTTATTTGACATTATTTTAGTGCTAATCGCGATTAAAAATCGCTAATCGCGGATTAAGCGTGTTTTGTGCAAAACATGCACCATATCTTTTCACACTTGTGTTACATTTTCCTACATGGCTTTATCATCATTTTTCATTCTTTGCTTTGGGTTCACTATTGAGGAGAGAAGGAAAATAGAAAAGAAAAAGATAAAGGAATAGAATATTAGGTATGGGTGAGAGAGAGAAAGGTGAGGGGGTTACCTTTGACTTGCCATCCTCTCATCTCACCATTTTCATCACTCATTTCCTCTCCCCTCCCTCTATATGCTGTTGCTGCTGCTGCCCTTCTCCTCCCTCCTCCACAAATCACCCTACTTCATCTCCAAAACAAACCCAAAAGCTCATTCCCACTTCACAAAAAAGGTGCACAAGCTCATAAGCTATACTATGGACCAAGAAAGCTTTCATTTTGGCACTGTGGTTGATTCATTGGTGCTAAATGAGGTATATCCTTTCACAAATAGTGTAGTGTTTCGGTTGCTTAAGCCTCTTTTCATGTTTAGTTTCAATTTCGTGTAGTTTTGTGCACTTTGGACATTTCTAGAGAGGGTTAGGGTTAAGTTGAGATTTTGTGGTGAACTTGAGTGTTTTGAGTGACCTTAAACCCCCCATGATGTTACAAACCCAGAACTTACACTAGATTAAAACTGAAACCCAAAATACGGAAAAACAGAAACTTTTGATGTCGGTTTGTGAACTTTGAGTGTGCAGGTAAATTTGGAATGAACTGGGATTTTTACGGGAAAAATAAACAACTCCAGAGACCCATTTGAGACCATAGGAACCCACTGTAGCAAGACGAACCACAATGGAGTCCCCAGGGCCGGCGAGACCGGATTTTCATGAGAGAGGGCTCGGCCACTTGGTGAGGGTGTGGGTCTAGGTTTCTTCTGTAGGTCACATATACCCTATATATCACCCTAGTGTTGTTTGCTCACATGGTTTTCACCCTCATCCAAATCTAGGACCAATTTCCTACAATGTAGTATTACGACATTGCCACAATTTAAACTTTATATACCAAATCTTGGTTTTTGTGTTAGATTGGTAGCCTACAGGGAATCTGGAGTGACCCTAGACACTTACTGGAAAAACTAGCAAGACCATTATCCTATATTGACTACCAGGAGACTACCCTACAAACATGACACCCCAACTCCCTACCAGGGCCGATGTCGTCGGAATTTTAGGGTAGGGGGCCGGCCACCTTATGGAGTCGGGGGTCCTGGTTGCTTCCATAGCTCATTTACACTTTATACATCACTCCAGTATTGTTTTGGAATATTGTTTGCACCTTAATCAAAATCTGGGACCACTTTCTTTAGTTGTTGCTTTGATTCGAGCAATCGTTTTCCGTATTTTAAATTCTGGATTTTTGTATTTATGCTTTATCTCGATCACGTGACGTTTGTACGTCCATATCGAGTAATATCGGGTTGATTTGTGGGAGTAGACCATAGGTTTTGACCTATGTGAGTTCCGCGTGTCATTTTGGTTTCGATTTGGTTTTAATGCGATGCGATACATGTGACATGTAGGTACCTCTACGACTATTCGAGACGATGAAGAAGATGTTGGCGACAACAACATCGGCAAGCAAGAGCAAGTGAGTAGATTATATCTACGGGGGAAGTCGGGTGGATGGCGTATAGCACCCCCGCAGTTCGATGTATAGTATGCTATATGTATACTATATATATATGATTATGTGTTCATGGTTAGTTTAGGGATATTAGAAGTGAACTAGTATAGCTTCTTAGTTGCGAACCCTAAAATATGTTTACACTCACACGCACATACATGCTTACTGTTATACTTGTGCGTATATGGAGAGATATATATATACACACACATAGGTATGAGACTGTGTATATATATATACTCGTATACCTACCCTTGGATGATGAGGATAGTGGATGATATTTGGAGATGAGTCAATGAGATTGGGCTTGATGCTATGAGATCGGTGATATGATGTGGTTCGTATTTTGAGATACGACATGAGATCTTAGCGGGCCTTTGGGCGTGTGTTTTATACACGTATATATATATATATCTATATAGATGGTATCAGTTTGTACTAGACTTAGGTCTGTACCCAGTTCATCAGATATGATGATAAGGATACCAGATAAATGATGAGACGAATGTGATATTGACCCGTACCCAGATTTGGGATGCCGTACGATGGATTTACCGTACGAGCTTTATATTGATGATAGATCCGCACTCTTGACTCGAGGATGTCATATTGTATATGTATCGTATGTGATACTATTGAGGCGGGATCACCGACTATTATATGTATATATATATATCGACTCAGATTTAGGTGGTTTCTGTACCCTTTCGATTAGCTTGTTAGTTAGATCTAAAGTTTACTTAGTAGATGTTAGACTAGTCCCGAGTCATACCTATTTCAAAACTAACGAATCGTGAGTATTTTAAAGGGAAGGTCAAGGGATTCTATGGATATTTTCAAAAGACGCATCTTTTCCTAAAAACACCGTAGCCCTTATTTTTCTAAACACCTCGATTCGTGTTATTTCAAATGGCAAAACTATATGATATATATATTGATTTAGATTCTTCACTGTTGTGTTTATCATTCTTTTTCCGCATATTCTTGCCGTTCCCATCGCATTGCATGTTTAAATGTGTTTATTATTATATTAAAACCATGCTGTCAGGACACCAGCACCATTATCGATGATGCGTATGTTCCACGTACACTTACTTGCCGGCTCACACACTTCATCATCGATAAGTTCCATGTCACTGCACTGTAGAATTGCTGCATTTTGATATGATACCTTGCATGAATTGTCTGCTATAGTTGCATGCACCCTTATATGATATTGCTTTTGACTTGGAGTAAATTGGGAACCACAGGATATATTTCAAAACTGGATTCATTTAAAAGAGCGGTTTTCCCTTGATTCGTGCATAGTATTGTTCCATGTTATATGACATACGGATATACTTACATTCCATTATATGTAGCCTACATCATGCTTTATGATTATACGCATTGAGATATGCTGTTTTCATGGGATTTCTGGATTTGAGAACTGTAGCTATTTCAAAAGAATGTAAGTACTGTTTTAAAAACCCGGTTTCTCTTGATATGATATTTCAATGCGTCCCCCATGTGTTTTCTCGGTTCTGAGTGTGACATGTGAAACCCGATTCGAGGAGGCGGATGAGGCCGATTGCGGGTACATGGTGGATCCGGTATGGTACCCCAGGGCGAGAACGGATCGCTGTGTTGCAGACGGTGAGCCTGGCAGTAGGACTACTACCTACCGGTGATAGTATTTGGGCTCGGCGGATATCCGGAGGATACCGACCGGAGTTAAGAGATGATATGGGCCGATCCGGACTGACGGAGCCCCTGGGCCGATCCGGACTGACGGAGCCCGATATATGAAGATTTACGTGCCGATGCTATGCACAGTTTTCATGATATTTTCGAGTGTCGATGCTAGACACTCAGGTTCCATGATTTTGATATGTCGCAAGGGACACATGTTGATTTATATCCTCATACTTCCATTCATATGCTTTATGATATTTACATGCATGATGCTTTATATCATTGGGTGACACGTGGACGAGATCCACATATATACAGTTGACATTGATGACATTGATCACATAGTTGGATGATATCCACATACATGTAGTTGACATTGATGACATTGATCATATAGTTGGATGATATCCACATACTCATAGACTTCCTGATGTAGTTGACATTGATTACATTGATCATACCTCATAGTTATGATATGTTGCTATCTGAGGCACTGACACGAGCACTTGGTACTACACTCATGTATAGATGTTTACCCCTGCCACCTTATCATGCTTCAGACTTTATCATATTGAGGATTTATATATTAGTGATCGTATTGACCTAGGATTGTGTCATACATACGATTTCTACTCTGTGATGTTTTCTATTCACGAGTTGGCAACTCACCCCCGTTGTGCCACAGTTCTTGCAGGTTTTTTCCGTACAGGTTTCATTGCGGCTTTTCTGGCACACTACTTCATTTCTGGGTTATTGCTTTGGTAGGTGGGTTCACTCGCATCGTGACCACCATTGTACTTATATATTTTCAGTTGTATCTAGTAAATTCCATCAGCCAAACATGTATATTATTTCAGACTTAGAAAACTAGTTGTGTATTATTTCGACCTTAGAGTCGCGCGTTGTAGTATTATGGTTTTCTTGTTGATTTTGAGTTTCCTTTTAAGTTTTGATCCTCGCCCTTTGGCATTGTATATTATATTGCTTGCATGGTTATGACCGTCGATTGACGAAGAACTAGCTCCCGCTTGGAGATGCCTTTTATCCTTATGCATATATTATTATTGTTGTACTCCGTTTGGGGCCAGTATTTACAAAGAAAACTCTGCCGAAATTTTCAGAAAAGACTTGAGGTTTTAAAAATGCATATTCGGCTTACTTATTTAAAAACCATGTTTTTAAAACATGTTTTCTTCACTTCTCTAAAACTAGTTTTCCCTCTTTTATTAGATTTCTGGGTTTTTAGCTTACTTGAATTAGATAGGGTCCTATAGACTTCATATGATTCAAGGGCCAGTCACGTGCTATTTCGGGTCGTGACATCCCATGCCACTCAATCGAGAATTAAGCATGTTGATGCATATTCTTTGGGTGTTTTCATTACCAAGAACTGTTTCTCAGTATCCTCTACATCCTAGGTATGAGATACCGGATTAGGATCCCATAAATGTAATCTGTTACATGGGCTACAGACAGGTGGAGAACTGAGAATAGGTGATTGTTCTCTAGTGTAGAGAATGGTGCAATTGTTGCAGCCAAATCAGTTGGCAAATATCATCTTGTATTACCAATGGTAAATACATTGATTCTGAACGAATGTCATTACATACCGAACCTGATATACAACATTACATCAGATTCTTTATTAAGTTAAAAAAGGATATAATTCTGTATTGGAGGATAATGTTATGAATATTTTCCTGAATCAAGAGTTTATTGGATTAGGCACGTTATGAAATGGCATATACGTTCTAAATCAAACCTGCAGGGTCACCTAGCATGGCAGCAAGGTTTCGAGAGGCATCATCCATACCAAATTAAAATTTTTGCCATTCTAGCTAACCCTAACTAAGAATCGTCTACTAGAAATAATACGGAAAACATATGCAAACACTTTGCAACTAACAGTGAGCTAGGAATACAACCTTTGTAGATCGGCCCTTCACTTCAAATAGCTCCATGTAGTAGTACCCTTCGCTGCGATCGTGAACTCCGGACTCTAGAGAGGCTCCCTTGAAGAAACGAACAAGCTTGCTTCGATGTCTTCGAGGCCGAAGATGATCTACGTCGAGGAGACACTAACCTAAGCTATTTCTTCACTAGGTCAAGAACTTTGTGAAGAGAACACCCTATATTAAATGGCAAGTAGTAGAGGATGATGAAGTAGGAAGTGGACTAACTTTAGATTTCATTTTCTCACACTTTTTTCTCACAACTCCATTGAAGCTAGTAAGCTTTTTGGAAGAAGAAGATGAACCAACTCATCAAAATGAATTATTGGTGAGGTTAATAATGCAACCAATGGTTAAGCATGTCATGCTTAACCCTTGTAGAGAGTTAACCATGTGCTATGGTTAAAGGTTAGGTTAAAAATATCTTAAGCAAGACAAAGAAAATGGACAAAGTCAAAGATGCTTACAAGCTTCTACAAGCTTTCAACAAATATCAACGATGACTATTTTCCATAATATTTGAATTACATAATCATAAATTTAAACCCTAATCTTAACCCTAGCATGGTTTAACCCTCATTAACCCTAATTGCATTTGTAACCTTGCATGATACATTTAACATATATCACAAATATCAATGTATCCAAAGTGAGAAAAGAAATCATAAGTGAGCTAATACTAGTTAATGTAATGTAATATATCAAATATATAATTATATATTAAATTATTACATCAACTCTTGAATTAATAATACGGCTATATCACATATAACCGACTAATGTCATAATGTAACATCTTATCGAATCAACTCTTGATCCGATAACCCGGCTATATCACATATAACCTTTCATGTCACACATCGCGAGAATAGAATGCGGTATCTCATATCGTATCAATCTCGGTCCCGCACATATCACATATGTGCTCCTACTCCGTTTCGCTTGAGACAGGAAACCTCTGTGTAGGACTCTAAAGACTCGTCAATACACCGGCAGCAGGTGATGATCATATCAAACACCCACAAGCCTCAAGCAGTCTGTTAAACATAACGGCCACCCGGGTATTGAGCGATTAGAAGATCAATAAGCAAGCCTGCTCACACTCCTGCGACCAATCAGTAACACTACCGTACAGTCCGGTCTCTTCGTATGATATGTCGCATATCTCGTCTAGGGGTGGCAAACGTCAGACCCCAGTTACTCGATAAGTTGTGTCTATATGAGGCTCATAACGGGTCGAGAAATTACTGATAATACTTACCAGTATATCTCTGAAGCAGCCTTGGCCAAGGACTTCCTGTTATAGCCAATCGAGCACAGCGCAACATCAACTCCCTATACCGGGAGAGACGAAACCCCTCCTATCGCTCATTGCTTCCATGTGACTCGGGACTGTACCCAAAAGCCACCATTTTGCACATTCTCTTGAACGTGGTATGATGGAAATCAAAGCACAGTAGGAATCACACAAGACTCTATGACGATCTCGGGTCTACAGACTAACCTGTACTAGTGTCACCAGAGAACTGCCATATGACGTCAGGTATAATACCATCTGGGAGTTCTCGGTGAGTCCGTTCAGTGTACCCAGTCTCCACTGAGCACCCATATACTGTCTCTGATGTCAAACACCAATAGATATGGAATCATCCATCGCCCATCTACATGGGTCAAGAAGCTATACGCTAGTCTACTTTGGTATATTGATGCCCTGTCTCGATACACCCTTGACTAGGAACATTTGAAGGATGTACTTAGCGACTACACTGTCCCCACTAGTATGATCTGCATCATAATCCTGGTAGTCAAATACTCATCCTAAGGGCTTTATCAACATGTAACATAGAGAGAATCATCGTACATGTTAAGATAAAGAGCAACCAGATAGCATGCTATCATGTCGAGCAAGAAAGTCATCACTATATATGTCCAAGCATCCACTACAATATACATCGTATGTACAGTAATGGCCTCTAGGGCATACATATAACTAACAATCTCCCACTTGCACTAGGGCCATCTGTTGTAGTATCCTATACCCAACAATCAGCAGTGGTGAAGTATCTCATACTCAACCATCCCATAAAAGTCTCTCCTGAGAATAGGCCTTTGTGAGTGGATCCGCCATGTTGTCCTCTGTGTCTACTCTCCTAACCTCGATCTCCCTGGAGATCATCCATCTCCATGATCAGGTGATACTGCCTAAGAATATGTCTGGATCATAGATGGGATAGGTGTTCCTAAGCCTAAGCTACAACTCCATTATCACACAATGGTAGGAACAAAGTTCATCTCATGAACTTATATACATCCAGACTTCATTGGTAGTACCGTTGGTAGCAATGTATCCAGCCTTTATTGTCTAGTTTGCCACGGCTTGTAACTCTTCCAACATAACGTCCCTCCACTGAGGGTGAAGACAATGCCTGTGACTGACATTCAGTCGAGCTTATCACCTTGGAAGCTATCCAGTGATTCTCCCCAGGATCGATTGATACCATCTCACTACACCTAGTGAGAATATTAACGTCCAATCAGATCAATCTCATGTTAGTTGTATGTATGCCCTAGAGGCCAGTATTGTACAGATGATGTATATTATATTGGATGCTTGGACATATATAGAGATGACTTTCTTGCTCGATATGATAGTATGCTATTTGGTTGCTCTTTATCTTCACATGTACACTTGTCTCTTTAAACTGTCTTATAGTTACATGTTGGTAAAGCCCTTAGGATGTGTACTTGACTACCTGGACTATGATGCAGATCATACTAGTAGGGACATGGTAGTCCATAGGTACATCCTTCAAGGTCCCTAGTCGTGGGTGTATCGAGACGGGGCATCGATATACCAGTGTAGACTAGCGTATACGCTTCTCGACCCATGAGATGGGCGATGGATGATCCCATATCCATTGGTGTTTGACATCAGAGATGGTATACGGGTGCTCAGTGGAGACTGGGTACACTGGACGGACTCGCCGAGAACTCCCAGATGGTATTATACCTCACGTCAAATGGCAGTTCTCAGGTGACACTTGTACAGGTTAGTCTGTAGACCCGAGATCGTCATAGAGTCTTGTGTGATTCCCACTGTGCTTTGATCTCCACCTTACCACGTCCATGAGGGCATGCAAAACGGTAGTCTTTGGGCACAGTCCCGAGTCATATAGAGGCAATGAGCGATAGGAGGGGTTTCGTCTCTCCCGGTATTGGGGGTTGATGTTGCACTGTGCTCGATTGGCCGTAACAGGGAAGTCCCTGGCCAGGGCTGATCAGAGATTTGCTGGTAAGTGTTACCAGTAGTTTCTCGACCCGTTATGAGCCTCATATCGGCACGACTTATCGGTTATTGAGGTCTGACGTTTACCACCCCTAGACTTGTTATGCGACATATCAGACGAACAGACCGGACTGTACGGTAAGTGTTACTGGTTGGATTCACAGGAGTGTGAGCGAGCTAGCTCGTCGATCTTCTGATCGCTCAATACCCGGATGGCCGTTACGTTTAGCAGACCGCTTGCGGCTTGTGGGTGCTTGATATGATCATCATCTGCTACCGGCGTATTGACGAGTCTTTAGAGTCCTACACAGAGGTTTCCTGGCTCAAGCGAAACGAAATAGGAGCGCATATGAGATGTGTGCGGGACCGAGAATAATGCGTGTATGTGATACCGTATTTGATTCTCGCGATTAATGTTTCGATTTGTTGTATGCGATATAACCTAGTTATCGAATCGAAGATCGATTCGATAAGCCGATACATTGAATACTAGTCAGTTATGTGCGACATGACCGGATCATTGAATCAAGTGTTGATTTAATGATTTAATGTATAATTATATATTTGATATATTACTTTGCATTAACTAGTATTGGTTCACTTTAAAGGGATTTTCTCACTTGATGTGCGCATTGTATATGTGATATATTTTTGTGCACACATGTTTGTATCATATTTGATGATACATGTTAACTTGTGAGTGTGTAAAAATTAAACCATGGTTATGTAATGGTCAGGGTTTTCTTTTTCTTAATCATTTATTTATTTATCTATTTAGAAAATATTTTGAAGAGAATGGTGGCTTTCTTTGTTTCTAGTTGAAGCTTCATGAAGCTTTGACTTTGTAACCATTCTTGTCTTCATCCTTAACCCTAACCATTCCTACTAACCATGGTCTATTCTCTACACTCTACCATAGTTAGTATATGATAAGTATTCATTTTCTTTTCTTTTTAAATTAACACTTATCATATTCCTTCTTCTTCTTCATCATCTTCATCAAGAAAGAAAACTTGATTCCATCAATGGCATCTTGAGTTAAAAAGTGAGAAATCCAATTCTAAAGTGAACCCACCTCCTATTTCTCCACCCTCTACCTCTTGCCAAGTAGTATAGGGTGTTTTCTTCACAAGTTTCACGACTTGTTGAAGTTGGAGCTTGATCTTGTGTAACCTCGACGTAGATCATCTTCGGCATCATACCCGACGGCTAGTCCGCTCACTTTTCCGATAAAGCCGATGTTAGAGTCCGAGATCCGACTTGGACAGCGAGAGGACGACTACGTGGAGCTAAGGAAGTGGATAACCGGATCTACAAAGGTTGTAGCTTCTTTCTTTTAGTTAAGTAGTTAACTAGTTTCACTTTGTCGCCTAAAATTCTAGTTAACGATCTAGTCTAGGGTTTCTCAGCACCGTAAAATTTGAAATTGGCATGGTTGATGCCTTGTGAGACCTCTTGAGAGTGCCTAGGAACCCTAGAGTGGTATCAGAGCCTAGCTAGAGCGTTTGGCGAAGTCTAGACGACGTTTTAAATCCGGACGAACATCGAAACCCTAATCGTTCTTGCTCTCTGGACTTTTTTCAAAAACCGGGTTTTTTCATAATTAAAAATGCTTAAAAAATTCAGCAGGGAATTTTAAGAATTACGGTGCAAAAATTATTTCCTGATACCTGTAAACCGCGGCGGAACCGCGGCAGAAGCCTGGCTTCTGCGGCGGTTCCGCGGTCACTTGATGGCATTAGACTCCAAACTTTGCACAGTAATTCATTTTTCCAGGTACTGAGTTTTCTGGGAATTTTTAATTTGCACTCAAGAGTTGAGTTTTCTGGGGTGTATTGGAGCTTCGATGATTCGATCGGAAATTTCAAACGCCGTCTATGTGTTTTCCGGATATTTTAGAATATATTAAAAAGTTCGACCGGATGTAAATACCCAATCTTTCCCCTGCCGGGAAATTTCCAATTGTTGGACTTTTCCGTAGTTTAATGACGTTCTAAGTAGTGCAAGTAACGCGATGGTCCCTCTAGAAGACAACAAACCTTAACTCGATTATGTGACCGCCTTGAACTTCCCTTTGAACTTTCGGGTTTGGGGCAGTACGGCGTGCCACATGTGAGGCGTTGGCTTGACCCTTCTACGGCTGGACCGTTGGTACTGAGGCATGAAGTGAATGTCTTTGAACTTATTTCATGTGTTGATCGGTTTCGGGAAAACTTGGGTGTTCGAATGTTCGATCGGAAAGTTTAATATTCTCTATTTATCCGGAATGGGATACAATAATTGGAATTCACAAACAGTTATGAGATAACTGAATGAATGTTATAAATCTAGCAGTTTAGTCTCACTTGATATTGAAAAGAGTTTTCGATAATGAGACTAAAATGCGGGGTTTATAATTGTTAGGCATGTGATGTCTAAGTATTTCATTTGATTAGGCATGTGATGTCTAAAGAGGTTGCGGATTCCAATTGTTGTATTTTTACACTTTCTTTTCTGTGACCGTAAGTGTAGTATGACGATATCACCGGTTTCGTTGCTATACGTCAACGACAATTGGGATATGCATACTTACTTACGTTGATGACATGTGATGTTATGTGTTACTGGATATGTTATATTGGATCGTCGTGTTTGAATAGCCGGGGGTTTTTATGTGAGATGAGTGTTTTTCATTTTTATTCATGTAAAAACTTGTATGTAATATTCTTTTATTGGGGCACTTCCAGGTTGCGGAAGTTGTCACCCTTTGTATATTATTTATTTTTCTGCACTAGGATAGACCCAAGGAGGGGAGCACAAGTAACCGGGTTCTAGGGTCCAGTGGGAGACCATCTCGAGGAGTCGAGTCCGGGTCTCCTAACCCTAGAATTGGTAGGGTTGCTTGCTGCTCTCGTAGGGGTCTAAAGGTGTGGGATTGGCTATTCATCACGACCGTGGAATCCATGTTTTATACTGGCTCGTATTGAAAACACGGACGTCCTAGTATATCCAATGTTTCATATGTTTCTTCTGCTGCGATATCTGTGATGTGATCATGTGATGTTCTGTGATAGATACAGTATATTGTATATATGATATATTATATAGACGTTACTTATGTTTTACACCCGCGCTAGCCCTGCCCTGCTCTGTCGTTAGTTACCTAACCTAACGGTGCACGAGGGGACATCGAGGCGAATGCGGATGGCATAAGTGTACGTCATATCTATCTGTGATGTTTAGGTATTTAAATGATGGGACTTCATTAATGTGATTAATGAAAGATAAGAAACCTAAGATGTTGTAGAATCAGATTTTAAAACAAAACAGGTAGCTACAGTTCTTGCTTTGCATAGCGGTATATATGATATACCCTGCACCTTATTCGATGAGGAAAGGACCGAGATCCCTTCACCGGGAGTGACTCCTTTAGCAATAACTGGTAGATGCTACACACTCGGTTTGACTTTTGATTGCTTCTATAGTTTCTGCTTTGCATAGGTGATATACCCTGCACCTCATTCGACGAGGAAAGGGCCGACGATCCCTTCATCGGGAGTGACCCCTTTAGCAAAACTAGAAAAGCCTCAAAATCACTCCATTTCAAAACATCATTTTGATTCTACAACGATATCAAGTTCATTACGCTCATGGTTTTCAGAAAAACCTGCGCAGCCCTCCGTCATTTCAGATAAGTACTACTTAGTATTCGTGCTACGGTAGTTTGGCATTCGTCAAGGCGTAGTGTACGGTAGCTAACTAGTATTTATCTGCTTATGCATATGATGCAGATTGGATTAGGGTATTCGTACGGCGTTGTTTGGCATTCGTCAAGGGTCGTACGGGTGGGTTTAATTCAATCAAGAAATGTACGGGTTGAACTTGACTAGTGGACTATGGGTTGTTTGGCATTCGTCAAGGTCATAGAACACTAGGGGTAAAATATTATTGGGAATTTCAAGTGTTGAAATTTACAATGAGATTGCATACCTTCTATGAGATAGTTGGATCCCGATACCCACTACGAGTAAGAGTTACTCCTGGGAGAGTTTTACACATTGCAATTAGCTAATCAAGTAGGTGTCTAGAAAGGTGTCAACGGGGTTACGCCTCTGGGAAAACAAGGTTTACATTAATTAGGTTTGTGCGAAAGCATGGGGGACCTCCCTCAAAGTACCGACACTGGCCTGGCTGAAAGATTGGCGAACTTGTAGTGTGTAATTAATCCCGGCTAGTCTTCCCCTTTAGGGTTTGAAGGAAGATTTGATAAAAACCAGTGGGAGCCATCCTGATTAGATAAGACAATAACCAATCTGATCTTGCAAGAGCATACGCTAAAGTGTTTTCTTCTCGCTCTCTGCAGGTAGCGACCATTTCATGCCCTAACAAAGATAATAATATGGATGTATTGACTGAACCCGCTTATTATACCGAGCAGGGGAATGTTGAACCCATTCTATCTTATAAGTGTTATAAGAATGAACAGGAAACAGGAGAATATCTGGATTCTCACACCGCCCAAAAGGAGAACATGCATGTTGATGCATCATCTTCAGGTGTGTTTGTCATTGAGAACTGTTTCTCAGTTCACCCTACGTCCTGGGTATTAGATACCGGATCAGGATCCCACATATGTAAGATGTTACATGGGCTGCGGAAAGGTAGAGAACTGGGAAAAGGTGATCATTCCGTTCAAGTTGGGAATGGGGCAAATGTTGCAGCCAAAGCAGTTGGCGAATATCACCTAGTATTACCAAGTGGGGATACAATGATTCTGAATGAGTGCAATTATATACCGAACATGATGTGCAACATTATATCAGTTTCTTTATTGAGTAAAGAAGGATATAATTTTGTAGTACAGGATAATGTTATGAACATATTCCTAGATCAAAAGTTGATTGCATCAGGCTCGTTACATAATGGCATATTCATTCTAAATCAAAATACAGTCCTCAATATACAAAACACACACAAGAGGAAAAGTTCAGAAATGAACGAATCCTACTTGTGGCATTGTAGACTTGGTCATATCAATGCGACACGGCTGGCTAAGTTACATAAGGATGGTTATTTGAATCCGTTCGAATTATCATCTTATGATACTTGCCATTCATGTCTCAAAGGAAAAATGACCAAAGCTCCGTTTAGTGGACACGGAGAAAGAGTTACTGAACTCTTAGGACTGGTACATAGTGATGTATGCGGTCCCATGTCTACCCATGCCAGGAACGGTTCTTCCTACTTCATTACATTCACTGACGATCTCTCTAGATACGGGCATGTGTTCCTATTGAAACACAAGTCTGAAGCTTTTGAGAAATTCAGAGAATATAAGCAAGAAGTAGAGAACCAAACGGGCAAAAGTATTAAAATCCTTCGATCTGATCGAGGAGGAGAATACTTGAGTGAGTTCCAAGATTATCTAAAAGAGAATGGGATTCTCTCTCAGCTTACTCCACCTTATACACCACAGCACAACGGTGTATCGGAACGAAGGAATCGCACCCTATTAGATATGGTGCGTTCAATGATGAGTACAGCTGAGTTACCTATTTCCTTCTGGGGGTATGCGCTTGAGACAGCCATACACCTATTGAATATGGTTCCTACCAAATCAGTGCCTACCACTCCATATGAGATATGGAAAGGGAAGAGACCATCTCTTAAGTATGTTAAGATATGGGGTTGTCCAGCCTATGTAAAAAGACAAAATCCGGACAAACTCGAGGCAAGATCAGTCTTATGTAAGTTTGTAGGATATCCCAAAAATTCACAAGGGTATATCTTCTACCACCCCGAGGAACAAAAGGTGTTTGTTTCTCGACATGCCACTTTCTTAGAAAAAGGTTTTCTTATGAAACAGATTAGTGGCATTGAGGTAGAACTGGAAGAGGTTCCAGCAACACAAACTATAACTGAAGATTTAGTAGAACCAGAGGATTCAGTAGTACCCGACGAACCCCAGCCTCTCCGCCGATCTAGAAGGGTTTCTCGTCCACCTGAGAGATACTACGGTTTTCTCATTGACGGTGGAAGCGAAGATTGCATCATGGAAGATGATGACCCAACTAGTTTCGAGCAGGCCATCACAAGTAGGGACTCAGTGAAATGGCTGGATGCTATGCGGTCCGAGATGGAATTCATGTACACCAACAAAGTATGGACTTTGGATGTTGCTCCTGAAGGGGTAAAACCCATCGGAAGCAAGTGGATCTTCAAGAAAAAACTTGGTATAGATGGGAAAGTGGAGACTTTCAAAGCTAGACTTGTAGCAAAGGGTTTTCGTCAAAGACCAGGTGTGGACTATGACGAAACCTTTTCTCCAGTGGCTATGCTTAAATCCATCCGGATCATGCTTGCCATCGCTGCATATCATGATTACGAAATCTGGCAAATGGATGTTAAGACCGCCTTTCTAAATGGTGATTTAGAAGAGTGCGTGTACATGACTCAGCCAGAGGGCTTCGTAGACAGTGGGAGCAGCGGGAAGGTGTGCAAGCTGCTTAAATCCATTTATGGATTAAAGCAAGCATCGCGGAGATGGAACATCTGCTTTGACGTCGTTATCAAAGAGTTTGATTTCGTCAAAAACCCAGATGAACCTTGTATCTACAAGAAGGTAGCAGAGAGTAAGGTTGTCTTCCTCGTATTGTACGTGGACGACATACTCTTGATAGGAAATGATATTCCTATGCTGCAATCGGTCAAGCTCTTCTTATCACAAAGATTCTCAATGAAAGATCTTGGTGATGCCTCCTGCATATTGGGAATTAGGATCTACAGAGATAGATCCAAACGGATATTGGGATTGTCCCAATCCAGGTACATTGACACCGTACTAAAGAGGTTTAGTATGGAAGAATCCAAGCGTGGGAACTTACCCACGATCTCTGGAGTCACTCTCTCCAAAGAGATGTCTCCCAAGACTGATTTGGAGAGAGCTCGCATGCAAGGGATACCCTATGCTTCGGCTGTAGGCTCTATCATGTACGCGATGCTATGTACCAGACCCGATGTAGCATACTTGCTAAGTGTAGTGAGCAGGTATCAAGCTGATCCTGGAGAGAGTCACTGGACAGCTGTGAAGAGCATTCTCAAGTACTTACGAAGGAATAAAGAGATGCTCTTGGTGTATGGTAACGGAGAACTCCAAGTGGAGTCCTTTACCGATTCGAGCTTCCAGAGTGATAAGGACGACTCTAAGTCGCAGTCGGGATTTGTCTTTACCCTTTACGGAGGGGCGGTTAGCTGGAAGAGTTCCAAGCAGGAAACCGTGGCAGACTCGACGATGGAGGCTGAATACATCGCTGCCAACGATGCTGCCAAAGAGGCTGTCTGGATCAAGAAGTTCATTACTGAACTTAGAGTGGTTCCATCCATTGAGCATCCAATACCTTTGTATTGCGATAACAATGGAGCGGTGGCTTTAGCCAAGGAACCCAGGTCCCATCAGCGATCCAGGCATATTCTGAGGCGGTATCACCTGATCCGGGAGATAGTTGATCGCCGGGAGATCGAGGTCAGGAGGGTTGACATAAAGAACAACACGGCGGATCCACTCACGAAGGCCATTCCCCAGATACAGTTTGAGAGACTCTTCGGGATGCTCGGTATGCGATACTACAGCAGCTGGCCCTAGTGCAAGTGGGAGATTGTTAGTTGTATGTATGCCCTAGAGGCCAGTATTGTACAGATGATGTATATTATATTGGATGCTTGGACATATATAGAGATGTCTTTCTTGCTCGATATGATAGTATGCTATCTGGTTGCTCTTTATCTTCACATGTACACTTGTCTCTTTAAACTGTCTTATAGTTACATGTTGGTAAAGCCCTTAGGATGTGTACTTGACTACCTGGACTATGATGCAGATCATACTAGTGGGGACATGGTAGTCCATAGGTACATCTTTCAAGGTCCCTAGTCGTGGGTGTATCGAGACGGGGCATCGATATACCAGTGTAGACTAGCGTATACGCTTCTCGACCTATGAGATGGGCGATGGATGATCCCATATCCATTGGTGTTTGACATCAGAGATGGTATACGGATGCTCAGTGGAGATTGGGTACACTGGACGGACTCGCCGAGAACTCCCAGATGGTATTATACCTCACGTCAGATGGCAGTTCTCAGGTGACACTTGTACAGGTTAGTCTGTAGACCCGAGATCGTCATAGAGTCTTGTGTGATTCACACTGTGCTTTGATCTCCACCTTACCACGTCCATGAGGGCATGCAAAACGGTGGTCTTTGGGCACATTCCCGAGTCATATAGAGGCAATGAGCGATAGGAGGGGTTTCGTCTCTCCCGGTATTGGGGGTTGATGTTGCACTGTGCTCGATTGGCCGTAACAGGGAAGTCCCTGGCCAGGGCTGATCAGATATTTGCTGGTAAGTGTTACCAGTAGTTTCTCGACCCGTTATGAGCCTCACATCGGCACGACTTATCGGTTATTGGGGTCTGACGTTTACCACCCCTAGACTTGATATGCGACATATCAGACGAACAGACCGGACTGTACGGTAAGTGTTACTAGTTGGATTCACAGGAGTGTGAGCGGGCTAGCTCGTCGATCTTCTAATCGCTCAATACCCGGATGGCCGTTACGTTTAGCAGACCGCTTGCGGCTTGTGGGTGCTTGATATGATCATCATCTGCTACCGGCGTATTGACGAGTCTTTAGAGTCCTACACAGAGGTTTCCTGGCTCAAGCGAAACGAAATAGGAGCGCATATGAGATATGTGCGGGACCGAGAATAATGCGTGTATGTGATACCGTATTTGATTCTCGCGATTAATGTTTCGATTGGTTGTATGCGATATAACCTAGTTATCGAATCGAAGATCGATTCGATAAGCCGATACATTGAATACTAGTCGGTTATGTGCGACATGACCGGATCATTGAATCAAGTGTTGATTTAATGATTTAATGTATAATTATTTATTTGATATATTACTTTGCATTAACTAGTATTGGTTCACTTTAAAGGGATTTTCTCACTTGATGTGCGCATTGTATATGTGATATATTTTTGTGCACACATGTTTGTATCATGTTTGATGATACATGTTAACTTGTGAGTGTGTAAAGATTAAACCATGGTTATGTAATGGTTAGGGTTTGTTAGGTTTGCCTAGCACCCTATGAAGAGTTTTGAAGCATCACATGTCTCAAAGTATGTATTTTTAAGGTGCTAAACAAACACGCAAAGGAATCGATCCTAGAAAATTAGGGTTACAAAACATTAAGCTAATAAAAATTAGGGTTTGAAGGCTACAACCTTTGTAGCTCACCTTTTGCTTGACTCCTTAGTCTCTAGGGTGTTGGAAGAAGGTCAACTTGTAGTCCTCTTTCGTCCACGACGATCCACCCGGAGTTTCCTGTCCAAGGTTGCAACTTTGGAAAAACAAAGAGAACACTCTAATCAAGTTGGCTAAACTTGAGTAGAATGATGTTGTGGCTTAGGATCTCACTTCAAAAACCTTTCTTTAATTGTGTTTAACTCACTAGAAAAACCTAGAGAGGAAATGGTGAAGGAGGATGAAGATGGTGGCTATTTTTAACAAGAGGTGATGAAAAATAACCCTTAGTTAAAAAGAAAATGAAATATATATCACTATATATATTTATTTCCTTCTTGCATTCAACCATGATTAAATGATGGAGAGTTAATTTAACTTGGGTTTTAAATGATAAAGAGAAGGATAACCCTAGATTAGTGGTAGTTGAGCTTGGTTAGGTTAGAAGAAGAATGTAGAAGCTAGAATGATTATCCTTTTCTTTTCATTTTGTTTTTAAAACCAAAATTAAATAATAATCCATAATTTAATCCATGGTGTGAGTCTTATATTGCCACCATTTCCATATGCTAACAACCATGATGGATGGGTGTATGTATGTATGCATGTATGCACATCCACATGTGCATGAAACTAGAATGAAAGAAAGAAACACATGCATGCATGCATACATCCATCAAATCCTAGAAAGGTTTCAAGTGAGAAAACTAATGGTTAGATGATAAATCAACACTTAACTTATCAATCCGGTCATATCTCATATGACCCCACTAAAAGAAGGCTACCCGATCAATATTCGGTATCATATACGCACATTTTAATCGGGTGCATGCGCATATCGCATACGCGCACCACAACGTTTCGCCTGGACTGGGTAACTCCTTTGTGGGACTCTAAGACTCGTCAATACGCCGACAGAGGGTAATGATCATATCAAGTCCCCCAAGCCGCAAGCGGTCAGCTAAACGTAACGGCTACCCGGGTATTGAGCGATCAGAAGAAAACAAGCGAACCTGCTACAACTCCCGTCGAGCCAACCGGCAACACTACCGTACAGTCCGGTCTCTTCGTCAGATATGTTGCATATCGAGCCTAGGGATGGTCACGTCAACCCTAATAACTCAATAAGTCGTGCCGGTGAATGGTCTATAACAGATCGAGAAACTACCGATAACACTTATTAGCAAATCTCAGTAGCCCTGGCCAGGGACTTACTGATATAACCAGTCGGGCACAGCACAGCATCAACTCCCAATACCGGGAGAGACGAAACCCCTCCTATCGCTCATTGCCTTCGTGTGTCTCGGGACTGTACCCAACGGCCACCTGTTTGCACGACTCAGTAGAGCCGTGGTAGGGTGGCAATCAAAGTACAGTGGGAGAACACACAAGACTCTATGACGATCTCGGGTCTACAGACTAACCTGTACCAGTGTCACCTGAGAACAGCTATTTGACGATAGATATAATTCCATATAGGAGTTCTCGGTGAGTCCGTCCAGTTTACCCAGTCAGCACTGAGCACCCGTATATGATCTTGATGTCAAACATCGATGAATGTGGGAACATCCATCGCCCATCGCATGGGTCTAGCATCATATACGCTAGTCTACTCCGGTATATCAATGCCCCGTCTCGATATACCTACGACTAGGGACTTTCCAGGATATGCTTATAGACTACAGATGTCCCACTAGTATGATCTTCATCATAATCAGAGCAGTCAAGCCAATATCCTCAGGGCTTAATCAGCATGTATGAGTGAATAATAAGCATGATCAAATCAACATGTCAGATAAAGAAGAACCAGATAGCATACTATCATGTCGAGCAAGAATGCATACTGAATATATATATATATACATGTATAGATACATCCACTATCATATAATGGCCTCTAGGGCATACATATATCCAACAATCTCCCACTTGCACTAAGGCCAGTTATTGACGTATCTCATATCGAACATCTCAAAAAGTCGCTCATGCTGCGGCTGAGGGAGGGCCTTGGTGAATGGATCCGCGGCGTTTTTCTTTGTGTCTACCCTCCTAATCTAGATCTCGTGGCGATCAACAATCTCCCGGATCAAATGAAAACGCCTCAGGATGTGTCTGGACCGCTGATGGGATCTGGGCTCCTTGGTTAACGCCATAGCCCCATTATTGTCACAGTACAAAGGTATTTGATCAATAATGGTTGGAACTACTCCTAGCTCTGAGACGAACTTCTTCATCCAGACGGCTTCCTTGGCGGCATCATTTGCAGCAATGTACTCAGCTTCCATCGTAGAGTCTGCAACGGTATCTTGTTTGGAACTCTTCCAACTCACCGCCCCTCCATTGAGGGTAAATACAAACCCAGAGATAGATTTGCTGTCGTCCTTATCGCTCTGGAAGCTCGAATCGGTAAAGGCCTCCATTTGGAGATCTCCATTACCATACACCACGAACAATTCTTTAGTCCTTCGCAAGTACTTAAGAATGTTCTTCACAGCTGTCCAGTGATTCTCCCCTGGGTTGGATTGATACCTGCTTACAACACTAAGTGCATAAGCTACATCTGGGCATGTACATAACATCGCATACATTATAGATCCTACTGCCGAAGCATAGGGTATAATACTCATGCGAGCTCTCTCTTCATCGGTCTTTGCACAAGAATCCTTGGAGAGAGTGACCCCATGGCAAGCGGGCAAGGCACCCCGCTTGGAGTCTTCCATACTAAACCTTTTTAGGATGGTGTCAATGTACCTGGTTTGGGACAATCCCAATAACCTTTTGGATCTATCCCTATAGATCCTTATGCCCAGAATGTATGTGGCATCACCCAGGTCCTTCATGGAGAACCTTAGTGATAAGAAAGATTTGACCGACTGTAGCATAGGAATATCATTTCCTATCAGAAGAATGTCGTCCACGTACAATACGAGGAATGTGACAGCTCTCCCTACAGCCTTCTTATAAACACAAGGTTCATCTGGATTTTTGATGAAATCAAACTCTTTGATGACATCATCGAAACAGATGTTCCAACTCCGTGATGCCTGCTTTAACCCATATATGGATTTAAGCAATTTACATGCTTTCCCGCTGCTCCCACTATCAATGAAGCCCTCTGGCTGATCCATATAAACGCATTCTTCCAAATTTCCATTTAGAAACGCGGTTTTAACGTCCATCTGCCAGATTTCATAGTCGTAGTGAGCAGCAATAGCAAGTAGGATCCGAATGGATTTAAGCATGGCTACGGGAGAAAAAGTCTCGTCATAGTCCAAACCTGGTCTTTGACGAAAACCCTTCGCCATAAGTCTTGCCTTATAGGTCTCCACCTGCCCATCTACACCAATCTTTCTTTTAAAGATCCATTTGCACCCTACAGGTTTTACCCCAGGGGGTACAACGTCCAAAGTCCACACTTTGTTGGTGTACATAGACTCCATTTCGGATCTCATGGCATCCAGCCACTTCACAGAGTCTTTACTCGTGATAGCTTCCTGAAAACTGGTAGGATCATCATCATCCATGATGCAATCTTCTCCGTTACCATCAATGAGGAAACCGTAGTACCTCTCCGGTGGGCGAGAAGTCCTACCAGACCTACGGAGTGGCCGAGGTTCTTCAGTTTCTGCTGCAACAGCCGGTTCAACCAAATCGTCATTTGTAGTTTGTGTCTCTAGAACCTCTTCTAGATCCACCACCTTGCCATCATCTTTATCTGTGAAAAACTCTTTTTCCAAGAATGTGGCATACTGAGAAACAAACACTTTTTGTTCCTCTTTGTGGTAGAATAGATATCCATAAGAATTCTTTGGATATCCCACAAAGTTACACATGACCGACCGTGTCTCGAGTTTGTCCGGATTCTGCTTTTTAACATAGGCCGGGCAACCCTAAATCTTAATTCTCTTAAGAGATGGATTCTTCCCATGCCATATCTGATATGGTGTGGTGGACACGGCTTTGGTTGGAACCCTGTTCAGTAGAAACGCTGCAGTCTCCAATGCATGCCCCCAAAACGAGACGGGTAACTCAGCGTCACTTATCATGGACCGGACCATATCTAATAGGGTCCTATTCCTTCGTTCTGACACACCGTTGTGCTGTGGTGTGTAAGGAGGAGTGAGCTGAGAGAGAATCCCATTCTCTTTCAAGAAGTTTGCAAATTCTGCACTGAGATACTCACCACCTCGATCTGATCGAAGCATCTTGATACTCAAGCCGTTTTGTTTTTCTACTTCTTGTTTATATTCAATGAATTTCTCAAAAGCTTCGGACTTGTGTTTTAATAAAAATACATGACCGAATCTTGAGAAATCATCAGTGAATGTAATGAAGTATGAAAAACCGCCTCTAGCCTGTGTAGACATAGGCCCACATACATCACTATGTATGAGGCCCAGGAGCTGAGTAACTCTTTCTCCGTGTCCGGTAAACGGAGTTTTGGTCATTTTACCCTTGATACAAGACTGGCAAGTCGCATAAGATTTATATTCAAAAGAATTTAAATATCCATCTTTGTGTAACTTGTTTAGTCTTGTTTCGTTAATATGACCAAGTCTACAGTGCCAAAGAAAAGTTTCATTTAACTCTGAAAGTTTTCTTTTATTAGTGTGTTGTATACTGAAAACTGTGTGTTGATTTAGGACATATATTCCGTTGTTAAGCGTACCATACCCAACCAACATTTGATTCAGGTTAATGTTCATAACATTGTTCTGCAATACAAAATTATACCCTTCATTGTCCAACAAAGAAACGGATATTATATTACATAGCATACTTGGTACAAAATAACATGGATTTAAAACCAAAATACATCCAGATGGCAACTCCAAGTGATACTTTCCCACTGCGACTGTATGTACATTGGAACCATTTCCAACACGGAGAGTATGGTCACCTGTCCTCAAAACCTTGCTATTTCTCAGCCCTTACATAGAATTGCAAATGTGAGAACCTGAACCGGTATCCAATACCCAGGAAGCAGAGTTTATAGAAAAACAGTTTTCAGTCACAAACGCACTTAAAGCAGAAGCATCACCATGCTTCTTCTTGAGACTTAAGTACTCCGTGCAATTGCGCTTCCAATGTCCTGTCTTGTGGCAGTGAAAACATTCGCCCTTCCCCGAGTCTCCAGCCTTGGACTTTCCCTTTCCCTTCACCTTTTTAACTCCGCCCTTAGGATTAGTGGGTTTCTTCTTTTTCTTTCCCTTGGCCTTGGCTTTCGGGCGAGAAGAGGAAGACTGTCCAATAGTCATAACGGGAGTTTTTGCTAACTTCATAGTGCTCTCTGCACTCCTTAACATATTAAGGAGTTCAGGGAGGTCCTTCTCCATGCCATGCATATTGAAGTTCACTATGAACTGAGCAAAGGTGGAGGGGAGGGACTGCAGAATAATATCTATATATTGTTCATTGTCCATCGTCCATCCAAGGTCCTCAAGCTCTTCTATAAGAGCTATCATCTTCAGAACATGGTCTCCTACTGGTGTGCCAGGGGCCATTCGCATCTGAAACAATTTCTTTGATGCTTCGTATCGTAATACGCGGGATTTCTCCCCATACAACTCCTTTGTATGGAGCAATATACCGTGAATGCCCATGTCCTCGTGCTGCTTTTGATGTGTGTTATCCATCGATGCAAGCGCGAGGCATGTGGCCGTGGCACAGTCAGCGTCCCATGTCTTGCGGACTTCAATGTCCGCAACTGAGGATTTTGGACCAGGGACGGGCGGGGCTGAAGCCGTGAGGACATATGATACTTTATCATAAGTCAAGGCGATTTTCAGATTCCTCAGCCAGTCTTTATAGTTGGTCCCATTCAGTTTGTTTTTATCTAGTAAAAGCTTGAGTCCAGTCATGGGTATCTGCCATTAAGAGAGAGAAAAGAATACACTCAGCGAAAGCTCTTGCATAGATTAGATTGGTTATTATCTTGTCTAATCGATGTTTCCCACTGCTTTTATCGAGTCTTTCTTTCAAACCTTAAAAAGAAAAACTAGCCAGGATTAATTACAGTCTACAACTTCGCTAACTGTTCAGCCAGGCCAGTGTCGGTACTTGAGAGAGGTTCCCCGTGCTTTCGCACGGACCTAATTAGAGTAAACCTCGTTTTCCCAGAGGCGGAGCCCCGTTAACACCTTTCTAGACACCTAATGAGTTAGCTAATTGTAAACTGCAAAACTCTCCTAGGAGCAACTATTGCCCACAGTGGGATCGGGATCCAACCATCACATGGAAGGTATGCAATCTCATTGCAAATTTCAACTATTGAAATTCCCGATGTGGTTTTTACCCCTGGCACTTATGACCTTAACTAAGGTCAACAAATCATAAGTACCAGTCAAGTTCTACCCGTCATTTCTTGATTAATTAGACCCACTCATATGACCCCTAACTAAGGTCAACAAAGTCATAAGAATGTCCTAATTAATCTGCATCATATGCAATGTAGGAAGACATCACTTAGCTACCGTACACTACGCCTTAACTATAGTCAACAAACGTAGCACGAATACTAAGTACTCTACTTCCTAAAATGACGGAGGGTTGCGGATGATTTTTAAGAAAATCTTTAACGCTTTGAACTTGATATCGTTGTAGAATCAAATGGTTTCCAAAAGGAGTGGCTTAAGCTCCGCTGTTTTGAAATATAGCTTTTTCATAAATAGCCGAGCAGTTTTCAAATCCGATTCTACAACATCTTTTTAGGTTTATTTTCTTTACATTAATCACATTAATGTAATCCCATCATTTAAGTCCTTAAGCCAATCACAGAAAAGAAACGAAAATAACACGTACGCTTATGCCATCCGCATTCGCCGCAATGTTCCGTTATGCACCGTTAGGTTACTTAACTAACGGAATACCGGGACGGGACTAGCGCGGGTGTAAAACATAAGCAACGTCTACTATATATCATATATATAATATGTCATTCGTCTCAGATATCTCAGAACACAGGCAGCAGAAATATAGATATAACGTGGGATATACTAGGACGTCCGTATTTAGTAATTAGCCAGAATAGAAAATACGGATTCCACAGTCGCGATGAATAGCCAAGCCCACACCCTGGACCCCTACGAGAGCGGCAAGTGACCCTACCAATCCTGGAGTTTAGGAGACCCGGTCTCGACTCCTCGAGATGGCCTCCCACTGAACCCCAGAACCCGGTCACCTGTGCTCCCCTCCTTGGGTCCATCATAATGCGGAAAAGTAAATAATATACAACACAGGTGGCAGCAACCTCAACCCGGAAGTGCCCCAAATAAAAGAATATTACATTACATATGAATTTACATGAATGAAAATATAAAAACTCTCATCTCACATAAAAAAACCCCGGCTATTCAATCGCGACAATCCTGCACATCATATCTCAGCAACACATAATATCTCATATCATCAACGTAAGTAAGTATGCATACCCCAAGTGTCGTTGATGTATAGCAACGAAACCGAAGATATCGTACATACTACACTTACGGTCATAGAAAAGAAAGTGTAAAAGTACAATATTTGGAATCCACATTCTCTTTAGACATCATAAATGCGAAATATCACATATTTCGTATTTCATGCCTAAACTATACGAATTCCATATATTGTATCACATTCCGGATAAACAGACAGTATTGAAGTTTTCGAACGAACGATCAAATACCCAGGATTCACTAAAGCCCAACACTTGAGCAGAGTTCAAACACTTGGAGTGTGACACAGTAGTAGCGGTCCAGCCGTAGAAGGGTCAAGCCAACGCCTCACATGTGGCACGCCGTACTGCCCCAAACCCTAAGGTTCAAAGGGCAGTTCAAGACGGTCACATAATCGAGTTAAGGTTTGTTGTCTTCTAGAGGGACCACCACAAAAAGACTTGCACGTATTTCCAAAACATTTAAACCCCGTGAATAGTGAGCAAATGATACTCGTTCAAACACTTCAATACTTTCTTATTTACCCGGAAAAGCTACGAAATGAAAATTCCGATCGAATCGACGAGTCCAAAATCATCTCCAGAATTTTTCAAAACTAAATATAGATTAAAAATACCCAAAAATTTATACAAGCAGATTCAAAAATTACAGTAAAAAAATTATCCAATAATTCATATATACGGCCGCGTTTCCGCGGCAACAATCACTGTTCATTGGAAAAATTTTGTACCGTAATTCTTAGATTTATCTGCTGATATTTTTAGATATTTTTAATTCTGAAAAATGTCAAATTTAAGAAAATTTCCAGAGAGCACCCTAAAATACCGTATTTCGGTTCGATCGGAGTTTTAACTTCTTAAAAAGGTCGCCTAATCTTCTATGTCGGCTCTGATACCATTGTTTGGTTTGCCTAGCACCCTATGAAGAGTTTTGAAGCATCACATGTCTCAAAGTATGTATTTTTAAGGTGCTAAACAAACACGCAAAGGAATCGATCCTAGAAAATTAGGGTTACAAAATATTAAGCTAATAAAAATTAGGGTTTGAAGGCTACAACCTTTGTAGCTCCCCTTTTGCTTGACTCCTTAGTCTCTAGGGTGTTGGAAGAAGGTTAACTTGTAGTCCTCTTTCGTCCACGACGATCCACCCGGAGTTTCCCGTCCAAGGTTGCAACTTTGGAAAAACAAAGAGAACACTCTAATCAAGTTGGCTAAACTTGAGTAGAATGATGTTGTGGCTTAGGATCTCACTTCAAAAACCTTTCTTTAATTGTGTTTAACTCACTAGAAAAACCTAGAGAGGAAATGGTGAAGGAGGATGAAGATGGTGGCTATTTTTAACAAGAGGTGATGAAAAATAACCCTTAGTTAAAAAGAAAATGAAATATATATCACTATATATATTTATTTCCTTCTTGCATTCAACCATGATTAAATGATGGAGAGTTAATTTAACTTGGGTTTTAAATGATAAAGAGAAGGATAACTCTAGGTTAGTGGTAGTTGAGCTTGGTTAGGTTAGAAGAAGAATGTAGAAGCTAGAATGATTATCCTTTTCTTTTCATTTTGTTTTTAAAACCAAAATTAAATAATAATCAATAATTTAATCCATGGTGTGAGTCTTATATTGCCACTATTTCCATATGCTAACAACCATGATGGATGGGTGTATGTATGTATGCATGTATGCACATCCACATGAGCATGAAACTAGAATGAAAGAAAGAAACACATGCATGCATGCATACATCCATCAAACCCTAGAAAGGTTTCAAGTGAGAAAACTAATGATTAGATGATAAATCAACACTTAACTTATCAATCCGGTCATATCTCATATGACCCCACTATAAGCAGGCCACCCGATCAATGTTCGGTATCATATACGCACATTTTAATCGAGTGCATGCGCATATCGCATACGCGCACCACAACGTTTCGCCAGGACTGGGTAACTCCTTTGTGGGACTCTAAGACTCGTCAATACGCCGGCAGAGGGTAATGATCATATCAAGTCCCCCAAGCCGCAAGCGGTCAGCTAAACGTAACGTCTACCCGGGTATTGAGCGATCAGAAGAAAACAAGCGAACCTGCTACAACTCCTGTCGAGCCAACCGGCAACACTACCGTACAGTCCGGTCTCTTCGTCAGATATGCTGCATATCGAGCCTAGGGATGGTCACGTCGACCCTAATAACTCAATAAGTCGTGCCGGTGAATGGTCTATAACAGATCGAGAAACTACCGATAACACTTATTAGCAAATCTCAGTAGCCCTGGCCAGGGACTTACTGATATAACCAGTCGGGCACAGCACAGCATCAACTCCCAATACCGGGAGAGACGAAACCCCTCCTATCGCTCATTGCCTTCGTGTGTCTCGGGACTGTACCCAACGGCCACCTGTTTGCACGACTCAGTAGAGCCGTGGTAGGGTGGCAATCAAAGTACAGTGGGAGAACACACAAGACTCTATGACGATCTCGGGTCTACAGACTAACCTGTACCAGTGTCACCTGAGAACAGCTATTTGACGATAGATATAATTCCATATACGAGTTCTCGGTGAGTCCGTCCAGTGTACCCAGTCAGCACTGAGCGCCCGTATATGATCTTGATGTCAAACATCGATGAATGTGGGAACATCCATCGCCCATCGCATGGGTCTAGCATCATATACGCTAGTCTACTCCGGTATATCAATGCCCCGTCTCGATATACCTACGACTAGGGACTTTCCAGGATATGCTTATAGACTACAGATGTCCCACTAGTATGATCATCATCATAATCAGAGCAGTCAAGCCAATATCCTCAGGGCTTAATCAGCATGTATGAGTGAATAATAAGCATGATCAAATCAACATGTCAAATAAAGAAGAACCAGATAGCATACTATCATGTCGAGCAAGAATGCATAATGAATATATATATATACATGTATAGATACATCCACTATCATATAATGGCCTCTAGGGCATACATATATCCAACAGGGTTTTCTTTTTCTTAATCATTTATTTATTTATCTATTTAGAAATTTTTTTGAAGAGAATGGTGGCTTTCTTTGTTTCTAGTTGAAGCTTCATGAAGCTTTGACTTTGTAACCATTCTTGTCTTCATCCTTAACCCTAACCATTCCTACTAACCATGGTCTATTCTCTACACTCTACCATAGTTAGTATATGATAAGTATTCATTTTCTTTTCGTTTTAAATCAACACTTATCATATTCTTTCTTCTTCTTCATCATCTTCATCAAGAAAGAAAACTTGATTCCATCAATGGCATCTTGAGTTAAAAAGTGAGAAATCCAATTCTAAAGTGAACCCACCTCCTATTTCTCCACCCTCTACCTCTTGCCAAGTAGTATAGGGTGTTTTCTTCACAAGTTTCACGACTTTTTGAAGTTGGAGCTTGATCTTGTGTAAGCTCGACGTAGATCATCTTCGGCATCATACCCGACGGCTAGTCCGCTCACTTTTCCGTTGAAGCCGATGTTAGAGTCCGAGATCCGACTTGGACAGCGAGAGGACGACTACGTGGAGCTAAGGAAGTGGATAACCGGATCTACAAAGGTTGTAGCTTCTTTCTTTTAGTTAAGTAGTTAACTAGTTTCACTTTGTCGCCTAAAATTCTAGTTAACGATCTAGTCTAGGGTTTCTCGGCACCGTAAAATTTGAAATTGGCATGGTTGATGCCTTGTGAGACCTCTTGAGAGTGCCTAGGAACCCTACATCTCATAGATCCAAAAGCCAGGATTTAGGAGGTATCACCTTGATCCTATATGGAGAATCCTTATGATAAGAGGAGATTGACCGAGCGTAGCATAGGAAACTCCTTCCCTATCAAGTGTATGTCATCCACGTACAATACAAGGATCATCACCATACCCCCTACTACCTTTTTGTATATACAAGGTTCATCTACTATCTTGATGAAGTCAAACTCTTTGATTACCACATCAAAACAGATTTTCCAACTCCGCGATGCCTGCTTTATCCTATAAAGCAACTTGCACACGTTTCCGCTGCTCCCACTGTCTACGAAGCCCTCTGGCTGTGTACTTATAGACGCTCTCTTCTAAATCCCCATTTAGAAAAGCAGTCATGACACTCAACTGCCAGATATCATAGTCATGGTATGTAGCAATGGAAAGTAGGACCTGGATGGACTTAAGCATAGGGACTAAAAAAGGTTTCATCATTATCCAACTCTGGTCGATGATGAGATCCTTTTGCAACAAGTCTTAGCTTTGAAAATCTCAACTTTTCCATGTACACCAAGTAATCTTCTCAAGATATACTTGCTCCTGATAGGGATTTAACCCTTCAGATAAAACAACCAAAGTCCATACTTTGTTGGTGTATATGGATTCCATCTCAGATCGCTTAGCATCCAGCCATTCTCACAGAGTCCCCACTCCTGATGGCCTGCTCGAAAATAGTTGGGTCATCATCTCATGATGCAATCCTCGCTCCTACTGTCATAGAGAAAACTAAAGTATCTCTCAGGTGGGTAAGGAACCCTACTAGATCGGCGGAGAGGCTAAGGTTCATTTGGAACAATTGAATCCTCTGGTTCTACCAATCATCAGCTGTAGTTTGTATAGCTGGAACTCCTTCCAGTTCTACCTCATGACCACTAATTTCTTCACAAGAAAATCCCTTTCCAAAAGGTGGCATGCTGAGAAACAAAACACATTTTGCTCCTCAGTGTGGTAGAAGATATTCCCTTGCAAATGCTTGGGGTATCCAACAAACTTCCACAGAACTGACCTTGCCTCGAGCTTGTCTGGATTTTTCTTTTAGACATAGGCCGGACAACCCCAAATCTTAACATCCTTAAGAGATGGGCTCTTCCCATACCATATCATATATGGAGTGGTAGGCATCTGATTTGATTGGAACCCTATTCAATAGGTATGCAGCTTCTAAAGTGCATAACCCCCAAAAGGAAATAGGCAACTCAGTAGTACTTATCATAGAGCACACCTTATCACATAGGGTGCGATTGCTCCGTCTCGATATACCAACGTGCTGTGGTGTATATGGAGGAGTAATGCTGAGAGAGAATCTTATTCTCCTTTAGAATAGTCCAGGAATTCCGTGCTCATGTATTCTCCTCCCTGATCTCATCAAAGGACATAATACTTATACCCGTTTTTGGTTCTTTACTTCTAACTTATATTCTTTGAATAACTCAAAAGGTTCAGACTTGTGTTTCAACAGGAACATATGCCCGAATCTTGAGAGATTATCAGTGAATGTAATGAAGTACAAAGAACCGGTCCTGGCATGTGTAGACAGGGGATCTACATACATTATTATGTATCAATCCTAAGAGTCCACTAACTCTTTCTCTGTTTCCAATAAATGGAACTATGTTCATCTTATCTTTGTGACATGACGGGCAAGTTTCACAAGATGTAAGTTCAAACTGATTTAAATATGGACCTTTATGTAACTTCAGCTAGTCGGGTCGCATTGATATGACCTAGTCTACAATGCCTTAAGAAGGATTCGTTCATTTCTAAACTCTTCCCCTTGTATGTGTTCTGTACGTTAAGAATTGTGGTTTGTTTTAGAACGTATATGCTTTTTGATAACGTGCCTGAACCGATCAACTCCTTATATAGGAAATGTTCAAAACATTATCCAACAATACAAAATTATATCCTTCTTAACTAAATAAAGAGACTGATATGACATTGTATATCAGGTTCAGTATCTAATAACATTCGTTCAGAATCAATGTATTTGGTAATACAGGGTGATAACTGCCAACAGACTTAGCTGCAACACTTGCACTAATTTTAACTCTTAAAACTTATCACCCATTCTCAGTTCTCTATTTATCTGTAGCCCATGTAACTGATTACATATGCAGGATCCTGATCCGGTGTCACATACCCAGGATGTAAAGGATACTGAGAAACGGTTCTCTGTAATGAACACACCCGAAGAAGATGCATCAGCATGCACTTTCTTCGTTTAGGCGGTACGAGAATCCTGGTAATCCCCTATTTGCTGCTCGGTCTTATAACAATTATAAGTTGGAGCGGGACCAACGTTCCCCAGCTCAGTATAAACAGCAGGTTCGGTCAATACATCCATATTATTATCTTGATTGAGACGTGACATGGTCGCTACCTGGAGAGAGAGAGAGAGAAGAAAACACTCAGCGTATGCTCTTGCAAGATTAGATTGGTTATTAATTTATCTAATCAGGATAGCTTTCACTGTTTTAGTCAAATCTTCCTTCAAACCCTAAAAGGAAAGACTAGCCGGGATTAATTACACCTTGCAAGTTCGCCAATCTTTCGGCCAGGCCAGTGTCGGTACTTTGAGGGAGGTTCCCCATGCTTTCGCACGGACCTAATTAAAGTAAACCTCATTTTCCCAGGGGCGAAACCCCTAGACACCTACTTGATCGGCTAATTGTAATGTGTAAAACTCTCTAAGGAGTAACTCTTACTCGCAGTGGGTATCACGATCCAACTATCTCATAGGAGGTATGCAATCTCATTGCAAATTTCAACACTTGAAGTTCCCGATAATGTTTTACCCCTAGCAGCTATATGACCTTAATATAGTCAACAAATCATAAGTGCTAGTCAAGTTCAACCCGTCATTTCCCCATTGAATTAAACTCACCCGCACAACCCTTAACATAGTCAACAAAGTCGCACGACTACCCTAATCCAATCGCATCATATGCTTATACAGATAAGCACTAATCAGCTACCGCACACTACGCGTTAACATAGTCAACAAACGTAGCACGAATACTAACTAGTACTTATCTGAAATGACAGAGGGCTACGACAGGTTTTTAAGAAAACCCTTTGCGTAATGAACTTGATATCGTCGTAGAATCAAGTGATTTTAAATGGAGTGTTTTTGAGGTTTTTACTAGTTTTGCTAAAGAGGTCACTCCCGGTGAAGGGATCTCAGCTCTTTCCTTATCGAATAAGGTGCAGGGTATTTCACAAATACCACTATGCAAAGTAAAAACTCTAAAAGCAATCAAAAGACAAACCAAGTGTGTAGCATCTGCTAGTTTCGTTAAAGAGGTCACTCCCGGTGAAGGGATCTCGGCTCTTTCCTTATCGAATAAGGTGTTGGATATTCTACAAGGAATACCGCTATGCGAAGCAAGAACTAGAGCTACCAGTTTTCGAGACAAGTTTCTACAACATCTTTAGGTTTCTTTTATTTCATTAATCTCATTAATGAAGTCCTATTTATTATGCTTCCCAAGCACCACATATGAAACGAAATCAATAATATATAATATATATCACATATATATAATATAAGCATTCGTCTCAGGCAGTAATATGATCTCATTACAGAACATTGCAGCAGAAGAACATATATGAAATATTAGATATACTAGGATTTCCGTGTTTTATATTAAGCTAGTATAAAATACGGATTCCACGGTCGCGATGAATATCCAAACCCACCTCCCTAGACCCCTACGAGAACGGCAAGCAACCCTACCAATTCTAGAGTTAGGAGACCCGGTCTCGACTCCATCGAGATGGTCTCCCACTGGACCCTAGAACCCGGTTACTTGTGCTCCCCGCCTTGGGTCTATCCTAATGCGGAAAAGTAAATAATATACAATGGTGACATCATCCTCAACCCGGAAGTGCCACAATAAAAGAATATTACATATAATGAATTTTACATGAATGAAAATAAAAATCCTCATCTCACATAAAATCCCCGGCTATTCAAAATACGACGATCCAATATAACATATCACAGCAACACATAACATCACATATCATCAAGGTAAGTAAATATGTGTATACCAATTGTTGTTGACATATAGCACCGAAACCGGCGATACACCATATCTTACACTTACGGTCGCAGAAAAGAAAGTGAAAAACTACAACAGTTGAATCCGCAACCACCTTAAACATCATAAACCCAAAATATCTTATATTCCGGATTTCATGCCTAACCAAATGAATTCCTTAGACATCGCATGCCTAACAATTATAAACCCCGCATTTTAATCTCGATATTCAAAACACCATTTAATATCTAGTCGGGCAATTCAACAAGATTCCCGACATCCTGATCGAATGCTCGTCGGAAACTTTAGTAGACGGCCGCATCCCCCGATACCGTCGACGAAGTGCACTAAGGCGGAACACCGCTTCCGCGACCACCCGAACGGATGCTTTTGGCGACGGGGTTCTCCTACAGTCACTTGGTCGGGGCTATGGGGCATGGCCATCTATTAAGTTTACCCGGCGAGTATCCGCGTACGCTACGTAATTGCGACGAACTTTTGATCTCATCAAAATCCCGTGGCAACCGATCAAACGAGACCGAACTGCTAGATTTATAACATTCAAATTAGTTATCTCATAACTACTTGTGGATTCCAAATATTGTATCCCATCACATGATACCCGGACGAACGTTAAACTTTTCGATCGATTCATCAAAGTCCCACAATTTCCCGACAGCTCAACACTTGAGCACAGTTTTAGTAGTACCCAGAATATGCCATGGTACCTATGCACCAGCCGTAGAAGGGCAAACCCAAGCCTCACTTATGTTGCCACGGAACTACGGCAAACCCTAGGGTTTGACCGTGGTTCCGCGATCCAAAAAGTCGAGTTAGGGTTTCATAGGGTTCATAGGATCACTTGCATATTTTTCCGAATACGTTAAACTTGGAAAAATGGGTTTTTGACATTCGATCGAACTTTTTAACTTCGCCTAGACAATATGTGAATGACCTAAAACAATGTTAAAACTACGAATACGAAACACTCTGAATTGCTTACAGTGTAATATTACATCATATGTAAAATTAGTAAAAACAAACAACACCTGAAACACCAAAATTCAGATTCTAGAACACACTAAAAAATTGAACCCAATCCTCCACTAAATGGCCGGCGACCTCAGAAAACCTAGCCATGTGCTCGGCCCAATTCCGGCTAGAGGGGGTGAAATTTCTTGTGTGTTCATGTTGCATCTCATACAATATTCTGCACTTGTTTAAATAATTTTTTGAAAGCTTTTAAAAATCGACAGAAAGTGGAGTTTCGTGTTTCAAGTTACGGAGTATTTCGGTTTTGTAATCTTAACAAAATTCGTATAAATTTCTAGCCTGGATCTGATACCACTACAGGGTTACCTAGCACGGCAGCAAGGTTTTGGAAGGCATCATCCATGCCAAATTAAAAATTTTGTCGTTCTAGCTAACCCTAACTAAGAATCGTCTACTAGAAATAATACGGAAAACATATGCAAACACTTTGCAACTAATAGTGAGCTAGGAACCTTTGTAGACCGGTCCTTCACTTCAAATAGCTCCATGTAGTAGTCCCCTTCGCTGCGACCGTGAACTACGGACTCTAGAGAGGCTCCCTTAAAGAAACGAACAAGCTTGCTTCGATGTCTTCGAGGCCGAAAATGATCTACGTCGAGGAGACACTAACTCAAGCTATTTTTTCACAAGGTCAAGAACTTTGCGAAGAGAACACCCTATAATAAATGGCAAGTAGTAGAGGATGATGAAGTAGGAAGTGGGCTCACTTTAGACTTCATTTTCTCACACTTTTTCTCACAACTCCATTGAAGCTAGTAAGCTTTTTGGAAGAAGAAGAAGAAGATGAACTAACTCATCAAAATGAATTATTGGTGAGGTTAATAATGCAACCAAGGGTTAAGTATGTCATGATTAACCCTTGTAGAGAGTTAACCATGTGCTATGGTTAAAGGTTAGGTTAAAAATATCTTAAGCAAGACAAAGAAAATGGACAAAGTCAAAGATGCTTACAAGCTTCTACAAGCTTTCAACAAATATCAACAATGACTATCTTCCATAATATTTGAATTACTTAATCATAAATTTAAACCCTAATCTTAACCCTAGCATGGTTTAACCCTCATTAACCCTAATTGCATTTGTAACCTTGCATGATACATTTAACATAAATCACATATATATCAATGTATCCAAAGTGAGAAAAGAAATCATAAGTGAGCTAATACTAGTTAATGTAATGTAATATATCAAATATATAATTATATATTAAATTATTAAATCAACTCTTGAATTAATAATACGGCTATATCACATATAACCGACTAATGTCATAATGTAACATCTTATCGAATCAACTCTTGATCCGATAACCCGGCTATATCACATATAACCTTTCATGTCACACATCGTGAGAATAGAATGCGGTATATCATATCGTATCAATCTCGGTCCCGCATATATCAATATGTGCTCCTACTCCATTTCACTTGAGCCTGTAGGACTCTAAAGACTCGTCAATACGCCTGCAGCAGGTGATGATCATATCAAACACCCAAAAGCCGCAAGCGGTCAGCTAAACATAACGGCCACCCGGGTATTGAGCGATTAGAAGATCAACAAGCAAGCCTTCTCACACTCATGCGAATCCAATTAGTAACACTACCGTACAGTCCGGTCTCTTCGTCTGATATGTCGCATATCTCGTCTAGGGGTGGCAAACGTCAGACCCCAGTAACTCGATAAGTCGTGTCGATATGAGGCTTATAACGGGTCGAGAAACTACTGATAACACTTACCAGTATATCTCTGAAGCAGCCTTGGCCAAGGACTTCCTGTTATAGCCAATCGAGCACAACACAACATCAACTCCCTATACCGGGAGAGACGAAACTCTTCCTATCGCTTATTGCCTCCATGTGACTCGGGACTGTACCCAAAAGCCACCGTTTTGCACGTTCTCTTGAACGTTGTGAGGTGGAAATCAAAGCACAGTGGGAATCACACAAGACTCTATGACGATCTCGAGTCTACAGACTAACCTGTACCAGTGTCACCAGAGAACTGCCATCTGACATTAGGTATAATACCATCTGGGAGTTCTCGGTGAGTCCGTTCAGTGTACCTAGTCTCCACTGAGCACCCGTATACTGTCTCTGATGTCAAACAGTAATGGATATAGGATCATCCATCGCCCATCTACATGGGTCGAGAAACTATATGCTAGTCTAGTCTGGTATATCGATGACCTGTCTCGATACACCCTCGACTAAGAATATTTAAAGGATGTACTTAGCGACTACACTGTCCCCACTAGTATAATCTGCATCATAATCTTGGTAGTCAAGTACTCATCCTAAGGGCTTTATCAACAAATAACATAGAGACAATCATCGTACATGTTAAGATAATGAGCAACCAGATTGCATGCTATCATGTGGAGCAAGAAAGTCCTCACTATATATGTCCAAGCATCCACTACAATATACATCGTATGTATAGTAATGGCCTCTAGGGAATACATATAACTAACATAACCACAGTTCAAAGTATGTAGAACACACACAAGAGGAATAGTTCAGAAATGAACAAATCCTTCTTTTGGCATTGTAGACTAGGTCATATCAATGTGACACAACCAGCTAATTTACATAAGGATGAATATGAGAATCTGTTCGAATTTTCATCTTATGATACTTTCTAGTCTTGTCTCAAAGGTAAAATGACCAATACTCCGTTTACTGAAAACAGAGAAAGAGTTACTGAACTCTTGGGACGGATACATGATGATATATACGGTCCTATGTCTACAAATGCCAGGGATGGTTCTTGGTACTTCATTACATTCATCGACTATCTCTCAAGATTTGGACATGTGTTCCTGTTGAAACACAAGTCTGAAGCTTCTGAGAAATTCAAGGAATATAAGCTTGGAGTTTAAGAACCAGACGGGTAGAAGTATTAAATCCTTCGATGTGATCGAGGAGGTGAATCCTTGCGCATGGACTTCCTGGATTTTCTAAACAGAGAATGGGATTCTCTCTCAGCTTACTCCTTCGTATACACCACAGCACAACGGTGTATCTGTTGGAGATAGTGCCCTCGGAGTCAATTATTAGGCACAGGTACGTGATTGCAATGATTGATGGAGGACCTATCCCGGTAGGACAGTCTTACTCGAGATGATAGTATACTATCTGGTTTACCTTTATCATCGTGTACTGCTTTAAGTGACCTGACACGTCGCTATTACACGTTGATAGAGCCCCTAGGATTCTTGCTTGACCACCAGCAGTATGAGGGCGATCATATAAGTGGGAGCTGGGGGTCTATAAGCATATCCTTAAAAGGTCCCTAGTCGTGAGAGTTTCGAGACAGGGCATCGATTCTCCAGAGTAGACTAGTGTATACAGTCGAGACCCCGACGAGGGGCGGTGGCCGGTCTCACAAGCCACTGGTGTCAGTTGGATCACCTAAGATGTATACAGGTGCTCATTGGGTTATGAGTATACCGGACAGGACTCGCCGGGAACATGCTAGTTGGTCATATACCAGACGTCAGATGGCAGTTCCCTGGTGACATGTGTGCAGGTTAGTTCATCGACCTGGGGATCATCATTTGTCTCGTGTGAGTTCCCACTGTACTTTGATTACTACCCTACCACGGCTCAAAGGAGTCGTGCAAACAGGTTTTAGTTGGGTACAGTCCCGAGCCACATGGAGGCAGTGAGCGTATCTTCAGGGGTTCGTCTCTCCCGGTATTGGGGGTGAGGTCGTGCTGTGTCTAGGAGAGCCATTACACAAAGTCCTTGGCCAAGGCAAGGAGATTTACTGGTAGGTATTCCAGTAGTATCTCAGGGTGTTCTGGGCTACACTCCGACACGACTTGTACCGCTTTTGGGGGTCTGACTTTTACCAACCCCCTAGGCCCGCCATGCGATGCTCATAGACGAACGGACCGGACTGTACGGATATTGTCACTGACAGGCTCAGTAGGGTTGTCAGGCTGAGTTCGCTCACAGACGTCCCTTTTAGTCAATACCTGGTAGCCCGTTATGTATTGGCTTATACCTCTAACGTGCTAGTGGTTAAATCCACAACCAAGGTGTTGATGAGTCTTTAGAGTCCCCCACATTCAGTTACTCAGCTTTCGGGCGAAAGGTTGTAGAGGCCGTATGGAGATATGGCAGGGTCCGATCAGATACGTGCGGTATTGCACGGATCAGGATCGGACAGTTTGTACTACAGGCCGTATGGTTATATGGCAGGGTTCGATCAGATACGTGCGGTATTGCACGGATCGGGATCGAACGGATATTACTAGCCGGCTTTGGTTTAAGCCGGATCCTAGTATAGTACAGTGTAGATTTTGTCTCATTGCATTTGTATTTCGGTCGGAATACAAATGCGGGTGTGTATGCACAGTATCGGGGTTTTCCTGTAATTTATTACGGGACCAGTTTTCTGGAGTTGCCAGTTTGCTTTCCATTTCGGCCGATTTCCATTGTTCCGTTCATTGGCCGAAGATTGCTGGAGGAGGGTTTATTTGCATTGTTGCAAATTAGTATTTGTGGAGGGGGTCTTTGCTTTTTGTAGCATTATGATAGTCTTCATGATGGTGTACCATCCATTGACTTGCTTGACTTCATACTTCATGATGGCTTGACTTTGTTAGCATCATGGTTGTTGATGATAGTTGTGTGGAGTGTTGGCATTGCTTTGTGATCATGGTTGATTATGATAGCCATTCCTCTCTCTCTCTTGTATGTTTTGAGTTTGGCCTCTCTTATTTTTTTTGATGAACTCTCCTCATTCTCATTTTCCACTTCACTCCATGCTCTTCTCCTCACTTGTTTTGGCCGGCCACTTTGGATTGGGGCTGTCCAAAATTGTGTGTGTGTATTTTTGGTTCATATCATGCTCCAAAATACCCCCTAGCTCCTCCACATTGTCCTTGTTTCATCCCTCCACCAAATGGCACCTCCATGAACCCCAAATGAGACACAATCCTCTACTACATATTCTACAGCGAACCTTGGGCACGTCGAGTAGCCGGCTTCGTGCCCGAGTTGCCTCGGCATTGAGGCGGGAGCCCGTAAAAGAAGTAGGCGATGTGGTGCGCTTCCGGCAACGAGGAGGAGACGGGACATTCCGCAGAAGATCGGGACGATGACGAGAAGACCGGAGGACTTGGATCGTCGGTATATCTCTATTCCCTTTCTTGTAGTTAGCTAGGACTATTTAATGGTTCGATCCAGGTATTAGTGCGCGGCGGTTTGCCAGTCCAAGAAAATTAAAGTTTATCACCGCTTCCGCATTTGGCCGTCGGTTTGACGGCCGGGGCGCCGCCGTGCACTTACAGTGGTATCAGAGCCTCACCATTAACTTAGTCTAGCTTGGTTTAATGTGTTTTGCATTTCCGATCGACCAAAACTCCAAAATCTACATTTTTGTTAGCATCAGTTTCTGATGAAATTTTTTGGTCTCAAAAAATTTTTCTGGTTGTAAAATATTGATGTACTGGAAAATCCAAGATCTCTGTAAAAATTCGATGAAGTGAATCCACAGTGGGAGCACGGAACCGCCGCAAATACCCCCTTCCCGCCGCTGTTCCGCCGCACACTGTGGGGATCCCTGCACCAATTTTTTACAGAGGCTTTCTGGGCTTAAAATATGGGTTTTGGAATATTAATTTTGGGCCCATAATTTCTGTGAATGCTACAGTATTGTTTGGGGGCCCACTTGTTAATGTTTGATCGATCGGATATTTTAAACACATTATTTCACAGTATTTACATTATATCTGCGACCGTGAATGTCACTTGATCAGTAAATCCGATCTAACTGCTATAGCCCGGTTAGACGGATTTGCGAACGTGACTTTCACGTTGATGTTCTGTTTTTGCTGTGATGTTGCGGATCGGTCGTGGGGGATAGCCTGGATGCAATGCTAGTACAGTTGTGGTTGTATTATGTACATTTGATATTGCGGGGCGAGCGTCCGACATGTGGACTGCCGTCACTGCCTGTTTGTATTATTATTTTGGGGCACGACCTGGTTGCGGTCGATGTACCCGTTGTATGTATATTTTACTTTCTGTACTAGGATTGCCCCGCGGAGGGGTGCACGGATAACCGGGTTCTAGAGGGCAACAAGCCCGCATCTCATGGCATTGGGACGGAGGGGGCTTCACTCTAGGATTGGCGGGCTATTCGCCGCACTCGTAGGGGGTACAGGTTGACCCAGGAGGGGTGCCCAAGTTACCGGATTCCGTGAAGTGCTGGGTGGTCCATTCACGGTGCTGAAGGGGGCTGCCTCGCTTCAGGTTTTGGCGGGTAACTTGCCGCGCCCGTAGGGGTCTAGGATTTTATTGCACAGGCTATCCACACGACCAGGGGAACGTCGGGTTTCAGTAGTGGCTCTGTGAAACCCGGGGATCCCAGATATCTGTATTGTTTCTGTGATGCTGTACATTTCTGTGATGTTGCATTTTTATTCACGCCTTGAGCGAAATATAATATATTGGTATATATATTAGTAGATGTTGTATATGTTTTGCATCCGCGCTAGTCCAGTCCCCGCTCTGTCGTTAGTTAGCTAACCTAACGGGTAATGACGGGACCCAGTGGCGAATGCGGATGGCATATACGTACATCAGTATATTTTCGTTCTTTGTGGTGTGATCAATTGATGGGACTGCGTTGATTCGGATCAATGCAAGTTAAAAACAAACCTAATCTGATGTTGTTGGAACACTTTTTCAAAAAGCTGTTATTGCAAGGACGTTCACTTTTGTTTTGCATCATGGTATTCATTTGGAATATCCTGCTCCTCAGTCGACGAGGCAAGGGCCGAGATCCCTTCACCGGGAGTGACCCCTTGGACAAAAAGTTTGCGTCAGGGCATTAACTTCACTATAGCCGATTACTTTTGCTTTGCACCGTGGTATTCAGTTGGAATATCCTGCACCCCATTCTACGGGGAAAGAGCCGAGATCCCTTCACCGGGAGTGACCTCTTCAGCAACGGTTTTCGTCACTATATTTTTAAAAGCTATCAGTTCCTTCAACGATATCAAGTTCACTACATTAAAGGTTTTCGCCAGAAACCATTCGTAGCCCTCCGTCGTTTCAGACGGGTAGCACGTAGTATTCATGCTGTGTTTGTTGACCTTCGTCAAGGCATAGTGTATGGTAGCTGCTTGTTACCTTTCTGCTGCATAGATAGATGCGTTGGTTTGGGACAGTCGTATAGCCTTGTTGACCTTCGTCAAGGGCTTGTACGGGTGGATTCAAATTAACCTGGATAATGACGGGTAGAACTTGACATGTGACTTATGATTTGTTGACCTTCGCCAAGGTCATAAGAGCATGGGGCAGAAATCACATCGGGAGTTTCAAAAGAACTGAAACTTGCCAGATATGCGCATACCTTCTGGAGTGTGATGACGTGAGCGGATTCTGTCACGTTATCATGCGATGAGAGTTGGATCCCGATTCCCACTGATGAGTTAGTTTACTCCTCGGGTAACCCCGACTAATTCTTCTTTTAGGTTTGGAGGAGAATTTGAGGTACAGTGGGAGGATTCCAGATTAGATAAATTGGTAACCATTCTGATCTAGGTTTGAGTGCACGCTGAGTGTTTCTTTTCTCTCTCTCTTTGGCAGCGACCATTGACCCGACCCTAAGACTATGACTCAGTGACCAAGTTGACCGAACCTTCTTAACACTGGCTTTTGGATTGTCAGAGTTGCGAACCTCATTGCCACTCCTACTTTTACCCTTTTCTCCAGGACACCCCGTATTACTACGAACGTCCACTTCCATTGGACAAAACCATCGTATGGTTAGATACGAACTCGAAGGAATTTATTCGAGGATGGTTTCCAGTTCTGGAGGAAACGGATAGGATTATTCAGTTGTCTTTTCCTTTTACCCTCTCTCAGGTTACGAGTACTCCTTGGTTTAGGGGTAGTACACCTATTACGCAAATTGGATTGTCTTCTTCCAAACCTTAGGCTGGTGCCGATGTTCACACCATAATATTGTATTTTATATTCCCTATTCTTATGCATTTTACAATGAAAACAGGTGCTTTTGACGCATGTCTGCTACATGTTACAGGTTACAGGTTCTTGGACAGGAAACAGTGAAAACGATGAAAAGATAATGCAAAAGTGGACTTTAACCGACAAACAGAGAATCTTGATCAAGCCTACATAAAGATCAGTTCACAAAGCAAGATTCAAGACATCGACTCAAAGCGAACGGTTAAAAATCCATTGCGAATTGTTCACTGGAAATCTGGAACTAAGCTAGAAGACCAAATGGAAAACAACACATATAAACAGGAATAAAAAGTCACCAGAAGCCAGCAGCAAAAAGACAAGAGCCCAAATCCATATTTTGGCCGCGGAACCGCGGCCAAACCAGGCCTCGGGCCGCGGTTCCGCGGCGGTATAGGGCACGGAGTTCGAGAATTTTTTCCAAAATGCTGAGGCGGCGCGGATCTTTGACTTGGTGTTTTCTTAGAGGGCATTTTTGTAAAAACAGATGTGCGAATCAAAATGTAACCTAGGGTTTCCTATTATCTATAAATAGGACTCTAATTCATTGTAAACTTCATGCCTCTTTTCAATAAATAAAATTCAGAAATTCTGGAGGTGACATTCAGATCTGTTCTTTATCGTTTGGAGGGAGCCATCAAATCTTAGGTAATTTATTTCATTGCTTTTAGTTCTTTTAATTATAATGTTATTTCATCCCCTAATGAGCGAGTAGTCTCCTCGCTTGTTAGGGTTAGCCTTAAGGAAAGGGTTGAGAGATGAGATCTCTCACCCCTTTCAATACGTAACCATTAAGAACTCCATGCATGCGCGCACAACCGCTCCCTGCGGCACCCTACCCCTCGAGGTAACGGTGAACCGCAGTATAAAGGGCCGGTTGCGCGCGTTTTCCATGGGGGTTAGGGTAATTAACGATAAAGTAAGGATACGAATCTAGAGGTTACAGGTGCTTTTGACGCATGTCTGCTACATGTTACAGGTTACAGGTTCTTGGACAGGAAACAGTGAAAACGATGAAAAGATAATGCAAAAGTGGACTTTAACCGACAAACAGAGAATCTTGATCAAGCCTACATAAAGATCAGTTCACAAAGCAAGATTCAAGACATCGACTCAAAGCGAACGGTTAAAAATCCATTGCGAATTGTTCACTGGAAATCTGGAACTAAGCTAGAAGACCAAATGGAAAACAACACATATAAACAGGAATAAAAAGTCACCAGAAGCCAGCAGCAAAAAGACAAGAGCCCAAATCCATATTTTGGCCGCGGAACCGCGGCCAAACCAGGCCTCGGGCCGCGGTTCCGCGGCGGTATAGGGCACGGAGTTCGAGAATTTTTTCCAAAATGCTGAGGCGGCGCGGATCTTTGACTTGGTGTTTTCTTAGAGGGCATTTTTGTAAAAACAGATGTGCGAATCAAAATGTAACCTAGGGTTTCCTATTATCTATAAATAGGACTCTAATTCATTGTAAACTTCATGCCTCTTTTCAATAAATAAAATTCAGAAATTCTGGAGGTGACATTCAGATCTGTTCTTTATCGTTTGGAGGGAGCCATCAAATCTTAGGTAATTTATTTCATTGCTTTTAGTTCTTTTAATTATAATGTTATTTCATCCCCTAATGAGCGAGTAGTCTCCTCGCTTGTTAGGGTTAGCCTTAGGGAAAGGGTTGAGAGATGAGATCTCTCACCCCTTTCAATACGTAACCATTAAGAACTCCATGCATGCGCGCACAACCGCTCCCTGCGGCACCCTACCCCTCGAGGTAACGGTGAACCGCAGTATAAAGGGCCGGTTGCGCGCGTTTTCCATGGGGGTTAGGGTAATTAACGATAAAGTAAGGATACGAATCTAGAGGAAGAAAATATCTTCCCAAAAGAGTCGTATCCACTTTATCGATAATTACTATAACACCTAATGGATCTACGGCATTGAAAGCGGTGAGGAAACATCAATCTCCAAAACTTCTTCTAAGCCTAACCCTAGCAAGAATTTAAATTAGGTTAATTAAGTTTTAAGTTTTAGATCTAGATTTTTATAAAACCAAAACGACAAAAAGAATCAACTCGTTAAAACACATAAAAGAAATTTACCCGTCTCTGTGGATCGACCCGCACTCACCGGCTAGCTGCGAAGCGACGCCGTTTCTGATTGCGGTAAATTACAGTTTTTGACAACAATCAAATGGCGCCGTTGCCGGGGACGGCGTAATCTTTCTTTTTTGTGAATTTTCGGGTTGATATAAATTTAAAAATTATAAAAATCTGAAAATATAAAAAAAAAAAATTATCAAATTTGATCTGTTTGAAGGGTATATCTTTTGAATCTTGCAGGAACAGCGAAGAATTGAGGATTTGGAATTTTACAGAGGGCAAATCAAAATTTGGTGCATAAGAACAGAGAGGAATTTTAAGCATAGAACAGTACAAAAATTTTCAGACCCTGATTCCCTCAATGGACCGCGCTTCCGCCGCAGAAACGTGCCATGTGCCGCGGATCCGCGCCTTCATTAACACGTCAGCACTTGGAATTTTGTGGGTTTGTTGTCTTTTCCTCCCCTCTGTAACCTCTATATATCCACTGTAAAAAAAATCTTTTCTGCAGGGTTCTTTGCGTAAAAAGTCTTTCTCCCCCTTCTAAATAACAGATTTCTGCAGGTTTCTTTGCGCCGCGCTAAAATTGATTGCAAGTGATTTTATTGTTTTGCATAATTTAACCGGATTCTAAGGGGCTAATTGACCAAAATCAGATTGGGTGGGGATTTCATCACCCTTCCCAGGACCCCAGAAAACACCTAAGCATTTTGCATCGACCACCTTTAATAAAAAAAAGATTAGACTCAGACCTAAGGACAGCGAGCTCAATAGGAAAAGGACTAGGGTAGGCATCGGCCGTTTATCCTAACCGACATTGCGGTGTCTAGGTTAGTGGTTTTTAATTAGGCCCACTGTAGTGGTGGTTCCTTCCCACTTACCTGGCCGTATTTGTCCGTGAAGAGGCGGTTTGAGGTCTATTTCTAGCCCTAGTTAGGAGCTGTCTAGTAGACCTAGGCAACCCTAGATCTAGGTCTGATTGTGCATGTGTGGTTGATTCAGTTGTGTCACGAGTCCATTTTCTAAAACCTTATTGCAAAACTCTCCAATAAAAAAATTTAACGAAAAATCTTTTAAAAACTTGCAAAAATTTTGTCGCTAAGAAATCCTTGCATTCTTCTATCATGGGTACCCCACATCATAAATCTCTTGCCGAATCTTGGTATCCCGAACCTAACTTTGCGTCGTTCGTCAATTGTTTCGGTCAATTTAAAAACGATCCCTCCTTGCCAAAGATTTCGTTGAAAGATCAAATAGAGGTGTCTAGGAGAAATAGTTTGACTTTTCAACCCACTTTGTGTCAACCGAGTCAACCTTTACAACCTACATATGTTGATACCACTTCTTCAAGTCCTTCTGTCATTCCTAGGCCGATGTCCATTGCTGAGCATATTGCTCAATCTCGCAGTCGATCTTTCACCCCTCTCCACTCATTTAGTTTTAGGGATCCACACGATTATTCACCTTTTTATCCATATGTTGACCCTACTCCTGTCCTACCACCCACTTCCTATCAGTCCTACCCGACTTTTCCATCTTCACTAGACACTGTTTCTTCACAGCCATTAGGGAGTTTCACATATCCAACCAATTTTGAATCTTTTACTGAAACCCCCTCACCACCTAAGTCTAGTTTGGAAGAGTCGTTGGAAGCATATATTGCTACAACAAATAAAATGATGAGGACAATGGAAGCATCCATGGCCGCCCTTACGCAACCTAGTGAACCGGTAGCTAGTGTCCCGCTAGCTCCGAATTTTTCAATGTGTAAGGCGGCAGTTGGACAGAGTGAGAATGAGAGAGGATTTTCAAATCAAACCTACCATTACCCAATTGAAACCCACAACTCCGGTTTTCCATCGATTGTTCCAAATGATTCACCAGTTGAAAATAAAAATGAGTTGTGTGATTTTGTAGTGTTTGATTTGCCAAATTGTGAGGAACCCCTTTCGAGTGAAACCGCACCTAATCCTTTCGATCTTTACACCTCCACTCTAGAACCTACATTGATAAATATCCATGCTGTGGATAAAGTGTCTAAAGAAATTGATTTTCACTTGATTGAGGATATAGACGCCGGGAATATTTCGGATGATGAACCTGTCGATTTAATAGAAATTTTATGTTCAAATCATCATCCTGAGTTATTAAATGTTTCTCCCGAATCTCATATGCGTCTAGATTTTGATGATAATGGCATGGATGAATTAAATATTGAGGAGAGTCTTGAGGATAATATCGAGGTTGAACCATTTTTAGTTGATGTGTCGGATTTTCCAGTTCAGCCTCCTGAACCTTTGACTGTTATATCACCCTCCCTCCTTCCTACTGTTCCGACCGAACAAATGACTGTCACGCTTTCATCTCCTATACCAAGTTCGGCGTACCCATGTTTTCTTGCGAATCTTGAGGTATTTGACCCCATTGCACGACGAGTTGATAGGTTAGCGCAATCTCTTTTAACACATCGGTCATCACATATTGCGCTAATTTATTCACTCAATTTACACCCTCAAGATCGCACTTCACTTCTTTCTTCTTTCCATCTTTCTTCTCCCCCACCGAGACCGTATTCTACCCCTCTTCCCACACGGTCTCGCGTGTCTCTCATTTCTTTCCTCCGCACCCTATTCTTGCACCAACTGTACCATTACCACGATAAGATCTTTGAATGGTTGGTGCTAACCTTTGGCTTGTGTAAGGCCAAGCTTAAGTTTGGGGGGAACCTTTGTATATATGTATATATCCTTTTGTTTTCTTTTTCTCTAAAAATTATAAAAAAAAATTTCAAAACATTAAAAATATAAAAAAAATTGTAAATAAATAAACAGGAGAGTATCGGCATTTTGACCCTCTTTGTTTAGCATGACAGTGAGGACACTGTCAAGTTCAAGTTTGGGGGTATGCTCGGTACGTCTTCTTCCTTCGCATTCATTTGTACATATTTTTGCATTTGCATATTTATTTGAAAACCCATAAAAATTTCAAAAATTTCAAAAATTATAAAAATTAATGTATTCAATTTTGGCTAATTGACTAGAGTTTGACAAATAGGTCAACTGGTTAGGAACAACTAGATCTTAGACTTAGTAAATTAAAAACCCTAAAAATAACCTTTCTTAAAGTTTAACGGTAGAAAGTATATGCCTTGTAGTTTATTTAGAAATAGGCAAATTTTGGGTTCACTTCTTGGGCTAAGTCGAAATGAGGGAAGAGTATTGATGTTCTTATTAGAGTATAAGTTTGAAAAATAGTTCCTAGCTTAAGTCTAGATTCTGAAAATATATACCCTACAATTTGCACAATCACGCACCTTGAAACTTGGAATAGTATAGGAGACCTTGAAATGCTCTTGTCTAAAGTCCTTAGTACAATGAAAATAAAAGAAAAAAAAAGTGAATAAAGAAAAAAAAATGGACACTGGTTTTTGTGATTACTTAAGGCCGTAAAAATAGAAAAATATTTAGCGAGGGTGCTTCATCACCTAGTGCCTTAGACCAACTGGTTTGGGAGTCACTGCTAAAGCCTTGGGGGTTGCAAAGACTAGGAAGTACGCTTTAAAGTGCAAACGCATTTTGTAATCGGTCGTTGGTACCTCAAGAAGTATTAACGGTCGCATGAAGGATGTGTAAGCAAATTTCATTCACCAACTAATTAGTACTTTGGACAATGGATGAGAGTACGATTGCTTGATTTGAATTTCCAAGTGTAGGGGTGATCTATACACACACGTAGGGGTATGTGATTGGAATCTAGATAAGAGAAAGGAATGAAGAATAGAACTTGTATCTTTAATAGAGTTGATAGAAATTCCTAAGTGGAGATAAAACCCTAGAAGGAAAACTTAAGAAATGCCGAAAGCTAAGTAGATCTGCAGGATATATATAATCTTAAGTTAAATAATGAGGAAGTGTGAAGAATATGGGTGGATAATTTGCGAGTCAAAAGATAATAGAATTCCTTGTTAGAAAACCTCATTAGAGAACAAAAGTCAATGGGCCAAATTGATAGGATTTTGTGGGTGTAATCCGCTGAAAACCCTCAGGAGACAACACTCCTCCTACTAGGGACACCTAGAGGTTTAACGGCTTGTTGCACGTGCTCAGTGCAATCGCGTTTCCCTGCGAAAGTGCGGTTAGGTTTTTTGTAGAGAATAAAACAATAAGTTTGCTCGAGGACGAGCAAAAGATAAGTTTGGGGGTATTTGTTCACACCATAATATTGTATTTTATATTCCCCATTCTTATGCATTTTACAATGAAAACAGGTGCTTTTGACGCATGTCTGCTACATGTTACAGGTTACAGGTTCTTGGACAGGAAACAGTGAAAACGATGAAAAGATAATGCAAAAGTGGACTTTAACCGACAAACAGAGAATCTTGATCAAGCCTACATAAAGATCAGTTCACAAAGCAAGATTCAAGACATCGACTCAAAGCGAACGGTTAAAAATCCATTGCGAATTGTTCACTGGAAATCTGGAACTAACCTAGAAGACCAAATGGAAAACAACACATATAAACAGGAATAAAAAGTCACCAGAAGCCAGCAGCAAAAAGACAAGAGCCCAAATCCATATTTTGGCCGCGGAACCGCGGCCAAACCAGGCCTCGGGCCGCGGTTCCGCGGCGGTATAGGGCACGGAGTTCGAGAATTTTTTCCAAAATGCTGAGGCGGCGCGGATCTTTGACTTGGTGTTTTCTTAGAGGGCATTTTTGTAAAAACAGATGTGCGAATCAAAATGTAACCTAGGGTTTCCTATTATCTATAAATAGGACTCTAATTCATTGTAAACTTCATGCCTCTTTTCAATAAATAAAATTCAGAAATTCTGGAGGTGACATTCAGATCTGTTCTTTATCGTTTGGAGGGAGCCATCAAATCTTAGGTAATTTATTTCATTGCTTTTAGTTCTTTTAATTATAATGTTATTTCATCCCCTAATGAGCGAGTAGTCTCCTCGCTTGTTAGGGTTAGCCTTAGGGAAAGGGTTGAGAGATGAGATCTCTCACCCCTTTCAATACGTAACCATTAAGAACTCCATGCATGCGCGCACAACCGCTCCCTGCGGCACCCTACCCCTCGAGGTAACGGTGAACCGCAGTATAAAGGGCCGGTTGCGCGCGTTTTCCATGGGGGTTAGGGTAATTAACGATAAAGTAAGGATACGAATCTAGAGGAAGAAAACATCTTCCCAAAAGAGTCGTATCCACTTTATCGATAATTACTATAACACCTAATGGATCTACGGCATTGAAAGCGGTGAGGAAACATCAATCTCCAAAACTTCTTCTAAGCCTAACCCTAGCAAGAATTTAAATTAGGTTAATTAAGTTTTAAGTTTTAGATCTAGATTTTTATAAAACCAAAACGACAAAAAGAATCAACTCGTTAAAACACATAAAAGAAATTTACCCGTCTCTGTGGATCGACCCGCACTCACCGGCTAGCTGCGAAGCGACGCCGTTTCTGATTGCGGTAAATTACAGTTTTTGACAACAATCAGCCGACCGGTAGGGAATGAAGAAAACCAATTAGCATAACGATGGTGTGCAGAAGGTATTAAGTTCAGACAAAGCAAGGGATTAGTAAGAGGGCAAAGTAAATTGCAACAGATATTCACGACCAAACCAAGTATTCCTTCGCCAATTCTAAAATCACCTTTGTATTTCTCCAGGACACTCCGTATCACTACGAAGATCCACAGTTTATTGGATACTCCATCGTATGGTTATATACGAACTCGAAAGGAACTTGTTCCAGTTCGGGGATGGATTCTGGTTCAGGAGAAATAGGAATTAAGTTCATTCGGTTGTCTTTTATCCTCACCTTCTCTCGCATTGCGAGTGTTCCTAGGATTAGGACAGTACACCCATTATGCTTATTGGATAGTCTTCTTCCAAACCATAGGCTGGTGCCGAACGGTAGGGAAGGAAGAAAACCATTTGGCCTAAAGGGGTGTGCAGAAGGTAATGACTAAAGACATATGAAGGGATTTGGAGAGGTGGCAAAGAATTATACGGTTACAGTCGTGAATCTGGAAGAGGCATTACTAGGAATACCGGGATACCCCATCGAAACATTTCAATGTTTCAGTTTCACTGTGTACTGTTAAAGGAAAACTGATTTCCTAATTAGTCCTTACTCCAGGGTATGTATTTACCAGGTATGATTCTCACATCTGTTTGGTTTTACAGATGATGAGTGGGAGTAAGTTATTGGGAATTGGGTGATCATCCTCATTATATCGGGATTCGTTGTAATCGGTGATATTTGAGGAAATCACCTGGGCTGTTTGCCGGTCGGCAAATATTTGGTTTTGAATATCCGCTGTCATGCACCAATTTCAAATTGATATATCTGTACGTCTATTTTCATAGAGTGAGATATACCTTTTTGAAATTATGTCTACGACATTTACCTATATCAGTGGATGGTTAGGTAAGGAGCATTAAACAGCGGTGTAATTCTTCTTAACCATAAGTACAGTTTTCAACCTACGACACACAGTGAGTGAGTTATCAGACTCAAGGGACTTGTACAGAGTATTGTATGATGTCCAGGGTCCATCAGGATAGAGGGGTTGGTCCTCGTACTATATTCGGTTTACTTATGACTTCTCTAGTTTTTAGACAGGTGTTTCGTGGAAACACAGGGTCCGAATTTGGAGAAGTTATAGGTATTTGAATAGAGTAGAGAACCAGGTGTAGCAAGTATCGGGATTCTTCAAAGTGATCGAAGATGTAGATACTTGTATATGGTATTCAGTTGATAGTAGTGATTAAGAGAACTTGCTTCTCTTTCAGGTTACTCATAATTGGAAGCATTCCTAAGTTGAGTAACGCTGATAGGCCTCCTTCCATTTAGTTGACATGCACTGGAGACAGCTGCATGATTTGAATCTGGTTCAATTAAATCAGTGCCTCTGGTTCTATATTGGATATAGAACAGTTCATATCTTAACGATGTTAAGGTACGGGGAGTTGTCCGGTTTATGATTAAAACCAGACACTGGACAACTCAAGGCACGTTTCTGTAATGGCTGTTTGTGGGTTGACCCAGGCTATGACGAGGGTTGACTTTCTACCATCTGGATGAACAATAGCGATATTGTTCTAGACTCGCCACAGTTTTATTAAAAATGGATTTTTTCAGAAAACAGTAGTGGGAGTATGGTAGAACTGGAAGTAATTCCAGAACCACAAACGATTACTGAAGATTTCATAGGAACCTAAAGATTCAATCTGGTTTGACATTCCATTGGCCATTCCGCAGATACGGTGGGTAACCTCAGGCACCCGAGAGGTACTCCGGTAGCCTCAAGGACGGTGGCAGGGAGGTTTTTGTTTACCCACACTTGCCATTGTTGTTGTTCCAGACTGTGGGACCCGGCAGGAGGATGAGTATAGCGTCGTTCTAAACTTGCTTTAGAAGTGTACGTTTATATGACTCTGCCAGAGGGTTGTCGTAGTCAGTGGGAGCAGCGAAAGCATTGGTGGACAGGTGGCTTATGTCTATTTATAGACTAAAGCAGATATAGCGGAGATAGATCATCAATTTCTGATGTAATAGTTATAGGTTTGACTTCATCAGAATAGAGGATGGATCTGTTGAGAAGGTAGTAGGGTGTGATGTCATGGTATTTGGATGACATACACAGAGTAGGAAAGGAAACTCCTATACTACAATCGGTTATACTTTGGTCGTCACACAGTGGTTTTCTCCACACAGGACTTGGATATTATATCAGACATACTGGTTACTAGATCTATGGTTTTTAGATCTAGATTTGGGTGGTTTCCCAATCAGGGTACTTAGACAGCATTCTAAGAGTATTTAGAATGGACGACTCCTGGCACGGTAGTGTACCTGCAGGTAATGGAGTCACCCTCTCTAAAGGTGTCTTATAGACTAAAGCGGAGAGGGATGCACATGATTGACAGATTACTTGCTCAGGCAATTGAGTCAATCGTGAGATGTCAAGTACCACACCAGATGTTGTTCTTGCACTAGATGCAATAAGTTGATATTGATCCTATCCTGGAGAAACAGTCGGACGCAGTTTTAGAACATAAGTGGATGTTCTAGGGATATGATAACGACAGCCTCATTCGGGAGACAGTTATCATTCCAGGCTTCCAAGGTGACATGGACGACAAGGAGGTTGTCAGAGTTATAGTTTTCCTTCTGACGAGGGGCGGTATTTTGGACAGGTAGTCCAAGGCAATACTGAGGGAGGCATGGCGCAGGATACTGATTAAGTTCAGTTGACGATACAGTTTAAGAAGTTTGGATTTGGAGTTCATTTATGAGCTATGTCCCATCAGACATCCAGACATATTCTAAGACAGGTATTGCTCTTTTCGGGAGATGGCTTTCTCCGCGAACATGAGATTTAGAGAGACATAGAAAGAAACAACAAAGCGGATCCACTCACTGAGGCTATTCCTCGAACGCAATAGTTTCGCAAACGAGCTTTGTGAAACTGACTAGTAGAGGAGTTAGGTGTTCGATATCACACGGGCTGTGAGTATGCGACATCGCAATAATTAGCCTTGAGTGCAAGTGGGAGATTGTTGGAGATAGTGCCCTCAGAGTCAATTATTAGGTCACAGGTACGTGATTGCAATGATTGATGGAGGACCTATCCCGGTAGGACAGTCTTACTCGAGATGATAGTATGCTATCTGGTTTACCTTTATCATCGTGTACTGCTTTAAGTGACCTGACACGTCGCTATTACACGTTGATAGAGCCCCTAGGATTCTTGCTTGACCACCAGCAGTATGAGGGCGATCATATAAGTGGGAGCTGGGGGTCTATAAGCCTATCCTTAAAAGGTCCCTAGTCATGCGAGTTTCGAGACAGGGCATCGATTCTCCAGAGTAGACTAGTGTATACTGTCGAGACCCCGACGAGGGGCGGTGGCCGGTCTCACAAGCCACTGGTGTCAGTTGGATCACCTAAGATGTATACAGGTGCTCATTGGGTTATGAGTACACCGGACAGGACTCGCCGGGAACATGCTAGTTGGTCATATACCAGACGTCAGATGGCAGTTCCCTGGTGACATGTATGCAGGTTAGTTCATCGACCTGGGGATCGTCATTTGTCTCGTGTGAGTTCCCACTGTACTTTGATTACTACCCTACCACGGCTCAAAGGAGTCGTGCAAACAGGTTTTAGTTGGGTACAGTCCCGAGCCACATGGAGGCAGTGAGCGTATCTTCAGGGGTTCGTCTCTCCCGGTATTGGGGGTGAGGTCGTGCTGTGTCTAGGAGAGCCATTACACAAAGTCCTTGGCCAAGGCAAGGAGATTTACTGGTAGGTATTCCAGTAGTATCTCAGGGTGTTCTGGGCTACACTCCGACACGACTTGTACCGCTTTTGGGGGTCTGACTTTTACCAACCCCCTAGGCCCGCCATGCGATGCTCATAGACGAACGGACCGGACTGTATGGATATTGTCACTGACAGGCTCAGTAGGGTTGTCAGGCTGAGTTCGCTCACAGACGTCCCTTTTAGTCAATACCTGGTAGCCCGTTATGTATTGGCTTATACCTCTAACGTGCTAGTGGTTAAATCCACAACCAAGGTGTTGATGAGTCTTTAGAGTCCCCCACATTCAGTTACTCAGCTTTCGGGCGAAAGGTTGTAGAGGTCGTATGGAGATATGGCAGGGTCCGATCAGATACGTGCGGTATTGCACGGATCAGGATCGGACAGTTTGTACTACAGGCCGTATGGTTATATGGCAGGGTTCGATCAGATACGTGCGGTATTGCACGGATCGGGATCGAACGGATATTACTAGCCAGCTTTGGTTTAAGCCGGATCCTAGTATAGTACAGTGTAGATTTTGTCTCATTGCATTTGTATTTCGGTCGGAATACAAATGCGGGTGTGTATGCACAGTATCGGGGTTTTCCTGTAATTTATTACGGGACCAGTTTTCTGGAGTTGCCAGTTTGCTTTCCGTTTCGGCCGATTTCCATTGTTCCGTTCATTGGCCAAAAATTGGTGGAGGAGGGTTTATTTGCATTGTTGCAAATTAGTATTTGTGGAGGGGGTCTTTGCTTTTTGTAGCATTATGATAGTCTTCATGATGGTGCACCATCCATTGACTTGCTTGACTTCATACTTCATGATGGCTTGACTTTGTTAGCATCATGGTTGTTGATGATGGTTGTGTGGAGTGTTGGCATTGCTTTGTGATCATGGTTGATTATGATAGCTATTCCTCTCTCTCTCTTGTATGTTTTGAGTTTGGCCTCTCTCATTTTTTTTGATGAACTCTCCTCATTCTCATTTTCCACTTCACTCCATGCTCTTCTCCTCACTTGTTTTGGCCGGCCACTTTGGATTGGGGCTGTCCAAAATTGTGTGTGTGTATTTTTGGTTCATATCATGCTCCAAAATACCCCCTAGCTCCTCCACATTGTCCTTGTTTCATCCCTCCACCAAATGGCACCTCCATGAACCCCAAATGAGACACAATCCTCTACTACATATTCTACAGCGAACCTTGGGCACGTCGAGTAGCCGGCTTCGTGCCCGAGTTGCCTCGGCATTGAGGCGGGAGCCCGTAAAAGAAGTAGGCGAGGTGGTGCGCTTCCGGCGACGAGGAGGAGACGGGACATTCCGCAGAAGATCGGGACGATGACGAGAAGACCGGAGGACTTGGATCGTCGGTATATCTCTATTCCCTTGCTTGTAGTTAGCTAGGACTAATTAATGGTTCGATCCGGGTATTAGTGCGCGGCGGTTTGCCAGTCCAAGAAAATTAAAGTTTATCACCGCTTCCGCATTTGGCCGTCGGTTTGACGGCCGGGGCGCCGCCGTGCACTTACAGTATCGGGGCGGAGATATCGCACCCTATGAGATATGGCGCGCTTTATGATGAGTATTGCTGAGTTACTTGTTTCCTTTTGGTGTTATGCACTTGAGAAGCTGCATACCTATTGAATGGGGTTCCATCCAAATCAGTGCCTACCACTCCATATGAGATGTGGTATGGGAAGAGACCATGTCTTAAACGAGTTAAGATATGGGGTTGTCCGACATATGTTGAAAAGCAAAATCCGGACAAGCTCGAGGCAAGGTCAGTTATGTAAGTTTGTTGGATATCCCAAACATTTGCAAGAGAATATCTTCTACCACACTGAGGAAAAAAAGTTGTTTTGTTTCTCAGCATGCCACCTTTTTAGAAAAGGAATTTCTTGTGTCATGAGGTAGAACTGGAAGGAGTTCCAGCTGGACAAACTAATAGCTGATGATTTGGTGATACCAAAGGATTCAATAGTCTCCAACGAACCTCAGCCTCTCCGTGAATCTGGTAGTGTTCCTCATCCACTTGAGAGATACTACGGTCTTCTCAGTGACAGTGGGAGCGAGGATTGCATCATGGTAGATGATGGCCCAACTAGGTTCAGGTAGGCCATCACAAGTGGAGACTTTGTGAAATGGCTGGATGCTATGCAATCAAAGATGGAATCCATGTACACCAACAAAGTATGACTTTGATTGTTGCACCTGAATGGGTAAAACCCATTGGGAGCAAATGAATCTTGAGAAGATTCTTGGTGTAAATGGAAAAGTTGAGACTTTCAAAGCTATTCTTAAGTCCATCAGGATTAAAGTAAGCATCGCAGAGTTGGAGCATCTGTTTTGATGTGGCAGTCAAAGAGTTTGACTTCATCAAAATGGTAGATGAACCTTGTATATACAAGAAGGTTGTAGAGAGTGAGGTTGTCTTACACGTATTGTACGTAGATGACATACTCTTGATAGGAAATGGTTTCCTATGCTACACTCGGTCAAGCTCCTCTTATCACGAGGATTCTTAATAGAAGATCTAGATGATACCTACTACATATTATGAATTATGATCTATGGTGATAGATCTATGTGGATATTGGGAGTGTCCCAAATCCAGGTACATTAACACCGTACTAAAGGGGTTTAGTATGGAAGATTCTAAGCGTGGTGGATCGCCCACTTACTGAGGAATCACTCTCTCCAAAAAGATGTCTTCCAAGACTGATTTGGAGAGAGCTCGCGTGCAAGGGATACTTTGTCACGACCCGAAATTTAGTTCGTGACCGGCACTTAAATCACGCAACGTCTAAAGACGAAACGAAAATTGGGTAAGTCGAAACCCAGAAATTTAAACTTTTTTAAGAAAATAAAAGCTGTGAAGTTTTGAAATAATGGTATGAAGAAATCAAAAGTTTTATTAAATGCATAAATAATGGAACATGAAAAATGCAAGTGGATTTTACTTGTTGAAAAACATTTTTCGTCTTTTAAAAATTTGGGCAGCACCTCCCTTGTATATTTTGATCCAAAACCACATATACATGATACTATAAAAGGCAACCCCAAGCAGGAGATAGCTCTTCACCAATCGGCGGAATCACAACCACGCAAGTCATAATATATGTATACGACGCCCAACGGCGAAGATCACACAAAGGATAAAGAATAAAGCAAGACATCAACCCACCAAGCGAACATATAACCCATCGCTCTAAGTATCGCAACCACAAGTCTTTCCAAGTCTTACCACTTATACAAATACTAGTTTCTGATTGATGGAGTTAACTAGATACAACGAAATAGTAAATACAAGAGTGGCATGATCTAATATGTCCCACCTACCAAAGCAAATCACCCGAAAGCAAGCTGTGTGCCAACGATACCGCTACTGATCCATGCGGTCAACCTGAAAGAACTGTGGCACAACATGGATGAGTTGCCAACTCGTGAGTAGAAAACATCAGCAGGTAGAAATCGAATAAAACAACGATTACTAGGTCAACTATATCATGAAGGTAATACTATGATATCTAGGGTGACCATGTCTGCATATATGCCAACAATAAAATAAATGCCTGTATGCATGTGGATATCATCCACGTGTCCATCAATGACACAAACCATATCATGAATACGTATAACTGTATGTATAAGGATATCAATAACATGTGTCTATCAATGACACATCAAAATCATGGAACCTGAGTGTCCAACACCAACACTCGAAACATCATGAAAACCCGTGTCCAGCATCGACACGTAAATCCTTATACCTCAGGCGCCACATCCTCAGATCGGCCATCATATCTATCTCATCTCAGGCGCCGCATACTTTGATTGTCCCTCATATCCATCTCATGACTCCGGCCGGTATCCTCCGGACAACTGCCTGGTCCAACCAATCACCGGTAGGTAGTACTCCCTCTGCCAGGCTCATCGTCTACACCATGAAAATGTCATGACCCGAAAGTACGGAACGTGACCGACTCTTAAATTACGAAACGTCTAAAGGCACAACGTAATCTAGGTAAGCCGAAGCCTAGAATCTAATCCTTTTAAAAGAAGAAGTAAAGGAAAACATGTTTAAAAGCAATATCAAATTTTCTCAAAAATTTCGGCAGAGTCTCCTTTGTAAAAACTGGCCTCAAACGGGTACAAACAAGAATATATATACAAACAATATTAAAGGCATCCCCATGCGGGAGCAAGCTCTACGCCAATTGGCGGAAACAACTACACAAGCAATATAATATACAACGCCGAAGGGCGAGGGACAAACTCAAAAGAAAACCCAATCTACCAGAAAACCATAATAATACAAGCGCGACTCTAAGGTCGAAAGAATAAGCAACCGGTCTTCTAAATTTATCAAGTAATACAAGTCTGGTTGATGGAGCTTACTAGATACAAATGAAATAATAAAAGTACAACGGCGGTCCCGATACAAGTGAACCAACCTACCAAGCAATCACCCTGAATGGAATAATGTGCCAGCAAATTGCCAAGGAAACCTGTACATCTGAACCTGTAAGAAAAATTTGGCACAACGGGGGTGTATTGCCAACTCGTGAGTAGAAGACATCTGCGAGCAGAAATCGCATGCACGATGCTCTCCTAGGTCATATAATATACTTAACATAACACTAGACAACTAGTAGTGATAGGGTAATAGGCTATGCCTAAGTGTAATACTCAGTGCTCGTGCCAGTGTCACTAAGTGGCAACATATCATGTATGTATGTGATGTATGAATGCATCATGAATGAAACAATCAACCATGAAATTTGGACATATCTGTATAAGAAAATCTTTAACTTTTATCATAGTAAAATTTAGGTGGTAATCTGAAACATCATCAATGAAATCCATGGAAATCCATGTCAAGCATCGACACAAAACATATATATCTCAATGTCTCAATATCTCAAAATCTCAATATCTCGAAATCTCAATATCTCGGGCTCCGTCAGTCCAGATCGGCCCATATCATCAAATCTCACAACGGTCGATATCCTCCGGATATCCGCCACGCCAGACATCACTGGTAGGTAGTCTTCCCGTGCCAGGCTCATCGTCTACAACTCGAGCTTCATGCCCCGGGGTACCATACTGGGCCCACCATATACCCGAGACGGTTCATCCACTCCTCGAATCGG